>JAWZYU010000027.1:17993355-19269605 GCA_038380435.1 Ryuthela nishihirai
GCGAAAACTTTTCGCCGTCTTACCTCTGAGTCAGCAAGGTACCAGTGGGAATCGCCCCTCCACCAAGAAATGCGAAAATCGTATGTAACATATGTATTATATAATATATAAGTGATATTTCTGGTTGGGGTCCCAGTTCCAGTGCCAAATATAAAATCGAAATTCCAAAATGGGAGCTTGCTAGAAAAAAAAAACCTTTACCATGTTGTTCCTACGAGAAACGCTAATCGCTATTAAATTTATTGTTGCCAGTTCTTTTCCCTACCTGTGAACATAAGAATCAAAATAACATTTGAAAATGCTGCAATTGCCAGATTCCTCACGTTCCCGAAGATATTATTGTTTTATGGCGACCCATAGCAGCTAGGGACCAGTTTTTTTTAATTAACCTGGGTCAGGCAGTGGGAATCTGCTCACGAAATTTGGTGCCTTTCGGTCTACTACATAAGGAATCACAAAATTCGAAATCTGTCAAAAGTATCCCAGTTTTATGTGCTTTGCACCACCTTAAACGTTTCGTTGCATTGATGTAATCAGAAGATTGATGGTAATCAGAAGATTGATGGTAATCAGAAGTTTGTGGATTGCAGCACGGCCATAAATACCGATACGTTGAAGTTCCCGACGAACTGTTATGACGGAAACACGATCAACTCGATTGGTGTTCAACTCTGCTGCTATTTGCGAGGCCGTCGTCTTTTGATTCCATTATACAATCCTATCCCTATCTGACAACTTCTTATGGTATCCTCAATTTGCACGTTTGGAGGCAACGCCCTGTCCTTTTTGATTTTGAAGTTTTTTGTTTTTTTGAAGTCATAATCTTCGGTACAGAACCTCGTGTTACACGTACTATTACCGACGTTCTAGTTACTGAAGCTCCTGCAAGACGTGCACCAAAGATCAACCTTTTTGGAGGTCACTGAGATCTGACATTATCGACAATTATACTACACAGTTGTTTCACCTGCGCCTGTGACACTGCTACAGGACAGCCGACATCGTACTTCTCTCCTTTATATACCTCACATCGCGGGTGACGTCGTCCCTGTGATATGCATATGGCGCATTATGTGTACTCCAGTCGCCGCAGGTGTCTCCATTGTTTTGATAAACCCCTGTATCTTCTTATTGACTTCGGCTTTGACATTTGTTGGTTGGTCAGTTCGTGGAATTGATAAAAGGTTGTTCCACAATATCTCTTGAACACGATGGAGAAACTTAATGATTTATGTGCCAAATGAAATCTTGTTAGGCGAGAAGTGTCACAGCTTATAGCAAATCGAACCCCGTGCTTTCTTTCAACCTAAAAAGGGGAAATGTGAAAATTATTATTAAGTATGTCTCTAGAATGCGAAGATCGAAAGTAACACTATAAAAGTAACTATACACAAACGTAAGAAACAGTCACATCTCTTGTTAGGCAGGAAAAGAAAAAATATTACTACAAACAATTTGAGTCTTGTGAAAAGAATCCAAAGCAAAATTGGGAACTCATCAACCAAATTATCAACAATAAACCTAAAACTGCCATTGACGATTTTATCATGAAGAATATGCTACAAGGTATGTCTGAAACTCAGGCACCAGAGACACCTTTGCAGACATTATTGTCAATCTTAGAGACGATAACCGCATACAGAATCTCCTAAACATATCCAACCTTCCTTTCCCTCAATTGATTTTTCCTCCCATCTCAAAAAACCTTAAACTGAAGGGCTCTCCTTATATATACGCTGATGACACCGCATTGATTAACATGAATCACAATATAGGTTGGGTTGGGTTGTTTTACCTCTGAGCGGCACTTTTTTTGCACACCATGGGCTAAATAGCCAGGCCACATGGAGCCCGAAGGCTCAGAGAACGTTGGTAAAGGGGACCCACAGAAAAAGCTGTTGGGAGACAGATGGTAGCATCCCGTCAAAGCCATCCAGCGTGTTCTTTAATATGCACAGGGTATGGCTATCCCGTACAAGGGGCCACGGCTGAACGTCCCATTCGACGGACGGCGGCCTTTCCAAGCCCATCGGTATCCCCTACTGACCATGGGCAGGGCGGGGAAATTTGCGGAGATAAATCTCAACGCTGACCACAATACAGGAGACGCAGTCTGAGATACACAGGATGATTTTAACAAAATTATTAACTGGTGTCACATTAATCGTATTTACATAAACTCAGATAAAACCAAATGGATGAGCTTTCATTCACCAGGATCTTATGACCTTTCATCTTATGCATTAAAAAACCATGAACTCTTGTGTCTTCATAACATGATAACTCATGACCCAGATTGCTGCGGCTATAATGTGCGTGTTGAGAGCCATAAATATCATGGATTTTACATGTATACAACCTTCCGATGGAATTCACATATTCAAAATTTAGCAGGGAATTGCGTCTATGTGCACCTAAATTTTACAAACTACAATTTGCTGCAAACACACATACATGTATTTTGGTTTGCAAAGCTATCTGTGAGTCTATAATGACTTACGGTTTGACTATACATGACTCCACTAACCTCACAAATACAAAGAAAATAGAAACTATTCAATCATCCATTGCTACAAATATAATCCCATACAACTTAAGAAATTCACTTCATCATAGTGAAAAAAGACTAAATTATCTAGGCATATTCTCTTTTCACAACCTTTACAAATACAGAATCACTTTAAAATATATTTTTGAACAATCAATTTATATCTAAAATCTCTCATGGGAAAAACACAAGGTTACAATCCAAAAATTATTTCAAACTTCCAAAAATATTAAGCAATTACGGGAAATGTACAAAGGCATATACAGTACCTTACGTGTTCAATCAATTAATAAAAATAAAAAAAAAATAAATACCCCCTCAAGCAGCTGCTTGCCACAGAGGTCTGACAGGAGCCTGTCAGTTTATATGCCATAGTAGAAGGTCTGTGAGGATGGCAGGACCTCAGCAGAAAAACGACACAAACAGCCATGCCTTACCCGGGACTCGAACCCAGATCCCTTAGGTCAGTAGTCAAGCGTGCTAACCACTCGGCCATGGGATGGCTACCAAGGGAAATTATTTTATTACACAAATTAAAAGAAATCAAAAATAAGACTAAAAATTTTCTTTTAGGCACTAAAATCAATGTAAAAATTTGAACCACCACAATGGAATTCACATAATTCGATGATATTGTTTTAAACTATATCACGTATTTTTATGTAACGTTATTATTCTTCTCTCCTGCAGAGAAGCAGATGCTTTCCGGGTCATTTTTTAAACTGTTGTACAGCTAACATGAATACAAATGAGGATTATTATTATTATTAACAAGCTATACGTCGAATGAAAGTATATGACGCGGGGAATGCCGTAGCCTGTAAAAAAATGGCCCTTCATACTATCTTCCTCGCTAAAAAAGGGAGAAAAATGATTGTTCGCATATATCTCCTGAATGAAGAAAGTAATCAGCTATGTGTCGAATGAAAGCTTATGACACGGGAAGTGTTTTGGGTTATAAAAACTTCCCCCTAAAAAAGGGAAATGCGAAACTATATCTCCAGAACGTGAATGCCGAAAGTAACAAGCTATACATTCAATGAAAGCTTCTGATGCGGTGAATGTTGTAGGATATGATAAATCATATATGTTGTTTTCTTCCTCCCTAAAAAAGGGGGACAATATGAAAATTATTGTTCCTTTATATCTCCTGAATGCGAATGGGGAAAGTATCGAGCTATGTGTCGATTGAAAGTTTGGGACGTGGGGAATGTCGTAGGCTATAAAAAAAATGACCCCCGCATGCTCTCTTCCCCCTAGAAAAATGGGAAATCTGAATGTCGTTCTACTATATCGTCGGAATTCAAAGGCCTACAGTTAGATGTTTATGAGTTAGGTGTCAAATGACAACTCGTACAATGACGGTCGTTAACTATTTCGAATTTCATCCCCACTATTCTCCCCTACCGCCGTCCCGTGGCCTAGTGGTTAGAACGCTTGGCTACTGATCTAAGGGACATGGGTTCGATCCCTGGATAAGGCATGGATGTTTATGTTGTCTTTCTGCTGAGATCCCGCCATCTTCACAGACCTTCTTCTATGACGTATAAACTGATAGACTCCTGTCAGACCTCTGTGGCAAGCAGCTGCATGAGGGGGTATTTATTTATTTATTTATTCTCCTGTGGTAAAATATATTATAAATATGATTTAGATAATCATCAGCATAATCTAAATCATAAATTTTTGTATCTCCAGCCCATTTAAGGCCAAAATCTTTCCCTTGAAGTGAATTTCGTATAACATAATCAATACCCAAACTAAAAAGAAAAGGAGACAAAATGCACCCTAGTCGAACACCAGAAGTAATGCTAAACCAATTGCTACAAGCAGGGCCGCCGACAGGTGGGGGGGCAAGGGGGACTAGTGCATAGGGGCCCGTCAGATTAAGTGACTCTTTATTTTTTCTTACAAAAATTATTCTTTGTTAGGCTATATATCGATCCCATAAAATTCCATAAGAACATTATTTGTTATAATATGCTTTTAAAAAGAAACACTAGTTGGATTATGACATATTATCTCATTAATAGTAGTTGAACGAACCATTTCTTAACATCTTCTTTTGTCCGCGTTAACTTACAGCATTTGCTTGTATTTTCCCTGTTAACCACCCCACCCCTGCAGCAGTAGCAACAGTTGGACTCTCCCAAACCCAACCCGTGCGATCAGGTATCGTACATTGTTCATGTTTCGAGTTCCAGTAACATCGTCTGTGGTCTGTGTGTCAGTGTTGCAAATTATAACAGTTTAAAAGTCTCTTGTCGGCACATTTAGTGTTGAATCTGCTATTATGCTAATGTGAAGTTTAACAAATACTGTTGCCTATTTTTCAGTACTGACAATTAAAAATGAAGACTCGCAGAATTGCATAGTTTTTCTCCATGATATATTATGTAGCCTATATTAAATTTACTCAAAAATCCTAAATCTTGCTGTGAGCTTTGCAAAATATGTTCCCTAAAATAAATGCTAAAAAGTTTTATGTGACACAAACTGTGTAGGCCTATGTTTTTGCATGCCTGACTGCGCAACAGGCTTTTTTTCCTCTGAATGTCATCATTGTGTCCAAAATAATTGCTATTAATGATTTGTAAAGATAAAAAGTTTTCAAGGGGGGGGGGGCGAGCATAATATTACATAGGGGCCCATAAATTCTCTCGGCGGCCCTGGCTACAAGCCTTACCAACTCTCACACACGACTCAGTGTTATTATAGAGAGCTTTCATTATGTTAACTAACTTGTCTGGTATACCATATGATTTCACAATCAACCACAAATTATGACGATCAACAGAGTCGAAAGCCTTTTTGAAATCAACAAAGCTAGCAATCAAAGGTTTCTGAAACTCTAAACATTTCTCAAGAATCTGCCTAAGTGAAAATATCTGATCCACACATCCCCTACCGCTTCTGAATCCACATTGCTCATCACGCAATTGACTGTCAACCAGATTCTTAATTCTATTAAGCACAATCATGTAAAGAACTTTACCTGGGACAGAGAGTAGGCTAATACCCCTATAGTTATCACAAGAACTGCGATCACCTTTTTTGAAAATAGGGATAACAATAGCTCTGGTAAAATCCTTAGGAACCATGCCTTTATCATAAAAGATATTCAGAATTTCAGTCATCAAAGTGGTAACTGAAACATTCCCAGCTCTGAGCATTTCTGTAGTAATTTCATCTACCCCTGGGGATTTATGTAGTTTAAGTTTAGAAACAGCCAAAATAACTTCAGATTGTGTTATAGGGCCAACATTAAAGCCACCAATGCATCTATCATCATTGCAAACAATGGAAATAGAACTAACCGCATTGTTTAGAATATCACGGAAATGCTCATCCCACCTAGCTATGACAGAATCCTCACCTTCTATAACCTTACCTTGTTTATCCTTCAATCCCTGCATACCTCTCCGTTTTCTACCACACAAAACATTAACTATCTAGTACAGCTCTCTGCTGCTTTGCTGTCTAACTGCTTCCTCGGCTTTGTCAGCCAAACCACCAAGCCAAAAATTCTTATCAGCAGCTAACTGATCTTTTACATGTTTATTAAGTTCTCTGTAATGCTTTCTATTAGTACTAATAGGTTATTGATTAAGGACATTCCTGCAGTTCTTTCTTTCCGAAATAAGCTCAAATGCCTTATCACTCAGATAATTCTGTCTCTTCTGCTCCTTTTTTCCTAAAAGAGTACTGTTAGTGACCAAAAAAGCCTGTTTAAAATGATCCCATTCTTCCTCAACTTCAGTAGTAAGCATACCATGACTGCCATAATGACTAAGTAACCTATCATTGTAAGCTTTAGCTATAACTGGATCTTTCAGAGCTTCAGTATTAAAAGTAAATTTTTTAACCCTAGCGCAACACTTTTTAAGTTTAAGTTGCAACACACTTTTAACAAGGTAATGGTCAGATCCAATTTCAGCTCCCCTATATGCCCTGGTATTCCTAACAGAACTATCCCATTTGCTGTCAATTAATATATAATCAATCATATTCCTATGCAGCCCATCAGGTGAAACCCATGTGTACTTATGTATGTCGCGGTGTTTGTAATATGTGTTAGTTATTCTGAAACCATTTAGTTTACTTACCTGTAGGAGACGTTGCCCATTGCCATTGCAGCTACCAATACCAAAAGGGCCAATTACCCCTCCCCAAAGGTCAGAGTCAGTACCAACTTTGGCATTGAAGTCACCAAGAACAAGGGTAATATCTCCTTTCTTGACAGAATTCAAAATATCCTGAAGTTGTTCATAAAACTTATCCTTCTCATCCTCATCGGTATCCTCAGTGGGGGCATAACAGCAGATAACATTCAGGTCTTTAACGCTTGTTTGAAATTTTGCTCTAAGAAACCTTTCATTAATGCACTCATATCCTAGAAGAGCATCAGTAGCGTGTCTGCTGAGAAGCAGACCCACGCCTTGGTGATGCTTATTGTCGTCCCTCCCTGAAAAGAGAAATTTAGGATTATTTTTAAGAATCTAACCTTTATCTCTCCATTTGGTCTCTTGCAAGCCGAGAATATGTAAATTATAATGGTGGAATTCTTGTGTGAGGACATCAAGAGAATAAACTATGTGCAGAGTTCCTCATATTCCAACTACCTATGGAGAGAAAATGGTTAATGGGATGTTTTTTGAGAGAGGGAATGCGAACAATATCAAACAGCCCCCCTTAATCGCAGACATGGGACAAAGACCCATTCCGTCACTACTAATTCCCAGCCCCTAATTGTACTTATGGGGCAAATACCCGTCTTGTGGTGGGGGACTAAAGGCTGAAGCCATCTACTCTGGAAGATTTCCTCCAATGTATAATTTGACGATGCCCGTAAAAGCAAGCTTTCAGTGCTTGCGATGACCTCTGCTCAGGATTATCCACCAGCTGATAAAGCATATCCTATGAATCTATACACTTGGGGCTGTCAACCCATAAACAAACAGAAAACACAGCAGAAGATTCTCCCTCTACAGAAGCCCACCAGTGCAGCAAAATCAGGATCCATAATCAAGCTCAGAGCCATATATCTGTCCAGTCCAGTAAGTTTATATGGTCAGCACCAGGACCTTGTGTGGTTGACCACTCCTCAGCAGGGTAGAAAAAAAAGAAAAGTAGCAATAGTTGTCCAGATCAGTAGGCCACACTAATCTGGCAGCCCTCCCCTTCCGTTCACTTCCCCAAGAGAGTATCTCTTTTGAAAGGTAATAACTGTGGTTAATATTGATGGGTTTTTTTTACAATTTTTTATTTATTTTTTAAAAAGTGGATTGATTGAACTGATGCAAACCACTCGACGACGCTATTGCATATATATATATGTATAATAAAAATGATAACATATATTTCATTATTTTGCATTTGTACTAAAATTTTTTTGAAATAACGTTAACGTAAGGTTACAACGAAAAACGTAAAAAAATTTACTAAAGTTTTTGGCTGTAACGAAAAATGTAACAAAACGTTTTTCATTTCGCTTGCCAACACTGTTTTCTTTCATGAGTCATATTCATTTATAATTTAAATATATTTAAATGCAATGTATCAAAAGTATTCTTCACGTTAAACAATTTATATGTAATATCATTCATCTTCATCTTTAACTATTCGATCATTTGAACAGCGATTCTCAAGTGTAACATTTATAACTGAAATAACGTTAGCTATTTATTTGCAAATTTATTATAAAAACAAAATTATTATAAAAATAGGATATACGCATAATAGTTTGATTCTTCAAGGTGTATACGTCTAAAGACTTAAAACAGGCTCTGTAAGATTTTAAGTGTATACATCTATTTTTCCACACTCTACAGATTTTTAAAAGTCCCAACAACAATCCCTATTCTTTTCAGCATTACAATCTCATGCCGAACGTCACCAGTATCTATTACATAGCTACCGAGGTAATTAAACTGTGACACTTGCTGAAGGGTACGACCATTAAAAAAAAGGTATGGGTCTTCCTCACACGGAACAGGTCTCATTGTCCAGCCTTAACGTCTCATCCGACGGATGGTGGCCTTCAGTTCGTACACATGAGTTGATACAAGCAACTGCTAACACAAGACCATTGGTGTCCCCTACTGTCCGTGGGCAGGGCGGGGAGTTTTACGGATATAAATCTCAACACTGACCCATGTGTGTCTCGAAACTGGGAACTGCAGATTACGAGCCTGGCGCGCTACCAACTGAGCCACTCCTGCCCCTGTGAAAATGAGGAAAAGGGCATCAATAGCGTGAAGGCGAACTAAAGGCCAAAACCCTAGCCAACCCACGAGGATTGGTGAGAATGGTAACATTGTATTATATTATTGTGCTTGTGTTGTTGGTCTACTATGCCAGACAGACAGAGGGAGATACTAACAGTAGGAGTTCTGGAAAAACGGAAATTTATGACTTAGGGATTACTGATGAGATGGGGACGATAGGGGCCACTAGAAAGAGATTAACAGAACCCGCGCACAACAACAGCGATGTGAAATAGGCTAAGATTGAAAATCCAATTACAACTGCTAACGCTAGAAGCCGAGAAGCACACGCAAGAGCTGAAAAGGTTTGTTGTACACATGAGTTTGAGATAGGGCATGCATCATGCTCTTATACTAGCATGAGTGATAAGACTTAGTGATGGTCAGGGTGAAAGTACAATCATCCCTCAGCTGTCTCTATCAGTGGCCAAGAGAGCAATGAAAGAATTGGGAGATATTGCGAAATGGATCAAGGTGATCGGTCCCATTATAAGAAGCCCTCCAGCAGACGTTAACAATATGGCCCTCTTCTTTCAAAAATTATAATACATTTTCGCAGCACCAGGGTGTACCTGAAGCTATGAAAGGCAAAATCTTTCTACCCGCTTACAGGGAATAGTTGTGAAAGATAATCTCCTTACCTATTGAGGATGCCTTAGACTAGGGGTTCTCAACGTGGGGTACTCGGTAAAATTTTTTGGGGTACGCCGTGAGAGCTCAGAGGTCGCTAGATCTGATTACCCAGTAAAATGTTTATAATTTTATAAGATTTGTTAAATTGTTCGTCATTTTTTGTGCTTATCGATATATGTAATTTATGAATACAAAATTTAGTGTGTGTATGTGTATATGTAAGTTTTATTTTATTCCCATTGTTATACTATAACTATAGTTTTATCTATCTATACAAGGGGTACGCCAGTTACATACACATTTCCAGGGGGGTACATGAAGTATAAAAGATTGAGCCATTACCTTAGACTATAAAAAGAAAAAAATATTCATTTTTCCAGGTTCCCTTCTCAGCTGTGGAATTCAGTCTATAGTTTGATGGGTCAAGAAAAATAGCCTCAGACCCCTGGATTCCTTTTCAGAACATAAAAGGAACTTATGGTTTCGATATTAAAAAGTCGGAAGGTGACCGATATTCACGATCTCCACGACCTTATCAATGCAGATAATAAAAGTGGAAATCCCCCCACCCTGCCACAAAAGAATTCATTGATCAGCAAGAATATGACAGTTGGTTGCGACCAAGAGACCTTGTCAAATGTATCAAACATCATACGGCCAATGCCCAAATTGGAAGGCGAAGTAGAACGAGCAGTGATCATGGCGCCAAATACATTCCTCCACCCAGGAGAGAAATTTCCAAAGAACGAAAAGACCAATCAAGACATCTACACTGCTCAAAGTGGAAATCGCAATACCGTGAAAGAAGTGGTGTACGTGCCCGAAACTGACAAGACGGAAGGTAAGAAGGTAGATGTGCAAATGATCAAGAAACGGAATATGAGCACACAAAATATGCGCGTTTATTGCAGATTCATCGGTAGATAATAAGCCCACCTCGGACGGTTATACAAGCCTGTAGACATCTCAGCATTCCATCAATCAGATGTTAATGGTGTCCTGAGGTATGGCGTTCCAAACAGTATCGAATTGGATATGCAACTGTACCAGGTTTGCCGCCGGAGAAAGCTGGTGAAGGCGGCAACCCATTAGGTTTCACACATGCTCAATAGGCGATAAGTTCGCATGGAAGAGTATGGCGGCCACGAGAGAATATCCACACCTTGGAGACTTGGTCCATTCATTACATGTGTAGTTGGTCCATCATTGCATGTGTAGTATGTGGGATGGCGTTGTCCTGCTGTAGAATCAGTCCAGGTATGGTGGTGACGAAGGGTCGTGCCACAGGATTAACGATGTTATCAATGTTACCAAAAACATGGAGAAGAGTTGTCTGGCTGACGTTTGTGATGCCACTCCATACAATTGTACCATGTTGAGGAGCTGTATGGCAGCTAATGGAATATGCTTTCTCATATTATTGAAGGCAGCAACGTCATGTGGACAAACGGCCATCTCTCATGCCGAAACAGAATCAGGACTCATCTGTGAACTACACTCTCCTCCACTCCATAGTCCATTGTTGCCTCGCTCAACACCAGTGGAGACAGCGTAACCGGTGATGTCCCTGCATGGTAGATACCGTTACTACAAATCACTCTGCAATACAATCTCTGTGGTGAAAGGTTTACAAATGGAGTCACCCCAGGTGAGTACTAACTTTCTATCACGGCATTGCAAAACCCGATGGACTGCAATCACTCCCTGGGAAGAAACCTCTGAGAGGATTTCCTCCTTAGAAAACTTGAGGAGGCCCCACTTGGAGATCACGCGCCCCGGGAGGAATTAAGTGTCTTGTGTGGAGTGATGGTGACTGCCATTCCATTTAAGAGGAGCTCAGAATGTTTTGAGCAAGCAGTTTCCACCTGCAAGCTACCAGATCTTAGGCACTTGACTGATTCAGTGCTTCCGCAAGACCTTCCATAACTTTGTAAATAAAACAGGAAAACATGTCCTCAATCACCTGATCACCTGTAGAGTGAATGATCAGCAATCGTGGGGGCAGAGACACACACGAAGATAATGGTGAAGGCATACAATGTGGGGGCTCATGGAATTGGTCGAAGAATTTTCTTTGTTGAAATTCATGCTGGTTTTTAGGGTTTTCAGCGCCCGTTGTCCCCATCCGCCATGGAGTCCAACAAGGGGACACCCAATTGGGTGTCAGGGCTGCACGGGCACCATACCCACAAAGCCAGTGAGCCAAGCTCTCTCAACTAAAAGAAAATGAGTGTAAAAAAGAAATGTGAGAAACTCATCCGAGGTATCACAAAAGAAAAGAAGCGGAAAAATAAAGAAATGTGAAACGCAATCCGTCCTCACAAATGAAAGAAAACTATAAAATTAATCAATATGTGGAGAAACTCGCAAACCATTGTCCGGATGTGGGCAAGGCACTCACCTACTGCATGGTTGGCCATAGCAGATCCAGCCCATCATCCGACTGCTCCTGATGGAGCCACCCCAGGACCTCCCATTTACTTGAAGCAGAGGCTAAAACGATGTATAGCAGCGGCCTAGGAATTCGCTGCCCAGTTTCACGACGGATAGGCTCCCCAATGGCAAGAGGACCAAAGTAGACCCCACCAGTCGTGTGCTGAGGAGGGAAGACGGGAAACTCCGAGCAACTACAAGGATCCTCCTTTCCAGTCACACAGGAATCCACATACGACAAACACGTGGCGAGCGTACAGGACCCTATGAAGGTATCCAAGCTAGCAGAACCTTCACAGGGTGGTCCCCTCACCACGGACAGGAGCTCGCAGCAAAGGGCCTCTCTGGTAAGTTACTGCATGGGACCCTGTGGATGCACATGTATACCTGGTACTGATATTACTTTAGTGCTTGCACATTTTCTGTCTAAAAATCCAATAGGTATAATAGCGATTTTTAATCAGTGCACGTATCATGTAAAAGCAATCTGGTTATGTAGTGACTAAATGCTCGGTATCAAATATTTTCATCTCATAAATACTTTTATCCCTAGCTACTTTCTTACATGAAAAGCATGAATATCTTTGTCTTGTAATAGGTTCTATAATCAGCGGGCGCATAACACTTACAAATATTTTGGTTAAGACTTTTTCTTTTGTTTTGATGGATTATCTAAAATAAAAGCTAATATAGCATTTTATTTTCACTTGTAGGGCCTATATCAGAATGAGTAAAAAAGTTCCTTATATCAAAGCAGAAAAAGGCAACTTGAACGTGAATAAGCACTCTAGTAACTTCATGAAATCGCGGTTGCCTTCATAAAAGAATTATTAAACAATAAAGAATCTTCAAACAACAATGACAAAGAACATTGAAGAACTGATAATCAAGAATGGAGAATCAGTAAGGGGTAACAGAACAGACAAATACGCAGGATTCGATAAACAACAATGGGGAATTGATGAACGTCCATGACCAATTTCGGAGTCGACCGCAAATGTAGAAAACCAAAGTAATATTGACGAATCTCAAGCTGACCTGCTTGAGATCCTGCCTGACCTAGTCTGAGGTTGACATAGACAATATTGAAATTGAATTGATCGAGTTCAATGATCATGTTAACAGGTCTAATTTTTTAAAAATTCTGGGCAACAGTACATATTTAAAAATTATAGTCGATCAAGGTATCGATGCAGATTACTCACAAAGTAAACGAGGAGGGCGTTCATTTAGAAAAGAATTGTTTTAAAAGAAACTGCCAAACGGGTTGGGTTGGGTTGTTTTACCTCTGAACGGCACTTTATTGCACACCATGGGCTAAATGGCCAGGTCACATGGACCCCGAAGGCTCAGAGAAGGTTGGGGGAGGGGACCCACTGGAACAGCTGTTGGGAGACAGATGGTAGCCTCCCGTCAAGGCCATCCAGCGTGTTCTTTAACGTGCACAGGGTATGGCTCTCCGGCACACGGGGCCACGGCTTAACATCCCATCCGACGGACGACGGCCTTTCCAAGCCCATCGGTGTCCCCTACTGACCGTGGGCAGGGCAGGGAATTTTGCGGAGATAAATCTCAACGCTGACCCAGCTGGGACTCGAACCTGGGAACTACAGATTACGAGCCTGGCGCGCTACCGACTGAGCCATCCCCGCCCCTTCTGCCAAACGGTGAAAACATTTTACGTATTTGGTTGATTTATTCTACGTATACAGTATACATAGAAAATCCTCATACAGCCACAGGCTATGGAGGTTCTACCAGACTGTATAATTATCCTCTCCAGACATGTCTGTTCTCAGCTATATCTACTGCATTTGGCCACTGCACACCAATTCTAACATGGTCCTGTTTGACATTGTCTGTCCCCAGCATTCTAGGTCTCCCCCTCTTTCTAAGGCGTTTTGGCACACTTTTCATAACCCATTTCGCTAATCTATATTTATCCATACGAGTAACATGGCCGAACCAACGGAGTCTCTCTCTGCATAATATGCTGCTCAAAGGAGGTGGCCGATTCCTTTGCCTAACCTCATCATTACTTACAAAGTTGAACCACCTAATGCCCAAATACTGTGTAGGCATCTAGAATCAAAAACATCTAGTTTCCTGTTATCTTGTTTACAAAGCATCCACGTTTCACTAACATAACTAATCCTAGTAAGAGCCAAATTATTATACAGTCCAATTTTAGTCTTTTGGTGTATACGCCTATTTCTCCACACTCTCCATAGATTCTTAAAAGTTCCGGCAGCAATCCCTATTCGTCTGTTAATCTCATGCCGAACATCACCAGTATCTGTTACATAGCTCCCAAGATAATTAAACTGAAACACCTACTCAAGACTGCAATCCTTTAGATTAACTGAATCAGAGCCTGCCTGACCAATTTTCATCACTTTAGTTTTCTCTCTGTTTATCACCAAACCTACTCTACTGCCAATCTCATCAACAGCTCGAATGAAATAGTTCATCTCATCAACATCATTTGCCAAAAGGACAAATCATCAGCATAATCTAAATCAGAAATTTTCGTATCTCTAAACCATTTAAGGCCAAAATCTTTTTCAGTGCAGTGAATTTCGCATAACATAATTAATAACCAAACTAAGAAGAAAAGGAGACAAAATGCAACCTTGTCGAACACCAGAAGCGATACCAAACCAATTGCCACAAGTCTTACCAACTCTCACACACAACTCAATGAGTTATAGAGAGCTTTCATTATGTTAACTAACGTGTCTGGTATGCCATACGATCTAACAATCAACCACAAATTATGATGATAAACAGAGCCAACAGCCTTTTTGAAATCAAGAAAGCTAGTAACCAAAGGTTTCTGAAACTCTAAATATTTCTCAAGAATCTGCCTGAGTGAAAATATCGTCTACGCATCATCCCCTATTACTTCTGAGTCAACACTGCTCATCACGCAATTGCCTGTCAACCACATTCTTAATTCTATTAAGCAAAATCATGAAAAGAACTTTACCTGGAACAGAGAATAGGCTGATGCCCTTATAGTTATCATAAGAACTGCGATCAGCTTTTTAAAAAATGGATAATAATAGCTCTGGTAAAAACGTTAGGAACTATGCCTTTATCATAAAAGATATTCAAAATTTCAGTCATCCATGTGGTAAACGAAATATTCCCAGCTCTAAGCATTTCCATAGTAATTTCATCTAAACTTGGGGTTTTATTAAGTTTAGAAACAGCCAAAATAACTTCAGATTGTGTTATAGGGCCAACATTAAAGCCACCAATGCATCTATCATCATTGCAAACAATGGGAGTAGAACTAACTACATTGTTTAGAATATCACTGAAATGCTCAGCCCACCTAGCCATGACAGAATCCTCACCTTCTATAACCTTACTTGTTTATCCTCCAATCCCTGTATACCTGTCCGTTTTCTACCACACAAAACATTAACTATCTGGTACAGCTCTCTGCTGTTGTGCTTCTAACTGCTTCCTCGGCTTTGTCAGCCAAGCCATCAAGCCAAAGATTCTTATTAGCAGCTAACTGATCCTTTACACGTTTATTAAGCTCTCTGTAATGCTTTCCATTAGGACTAATAGGGCATTGATTAAGGACATTCCTGCAATTCCTTCTTTCTGAAATAAGCTCAAGTGCATTATCATCACTCAAATAATTCTGTCACCTCTGCTCCTTTTTTCCTAAAAGAGTACTGTTAATTTCCAAAAAAGCCATTCTTCCACAACTTTAGTAGTAAGCAAACTATGACTATCATAATGACTAAGTAACCTATCATGGTAAGTTTTAGCTATAACTGGGTCTTTCAGAGCTTCAGAATTAAGGGTAAATTTTTTAACCTTAGGAACACGTCTTAAGTTTAAGTTGCAAGACACTTTTAACAAGATAATGGTCAGATCCAATTTCAGCTCTCCTATATGACCTTGTATTCCTAACAGAACTATCCCATTTGCTGTTAATTAATATATAATTAATGATGTTCTTATTCAGCTCATCAGGTGAAACCCATGTGTACTTATGTACGTCGCGGTGTTTGAAATAAGTGTTAGTTATTCTGAAACCATTAAGTTTACTTACCTGTAGGAGACGTTGCCCATTGCCATTGCAGCTACCAATACCAAAAGGGCCTATCACTCCACCCCAAAGATTAGAGTCAGTACCATCTTATGCCAAAGTTGACTTCGGTTTATTCTAAAAAGCATAAATCTACATTTTGCTTTGTTTGTATTTTTTTGCCACAAAACTCTCTACGTTTACTGATTCTAAAAGAGGGTATAATGATTGGAAGAATGTACACGAGTAAACAAATGGGTATGAACGAAATGAGAAGTACTTAGACTTTTTGTTCGTTGGAAAACTGAAGTAACAAATATCAACAGAAAAAACACTCTGGATGTTAATTATTTGAATGAGAGAAGAAAAGAAAATGAAAAGTGTAGATATATATTAAATGCTTCTATGAAAACTATATTTTATTGTGCAAAAAATAACCTACCGTTAAGAGGAAGCATTGATAAATTTGGCGAAAGATCAAATGCAGTCTTTCTATCGACAAAAGAAATTATCAGTGAATGTGACTTAGTCCTGAAGTAGCATATATCAGAGCACAAACAAAATCAGAAATCTTATTATTCGCCTTCTATTCAGAACGAAATACTCGACTTTATGGTTAACGAAATTCGAATAATAAAAATCAAAGAATTACAAAAGGAAAAATATTTTGGGTTATTGCTGGATCGTACACCCGACTGTGCGTACAAAGAAGAAATTGCGGAATTAATAAGATACATTAATATTGATAAGGAAAATAAATCAATGTGAATTGAAGAATCATTTATAGACTTTAATAATATTCGTGAAAAAACAGGAGACCGTGTTAGTGAAGAAATTTTGACTGAATTAGAGAAAGATGGTTTGGATATCACTAGGATGCGCTCTTAATCGTATGACAATGGTAAAAGTATGAGTAGGTGTAACAAGGGAATCCAATCAAGAATATTCAAAATCTATAAATACGCATACTATGTATCACGTTGCGAACACGGTTTGAATTTATAATTCACTGATGTCTTTGAGAACACTAGCAAAGAAGACCGTTCATACTTCAATAAGATTGATACGTTTTATACATACTTATCAGGATCAACTTATACAGTAGATGGGATGAAGTTACCAAAACAATGAAAATGTCTGTAAAACAGCACTGCTCAACAAGATGGATTTCTGAAGCTAATGTAGTGGGAACTATTAGGCATCAAATTAAAGAATGCTCCAAGTTTTAAACAAATTGAGCAAAAATGATGCAACTACAGAAAGTGACATTGATTATGAATTTATATTTAACTCGGTTATCTCGGACGTATGTTTATAACAAATGAACAAGTTTGTTAAAATGCTGCAGTATAAAAATTGTAATCTTCATAAAGTGTGACACTTTTGCTGGATTTAGAATCGGAGATTGAAAGCATTGAAAAAAATATTGATGAATATTATCTAACTGCTCAAAAATTCTGCCGAGATTTAAACCTTTTAACAGAACCTAATAGAAGACGTAAAATATCAAAAGAGGTGTTAAACAATGAGACTCAAAATGTAAACTAAAAAATAAAAAAAAAACCTATCTTCCTATAAGGGCCCTAAAACGTAGAAACTAAACCTGATGGTGCGATCAGTCACTGAGTTCGTATTCACTTCAAAGGAAGATTGGGCGCCGACAATCTTGTCGAGTAAATAAATCGGCGGCCTATTTTCCTTCGAAACGAATACGAATTCAATGACTGATTGCACCATCGATATACTTTAAGTTTATTTTCTACTTTTTAGGGCCATATAGGAAGATAAGTATTTTTTTTTATTTATATTTCTTTTGTTGTGACTAAGAACACCTACCTTCAGAATCTTTCATTTGATATATGACTCATAAGCATCGGGCGCATATAATCCCCCCTACCCCACCCTTTGAGTCGTGTTTGAAATAGCCCACGATGTTGGAGACGTCACAAGCTTTAATTTGAGATACGACTCACTTAAATTGAACCCCGCGAAAATCTGCCCTCCCCCCCCCCCATTTTATCAGAGGGAAATACTGGGAACAAAATTCAAAATATTGAAGACTTTCATTTCATTCTACGGGCTTTCATTTGAGACCTAACTCATAACTGTAGACCCTCGCATTCCTATGATATAGTAGAACGACTTTCAGATTTCCCGTTTCTTAGGGGGAAGGAAAGTGTAGGAGGTTCATTTTTCATAGCCTACGACATTCCCCATATCACGAGCTTTCATTTGACACATAGCTTGTTACTTTCCGCACTCGCCTTCAGGAGATAAGGGAACAGTCATTTTCATATTTCATCCCTTTTTAGTGGGTAAGTTTTTCATAGCTTACGACATACTCCTCGTGAGAAGCTTTCATTCGACATATAGCTTGTTACTTTCGACATTTGTGTTTTGGAGATATTGCTTAAGAATAATTTTTACATTTCCCACTTTTTAGGGGGGAAGGAAGCATGGGGGGGTCAATTTTTTTATAGCCTGGGACACTCTCCGAGTCAGAAGATTTCATTTGGCACATAAATCATTGTTCCTGCATCGCCTTCGAAAGATATGGTGGAACAACGTTTTATCAAATCCACAAACTAATCAACCGACAAATATCAAAGCCAAAAGCAATAGGAAGATAAGTAAAAAATTCTGTTCCGCCTTCAAGTCTGAACTGAATAACAGATTCGCCGTTTTAAACGAAATTTATTAAAAATTCCAAAATTTTATCGAAAAAAACGTTAATGAATTCGACCGATGATGAAATCAAAATGTATTCCAAAATCTTAAGTGAATCATATTCAGATGATATAGATTTCAAAGAGCTTCATCTTGAGCTGAGTTCATTGAAAACACATTTCTCTCAATTTGACGTAAAAGAAGAAAGTCGTATTTCATCTAGAAATGCTACAATATTTCGTTGACAGTGATCTGAAAGAGGTATTTCCGAATGTAGACATATTGTTCAGGATATTCCTTACGTTTCCCATCGGAATTGGTGCGGTAGAGAGAGCTTTAGCAAATTAAAAATAATAAAGAATTTTAAACGAACCTCAACAAGTCAACAACGACCTAATTTCTTTGCAATTCTGTCAATTGATTGTCGAACGGCGAAGTCATTAAATGTCGATAAGCTAGTCGACACGTTCCTAGCTGGGAGAAAAAAAACAAATTTAATTGGTGGTAATAATATATTAACGTATTTTGTTATTTTCGTTTGAAATGCAGAATGTGAAAATTTCGAATAGATTTAAAAATTGATTGAATTATTGATGCATTTACATATTCTTATAGAATTGTCCTGTTTGTCAATTTAATAGAATAATTAAATATTGAGAATGTTTGAATATATTTGTAAAATTCATTTATTACTTACTAGTTAAAATTACTAGTTAAAATTTTGTAAAGGGCGCCAAATGCTTGATTTGACTAGGGCGCAAAAATATCTCACGACGGCATGGCTCCTACCCATTAACAAGATTCATTCAAGAATATTAAGGATCTCTACAAGAAGTAATCGTAAACTCCAAAAGGAAAAATGTAAAAGTGACTTTGTGTGATCTAACTTTTCACCGTGAGTATCATATACCAACATTGTGTAGTAGTTATACAAAAATTATTATAAAAAGCAAAAAATTTTAAGGATAATGATCAGAAAAAATAAAAGTAAATGAACAATAATAACTTTTTTTCCTAAATATTGTTCAACAAGGTTTATACTATAGTGCCATCTATCGTCATTTTAGGACACTTATATTGTTTAATATTCTATTAACATTCCTTAAATTTTGTCTGTGAATATTTGTGATCAAGATAACTCAATACAAAACTTTTTTTAATTAGTAATTTAGATTACCAACGAAAAAAATATTATGAGACATCTTTAATATTTCCGCTAAGTAAAAGTTTCGTAAATTCGTAAAGTTTTGTTAAACGTATGTGAGGTCATCTGTCATCATTTTAGGATAACGGAACTCAAAATGATTAAAGATCGAGTTCCGATGAATCAAGAAACACCGACTAATCTATCATCAAAAACGAATCAACAAAAAACTGTTGCGAAACAGTTGAACTAGAATTATTAAAAATTTTTTAATGATTCTCTGCAGCTTATAGCAACGCCTAATAAATCTAAATCAGATTAAATCGATTGCGCAGAAATTATGCAAATTTATAATCGGCATGCCACTATCAGACCAGCTACACATCTCAAAGCTTTGCTATATGAAATTTTAAAAGAAACCAAAAATAAAGCATGTCTTTTAAAACGAAAAATTAGTTCGAAATAAGCACTTTTACATTATCTATTTACACAATATAATAAAATACATAGATTCTATAATTCTGGAAAATTTTGATTAAAATTAGCATTTCATAAACACAGTGTTTGCTTGTATAGGTCGCACCATCTATCGTCATTGTAGGACATCATAATCACTGTAAGTTTTTTATGTGAAAAGTAACAATTCAGAGAAGAGATTGAAATAAATTTCACTAAATGATAAGAATTATTTGAGTTTATGGAAAGATTTATAAAATTGAACCGCGAAACTCAGATTGATCGCAAAAAACTGGAATGGACGAAGAGATTAATGTTTCAAAATTAAAAAATATCCATCACCTACATAAAAAAAAATAAAAAAAAACTGCCGCCAGACAATTAAAACTAAAATTGTTAAAATATTTTATGATTACATATATGATATCTTTATATTTTATAGATGATATTTCAACTATAGAAAAACATAAAATCATTTATGTCAATTACGCATTAAAGTTTTAAAATTTATAATCGACATATAGGTATCGGATATATATATATATAAAATTTCTTACGAAATGGAAAATAAAATGTATTTTTCGCTTAGAAACAAAATATTGATTCCAGGTAAGCACTTTCACATTGATACTTTACAGAATAGAATAAAATCCATAGAAAATACTAGAAAAAATAGATTAGGTCAGCCTAGCATTCCATAGGCACAGCGGATGACTATTGTTGTTGCTATCAGGCAACTCTGCTATCATCATAATATCATTTCTACTATGAACTTTGTAGAGTTTTTCAGCTCTTTTATCGTCGGTAGTTTGTCGGTGATGACTGTGGTGGCACTTTCAATACCATCTGCATCTGTTTCGCAACGAGATCGTTTGGAAATGTCGAAGTCAAAATTTTCCAGATATTGTCGTGCGTGCAGTAAAATAATGATGAAAGACCTTTTTCATCTTTATATCCTCTCAATTGGTACCAATTCATATATTTGCACAAGAGTTTAGCTATTCTCTCTTTTCCCAGCATCGGAATTAATTCAGGAGGTGGAATTATCGTTCAGTGAAACTTCTGCCACATCTAATCTATATTTCCTAGATGCGTGAAACAAGGGAATGCAACGACATATATGACCTTTGCACCATTATCTATCAATAATTCTGCAATCTCTGCAGATCTCGCGCGATTCAAGGAAGATTCTTTAGCTTTGTCATTTAAATCTTGTAATTATAAACACTTTTCCATAGGTCAGTGGTTCTCAACTTTTTATGCTTCCCGTACTCCCTCTGGAAATGTGTATGCAAATGACGTATACCTTATATAGATAAATAAAACTATAATTATAGTATAATAATGCAAACTTAGTGACTTTGTTACTAGTGCTAGCGACTTTTGTGCTCTCACGGGCGTATTTCAAAAAATTTTACCGCGTACCCCACGTTGAGAACTCTTGCAATAGGTGATAATCGTCTTCCAACACATTTGATCGCTGAACTAATGAGCATCGAGAATGATTTGGATTTTAAATAAATGGTCTCTTATATAAAGGTAAAAAAGTCTGCTTTTGAAAAATTTTTTAAAATATTCGTAGAAGGAATTTTTTTAGATTTTTTTCCTAGACTTACGTGAAATGCATTTTTATGGAACAGAAAGTTGGCAACAAATTTCAAAATAAAAATCTGACAAAAAATAGCTGTGTCAGATTATCGTTTTTATTATTTTCCGTTGGTCTCAAATAAAATTTTAAAACTTTTGTGTTGTCAGATTTGAAAATGAACTTCACGTTGCCAAATTTAAAAATTCTTTAAACCATATTGCCACATATTTTACCACGTTACCAGATATTTTTTGCAAACCGTGTTCCCAGACTTAAAAGTATCTTTCTAGATATTTCTTTGTATTGCTAGATATTTTAAACTTTGTGTTGCCAGATATTTTTTTAATCCTGAGTCCTCTCTTTTGTTTGGAAACTTTTTGATGGACTGTACCCTCCAGTGTTGCCATCGAAAGTTTAGTTGGAAGTAAATTTTGAGGATTGCGACATCCAATATAACAGCTGGTGGGGGATGGAATACAATTTGGGAGTTTTCAAATCTGGACAAGGTGACTGAACCATATTCCATGACGTCACCTTCTCACGTGACCTTAGATTGCGCCATTTCTCTGGGACTTTATTGGAGGTTATATAACATTACCTAATCATTTATCATTACCCAGTCATATGATCACTGATTGTAACATTGCCCAGTCATACGATTCCTGATTGCGCCATTTTTCGTAAGATGTCACACTTGCGATATCGCAATTTTCAAAGGATTTTTTTGATGACGTCACTTCCGGCAGACGTATCCTATCCCCTGACCTTGGGGACTTTTTCAGGATCAAAACCAGTCAGGTTGTCTTACTACTACTGACGGTTATTAACTATATTAGCAGTCCTTAAAACAGTCGTTACCAGTTTAGCTCCCGAATTGAACATAGCAACCATTAAAAATATCGCTGCACATTTAAGAGCTATTGAAAATCCAGTCATGGCCCGTTTTAGCAGCATTTAAAAACGTCGCAACTAATTTTAGAATACATGAAAAAAATTTCAACCCATTTCAGCAGTTAATTAAATTAAGGTTCTATCGTACATTTTAATAGCTGCTCAATTTGTCACTACCAATTTAGTATTTTCTTAAAATGTGTTAAAACCCATTTCAACAGCCATTTCACATATATTTAAAACGTAATCACGCTCCATTTTAAAAGTGATTTCGCATCTATTTGAGATGTGGTCGCAATCCATTTAACGTCAATTACAAATTTTGTCGCAACCCAATTTTAAGAACCATTAGTAGTGAGTTCGCATCCTGGGACACCCCATGCACTGTACTTTTCCCCATGACGTCGCAGGCCACGAACCCTTCAGGTCACGTGATATGACGTCACTTCCGGTCACCCCCTTATTAATATTTATAATTAATAATTAAATAATATTTCATAATTATTCCCCCTTTATTAAAAATTCCTTTCCCCTTTATTAAAATCCCTTGGCGCATCTAGTGTATATTATGAGTATATTATGAGTACTCTATTTAGAAAAGCCCTCTATTTTAACTGAAATTATTCCAAATATTTACTCCCCCCTCATTAAAAACCCCCCTTATCAAAAGTTTCACCCTCTTTATTAAAAACCCTACTTTGTATTTTTAATCCCATTCTTTAAAGACCCTCTGGTTGACACACCTGTATTTTTTAAGCCCCCTGAATTTCTTCACACCTGAAAAAGTCTCGATTTTAGTGGCGCCATCTAGTGTACATTTTAGTAAGATTTCGATCGAAATTTTTCCAATTATTTTACTCCCCCTTATTAAAATTTTCGCCCCATTTATTAAAAATACTATCTAAACTGCCCCTTGGTTGATATGTATTTTTTAATCCCCCGTATCAAAAGTTCTGACCCCTCTATTCAACTCCTCCCTCACAGATCACAAACTCCCAAATAAGTCTCTTGATTTCTACTCTCATCTGAAATTTGCCAAGTCCAACTAAATTTTCGGTAGCATCCTCTCAGGATGGTTGATGCAATTCTCAAAAATCATTACTAGGTCCATATTTGCAGTAACTGTTTTAAAAGACTGTCCCACAGAAAATGAAATGAATAAATGCTATTGGGTAAAAAAAAATAATGAAAGGAAAACGGCGAAAAAAATATCTTTGTTTTAAAAACAAATTATTCGTAATTATAAAAAATATTCAGAGGTAATATGGTCTGGTGACCTGTATGGGTAACATAAAAGACCCGCTTTAGAAAATGCAACAAACGTTCGGTACCTCACCCCTACTGTGGGCTACGTTCTACTGAAGGATGAATCTTGGATCATGGCACCCCCTGCGCTGTCGATACCCCTTTGCTTTCGTATCAGACGAGATGTCTTACAACATGAAAACCCACTCACAGCCTCGACCACTGTTTTAGGACCCATCTCGAAATTTTTCTAAGTCCAGAGACGGTTGCCAGCCCTTCTGACTAAACCGCATTGTCACCCCCCCCCCCCCCAATACTAACCCCCTTTGTCTCAGGCCATACACGAGATACGGTATGGAAACAATGTTTTGGAAATATCCTCTTATCGAAACATCGCATCTACCCTTTATGATAGGTCAACTATTTGCTTCAATGTACCCTGTTGGAATAAGACAATGAAATATGTCGTGACAATCCGGTGCACCGCAGTACAAAGACTGCATATCACTTGAGGGAGTTGTCATAGAAACCACCATCGATTAAAAAGGTTCCTGTCAGTTTAAGCTTGCCTTGCATTGGTACCTGCCTACAGCAGGAGATCTTTGTGAAGAGAGAAGCACTGCTTGGGATTTTATAGCCTGCCTGTAGAAATAATCATTGAGGTGCAGTGAGAGTGGGATCTTTTTAAAATTTTGAGTGGTGCCTAGGAATATGCCCAACACTCACTGAATTTAGACCAGAAACTTTCCAACAATAAAATAAAAGATGGTATCTTTTGAATTTTGAGCCAGAAAAATAAATAGAAGTCCTAACTTTTTGAGACCTCTGCAGCAGAGGCTCCTAGGCACTTCCATCGATAGCCCACGCCTAATCGGGGCTCCAATCCTTTCAGCATGACCTTCAACTTCGTCCTCTCCATCGAGCCAGGCACCACAGCCTACTCGCCGTCTCGGCCTTAACCGTGCCAAGGCCGCTTCGGGGACATCTGGCCAGTAACCAGACAAACCCAGCTGGCGGCCCTCCCACAACCCCAACAAAGCCATTAGCCTACCGGGGCTTACATCACTGCAGCACCCAGACCCCACTTTACAGGGGAACCCAAGTTCCTCCACTGCAAAAGCTATATATGGCCAAATCTAATTCCGTGGGACTCTTAGTTTGGCTGTTCCATTGATAAGTCCGTCGACCAGGGTAGCTACACCTGGTCGCGAGCCTCCAACTTCTACCTCTCCATTGTGAAAGCTCCGAAGCCCCCCAGCTAACAATCTTCCGACCTTGGTATCACCGAAACCGCATCGAAGAGCCCACAGACGAGTGTACGAAGAGGTGCACATAGGGTTGGCCAAAAAGAATTCAAAGTTTTTTTTCAAGTCGTAATACCGCGGAAAAGTTGCGAATTGGGGAGACTAAAAAGGGGTAAAAAAAGAAATAAAATCGGTTTATATCTTCCGGTCGCGCATGTGCTCTAAAGTTTGCCGAACTTTGGAAAAATTTATATTTTTACGATAATTTTTTTATCTTACTTAACTTGTCAATATTTAAATGCAATAGCTCTAGTCGACTCTTACTCGAACCGATAATGATTTAGAAAAAAGAATGGTTCAAATCGGTTAAGGTCTTCTGCTCGCGCAACAGCTGTCAAATCTAACAAATTCTCGCACTCGTCGTAACTCGCTCGGGTCAATGACCACGACGCTCCCCCCACCTACCACTCTCGCCACCGCTCCGCGCCATTGTTCTGTCAGTCTGCACTTATTCCTCGTGTTTGATGTGTGTTTCGTTCGCTCTTCCAGTTATTATTTTGGCATTTGCATTTATTTCAATGTTGGTTTTGTGTTATGACATTTTTGTGTAACTTTGTGACTTAACGGTGATATACTATGGCTGTACCTAAGAAAATCATCATACGACAGGTATTTGATTGCCCTATATTTGGTACACCTAAAGATTTTTCATCAAACAAGCTTCCTACTGGTGAGGACGTGATTCGGTGTTGTTCACAAGAGAGATACGACTTGGCGCTTAAAGTTAATAATAAAAGCGTCAGTTTTTCACAAGTTGCCAGTACAGTAGCTAACAAAAAAAGCTAAGTGGCAGCGAAAAACGTCTAGTGATTGGCTTCAAGAGTATTGGCTGTCAGATCCCCACAATAGACAGAAGTATACTAAGTAAGGATCAGCAATATCTACTCGATATTTCCATGGCAATAAAGTCGGGAAACTGTAAAGAGGATTTGGCTGTACGAGATCCTGGTCGCTTGTCCCACTCGAGGTGGTTGACAACAGCAAATCGAATTCTCAGATTGTACTTAAGTGAAGAAAGTCCCACACCTGAACTTCAAGAAATAGTTGTATTTATTTTGAAGTCATACATGCCAATGTGGTTTAGTATTAAAACAAGTAAATACTTTACAGAGGGACCAAAACTTGTGTACCAATCAATGCAATCTTCAAGGTACCTGCCTGAAGATTTATGTAATATTGTCGACCCTGTGATCGAACGAAATGGCGTTTTCGCTCATCCAGAACATTTAATGTTAGCCATGACACAAGATAATACAAAACACATAAGAGAGCTCGGACTTCGACGAATTCTAAAGGCGAGACAGTTAGATCAAAAGAGAACTATCAGAACATTCATGCCGCCAAAACTCAATTTCAAGGCTCAAGACTACTCGGAAATAATTAACTGGATGGACTGTGATTTATCTTCTCCCCCATTATTAAAAGACATCAGTGACGATGAGATTAAATCACATATTCAAAGTGACTCAGTCCCTAATTGGGATATAACATTCAAGACATTCCCAGTTCACACACAGGCAGTTGAACGATGTGGGAAACTCGTGACAGAAGCCTCAGGAAAAGTTTGCGGAGCTGAGTCTAGGGATGGTTTTATCAGAACGACTCTGATGTCAAGGTCAACCATGCCTAACTTCGCCCATAAATCAGATTTCAAAGTACCTTCAGCTAAGAATGAGTAAAAACGGAGATGTTCAATTGTTCAACATGAGTTTCTTGGACTTACGACTCTTCATACAAAAACATAGTTTTTTCAATAAAAAAATCTGTTTATAAATATTACCAATGGTCTAATATAATTTGTTTTTAAACATTTAAACTTGTATTCAATAAAGAACAAATATGAAGAACATGTAAGTTGTTACTATTTTTTTCCTTGAACTGTGATCAACCTTTATTTTGTAAATTTTTTTCAAAATTTCATTAACTTTGAAGGCAATGCGCGACCGGAAGATGTTGATGGATTTAAATAATATTTACACATTATTTTCTGTGGTTCTAATACATAAGAATTTGAGCTATTACATTCGAGAAGAGGCTAATTTAAAAATGTTAAAAATTATCGCAAAAATGTGAATTTTTCCAAATTTCGGCAAATTTTAGAGCACATGCGCGACCGGAAGATATAAACCGATTTTATTTCTTTTTTACCCCTTTTTAGTCTCCCCAAATCGCAACTTTTCCGCGGTATTACGACTTGAAAAAACAATTTTGAATTTCCTCGGCCCACCCTAGTGCACAACTCAGTCTGCGGTACTCCCCGATGGGCTTGCAGAAGACAGGGTCCTCAAAGTCCCGTCCGAGGCCCTTAGAACGGCCCCTCAACCGGGGCTGCAACGCCCCGACTTCGCTGGGGACAAGTCAATGAGCCGACTGGACCAGCCCTCCCCAAAGGCAGTCTGCCGGCCCTCAACTGGCCCCCTCCACCGGGGACCACAAGATATCATGAACTCCAGAATGCCAGCAATCCGAGCCCAACTTCTCAGAGGCACCGTAAGCCCCCTCCCCCCTCGTCAAGGAGGTCCCAGTCCAGGGGGGGGGGGGGTTGGAATAAGACAAGCAATTTTGAAATTACGCTCCCCTAAACCTCCAAGTGTTGCACATCTCTTATTAAAATTAGTCTCCATCGGGTTGTAGGATGTCGCCGTCAGATATTTGTATTCACACATATTCTGCACTTTCCGCGTCAGAACCTTTTTTGGAACGATAAAGTGGTTTTGCGTTAAATTCTTATCTCTGCCATGTCTCAATTAATTACTCTCCGTAAGTATATATCCGTTACGCGACATGGTTTAAAACTTTTTATTTCTAATACTTATTACTGTTGCATCCTCAGTACATGATGCAAAATATTACTCATTCCTAGGAAGTAACGCTACACAGTAACAATCGATAACAATTTCTTCCTCCGAAGAAAAATCAGCAAATTGTTTGGGAGTAATCATTTTTTTTTTTAAATCTACAATTCTAAACTCTCTCAAAGTTTTTAAAAATCGTCTTTTCCACCGTTTACCAGCGAACGTCTGTCTCATCACGCTGATGAAATTTAATTTCGTGTTGCGGCGTCAGTACGCATGTGTTTGTTATGCTTTACAAGGTCAGTTGTTTTCATCGGGTTAAAAATAATTATGTAAAGAAATGCGGCAGAATGCTATAGAAAGTAAGAATGCTAAAAGTAGAATTCATACTTTGTGGGTACCCTTGCGTTTCTGCTTACAGTGCGTAAAAAACTTTAGTTCCAACATGAATGTATGTTAATGGAGTAGGGGATATTAGTTTTAACAAATACACTAAGCTACTATAAATATAATAGATTTAAGTCTCACACGATCGCAACCTCTGAACTTACCTGAGTTAACCACCAAAATTTTATTTGCAACTGGACTGATAGTCAAAATTTAGCAAATACTTCAACGATTATATCAGTATATCTATGGAACAAGCTACATGAGAAAGCTTCTTCGATAACATAAAAATCCGCCTAACTATGCTCTGACATATATGTTCTGATCGGGCCTCAGTAAAAGAATTCTGCACATATCTCACAAAAAATCGATGTTCTCACGTAGAGCGTACAAGAAGCGACAAACAAAAAATATTGTCTTAACAAACTAAGAGTCACTCAGTGTAAAACATCCGAAATCCAGAAATGCCCTTTCTAAAAAATAGAAAAATTCCCTCCACATTCTTAAAATTCTTAAATAATTCTTAATCCCCACTTTTTACATCGCCTCTGTTACAAGTACTGAAAGCTCCCACTATTCTTGGCATTTAATTCGAAGAAATGACCGGGAGATGTACGCATGCACAGGCTGCCACTGGTAAAGGTCACGGGGTCACTTATGCACTGACCTATGAAACAGTCCTTCGATGTGAAAACAGATATGCTACTGTTTATCTAAATCATTTACGTACAGGAAGAGCGGTCTGCTCTGTGAGTTTTATCTTCCTCAAGAATCATTTTAACCCTAACGACAGATTAAAATAATTATTCGTTTCATGACGAAATGCAACAATTCAACATGTTCCTTCAAAATATGGAATTCTTCTGCCTATAGGTTATTGACTAGCTTCTCAAGAGATGCACTTAAAAATTGATAAGAATCTATGAAATTCAGAGTTCCAAGGGAGAATGCTGTGTATTTTTCCATATTATTGGGAATGCAATTAATCTTATTTTTGATCATACCGATTCCTTGCATAATAAGATGTCTGTCATATCCCTTTAGGTTATGAAATATAACTGGAATCTTATTTGGGAGCTTAAAATTGAGATTACACACATTATGAGCAGCTCCTCGGAGAAGCGCTAGGGGAAGAAAACTATATCCATGCAATGAAAGTATGGAACTCATTCGACATAAAAAACCTTGGCCAATATCACAACCTAAAGACCGAAGTGCTCTTCTTAGCTGAAGTGTTTGAGAAAACTATGTGTTCTACTACTATGAAACTGATCCCTGTCATGTTTACACAGCTTCTGGAGGAACTTGGCAAGCATGCCTGAAGATGACAAATATTAATCTAGAGTTGATAACAGACCCTACAATGTACCTTTTCCTAGAAAAAGGCATACAAGGGTAATTCAGCAATTTGCAATTTCAGTAATGCATTTCAGTAATTTGCAATCGTTTTAGAACTCTAAACAACAGGCATTTAGAATGAAAGACAACTGAATGCAAGTTTGCTTATTAAAACTTCACTGTCATACAATCTCAGAGATAAACTAACTCATTATATAGCTTAATCTTCAGATGCATGTTTCTCCATAGAATCGTAAACTCTCACTATCTATTCTTTGCGTTTTCTCATACATCTTGCAAGATAATTAAAGCAACTTGCTCGAAAGAAAACAATCACTGATTCATCTTCCATATGTATAAATTTACTTTGTAGTAAACCATACCTTAACGGCCAAAGTAGGTAAATCGCAAGCATCATCTGAGTCAGATTATTATTTTTTCCATATATCTAGACTTGCTAATTCTTTACGTTGAAAATCTCACAATAGCCTGAAATGGACACTATTCAGTACTTTACTCACGATACAGTTATAAGTTATGATAACCAACATATTAAAAGATTTTTCTCATAGACAGTAGGTTAGCACGCTCAGCTTCTGATCTAAGAAACCTAGAAATCCATGGTAAGACACGAGTGTTGTTTTTCTACTGAGCCCCTTCTATTGTGTCGTATGAAAGGATTCTGTAACCGCTATGACAAATAGTTGCTTAGAGCCATATTTATTTTTAAAGATACACTGATTTCGAACTCACTAAGATTCTTACATGCAATCAACAGATGCACATATTAAGACCTATACCTTTCATCACCTAACATATGAAAAGGATAGTTTGGCTGTTTTAATACAATAGCATGAACAGTCATTATAAATTATAGTATGTTGACTGCATTCACTTTAAATCTGATTCGAGTTAAAGGAAGACAATAGCTGTTATTATTTTCAAACAGAATAAAAATCCTGTTTAATTTTACATAAACCTATGACTATGTAAAGATAATGTATGTACGAGAATGTTTCTCTGATCTTATGCAAAGTATATGCATGTTTAAATCTGTGGTGTATGGTATTATACATATTCAACAGATGTCTTTCTAAGTGTATGTCTCTATGCATACATGAATGCGATTGACTAAGTTTTTGTTCATATCTATTTTCGTCAGATACTTGTTTCATGTTTCGTCTCTGTACATGTGTTAATTGTATGTTTGTGCGTTGCGTGTGCGTATGTTTATGTGTATGTGTGCGTGTGCGTATGTTTATGTGTATGTGTGCGTGTGCGTATATTTGTGTGTATGTGTGCACATGCGTATGTTTGTGTGTACGTGTGCGCGCGTATGTTTGTGTGTATACAGGGTGATTCAAAACTTATCGTTCAAATTTCGTGGGGAGGTAGGGAATACGTCAGGAAACCGATTTCACATAGGAAAGTATGTCCGCAAACGTCATCTACATGAACAAAATGGACAAGTAAAGTGAACACAAGGAAACAGTACAGTTAAGTGGTAACGAATGTGACTTTTATTCCAACAAGGTAAAGTACAGGTTCACAGTAGGTGTTCAAAATTGCGACCATTTACACGGACACAGGATTCACAGCGCCGTTGCACTGACCGCCGAACATTTTCAAAAACGCCTGGCGTATCACGGACAATGCCTGCGGCGGCCACTATTCGTGCAACTAGGTCCATTTCACTGTCGATGGGGGTCTCGTATACATGGTCTTTCATGGCCCCCCACAAAAAGAAATCCATGGGCAATAAATCAGGTGACCTGGGTGGCCAAGCGATCGGTCCACCTCTACCGATCCATCGAGCTCCGAATGTTCGGTTCAGGTAATCACGCGCAACAATTGTGCAATGGGCTGGAACCCCGTCATGTTGATACCATATATCTCGGCGGATATGCGCAGGAACAGCGCCCAGAAAAGTCGATAACACTGTCTCGAGAAATTTTAGGTATTTCCGGCCATCCAATCGGGACAGTAGCAAGTAAGGTCCCAACAAACAGTCACCAATGATTCCAGCCCACACATTTACGGCAAAACGATGTTGCGCAGCGTGACTTCTCGTACCATGCAGGTTGTCGTAAGCCCACACACGTGAATTGTGTGTATTGAACACACCTTCATGACTGAATGAAGCTTCATCTGTAAAAAGGACAGAAGCTGGAAAACTAGGGTACACGGCACCTTTCTGCATGAACCATTGTGCAAATTCCACACGCTTTGGATAATCGTCAGGATGCAGTAACTGCACCCTTTGCAGATGGTAAGGATGCACAAGTTCCTCGTGCAGTATCTGCCACACTGCTGACTGAGAGACCCCAAGTTGCTGAGCAATAGCTCGTGTGCTGGTATTCGGATTATCTTCGATGGACTCTGGTTAATACGGGGTGGGGAGTGGGTCCTTCGGGACCCACTCCCCATGGGGAAAGCACGTGCTCCGTCTCAAGACACTACACGTGCATAGCAACTAGAGGCTTGGAAGAGAGAAGGTGAAGTTTGTCTCAGGGGAGACCAGTAGGGACATGGAGTATGGGTGGTGTTAAAGGGGGTGCTGAGTGCAGCCCGGGAAGAAGGTAGGAAAATAAGTAGAAGGGGAACAGCAGCCACGGGGCTCAAAGGAGAGAGTCCCGGAGCTGGCAGACAAGCCAGCCTATATCCCTCAAGTGTGCCCTGACACGGGCACCCTCGATGGACACTGAGACCAGTTCGCCTGCTACCTCATTGATCGCTTGGGAGTCCCTGAGTTCGTTAGCGAACCCCTCTGTGAACGGGCACCTGAGGATATAATGCCCGACATCTGCGTCTGGAGCCCCACAGCCGCAGTAACTGTGGGTAGAGATTTTAAACCTCTCCAGGTATTTGGGGAAACTCCCATGTCCTGTTAGGACCTGCGTCAAATAGTGGTCAGAGGACATCAGGGATAGACTGACCCTTTTTAAGAATGTCTTTGTTTGAAGACCATTCTCAGTCGTATCCCAGAGCCTCTGCCACTCCTGAAAGGTACCTTGGTTAATTATAGACTTCAGGGTATTTTTAGAAGTCTTTACCGCTATCACAGGTTGAGTGGTATTACCTGCGGAACGGGCCAGTTGGTCGGCCCGCTCATTTCCATCATGCCCTACATGTGCCTTGATCCAGGAGAAGGATACCTTGGGCAATCTCTGATCACCCAGGATGCACTTGATCTCATTGACAATTTGATGCCTGTTGGTTGCATCTGCAAGTGCATGCAGAGCTGCCTGGCTGTCCGTGTACAGCCGAATGTCGCTGTTCAGACCGCTGTCATTGAGGGCCCAGTTGAGGGCCTCTCTGATAGCGAGCAGCTCTGCCTGGAAGGCCGAGCCATTATTTGAGACCTTCCTCTGAAAATCATACACGTTGGCTCCTTGATTGAAGACAGTGAAGGCTAAACCCACACCGTCCTCGCTCTTGGAACCATCGGTGTATATTTCAATATTTGTACCTGATGGTAAATCCGTGGACCAGGGCACACATAGTCTCCTTGTGGGATGTTTATCCCACTTTGCGGTATTTATCTCATATTCCTCAGGGTCATACTGGACTCCGAGGAATGTTGCTTTCTCCCTAGCCTGCGTGACTCTGAATATGGTCGCTTCTTTTCCTACAGTCAAAAATAGCGGGGGGATCCCTGCGAGCACCAGGAGGGCATCCGTAGATGTTGTCCTATAAGCCCTGGTGATCCGCAGTAAAGCCGGCCGTTGGGCAGCGAGCAGCTTTCTACACATTATGGCGTGGTTCGTCGGGCGCCACCAGGCGCCCGCACCATATGTCAGGATCCTCTCCGTTCCCCTGAGATAAATTTCCTTGAGGACCTCACTTCTGAGTCCCCATGAGACGCGAGCCATGCGCCCAAGCTTGCACATAACGTTGGTGCATTTAGCTTTCAAGTCCTGCAGGTGTGGGATCCAGCTCATCCTCTCATCCAGAGTGATCCCCAGGTATTTTAAAGTCTTCATATGGCGGATGTTTTCGCCTTGTAATTTAAAGATGGGGTACCTCTTCTTGAGGACGCCCTCTTTTGCAATCGTCATAGAGGTAGTCTTCGCAACGCTGAACCCAAGCTTGTTGCGATGACACCAGCCTTCTAGTAATTTAATTGCTGCATTGCCAGCGACCTCTAGATTTGCTCTTGAGGACGCTGATATGGCAAGCAGCAAGTCGTCCGCGTATGCCTGGAGCCAGACTCCTTCGGGCATGGTCAACTCCAGAGCAGTATCAGCGACCAAGTTCCAGAGGAATGGTCCACTGCACGATCCCTGTGGGCAGCCTCGTTCCAAGTTTCTTGAGGCTGCTCCGCTAGCATGCGAATATTTGACCACCCTCTCATGGAGGTAATTGGCCACAAGCGTGAAGATGTTCCTAGGGCAGGAACTCTCCTTTAATTTTGTCAGAATCGCAGGCCACCAGACATTGTCGAACGCGCCCGTCACATCCAAAGCTATGAGAGAGGTGTGCAACTTGTGCATTCTATTCACCTGAGCGATGTCCACCACCTGTTTGATAGCAGCGGTGGTGGACTGGTCCGTCCTGAACCCAAATTGCTTGGGATTCAGGAAGCCGTTCTTATGGCAGTGGTGGTACATCCTGTTGGTCAGGAGTTTATCCAGCACCTTTCCCAACACCGGCAACAGACATATTGGTCTGTATGATCTTGCGTCGGCCGGATCCCTACCTGCCTTGTTTAAAAGGACAAGGTCAGCCTGTTTCCAGGCGGTTGGGAAGGCTCCCAGATTCAAGCATTTGTTGAAGAGCTGGGTGAACAGATCTTTATGTTCATTAAACACCTGAGAAACAATCTCCACTGTCAGACCATCGTTTCCCGGGGCTTTGCCCCGGGCCATTTCTCTTATTACCTCTCTCACCTCCTCTTCCGTAAACGGAACGTCGTCCGGCGTATCCGGCGGAATCCTGCAATTTTCCCTTAGGAGCCGATGTTCTGCATCATCAGAACTCCCGTCATCAGTGGGAAACAAATTGTCCATGAGCACCTGGATAGTTTCGCTAAAGGAAGAGGTCTTGGATCCATCTTCTTTGCGAACATATGCAATATCCAGAGGTTTAAAATCCCCATCCGTAGCTAGCTTGTACTGTAGAGTAAAAGGGTTTCGTGCAGAGACATCACTGCAGAATTTCTGCCAGGAGGTCAGCTGCGCCTGGCGTATGGCGAGCTTGTATTTTGCCTGCTCCCTCCTGTACACCTCCTCTCTGGTACTTCTTTCCCCAGTCCGACATCTTTGAAATCGCCTTCTAAGAGCTCTCACCCTTTTCCTCGTAATGCTGAGCTCTGGTGTCCACCAGGGCACCGATTTTCGTCCTGCTCTGGGCTGCCCCTTGTACCCGAAGGTTGCCTCGCAGCCAGCACTTATAGCCCTCGTCACCTCACTAATGATGTTATTTAGTGAATCGCAATCTCCAATATTGCAGACACTCTGGCCGATCTTCGCCAGTTCCGGTGACACACAGTGTAAGAGCTTGCACCAGTCAGGAGCTCTTCCCACCGCAAACCGTCGTGCATAATGTGGGGGAGATGTTGTTCCACCCACCTGGAACACTATGTAGTTGTGGTCGCTGTTACTGACCTTATCGCTGACACACCAATTCCGGATCATAGGAATCAACCTAGGTGTTACTAGGGTCAAGTCTATCCAGCTGCGACCTCTTGGGCCGTCAAAAGTAGCTGGCGTATCTACTTCATTTAGTAATAATAAATCAGCTGAGTTGATAAAGTCCAGAGTCATATCACCCCTGACATCTTGTCGGTTTGAACCCCACAGGGGATGCTTCGCATTGAAGTCCCCGCCTATTATAATGTTCTTAGAATTAACGCGAGTTAGGACGCTTTGTAACTCGGTTAATAGGTCCTCAATGTTGTTATTTGGAGGACAGTAGATAGAGATGGCGTGTACTAATAATCGTCCATAGCCTATCTCCACTACTACAATAGTATCTGTGTGATATGCCATAACGGCATTCACCTTGGGGTTCAAAACGACAACTCCAGCCTTAGGCTTGGTACCTTTTATACTAAATAGCCTACTGGACAGAGGGAGCCCCCGAATGACATTCTCTGTGCAATAGGGTTCCTGCACTAGAGCAATGTCGACTCCTTCTTCCTTTATCTCTTGGCTGAGTTGGGCCATAGCAGCCCTTGCCCCATTTAAATTTATCTGGATAAATTTTAGACTTGCCCGCGGACCACCAGGAAACCTACTTCCCATAGTCGGTGCGTCTGCGCAACAACTTTATTTCACGACAGTACGACGGACACTTAGTGTCCATCGCACTGTGGCCAATGTCGTACTTGGCTCCGTGCTCCTTATTCGCCTTATTGCATACGATGCACTTTGGTTTGGGCTTTGTGCACTCCTTGTATGAGTGCTTACCCGCACACTGTGAACACCGTTGTGTCTTAAGCTCACATTCCATCTGCTTATGCCCAAATGCATAGCATTTGTAGCATCGCAGGACTCTAATGTAGTCTTTAACGTAGCACCGGGACCAGCCTACGTTAATCTTACCTACTTCTATTAGTTTCCTATGAGAGGCACTACTAGCCTCTAAAACCCAGTGGACCGTGTTGTCCACTCGGGCTTTCATCGAGAACATAGGTGTTATGTCTCCATCTTCGTCACTCAGCCGATTTTGGCTGCGTATGACCCTCTGGAGGTCCTCGCGAGGGATGTCCTTGTCTACGCCGCAAACCATGATTTTAGGCTTAAGCCTTACGGCTGATTTGGCCTCTAGAATTTCCTTGAGTGACTCGTGGCTCTCAATTGCACTTTTTAGGCTAGCCCGGTCACTCTCTGAGCTGCACTCCACTATGACTCCGTTAGCCCTCATAGGCTTAACGGTCATTACCCCCAGGTTAAGGTCTGTGGGGTTGATGTTTCCTTTCAGACTATCCCTTACTTCTAATGCTGACTTCTCTTTGTTTTTAGAGAAGATCAGCAGGGTATGTCTCTGCCGTTTTTCAGGGGGAGTGGGCTTTTTAGCTACCACCGAACCGCCCTTTCCCTGCCCACCAACAGCCTTGGCATAGGTTGGTGGCCTCTCCTTCTTTTCAGGTGGACGTGCAGCCCGTTCCAAGATTTGTCCTTTCATGGTTGCGATCTCCAACTCCTGTTCGCAGACTATGGTGTGTAACTTACGAGCTACACCCATAATTGCGTCCCTTAACTCATTGTCAACTCTTTTTCGGAACATCTCCACCGCCAGTTCCTCCAGAAGGCCAGCCGCACTCGCCAGCCTTCCCGAGCCCTTCTCCATACTGCTGGGCTCTTTTCTACTATCCGGGGCCGCTTCTTTAGCCAAGCACCCTTCATTCCCTCCCTTTCCTGGGTCCTCTCCTTCTCTAGGAGGCCCATTCTCATGCTCCGTACAACCTGTGGTGGAAGGAGGAGTTTCTGGGACTTCCTCCACCACCACCTCAAGATCAGCAGCCTCCTTGGGCTTGCTGTCTTTCTTCCTAGTCCGCCGCTCACTATCGCCTGACACCATCTCCAAAGGTTTGGGTTTCATGGTGGGTTAAAATTGTTCGACCCAGACGGTCTCCACCCACATCGGAGTCCTACAAGGGGAGGCCTCAGAGTTAAATTCGTCGCTCGAGGTACCTCAGAGATACGCCCAGGTTATACCCAGACTTCAGATCTCCCCTCGGACCAGAGCATGATCCGGGCCGAGGCCCAGTACTAGTCCGGGTCCCGGTCCGGACCCAACCCCTATCGTCAGGAATCACCTCCACCCGGTTGACACCGCAACCGCCCCTGGCCCGCCCCGGTCAAGGGGCGGGACAAGGGATGCCTCACGTACCGATTGATCCGAGAGTGCCAGCTCAGACCTCCCGTTTTATTGAAGCAGAGGCCAAGGACAGTGTATTGGGATACCAGCTTACCTGTCCCTCAACTGCCAGGACCCTCCTTTCCACATTACGGGTCTCCACCCACGGTAAACAGGTGGGCCACTCGTAGGTGTGGCGACCATGATATATACTCCCCACCTTGCCCATCAGGGCTCTCACCAAACCTATCACTGGCAACCATTTCCCTATTAGATACATTGTTCAATTTGAACAATCTCTGCCAGTCTCCTTCCTTGAGTCCAACTAGGAAGTAGGCCCGCGCCTCCGGGACGTCTTGAGGCGCGTACCCCGGGTAGAGTTCATCCTAACCTCCACCCGGAAACGGAAAAACTTAGAGGCGTAAAAATGGGGGAGGACGGAAGTCCCCTGTCCAAAGGACCAGGACTCCCATCCTCCCCCGTGTTAATGAAACGACCTCAGCCTAATCTCTACGAATGATCTTATCGGTGACCAGTGAACCTAAAGAGAAAATAAAAACGGGTTGGAGAGGAGCCTGTGCCTTTCGACACAGACCGCCTCTCCCCTTGGACAACAGACCTGTAATATCGGCTCTCCTCTTAGCCACAGGCGTCTGTACGCCTTTACCTCTGTAGTGTGTTCACCCTCCACACTTTCCATATCCTAAACTTTACTGCAGTCATTCTAAGAACCTTGACTGCAGTAATTAAAAATTTTTTTCCTCAACAAATTTCGTCCGTCTCATCAACCTTTCTCTACACCTCCATTCCAATCCTACTCACTTCATTTGTGCTGCCTTTCGCACTATTCTAACTCTCCTTCCATCTTAATCCACATTTCTTCTCTCCCATCCTCAGTCCTCTTTCACAGCCCACCTCAAGCTGTACTCAAGTTATAACATAGTTGGCCTTGCCAACTGACCACCACATACCTTGGTGTTCTTCCTGTGGGGTCCCACTTTCCTCTCACCTTTCACCACATCACACTCTCTTTCTTCGTCTTTCTTCGTCTGTCCTTACTTGGGAACTCTTCAGTCGTCTTCTCCCCGTATCCTGCATGTTGCTGCACAGTGAACCACGTTCGCGCAGATTGCGATGCACACGTGCAAACATTTGATGCTGCGGTATTCTTCTGTTGGGGTATCGGTCTTCGTAAACTTGCCTAGCTCGGCGGCTGCTTTCGATGATATAGATGCATATCCGCTAGCTCTTGATGCGTAAAACGATTAATCTTATCACTAGTAAGTCAGCTCGTACACTGATGACAGCGGGAGTGGTCGGGCGAGCTGTACACTGGTTGGGTACACACAGCGCCCTACCTCCCCACGAAATTTGAACGATAAGTTTTGAATCACCCTGTATGTGTTCATGTTTGTTTCTGCGAATGTGTTCATGTCTGTTGCTGTGAATCAGATGTGTTCATTTTGTTTCTATGAATCGTGTGTTCAAGAATAAACATGTTAGCTTCTTTTGTAACGAGCAACTGACAGATAGATAACACTTTACAAACCTCAACAGATTGGCATTATAGCTCTATTAGGAATTTTCAAAATATATTTTTTATCTCATCGAAAAGTCACTAAACAGATACTTGTGGAAAGTTTACTAAAGTGAAAGATGTATTTTCCCTCTCCAATACTGTATACAGTTTTCAGATAGTCTTTTATCATTATTTTACCTTTCTCAATTCGGTTAAGTAGAACGAGTAGTCAATAAAACAACTTTTCAGGAAAAATCTTTTATTCATACACTATCTTCAGAAAGGTTACAATTATCAACTGCTTATTTTTTCGAAGCGCAAAATATGGGACCTTGTAATGATTTTTGAGGATTGCATCAGCCATCCTGAAAGGATGCCACCGAAAGTTTAGTTGGACTTGGCAAATTTCTGATGAGAGTAGAAATCAAGGGACTTATTCGGGAGTTTGTGATCGGTGGGGGGAGTTTTTTAGTAGGAGCGGAACTTTTCATAAGGGGGATTAAAAAATACATGTCAACTAAGGGACAGTTTTGATAGTGTTTTTAATAAAGGGGTGGAACTTTTGATAAGGGGGGTCAAAAAATTGGAAAAATTTCGATCAAAATCCTACTAAAGTATACACTAGATGGCGCCACCAAAAATTGAAGACTTTTTCAGATGTTAGGAAATTCAGGGGGCTTAAAAAATACAGGTGGGTCAACCAGGGGTCTTTAAAGAGGGGGTTTAAAAATACAGGTAGGGTTTTAATAAAGGGGTGGAATTTTTGATAAGGGGCTTTTTTAATGAGGGGGAATAAAAATTTGGAATAATTTCAGTTAAAATAGAGGGCTCTTCTAAATAGAGTACTCATAATATACACTAGAGAGCGCCATGGGATTTTAATAAAGGGGGAAGGAACTTTTGATAAGGGTTTTTTAATGAGGGGGAATAATTATGAAAATGTCAATTAATTATTAATTAATTATTAATTATGAATATTAATAAGGGGGCGTGGTCCACAGAAGAAGAGGTGCGGTCGAAAGTGGCGTTATATCACGTGACCGGAAAGGGAATGTAGTCGATGACGTCATAGGGGAAAGCACAGTGCATGGGGGTCCCAGGGTACGAACTCACTATTCCCATATAACATATATTTCAAATATGGTCGCAACTGAATTAAAGGCCATTGAGCTTTTATTTATAATATGGTTCCTATCGCTTTAAACAGCTGTTTAAAACGTTTTTCAGCCAGTTTGACAAGCAATTAAATATCGCTACTATTTGCTAGATTTTAGTATTTTAGTTAACAATATGGTCGCAATATATTGAGGCGGGATCATCAGTAGGTATCGAACTATGCTCGTAATCAGCATCTTCTTGGTTCGAGTCCCAATTTTGCTAGCATTGAGATTTATTGCCCTCAGTCAGAAAGAGGACTCCGATGGCCTTTCCAAGCCCATCGGAGGAAAGGATGGGACATAAAGTAGTAAATATGTGAGAGGAGAACATGGTGGATGGCTTTGACGGCAGACTACCATCTGAGAACCTGATAATATATATGTATATATGATATATATATATGTTTATATTTATTTGACCCTATCCGAGAACTTAAGGCTAACCAACTAATATGTCCTAAATTTGACTCAAATAACGAGTATAGAGATGTGAGTTACGAACTTAATAAGATTATTGCCAAAAACAAAGTCGATTTATTCATTAATGCTTAATTTACAAAATAATTTTAACTATCGTTCATAATTAGTCTGAAATTTTAAAGAAAGAAATTTAAAATATTTCGAAGTATTTAACGTTTTCAAATTTTATTGTAATAATCAATATTTCTGGCCACTTCCTGTTACTAAAACTCTAACGTAAGAATACAAATACAAAACAATGTAGCGATATATTGGCTTTGTTTCATTGATAAAATTTGCACTTCACATTTCGTCTTTTGTGCGCCCCACATTTGCATCTACGAAGTTTGTATTTGGTACTTCATATAATGGAGTATTATTTATTTCGAAATGTTGTATATCAGGCTATGAGGTTTATCGATAACCGGGCAGCGACACGGAATAACGTGAGGATCATTATGGTTAATATACTGCAAATGGAGGAAGAAGTAGTTGATGACCAGCTAAATCGTTTTCTTCCCGCTATGGTTCTTTCTGGAGATCTCACCCGTGTCGATCGTGTGTATATGCTGCCAGCACAGCATCAAGAAATTGCGGAAAATAAATCCTCATCGTGCCGAACAGCAACCATGTTCCTGGGAGCAATCCTCTTCATGTTGACAATTGGAGCCTATTACTTCTTTTGCGGATCATCTCCACAAGACTAAACGGATAACAATTTTAAGAAATGCAGCAAAGTCTACAAAAAGGTAAATAATAGTTTTAAGTGAAACTGTTTATATTTCCTTTTCTAGTGTAGTTTTATAAATGCCAACAAGCACCACTGCGAGGCTTATGACCTCCGGTGTACAAGATAAAGAGTGCGGCACTGGTAGACTGATCGTAGGCGGAATTGAGCTCAGGTGGGACTTTAGAAAAGAGGGAGAGAATTTCGAGGAGAGGGTGAGGTTTATGGGGTATTGCATTAGACAGGGTTTTACGGCCTGGGTCATTTTGGGTCACTTCCGGTTTGTTCTTTGCAGCACTTCCGGTTTGTTCTTTGCAGCACTTCCGGTTTGTTCTTTGGATCACTTCGGATTATCTAAGCTATTCTGGGGCGTTTTTTATAGTGCGGACTACTGGAGTTCTTAGGGTCAGAAACCAATATATTCTTTTTTAAGTTAATTACATACCAAATAAAGTAAGGCGATGCAAAATTAATTGTTTTCGAAATATTTTAAAGTTTAACCTCTTTTATTAAAGTTTGGAGTCTGTCAACCGCGAAACTCGGCATTCAAATACACTATTTATGAGCGATGTAGATTTTTTCATTTGTTTTCTTTTCAAGTTAGAACTGTAAGCAGCTAATTCTTCGTGTCTCATAAGGGAAAAAAATAGCTTTCTTTCAAAAACTATTGAGAGTTAGATCGTAGATCGCAGATCGTATATTTGGGTTGGGTTGTTTTACCTCTGAGCGGCACTTTTGGCACACCATGGGCTAAATAGCCAGGTCACAAGGACCACGAAGGCTCAGAGAAGGTTGGGGGAGGGAACAAACTGGAACAGCTGTTAGGAGACAGATGGTAGCCTCCCGTCAAGGCATCCAGCGTGTTCTTTAACGTGCATAGGGTATGGCTCTCTCCCGCACACGGGGCCACGGCTTAACGTCCCATCCGACGGACGACGGCCTTTTCAAGCCCATCGGTGTCCCCTACTGACGTGGGAAGGGCGGGGAGTTTTGCGGAGATAAATCTCAACGCTGACCCAGCAGAGACTAGAACCTGGGAACTGCAGATTACGAGCCTGGCGCACTACCTACGTAGCCACCCCCACAGATCGTATAATGATATTCGATGTACCAGGTAATAATTTTACCCCTAACCATCTCCATCATAAAGATATGCCTATTTCGCATGAGTAAGAACAAAATACATACCGTATTTTAACGTGTATAAGGAACCCTCGTGTATAAGAAACATTTTCCATCAAAGCTATTTTTATTTTAAGATATAATCATTTATTTAAGAATACTATCCATGTATAAGAAACCCCCCTATTTTTGGGACCCAATTTTTGACATAAAGGGGTTCCTTATACGTTAAAATACGACAAGTAAACCCCCCTTAGGTGGGCCCCTAAGGGCAAACATAAGAAAAGCTAAAAATAGCAGTAAAATTGTATAAGAAACCTAAACCGGGTAGGTCTCCTCAAAGAACGCTACCGTTTTAGGCCTCTTGTACTTGTTCAAAACAGTATGATCGTAAAGAATCAGAGAAGAAATAATCTCATTGGGATTATTGCTTACAGTCTCAAAATATCTTTTTGAGGTGCGTTTTATATGTGTATATAAATACGGTCGATGCCCAGGTCTTTATGGAGTTCTTTGTTAGTGACAAACTAGGGGGCATCGACCGCAGTTCTCAAAATCTTGTTCTGTAAGACCTGAATCTTACGAATATTGGTGGGTGTAGTTTTCGCCCAAGATGGGTGAAGCATAATAGAATCACCGGTTTGATGATCATATTGCGGGTTATTCTTTTGACAATCCTATCACTCGGTCAAAATTCAAATAGAAAGCGGTAGGAAATCCTTAAAAACAAAAAAAAAATTCTAGAATTATCCTCCATGAGGCATATTTTATTTAAAATTACATTTCAACAACCTTCAAACGAGTATAAATGACTTTTTTTGAATGAGTTTCCTACCATCAAAATGACCGTCGCTAGCGATGTAGTCTAGGATCACGGTTTTGTGCTAATGCATCGCCCAGTTCTCCTCTATTATATTTATGATTTGAACAAATATTTTCTGAGAACTCACAATATTATTGTCCAGAAAGATATGTATTTGTTTCAAAAGTTCGCAAATTTTGAAGATTTTAGTTTTTCTTTAACAATTTCAGAAACTGAAAATAGATTTTCTTTTAATTTACAGAATATCTAAAACGTTATAATATCGCATAGTTTTTCATTTCCTTTAATTTTTATAATAAATCTGACGATATTTTTGGTGATTTGCAGAAAATTTAACATCTCAGTATCTATCGCTCCAAGAAGTTATCCTTGAGAACTAATTCTTTAACAACTAATGAAATATTTTAGATTTTTTTTTCTCTAGGTTCAAAAGAAATGTCGAAAGTTTATGTACTTATTCTAATCCTGAAACTTTCGATAATACCACGGTACAGGCTTCGTTCTAGACGAAAATAAAGAGCGACATGTTTAAAATATACCCAAGTTTAATAATTTTTTGCTTTCATTACCCTTACTAGTATTCCCAAGGGGGAAGGGGACTGCTACGATAAACTTCTAGGGCAGTGGTTCTCAACGTGAGGTACGCGGTAAAATTTTTGAAGCTACGCCGTGAGAACTCAAAAGTCCCTAGATCTAGTAACAAAGTAAAAATAGCCCCTGTTATACTATAACTATAGTTTTATCTATCTATACAAGGGGTACGTCAGTTACATACACATTTCCACGGGGAACGTGAAGCATAAAAGGTTGAGAACCACTGGTCTAAATAAATAAAATTGGTTAAACTAGGAAAAAAAATTATAAGCGCGTGAGACTGCAGTGCATTTGTTCTTCGCAAACACTAGCGCTATGAAACTACCTTGCCCATATAATTTAGTTACTGCTATTAAAAAAGGTAAAAAAAACTGTAGTTTTTAAATAATTTAGTCTACTTTTAAATTAATGCTAGCGACATCCGAAAACTCCTGTTGGAACGGCTGTCAACGTCTGCGTAAGGACATCTTTAGCGGTTTAGAACAATTTCCACAACGTTTTGTCAACCGGGGAGATTAGGTTGCCTTTATCTGTGCTTGACTGCTCCGCACCTTCGACGTCAGCTCGCGCCTGTCCAATCGTTTCGCTCGTCCTGCAAACCTAATCATTTCCATGCATTTACATATCCAATCATTCCATCATTTCCATGCATTTACATATCCAATCGTTTCGCTCGCCCTGCAAACCTAATCATTTCCATGCATTTACATATACTACAACCTTCCTAAATTTCGTCAGATTTGCCAAACTTCTTGCAAGTGTGGCATTTTTTATTTCCTGTAGTGTAGATAAGATTTTTTCACTTATGCAGATTCTTCAAAAATATTTAGTTTCAGAAATTTGCCGTTTCTAATTTCGCAGATTACTGTTCGATGACTTTTGTTTGATCGACATAATCTGTGATTGTTTGTGACATCGCTTGGCGTACCTGATAAGTCAGCATTTCGCTAGCTCTCTATAATAACACTGAGTCTCGTGTAAGTAAGTAAGTAACATCCGCATAACATGTTCAATAGCCAAATTAAAAAGAAAAGTTAAATGCACCCGTCTTACTCCAGTAGTAATGCTGAACTAATTGCTAGACGCAAGGGTAAGGCTTCTCTTTTTCTATATATGTATTTGATCTCTTTCTTTTTAATATTGGGAACGGGGGTGGCTCAGTCGGTAGCGCGCCAGGCTCCTAATCTGTAGTTCCCAGGTTCGAGTCTCAGCTGGGTTAGCATTCAGATTTATCTCCGCAAAATTTCCCGCCCTGCCCACGGTTAGTAGGGGACACCGATGGGCTTGGAAAGACCGTCGGATGGGACGTTAAGCCGTGGCCCCCTGTACGGAAGAGCCACACCCTGTGCACGTTAAAGAATACGCTGGATGGCCTTGACGGGAGGCTACCATCTGTCTCCCAACAGCTGTTCCAGTGGGTCCCCTCCCCGAAACTTCTCTGAGCCTTCGGGGTCCTTGTGACCTGGCTATTTAGCCCATGGTGTGAAAAAAAGTGCCGCTCAGAGGTAAAACAACCCAACCTTTTTAGTTTGGTTATTGATTATTGCGGATGATGATTTGCCCTTTTGCCTAATGATGTTGATGTCTTTCATTAGAGCTCTTGACGAAATTGGTAATGGAATAGGTTTGGTGATAAACTGAGAGGAAACTAAAGTGATGAAAATCGGTCAGGCAGGTTTTAATTCAATTCGTTTAAATGGGTGCATCTCTGATCAAGGGGTCAGTTTAATAAACTGTGAAAAGAGCCTCTTCCCCCCCCCCCCCATCAAAATGTTAGTAAGGGAAATAGAAGCAAAAAAAATTATTAACTTGTTGAAATAATAGAATCGTTCAGATACACCTGGCATTGATTTGTTAGATAAATATAGAGGAAAAATTGTCATTATCCAGGTGGGATCTGAACCCACGACCTCCTAATGATAACATGTCAGATGCTCTGACCACTGAGGTACCGGCCGTCAAACAATCATCATTTATTAGTAGCTTTAAGCAGTATACCATAGAATTACCGTCAATTACAGTCAACTACATTTCCAATGACTATTTTATGGTACAGTCGCTCCAAAAAGTATCCGAACGCTACGGTTGATGGCAGAATTCAGAAAAAATATCTGGCAACGATTTTTTTAGAAATTAGTGATCTGGCAACCTTGTGTCACGTGACACGAAGGTTGTTTAATTTCTAAAAAAATCGTTGCCAGATATTTTTTCTGAATTCTGCAATCAACCGTAGCGTTCGGATACTTTTTTGAGCGACTGTACAATGTTTAAAGCCATTAATAGAGGACGACTGCTCAGCGGCAGGTAGCTCAGTGGTCAGAGCACCTGACATGTTATCAGGAGGTCATGGGTTCAGATCTCACCTGGCTAATGACAATTTTTCCTCTATATTTATCTATTATTAAACTTATTTATATTTCATGCATTTTTCAAGAAAGTTTGAAAGACCTGTAAAACGGAGGGGAAATGATACAATGGAAATTCTCTCTTGTCCCCTCCCCCCTTACATTTTTTCACCTCGATTTTGTTTCTTGCTCAGCCCCCTCGATATTTTTCTAAATCCGGGACTGGATGTATGCACCTAAATATTAAAATTAGGCTATTTGACAGTTTCGTCCTCTTTAAATTTAGTTATGGTAGTGGAACACGGACCCTTTGTATAGCAGATTATTTTTATTCCTTCAGGCTAGACAACTATTTAAAAATGAAAAACCGCAATTGTTTTGCTGCAACTTTCAGCGTATTTGCATTATCCACCTGTCAAGAAAAATGTTTTTTGATGGTGAGTGGTGCGAAGTAAGCAAATTACACGTCGAGAGATTACACTTTGAGCGTGGAAGAATCGTCGGCCTTAGAGAAGCTGGTTTACCGTACAGAGATGTGACGCTGTGACGTCAGCTCGCGCCTGTCCAATCGTTTCGCTCGTCCTGCAAACCTAATCATTCCCATGCATTTATATATACTAGAGCTCCCTAAATTTCATCATATTTGCATAACTTCTTGCAACCTTGCGTTCGCCGCAATCCCAGCACCATCGTACTTATATGGCAGCAGTGGATTCAAGAAGGATCCAGCACACGCCGACAAGGATCAGGAAGACGACGTATGATCGATCATATAGCGACAGGACCACCATTTGCGACGCAAGGCATTGCGTGACAGATTCACGACTACAACGCAACGATAAAGGGTTTTGGCAACAGGTAAAACACATCGAATACCTACCTGGTGGCCAGTAAACAACAGGCTTTTACAGTTTTCTTTGCGAGCCTATCGTTAGGCATTGCGTTTGCCCCTGATATCTGCCCGCATGCAAGCACATCTTCACTGGTGTCGTCTGAGACAGAACTGGAATGAACAACATTAGAGTAGCGTGGTGTTTATCGGCGAATATCGTTTTTGTCTTGGTCAGCACGACGATAGAGAACGTGTTCACTGTCATCCAGGGAAAGGAACGCCACCTAGTGCATGAGACATCGTCACACAGGTGTCTTGGTGTGGGGATACCATTAGTCGTACATCTCGGTGAGAACCGAACATCATAAGGGTATCTCTAACTGCCCAACGATATGTTACCAACATTTTGCAGTCAGTGGCTGTCCCATTTGTTCACCAGCACGGAACCTTTTACCAGAAATATAACGCCCGTCCCCACACAGCCCGCATTAGTCTGCAGTATCTACACGAGCAAAACGTTCAGGTACTGCAATAGCCACATCACTCTCACCTGACCTTTCACCTATTGAACACGTCTGGGACATGATGAGCCGACAGTTCCAACAACACCCAAGAGGTGCGCAAAACCACTCTCGCTGAAATGAAACAGCGACTTCTCGCTATTTGGCGTGCTGTCCCTCAGGACGACATTATAGAGCTGTACGATACTCTTCCCCGCTGTTTCATGAATGCATTGCTGCGCTGGGCGGTTCAACATCATACTAATTATACCACTTTACCGGGTAGGCAGAGTGGTAGTTTTCCATATTTTTTTTGATAATGTAATCCAGTGGTTCTCAACCTTTTAATGCTTCACGTTCTCCCTGGAAATGTGTATGTAACTGGCGTACCCTTTGTATAGATAGATAAAACTATAGTTAAAATATAACAATGGGAACAAAATAAAACATAAAACATAATACTCAATCAGTAATACTCATTGAATTTAGTATTCATAAATTTCATATATGGATAAACACAAAAAAAATACATAAACAATTTAACAATCTTATAAAATTATAAACATTTTATTGGGTAATTGTGAAATGGTTGCGCTTGCACAGTTCATCAATGGTTGGGGTTATCTTTCTAAGGTAGAGTCACAAGTCATCTTCAACATCCAGCCTGTTCCTATATTTATTTTTTAAAGCAGTTAAAGATGAAAAACCAGTAACAAATATTTGACAACAATTCTTCACAAAATCGAGCGACTTTTGAGCTCTCATGGCGCACCCCAAAAACTTTTACCGCGTACCCCACGATGAGAACCCCTAATGTAATCAATCGCACATCTCCGTGTACGCTAACAACTGCCTGTGTTTCAATAAAATGGCATTAATCTTTCCAGGTGTTGCAATTTTTTTTTTTACTGTAGTATATAAATCCACTACCACTTCTGAATCCCCACTGTTCATCACGCAGTTGTCCATCAACCAAATTCTTATTTCTATTTAGCCGTCCCATGGCCGAATGGTTAGCACGCTTGGCTACTGATCTACGGGACTTGGGTTCGAGCCCCGGATAAGGCATGGTTGTGCATGTTGTTTTTCTGCTGAGGTTCTGCCATCCTCTCAGACCTTCTACTATGGCATATAAACTGGTATGCTCCTATCAGACCTCTGTGGCAAGCAGCTGCTTCAGGGGGTATTTATTTTTTATTTTTTTATTAAGCACAATAGTGGAAAGAACTTTATCTGGCACAGAAAGTAAACTGATTCCCGTATAATCATCACAAGGGTTGGGTTGGTTTACCTCTGAGCTGCACTTTTTTGCACACCATGGGCTAAATGGCCAGGTCACATGGACCCCGAAGGCTCAGAGAAGGTTGGGGGAGGGGACCCACTGGAACAGCTGTTAGGAGACAGATGATTGGGTTGGGTTGTTTTACCTCTGAGCGGCACTTTTTTGCACACCATGGGCTAAATGGCCAGGTCACATGGATCCCGAAGGCTCAGAGAAGGTTGGGGGAGGGGACCTATTAGAACAGCTGTTGGGAGACAGATGGTAGCCTCCCGTCAGGGCCATCCAGCGTGGTCTTTAACGTGCACAGGGTATGGCTCTCCCGCACACAGGGCCACGGCTTAACGTCCCATCCGACGGACGGTGGCCTTTCCAAGCCCATCGGTGTCCCCTACTGACCGTGGGCAGGGCGGGGAATTTTGCGGAGATAAATCTCAACGCTGACCTAGCTGGGACTCGAATCCTGGGAACTACAGATTACGAGCCTGTCGCGCTACCGACTGAGCCACCCCCGCCCCCTCTCCACATAGAAAACACAATTTAGTAAGAATAGATCTGATTCCAATTCGTAAGATTGACAAAATGGTTTTAATGATTGCTTACAATGCCGACGAGAGAGCATTCAAGCAATGGCTGCTTTCCTCTCCTGGGTTGGAGCGCGTGCTTGCTCTCAAAAATCACTTAAATTCGTCCACAGCTTCTCTTGCACGTGGCAGACGGTCACGCAAACCAAAATAACCATTGCTCTCTTATTTTTAAAGTACGGAGTTGTTCTAGACCAGCTGTTCTCAACCTTTTATGCTTCACGTACCCCCTGGAAATGTGTATGTAACTGGTGTACCCCTTATATAGTAGATAGATAAAACTATAGTTATATTACAATAAGGCCAACTTGGCGACTTTCTTACTAGATATAGCGACTTTTGAGCTCTCACGGTGTACCCCAAAAATATTTACCACATACTCTATGTTGAGTTGTTTTACCTCTGAGCGGCATTTTTTTTGCACACCATGGGCTAAATGGCCAGGTCACATGGACCCCGAAGGCTCAGAGAAGGTTGGGGGAGGGGACCCACTGGAATAGCTGTTGGGAGACAGATGGTAGCCTCCCGTCAAGGCCATCCAGCGTGTTCTTTAACGTGCTTGAGCTCTCACGGTGTACCCCAAAAATATTTACCACATACTCTATGTTGAGTTGTTTTACCTCTGAGCGGCATTTTTTTTGCACACCATGGGCTAAATGGCCAGGTCACATGGACCCCGAAGGCTCAGAGAAGGTTGGGGGAGGGGACCCACTGGAATAGCTGTTGGGAGACAGATGGTAGCCTCCCGTCAAGGCCATCCAGCGTGTTCTTTAACGTGCACAGGGTATTGTTCTCCCGCACACGGGACCACGGCTTAACGTCCCATCCGACGGACGGTGGCCTTTCCAAGCCCATCGGTGTCCCCTACTGACCGTGGGCAGGGCGGGGAATTTTGCGGAGATAAATCTCAACGCTGACCCAGCTGGGACTCGAACTTGGGAACTACAGATTACGAGCCTGGCGCGCTACCGACTGAGCCACCCCCGCCCCATCATCACAAGGACTGCCGGTAACTTTTCTTAAAAATAGAAACAATAATTGCTCTAAATAAAATTATTAGGAATAACACCTTTTATGATAAAAATATTCAATATTTTAGCCGTCGCAGTTTTAAAATTTGCCCTACTTTTTAGATGTGTTTAAATTAAAAAAAAAATGCGTGCAATTTCATATATAGTTAATTTTTTCTCGCTGCATTTACTAGCATTCTGAAGGAGGGGGCGGCCCTTAATCAATGCCTGGATCCAACCCTTATCCAACGAACCCAACAGGAAATTTGCATTCTGAGTAATTCTGTTTACAACAGATTTCACTTAACCAAAATTGAAAATGAAGACCCCACAGGAAATAAAAACCATAAATGTGATTTTTGCAGAATTTTTAGAGGCTAAAAATATTGTTTAAAAAGAAACATCCGTATTTGTTTTGCACTCCAAGGCAGCAACCTAGTCCGATGTACGATCAGAAACTACTTCTTGGAAAAGGATAACTGCGTCATCAATAAGACTATTGTGACGAAATTTAGCGTGACTGTCATTATTAAGTGGCACGTGCAACTGCAGGTGGCCGGAAGTGATAGGTCTATCTCGCTTTGGTGCGTCATCTGGGTTGAGTTTATTGTCCAGACACCTGCAGACCAAAATAAAGAATTATGCCAACACGATATAGATGTTTTCAAAGTCTTGGACGGTATCGCCATCTGGTGGATAAACCTAGAGATACCAAATGCATTATATTTTATAGATGCTTCGGACCTAGAGATAAATTTAAGCTCCTGGTTTCTCGGGCTGAGCCGTGACACCGGCCACGCCCGGCTGAAAATATCACGGACGCTTTCGGGCCCAGGCTCAAAATACTTTAAATTTCAACCATTTCTTGCATTTGTGAAAAAAATTACTCAAATATAAAATATATTTTTTTTAATTTTAACTTTTATTCAGTATTTAGTAAATGAAAACAATCACCATGAGGTACGCAGAATATAGAGTTGGGTTGTTTTACCTCTGAGCGGCCCTTTTTTGCACACCATGGGCTAAATGGCCAGGTCACAAGGACCCCTACGGTTCACAGAAAGTTGTGGGGAGGGAACCCACTGGACAGCTGTTAGGCGACAGATGGTAGCCTCCTATCAAGGCCATCCGGCGTGTTCTTTAACGTGCACAGGATATGGCTGACCCATACACGGACCCATGGTTTAACGTCCCATTCGACCCATCGGTGTCCCATACTGACCAAGGGAAGAGAGGGGAGTTTTGGGGAAAAAATCTCAACGCTGGCCCAGCTGGGATTCGAACCTGGCAACTGTAGATTACGAGCTTGGCATGCTATGGACTGACCCCCCCCCCCCCGCCCCCGGAGGGTTAGAGATAAGGCTCCCAACTGTTGTGGGTCGGGTTTGAACTCGCCTGCAATAATTTCTGAAGGCGCTAATGTTGCATACATACTATATGAAGTATTTTAACGTAATCTCTATCTTTAATAAACGAATGCTTCTTTATGTTTATAATGATACTAGCAGAAGTGTCCTATTCCCATTATTGCAATGATGCTAGATGCATTTCTGGCTTCAATTTTGGCCCATTATTAAAATCGGAAGTTACTTCGATCATCTCTAAATTAAAACTGCGTTAATCCACAGGGTTTGATGAAATTATCCTCATTGATTTAGGGCGTGGGTGGCTCAGTCGGTAGCGCACCAGGCTCGTAATCTACAGTTCCCAGATTCGAGTCCCAGCTGGATCAGCGTTCAGATTTATCTCCGCAAAATTCCCCGCCCTGCCCACGGTCAGTAGGAGACACCGATGGGCTTGGAAAGACCGCTGTCCATCGGATGGGACGTTAAGCCGTGGCCCCGTGTGCGGGAGAGCCACACCCTGTGCACGTTAAAGAATACGCTGGATGGCCTCGACGGGAGGATACCATCTCTGGAGGGACCCACTGGAACAGCTGTCTCCCAACAGCTGTTCTAGTGGGTCCTCTCCCCCAACCTTTTCTGAGCCTTTGGGGTCCTTGTGACCTGGCCATTTAGCCCATGGTGTGCAAAAAAGTGTCGCTCAGAGGCAAAACAACCCACAACCCAACCCTCATTCTTCTTGCGGATCGATCCAGTCAATTGCCCCCTCATTTACGGACGTCGGCGGGGTGGAGGGGGTAAAAAAAAAGACAGTCCCCCCCCAGTGAAATGGTTGCGCTTGTTGACGCTTGCACCGTTCAACTTTAAAAAAATTGACCGAATATATTTATGTTGAATAATATCCAGAGCCGGATTGAACAATTTAGTGCCCGGGGCACTTAAATATTTTATTTCCTCATCCATCTCTCATGCTATCAGAAATATATGAGTAAATAATTGAAACCCCCCGATCTTAAACCCACCTTCTATGAATATTCCATTTCTGTTACCAACTTAATATTTTGCACTTAAAAATGTAGTTTTTATTTAAAATTGAAAAATATTGGTAACAAAAGGTTCTACCCCTTGCCTTGGGATCATGTACCCCTTTAATCCAACCCTGATATTATCAGGGGTAAAAAAATCAAATGTCATTTGTCCTTAACGAAATGCAATTGAACTCTTATGTTTTCAGAAGCAACATAATTTGTTTTCATTTACCAATATGATAAACATTTGTTACATGCTATATAAATAATACATTATATATACATATATAATTATATATACTTGGCCATAGAGACATCATGCATTTCTCTATATATTTGTTTTAGAATAAATTTTCACACCGCAACCTAGGAGCAGGAACCTTTTCTGGGTCAAGATCGAAAGCAGAAAATGAAGGTACGCCAACAAATTCTAAGAGAAGCTAATTATAATCTTTTTTGGACAAGAGCGAGAAATAATAAACTGTAGATTGTTTTGTTATAAAAAAAAACGCAACCTAGAATTTTAAAGTGTGATTCTGGAAGAGTATACAATAAAGTTGTTGAAAAGATTAAGAAATCTGTCATTCATCAGAGCAACTTTTGAGTTTGTCTTCTCAACTATCTCATTCAAATTTGTTGTGTATTTAAAACATTTGAACTGCATCGGTGGTTTTAAACTATCATCTGTCAACCTGCTTTAGTGCTCGTTTCTAATGAAAATCTTAAAAAAATATTCAGAGTTGAATGCTGAACCCAAAAGCGTCAAGGGCCACTTTTCCGAGTGCTGAGAGCCGCTGGTTCCCGACTCCTGACCTAACCGAACTCAGCCTCAGTCATGGGCGTCCGAAAAGGGGGGGGGGGGGGCGGATCGAGTAAAAATTCTGGTTTCAATTAATTCTTGCTCCCTTTATATTGTAAGTTCATATGCATTATGTATGTGTTTTTCTATTGATGCAATACTGTATTCTATAATCTACTTGTGAAAAGAAACCAAAGTAATTAAATAATTAAATAAAAATTTATTGATGCAATTATTTGTCTCCAAGCTTTGTCCCCCCCACCCTGGAAAATTTTCTGTGGACGCCCATGGCCTCAGTGATTATCGAAGTGGTTCAGGCTCGAAAATTGGAACCCGAGCTCATCTCTAATTTCTACGATCAAATTTTATTAAAATTTATTTCTTGACTATATCATGGCTGAATCTGGCTATCGCAATCTGAATTCCAATGCAGGAATCGATATCGTCTGCCAACCAGGAAAAGCGGGAACTTTGCCCTCTGTGATAAGTGAAGTATAAACTAAAGGAACACACCTTCTTTGTGCATCTCTCTCTCAACAGCAAGAGGACATTATGGAAAGTCATCCTTTTCGATGACTTCAAGATCCAATGACAGTCCAAGGGCCAGTGACGCCCACGTAACACACATGTATGGCGTCAGTCTCGTGTTACACGTACCGAGTTGCCTTGTTGCCAAGAGCTGGTCATTGTAAATGCTCTAGCAAAACCATTTTGTTACTTTGGTTTATAGCGAACGAAACTGCTTAGCAATGAAACTTTGCATTGCGACAATTTCAGCACTTCTTTATTAAGAATTGAAACGGTGATGTTTAATTGCTCATGACGAAGTGGAATTTACAGTCGCTCAAAAAAGTATCCGAACGCTATGGTTGATTACAGGATTCATAAAAAATATCTGGCAACGATTTTTTTTTAGAAATTAGTGATCTGGCAACCTTCGTGTCACGTGATTACAGATTTCAGGAAAAATTTCTGGAGCGTGTACATCAACTGTACACGCTCCAGTTACCGTTCACAGCAAACTGGAACGTGTGCAGTTACTGCACACGCTCCAGTTTGCTGTGAACGGTAACTGCACACGCTCAATATTTCCGTGAGTGGGCCCACACGATCCAGGTTTTTGTGAACTCACACGATCCAATGTGTTGTGAACATTAACCGCAACCGCAACAGTTTGCTGTGAACGGTAACTGCACACGCTCCATATTCATTGCATTATATATTCATACGCATTATATATATTAAAAAATATCCAAACATTTTGGTTGATTACAGAATTCGAAAAAAAATATCTGGCAACGATTTTTTTTAGAAATTAGTGATCTGGCAACACGGAGGTTGCCAGATCACTAATTTCTAAAAAAATCGTTGCCAGATATTTTTTCTGAATTCTGTAATCAACCATAGTGTTCGGATATTTATTGGAGCGACTGTACATGTGAATGAATATCAGTTATCTTGATGAACGTAAAACTTGGCTATTGATGAACGTAAATCTTCCCCTCATTAATTTTTTAACCTTTGATCTAAACAATTATAGGAATGTCTTTATTTTGCCAACTAACTGACAAGAAAAACATGACTGCTTCCTACCTCCTATTGCCCCGTCGTCCTTGACAGTTTGACCTCCCAGAAGTAGGGGGAGGAGGGCAGAAGAATATTAATCCTTATCTGGCGATTGCCACTTAGAAGAGACGGTGAGAGGCATCTCACCCATCTCAGAAGACTGCATGGCTTCAGCGGCAGGCAGCACTTCTGTCATTTGTTCTTTCTGTGTCCTTGACGAATCTGCTTTCTCGTTCCTAAGGGGGGGGGAGACGCCTGGGGGGTGGGAATTGGGGGGTGGGAATGTAAAAGTGCCTCTTTTTGAAACAGGAAGCAGAAGATGATCGCTGGTGTGAGAACCGTCCACCTCGTGCGCCGTGGAGCACATTGCCCGTTTCGGGAAGCGTAATAAAATGAGCTGTAAAGCCCGCCACCACATCGTGAGATGGTTCACAGTGCACAAGCCCCTCCCTCCCCCCATAAAACTGCACCTGCAGAAGTGTCCCCAATTAGTGGACGGGAGGACAGATACAAACTGCTTTATCCTGTTTATAGCCTCCTACAACTCTCTCTAAGAGCTGTGAATGCATAAACCGCCGTGGAAATCGAGACCCGGATTATAAAACCACTTGGGCTTATGCAAATTTTTGGGAGCCCTGTATTGGCCCAATGTATGGGACTTCAAACAACGGGACCAGGGAACGACCAATGAGGAAAGAGGGGGGAAAAGAACCGGAAAGAATTCTACGTCGAACACTCTTTTTCAGACTCTAGGATATCCGATTCTCTGATAGTCGATGCTCTCTGTTCTGTAGAATTCTTTTCGGTTCTTTCCCCTCCCCCTTTCCTCATTGGTCGCCCTCTGGTCACGTTGTTTGAAGTCCCATACATTGGGCCAATGGAGGGCTCCCAAAAAATTGCATAAGCCCACTGGTTTTAGAATCCAGGTCTCGATTCCCACGGCGGTTTATGCATTCATAGCTCTTAGAGAGAGTTGTAGGAGGCTATAAACAGGATAAAGCAGTTTGTATCTGTCCTCCCGTCCACTAATTGGAGACACTTCTGCAGGTGCAGTTTTATGGTGGGAGGGGCTTGTGCACTGTGAACCATCTCACGATGTGGTGGCGGGCTCCATCACAGTATGGATGTGCCGAGGGCTTTACAGCTCATTTTATTACGCTTCCGGAAACGGGCAATACGCTCCACGGCGCGCGAGGTGGACGGTGGCCACACCAGCGATCATCTCCGGCTTCCTCTTGGAGAAAGACAGAAAGAGGCACTTTTACATTCCCACGGCGTCCCCCGCCTCTTAGGAACGAGAAAGCAGATTTGTCAAGGACACAATGAACTAATGAGGGTTGTGCTCTTTGGAATATTTTTTAAGTTAGGCATTAATTGAAATATCAGTTCGTAACAACAGTGCGCAGGGGAGGATTGGCCAAACAACGGGACCAGGGAACGACCAATGAGGAAAGAGGGGGGGAAAAGGGGGGGAGAGGGGAGGATCGGCCAAACAACGGGACCAGGAAGGAAAGAGGGGGGGGGAAAGGGGGGAGAGGAGATGAACGGCCGCTTAGGGTAGAGACATATCCAGAATTTAGTTTCAGGGGGGGAGGGGGAGAATTGAGTTAGGTTTTTTTTAGGAGGAAGGCGAGTTTTTTGAAATTAAGACTTGAGTAGAATTTCTTAATTAAATATTCTACCGAACAGGAAAGGTTAAAATGAGTCATATAAAATCTTATTCTATATATTGAATGTTTTTTTTTTTCAATCTAATTTTAGTCTCGGACATAAAATCTGGAGCTAAAATAAAATTATACGAAGACAGCTGTTTTGGATTTCAAAGAAGGTAGACAACTTTGAAATTTCGTTAAGATGTCAGGATTTTCCGAGGAGGGAGAGGTGCGAATCACAGCGCACCGCGATGCAGTGAATATACGACTCGGCATGTCTGGTGTGACGCTTGCAACAGCTGCAGAGATCCTTCCCTTTAAATGCTGGAAATTATGAATTTTTCCGTAATAATCAAATGTTTTAAATGCATATCCTCCCCAAATGAAGTTTAACGGTGTCATTTCTAGCAGGCCCTAATTTAGAAAAAGTAAATAAATAAAGATAAAAAAGGGGGGGGGGGCAAGAGACTGGATTTCTATTTCAGTATATGATTTCTCCCTCCGTTTTAGAGGTGTTCGCAAATTTTATTTTAAAATGCGTGAAATATGCAGAAGTTCAATACTTTTTGGCCTCCGTTGCCTTCACTAGCATTCTAAGGGGGGGCTCCCTCGGCCGTGACCTCTGACAATCCAACGATTTGGAAATTTGGCATTAAAGACATTGCACGTGATGCTAACTCCACACCGTCGTAACAAGGAAACTGAGAGTTTCTTGGCAATTTGGCACCTTTTTTTATCTTTCTTTTATCATGGCACTGTATTATAGAAACTTCATTCCGTCACTTTCTCTGATCCACGTTGTAAATTATTCCTAGGCACAATTTTTTCCCATTCAGACAGGGGACACTGATAAGCTCGGAAAGGACGCCGTCCGTCGGATGGGACGTTAGACTTGGTCCCATGTGCGGTAGCATGTGCAAATTGAAGATCACTCTGGATGAACTTGACGGGAGGCTACATCATCCGCCTCGTAGCAGCTGTCCAGCAGGTCCTTTCCCCATAACTTTCTCTGAACCTTTGGAGTCCTTCAGACCTGGCCAATTAGCCCAATGTTTGCAAAATAGTGCCGCTTAGATATAAAGCAAGCCAACATTCTCCCCATCTCACTCATTCAGACTCTCATAATCAGTTATGTACATGTGATGATTATTGGGACCATCAGCATCTCCTTGTGATACCAACCCCATAATTCTGATCACTGTTTCTCAACTATTCACTGCCCATGGCGCCTCTCTGCAATTTCCAATTTCTGCGACATCACTAAAAAAATTTTCCTTCGCGGCATGCCTAACCCATTTTCATTTTATATCCTCACGTTAGCCATAAAGACATTGAGACATAAGACAACCCAACCCAAATATATTATGACAAGGACATACACTCAGTGGTCTTTGAATGATGCCCTCCCAACTACCTGTTATGTCAGTGAAAGTTGGAAATAGACGACAGCAATGCCAATCGTTAAAATTTACCTTATAAGTTAATTATAATTTAAACAAGAAGCATTATCTAAAACCATTTAATATAATAGATGTATATTTGAAACGTTTATGCAAATATTCTTAATTCTTTTGATATTTTTCAATTTTCTTCAGACGTACTGTTGCTGTTAAATAGTCAATCCTCCGTGACTCCTTAAACAAAGAGCAAAAACTGTTGAAAATCGAGTTGTCGGGTTGTTTTACTTCTGAGCGGCACTTTTTTGCACACCATGGCCTAAATGGTCAGGTCACATGGACCCCGAAGGCTCAGAGAAGGTTGGGAGAGGGGACCCACTGGAACAGCTGTTGGGAGACAGATGGTAGCCTCCCGTCAAGGCCATCCAGCGTGTTCTTTAACGTGCACAGAGTATGGCTCTCCCGCACACGGGGCCATGGCTTAACGTCCCATCCGACGGACGGCGGCCTTTCCAAGCCCATCGGTGTCCCCTACTGACCGTGGGCAGGGCGGGGAATTTTGCGGAGATAAATCTCAACGCTGACCCAGGTGGGACTCGAACCTGAGAACTGCAGATTACGAGCCTGGCGCGCTACCGATTGAGCCACCCCCGCCCCTGGGTGGATGGGAAACACAAATGTTTTGTTCTGAAGAGATAAATAATTGTTTGTTAATTGCATAGATACCAATGAAGCATAAGTCGTATTTTTCAGATCCTTAGCCCTTAGTCCTAGATCCTTAGTTACATATTTTAATTTAATTTACATCGTTAGGTGGCACTAAATGTGGAAAAGGCGAAACTTTTAACTAATATTACAAGCCATTTTTTTAGGGTAGAAATTCGGCATTTTTGTGGTAGAGTGTCAAGATATATTCCACTGACAGCAACAATCTGCCCCTTTTCTCAGAGAGGTGTGATAAAGCAGATTTTTCATTTTAAGGAATAAAAGACAAATACTTTTTATGTTGTGTAAATACCAATAAAATACTACCATTTGCATTTCCCCCTTGATGGGAGGCTACCATCTGTCTCCCAACACCCGTCCTGCCCACGGTCAGTAGGGGACACCGATGGGCTTGGAAAGGCCGCCGTCCGTCGGATGGGACGTTAAGCCGATGCCCCTTGTGTGGGAGAGCCATACATGTGCACGTTAAAGAACACGCTGAATGGTCTTGACGGGAGGTACCATCTGTCTCCCAACAGCTGTTCCAGTGGGTCCCCTCCCCCAACCTTCTCTGGGCCTTCGGGGTCCATGTGACCTGGCCATTTAGCCCATGGTGTGCAAAAAAAGTGCCGCCCAGAGGTAAAACAACCCAACCCTTTTCCCCCTTCATTAGTTCGTATTAAAGTTTTAAAGAGTGCAAAAGTAGTTAAACGAAAAAACTTATTCTCTTCGAAAACGAGCTCCCCCTATTCATCAGAGCCAATAAACGTTCTTCTAGTTTTATTGGAGAAAAAAATAAACGTTTCTATTAATAATGATGCTCCTTATCGGTACATCTAACCTATCGCAAAATATCCGGATTAGGAACAACTGGTTTTAAATATGGCCGAGTTCCTTGACTTAAAAAAGTGGCAACTCTATCTGTACCTCCGTTCTCTTCAGGAAGAAGGAATGACTGCATAATTTCCCAGAAGTTCCGATTAAGAAATCCCGGGCCTCCATACACTTCGTATCTGGAACGGATGGAACCGCATGGACGTGGATGATCTCCTTTTTCGCGTGGAGTCCCTGTCAAGCGAAAGATGACTTTATCAGGCGGAAACAGTAGCTGACACGTGACTTCCGATGGTCGGTGACGGAAAATAGGCTTGGCATTATGCTGACTCAGAAAAGGGATGATTTAGAGGGATATCGACCTGTCACCGGATGATGGAAATTTCCGGGGTTGTTATTTTGTTAGAGGTGAAAGCTTAAATAAATTCATATCCTCTCTAAATCATTTCATTTAGTGTAGTTAGACACGTTACAATGGCGCATTTTGAAAATATGTTTGGGTTCAGTAATGAAATCCCGGCATGCTTCTGGGAGACCTGGGTTCGAATTCCCAGTCAGAACAACCAATTTTTTTCAACACATTATTTTAAGTTTTATTTTTTTCTTTAAAGGTTAAAACATAGGTATCAATGAGCAAACAAAAAACAGATAAATATTTTGCATCAAATGCTTAGGAGTTACTGAATATTTAAAAAAGCATGAAAATGTAAAAGAAAAAAATGAAACGCATACATTTTTTTCGGTGGGGGGGGGCTTTGAAATCCCCCCAAACTTTCCCTTAAATAAGCCACTGGCACCGAGGATTTGGTTTCGGGGGGGGGGGGAGGGGAATGGTTGTGAGAATAAGACTAGTTTGGTTTCGCAATTACTAGAATATTCAACCGGACAGTAAGATCAAAACGATATTTTATGTGGAACAAAATTTTACAGTTTTTTTTTTTAAATCTACTTTTTAGTGTCGGACATACACCGAAGAACCAAAACTTTATGACCACCTGCCTAAAATTATGTTGGTCCCCCACGTGCTGCCAAAACTGCTTTTACCCGGCAAGGCATGGACGCTACAAGATTTCCAAAGGTGTCTTGTGCTATCTGGTACAGTCGCTCAAAAAAGTATCCGAACACTATGGTTGATTACAGAATTCAGAAAAAATATCTGGCAACGATTTTTTTTAGAAAGTAGTGATCTGGTAACCTTCGTGTCACGTGACACGACGGTTGCCAGATCACTAATTTCTAAAAAAAAAATCGTTGCCAGATATTTTTTCTGAATTCTGTAATCAACCATAGTGTTCGGATACTTTTTTGAGCGACTGTAGGTGGTCATATAATTTTGATACTAGATCGTGTGGGCTCACTCACAGAAATATTGAGCGTGTGCAGTTACCGTTCACAGCAAACTGGAGCGTGTGCAGTAACTGCACACGCTCCAGTTTCCTGTGAACGGTAACTGGAGCGTGTACAGTTGCTGTACACGCTCCAGATATTTTTTTCTGAATTCTGTAATCAACCCTAGTGTTCGGATACTTTTTTGAGCGACTGTACCAACATGTTAGCAGCAGATCCTTTTTTCATGTTATCCAACATGTTAGCAGCAGATCCCAACAACTTTATCAGCAGAAGTTACGTGATTGAGGCGCGCAGATCGGATATGCTGTTTCAACACAAACCACAGATGCTCGATCTTCCTTATACTCCGCGAGCCATTCTCGAAAAATCCGGGCAGTGTGGCATGGACTTCGCAGCCCCATTTTCAGCAGAGTTCGATGTACTGTGTGTTGTGACACATTACTCCCGTCACCAGTATTCAAATTGTGGGCGACTTGCGCCACCGTATCCCTTCTGTTGGCTCGTACCATATGAGATAGCCTACGCTCACTTCTTGCATCAATGAGCCGTGATCGTGGTTTTTCCCTCCTCGGACCACTTTTTAAAGGTACTAACCACGGCTAACCGTGAGCACCCTACAAGCGTTGCCTGGGGCGGGGGTGGCTCAGTCGATAGCGTGCCAGGCTCGTAATCTGTAGTTCCCAGGTTCGAGTCCCAGCTGGGTCAGCGTTGAGATTTATCTCCGCAAAAGTCCCCGCCCTGCCCACTTTCATTAGGGGACACCGATGGGCTTGAAAAGACCGCCGCCCGTCGGATGGGACGTTAAGCCTTGGTCCCGTGTGCGGGAGAGCCATACCCTGTGCCCGTTAAAGAACACGCTGAATGGCCTTGACGGGAGGCTACCATCTGTCTTCCAACAGTTGTTCCAGTGGGTCCCCTCCCCCAACCTTCTCTGAGCCTTCGGGGTCTATGTGACCTGGCCATTTAGCCCATGGTGTGCAAAAAAGTGCCGCGCAGAGGAAAAACAACCCAACCCAAATATATTATGACAAGGACATACACTCAGTGGTCTTTGAATGATGCCCTCCCAACTACCTGTTATGTCAGTGAAAGCTGGAAATAGACGACAGCAATGCCAATCGTTAAAATTTACCTTATAAGTTAATTATAATTTAAACAAGAAGCATTATCTAAAACCATTTAATATAATAGATGTATATTTGAAACGTTTATGCAAATATTCTTAATTCTTTTGATATTTTTCAATTTTCTTCAGACGTACTGTTGCTGTTAAATAGTCAATCCTCCGTGACTCCTTAAACAAAGAGCAAAAATTGTTGAAAATCGAGTTGTCGGGTTGTTTTACTTCTGAGCGGCACTTTTTTGCACACCATGGCCTAAATGGCCAGGTCACATGGACCCCGAAGGCTCAGAGAAGGTTGGGAGAGGGGACCCACTGGAACAGCTGTTGGGAGACAGATGGTAGCCTCCCGTCAAGGCCATCCAGCGTGTTCTTTAACGTGCACGGGGTATGGCTCTCCCGCACACGGCGCCACGGCTTAACGTCCCATCCGACGGACGGCGGTTTTTCCAATCCCATTGGTGTCCCCTACTGACCGTGGGCAGGGCGGGGAGTTTTGCGGAGATAAATCTCAACGCTGACCCAGGTGGGACTCGAACCTGGGAACTGCAGATTACGAGCCTGGCGCGCTACCAACTGAGCCACCCCCGCCCCATGAAAATCGAGATTTAGATAGATTTGATTGAGCTCTTTAATATACCTTCGCTCACATTTTCTCATAAAACGCTGGAAGTGGCGTGCGTGAAGCTTAAAAGGTTGAAAACCACTGCCTTAGAGCAGTGGTTCTCAAACTTTTATGCTTCACGTACCCCCTGGAAATGTGTGTGTAACTGGCGTACCCCTTGTATAGATAGATAAAACTATAGTTATAGTATAACAATGGGAATAAAATAAAACATATATATCAGTGGTTCTCAAACTTTTATGCTTCACGTACCCCCTGGAAATGTGTATGTAACTGGCGTACCCCTTGTATAGATAGATAAAACTATAGTTATAGTATAACAATGGGAATAAAATAAAACATATATATCAGTGGTTCTCAAACTTTTATGCTTCACGTACCCCCTGGAAATGTGTATGTAACTGGCGTACCCCTTGTATAGATAGATAAAACTATAGTTATAGTATAACAATGGGAATAAAATAAAACATATATATCAGTGGTTCTCAAACTTTTATGCTTCACGTACCCCCTGGAAATGTGTATGTGACTGGCGTACCCTTGTGTAGATAGATAAAACTATAGTCATAGAATAACAATGGGAATAAAATAAAACATATATATCAGTGGTTCTCAAACTTTTATGCTTCACGTACCCCCTGGAAATGTGTATGTAACTGGCGTACCCCTTGTATAGATAGATAAAACTATAGTTATAGTATAACAATGGGAATAAAATAAAACATATATATCAGTGGTTCTCAACCTTTTATGCTTCACGGTCCCCCTGGAAATGTGTATGTAACTGGCGTACCCCTTGTATAGATAGATAAAACTATAGTTATAGTATAACAATGGGAATAAAATAAAACATATATATCAGTGGTTCTCAAACTTTTATGCTTCACGTACCCCCTGGAAATGTGTATGTAACTGGCGTACCCTTGTATACATAGATAAAACTATAGTCATAGAATAACAATGGGAATAAAATAAAACATATATATCAGTGGTTCTCAACCTTTTATGCTTCACGGTCCCCCTGGAAATGTGTATGTAACTGGCGTACCCCTTGTATAGATAGATAAAACTATAGTTATAGTATAACAATGGGAATAAAATAAAACATATATATCAGTGGTTCTCAAACTTTTATGCTTCACGTACCCCCTGGAAATGTGTATGTAACTGGCGTACCCCTTGTATAGAAAGATAAAACTATAGTTATAGTATAACAATGGGAATAAAATAAAACATATATATCAGTGGTTCTCAAACTTTTATGCTTCACGTACCCCCTGGAAATGTGTATGTGACTGGCGTACCCTTGTGTAGATAGATAAAACTATAGTCATAGAATAACAATGGGAATAAAATAAAACATATATATCAGTGGTTCTCAAACTTTTATGCTTCACGTACCCCCTGGAAATGTGTATGTAACTGGCGTACCCCTTGTATAGATAGATAAAACTATAGTTATAGTATAACAATGGGAATAAAATAAAACATATATATCAGTGGTTCTCAAACTTTTATGCTTCACGTACCCCCTGGAAATGTGTATGTAACTGGCGTACCCCTTGTATAGAAAGATAAAACTATAGTTATAGTATAACAATGGGAATAAAATAAAACATATATATCAGTGGTTCTCAACCTTTTATGCTTCACGGTCCCCCTGGAAATGTGTATGTAACTGGCGTACCCCTTGTATAGATAGATAAAACTATAGTTATAGTATAACAATGGGAATAAAATAAAACATATATATCAGTGGTTCTCAAACTTTTATGCTTCACGTACCCCCTGGAAATGTGTATGTAACTGGCGTACCCTTGTATACATAGATAAAACTATAGTCATAGAATAACAATGGGAATAAAATAAAACATATATATCAGTGGTTCTCAACCTTTTATGCTTCACGGTCCCCCTGGAAATGTGTATGTAACTGGCGTACCCCTTGTATAGATAGATAAAACTATAGTTATAGTATAACAATGGGAATAAAATAAAACATATATATCAGTGGTTCTCAAACTTTTATGCTTCACGTACCCCCTGGAAATGTGTATGTAACTGGCGTACCCCTTGTATAGAAAGATAAAACTATAGTTATAGTATAACAATGGGAATAAAATAAAACATATATATCAGTGGTTCTCAAACTTTTATGCTTCACGTACCCCCTGGAAATGTGTATGTAACTGGCGTACCCCTTGTATAGAAAGATAAAACTATAGTTATAGTATAACAATGGGAATAAAATAAAACATATATATCAGTGGTTTTCAAACTTTTATGCTTCACGTACCCCCTGGAAATGTGTATGTAACTGGCGTACCCTTGTATACATAGATAAAACTATAGTCATAGAATAACAATGGGAATAAAATAAAACATATATATCAGTGGTTCTCAACCTTTTATGCTTCACGGTCCCCCTGGAAATGTGTATGTAACTGGCGTACCCCTTGTATAGATAGATAAAACTATAGTTATAGTATAACAATGGGAATAAAATAAAACATATATATCAGTGGTTCTCAACCTTTTATGCTTCACGTACCCCCTGGAAATGTGTATGTAACTGGCGTACCCCTTGTATAGATAGATAAAACTATAGTTATAGTATAACAATGGGAATAAAATAAAACATATATATCAGTGGTTCTCAAACTTTTATGTTTCACGTACCCCCTGGAAATGTGTATGTAACTGGCGTACCCTTGTATAGAAAGATAAAACTATAGTTATAGTATAACAATGGGAATAAAATAAAACATATATATCAGTGGTTCTCAAACTTTTATGCTTCACGTACCCCCTGGAAATGTGTATGTAACTGGCGTACCCGTTGTATAGATAGATAAAACTATAGTTATATTATAACAATGGGAATAAAATAAAACATATATATTAGTGGTTCTCAACCTTTTATGCTTCACGTACCCCCTGGAAAGGTGTATGTAACTGGCGTACCCTTGTATAGATAGATAAAACTATAGTCATAGAATAACAATGGGAATAAAATAAAACATATATATCAGTGGTTCTCAAACTTTTATGTTTCACGTACCCCCTGGAAATGTGTATGTAACTGGCGTACCCTTGTATAGAAAGATAAAACTATAGTTATAGTATAACAATGGGAATAAAATAAAACATATATATCACTGGTTCTCAAACTTTTATGCTTCACGTACCCCCTGGAAATGTGTATGTAACTGGCGTACCCGTTGTATAGATAGATAAAACTATAGTTATATTATAACAATGGGAATAAAATAAAACATATATATTAGTGGTTCTCAACCTTTTATGCTTCACGTACCCCCTGGAAATGTGTGTGTAACTGGCGTACCCCTTGTATAGATAGATAAAACTATAGTTATAGTATAACAATGGGAATAAAATAAAACATATATATTAGTGGTTCTCAACCTTTTATGCTTCACGTACCCCCTGGAAATGTGTATGTAACTGGCGTACCCTTGTATACATAGATAAAACTATAGTCATAGAATAACAATGGGAATAAAATAAAACATATATATCAGTGGTTCTCAACCTTTTATGCTTCACGGTCCCCCTGGAAATGTGTATGTAACTGGCGTACCCCTTGTATAGATAGATAAAACTATAGTTATAGTATAACAATGGGAATAAAATAAAACATATATATCAGTGGTTCTCAAACTTTTATGCTTCACGTACCCCCTGGAAATGTGTATGTAACTGGCGTACCCCTTGTATAGAAAGATAAAACTATAGTTATAGTATAACAATGGGAATAAAATAAAACATATATATCAGTGGTTCTCAAACTTTTATGCTTCACGTACCCCCTGGAAATGTGTATGTAACTGGCGTACCCTTGTATACATAGATAAAACTATAGTCATAGAATAACAATGGGAATAAAATAAAACATATATATCAGTGGTTCTCAACCTTTTATGCTTCACGGTCCCCCTGGAAATGTGTATGTAACTGGCGTACCCCTTGTATAGATAGATAAAACTATAGTTATAGTATAACAATGGGAATAAAATAAAACATATATATCAGTGGTTCTCAAACTTTTATGCTTCACGTACCCCCTGGAAATGTGTATGTAACTGGCGTACCCCTTGTATAGAAAGATAAAACTATAGTTATAGTATAACAATGGGAATAAAATAAAACATATATATCAGTGGTTCTCAAACTTTTATGCTTCACGTACCCCCTGGAAATGTGTATGTAACTGGCGTACCCCTTGTATAGATAGATAAAACTATAGTTATAGTATAACAATGGGAATAAAATAAAACATATATATCAGTGGTTCTCAACCTTTTATGCTTCACGGTCCCCCTGGAAATGTGTATGTAACTGGCGTACCCCTTGTATAGATAGATAAAACTATAGTTATAGTATAACAATGGGAATAAAATAAAACATATATATCAGTGGTTCTCAAACTTTTATGCTTCACGTACCCCCTGGAAATGTGTATGTAACTGGCGTACCCTTGTATACATAGATAAAACTATAGTCATAGAATAACAATGGGAATAAAATAAAACATATATATCAGTGGTTCTCAACCTTTTATGCTTCACGGTCCCCCTGGAAATGTGTATGTAACTGGCGTACCCCTTGTATAGATAGATAAAACTATAGTTATAGTATAACAATGGGAATAAAATAAAACATATATATCAGTGGTTCTCAAACTTTTATGCTTCACGTACCCCCTGGAAATGTGTATGTAACTGGCGTACCCCTTGTATAGAAAGATAAAACTATAGTTATAGTATAACAATGGGAATAAAATAAAACATATATATCAGTGGTTCTCAAACTTTTATGCTTCACGTACCCCCTGGAAATGTGTATGTGACTGGCGTACCCTTGTGTAGATAGATAAAACTATAGTCATAGAATAACAATGGGAATAAAATAAAACATATATATCAGTGGTTCTCAAACTTTTATGCTTCACGTACCCCCTGGAAATGTGTATGTAACTGGCGTACCCCTTGTATAGATAGATAAAACTATAGTTATAGTATAACAATGGGAATAAAATAAAACATATATATCAGTGGTTCTCAAACTTTTATGCTTCACGTACCCCCTGGAAATGTGTATGTAACTGGCGTACCCCTTGTATAGAAAGATAAAACTATAGTTATAGTATAACAATGGGAATAAAATAAAACATATATATCAGTGGTTCTCAACCTTTTATGCTTCACGGTCCCCCTGGAAATGTGTATGTAACTGGCGTACCCCTTGTATAGATAGATAAAACTATAGTTATAGTATAACAATGGGAATAAAATAAAACATATATATCAGTGGTTCTCAAACTTTTATGCTTCACGTACCCCCTGGAAATGTGTATGTAACTGGCGTACCCTTGTATACATAGATAAAACTATAGTCATAGAATAACAATGGGAATAAAATAAAACATATATATCAGTGGTTCTCAACCTTTTATGCTTCACGGTCCCCCTGGAAATGTGTATGTAACTGGCGTACCCCTTGTATAGATAGATAAAACTATAGTTATAGTATAACAATGGGAATAAAATAAAACATATATATCAGTGGTTCTCAAACTTTTATGCTTCACGTACCCCCTGGAAATGTGTATGTAACTGGCGTACCCCTTGTATAGAAAGATAAAACTATAGTTATAGTATAACAATGGGAATAAAATAAAACATATATATCAGTGGTTCTCAAACTTTTATGCTTCACGTACCCCCTGGAAATGTGTATGTAACTGGCGTACCCCTTGTATAGAAAGATAAAACTATAGTTATAGTATAACAATGGGAATAAAATAAAACATATATATCAGTGGTTTTCAAACTTTTATGCTTCACGTACCCCCTGGAAATGTGTATGTAACTGGCGTACCCTTGTATACATAGATAAAACTATAGTCATAGAATAACAATGGGAATAAAATAAAACATATATATCAGTGGTTCTCAACCTTTTATGCTTCACGGTCCCCCTGGAAATGTGTATGTAACTGGCGTACCCCTTGTATAGATAGATAAAACTATAGTTATAGTATAACAATGGGAATAAAATAAAACATATATATCAGTGGTTCTCAACCTTTTATGCTTCACGTACCCCCTGGAAATGTGTATGTAACTGGCGTACCCCTTGTATAGATAGATAAAACTATAGTTATAGTATAACAATGGGAATAAAATAAAACATATATATCAGTGGTTCTCAAACTTTTATGTTTCACGTACCCCCTGGAAATGTGTATGTAACTGGCGTACCCTTGTATAGAAAGATAAAACTATAGTTATAGTATAACAATGGGAATAAAATAAAACATATATATCAGTGGTTCTCAAACTTTTATGCTTCACGTACCCCCTGGAAATGTGTATGTAACTGGCGTACCCGTTGTATAGATAGATAAAACTATAGTTATATTATAACAATGGGAATAAAATAAAACATATATATTAGTGGTTCTCAACCTTTTATGCTTCACGTACCCCCTGGAAAGGTGTATGTAACTGGCGTACCCTTGTATAGATAGATAAAACTATAGTCATAGAATAACAATGGGAATAAAATAAAACATATATATCAGTGGTTCTCAAACTTTTATGTTTCACGTACCCCCTGGAAATGTGTATGTAACTGGCGTACCCTTGTATAGAAAGATAAAACTATAGTTATAGTATAACAATGGGAATAAAATAAAACATATATATCAGTGGTTCTCAAACTTTTATGCTTCACGTACCCCCTGGAAATGTGTATGTAACTGGCGTACCCGTTGTATAGATAGATAAAACTATAGTTATATTATAACAATGGGAATAAAATAAAACATATATATTAGTGGTTCTCAACCTTTTATGCTTCACGTACCCCCTGGAAATGTGTGTGTAACTGGCGTACCCCTTGTATAGATAGATAAAACTATAGTTATAGTATAACAATGGGAATAAAATAAAACATATATATTAGTGGTTCTCAACCTTTTATGCTTCACGTACCCCCTGGAAATGTGTATGTAACTGGCGTACCCTTGTATACATAGATAAAACTATAGTCATAGAATAACAATGGGAATAAAATAAAACATATATATCAGTGGTTCTCAACCTTTTATGCTTCACGGTCCCCCTGGAAATGTGTATGTAACTGGCGTACCCCTTGTATAGATAGATAAAACTATAGTTATAGTATAACAATGGGAATAAAATAAAACATATATATCAGTGGTTCTCAAACTTTTATGCTTCACGTACCCCCTGGAAATGTGTATGTAACTGGCGTACCCCTTGTATAGAAAGATAAAACTATAGTTATAGTATAACAATGGGAATAAAATAAAACATATATATCAGTGGTTCTCAAACTTTTATGCTTCACGTACCCCCTGGAAATGTGTATGTAACTGGCGTACCCTTGTATACATAGATAAAACTATAGTCATAGAATAACAATGGGAATAAAATAAAACATATATATCAGTGGTTCTCAACCTTTTATGCTTCACGGTCCCCCTGGAAATGTGTATGTAACTGGCGTACCCCTTGTATAGATAGATAAAACTATAGTTATAGTATAACAATGGGAATAAAATAAAACATATATATCAGTGGTTCTCAAACTTTTATGCTTCACGTACCCCCTGGAAATGTGTATGTAACTGGCGTACCCCTTGTATAGAAAGATAAAACTATAGTTATAGTATAACAATGGGAATAAAATAAAACATATATATCAGTGGTTCTCAAACTTTTATGCTTCACGTACCCCCTGGAAATGTGTATGTAACTGGCGTACCCCTTGTATAGATAGATAAAACTATAGTTATAGTATAACAATGGGAATAAAATAAAACATATATATCAGTGGTTCTCAAACTTTTATGCTTCACGTACCCCCTGGAAATGTGTATGTAACTGGCGTACCCCTTGTATAGAAAGATAAAACTATAGTTATAGTATAACAATGGGAATAAAATAAAACATATATATCAGTGGTTCTCAAACTTTTATGCTTCACGTACCCCCTGGAAATGTGTATGTGACTGGCGTACCCTTGTGTAGATAGATAAAACTATAGTCATAGAATAACAATGGGAATAAAATAAAACATATATATCAGTGGTTCTCAAACTTTTATGCTTCACGTACCCCCTGGAAATGTGTATGTAACTGGCGTACCCCTTGTATAGATAGATAAAACTATAGTTATAGTATAACAATGGGAATAAAATAAAACATATATATCAGTGGTTCTCAAACTTTTATGCTTCACGTACCCCCTGGAAATGTGTATGTAACTGGCGTACCCCTTGTATAGAAAGATAAAACTATAGTTATAGTATAACAATGGGAATAAAATAAAACATATATATCAGTGGTTCTCAAACTTTTATGCTTCACGTACCCCCTGGAAATGTGTATGTAACTGGCGTACCCTTGTATACATAGATAAAACTATAGTCATAGAATAACAATGGGAATAAAATAAAACATATATATCAGTAGTTCTCAACCTTTTATGCTTCACGGTCCCCCTGGAAATGTGTATGTAACTGGCGTACCCCTTGTATAGATAGATAAAACTATAGTTATAGTATAACAATGGGAATAAAATAAAACATATATATCAGTGGTTCTCAACCTTTTATGCTTCACGTACCCCCTGGAAATGTGTATGTAACTGGCGTACCCCTTGTATAGATAGATAAAACTATAGTTATAGTATAACAATGGGAATAAAATAAAACATATATATCAGTGGTTCTCAAACTTTTATGTTTCACGTACCCCCTGGAAATGTGTATGTAACTGGCGTACCCGTTGTATAGATAGATAAAACTATAGTTATATTATAACAATGGGAATAAAATAAAACATATATATTAGTGGTTCTCAACCTTTTATGCTTCACGTACCCCCTGGAAATGTGTGTGTAACTGGCGTACCCCTTGTATAGATAGATAAAACTATAGTTATAGTATAACAATGGGAATAAAATAAAACATATATATCAGTGGTTCTCAACCTTTTATGCTTCACGTACCCCCTGGAAATGTGTATGTAACTGGCGTACCCCTTGTATAGAAAGATAAAACTATAGTTATAGTATAACAATGGGAATAGAATAAAACATATATATCAGTGGTTCTCAAACTTTTATGCTTCACGTACCCCCTGGAAATGTGTATGTAACTGGCGTACCCGTTGTATAGATAGATAAAACTATAGTTATATTATAACAATGGGAATAAAATAAAACATATATATTAGTGGTTCTCAACCTTTTATGCTTCACGTACCCCCTGGAAATGTGTGTGTAACTGGCGTACCCCTTGTATAGATAGATAAAACTATAGTTATAGTATAACAATGGGAATAAAATAAAACATATATATCAGTGGTTCTCAAACTTTTATGCTTCACGTACCCCCTGGAAATGTGTATGTAACTGGCGTACCCCTTGTATAGAAAGATAAAACTATAGTTATAGTATAACAATGGGAATAGAATAAAACATATATATCAGTGGTTCTCAAACTTTTATGCTTCACGTACCCCCTGGAAATGTGTATGTAACTGGCGTACCCGTTGTATAGATAGATAAAACTATAGTTATATTATAACAATGGGAATAAAATAAAACATATATATTAGTGGTTCTCAACCTTTTATGCTTCACGTACCCCCTGGAAATGTGTGTGTAACTGGCGTACCCTTGGTATAGATAGATAAAACTATAGTTATAGTATAACAATGGGAATAAAATAAAACATATATATCAGTGGTTCTCAACCTTTTATGCTTCACGTACCCCCTGGAAATGTGTATGTAACTGGCGTACCCCTTGTATAGATAGATAAAACTATAGTTATAGTATAACAATGGGAATAAAATAAAACATATATATCAGTGGTTCTCAAACTTTTATGTTTCACGTACCCCCTGGAAATGTGTATGTAACTGGCGTACCCGTTGTATAGATAGATAAAACTATAGTTATAGTATAACAATGGGAATAAAATAAAACATATATATCAGTGGTTGTCAACCTTTTATGCTTCACGTACCCCCTGGAAATGTGTGTGTAACTGGCGTACCCCTTGTATAGATAGATAAAACTATAGTTATAGTATAACAATGGGAATAAAATAAAACATATATATCAGTGGTTCTCAAACTTTTATGCTTCACGTACCCCCTGGAAATGTGTATGTAACTGGCGTACCCGTTGTATAGATAGATAAAACTATAGTTATAGTATAACAATGGGAATAAAATAAAACATATATATCAGTGGTTCTCAAACTTTTATGCTTCACGTACCCCCTGGAAATGTGTATGTAACTGGCGTACCCCTTGTATAGAAAGATAAAACTATAGTTATAGTATAACAATGGGAATAAAATAAAACATATATATCAGTGGTTCTCAAACTTTTATGCTTCACGTACCCCCTGGAAATGTGTATGTAACTGGCGTACCCGTTGTATAGATAGATAAAACTATAGTTATATTATAACAATGGGAATAAAATAAAACATATATATTAGTGGTTCTCAACCTTTTATGCTTCACGTACCCCCTGGAAATGTGTGTGTAACTGGCGTACCCCTTGTATAGATAGATAAAACTATAGTTATAGTATAACAATGGGAATAAAATAAAACATATATATCAGTGGTTCTCAACCTTTTATGCTTCACGTACCCCCTGGAAATGTGTATGTAACTGGCGTACCCCTTGTATAGATAGATAAAACTATAGTTACAGTATAACAATGGGAATAAAATAAAACATATATATCAGTGGTTCTCAAACTTTTATGTTTCACGTACCCCCTGGAAATGTGTATGTAACTGGCGTACCCGTTGTATAGATAGATAAAACTATAGTTATATTATAACAATGGGAATAAAATAAAACATATATATTAGTGGTTCTCAACCTTTTATGCTTCACGTACCCCCTGGAAATGTGTATGTAACTGGCGTACCCCTTGTATAGATAGATAAAACTATAGTTATAGTATAACAATGGGAATAAAATAAAACATATATATCAGTGGTTCTCAAACTTTTATGCTTCACGTATCCCCTGGAAATGTGTATGTAACTGGCGTACCCCTTGTATAGATAGATAAAACTATAGTTATAGTATAACAATGGGAATAAAATAAAACATATATATCAGTGGTTCTCAACCTTTTATGCTTCACGTACCCCCTGGAAATGTGTGTGTAACTGGCGTACCCCTTGTATAGATAGATAAAACTATAGTTATAGTATAACAATGGGAATAAAATAAAACATATATATCAGTGGTTCTCAACGTTTTATGCTTCACGTACCCCCTGGAAATGTGTATGTAACTGGCGTATCCCTTGTATAGATAGATAAAACTATAGTTATAGTATAACAATGGGAATAAAATAAAACATATATATCAGTGGTTCTCAACCTTTTATACTTCACGTACCCCCTGGAAATGTGTGTGTAACTGGCGTACCCCTTGTATAGATAGATAAAACTATAGTTATAGTATAACAATGGGAATAAAATAAAACATATATATCAGTGGTTCTCAACGTTTTATGCTTCACGTACCCCCTGGAAATGTGTATGTAACTGGCGTACCCCTTGTATAGATAGATAAAACTATAGTTATAGAATAACAATGGGAATAAAATAAAACTTAAATATACAACATCTAACCTCTCAGATCTTCTACTGTGGCACATAAACTGACAGGCTCCTGTCAGACCTCTGTGGCAAGCAGCTGCTTGAGGGGGTATTTTTTTAATCCAACGACTTTTAAGCTCTCACGGCCTACCCCAAAAAAATTTACCGCGTACCCCACGTTGAGAACCCCTACTCTAGGGGATTAGGCAGCTAAATTCAAAATTTTTCACAGAATATATTTTATGACCTTCGCAGAGAAAATTAAATGAATCAAACATTGTCCACTTTTTTTAATCTTGAAGTGCTTATTGTTTTATTATAATCCAAGCGGCATTTACAACTCCGTTTCTATTTTTTTCACTCTATTGTGGTGGGACGGGGGTGGCTCAGTCGGTAGCACGCCAGGCTCATAATCTGTAGTTCCCAGGTTCGAGTCCCAGCTGGGTCAGCGTTGAGATTTATCTCCGCAAATTTCCCCGCCCTGCCCACGGTCAGTAGGGGACACCGATGGGCTTGGAAAGGCCGCCGTCCGTCGGATGGGACGTTAAACCGTGTCCCCGTGTGCGGGAAAGTCGTACCCTGTGCACGTTAAAGAACACCCTGGATGGCCTTGACGGGAGGCTACCATCTGTCTCCCAACAGCTGTTCCAGTGGGTTCCCTCCCCCAACCTTCTCTGAGCCTTCGGGATCCATGTGACCTGGCCATTTAGCCCATGGTGTGCAAAAAAGTGCCGCTCAGAGGTAAAACAACCCAAACCAACCCACTCTATTGTGATACCATTTATATAATGACTGATGCCCACACACAGAAGCTTTACAATTCGAGGAAACTGTAATAATTACTTACGAAATATTTAAAACTGGTTTTGGAAGAGACGAAAAACATTTTGTTATTTTCTCCTTATGAGTGTTGGGTTGCGTCCTTCACCGTTTTACCCTTCCCGCTATTAACCAATGCCTTTGCTTTGTCATGACAAACGATTGTTGTTCTCTTTAAGAGCTGTCTGGCGATGACCTTCAGAAAACGTGTGCTGTAATTTACTGCCTATATCAAAATGTGACGACAACAACGAAAAAAAAAATGTTAAAAATATCTGTCAGTTCTTTAGATATTCAGACACAAAAGTTGGTTCATCTAGCAGGAATAAGAATAAGGAACCTCCCTCGCATTGACGTCATCTTCGAATAGAGAATCCACCCACTCAAATCCAGCGTCGGAAGTGGTTGCCTTCCTAACGGTCGGCATTCCATCATTGCGTCAGAAGCGCAAAGGGAAGTGACGTCATTGGCGGCACAGGACCACGCGGACATCTCATTAAGTGCTGCTCTGTTGTGTGGCAACACCCCCGCGGCGGCCTGAGCGACACACACGCTGGAATGCAGCCTGACCAGGAGCTTGACTCAGACAGAGACCAGACTCCCAACGAAGAAGCTGTTTCAAATTACTTCACTCCAGTCACAGCTCCAGTCTTCGTCATGATACCGAAGGTGTTCTCCGAGAGTGTCTGCGTTCGGCCCGACGGACCCAGATCGAAAGTGGTCTACAATTCCACGTGCTCGTACTCGAGCGAGTGTCAGTTCCGTACCAGCGCGGAGTTGGTGTCGAGACTGGAACCCAGGTATTACGTGTCGACCGTTAAAGTGGACGGTGGAGTCGAACTCATCACGTACCACGAGAGAGTTGTGCTTCTGCCCTGTGTGAAAGCGAGGGAATTTTCAGAATCTGTATTTAGCTTTCCTAAGCGAAAAGCGGACAACTTCATCACCACGTTGACTTACGATCCAGAATACGAGACCCGTCATTACGTCTCTAAAATAGAGTTTATACCAGCGCAGAAGTTACGGATCGCTGGCAAAGCTGTTCCCGCGCCACCTGTTGACTGCTGCCGCGAGACAGGAGCAGCAGACGCCGTCAACGCTTGCAACGGTGTGCGCATGCACGAAGATAACGTTAGGCTCGTGAATGGAACATCGTAAGGAGCGTGTAATGTGTCGAATTTTTATTAAAAGAATTATTTCTATAACGAAAGCTGACGTCTGTGCTAAAAAACGGAGCTTTAAGTGAATTTTAATGGGATTTACGCAGAATATGATCCAGAATGTTGTCATAGTCGAACCAGAGAATTTATTGGAAGTGTCATGCACAGAGTTAGAAATTAAAGTTGGAAATTTCGCATTTTCTAAACTATAATGTAACGAAAATTTATGGGATTATTTGCACATTTTATTGCAAAGTTTTTATTGTAAACAAAAAAAAAACTGCTACAAAATTCAAATTCGTTCCCTAATTGTAGAAAAGGATTCATTACATGTGACTTTAAATTTTGTACCTATATGATAAAACTTCTGAGGTAGGTTAATATTATAAAGTTGTAAAAGGTAAATTTTGAAATTTATTTTTAAAGCTAACCTGTTTTGAATAATACACTGTTTGAAACAGTGAACTTTATAATGCAAGGGTGAAAACGGCGCTATGAATTTTCCTTATAATAAATAAATATTAGATGTACAAATATCCATCCTGTTACTACCAACATAAATATTCAATGCTATTGACAGAAAATTTTCCAGTATAATAGGAAACTTTTCAGGGATGGATAATGATCGGTTAAAAACCTATTCACTGTATTGGAATTAAGTGTGTCTAGGAGTGCATTTAAAATTGAACTTATGATTTAAGACTTTTGATTAGAACATTTTTTACCAAAATTTAATTTAGAAAAGTTCTCTAAATATAATTCTTTCATTAATTCAGTGTTTAATGACACTATTGAACGTTTTTATTGTTTTCAAAACTAGCTCAAACTGCTCCTTCAGATATTTAGGTCGTTTGGGATTAGAACTTTTCAGATTTGAAATGCTAATAAACTTATTATAAACTTCCTAGTTTTGAAAAATTTATATACCTTAATATTTAAAATAATAAATTTCAAATAACGCAAAAATATTAACCTAAAGTGTTTGAGCGATCAAATGTAATGTACATTTCTAAAATTTCAAATAATTGAAGAAAAAAATGAGATAACTTGAAAGATCATCGAAGTGAATTCACTAAGGATCGACAATGCTCCAGCTCCAAATTTATTTTTCTATTTGTGAATCGCAGAAAATATTTCGGAAAAATAAGCTAAACTTTACTGCTTATATACAAGGCAGGATTTACGTATATGTATAAAAACACTTTGCATTAGTATTTCATTATGGTTATTTTGCAAGATCAAACGTGTTAAAAATCACTTGTATAACATTCCGGTAAGACATGGTCCAGGGATGGTCTCAAAAGGGCGGTCCCCCCCCCCTCCAGGTTAAAAGGAGTCAGAGAGAACCATTGCATAATTCCAATGAGTTCGGCTTTTGACAATACTCACTGTCCCCCCCCCCACACACACACAAAATGTTCCTGGGATATAGTATTTAATAAAATTATATATAATTGATCTCAGCGTTATAGAGGGTTGGGTTGTTTTATCTCTGAGCGGCACTTTTTTGCACACCATGAGCTAAATGGCCAGGTCACATGGACCCCGAAGGCTCAGAGAAGGTTGGGGGAGGGGACCCACTGGAACAACTGTTGGAAGACAGATGGTAGCCTCCCGTCAAGGCCATCCAGCGTGTTCTTTAACGTGCACAGGGTATGGCTCTCCCGCACACGGGGCCACGGCTTAACGTCCCATCCGACGGACGGCGGCCTTTCCAAACCCATCGATGTCCCCTACTGACCGTGGGCAGGGCGGGGAGTTATGCGGCAGCGTTATAGAGATGACTTCTTAAATAAAATATTCCGAACTTTTCGACAAAAGTTTAATAGATCTGTTTAATATGTTGTTTTAAACAATTAAAATATGCAAGTTTATAACAGTGAGTGTTGCCATATTCAAAGTTCTGTAACTTTGAAAAATAATCACGGGAAACTGCCGTAAGATGTAAAGAGATAAAATATCTCGAAATCAGAGTTGTTAAATTCTCACAGGTGTGAGAGCCAAACACCATCGAGGCCACAAAGCCTGTAGATGAAATTCATTAAGACCATGTGATCTGCGGGTCAAGTTTATTAAATTATCATAGGGGTTGCTGGCCAAAATGAGACGATACAGCAATATTATTCCTGGAACTATAATTTCTGTTGGTTTCATGAATCAAAAAAATCTACGAATGAAAACTTATTTAATATAAATGTCAATTACTTTTATATTGTTACTGCAGAATAAATATCATATAATTTTGTAAGTAAAATTGTGAAATAACTTTTACTGAAAAAAGTACATTAATGAGAAAATATATAATGTTAAAAAGAGGAAAAAGAAATTTTTGACAAAAATGAGTGATTTTTAAATTTTGAATTTTTAAGTTTGTTTTTATTCAGTTTTATGAAGAAATTTTTAATTATAAATTTTCTAAACTTTTACTAAAGGGTCAGAAAGCACATTTCAGAATGTGAAACTACTTTTTTTAATGCTTTACTAAAGGTTTCAGAAATTAAATTTATGGATTTTTCTTTATTCCAATTTCTGATAAACAAACCTCGGGTCATAAGGTTGACCCCTGCTCTAAGTCTTGACCGTTCAACAATATTCGTTCAGGTAGTTGGGTTTTTTAACCTCTGAGTGGCACTTTTTTGCACATTATGGTCAAAATGGCCAGGTCACAAAAACCCCAATGACTCCAAGAAGGTTGGGGAAGAAGATCCACTGAAAAGCCGTTTAGGCGAAGGAAACATGCTGTCAAAGTCATTCAGTGTGTTCTTTAGCGTGCACAGGGAATGGCTCTTCCGTACACAAGGACACATTTTTACGTCCCATGCAACAGATGATAGTCTTTTCGAAGCCCATCGGTGTCCCCTTTCTCACTGAAGGCATGATGAGGTTTAGCGGATTCCCCGCCCTGCCCACGGTCAGTAGGGGACACCGATGGGCTTGGAAAGGCCGCCGTCCGCCAGATGGGACGTTAAGCCGTGGCCCCGTGTGCGGGAGAGCCCTACCCTGTGCACGTTAAAGAACACACTGGATGGCCTTGACGGGAGGCTACCATCTGTCTCCCAACAGCTGTTCCAGTGGGTCCCCTCCCCCAACCTTCTCTGGGCCTTCGGGGTCCTTGTGACCTGGCCATTTAGCCCATGGTGTGCAAAAAAGTGCCGCTCAGAGGTAAAACAACCCAACCCAAAGGTTTAGCGGTGATAAATCTCAACTCTCACACAGTTAATACTCGAACCTGGGAACTACAAATTACTAGACTAGCACACTACCAACCGAGTTAACCTATGCCTCCCTATTCGTTCAGCTTTGAAACAGTCCTCAAAGCTAGAATATTAAGTAACGACTCCCGTAATAAGAATTTTAAAACTAAAAGAAATAATATTAAAATTCGTAACTGTTTATTAATTGATTGGTTTTATAAATTTATGTATTGATCTAGTTATTGTGTTTTGGTGAAAGCTTAGGGTGATGTCACTGCTTAATGTTACAGCAACCATTACTCTTAAAATATAAAGAAAGAATTTTGCTAAAATTCAAAATGTAGAGACATTTTATTGAGATCTTAAAATTATCTCTCGGTGATTTTTTTCTCCCATAAAAATTTTATTTTCAAAGTTATATGGGTTTGAATGCGGCTTTCCATTCATATAACATATGCTTTAATCCTTAATTTCGGGTGAGCATATTTTCCAGTGTAGCTGGTGATTAGTAGACCGGGCACAGACCGTGCTCTCCCCTTCCACTGTCCGCTACCGTCGTCGTTTCGCTTTATATGAAAGCACTGGACAGAAAAATGAAAGCAACTGTATTCTATCTGAATAGGGGGCGGGGGTGGCTCCGTTGGTAGCGCGCCAGGCTCGTAATCTGTAGTTCCCACGTTCGAGTCCCAGCTGGCTCAGCGTTGAGATTTATCTCCGCAAAATCCCCCCCCCCCCAATAGGGGACACCGATGGGCTTGGAAAGGCTGCCGTCCGTCGTATGGGACGTTAAACCGTGACTCCGTGTGCGGGAGAGCCATACTCTGTGCACGTTAAAGAACACGCTGGATAGCCTTGACGGGAGGCTACCATCTATCTCCCAACAGCTGTTTCATGGGTCCCCTCCCCAGCGCGCCAGGCTCGTAATCTGTAGTTCCCAGGTTCGAGTCCCAGCTGGGCCAGCGTTGAGATTTATCTCCGCAAAATCCCCCCCCCCCAATAGGGGACATCGATGGGCTTGGAAAGGCCGCCGTCAGTCGGATGGGACGTTAAGCCGTGGCTCCGTGTGCGGGAGAGTCATACCCTGTGCACGTTAAAGAACACGCTGGATGGCCTTGACGACAAGCTACCATCTGTCTCCCAACAGCTGTTCCAGTGGGTCCCCTCCCCCAATCTTCTCTGAGCCTTCGGGGTCCTTGTGACCTGGCCATTTAGCCCATGGTGTGCAAAAAAAGTGCCGCTCAGAGGTAAACAACTCAACGCTTTCTGAATAGAAAATCACATTCAGAGTTCAATAACTGCTTCAATATGATTTTTAATGAAAAATATGTCTAATGATAAATTAAAGATCTAAATCAAATCTATCTAAATCTCGATTTTAAACAATATTTCTTCAGTATTCAAAGAGTTAGGAACGCTGGAATATTTAACAGGCTACGAAAAAATTGACCCCATTATTTAATTAAAACATTAAAACAGGTTAAGAGATCATAGGGGCGGGGGTGGCTCAGTCGGTAGCGCGCTAGGCTCGTAATCTGTAGTTCCCAGGTTCGAGTCCCAGCTGGGTCAGCGTTGAGATTTATCTGAGCAAAAATTCCCCGCCCTTCCCACGGTCAGTAGGGGACACCGATGGGCTTCGAAAGACCGCCGTCCGTCGGATGGGGCGTTAAGCCGTGGTCCCGTGTGCGGGAGAGCCATACCCTTGCACGTTAAAGAACACGCTGAATAGCCTTGACGGGAGGCTACCATCTGTCTCCCAACAGCTGTTCCAGTGGGTCCCCTGCCCCAACCTTCTCTGAGCCTTCGGGGTCCATGTCACCTGGCCATTTAGCCCATGGTGTGCAAAAAAGTGCCGCTCAGAGGTAAAACAACCAGAGATCATAGTTGACTCTAATAGAGTGAATAAGTTAAAGTTTGAGAATAATGTTTTGTAGCCTATTAAATATTCCAACGATCCTAATTCTTTGAATACTGAACAAATATTGTTTAAAATCGAGATTTAGATTTAATGAAATCTTTATCTTTAGACATATTTTTCATTAAAAAACATTTTGAAGAAACTCTTGAGATCTGAATGCGATTTTCAATTGAGATAACGGGAACTGTTCCCATTTTTCTGACCAATGCCTTTATATTTTACTGTAAAAATGTGCTTTCATATTCTAATCATAATATTATTCAGAAATGGCCTCGAGGATACGGGCATCGGTAGGAATGTTTTTAGAAGGGAAGGGAGCACAAAAGAATGTTACGGGGAGGGGGGGGAATCTAGGTTTCAGGATAGAAGTATTTTCGACGAGCAGTTCAGAAAATGCAAATACAGCAATTATGTTTATATTATACCATAATACTACCAAAGATGCACGAAAACGAAACGGAAAAGGGAAACTTATACTGAAAATACATTAAAAAATGCAGTTAGTTGCTCGAGGCGACTTGAAGTACGGAGCAGGAGAATAGATGTAAGATGTTGTTTTGATCTGTAAAATTTATCAGTTCTTCCAAAACTGATTACCCACTCTCAATATAGTGCTAAGTACGAGAAATATTTCTTACCCAAATTATTCAGTTTTACGATTATTTTCCTTTTTTTGCATACAATTAATGATTTTAATTCCTTTTCCACATTTGTTAACCATTTTCAGTTTTTGCTTCATGAACGTGATACGAACTGCAATTTCGTTGAGTTGTTTTCTTTTTTCATATCAGAAGTACTTCGTATCGTATAGTATTGCCAACATTTAGTATTAATTGCATCCATTATTAAAATATTTTTTCCTCATTCAGGTTTCTAAAACAAGAAATTGTAATGCTTCCATTTATAAAACTTTATTGCAATTAAAATACAACCTCATAAATACGACACCTTCAGGACGTAGCACGTTCTGGATTTTAAAAAATTCCGGTTGAAAATAATTTTAGAAAATTTTAATTGAAAGTTCCAATTAACGCTCTGTTTCTCCTAAGGTGTGTGTCTTGAATATGCCCTGATTGGCTGCATCCAAATTATTTCTACAATTCGTGAATTTTGATGTGTCACCAATCCTTTTGCAAAAATAGTTTTCGAAAATTTTTAAAAGTGCATTTTTCAAAAAGTACCGGATTTTTGATATTTCTAGATTTCCGATTACCGAATTTATGAGTTTCTGCTATATATAACTTCTGTTATATAAAAACTTAAAGAGACTTGCTGAAACTTTTTACTTTTATTTTACATTGTGTTCAGTACTTTAAAAGATTCATTTCAGATAAGAAACGTTTTTGATATCAACCGGGACCAATCCAGATTTTGGGGGATTCGCATAAGATTACTTGACAATTTTTCTCAGAATTGGATGGTTTGTCTAGTCACGTACATTGATTGCAAGCGATTGTTTATAAATATCCTTTGAGATAATGAAAAGTGTTGTGGCAATAGTTTTAATGAAAGTGCTGAAAGACGTGGCCTAATTGTGTTGTTTCGTTTTGTTACCTGCTACAAATGAAGAAATGTCTTGGGAAAATTTCTGGAAAAAATTGTGAAAAATTTCTTGTGAATTGTAAAGAATACATTACAATTTTGAATATGTATTTGAAAATGTAGCACGTCTCACAGTTTTGTACTGAGTGTATGGATATTGAAATATATCTATTTTGATTTCTTTAAAGTGTATAAGATCATTCTTTAGTGTCAGCAGTTGTCGACATAGCAGATATGTGAAGATATTAGTAAATACAGCCGTTCCGTGGCCGAGTGGTTAGCTCGCTTGGCTACTGATATAAGGGATCTGGATTCGAGCCCGGGTAAGGCATGGATGTATCTGTCGTTTTTCTGCTGAGGTCCTGCCATCCTCACAGATCTTCTACTACGGCATATAAACTGACAGCCTCCAGCCTCCTGTCAGACCTCTGTGGCAAGCAGCTGCTTGTGGGGGTATTTATTTATTATTTTTATTTATTAGTAAATAAGAGAAGGAACTTCACACAATTAATACGTAATGGTAGACATGGTCCAAACTATTCAAACGATAATGGTCTAAACGGTTCGCGCATGTTCTATCGAACTGTTGTTTAAATATACAAAATAAAAGATAATAAAAACGATTATTACTAACGAAAAGTACACGAAAAGGAACCGTTGCTCTTTCAGTGATTCTTTTAAAAAAAGGGTCTCTTAAATACGTTTCGTATTGCTTTTGTTAAAAATAATAGTAACAAAAATTAGAAGAGAACTGGTTGTGAATAAAGTGGGATGAAACCATTGATTGACATGGAGTTAAAAGAATCATTGTGCTAACAAGTCAGACTAAACCATACTTTTCCTAACGGTCATTTTTTTCCCTAGCGGCTAATAGAAAAGCATATAAAAATACATATAAAAGAAGTATATATGTTACCGCTAAAGTGCAGAAATCAGTTATTCTACAGATTATCTAGGTATTGTGCAGATTAACTAGGGTGATCCGTTAACGTGCGAAAATTGTTTCATTTCTCAAATTACCTAGGTAATTTGCAAATTACCTGGATAATCTGCACATTACGTACTAGGCACTTGTTAAAGTGAAAATAAGATCTTTGCTGGAACAACAGGAACGTTTCTGTACGCTTAAATTAACATAATGTTATTTATCTAGTGTCCGAGAGTAGAGTTGAAACCAGGGTCATCCCTCTGTCAGCATGAATCAGTCGTCCGAATTATAAAAAACGCCCCCAAAATGAGAACGAATCATTTTAGTGATTCGTTATCAAGAATGAATCACTTTACTGATTCGTTCTCACTTGGCTTCCGCTCATCCGGGGCGTTTTTTATAATGCGGACGAGTGAATCACGTGACACGAAGATTCATATTCAAGAGATTCACCACTATGAGAGAAACAAACTTTTGAACTTTAACGATACGGAAGCCGTTAATGTGCACATTACCTAGGTAAAATGCGGAAAACTCTTGATTCCGCACGTTAACGGAGCAAATCAGTTAATCTGCAGATTAGCTAGGTAATGTGCACATTAACGGCTTTCGAGCTTTAGCGGTAACATATATAAGAAAGCTATGAAACTACTTAAATACTTTCCTGGTTTCTCATACTACATACAAACAAGCATGCCATCCCAGGACGCGGAGCTGCAGTGTCATCGAGAAAACATGGTACCACTCCATCATCGAATCCGCAAGTAAAAAAAGTCGAAATAAAAAAGAACTCAGTTTTTAGATCTTATTAATAGTTTGTTTCTTTAAGAGAAGATGTTAGAATTTTTTAATGATGATTTCAGTAATTAAGAGTGACTTTTAATTAAAAAAAATGCCCCCTCAAAGCAGCTGCTTGCCACAGAGGTCTGACAGGAGCCTGTCAGTTTATGTGCCACAGTAGAAGATCTGAGAGGATAACAGGACCTCAGCAGAAAACAACACGAACATCCATGCCTTACCCGGGGTTCGAACCCAGGTCCCGTAGATCAGTAGCCAAGCACGCTAACCACTCGGCCACGGGACGGCTTTTTAATTACTGCGAGGCTGATTTCTTTAAGCCCTTTCACTACCAAGGGTGACTTCAGTTTTCAAGAGGGATTGTTTCAGTTTATGAGGGACAATTTATATATTTTAAAAGGAAGTTAACGATTCAGATTTTTAAAGAGGTGATATCACAGGAGAAGAGTTTGGCACAAAACATATGCCCGTTGATTACACTTTCCATCGATAAGTTCATTCACAGCTTTCCACCGTTAACGTATCACTCCAGTCACAATTAAATCACGCCAAAAGTTTGGCGCCAAACATATGTCCATCTCCATTGATAATTAACAAGTGCTACTCACGACGTACTACTCCCTTACCGTGGCAGGCGTAATTTCGGACACTTTTCGAGAGATCACTTCCGACCCACGGCATCAAGACTCCTGATCTGTTACTCCAACAGGACAAGAACTAAGTGGGACCACCCCACCAAATTTGGGACCGATCGCCAACTAGCCACAGAACTGCAGGGAAACAATATATGCCACCGATAACGTCACACATGCCATCGATAATGTCATATATGCCATCGATAACGTCCTCCCCACCTTTCGTTCGGAATTACGGCTATTATATTATATGATGATTCCTGCAAGCTAGGTAAATGCATTTATGTTAAAATTACCCCTCAAGTAGTTGTGGTAGTGGCCAAGAAGTAATATATAAGAAAGCTATGAAAGTTATCACAGGCCCCTTTCAGCTCTTTGAGGAGCAGCTACCTCAGGGATTGATCTGTACTGCATCAGTCTCGTAATCTTCAGTTCCCATGTTCGAGTCCCAGCTGGCAAACATTGAGATTTATCTCCACAAACCTCCCTACCCTGGTCCGGCCAGTAACTCAATGGTCAAAGCACCTGATATGTCATCAGGAGGTTGTGGGGTCAGATCCTGCCTGGCTCGACAATTTGGGGGAGGGGGGCTTAGCTGGTAGCCCAGCAAGTTTGTAATCTACAGTTCCCAGGTTCGAGTCCAACCCGAGGCAACATTGAGATTTATCAGTGTAAAACTTGTAACAAGTGTGTCAGTGTGTAACTATGTAAACAGTGTAAAACCGTTGGTCAGTAGGGGATACTGATGGGCTTAGAAAGCCACAATCCATTGGATGGGATGTTAAGCCCACGTCCCATGTGCGGGTGAGCCATACCTTGCGCAGGTTAAAGAACACACTGGATGACCTTCAATGGAGGCTACCATCTGTCTCCCAACAGCTGCCCAGTCGGTCCTCTCCCCAAACATTCTGTGAGCCATGGAGTCCTTATGACTTGGTAATTTAGCCCATTGTTGCAATAAAGTGCCACTCAGAGGTAAAACAACCCAATCCCTGAGGTAGCTGCTCCTCAAAGAGCTGAAAGAGGCTTGCGAGCTCATTAAGCCATAAAGAATATCTGTGATGAAGGCGAGATCTCAGAAGAAAAACAAAACAAAAAAGTAACATGCCTTATCCGATGCTCGAAATCAGATCCCTCTGTATTCAATACACATGAATGTTTTCCCTTCCCGTAGGCCAATGGACATTCACGGGACCCTTGAGTGTTGCCTGGAATCACACGAACCATCATGAGGCCTTCCCCTACTCTGTGGTCGCTGGGCTTGCAGCGAATTCAGGTGCTGCCACAGCCCATGACGCTTTCTGCTGACTGGCTCTGTGAAGGTTTTCCATTCTTTTCTGACTTTTTTCTTTCAGCCTTTCCATCCCTTTCACGAATATAATTTAAATCTGGTCATTGTTTCTAAAGTGTGACACTTCAAAATATATGGGACTTTTTTATATAAATTCACTTTACAGGCTTGCCGTATTTATTAGATAGAAATTGTTAAAAATAAGTTTCTTAACAATTTCAATCTATTGGTTCTATTGTTTAGTCATTTGTCCAAAATTTAAAATTGACTTCCCACTGCACCTCAAATTATTAATAAACAGAAATCACACTGATGGTCCAACTCATTATTACGGTCCTTTCCATGCTGTTTTCACAGCTTAAATGCTTTTTTTTTATATTAACTCTTTATTTCGTTTGCATTTACCAATACAGAGTTGATCACAGAAAATTCTGAATGATTTCTCTGATAGTAGATGGGTCAAACATAACTATAAATAATCTCCTAAAGCAGTTGCTTGCCACAAAGGTCTGACACAAGCCTGTCAGTTTATATGCCATAGTAAAAGAACTGTGAGGTTGGCGCGACCTCAGCAGAAAGACAACACATCCATCCTTATCTGGGGCTCGAACCCAGGTCCCTTTGATCAACAGCCAAATGCGCTAAACTTGGCCGCAGGATGGACAGGTCAAATATAGCACCCACCCATAACATGTAGTACTACGTATTTTGTGTGGTGGAGCATTGTGGAGGACACCATGCATTTTTATTTCGTGTGGGTGTATTGAGGAGTATGATTAGAAGATGACTATCAGAATCGTGTAATCTGAAATTGTATTATTCAGTTAAATTGCAGATAATAATTGATATATAATAGATGGTATTGAATAACAACCCACTCGTAATATCCACCGACGTCCATCTTGGTTTCCACAAAGCCCGAAATTATTTCGAGTCCATCATTTAGAAACCTGACGTCACCACAAACTCCGCGATTTTGCCTTTCATCCAACATCTTGGTTTCTACCCTCATCCGAAATTTCTAAGTCCAGACATCTTGGTTATTGACGTATTGATTAAACGCTTATCAAAAGTCACACCCATCTTTATTAAAAAAACCCTATCAAAACTGTCACCTCCTCATTAACTAACCCGTTATCAAAAGTCCCTTCACTCTTTATTAAAAAAACCTCTTTTCCTCTAATTCCATCATTTTAACATCCCCTGTGTATGGGGTCGGGGGTGGCTCAGTCGGTAGCGCGCCAGGCTCGTAATCTGTAGTTCCCAGGTTCGAGTCCCAGCTGGGTCAGCGTTGAGACTTATCTCCGCAAAAATTCCCCGCCCTGCCCACAGTCAGTAGGGGACACCGATGGGCTTGGAAAGGCCGCCGTCCGTCGGATGGGACGTTAACCGTGGCCCCGTGTGCGGGAGAGCCATACCCTGTGCACGTTAAAGAACACGTTGGATGGCCTTGACGGGAGGCTACCATCTGTCTCCCAACAGCTGTTCCAGTGGGTCCCCTCCCCCAACCTTCTCTGAGCCTTCGGGGTCCATGTGACCTGGCCATTTAGCCCATGGTGTGCAAAAAAGTGCCGCTCAGAGGTAAAGCAACCCAAACCAAATCCCCTGTGTTTGCATCCTCCTCCTACAGTGTGAAGTAAGCCCACCACGTTGAATGCCGACGACACCTATTAGAAGTTCTATCTTTTAAAATTTTTTACCAATGGCATTTTTCTTTTCATTTTCTGCGGGACAGTCTTTTTATTCCAGTTTCTGCGGGATAGTCCTTCTTCTAGTATAAATACGACATCCATCAGTCAAATTCCTCATTCTGTTGTCAGACGTTGACAGAGATTTTCCTCTGCTGCTACGTCCGTGTGATTTTTCAACTTCTAGAAGTCAATAGCGATAGTTCTCAACGTCCGCGTGTAGTATAAAATCAGCTATTTTACAATTCACTGTTTTATAATGTATCCATGTGATATATGTGAGAAGGCTTTCCTTCATCAGACCCATCTCATTCGTCATAAGAGAAATCATGATGGAAATAACCTGTTTAAGTGTTCTCAATGCGAATCGACATTCTCAAGGAGAGATGACGTCCGACGTCACGAGTTATCCCACACCTCCAGGAAACCCCACAAATGCGAAGAATGTGCAATGGAGTTTGGGAGAAAAGACAGTCTTTTACGATATCAAAGAAAGCCCAATAATAATAAGCGAAAACGTTTTGAAGATGAAAGGATTCCCCAGAAGAAACAAAACCCAGACCCTGAAGACCCCTGTCAGTTTACAGAAGAAATGAAAAGGATCCTGTCAACACATTAGCTGATGGCAACGGAAGAAATATCTGTTGATCTCACCTTTTTCCTTGAATCCTTGTGGGAGTCACTCCTAATTCATCTGAGAGAAGAATTGATCTCGAAAGGTAGCATTAAAAGGTACCTTGCCGTGCAAGTGCGCTCCAGACAAAATGTTTCTGCTTCTACTTTCGAACACTGCACCCCATGTTTTCGAAGTAACTGTGTCACAAGTCTTCCTACATCATCCCTAAACAAATAACTGGATACAGCATGCAAGATCATCAAGACTTCATTTGATAAATTTGAAGGAGCACATAGTGGATGGATACTGGATGCTGTACTCCAAGCTGAAATGAACGTTGGAAAATATATCCCTCTTGTAGGGTCTAGTTATATCCCTACTCCAAGAGAATTACTGTTAAAACACGCTATTGTCAATATATGTAATTCTGACCAAAAATGTTTTGTCTAGTCTGTTTTAGCCTCTTTGTATCCTGCCACAGATCATCCACAACGCCCTACCACCTACATTCATTTAGAAGAGAAATTAAACACATCTGGCCAAATTTTCCGTATAACAATAAATCAAATATCTAAATTCTAAAAAATGAACAACATTTCTGTCAATGTTTTTGGATACGAGAAAGAGGTGTTCCCGCTCTACATCACGCCATTCAAATTTAAAGCGCATGCAAATCTCCTACTGCTATCGGATGATGAAAATCAGCATCATTGCTCCATTAAGAATATGAGTAGACTTCTCAGTCCTCTCACTAAACATAAATGCCAGGCTTTCTACTGTGATTACTGCCTTAACCGTTTCACAAATGAATCACTCTTGAAGGATCATGTTCCCTATTGTCAAGAACATGGACCCCAGAGAGTAGAATTTCCAACTGAAGAGGAGAAATGGCTGAAATTCACAAATTTCAAGTTTCAACAGCACGTTCCTTACGTGATCTACGCCGACTTTGAATCATTCCTAGTGAAAGTGGACTCTTGTATGCCTAACCCTGCAAAATCTCGCACCACTATCACGGCAAATCTTGAACCCTGTGGATTTGCATATCTTGTTCTTGGACCTGACGGTTGTGGTAAAATTATTTTTGGAATGTCTGCTTAAAGAAGTAAACGAGATAAAAAATTTACTCTTGGAGATCAAACCAATGCAACTTTTAAATCACGAAGAGGAATCATTTCACAACGCTATCAATTGTCATATTTGCAAAAGTTGTTCTGGGACTAGATCGCGTGAGAGATCACGATCATTTAACCGCAAATTCCGAGGAGCCGCTCATAATGCGTGTAATCTCAATTTTAAGCTCACAAATAAGATTCCAGTTATATTTCATAACCTAAAGGGATATGACAGCCATCTTATTATGCAAGGATATGATCAAAAATACGTATGGGACGGGCTGTTGAAACCTGAAATTTGTGAATTTCAGCCATTTCTCCTCTTCAGTTGGAAATTCTACTCTCTGGGGTCCATGTTCTTGACAATAGGGAACATGATCCTTCAAGAGTGATTCATTTGTGAAACGGTTAAGGCAGTAATCACAGTAGAAAGCCTGGCATTTATGTTTAGTGAGAGGACTGAGAAGTCTACTCATATTCTTAATGGAGCAATGATGCTGATTTTCATCATCCGATAGCAGTAGGAGATTTGCATGCGCTTTAAATTTGAATGGCGTGATGTAGAGCGGGAACACCTCTTTCTCGTATCCAAAAACATTGACAGAAATGTTGTTCATTTTTTCGAATTTAGATATTTGATTTATTGTTATACGGAAAATTTGGCCAGATGTGTTTAATTTCTCTTCTAAATGAATGTAGGTGGTAGGGCGTTGTGGATGATCTGTGGCAGGATACAAAGAGGCTAAAACAGACGAGACAAAACATTTTTGGTCAGAATTACATATATTGACAATAGCGTGTTTTAACAGTAATTCTCTTGGAGTAGGGATATAACTAGACCCTACAAGAGGGATATATTTTCCAACGTTCATTTCAGCGTGGAGTACAGCATCCAGTATCCATCCACTATGTGCTCCTTCAAATTTATCAAATGAAGTCTTGATCTTCTTGCATGCTGTATCCAGTTATTTGTTTAGGAATGATGTAGGAAGACTTGTGACACAGTTACTTCGAAAAAATTGGGTGCAGTGTTCGAAAGTTGTAGGAGAAACTTTTCGTCTTCGGTAGCATTAAATGGTACTTTGCCGCGCACTTGCACGGCAAAGTACCATTTAATGCTACCTTTCGAGATCAATTCTTCTCTCAGATGAGTTAGGAGTGAGTCCCGCGAGGATTCAAGGAAAAAGGTGAGGTCAACAGATGTTTCTTCCGTTGCCATCAGCTTATGTGTTGATAGGGTCCTTTTCATTTCTTCTGTAAACTGACAGGGGTCTTCAGGGTCTGGTTTTTGTTTCTTCTGGGGAATCCTTTCATCTTCAAAACATTTTCGCTTATTATTGTGGGGCTTTCTTTGATGTCGTAAAAGACTGTCTTTTCTCCCAAACTCCATTGCACATTCTTCGCATTTGTGGGGTTTCCTGGAGGTGTGGGATAACTCGTGACGTCGGACGTCATCTCTCCTTGAGAATGTCGATTCGCATTGAGAACACTTAAACAGGTTATTTCCATCATGATTTCTCTTATGAAGAATGAGATGGGTCTGATGAAGGAAAGCCTTCTCACATATATCACATGGATACATTATAAAACAGTGAGTTGTAAAATAGCTGATTTTATACTACACGCGGACGTTGAGAACTATCGGTATTGACTTCTAGAAGTTGAAAAATCACACGGACGTAGCAGCAGAGATTCGTCACTGTCAACGTCTGACAACAGAATGAGGAATTTGACTGATGGATGTCGTATTTATACTAGAAGAAGAACTATCCCACAGAAACTGGAATAGAAAGACTGTCCCACAGAAAATAAAAAGAAAAATGCTATTGGGTAAAAATATTTTAAAAAATGGAACTTCTAATAGATGTCGTCGGCATTCAACATGGTGGACTTACTTAACGCTGTAGTAGGAGGATGCAACCACAGGGGATGTTAAAATGATGGAATCAGAGGAAAAGAGGTTTGTTTTTTTAATAAAGAGGGAAGGGACTTTTGATAACGGGTTAATTAATGAGGAGGTGACAGTTTTGATAGGGTTTTTTTTAATAAAGATGGGTGGATCTTTTGATAAGTGTTTAATTAATACGTCAGGAACCAAGATGATAGAGTCTGGACTTAGAAATTTCGGATGAGGGTAGAAACCAAGACGAACGGCAAAATCACGGAGTTTGTGGTGACATCAGGTTTCTAAATGATGGACTCGAAATAATTTCGGGCATTGTGGAAACCAAGATGGACGTCGGTGGATATTACAAGTGGGTTGTTATTCAATACCATCTATTATATATCAATTATTATCTGCAATTTAACTGAATAATACAATTTCAAATTATTAAATCACTGGAGGGAGGTATTTTATTCACCATTGTTCGACTCCAGTCTTAAAAACGGGGAGAATTCCTACCAATGTGATTGATAATGACCTGCCACCAGGTTGAAACACATGGTGCCGGGTCCCATAGGATTAACATTGACCCGCCACTGGTCCAGAACCCCCATTATCCTCCTACTAGTATGATTAGAAGACGACTGTGAGAATCGTGATTGCATTCACACCGTCCATTGCCTCGTCTACCTCTGGAACCATCTCATCGTCACCAGTGTCTGCCGTGGTACAGAAGAGAACTACTTGGTGATGAGACTGGTATCATGTTATCTTTAATGACGAATCGTCTTTCTGTTTTGGGAATGACAACCATATGTCCCTCAGGAGGCATTCCAGGAACAGTTGGTTTTTTTTGGTGCCTAAACAATTCAGACTACAATGTGCCAAACCAGGTTAAAAGAAAGATGGTAAAAGACAACAAGGGTTGGGGACAGAGGTAATCCAACCGGTATTAGGGAGCATCGTATAGGGCCAACCCTGGAATCATGGTTTGGAAGTCATCCATCTGTTACATATATAACCATTTATATATGGTTTTATTTATATTTTTATTTATATAATATATACCATATATAACCATTTATATATGGTTGTTACTGATGGCAAAATATGCTGAAATCATTCTGGAACCAGTGCCTCTGCTGTTTAGCTACTCTTCATCCTAAATACTATTTTTGCCCATGTATGCCTCTCAAATTCGAACAGTGCCTATGTGATGTGGATATTCTTCCTTTGTCTGCATGCTCTCTAGATCTGTCGCCCTTAAACACATTTGAGATGTGATGGGACATTCAATGACCACACAACTCTCAGCCTATACCACAATTACCCAGCTTACAGAATAGGTATAGCTCAATGATCAACAGGATGATATTCGCCACCTTTTTGACAGCTATTGCGACGTGGCTATTTGTACTCCTGTTCATGAAGGCCGTACTTCTTATTGATGTACACCGCATTTTCGTAAGTAGATACTGTTGAGTTTATGCACAAACTAAATACTTTCTTGTCTATGCTATCTGACACTTCACTTGCTTTGAGCTCAAAGTGAGCACTCCTTATAGGTGGAGCAATTTTAATGACAAACAGTCTATTATAGAAAGGGATCAATCTCACTACAGTGACAATCATTTGTAGCAATTATATAAACGTGAAAAAAAAAACCTTCCACCTCCTGGACTGGGGCGGGGGGTGGCTCAGTCGGTAGCGGGCCAGGCTCGTAATCTGTAGTTCCCAGGTTCGAGTCCCAGCTGGGTCAGCGTTGAGATTTATCTCCGCAAAATTCCCCGCCCTGCCCACGGTCAGTAGGGGACACCGATGGTCTTGGAAAGGCCGCCGTCCGTCGGATGGGACGTTAAGCCGTGGCCCCGTGTGTGGGAGAGCCATACCCTGTGAACGTTAAAGAACACGCTGGATGGCCTTGACGGGAGGCTACCATCTGTCTCCCAACAGCTGTTCCACTGGGTCCCCTCCCCCAACCTTCTCTGAGCCTTCGGAGTCCATGTGACCTGGCCATTTAGCTCATGGTGTGCAAAAAAGTGCCGCTCAGAGGTAAAACAACCCAACCCAATCTCCTGGACTCGAATTTAGGATCTCCTGAATCACATGGTAAAGCATAGCACAAACATCAAAACTTTGCTTAGGTCAAATGGTAGAGCAATTGGCGTGCAACTAGGAGATCTTCAATTCGAGTCAGGTAGAGAGAAGGGGAGTTTTTTTTACTCTTGCCTAATTACTAGTGTATTATAGTGTTATGCAACTGAAAAGATGAAGAAAAGAATACTGTTGCCTTCAGATGGGATTAAACCATTTCTACGGATTAGCAGCTCATGATAAGTGGGACAACTATACTGCTGATCAAAAATTAAACACCGATCAATAAAATCTGATATCTCGAAACGGATTTCGATAAATTTAATCAAAATCACAGGAATGGACAAATAAAATATTGTGTTGTAACAAAAATTTGGCCTAAAATTATTTACCTAAAAATTTTTCATCAAAATGAATAAAAAAAAAAGAATAACAGAAACACGTGGGGAGAAATGGAGGGTGGAGTTGAATACAAAATATATAGTCGAAAGGAGATGTAGCCTCCTCTAGCAGTTATGAAGATTTGGCAAAGTCGATTCGTGCTTTCCATAAGATAATTCTGACAATGAAATGGCAATAAAATCCACTGAGAAACAAAAGCTGTTCTGAGATCCTGGAGGGTTTGAAGGGCGTAAATACGTCTTCCAAGATCATCCCATAGATGCTTTATCAGGTTATAACTCAGAGCAAATGAAGGCTATTCGATTCGTTGGTTTCTTATGTACCTAGGAAATGGTCAGTTTGCTCCATATAGATGGGCATTATCATCCATTTGGAAAAAATCGCTACCTACTACACGAACATAGAGTTTGACAAAAGTATCTAGGATATAATTCCAATATCTGAGGACATTAAAAGAACCTCCATCAATCACATGGAGGTCAGTACAGCCACCAAACGAACACCTGGCTCCCACAGTCAGACTATCACCAAATCACTTCTCTCAATGATGAAATGGGACTGGTTGTGGGTTGCCATGACTCTTAAGATCAGTCTTGTCAGTTTCTGCAGTACGATTGTAGAAAAAAATGTAGACTCGTTCGACAACTGCTGATACGACAAGCATGACTCCATGGTTCTTATGTCTTGGCTGCATGATTCTGGCATCATTTCAAGTGAGCTTGTCTGTATCTTGAAGCAAGTCGATTTAGTCGATGGGGCACAAAGACTAGCCTTTATGATGCTTTATGGTCACAATCGAGATATATATGTCTTCCTATGACTGCATTAAGATCTGAAGGTACATATAATGCTATTACCCTCTTGTTATGTCGGGAATAAATCCCCTCAAGCAGCTGCTTACCACAGAGTTCTGACATGAGCCTCTCAGTTTATATGCCATAGTAGAAGGTCTGTGAGGATGGCAGGATCTCACCCGAATAACAGCACAAACATCCATGCCTTACCCGGGGCTCGAACCCAGGTCCTTTAGATCAGTAGACAAGCATGATAGCGATCATCTTAAAGGGGTTGTGATTGATGCCATAGTCTTGACACAGCAGAATGGTGGACCCCAAAGAATATGGTCATCTTAGTGATTGACCAGCCTCCAATCTTCCAAAGACACTCCATCGTTTTGAGTAATCAAAGCCTTTACTTTGAGGCATCATGAAGCATGGGTTGTTGTTGGGTTGATTTACCTGTGAGCTGCACTTTTTTGCACACCGTGGGCTAAATGGCCAGGTCACATGGACCCCGAAGGCTCAGAGAAGGTTGGGGGAGGGGACCCACTGGAACAGCTGTTGGGAGACAGATGGTAGCCTCCCGTCAAGGCCATCCAGTGTGTTCTTTAACGAGCACAGGGGTATGGCTCTCCCGCACACAGGCCACGGCTTAACGTCCCATCCGACGGACGGCGGCCTTTCCAAGCCCATCGGTGTCCCCTACTGACCGTGGGTAAGGCGGGGAATTTTGCGGACATAAATCTGAACGCTGGCCCAGCTGGGACTCGAACCTGGGAACTACAGATTACGAGCCTGGCGCGCTACCGACTGAGCCACCCCCGCCCCGCATCATGAAGCAATCAGCTTTTCTAAATTGACAATGTAACCTTTCCTTTGGAATGATCAAGAATTAACGAAAGTACACCTTTTATAGAGTATCTGTTTTATGTATTCCATAACATCATACAAGATTTATATGTTGAATTTTTTCTAAACTACACATGGTAGCTAGGTACATAAGAATCTTTTACTCATACTTATCTGTAATGATTATTTATTTATTCACATTTTGGTATTCCGTGCTTAACTTTTGACGAGCAGTGTACATTCCTGACTCTATTTATTAGGTTGGGTTGGGTTGTTTTACCTCTGAGCGGCACTTTTATGCACACCATGGGCTAAATGGCCAGGTCACATGGACTCCGAAGGCTCAGAGAAGGTTGGGGGAGGGGACCCACTGGAACAGCTGTTGGGAGACAGATGGTAGCCTCCCGTCAAGGCCATCCAGCGTGTTCTTTAACGTGCACAGGGTATGGCTCTCCCGCACACGGGGCCACGGCTTAACGTCCCATCCGACGGACGGCGGCCTTTCCAAGCCCATCGGTGTCCCCTACTGACCGTGGGCAGGGCGGGGAATTTTGCGGAGATAAATCTCAACGCTGACTCAGCTGGCGAACCTGGGAACAGCAGATTACGAGCCTGGCGCGCTACCGACTGAGCCACCCCCGCCCTATTTATTAGGACACTTAGAAGTGGAATAATATTTCCTTAAAGCCTCCACTCGCTACATCCAAAAGACGAGAAAACAAATGGAAATCGTAGGTATATAAAGTGAATCAAAAACAATAAAAAAAGTTCCTATGAATATAGGTGGGGACGGGGGTGGCTCAGTCGGTAGCGCGCCAGGCTCGTAATCTGTAGTTCCCAGGTTCGAGTCCCAGCTGGGTGAACGTTGAGATTTATCTCCGCAAGAATTCCCCGCCCTGCCCACGGTCAGTAGGGGACACCGATGGGCTTGGAAAGGCCGCCGTCCGTCGGATGAGACGTTAAGCCGTGGCCCCGTGTGCGGGAGAGCCATACCCTGTGCACGTTAAAGAACACGCTGGATGGCCTTGACGGGAGACTACCATCTGTCTCCCAACAGCTGTTCCAGTGGGTCCCCTCACCCAACCTTCTCTGAGCCTTCGGGGTCCATGTGACCTGGCCATTTAGCCCATGGTGTGCAAAAAAGTGCCGCTCAGAGGTAAAACAACCCAACCCAACCCTCAAGCAGCTGCTTGCCACAGAGGTCTGACAGGAGCCTGTCAGTTTATATGCCATCGTAGAAGGTCTGTGAGGATGGCAGGACCTCAGCAGAAAAACGACACATACATCCATGCCTTACGTGGGTCTCGAACCCAGGTCCCTTAGATCAATAAAAAAGTTCCTATGAATATAGGTCCAGAAATGCCTTCTTCCCATGAGATCACTACAGAAGCTATATATAATATTTGTCTCATGACTGCCAGGACAGACAAGTGGTTCTGATCCGCATGTTCTACAACTGCTGATACGACAAGCTCGTATTATGGTAGTAAAAGGGGCGGGGGTGGCTCAGTCGGTAGCGCGCCAGGCTCGTAATCTGTGGTTCCCAGGTTCGAGTCCCAGCTGGGTCAGCATTGAGATTTATCTCCGCAAAATTCCCCGTCCTGCCCACGGTCAGTAGGGGGACACCGATGGGCTTGGAAAGGCCGCCGTCCGTCGGATGGGACGTTAACCCATGGCTCCGTGTGCGGGAGAGCCATACCCTGTGCACATTAAAGAACACGCTGGATGGCCTTGACGGGAGGCTACCATCTGTCTCCCAACAGCTGTTACAGTGGGTCCCCTCCCCCAACCTTCTCTGAGCCTTTGGGGTCCATGTGACCTGGCCATTTAGCCCATGGTGTGCAAAAAATTGCCGCTCAGAGGTAAAACAACCCAACCCAAATTATGGTAGTAAAGAATCACAGGATAAGTCCTGTAGACATGGAACTCATGAAATAATGAGCTGAAAAAAATTGAACATGTCTACAGGATTGTCCTGTGATTATTTACTACTGATTTATTGATTTAACGCCCTGAGCATGAGTGACAAATATTAATTTCATCTCAATTGAGGCAACAGAGTTTTCCACTTCCGAGATAGATGGCGCCACTGTCCGAATCAAATAAAAAAAATCCGGAAAGTTTATAACGTCACACAAGCTGAGAAAAGGTTAGCCATTGGTGGCGTAGTTGTTAGCATAACAGGCATGTTTCCTGGAGATGTGGGTTCGGATCCCACTCATGGCAAAACTAAATCCCATTATGGTGTTTAAATGGTGTAGCAGTTTTACTCTTGTCAGCTATTGACCTCATTCGTGCTCTTCATCATGGGGTTTTTGAAGAATTTAGTGACATTCACCTAAGATATGGCAAAATGTTATGCAATACAACATCTACACGTGGGCGATATGCAGAATTCCCCAACAGCCGTTGGCAGTTCTTTTTCATTGTTTAGTCAGTTCTTACATTCATTGCCATGATTCACTGCTCTTCTAAACCAAGATTATTGTGCCCAAATCATATCGCAGATCGATCATGGTCAGCAGAAGTGGAGGAAGATGTGATCATTGCAGTGGAAGAAACCCAATCGCCAGAGAGCTGCTAGACTTCACACTGCCAGCATTTCTACAAAATAAGGTGAAAACAGCTGCGTGCTTTCCACTTCCGTTGAACACAATCACTTCTTCCTGATCGTTCCTCAGTCGGTAGAGCGCCAGGCTCGTAATCTGTAGTTCCCAGGTTTCGAGTCCCAGCTGGGTCAGCGTTGAAATTTATCTCCGCAAAATTCCCCCGCCCTGCCCACGGTCAGTAGGGGACACCAATGGGCTTGGAAAGTCCGCCGTCCATAGGATGGGACGTTAAGCCATGGCTCCGTGTGCGGAAGAGAGCCATACCCTGTGCACGTTAAAGAACACGCTGGATGGCCTTGACGGGAGGCTACCATCTATCTCCCAACAGCTGTTCCAGTGGGTCCCCTCCCCCAACCTTCTCTGAGCCTTCGGGGTCCATGTGACCTGGCCGTTTAGCCCATGGTGTGCAAAAAAGTGCCGCTCAGAGGTAAAACAACCAACCCAACCCAAATCCTGATCGTTCCACTTGTTTACAATTCAGCCAATGTTCTTAGGCTAAATGATGATGGATCTTTTTTTTTAACATTTTTGGGGTATTCACAGTTGAAGCATCCTTTATGAGGAATGGAGTTTTAAATTTTCATAATGAAGTCCGAGAACCCCACATCCAGCATAAATTTCAATTTAACGTCTGAGCTGATGAAGCCAGTGAGGTGCTTATCGGTCCACAGATGCTTCTAGATAAGTCTTAGAAGAAATTCATATATGCACTTCCTGGAAGCTTTGTAATCTTCTTGTAGATGTGCCACTTGGTATACAAACATGAAATGGTTGGGACCCAGTACTTCAGTTACGTAACACTGGTTTACAAATTTTTTATAACATGAACAACTGTAACTGCCTTTAATTATTTTTCAGGTGCTGATTTCATATCTGACCTTAAAAAATGGCTAGCACATCACGTTTTTATGTTATTCGTCATTTTGACTCCTATTAAGATGGGGCGGGGGTGGCTCAGTCGGTAGCGCGCCAGGCTCGTAATCTGTAGTTCCCAGGTTCGAGTCCCAGCTGGGTCAGCGTTGAGATTTATCTCCGCAAAATTCCCCGCCCTGCCCACGGTCAGTAGGGGACACCGATGTGCTTGGAAAGGCCGCCGTCCGTCGGATGGGACGTTAAGCCGTGGCCCCGTGTGCGGGAGAGCCATACCCTGTGCACGTTAAAGAACACGCTGGATGGCCTTGACGGGAGGCTACCATCTGTCTCCCAACAGCTGTTCCAGTGGGTCCCCTCCCCCAACCTTCTCTGAGCCTTCGGGGTCCATGTGACCTGGCCATTTAGCCCATGGTGTGCAAAAAAGTGCCGCTCAGAGGTAAAACAACCCAACCCAATCCTATTAAGATCTTCCTATATCAACGCCTTCAAGCAACTAGGAGGATACTAGATATTTTACTTTTTGTGGCTGACAACACCGATTGCCAAGTGGGGGAAAACATGTAACAGTAACTAACCTCAGACCGCCAATTCTTGTTGTTTCTAGGAGAACACGTGCTGTATGTTGAAGAGTAAATTTTGGCGTTTAAACGGCACAAAGTCAGCATTGCAGATGTGTTAATGGCCAGATAAAGTTTGCTGTGTGTGGAAATTATATTTTAAAATCCCACGGTCGTTCTTTGACAAAGATTGTGAAGAAAGCCTATAACTTGTATTTTGGATGTCATGTTGGAGATCAGGACAAAACATGGGTTTCACATATGCGCTGCATTTCGTGCTTTGTTGGCTTGAGTGAATGACCGAAAGGTAAGATAAAATCCATGCCCTTTGCAGTTCCAATGGTTTGGCGTGAGCCAACTAGTCACTTGCATGATTGCTATTTTTGTTTAACTAAAGTGTCGGGCTTTTCAAAAGAGAACAAAATCAAAATACAATATCCAAATGTGTCTTCAGCCATAAGGCAGTTCCTCGTGGAGAAGATCTTCCTATACTAGAGAATACTACCTCCAACCAATTGGGAGGAGATGGATTCACATTCTTCAGAGGAAGACTTTGAGACACATACATATCCTGATCCTATGTACACCCCTATAAAGTTAGACGAGCCTAATCTGATTCAACAAAATGAACTAAATGATCTTGTTCAGGACCTAGGACTTCCAAACGACAAGCTGAGGATTTAGGTTCAAGACTGGAATCTTCTGGCCAAGTACCAGAGTTTCTCTGTTAAGAAAGAGAAATTTGGCTTTATCTGCTTATTACGAGATGCAAGATGGTTTGTGTTTCTGCACTGATATTTCAGGGCTGATGGAAGAAATCGGAACAACTCACGACACTAAGAAATGGCGTCTATTTATAGATTCGTTAAAATTCAGCTTAAAAGCTGTCCTTTTGCATAAAGGAAACCAAAAACCTTCCATTCCAGTGACACATGATGTGGAAATGAAGGAAACTTATTATGAAAGCATGGAAAAAATACTCACTGCTATAAAATATGATCAGTTTAAGTGGCCAATATGTAATGACCTAAAAGTCATATTTCTCTAGTTCGAGTCCCAGCTGGGTCAGCATTCAGATTTATCTCCGCAAAATTCCCCGCCCTGCCCATGGTCAGTAGGGTCACCGATGGGCTTGGAAAGACTGCCGTCCGTCGGATGGGACGTTAAGCCGTGGCCTCGTGTGCGGGAGAGCCATACCCTGTGCACGTTAAAGAACACGCTGGATGGCCTTGACGGGAGGCTACCATCTGTCTCCCAACAGCTTTTTCCAGTGGGTCCCCTCCCCCAACCTTCTCTGAGCCTTTGGGGTCCATGTGACCTGGCCATTTAGCCCATGGTGTGCAAAAAAGTGCCGCTCAGAGGTAAAACAACCCAGCCCAAATCAAACTAACATCATCTTAGTGGAGTTGTTCTATAATGCTATAATGGGTTGTAAACGAGTTCCTTGCTTTCTCTCTAGATCGAAACATCTCGAGAATCAGTCTGAAGCCTGGATTGCGATTTGTCAGGGAAGAGAACAAATTACCATGTTAGTCAGACTCTCCTGTTAGAATCGTCAGTCGTATGGCACTGAGAGAGACATCTGGTGAAGCTTTCTGTAAACAGTTTGCCTCGAAACTGTTCTTCCAATGGCTGCAGAAGGTTCCAGAGAGAGAATTGCCTAGCTATCATCGCTCTGATATCAGTTTGTTAGTGGAAGATAGCGGTCATCCTACACTACTGCCACTCATGGATGACCTTGCACTCATTTATGGCCAACCTCCGATCTGCTGGAACCGGCTCTAAAGTCTTGAAGCCACTGATTGGGTGACAGTACTCTTCTATTAGTAAAAATTATGTTCTTGCTGTACAGTTAATTTAATATTTAAAATAATCTCTAAAAATTAATTCCGGTGGCGTTTTTTTTTATCAGGGACAGTGCCTTTCATCCAGCGAATAAGAGTCCAGAAATGCTTTCTACCCAAGATATTGCTACTAAAACGATAGTAGACCCTCATGTGGATTAATGTTTTACTGCCAAGTATCAATTCATTAGTTTTGCAAAAGTTATTTAATTCTTCTACCTAAACACAAGCTAGTCATGACAGATGTGGTCAAACATGTCACGAAATGTTATAACTGTTAGATATGCAGCCTGTTGGGTTGGGTTGGGTTGTTTTACCTCTGAGCGGCACTTTTTTGCACACCATGGGCTAAATGGCCAGGTCACATGGACCCCAAAGGCTCAGAGAAGGTTGGGGGAGGGGACCCACTGGAACAGCTGTTGGGAGACAGATGGTAGCCTCCCGTCAAGGCCATCCAGCGTGTTCTTTAACGTGCACAGGGTATGGCTCTCCCGCACACGGGGCCACGGCTTAACGTCCCATCCGACGGACGGCGGCCTTTCCAAGCCCATCGGTGTCCCCTACTGACCGTGGGCAAGGCGGGGAATTTTGCGGAGATAAATCTCAACGCTGACTCAGCTGGGACTCGAACCTGGGAACTACAGATTACGAGCCTCGCACGTTAACGACTGATCCCCTCCCCCCCCCCTTGGGTTGGGTTGTTTTATCATTGAAAGGCACTTTTTTGCACACTATGGGCTAAATGGCCAGGTCACATGGACCCCGAAGGCTCAGAGAAGGTTGGGGGAGGGGACCCACTGGAACAGCTGTTGGGAGACAGATGGTAGCCTCCCGTCAAGGCCATCCAGCGTGTTCTTTAACGTGCACAGGGTGTGGCTCTCCCGCACACGGCTTAACGTCCCATCCGACGGTCGGCGGCCTTTCCAAGCCCATCGGTGTCCCCTACTGACTGTGGGCAGGGCGTGGAATTTTGCGGAGATAAATCTCAACGCTGACCCAGCTGGGACTCGATCCTGGGAACTACAGATTACGAGCCTGGCGCGCTACCGACTGAGCCCCCACCCCCCCCCCGCCCCCCATGCAGCCTGTACATGTTGCTAAAGCTCTTAACTGGCATTACACAAGCAGTGGATTTCAAGTGTCACAATAAATAAACGACTAAAGGGGTAAGATGTGGAGATCTCATTGGCCATGTCTCCTTGTCCAATCCATCAGTGTGGGTATTGTCCATCCAGGCAATCTTTGATTACATTAGACAACAAATTGAAACTTTTTATTTATAACATTGGTCAAATAGGATGTTTTTAACTAATTTTGGGGTGCTGAATTAAAAAATGGCTGTGAAAAATCTGCAGCACGTATAGTTTTTTTTTTTTTAATTACGGATTTATATGCTTCAAATTTCAATGAATACGCATATCTGGGAAATGAAAATAAATGTGACTTTTAAATTCCAACTTAAAAAACAATAGGAAGACTCCCAGGTAATATTCCTGGCCTCCAAATTCCCCAGGCATCAATCCAATCAAGCATCTGTGGTTTGTGTTGGAACAGCATATCCGATCTGCAATGACTCAACCATGCAACTTATAAGAGTTAAAGGATCTGCTGGTAATGTGTTGGCACCAGATACCATAAAACACCTTTAGAAATCTTGCAGCATTCATGCCCCCACTGGGTAAGAGCTGTTTTGGTGGCATGTGGAGGACGAACATCATATTAGGCAGGTAATCATAATGTTTTGACTCTTCGGTGTATGTAGAACTTTTGATGGTTCTGAATAACTCAGATATACAGCATCCCTATTTAAACCATTTATTGCTATATACATCTATGTACATCTGCTTCAATAACACAGTGCATATTTGGCCCTCGCAGGGACACAATACTTCCTTAGCTCAGCAGTTACAAACTGCCTCATACTAGCTGGCCTATCTCATGGGCCAGCTAGGATGCAGTTCTCGTTCAACAGTCTCTCTCTCTTGAGCCCAGACAACTTGTATCCTCCTCAAGACGTTCAGAGATGGACTTCCTTTTTCCCACTCTTTCATCTGTCGTGCAAAATATCACAGGGATGGTTCAGGGTTGGGTTGTTTTACCTCTGAGCGGCACTTTTTTGCACACCATGGGCTAAATGGTCAGGTCACATGGACCCCGAAGGCTCAGAGAAGGTTGGGGGAGGGGACCCACTGGAACAGCTGTTGGGAGACAGATGGTAGCCTCCCGTCAAGGCCATCCAGCGTGTTCTTTAACGTGCACAGGGTATGGCTGTCCCACACACGGGACCACGGCTTAACGTACCATCCGACGGACGGCGGCCTTTCCAAGCCCATCGGTGTCCCCTACTGACCGTGGGCAGGGCGGGGAATTTTGCGGAGATAAATCTCAACGTTCACCCAGCTGGGACTCGAACCTGGGAACTACAGATTACAAGCCTGGCGCGCTACCGACTGAGCCACCCCCGCCCCTAGGGATGGTTCAGTTCTCACCCCTTGTCACAATAACATTAAGTATCGGCTAATAGCTCATACTGACACTAACGACCTTCATTAAGAGACGGGAACAAGAGAAACTGACCACCATCCACACCGTCGGACCTACATAAAACTGTAAGCTCCCCCACTTGTGAATGGAGCTGCACTTGAATGCTGTTGCAGCTGGGATGGAGACTTCCATCTTTCTCTCCATCTCCAAGAATCGGTGGTCTCTCACCTAAAAGGGGAGGGGGACTCACGTCGGAAAATTTCAACCATGACACCAGGTTTGAACCCTATAGAGCAGTGTCTCGCAAACTTTTTTACTCTGCGGCACATTGAATCTAATTTTTTTTCCGCGGCACACTGAATCTAATTTTTTTTTCCGCGTCACACCTAAAAAAGAATTTTTGATGGTTACGTAAAAAGAGGAAAATTGAAGTTTCGTTAAATGCATTTTATTTAAAATAAATATAATAATAAATATAATTAATCATAACTCGGTGTTTGTTTTAAATATTTGTCCATTCTATGGCTTGAAATAATCAAAAATTAATACCAAAATTTGGAAAAAGCTTGATAAATACTTACAAGATCCCAGTTGAGAAAATCTGAAAGATTTTTATTAAAGCACGTCCGTCGATAGGTAACAGAGAAAAAACTTTTAATACACAAAATCGATAACACAAGTCAAAATGAAACTTTGGAAATATTTAGTGTAAATTTGAAAATCTCTCGCGGCACACAGTTTGCGAGACACTGCTATAGAGTTGGGGAAATCCAAGAACCTTCCATGAATTCTTGTTGGGTTTCTGGAAAAGTGGGATGTATGACCAGATCTCATGAACAGCCTTATAAACAGTGTTTGAAGTCGTTGTGATTCTTGTGTAGCTTTTCTGAATCGTCAGTTTCTGTATTAACCTGTCAGTTCTTCTGAACAAGTCTTTCATCTGTGGATGCTCCTGAATTCATTTGTGTAACTCATGAAAATAACACGATTAGTTTGCTCTAAGACGATTAGTTTCATCATATAACAATACATCGTCATTCCAATTACCGATTCATTTCATTGTCGCATTTTTGAGATCTTCCAGAATTTATGTGGCTCGACGATTTAATTCATAGACTGCTGTCGCCAACAAATTAGCAGTTTTCTGTACGAGTTAATACGTGACAAGTGGCAACACAGTGACTCTTCAAGGTCACAGAGCAGTGTGTACAAGTTGAAACACGTTGCGATATTGGCGCAAGTAACAATAGAACAGTACGCAGTCAACCTGCCATTTTCCCACTTTAGAAAGGTGCTTTTTTTTTGTGCGATTTTTTGCAGGCTGATCTGGAAACTAACCAGCAGAGTATGCGATACGTTATTATGTTCGGCAAGGCTTAAGTGGTGCGCAGACAGTCTCAGAAATGCCTCAAATGTATTGGAGAACAGTGCTTGAAATGAAGCGTAGTTTTCAAGTGGTACAAATGCTTTGTATACGGGATTATTCCATAGAGGACGACATAAATCCCTGTTGAGTTGGGTTGTTTTACCTCTGAGCGGCACTTTTTTTGCACACCATGGGCTAAATGGCCAGGTCACATGGACCCCGAAGGCTCAGAGAAGGTTGGGGGAGGGGACCCACTGGAACAGCTGTTGGGAGACAGATGATAGCCTCCCGTCAAGGCCATCCAACGTGTTCTTTAACGTGCACAGGGTATGGCTCTCCTGCACATGGGGCCACGGCTTAACGTCCCATCCGACGGACGGCGGCCTTTCCAAGCCCATCGGTGTCACCTACTGACCGTGGGTAGGGCGGGGAATTTTGCGGAGATAAATCTCAACGCTGACCCAGCTGGGACTCGAACCTGGGAACTACAGATTACGAGCCTGACGCGCTACCGACTGAGCCACCCCCGCCCCCCTGTTGGGTTGTTTCACCTCTGAGCGGCACTTTTTTTTCTGCACACAATGATCTAAATGGCCAGGTTACATGGACCCCGAGGAGATTAGACCCACTGGACAGCTGCTGAGACAGATGGTAGCCTTCCATCAAGCCCATCCATAATGTGCACAAGGTATGGCTCTCCCCACATGATGCTTTACATCCCATCTGATGTATGGCAGTCTTTTCAAGCCCATTCGCACCCCCTACTAACCAAGGGCAGGATGGGTAATCTTTGCATAGATAAATCTCCATGCTGACCAAGCTGGAACTCGAACCTGGGAACTGCAGATTATGAGCCTGGCACGCTATTGACTGAGCTATCCCTATCCTGAAAACTCTTCAGATTCTGATGAAGACTAAAGAACCATCAGTCCACATATTAAATTATCCTGTCTTATATATACACTGGCGGAAATTGAAAAAGAACGCCCAGAAATAATTCTTTTAGGAACGTCATATTATAATATGTTAATAGTTAAGGGCAGCAGAAACCGTGATCCAAGTTCGAAAGTCATTGGATGAAATAATGACGTCACTGAGGACGACAACATGCAAATATATGCGGCGTATTTTTAAGGACTAGGACGTTAAGAAAGAAGTTATTCGTCTTGTGTTGTGCAATTCAGTGCTCTTTGAAGAAGCTACCATGCCTGGGCGATGCAGGCACGCAACATTTGTTCAGTTAGCAGAGTTTGAGGAAAGTCGTATAGTGGGTCCTGGGGAAGCAGGTTGGTCATTTTGGCAAACTGCACACCGCGTTGGACGAGAGGTATCGGCAGTGGTACGATGGTGGCGTCAATGGTCAGAAGAGCATTAGCACACTTGCAGACATGGTTCTGTTGGCCACAATTAAACAGACTAGTGTCTGTGACTATACATGAAATAGCAATGAAAATACTGAAATAAACAATACGCTATAACACAGTAAAACTTTTATTTTGAATCTGAAGAGATGTCATGCTCCTGTGTCCTCTTATTAGCAGATGATTGTGGTGAGGACCTAGAATCTTTCTGTTGCCTCTTCTTCTACTAGCGTCCAAATGTCACACATAATACAACTGAATTTGAAAAAAGGACAACATTAATAATTGAAACGTAAGCTATGAGATTTATTTAATAGAAACAACTTATTAAGAAAGGACAGTGATCACACGTGTGAAGTTGGGTTGGTTGGGTTGTTTTACCTCTGAGCGGCACTTTTTTGCACACCATGGGCTAAATGGCCAGGTCACATGGACCCCGAAGGCTCAGAGAAGGTTGGGAGAGGGGACCCACTGGAGACAGATGGTAGCCTCCCGTCAAGGCCATCCAGCGTGTTCTTTAACGTTCACAGGGTATGGCTCTCCCGCACACGGGGCCACGGCTTAACGTCCCATCCGACGGACGGCGGCCTTTCCAGGCCCATCGGTGTCCCCTACTGACCGTGGGCAGGGCGGGGAATTTTGCGGAGATAAATCTCAACGCTGACCCAGCTGGGACTCGAACCTGGGAACTACAGATTACGAGCCTGGCGCGCTCCCGACTGAGCCACCCCCGCCCCCACGTGTGAAGTGATTCAATGTTTATTTTACCTTTCAATGAGTATTACATTTCACAGAAGGCACGTTTTAATAAGATGTTGAACCTCCTCGAGCAGTAAGACAAGATTCCAATCTGACATGCAATCAGTCGTAAAAATGCTGGATATCACGCTGGGGGATACCATTCCATGCGCTTTCAACTTGGATGCATAATTCAGTGATGGTCGTTGCCTGCTACTGTCTGCGAAAGTGTCTTTGATCCAGTCCCAGATATGCTCGATTGGAGACAAGTCCAGAGAGCGTGCTGGCCAAGGGAGTTGGTGCATTGCCTGAAGAGCACCGAGTTGCCCAGGTGGAGTGTGGGCAGGCATCCTGCTGGAATATCACATTTGGGATTGCACAAATATGGCAGAATGACTGGCTGTACGATGTCACTGACATACATATTGCTATTCAGTGTACCCTGTACAAACACCAGACATGTATGAGAGTTGGGTTGGGTTGTTTTACTTCTGAGCGGCACTTTTTTGCACACCATGGGCTAAATGGCCAGGTCACATGGACCCCGAAGGCTCAGAGAAGGTTGGGGAAGGGGACCCACTGGAACAGCTGTTGGGAGACAGATGGTAGCCTCCCATCAAGGCCATCCAGCGTGTTCTTTAACGTGCACAGGGTATGGCTCTCCCGCACACAGGACCACGGCTTAACGTCCCATCCGACGGACAGCGGCCTTTTCAAGCCCGTCGGTGTCCCCTACTGACCGTGGGCAGGGCGGAGGAATTTTGCGGAGATAAATCTCAACGCTGACCCAGCTGGGACTCGAACCGGGGAACTACAGTATACGAGCCTGGCGCGCTACCGACTGAGCCACCCCCGCCCCAATGTATGAGAGTGATAGCTAATTGCTCCCCACACCATGATGCCCAGCGTGGGCCCTGTGTGTCACTCGTGGATGCATGATGAAAAAAGCAGCTCACCTTGTCTCCTTCGGATGCGTAAACGACCATCAGACACTCCTAAGTAGAATCAGCTTTCATCACTGCAAGCATGCTCGACACGACGAGGTGACAGTGGTAACCGTGCCAGCAGCATGCGTGCCTGTAGTCCTGCTTCCAAAAGAAGATTGCGTATCATTCTTGTAGACCATGGGTACGACAGAGGATCGAATTTGTGATGATATAGCTGTCCACTCTGATACTGTCGTCTTTCTGAAATGCCGATCTTCTTGTGTGGCTGTAACTCTGTCTGCAAGACAGACCTCTGTCTGCAAGACTGACGGGAGGCTACCATCTGTCTCCCAACAGCTGTTCCAGTGGGTCCCCTCTCCCAACCTTCTCTGAGCCTTCGGGGTCCATGTGACCTGGCCATTTAGCCCATGGTGTGCAAAAAAGTGCCGCTCAGAGGTAAAACAACCCAACCAACCCAACTTCACACGTGTGATCACTGTCCTTTCTTAATAAGTTGTTTCTATTAAATAAATCTCATAGCTTACGTTTCAATTATTAATGGTGTCCTTTTTTCAAATTCAGCTGTATTATGTGTGACATTTGGACGCTAGTAGAAGAAGAGGCAACAGAAAGATTCTAGGTCCTCACCACAATCATCTGCTAATAAGAGGACACAGGAGCATGACATCTCTTCAGATTCAAAATAAAAGTTTTACTGTGTTATAGCGTATTGTTTATTTCAGTATTTTCATTGCTATTTCATGTATAGTCACAGACACTAGTCTGTTTAATTGTGTTCCAAATATACTGTATTAGTTATGGCCATGGTATCGTCGTATAAAAAATTCGGATTTAATGGACACTACTTCCCCTCTCTTAGTCCGTTAAATTGAGAAGATTCACTGTACATACAAATACAAATACTCAGGTATACAAACAAAGACAGCGATAAAAATGAAGTATATGGTAAAGTTAATTTTATGCTAATGGAAATTAATTAATGAAAGCTGTTGCTGTTTTGATGAACATAAATATTTAAAATTTGGCGTAACGTGCGATAGTTGCAATATGAGATCTGCTTCAATCATCCAGTTGATTTCATCAAAGCTTCACGGAACCTAGTCTGAAAACCACAGTAGAAGTGGTGTACCCAGAAACTGCCATTGGTGGGAGGAATTTGCTTGTTTGTTTAGCGTTACGTGGCTTTGAGAGGTCCTTCTACAGGCTTTCTCAGAATGATATTTTTGGATGTTTGTGGGTATTATGTTTTTTATTTTAAATTTGGGGTTTGCGTATATATTAATATTTATAAAATTATATTTTATATCATGCAAAGAGGTAAGAGATAGTCGCCCAGTGAAAATTGATATTTTAGGATTTTATGAGTGTTTATGTCTGTATATGCTTTCAGGGAAGCATTCAGAGTTTGTTTGGAGAATTAATCTTTTTTTTTTTAGTTTTTTTTAAGCCTTTTTTTTTTGGTATTTTTTTGTTTTATTTTTATTTTTTTTTGTAATTTTTTATATATTTATTTCTTTTATCATTTTTTAAAGATTTTTTATGATTTTCTTTTTAATTTTTTTGTTAATTATGTATTATTTTATATATTTTTTTTATTATTATTATTTATTTATTTTTATTTTATTTTTTTATTTCATTATTTAATATTGATTTTTTTAAATTTATTTTTATTTATTTTTTTTTAATTATTATTATTGTGCATTTTTTTAATTATTATTCTTATATTTACTATTTAATATTTTTTCTTTATTTTTCCCTGAGTGGTTTTAATTTATTCTTGGGTTATGGAGATAGTTAGGTTGAAGACTATTGATCCAGACTGTTTTTGGTTATTTGAGCCAGTGGGACCTGAGTTAAAGGGTTTGAGCCACTTTAGATATATATATATATTTGTTCCCTTATTTCTATAGTCCCTGCATTATTTTTCTTTTTTTATTTATTTATATTTTATGGAATTTTAGGTGCGAGTCTGGATGGAGAGCAGAATGAGGATCCCTTCGGGAACATGTATATGAGAGGTAAGTTGAGAATTGAAGAAAAATCTTTATGGAGGACATGAAGAGAAGATAGGAGAAGGTAAAGAAAAGGTAAAGAAAAGGTAGACTAAATTCTGTTCCAAAGTGAGGTGGAAAGAAGGAAATTGAAGAGAGATTCATAAATTTGGGTTTTGTTTAGAGGGGGTGAGGGGTCCAGAATTACATTCGTTTGAATGTCCAAAATATTTAGGTCAATGAGTGATTTGAAGAAAGTTTGTCTCTGTGAGGCAGTATTATCACAGTTAAGTAGGATGTGATGAACAGTCTGCGGAACATTACAATGTCTACAGTTAGGAGAATGTGTGAGCTTGAATTTATGTAGAGTCGGAGCCGATGTTTTGCGTCCGAACGTATCGCTCTTTTTCGGTGGTGGGAAGGTAGTTGCTCTGTTTTTTAATGTCTTGACTCTCTGATTTTCAGGGACTTTCTTGAAAAATATTATTCAATCCCTCAAAGTTGAGGGGACTGGAGGTTACAAAGCTCCCCATGGATATGCCACTGCACTGTACTACAGTACCTTGAGGCAAGATTGGATTATATTGCATCACATGGAGGAGAGAGCAGGGTGGGGACTAGTTGTTTTTGATGATTAAACTTTTGCAATAGTTCGCAAGTTAATAAGGTTTTAACATGTTAATCGTAATATACACTGCCTGGACAAGTTATTACGAGCATCTAGCTAATACTTCACAGTATGCATCACATTACAATTTCAAAAATTAATTTTTCTCTTCTCTCCACTTATTCTCGTTGTCATGTCTCTTAGTTGAGGGGCGGGGGTGGCTCAGTCGGTAGCGCGCCAGGCTCGTAATCTGTAGTTCCCAGGTTCGAGTCCCAGCTGGGTAGCGTTGAGATTTATCTCCGCAAAATCCCCCCCCCCTGCCCACGGTCAGTAGGGGACACCGATGGGCTTGGAAAGGCAGCCGTCGGTCGGATGGGACGTTAAGCCGTGGCCCCGTGTGCGGGAGAGCCATACCCTGTGCTCGTTAAAGAACACGCTGGATGGCCTTGACGGGAGGCTACCATCTGTCTCCCAACAGCTGTTCCAATGGGTCCCCTCCCCCAACCTTCTCTGAGCCTTCGGGGTCCATGTGACCTGGCCATTTAGCCCATGGTGTGCAAAAAAGTGCCGCTCAGAGGTAAAACAACCCAACAACTCTTAGTTGAAGAACTGTAGCAGCTGTTTACCTTACAGTTCGCCCTTAGACTTTTTTTTTTGAGGCCGTTGCCCTTCTCCATACTTAGATACTGTGGCCCTGTGAGTTCCATCTCCTTGGTTATGGATACATTTGCCCATTACACTCCAAAGACGAGCCCTCCTTTCAAAGTCTGTAAGATGTTTTTTTACCCATGACTTTGCTTTCTGCTGTCTTTACGGCTTTTATAGGACTTCATAGTGGTGTAAAATACTTACATCAGCAAGACATTTTTGCGCATCAACATGCTTTATGCCACTTCGTACACGACACAGTGTACATAATACTTTGTCCAGACAGTGTATCTACTTTTAGTATCTGTGGAATCATCACTCATACAGATCAAAGTTTTTTCAACTACTTCTTTATATAGTAGCAGATTTACTTGGCGTTGCTTGTGTCTGAAACTTTCTAAAATGTAGAGTAAATGGCACTCCCCATGTCGCAAGTTTTCATTTGGCATAAATACCATTACCTTGATTTCCTGGGCGGGGGTGGCTCAGTCGGTAGCGCGCCAGGCTCGTAATCTGTAGTTCCCAGGTTCGAGTCCCAGCTGGGTGAGCGTTGAGATTTATCTCCGCAAAATTCCCCGCCCTGCCCACGGTCAGTAGGGGACACCGATGGGCTTGGAAAGGCTGCTGTCCATCGGATGGGACGTTAAGCCATGGCCCCGTGTGCGGAAGAGAGTGCACCCTGTGCACGTTAAAGAACACGCTGGATGGCCTTGACGGGAGGCTACCATCTGTCTCCCAACAGCTGTTCCAGTGGGTCTCCTCCCCCAACCTTCTCTCCCCATGTAGCCCATGTTGTGCAAAAAAGTGCCGCTCAGAGGTGAAACAACCCATAACCCACTTGATTTCCTGCCCCTCTGGGAGGGGGCTCAGTCGGTAGCACGCCAAACACGTAATTTTTAGTTCCCAGGTTCGAGTCCCAGCTGAGTCAGCATTGAGATTTATCTCCGAAAAACTCCCCACCCTGCCCACTGTCAGTAGTGGGCACTGATGGGCTTGAATAGGCCACCATCCGCCAAATGGGATGTTAAGCTGTGGCTCCATGTGCAGGAGAACCATACCATGTGCACGTTAAAGAACACACTGGATGATTTTGACAGAAGACTACCACTGTCTTCCAACAGCTGTTCATTAGGTCCCCCTCCCCCACCTTTTTCTGAGCCCTCGGAATCCTTGTGACCTTGCCTTTCGCTCATTGTGTGCAAAAACGTGCCGCTCAGGGGACAAACAACCCACCTTGGTTAAAAAAAATTTCCCTCTCGTTTAGGGGAGAAAAGAAATGGACATAATTCGAGGTACTCATTATCCTTCCCACGTCAAAAGTTTCATACCAAAAACCGGAATTTACTCGCTCAGATAATCGAACTTTTCAAATCACTTCGTACCCACCAGAGTTCCTCGGATACAATTTGCCAGGCATATGCAACTTTATAACAAAAGGAAATTAACTATGGCCTGAAGTGCATAAAAAATGTATAGGTCAAATTTATTACTTAACATAATATTTAAAACAATTATTTGTATGTACTTTAACTAGCTTTTGCATATTTTTCACACTAAGTTAATGATTTTAACTTCTGATACGAATTTAGTTTTTGAATGTGTGTTCCTCCTCGTGCTTAATTAGAACTTCAATATCCACGGACGCTCGTGCCTCTTGACCCAGCAAACTGAACAACGAATTTATTATGCGAAAACAGAAATTAGTACGATTTCAATTTTAATGGTGTCAGCAGTTATTTTGAATACTTTCAACAATTAGTTTAATCACACGAAATCAGATATTAGTTTTATATTCCTTTTTTCAAATTTAATGATGGCAAGTTATTTTGAGTTGGGTTGTTTTACCTCTGAGCACTTTTTTGCACACCATGGGCTAAATGGCCAGGTCACATGGACCCCGAAGGCTCAGAGAAGGTTGGGGGAGGGGACCCACTGGAACAGCTGTTGGGAGACAGATGGTAGCCTCCCGTCAAGGCCATCCAGCGTGTTCTTTAACGTGCACAGGGTATGGCTCTCCCGCATACGGGCCACGGCTTAACGTCCCATCCGACGGACGGCGGCCTTTCCAAGCCCATCGATGTCCCCTACTGACCGTGGGCAGGGCGGTGTAATTTTGCGGAGATAAATCTCAACGCTGACCCAGCTGGGACTCGAACCTGGGAACTACAGATTACGAGCCTGGCGCGCTACCGACTGAGCCACCCCCGCCCCCAGTTATTTTGAATAATTTTCAATCGTTAATGTTAAATCTATGAGGACTTTTAGAAATTCAAACCAGCCCACCGCAATTTTGATGGACCCAGTGAGTTTGCACATAGCCTATATTCTACCCCTGGGTGAAGGGAGTGCTCATGCAAAGTTTGGTGTCTCTAGCTCTTCTGGGGGCTGAGACTTCTGGGGGCAGACAGACACACAAACTTTCTTTTATATCAGATTCTACCAGGTTTATCAGTATAAAGCAAGTTACAATGCTATCTTTTATCACAACGAACTGTTCAGTAGTCACCAAACTTGAAAAAGGTATGTTCACCCACCTTAGTCACGGCATTATATGATGTGTATGATGATTAGTGTTATATGATGAGAGACGAAAAAGTGAAAACAATAAGTTTCTAGCTAAAGTTTCCACTTTGTTTTCTATCTATAGACACTCGACATTTTCTTTTTTAAAGAAACATTAAAGTATATTTTTTCGGTTCCATAGATATTGATAAAATATTAAGTTCTGCACTTTACGAATCTCCCAAAAGTTTTAATCGTGCCCTATAACAGTTGCAAATGTTGGATTTACATATACATTATTTATTATATTTTTACTATGGATTTATGCTAGAAATTTGAAATTTTGATGATGACGTGTAAGTTTACATTAACAACAATGATTTCCCTCCCTCCTTTTTTCGTTAAAAAAATGATCCCCCCCCCATCGCTTTTTGTTTTAAGGGCATATTAAAAAAATTTTAAGTTAAATACAAATGATATATTACGATTCACATTTTTTTTAAAACCCTCAGCTAATTTATATTTCCATTGTTAGAGGTGCCCTAAATGTGGCCCTCTTTTTCTTGTTTTCTTCCGTGTTTCGCAAATGATTTTTTTACTCCTTTTTGCATTATGCTTTTCTCACACTTTAGGTGGAGTGTAAATCCAACATTTTTCCTGTGTTAGTTGTTTTTTTATGGTGATTGGATATATTGATTCTGAAAATTTCGAAGAAATGTTCAAGAAATTGAGTATTCTTTTCCAGTTATAGCAAATTTTAATCCTTTCTAATAAGTCTTTATTTTCAAAGTTACAGAGCTTCAAATGAAACATTAGTCCCTCAATGACATTATACAACTGCACTTTAAGCTTATGATTATATATTTCATTTTAAAGTTTTTCAGGGTTTTTTTACAGTATAAAAGCAGTATAAAAATAAAATAAATTATCCTTCAAGCAGTGGTTTGCCACAGAGATCTGACAGGAGCCTGTCAGTATAATACACCACAAAGAAAACGTGTGAAGAAGGTAAAACTTTAGCAACTATCAAATATCATAAGATTTCAGAAAACTAACAGCATCCTGTCTGTGTAAATCTTCAAATAATACTTATGGAAATGAAGACCTCCAACAGAAGGATTATACTTTGATTTTTAGCTTTAACTTTTATATTAACAAGCGCTTCTGGTTTCCATGCTTTAATGAAAAGGAGGGGAGGGGATAATATTTTTCACATACTGTGCTTTATTATTTCAGTGATTCTTTTGAAAAAATTTGCAATGGATGCTTTAAACAATACATGACATGGTAATGCTTTTAATCAGGTACTTTATCCGAGCGTTTGAAGTGAAGTAATCATCCCAGTCCCAAGTGCTTTCTTACAATTTCTTCATGCGGTTTTCAGCAAACACAAGTGCTGACAACTAAAAACAGACTATTACAGGAGGCCATGCACACCCTTCTTATGCTGAACTGTTTTCTAAATAAAATGTTCATTAAAAAAATTCAATACCCAAACTTTAGACAGGTATTTTTAAAATTGGAATAAATGCATTATACAAATAAGCTCACTGGACAAAAATTTAATCACCTTTGTCATTTCTCACCTAATACATTGTAATACCTCCCTTCACATGAATTAGAGCAGCAATCCTGTTAGGTATGAACTCCATCAGTCATCAGATATAGTTTGCATCAATTCTAGTCCACTCCTCCAATAACAGCACTTGTAGTTCAGCTAGATTACATGGATGCTATTTCAGTGTTTCACCCTCTATTTCAGATAGTCACAAAGATTTTCAATAACATTTACATCTAGTGACTTTGTGGGCCAATCAAGACCGGTGCTATAATGTCTATGATTAGTGGTCAAATTGAATGTACTTCACTGTTTAAATTAAGTTGGTGCAAACATAATGACTGTTTTTAAACCTCAACTTCCAACAAATCACAACTGAGCTCATAATAAACTTTATTAACAAAAATAAAAACCATCAGAATCTACACATTTTTTGCCAATTAGAAACTAGCTTATCTATGCTATCTCGATAAAAATCCAGAATTCTGTGGCTGATAAATTCTTTGAAGGCATTTTCTGCTTCCTCATGGTTGTTGAAGTTTTTTGGAGAAAGCTGTCCAAATGCTTGAAAACGTGGTAATCTATTGATGACTGTAGGCGAATGCGGTGGATTGGGCAGAGTTTTGTAATACAATTCATTCAGCTTCTAGAGTGTCCTTTGGCAACATGCATCTGCACTCTCATGGAGAAGAATGGGACCTCTTCGATTGATCAATGCTCGATATTTATCGCACAACTTTTGGTGCATTTCATCTATTTCATTGACAATACTTCTCCACAGTGATGGTTTCACCTGGATTCAAGAAGCTGCAGTGAATGATGCCAGCCACAGAGCACCAAACAGTCATCATAACCTACTTTTGGTACAAAATCGTTTCGGCTCTTCATTGTGATCAAGCCATTGTGCTGATCATCGATGATTGTCACGCAAAATCCATTTTTCATCCCATGTCACAAACCAATCACGAAATGGATCGTTTTCATTGTGCAAAAGTAGCAAAGAACACACTTCATAATGACATTTTTTTTAAATTTTCATTCAAATCGTGCAGAATCCACTTATCATGCTTCACTTTTTCATTTTGATTCATATGTCAAATAACAGTGTCTTCAATTGGGTGTCATCAATGCCAGGACACCCTTGACCTTCCTCATCTTCAAGGCTCATATCTCCACTATGAAACTTTTCGAACCAATGCCACACCATATGTTCACAAGTGCTTCCCTCGCCCCTTGTTTCAACATTACAAGTTGTTTGAGTATGTTGGTTTTTTGGTGCAAAATCGTTTCGGCTCTTCATCATAATCATGCCATTGTGCCAATCATCAGCCAAGTTGGAACTCATGCAACAAAATTATAAGCAGTTCATTTTTTCCTTAATGTGACTTTAAGACGATTGAAAATTAACAAAAATGAAACTTCCTAAAAACATGTCAGCATAGATAAAGTAAAGAACATGCTTTAAAACAATATATAACATGAACCAAAAATATATATTTTATTTCACAATTAACAATAAAGAAGAGAAGAAAGTAAAATCGGCCATTAGTTGTCACTAACATAATACACTTGTTGGACTGTCCATTTAGAAACACCAGGAAATTTTGCTACTTCCTTCACATCATGTCCTTTAGTCCTACCAAATGTAATAACACCCTTTTGCCACTCAATCATGTCTTTCTTCCGACTCGATTCACAGCAGGAAAAACATATAATTGCCACTCTACTGAGACTGATGACACTAGAGAGCACATAGAAGGTCACTTGCTGCATTACTACAGGCATGACATCCACTGGTGTATCAAGTTGTTTGTTTGTTTGTTTTACCTCTGAGAGGCACTTTTTTGCACACCATGGGCTAAATGGCCAGGTCACATGGACCCTGAAGGCTCAGAGAAGGTTGGGGGAGGGGACCCACTGGAACAGCTGTTGGGAGACAGATGGTAGCCTCCCGTCAAGGCCATCCACGTCAAGGCGTGTTCTTTAACGTGCACAGGGTATGGCTCTCCCGCACACGGGGCCACGGTTTAACGTCCCATCCAATGGACAGCGGCCTTTCCAAGCCCATCGGTGTCCCCTACTGACCGTGGGCAGGGCGGGGAATTTTGCGGAGATAAATCTCAATGCTGACCCAGCTGGGACTCGAACCTGGGAACTACAGATTACGAGCCTGGCGCGCTACCGACTGAGCCACCCCCGCCCCAGTGTATCAAGTAAAAGCTATCTATAGTGAGGGTGACTAAGTTTTTTGCCCTGTGCTTATATAATCAAGAAATAAATTTTGCAAAGCCTGACTTCATAAATTCATAACCAATAGTTAATCACAACCTACTTTGTAGTAAAATTTACAGCTTAATTTGGATGTAAACAGAAGCAGCAAAAAATTTTAACATATGACTGATAGCTACTGATAATAAGAGTCAAACAGGAATAACAAGAGTAATAAAAGTATAATACAATTTAGCATACTTATTTAACATTTCCTATTTCTAGCTGAAATTTTTTGTGTTGACTTAAAATTTATGTTGGTGAATTTACAGCCAACTAACACAGGTGCATAACAGTTATAAACTATCTATGGACGTTTGAATTTTATAAGAAACACAGTAGTGATTTTAACTTTTTTTAAGCAGCACCACTTAAATGAATGCTCAACTTTTACATAAAAGCTGTTTTTCAAATAAATGAAGAAAATCAAATGCTTAATCTTCCAGTTAACATTCTTTTAAGTTGGCAAACAAAAGCTCTTAGCCTAGGTTACACTGCATTTGCAGTAGTGAGTTGTATTCTATTTGGTAAAAATGTGGTCAGAAAGAACAAACAGTTGATACTGCTTTTGTTAGATTAAAATGCTTCAGGCTTCTGTGCCAGATCTGTGGCAATTACCTTTTTTAAAGTCTCACTCAGCATTGCAATATTTTAGTAATTTTAATACTAATTAAATACAGTTTAATAATAATAAACTAATAAAATTTTAATACTAATTAAATACAGTTTTTGTGAGAGAATACAAATGAAACTTGTTACAATTAAAAATGTTTTTTAACATTGGGATTTACCAATATTCTTAAAAATAAATATTATTTACTAAATTCACAGAGTCCATTTCCCTTTGGGAAGGCTTAGTTGAAGGATAATTTTTTGGAAGGACTTTACAGACAGGATTTTACAGATTTTGGCAAAAAGATGAAGAAGTTGTATGTCAGAATTACTCCCTACCCCTTTTGGTAGTACAATAACTACCTCAGCAATTATTAAAAAAATACTAAACAATTTCAAGTTGATAAAATGAAACCTTTTATTTGACCTTTTCCATATATACAGCTTTTATATTAAAATAAATTATATGATTATGACCTAATTCAAAATTTTTCTATTTACAGGCGTTTAATCAACTTCTCTAACCTTTTGATTCTACTGGACTCATGTTCAGGACTTGCACCTGTGAATGCTGACTGTGATGGAATGCTGGAATCTGGAAGATTGCCCACATTAGCAGAAGCTGGCAGGTGAGCACGGAATATTTCTGTCATAACATTCTGTTCACTTCTTTTTAAACCCTGAAAACAATATAATTTTATTTTTTTTTAATTTAAAGCCAGATTAAAAATCATTTTCTTGTCATTATCATTTGGCACATAGTAGTGAGCCTACAAAATTCTCATGGGGTAGGGGATAAAACTTTCTGAATTTGGCATACACATTCATAGTATGTAAATATAGGTTTGGCATACACATTTCATAGTGTGTAAATATATATAATATGAATAATCAATATAATTCCATGATTTATATAGAAGTCCGAGCTTAAATTATAGCTAGTTATTTGCATAGAAATTGTAAATAGTGACTGGGTCTCAAATAGCATAATATAAATATAAATAGCAAATAAGCTGTCTGTATTCTTTAACATGCACAGGCTCTCCTGCACACAGCACCATGGCTTTATGTCTCACCTGATGGATAGCTGCCTTTTTAAGCCCAAGTGTCCCCCAACTGACTGAGGGCAGGGCAGGGGTTTTGCGGAGATAAATCTCAATGCTGCTCAGGTGGATTCGAACCTGGGAACTGCAGATTATGAGCCTGGTGCACTATCAACTGAGCACCCCCATCCCCATAAAAAGGGGAAAACAAGTGAAAAAAATACAAAGCTCAAAGGTAAATTATCATAGATGCTTAAAATACTTGGTAAACAAAAAAAAAGTCAAAGACAGAAGGTAAAAAGGAATTATCAGATAATTCCTTGTGTAAGAGGCTCAGGCATAAAATCATGAAAACTAAAATAAAAATTGTGTTCCAGGTTAAAAGCAACACAATTGATTAAAATATGGTTTACAGTTCAAATAGTGTCACAAAACTTACAGTTAGATTCATCATCCACAGTAAAAGAAATGAGTGTAATAAAGGAATGATCTAAGCGGAGCCAAGCAAGTACAACTTCCTCCTTGTGATTCCTGTGAAAACATAACTGCCATGGTTTAACAATTGGCTTGATTTCGAGGAGTTTGTTCACAATATGTTCCAACCAAGATCTTTGTCACTGTGCTCAGTGTTAAGTGAAAAAATACTGCTGGAAGTCCAAGCATGGAGCCATCAGTGGAAAGTTGAACAGGTGCATAGGCAACTTCCAAATCATTGTCCCTGATTCCAACATGATTGGGCATCCAAGAAAAGAAAATGGTGGTTGTGGCTGCCAAGATGATGGAACTACTGACAGATCTTGGAGAGAACAGGGTGAGGCCAAGGACTCACCAAGAACAAAGCCTGTAGTGATGGGATAGCCTGTAGTGATGGTTTATGGGGATGGGAGCTAAGCAAATAGATGCAACATGAATGGTGTGGAGAATGATATTTAGCTGCTGTGTGGTACAAGGCAAGACTGATAGCATGCAACTCTGCAGTGAAGATGGAACACTGCAGTGGGATCTGGTCTGCAATGATAACATCACTGCAGGCCTTGATCGTTCCCACAGATATGCCGGAATTCAAGCCATCTGTGAAGACAGGCAAGAAGTCTGGATGTTCAGCATGATGCTGGCAAAGAATTGCCAGTATATTCAGTAAAGTGTCTTAGTTAGCCTTTCCAATCCTGCAAAGAGAAAAGTTGCAGGATTGTAGACAGGACAATGCTACTGAGACTAATGCTTATGTGTCTGAGGTAGCCTCATGTGGAACACTTCAGCAACTCCTGGCTATCTTACCAATGCATTGCAGATGCCACACTATAGTTTCTTATGAGCAATCAAGTTCAGATAAGAGCCTGAAACTGTTTGTTGATGGATCAGCTTCAATAGCATGGCACAGAGAGTTGCGATCTTTTAATCCTTTTTTCCAGTAATGATGTGAAACTGCAGGAATTTCAATAAACTCACTGATTGTATAACATTTCTAATGATGAAAACTCCAATATAATAGACTATATATAATAGACTCCAATACATGTAATAGTTATAAACTGAAGATGTGGGCTTTATACTTTCCCTTAGTACTACATTCAGAGGTATGCAATGCAACTTGGTGATGTGTAACAGTATACATTTAGCATAGCAAAAACAGACAGACATCACCAAAATAGTTACCCCTTTTATGTTAAATGAACAGCTTTTATCCTATACTATTCATATGTTATCTATTATTTTAATATTATTCTATATTAACAGATCAATACCTTCATATCCAATACTTTTTGAAATTCAGTGATATCAGATTCTGGTAACAGTTTAATGTAGTTGTCAACAAACCCTTGTGGTGGTTCATGGGGAGCCATCACAACCTGTTTAAGGAATAAATACAAAATACTTTAGTTTTCTCAGCTTTATATAATCATCATTAAAATAGTCCATTTATTAAAATACAAAGGATGATTAATAAGTAATGCACAATTAGTCACACAGCACATGTGGGAGAATTAATAATGATTACTTGTTGTACTACTAAATACCTAATACCACACTGAAAATCATTTTGCTTCTGTTCATAGACAGAAAGATATGGATGAACAAATGACAGCCATATCTGTCAGTGGTGAGTGCTTGAATTTCTGTTCAAATCAGATGATCAGTTGGCCACATCAGTCCATCAAAAACTCCTAGCAGTCTATGGGGATATGATGGTCCACCCATTCTTTTATTTTTCCTTAACCAGTTTTACTTTATTTAAGTTTTATTTATCATTTTGGGGATTATTATTTCATTTTGGACTGATCACAAATCTCATTTCTGAGCAGTAGGAGTTGCAGATGCACAACTCAGACTTTTGATTGTCAGCTGCTAATGCATGTGTGTAGGACACAACCCCTCTTGCTCATAGCTAGCACAATCGTCAGATTATGCAAATGTTTTCCCAGCATGCAACAGACACATGCCGGATTTGTACGCAGCATGTTATAACTAAGTGACATTAAGTCATAGAGTTAGTGGAGAATTAGTATCGTGAGGAGAGAGAGAGAATTGGTAATGTTAGTAGTATGTGTTATGTAGATAGAAGAAGTTGTTAGTAGAGATTTAGATAGATGCGAGTTGTTAGTACTGCAACTTTTGTATTCATCAATTGAGAATATGAATTGAGAATATGAATGAGTCTTTGAATTTTTTGGAAATAAACTGTGTTTTAGAAACTTTTGAATTTTTGATATTTTTCTCTTGAGCAACGTAAATTGATTTTTATTAGATTTAAACTTTAATTAAACTTAACTATCCTTTTTGAATTCTTACTCGATAAGTAACGCTAGATAAATACCTAATGAACCCTATTTAAATTTTATTTGGCAAGTTAATATTGCCTGGCACCCAACAAAGCTATCCAGAATTTTGAATAAATTTGGTTCAGACAAAAGGTCTAATTTGAAAAGTTAATAATCTTTGGAGCATTACAGGGACCAGACAATTAATCAAAGTAATATCTAGAGGTGGCTCCAATGGTTACAGAATGGTGATTTTGACATCAAGGACAAACCTGGGTGCCTAAGCTGCTCACACAAGAGATGATGGCTATGAGAAAAGCAATCTGTTGTGATCTTCTGGAGATATTTGGTGCTGGCTTTTTCACTATGACCCACAAACCAAAAGTCAATCCATGGAATGGAAATATCAAACATCACCTGCAAAAAACAAAGCCAAAACTTTCCCAAATCATCAAGCAAACTCATGATCACCACTTTCTTCTGGGATAACAATGGAATAATTTTTATTGATTTCTTGGAACTTGTTGATGGTGGAAGAACCATCAACAAAGAAAGATACTGCTTGTCCCTAGTAGAGCTTAATTGAGCTTTGAAAACCAAAAGACCAGACCTCAATCAGCAGGATATCAAGTTTCATCAGGATAATGAGGGGCTGCACACAGCTCAAATGACACTGGCAAAGACTGAAAAGCTGGGGTGAAGCATAATGCTTCACCTACTTTACAACCCAGACTTCACCGATTTCCAATTTCTTTTTGTTTAGTAGACTGAAAGCATACTTGTGTGGTAAGGTGATTCAGAGTGATAAAGAACTCATTTCGTGTGTAAAAAAGTGGTGTGCAGGTCAATCTCCTGGTTTTTACCAAAGTGCTTCCCAGCATGGAAAGAACACTGGAGAAAATGCAATGAGTGCAGTGGATCATGCATTGAGTGATATTTTCACACATGTGGAGGATTGTGTTTTACATTTATACAGTATGGCTATATTATCTGAAATAGCAAAGCAATTAAATATAATTGTGCATTACTTTTGATCTAACCTTATATCTACTAATAAATCACTTTGACGTCGATTCAAATTTTAGAGGAAAAATTGTCTTGAGCCGGGTGGGATACAAACCCCCCAAAATTTGAATCAATGTCAAAGTGCCGATTTATTAGTAGATATTGAATAGTCCAGTTTATTTCATTATTTATCTAACTTTATATTACAGATTCTCAATTGAATATTTTATAATTTGCAGCATATAAAGTAAAAATTGCCAGCTTTATAATATGGATTATAGTTTATTGAGAAATGAAACTAAATTCTTCAAGTAACTTTGGACACAAAATTATACATCTAAATAATATATAAAATTTACTTTTATTGAATTTAATTTTAATTATGAACTATAAAGCTTTTACTAGTTGAAAATATGAAATTTAAATGATAAAACAAATAATTGTTCATTACTGATAATAAAATATCCAACTTAATATCAAAAATTATTAATCATAAGAATAAAACTCAAAGATGGCAGAAAAAAAAATTAAAACAAGCCAGAGCTTTACTTTTTGAAGCTTTTTCAAATTTGGTTTGGGTTGTTTTACCTCTGAGCGGCACTTTTTTGCACACCATGGGCTAAATGGCCAGGTCACATGGACCCCGAAGGCTCAGAGAAGGTTGGGGGAGGGGACCCACTGGAACAGCTGTTGGGAGACAGATGGTAGCCTCCCGTCAAGGCCATCCAGCGTGTTCTTTAACGTGCACAGGGTATGACTCTCCCGCACATGGGACCACGGCTTAACGTCCCATCCGATGGACGGCGGCCTTTCCAAGCCCATCGGTGTCCCCTACTGACCGTGGGTAGGGCGGGGAATTTTGCGGAGATAAATCTCAACGCTGACCCAGCTGGGACTCGAACCTGGGAACTACAGATTATGAGCCAGGCGCGCTACCGACTGAGCCATCCCCGCCCCAAGCTTTTTCAAATGCCTTCAGCTTTGTTGCTACATATTTTAATCACAGAACACACAATACATAAATCATTGGACAGCCAAAATAATGTCAGCAATTCAAATAGCCAAGCCTCAGTCCTATATTAAAATGAAAACAAATTGCTATATCTTTATTGATTTATTTTCCATTGTGTTTATTTTCCATACATTACTTGATACACATATGAAGTTAATAATAAACAAAGCAGACAATTTCAAACAGGACTTCATTAGAATTGGCCTACATTGGCAAAATACTGTAAAAATGCAATAAACATATCATCTTAAGCTGTAGCTTAAGATGATATGTTTGGAGGACAAAATTATAGTTTGGTTGCACCTCTGTATACCATGGCTCCTTGATGGTTTTGCATGTATGTACATAATGAATAATAGCATTAAAAAGCATTTGACAGATCAGTTTCATAACAAAAAACACTAAAAAAACCAAACAGAAATACAGATGGAAGAAATGGGGAGAAAATACTAAAAGGAAACCATTATTTGTGTCACTTAATAAAAGGAAAATATTAATATAGCAAAATAAAAAACACTTCACTTACAAACTGTATGTTACAGAGGACTATTTGAGAGCCCTAAAAGAATAAGTTAGAAATATATTACACTTGCATGAAACTTAAATAATAAAATTAAAAGAACTTACCCAACCAAAAATAAAATGATCACTCATTCCTTTACTATATCTTCTGAATGCAAAGGCTTACAGTTGTAAGTTAGGTGTCAAATGAAAACTCATATGAGACTGTCATAGAACTGCCCCCTACCATTCTCCCTTTCCCCTAAAAGGGAACAGAAATTTCGCTACAAATCGACTTTAATGAGTTAAACCTCAAATTAGAGCATGTGACTTCTTCAATGTCATAGCTACCTCAAACATGACTACAAACTAAGGGGGTGAAAAAATATGGTCATATATCAAATGAAAGTTTCTGAAGGTAGGTGTTTTTAGTGGCAAAGGAAAAAAAATTAAAAATTAAAAAAAAAATACCCATCTTCCTATATGTGTCTTAAAAAGTAGAAAATAATCCTAAAACATATATTGATGGTGCAATCAGCCACTAAATTCGTATTCACTTCAAAGCAAGGTGGGGATCAACAATTTTGCTGAGTAGGTAAGTCAGTATTCTATCTTCTGAAGTGAATATTAATTCAGTGACTGATTGCACCATCAATATACTTTCTGTTTATTTTTTATTTTAGAGCACATATAGAAAGATAATTTTTTTAATTTTTAATTTATTAATATTTTCCCTTTGTCACTAAAAACACCTACCTTTAGAAACTTTCATTTGATATATCGCACCCCGGCAAGAAAAGTGACATAACTCAAAAATGCAGTATTTGAGAAATAACAAATTAAAGGAATCATGATGAATGTGAAGTAGCCTAAAAGTAAAACTGACAACTGCTCCCTGGCGGTTAATTTGCGAGTTAGAGATGTGACGTTTTTCGTTCACATAGAGGAACACAATACCTATTTATCACTGACATAACCTCAAAATACGCATTTTTTGAGTTATGTCACTTTTCTTGCCGGGGTGCGATATGACTCATAAATATTAACCATATATTTCCTCCCTTTTTTTTTCGGAGTTGCATTTGAGATAGTCCATGGTACTGGATATGTCATCTCAGACAAAATTTGAAATAGTTTACGACTGGCCTCATATGAGCTTTCATTTAACACCTAACTCGAACTGTAGGCCCTTGCAGTCGGGAGATATAATAGAACAACTTTCACATTTCGCATTTTTCAGGGGGAAGAGAGCATGGGGGCATATTTTTGTTACTCACAACACTCCCCATGTCACAAGCTTTCATTTGATACACAACTTATTACTTTTGGCACTTGCATTCTGGAGATATAGTGGAACAAATCATTTTCATATTTCCTCTTCTTTTAGGGGGAGAGAAAGCATGGGGGTCAATTTTTTATAGCCTGTAACACTCCCTGCATCACAAGCTTTCATTCAACACATAGTTTGTTACTTTCCGCTCTTGCATTCCAAAGATACAGTGGAACAATCAATTTCATATATTCCTCCTTTTTTAGGGGGCAAGAAAGCATGGGGGGTAAATTTTACATAGACTATGACACTCGCATCATAGTCTATATAAAATTGCATCATATTCATTTCATTTTGATAAAAAATCATTCATTTTCTAAAACTGCATCACATTCATTTCATTTGATAAACAGCTTGTTACTTTTGGCACTCGCATTCTGGAGATGTAGCAGAACAATCGCTTTCATATTTTTCCCTTTAAGAGGGGAAGAAAGCATGGGGAGTCAATTTTTTATAGCCTACAACATTCTTTGGATTGCAAGCTTCCATTCGACACATAAATCATTATGTTTCTCCCTCGTGTTCGAAAGATATAGGGGAACAACTGGTTTGACAGAAATTCTCAAACCTAGTAACTAAGAGCAAAAAGCAATTGGAAGACAGGTAAAAATATGAGATTAGCTCAGAGGGCTCATATATAAATAAGCTAATGAAGTAATTTTTACTACTTTTCAACTACTCTTCATTAGCACTACCTTTCTTTTACCATCTCAGATGTGGCTGTACTGAAATTGTATACACTTAGTGGCCACTTTACAATGAACTTGTTGTCAATTATGCCAATCAAGCAAGTGAAATTCAGAGATTAAAGTAGCTTCTTAAATAGGTTGTTTTATGGAAAAATGCGACTGAAAATTAAAATGACATCTATCTAACTTTTGAATTTTAATACATTTAGCTTGGTACTTAAAGGGCTATGGAAGCTAAAATATTTGACGTAGTTTGTTCAACAAAAATAATTCAGAATTGGCAAAATGCTGTAGCTCAGGACAGACTTGCTTGGAGAACTAAATTGCATGGTCTGGTTGGACCTCCATAGCCCATGGCTGCTTGAGGATAATGATGATGATGAAAATTTGAAATAGTAATTATTAAAACTGCTAAATCTACATTTTAGTGAAGTTTAACACAATGGCAACTGCTTCAGTTTCAATCTGTTTAAATTAACTTTTAACTAGTAAAGTAATCCATATTAACTTTTAACTGATTTGACTTAACTTTTAACATTTATTTTAACTGGTAGTGCTGCTGTTAAATATTCCAGTTTTCATAACTATTTAAAAACTACACATATATTGTTCAAAATCAAAATTTTGATAGATTTGATTGAGATATATATATCTTTAGTCACATTTTTACATAAAAAGAACTTCTCAGTTACTGACTTGAATCTGACTCCTTACAAATATGGGTCTGTTCGTAATATATCTTTAGTCACATTTTTAAATAAAAAGAGCTTCTCAGTTACTGACTTGAATCTGAACCTTATAAACATGTGTTTGTTCAAAATAAGGAAGCCAGTGTAAACCACACTAAGCAAAAACTCAAGAGGAGATATTCTGTTTTCTGCATAATCCTGAAAATATCAGGTTTTTTACAATGCACACAATTGTGGCAAAGATAATTTTTAACTTTTTTTTTTTCAGAAGAGAAACAACTGAATTTTATTTGCAGTGACCGACAGATATATTACATAGGTCATATTACATACCATATGAAAGAGCATTTCATTTAAAAAAAAAATAACAGAAATTAAAATTAAAATGGAGGCTCCTTAGGCTTAATTTTTTTAAAATGGTAAACCCACTTTGAACACTTTAAATATTATCAGATTTTGGATGAATTTTCCATTGAGGAAATTCTGAATAAAGTATGAATAACTATTTATAATAATACGGTAACTGGGTTCGAGCCCCGGGTAAGGTGTGGATATTTGTGTTGCTTTTTTGCTGAGGTCCCACCATCCTCACAGACCTTCTATTATGCCATATAAACTGACAGGCTCCTGTCAGACTTCTATGGCAAGCAGCTGCTTGAGGGGGTATTTATTTATATATTTATTTGGGCAAAGCCTGTATGCATTTTGAATCATTTAATTAAAAATATCAAACTCGTAAAATTTCTTTACATTTCAAGCAAACTCATGGCACAAGATAATGATATTATGTACCCACTGCTTGAAAGGTTAATATGAGATTATATTTTTATGAGGGGTCACTATAATGAGGATGAATAGTAACACACTTTACATATTGGGTTGTTTTACCTCTGAGCAGCACTTTTTTGCACACCATGGGCTAAATGGCCAGGTCACATGGACCCCGAAGGCTCAGAGAAGGTTGGGGGAGGGGACCTACTGGAACAGCTGTTGGGAGACAGATGGTAGCCTCCCGTCAAGGCCATCCAGCGTGTTCTTTAACGTGCACAGGGTATGGCTCTCCCACACACGGGGCCACGGCTTAACATCCCATCCGATGGACGGCGGCCTTTTCAAGCCCCTCGGTGTCCCCTACTGACCGTGGGCAGGGTGGGGAAATTTTGCAGAGATAAATCTCAACGCTGACCCAGCTGGGACTCGAACCTGGGAACTACAGATTACGAGCCTGGCGCGCTACCGACTGAGCCACCCCCGCCCCACTTTACATAGAACCACGTAAGAAGTCTAATATACAAACAAAGAGGCCTACAATAATATGAACCATGTAAGAAGTCTAATATGCAAACAAAGAGGCCTACAATAATATTAGTTATACAGTTTTCTAGGTCCATGGAAACCTGTGCACTATGCCTAAATATCTGTTCAATACGATTTTTTGCAAAAATAAAAAAAAAATTCTAATGAAAAGATTACTTAGCAGAATTTAAGCATAGAGCATAAGTATCTCCAGCAAGTTAGTAACAGTGTCAATTTTCAACCATATTCGATCAATATTTAAAGAGTCATTGAAGAAGGACCATTTAACAGCAGACAACACTATCACATTGCCTCCAAATTGATGAAATCTTAAAAAATCGTCATACAAACTTCAGATATTTAATTTATGTTAGTGAACAAATTATTACAAGAGTGTTTTATCTATTGAAGTATTTTTTTCACAAGTGTCAAAAGTTGAAGATAAATGCTTCAGCTTCCATTCATTCTTTAAATATTAAACAAATATTATGGGAAATATATTTAGAAAGATTTGAGTGACATCTACAATTTGTTGCCAATAAGTTTTTGCATAAAAGGTTTATTTTCAATGTAGGGAGTTTTGAAAGTGGCTTTCCTTCACATAGCATGGAAGTGTCCAGACACTTTTTTCAACATAGTGTATAACTACAGCTATATAATGATCCTAAAATAACTTATTAATGCAATCAATGCTTGGGTTCACAACTACATATATAAAAACGACCCACCATGTACATTCTACTTAAAAAACTGCAAATATTTACTTCACTACTACATACTTTTAAGATCATTTCAGCTTTCGTCATACCCTTCACTACAATCTTTGTATAACTGAAAGAGAAAAAGATTTTACATGCAAACCAAATTTTTTAAATGTAACAAATTAATGTTATAGATTTTTATTGATCTGGTTCCATGTGCTAATTCTGTTTTATTACACAATAATATATTATTATAATAAATATCTCTAATTTATCACACATTAATTTAATAACATTGTTTCAAGTACACAAGTATCATTCACAATAGTGAACTTTAACATGAGAGTTTGTTACATTCAGGCAGAGAGCAAGCTATTGCAAAAATGGCAATACTTAATTGCTTTGAAATAAACAGGAAAAAAAAAGTTTTGAATATTTGAGAGGATATAAATGTACACATGGTTTTAACACTAAATTTAGTCTTAACTGGTAGAGCGGCTAGTAATACATTTAGCTTTAACTGGAACTCAGCAGCTGATTGACTTCTGTTTCAACAAGTTGTAACTTTTTTATCTCAGGTTTCAGGTGAAAAATTACTGAAGTATTTAGATGCATTTTTTTATATACATTACCAATTCAACTTGTTTTTGAGTTTGTATATTGTTCAATATCATAATGAGTGAAAACACATTTTAAAGTAATTATATGAGACATAGCAGGATGATGAGTTTCATAATGGAGATAACATTATTAATGAGAACAGAATAATCCCAACTTACTAAAATTTACTCGAAGCTAACTTAATCTAAAAACAGAAAATCAGTGCATGTTTAGAACATTATATATAAAAGAAATAAAAAAAAACAATCAGTCATTCAATCAATTATGCCAATATTCATAATTTGTCTTCTAACTGAATGAGAATTATTACTGCATGTTTTCTCTTCAACAATAACATCACTAATTTTTTACAACTAATTCTGACACCTCCAACTATCAACAAAAATAATCAACCATTTTCTTACAAGTATTTTTCCAAATACAAATCTAAAGAAATGTCATGTGAGCAAGTATCTATTTTATTGAGTCTGGCAAATAGCAAATTTAACACTGCTAAACAGCAGCACCAAAAATTAAAAGAAAAAAAAAATCAAAGAATAATACTTTTACTGAATTTTACATTTTTATTTTTCTTTCAGAAACACTCAAGATTTAGAAAAGCTGCTATTGGGGTAAAATATTTGATATTTAAATCTTTATTTTCAAGATAGGCCTTTGGGCACATTGCATATAGATCATTTTAACAAATTTCAGAAACAAATTTGAACTTTTAGCATGACAAAAAAAAATAGGAATAACTCAAGGATGGTATTTACAGGTAGTGAAAATAAATATCAAGTAACCAAAAAAGTTCATGTGGTTTTTGAGGGTAAAATCAAACCATATGTAAAAAGTGAATAAATATTTTATTCAGGAAATCCAACACAATCTATAACCTTTTCCCAATGAGATACAAGTTTGTAAATGCCACTCCAGTAGAACTGCCAATCTGTAAGAGCGAAGAAAGCAGCCAACTCCATTTCCAATGGTTCTTGGTTTCAAAATTACTGGTTGCACATGATTGTTCAGCACCAAGGAAAGATGATAGGCAGATGTCTTGAGGAATCAGAGGGTAGGGTAGAATTTCCCAACCAAGGTAGTGGAGCTTATCTCGTGTCACTCATGCTGTTTAGAGCAAACACTGTCCTGAAAAACCACAATCCCTTTGCTATGAACAAATGCAGGCTGTTTTGGAGCAGTGCTTGTGTTGGGTTGTTTTACCTCTGAGCGGCACTTTTTTGCACACCATAGGCTAAATGGCCAGGTCACATGGACCCCGAAGGCTCAGAGAAGGTTGGGGGAGGGGACCCACTGGAACAGCTGTTGGGAGACAGATGGTAGCCTCCTGTCAAGGCCATCCAGCGTGTTCTTTAACGTGCACAGGGTATGGCTCTCCCGCACACGGGACCACAGGTTAACATCCCATCCGACGGACGGCGGCCTTTCCAAGCCCATCGGTGTCCCCTACTGACCGTGGGCAGGGCAGGGAATTTTGCGGAGATAAATCTCAACGCTGACCCAGCTGGGCTCGAACCTGGAGACTACAGATTACGAGCCTGGCGCGCTACCGACTGAGCCACCCCCGCCCCCCTTGGAGCAGTGCACCTGCAACCCACTGTAGCTGTGCTGAGTAGACATCCACAGTGATTGTTTGACCAGTGGCAAGACGCTCATAATGGACAATTCCAGCTGTAGTCCACCAGACACACAACAAAATTTGCTGTTGGTGGACAACCAATCCTCCTTCACTGGATGACAACCAATGATATGAACATTTAGTGTTCCTATAGACAGTTAATTTTTCATTGCATGTCAACAGCCTGCCCAAAAATTGCATGAAAGCAGCAACAAGCAGATCATAAGCTGTTGGAGTTTGTTATCAGCAGGCAATTCATGTGAAACCCATTTGCTCAGCTTTCATACTTTTCTCATGTGATGGAAGTGCAAATGAATAATTTTGTCACTTACATGGAGTCTTCCTGCAAGCTCTTGGCACATTTGACATGAATTTAACTCAATGCTGGCCTTCAGTTAATTGTCCTCAATGACGATCAGTCTTTCCTTGCAGGTGCATCTTCAAGTGTCTCATTGCCTGAAGCAAATTTTCTGAAGCACATTTGGGCTGTTTGTTTGCTCACTGTGTTCTCTCCAAATACCATACATATCTTGTGAGCTGCTTGTACTGCTTCAGTTCCTACTTTAAACTCATAAAGTAAGTACTCTCGAATAACTGTATTCAATACAGATATGTTTTCATCACCCTTCCCAATTTCACCGAACTGCTTTTCACACTTGCTACACATCAACTGATTCAGTGTGCCACATGCTTTTGATTGTATATCGATGCATTCACACCACTTGCAACTGTGCTTATGTACTTTCATGAAATGATAACATTGCAAAATAGAACAAACCTATTTGGTTACCTGATATAATGCACAAGAATTAAAATACATTGTATAAGGAAGATAGCTGTTTTTTTCCTTTTACTTTCCTTTATACTTGGACTAAATCTTTAATTTATATAGTTTGATATTTTTAGAATAAATGATACTTAAATGAACTAAAACCTATTATTAAGAAATCTTCCTTCTTAGAATATTATGTATTAAGAATGACTTAAATATTATGTATTAAGAATGACTTAGAATATTATGCATTAAGAAAGATTTTTCTTGAAAATTACTTAAGAATGATATACAAAGTGTCCACATCATTCTGTATACATTTGGGGAATCTGAATTAAGAGGCCAAGAACGTATGTATCTGTTTTAAGTAAAAAAAAAAAGATTTTTTAGAAATAAAAATTGTAGTTGTAAATTTATATATATATATGGCTTATAAAAATATATAATTCTGGCTTCAAAAATAATATTTTGTTTTTTAATTTGATGCATATTTTATTAAACTACAATATAAATAATTTTATAAAGCCATCTGATTGCCCTTTCTTAGAAGCACTAAATGATATTATCCATTTGCTTGTTAAAGTTCCTATTTGCTGAAACAACCTTCTGATGTAAGCTCACAAGTTTGATTTGAACTATTATCAACAAATTTTTCGTTAAATTTTTGAAAATCTAAAAATTAATAAAAAAAAAACTATTTTTAAAAATGATTGATTTTGGAAGTAATTACGAAGTACGCACTGCAATTTTTTTTCCATTTCACATTCTTTTCTGTCATAAACCTATTTCAGTATTACCAAGTTATTTTTATCATTTTCCCCAGAATTCTATGCATCTTTCCCACTCTTAAAATCGAAACTGAAAGTAAACACATCTTTCTTAGAAATTCTGGTTGCAGCTGCATTAAATTAGTTGTTTCACTGAGGCAAACAAGACGCATATGGCTGGCACATGCTATTTCTGTTCCTGTGTTATAAGTATTTTTTACAGTTTTGGTTCAGCATATTGGATACCTTTTGTAAAGCTAGTATTTACTTTTTTATATTTAAACCATAGTTTTCATTTCAGTAGATTTATTTTTGGAAATTAGTGATCTTTTGGCTGATCAATAAGTATTGATTTTTTTCATAGTTATGCTACATTGTATGGCTGGCCTATAACTTGTTGCTGTAGATATTTTAACATTGCATTAGACTACATGTTAAATTTTATTTTATTATTTATTACTTTTCCAGTATAAAACTGATCTGGTATCATTTTCTGAAAATAAATGAGGTCTTGGATATGGAAGCAAATTCATTTTTCTAGATTTATTTCCGTAAGTTAGCAATCTTTCAGTCGGCTGATTTATTGATCTTCTTGAGTTATGCTATATCAAAGGCTGGCTTAAAAGTTGTTGTGGATATTTTATTTAACATCCAATTAGGTTATATGCAATTTGTCTTTTATTATTTCTTGTTTTTTTAGTAAAAAAAAACTACTTTGTACCATTTTCTGAAAATGAATGTCTTGGATATGGAAGTAAAATAGACTTCCTTGCTATGGAAATCAGATGTCATGTGAGAGGGCAATTTCAGGAAGACTTCCCCTCCGTTAAACTCACCATGAACATTTCACACACCCCCCCCCCCTCTAAAAGAATATAATTTTTTTTAATTACGAGTTTTTATGTTTATATTGAATGATTTTAAAAGCACCCTTTCCCCTCAGTACCTTGGTTGTGCCACACAGACGATATAACACTTTTTTTTTGCTTTGGTGCACAAACCTTTCTGCACTTAGCCAAGATTGGCCAACTACAATTCAACATCCAAAGAAAAAAAATCATAACGTTTAGCAAAAAAAGCAGCCATGAAAGTTTCTTTCTATTTCATAACCAGTTTAGAAAATCCCATGAATGTGAGAAGTCCAAGTCACTTTGTATAACACTGGTTGTGTTTAAAATATATGATGCTGAAAAAAATCATTAAAAGAAATAAAAATCATATTTCAGGTTGAATATTATATTATACAGGAGAAAATTTCCTTAATTAATAGATTCTGAAAAAAATTCATCGCCGCCGTGGCAGTGATTAATATTTTTTTTCAGAATCTATTAATTAATGTTTCTTAACAGGGAATACTGTGCATTCCCTTTGGATTGATTTTAAGAAAATTTCCTTTAGATAAATATATAATCTAACTATTTTTATTCATCAGGTTTTCCAAAATAAAGTCTTAATTGTATAGTGCAATCTTTTTTTCACCATATCACATTGAAAAAGTTTAATTAAAATCAATATGCTTGCAAATTTGTTTATATTATTTATTTTAATAAGATTCATTATTAAATTCAGTTTAATTTGATATATAACATGACCTATTTCCATTGATTGGTTATTTTTTGAAAAAATTCTAAAATTGACTTGTTTATTTGACTCAGCACAATTGGCTAAAAGCCTGAAATTTTCCCAAAGTATGATACTGAGAAAAAAATTACAAAACAAGAAAAATATTTACTTAAAACCAAAAAAAAATTTTTTTTGTTATTCAGAAATATATATAGCCATTCTATTAATGTGCATTGTAATCATTTCTGTCCATTAGTTTTTTTCTTAATAATTTTTTATTTGCATTGCCAGATGCATTTTTTCACTACATGACTAAAAAAAAGTCCTATTAAAATAAAATATATCATCTTTTATGTTAAATGCTTTATTTTCAGAAAATCCAGAATTATATGCTGATTAATTTGGCATACAACAGGCCATAATTTCTTTCATTAATTATTTGGCAAAAAATTCTAAAGTTAAAGTTTGTTTGGCTGAGCATAGGCAGAAAATAACTTGACCTTTGGATGGAAACCTGTTTTTCAGGCTGGACAATGGAAGGGTTAAAGAACAAATGAAGAAATTGGGTATTTCATCATAGCAGTTATGTCAACTTCACAATTTGTCTTCTAGCTGAATCTTTCAAAAAAAAAAATGAAGTTCACCAAAGGTGAGAAATAACATATTTTTCATAAAAATAGATACACACAGCATAACTACTATAATGCATGTTAGTTAGGTTCAATTCACTTTACCAAACAGAGCTGAAAATTTTACTTCTTTTCTGATTGGAAATTGTTCAAGATCAAGGCAGATATGATACTGAACATCAAGCACATTTATGCCTTCCCTTTCCCCTCCAGAACTCAACACCTCCACAAGGGAGAAATCTTACTTCTTTAGCCACTAAGGCAAATAGAATATTCAGAAAATACAGAACGAGTGAGTTTCTAGTAAAAGAAGCAAGAACACAGTTTTCACAACCCAAGTTGGTTGTGAAATGTTTTCTTGCAGCATCCCAGGTTATAAGATCGCTGTTACCATTTAGCACTGGTTGTGGCTACTATTACTCACCATCTAAATATAGGGTAGCACACATCAATTTTATTTTCAAATGAACTAGATTTTTCCATCTTTAAATTTTGTGTTTTTTACAGAGCAGAAGACAAAAACTTGCATGAACCAAAAGTAGATAGAAAAAACATTGTTATATTTATGAAATATATACATATCACTAATCTGTTCATTTGTTCACTTTCCATTTTTCTTTTGCAAAAGCAAATATATTGCTTGTTTTGCATTTGTTTCTTGAATTTCTCACATATTCTCATATGTCTCAAATATTTCTTGGGTCAGATTTAGCTCACAGGCTACCATTTGAGTAGCCCTGATTTAGTAGTTGTCCAGAGAATTTACCTATGGGAAGATAGACTACACGTTCATGTTAGTCTACTGGTTTCCATAAATTAAGGAAAACTGAAAAAAATTATGATAAATGAAAAACTACATGAATGATTTTAATGAAATTTGATGAAAACATGAATTACAATGCTAGTTTTAGAATGGCATAAAATATAAACAATAATTGATACTCTCAGCATTACTTGTAGATGTTTAAATGTATGTAAACCAATAAATGTTTTTGTGGAAAAAAATTTAGCCGACATACAGGATTTGAACCCGCATCTGCAACAGATTATATGCTGATTATATCTCTATAAGCAATATCTGGACTCATCTGTGAAGAGTACAGACCTACATTGCTCTTCTGTCCAGTTAACATGAATGCGTGCCCAATTCAACTGCTCTCTCCTGTGATTTGATGTGAGGGGTATAGAAATTACTGGCTTCTAGCATACAGACCTCCCTCATGAAGCCTTCTATGCACAGCAGAAGCTGATACAACCCTCCCAGTGGATGGATCGTAGCTGAGAGGGAGTAGTCGTTCTGCTCCTTTGTGCTGTTAATTGCAGATATCGATCTTGTACAGCGGTTGTAACTCTAGCCCTTCCTCGGCTAAAGCTCCGAGACATGGAATTCGTGCTAAGAAATTGATTCCATGGTCTATGGACCATAGAAGGACTCACAATCAGCCATTGTGCCATGTCTGACTGACTTTGGTCTGCTTTGAGCTGGCCAATAGCTCTCCGCCAGAGTTCATTTGGCAAATGTCTCGAAGTCATTCCTACAAAATGGCTATTTCAAATTTCTTTACTCACATTTACAACACAAAATAATGATCCACTCTAAAACACCCGTTTTTATGCCAATTACACAAATTGATGCAACCTAGACTAATTTGCATATGATATGCTGACTCAGCATTACTTTACTGGTTATATGAACAAGTTTGTTGAGAATCACACAATTTTTTTTGGCGAATTATTGTGATTTTTCTCATTTTTCCTTAATTTATGGAAACCAGTGTATATCTATGTTTAATATTGTATATAATATGTAAATATATATAAATGTATAAAAAGTTGCAATCATATTTGATACCAGCATTCATTAGTCAACAAGAAACCATTTGCATGTTACAGTCCCCCATACCTTGTAAATTATTCAACAAAGAAATCCACAATGTAATTTGTCACTTATCAGCTTTATATATATTAGTGCAATGTGAAGAGACATACAAGATATTAACTTTTAACATTAGTTTTAATGTAACCTTTTGACAATTCTGCCATCTATTTAGGGTAAAGAATGCAATTGCAAATTCACAAAACTTGAATCAATTAAAATTTTACACTAATATATATTTCTTAAAATGTTCAATGTATTTGCTTCTCGGAAAATTAAAATCAATTACGCATCAGTAACACAAATTTTAATTACTTCAAAATAAAATAAATGGTAAATAAGTTAACAAAATGCAGAAATAGTTGGAGTAAAAAGTGGTAAATATTTAGTAGGAGAGAGTTTAATAATAATATATTATTCAATAAATAATAATAATACCTATTTTGAGATAGATGAAAGATAGATCTATAAATAGATGTTCACACTGTGCTTGAAAAGTTTTGTGGAAATTTACATTTTATATTGTATGAAATGTTATCACTGTTGCTAATATTACATACTTACCTTGCAGGAGCTTTCCTAACCACTTGTGATCCCAGAGATGGCAAATCTAATAACACAGTTTTCAACATGTGGGTATCCAAGAGAAGCTGAAATAAAATATAGTTTCACTTTTTTTTTCCTGTTTGACGCCATTTATTCTTTACATTACAATTAAAAGATATACCTGAATATATACTGCACAGTTAAGAGTACTGTTTTATTAATCTAAGGCAAAAAATCTAAGTGTTTTTAACTATGGAAACATTTTCAACATATATATATAGTCGTATCAGAATAATATGACCACCTACCATACATATACTAAGGTAGGTGGTCATATTATTCTGATACGACTGTGCATATACCAGGGCAACTCAATTAAATCTTAAAGTGGGTCAGATGTTTTCAATTTTTTAATTTTAAGTCTTTCCTAAGGGCAGTGGCAAAAAAAAGAGGAGAAGAGAAATAAATTCAAACAATTATATTATACAGTATGTTCCATATTTCTCACCTGCTCTTGCTTTCTTTATCATATTTCTTTTCCAAAAAATTTTTTTTTACTTTATTTTACTTTTGTTTTTGTGTTTTTCATTCTCCACAGACCACATAACATTTATGTGCCACATGGCCTACTATTTGAATAGCTCTGATACATAAATACAAATGAAATTCCAAGTCCACTTGGTTTCGAACAGAGAGATCTCAGTTCAAATCCAAGATAAAGCACGAATTGATAGGTTTTCCTTTCCTCATAAATCTTCTTTATGATATATATAATACTGACAGACTTTAGTGAGACTCTGTGGTTTATTTTTCTTTCAAAATGTATTTTTGGAAGATTCCTGTATGTTTCAGACAAATCATCATGCAAATCACTGTATCAACCCTGATACCGATTCAAAATAATCAGAACACTACATAAAATGGATTTCAATTATTTCATTCCTTCCTTATAAGGAGTGGGGGTTGATTCAGATGATAGCATGCCAGACTCAAAACCCAAAGTTCCATAATTTGAATACCAATTCTACGTGTACTGAGAATTTTCTCCATTAACCACCATTCATTCAGCCCTTGATGAGAAAAGATACATCAATAACCTTAAGAAAGTTATCCATCAGATGGGATACTAAGTCATGGCCCAATATGCAAGAAAACTCTACTCTGTGCATGTTAAAGAACACAGTGAATTAACTTGGTGAGCGATTTTCATGTCTCCTAACAGCTATCAAGTGGATACCCTTCCCCAACCTTCTCTGACCACTTGGGGTTATAGACCTGGGCATTTAGCCCACTGTGTTAAAAAAAACTGCTGTTCACAGGTAACATTATGAATAATATAAGTTAAATTAATTAAATTAAAACAATATAAGTCAATATGAAAACAAGAGAGAGGGTTGCCAGGTTGTTTTAAAATCAGGTGCTTTTTTTTCCCAATGGGCTAAATGGGCAGATCACAAGGACCCTAAGGCTCAGAGAAGATTGGGAAAAGGGGACTCATTTGACAGTAATTAGAAGACAGATGAAAATCTCCCATCAAGACCATCCAGATTGTTCTTTAATGTGCACAGAGTACAGCTCACTTGCACTTGGGGCCACAGCCATCTGACAGACAGCAGCTTCTCCAAGTCACTGGTGTCTCCTTTCTTACCAAGAACAGAGTACGGAATAGTAGAGATAAATCCCAGTGGTTTCACTCTTGAGCAGGTGTCACAGTTTAATTATATTGGGAGCTATGTAACAGATATTGGTGATGAGTGGCATGAGATTAACAGATGAATAGGGATTGATGCCGGGACTTTTAAGAATCTATGGAGAGTGTGGAGAAATAGGCGTATACATCTAAGAGACTAAAATTAGACTGTATAATAGTTTGGTTCTTTTTAGGGTTAGTTACTTGGACACTTTGTGAACAAGATAACAGGAAACTTGATGCTTTTAATTATAGATGCTTATGCAGTATCTTGGGTATTAGGTGGTTCAACTTTGTATGTAATGATGAGGTTAGGCAAAGGAGTCAGCAACCTCCTTTGAGCAGTATATTGTGTAGAGAGAGACTCCACTGGTTTGGCCATGTTGCTTGTATGGATAATTATAGATTGACAAATAGGGTTATGAACAGTGTGCCTAAAGGCCTCAGAAAAAGGGGGAGACCCAGGATGCAGTGGGCAGACAATGTCAAACAAGACCTTGCTAGAATTGGTGTGTAGTGGCCTGATGCAGCATATGTAGCTCAAGGCAGATATGCTTGGAGAACTAGACTGCACGGTCTGGTTGGACCTCTGTAGCCCATGGCTGCTTGAGGATGATGATGATGCTGGTACAGTTTGGACTTGAACCTGGGAACATATTATGAACCTGCTGCACTACCAATTCAACCAACCCTCACCCCTCCAACCTCACTTAATCTAAGGCAAAAAAAAAAACTGTGTCTATTTAACTATAGAAAGATTTTCTATATATATGCCAAGGCTTCTTCAAGAGAGTAAACTTTGATATGTGATATGTAGTGGTTCTCCTTACTGATATTAGGGAACATTTTTGTTAGTTTATAATCATTAGCATGAAGAAATAGCATTATTCATGTTGTGCTGAATAGAGGTTTATAGAGGTTTGCTCTAATAGAGGTTTCTACAGAAGAATTCCATGCAGAATCTCTTTCACAGAAGTTAATAAAGTTTGGCTGCTCTAGAAATTTTATCCTTCCTAAAATCAAGAAGTAGGTTCTCCATTAATCAAGAAGTAGAGTTCAACATTAGCCTCAAAACTGTGAAGAAAAAGTGCATAAATTATATATATTTGTATGATGGAGCCAAATGGATCATGGGTAATTAACCTTGGATGCTCTTTATTGAGTTTTATGTTATAGAGATTACATAACATTTCTGCATACTGTTTTAGAGACTCACCTGTTCAGCTCCAACAGGACTAACTGGTTTGCACTTGAATAAATGACTAATCAGTTTTGGGATGAAAGAGCTAAAAAATTTATAAATATTATTAAATGACTTTATATCTGCTACGAAATATTTCAAAACATTTTGTAACCAATACAAAAATATGTCTTTATTGCAATCAAAATTGCACATTTAACAGTATTGCTATAAGGTGCCTATGCATCATAGCACCAAACTAACTGGATAAAATATCCATATACAGACATAAAACTATTATGAATCATTAAAATCTGATATAGTATTAAACCAGTCAATTTTTCAACTGCATATATTTTTCAATCACTTGCATTTTCTTTTATTAACCCTTCCCAAGTCAAGGACATCTACAGATGTTTTTTTTTTTGTACAACACACGAAACTTCGATTTAAATAAAAATTGTCGCTTGAAAATTTTCTTACATATATCTTTTAAAATTATGTAATTCAAGCTTGAAAAATAACATTTTCTTTTTTCCATTTGATGCATATTTTATTAAACTACAATAAAAACAATTTGATAAAGCCATGTGATTGCTATTTCTTAGAAGCACAAAACGGTATTGTCGATTTCTTGTTAACATTCCTATTTCCTGAAGCAGCCTTCTGATTTAAGTTCCCAAGTTTGATTTGAACTATTATCAGCATATTTTTCCTTAAATTTTCGAAATTGTCATAAAAAATGAACAAAAAAACTGCTATTTTTAAAAATGGAAGATTTTGGAAGTAATCATAAAGTACAGTACCTCTGCTTTTTTCCCTATTTTACACTCTTTTCTGCCTTAAGCCTATTTCACTATTACTAGAATTATTTTTATCATTTATCCCAGCATTCTATGCATCTTTTCCACCCTTCAGATCAAAACTGAAAGTAAGAATAACCTTTAATATTGCTCAATGCACAACATCACAATAGGAGGAGGAAATAGCAGGTGTTCTAATTGCTTGCTCACACACACATGTGCAGCAGTGGGGGAGACGTCTGTTAAGTGTTAGTGCAAGTTGATTTAAATCAAGTAGGATATATACTCCCTTCATAAAGTTAGTATTTCATTTCCTTTTATAATTAAACCTTAGTTTTCATTTCTGTAGATTTACTTTATTTCCATAAATTATCATTTTTTGGCAAATCAATATCAGAGTCATGCTACCTTGGATGGCTGGCTTACAACTTTTTTGCTGTGGATATCTTAACATCACATTAGGTTATTAGTCATTTTTGACTTTATTATTTGTTTTCCAGTAAAAAAATTCGATTTTGTATTGTTTGCTGAAGATCAATGAGATCTTGGATATGGAAGCAAAAAGAACTTCCTTGGCATGGAAATCAGTCCTCATGTGGAAGAGCAATTTCAGGAAGGGTTCCCCCTCCCCTTGAAAAATTTCATTAAAAAAATTATGAGTTTTTATTAATTTAAAATTGAATGATTTTAATCCCCCAGACACACACACACACACCTCAGTATCTTGGCTGTGAACTGTGAAACTCTGACGATATAATGTTACTTTTTTTGCTTTGGTGCACAAACCTTTCTGCACTTAACCAAGATCGTCCAACTTCAACAACCAAAGAAAAAATTCATAATATTTAACAAAAGAAGCAACCAAGAAAGTTTTTTCCCATTTCAAAACCAGTTCAGAAAATTCCGTGAATGTGAGAAATCCAAGTCCCTTTGTATAACATTGGCCATGTTTAAAATATTTGATACTGAAAAGAATCATTAACCCTTCCAGTGTCCAGCCTAAAAAACTGGTTTCCATCCAGAGGCCAAGCTATTTTCTCCCTATGCTCAGCCAAAAAAATTTACTTCAGAACATTTTTGCCAAATAACTAATGAAAGGATTATGGCATGTTATATGCCAAATTAATTGGCATTTAATTCTGGATTTTCTGGGAAAAAATATTTAACGAAAAAGACGGCAAGCTTTATTTTAATAGGACTTCTTTAGAGTCGTGTAGTAAAAAATGTATCTGGCAACAGAAATAATTATGGTGCATATGAATAGAATAGCTATTTCTGAATAACAAAAAAAATTTTTTTGGCTTCAAGTAAACATTTCTCTTGTTTTGCAATTTTTTTTCTCGGTACCATACTTTGAGAAAATTCCAGGCTTATACCCAATTGTGCTGAGTCAGATAACCAAGTCAACTTTAGAATTCTTTTAAAAAAATAACCAGTCAACAGAAATAGGTCACGTTATATACCAAATTAAACAGAATTTAATTATGAATTTTATGAAAATAAATAAAATAAATATACAAACATATTGATTTTAATAAGCCCTTTTCAATGTGAAATGGTGAAAAAAAGATCACTTTAATTGTAATTAAGGCTTCATTTTGGAAAACATGATGAATAAAGAGTTAAATTATATATTAATTAAAAGGAAACTTCCTCCCAAATAATACAATATTCAACCTGAAATATTATTTTTATTTCTTTCTATTATTAACTTGTACTTCTCACATTGACAGGATTTTCTGAACTGGTTATGAAATTAAAAAATACTTTCTTGGTTGCTTTTTTTACTAAACATTATGATTTTTTTTTCTTTGGGTGTTGAAGTTTGGTGACCTTTGCTAAGTGTAGAAAGGTTTGTGCACCAAAGCAAAAAAAACAACATTATATTGTCTGTGTGGCACAGCCAAGGTACTGGGGGGGGGGGGGGCTTTAAAATCATTCAATATAAACATAGAAACTCATAATTTTAAAAAAATTACATTTTTCTGGAGTGGGAAAGGAGAAATGTTCACAGTGAGTGTAGCGGAGAGGGAGCCTTCCCAAAATTGCCCTCCCACATGACAGCTGATTTCCATAGCAAGGAAGTCTATTTTGCTTCCATATCCAAGACATCCATTTTCAGAAAATGGTACAACTCAAAGTTTTTTACTAAAAAAATAAGAAATAATAAAAGAAAAATTACATATAACCAAATGGGATATTAAACAAAATATCTGCAACAACTTTTAAGCCAGCTTCCGATGTAGTATAACTCAGAGAGATCGATAAATCAGCTGACCGAAAGATCGCTAACTAACGGAAATAAATCTACAGAAGCGAATTTGCTTCCATATCCAAGACCTCATTTATTTTCAGAAAATGATACAAGATCAAAGTTTTACTGGAAAAGTAATATATAATAAAATAAAAATTAGCATATAGCCTAATGTGATGCTAAAATATCAATAGCAACAAGTTGTAGGTCAGACATCCGATGTAACATAACTATGAAAAATCAATACTTATCGATTGGCCAAACAATCACTAATTTACGAAAATAAATCTACTGAAATGAAAACTAAGATTTAAACATAACAAAGTAAATACTAACTTTACAAAGGGTATCCAATATGCTGGACCAAAATTAAACAATATGGGTGCCACTTACTTATAGGACATGGAATGGAGATATCATGTGTCAAACATCTGCTCCTTGTTTGCCTCAGTGATTAAATACAGCTGCACCCAGAATTTCTAAGGATGTTTTTACTTCCAGTTTCGATTTTAAAAGTGGGAAAGATGCATAAAATGCTGGAGAAAATGATAAAAATAATTTTGCGAATATTAAAGGTTTATGACAGAAAAGGGTGTGAAACGGGAAAGAAAAAATGGTGGTACATACTTTGTAATTACTTCCAAAATCTACCGTTTTTAAAAATAGCAGTTTTTTTCTTAATTTTAGGAGATTTTCGAAAATTTAAGGAAAAATTTATTGATAATAGTTTAAATCAAACTTGTGAGCTTAAATCAAGAGGTTGCTTCAGAAAAAGAAAGTTAACAAGCAAATCAGCAATACCATTTAGTGCTTCTAAGAAAAAGCAATCAGATGACTTTATCAAATTATTTATATTGTAGTTTAATAAAATATGCATCAAATCAAAAAACAAAATAACATTTTTCAAGTGTAAATTATATATTTTTATAAGATATGTATAAAAAAAATTACAATGGCAATTTTCACTTTTAAAAAATCGATTTTTTTTTGTTACACTAAAAACGTATAATATGTCCTTGGCCTCTCATTTCGGATTCTGTGAATGTATACAGATGACATGGACACTGGAAGGGTTAAAAGAAATAAAAATCGTGTTTCAGGTTAAATATTATACTATTTGGGTGGAAATTTCCTTTTCAATAAGTAAATATGAAGGGGAAAACACAGTATGCTGGATTAAAGATAGATTAACACCTTGAACACTGTAGGTGCTGGACTGGTCATGTGTTATCATGACAGAAAATTGGCTCATTGACAATAATGTGATAATTGATGGTTGTAGATCAGTGACTCATATCACAGAGGCAGCAAAGTATAACACCACTGTGCTTATGAACTATCACCCAGTGAGAAGCAACAATACCAGGCATGTGAAAATATCAGCTACTGAGAACAGAACACAAATCGGAATTGTTCTCCTTGAACAACTGATGAAGCTACCTCTGAAGAATGAAGAAAATACAGGTATAACTATTTAACCTAAACTTCTATGATCTATGACCATCAATTATCACATTATTGTCAATGAGTTTATTGTCTGTCGTGATAACATGTGACTAGTCCAGCACCTACAATGTTTATAGAGTTAACTTAATCTATCTTTAAATTTCCTTTTGATTAATGTATAATTTAATTTTTTTTTCATTGGGTTTTCCAAAATTAAGCCAATTTATTTTTTCACCATACCACATTGAAAAAGGCTCATTAAAATCAATATGCTTGTAAATTTGTTTAAATTATTTATTTTCATTAAATTCATAATTAAATTATGTTTAATTTGGTATATAATATGACCTATTTCTGTCGATTGATTTTTTTTTTAAATTCTAAAGTTGACTTGTTTATCTGACTCAGAAGAATTGGTTAAAAGACTGGACTTTTCTCATAGTATAGGGAGAAAATTTTCGAAATTGGAGTAATTTTCTTATTTCAAGTAAAAATTTGTTTTTATGTTATTGAGAAATAAATAAGCTTTCTATTATGTGCATTATAATCATATCTGTTTATAAGGTTTTTTTTTACATAATTTTTTATTTGTGTTGCCAGATGCATTCTTTTTACTACATTACTCTTAAAAATGTCCCATTAAAATAAAACTAGTCATTTTTTGTTAAATATTTTATTTTCAGAAGATCCAGAATTAAATGCTGATTAATTTGGCATATAACATGCCAGGTGTGTAAATGGTAGCTAGGTAGTCACTGGAAGGAGAGCTATGCACCAATCCCCTGTGATGATGCATAGAACCGGCCAGGCCTAGCACCTAATGTCCGACAACGCCTTCTCGTGGTGCGGACCGTTAGTAACTTTCAAAAGAGATACTCTCTTGTGGAAGTGAACGGAAGGGGAGGGCTGCCAGATTAGTGTGGCCTACTGATCTGGACTAATATGGCTACTTTTCTTTTTTTTCTACCCTGCTGAGGAGTGGTCAACCACACAGGGTCCTGGTGCTGACCATATAAACCTACTGGACTGGACAGATATATGGCTCTGAGCTTGATTATGGATCCTGATTTTGCTGCACTGGTGGGCTTCTGTGGAGGGAAAATCTTCCGCTGTGTTTTCTGTTTGTTTGTGGGTTGACAGCCCCAAGTGAATAGATTCACAGGATATGTTTATCAGCTGGTGGATAATCCTGAGCAGAAGTCATCGCAGGCACCTGAACTCTTTGCTTCTATTGGCATCGTCAAATTCTACATTGGAGGAAGTCTTCCAGTGTAGATGGCTTCAGCCTTTAGTAGTGGGGGAACGGGTCTTTGCCCCATGTCTGTGATTAGGGGGCTGTTTGATATTGTCGGCATTCCCTCTCTCAATAAACATAGTTTCTTTAAACATCCCACTAACCATTTTCTCTCCATAAGTAGTTGGAATGTGAGGACTCTGCACAGAGCTTTTTCTCTTGATGTTCTCACACAAGAATTCCACCATTATAATTTAGATATTCTCGGCTTGCAAGAGACCAGATGGACAGATAAAGGTCAGATTCTTAAAAATAATCTTAAATTTCTCTTTTCAGGGAGGGATGATAATAAACATCACCAAGGCGTGGGTCTGCTTCTCAGCAGACACGCTAGTGATGCTCTTCTAGGATATGAGTGCATTAATGAAAGGTTTCTTACAGCAAAATTTCAGACAAGCGTTAAAGACTTAAATGTTATCTGCTGTTATGCCCCCACTGAGGATGCCGATGAGGATGAGAAGGATAGGTTTTATGGACAACTTCAGGATATTTTGAAGTCTGTCAAGAAAGGAGATATTACCCTTGTTCTTGGTGACTTCAATGCCAAAGTTGGTACTGACTCTGACCTTTGGGGAGGAGTAATAGGCCCTTTTGGTATTGGTAGCTGCAATGGCAATGGGCAACATCTCCTACAGGTAAGTAAACTCAATGGATTCAGAATAACTAACACTTATTACAAACATCACGACATACATAAGTACACATGGGTTTCACCTGATGGGCTGCATAAGAATATGATTGATTACATATTAATTAACAGCAAATGGGCTAGTTCTGTTAGGAATACCAGGTCATATAGGGGACCTGAAATTGGATCTGACCATTATCTTGTTAAAAGTGTGTTGCAACTTAAACTTAAAAAGTGTTGTGCTAGGGTTAAAAAATTTACTTTTAATAATGAAGCTCTGAAAGATCCAGTTATAGCCAAAGCTTACCATGGTAGGTTACTTAGTCATTATGAACGTCATGGTTTGCTTACTACTGAAGTTGAGGAAGAATGGGATCATTTTAAACAGGCTTTTATGGACACTAACAGTACTCTTTTAGGAAAAAAGGAGCAGAAGAGACAGAATTATCTGAGTGATGAGGCACTTTCGGAAAGAAAGAACTGCAGGAATGTCTTTAATCAATACCCTAATAGTCCTAATAGAAAGCATTACAGAGAACTTAATAAACGTGTAAAAGATCAGTTAGCTGCTGATAAGAATCTTTGGCTTGATGGTTTGGCTGACAAAGCCGAGGAAGCAGTTAGACAGCACAACAGCAGAGAGCTGTACCAGATAGTTAATGTTTTGTGTGGTAGAAAACGGACTGGCATACAAGGATTGAAGGATAAATAAGGTAAGGTTATAGAAGGGGAGGATTCTGTCATGGCTAGGTGGGCTGAGCATTTCAGTGATGTTCTAAACAATGTAGTTAGTTCTACTCCCATTGTTTGCATTGATGATAGATGCATTGGTGGCTTTAATGTTGGCCCTATAACACAATCTGAAGTTATTGTGGCTGTTTCTAAACTTAAACTACATAAATCCCCAGGGGTAGATGAAATTACTACAGAAATGCTTAGAGCTGGGAATGTTTCGGTTACCACTTGGATGACTGAAATTCTGAATATCTTTTATGATAAAGGCATGGTTCCTAAGGATTTTACCAGAGCTATTGTTATCCCTATTTTCAAAAAAGGTGATCACAGTTCTTGTGATAACTATAGGGGTATCAGCCTACTCTCTGTTCCTGGTAAAGTTCTTTCCATGATTGTGCTTAATAGAATTAAGAATCTGGTTGACAGTCAATTGCGTGATGAGCAATGTGGATTCAGAAGTGGTAGGGGATGTGTGGATCAGATATTTTCACTTAGGCATATTCTTGAGAAATGTTTAGAATTTCAGAAACCTTTGTTTGCTAGCTTTGTTGATTTCGAAAAGGCTTTCGACTCTGTTGATTGTCATAATTTGTGGTTGATTGTGAAATCATATGGTATACCAGACAAGTTAGTTAACATAATGAAAGCTCTCTATAATAACACTGAGTCATGTGTGAGAGTTGGTAAGGCTTGTAGCAATTGGTTTAGCATTACTTCTGGTGTTCGACAAGGGTGCATTTTGTCTCCTTTTCTCTTTAGTTTGGTTATTGATTATGTTATGTGAAATTCACTTCAAGGGAAAGATTTTGGCCTTAAATGGGCTGGAGATACGAAAATTTCTGATTTAGATTATGCTGATGGTAGAAAACTGAAAAAAAAAATTTAGCCCTTTTGGCAAATGATGTTGATGAGATGAACTCTTTCATTCGAGCTGTTGATGAGACTGGTAGTAGAGTAGGTTTGGTTATAAACAGAGAGAAAACTAAAGTGATGAAAATTGGTCAGGCAGGCTGTGATTCAGTTAATCTGAATGGTTGCAGTCTTGAGCAGGTGTCACAGTTTAATTATCTTGGGAGCTATGTAACTGATAATGGTGATGTGCAGAATGAGATTAACAGGCGAATAGGGATTGCTGCCGGGACTTTTAAGAATCTATGGAGAGTGTGGAGAAATAGGCGTATACACCTAAAGACTAATATTAGACTGTATAATAGTTTGGTTCTTTCTAGGGTTAGTTATGGTAGTGAAACTTGGACACTTTGTAAACAAGATAACAGGAAACTAGATGCTTTTGATTCCAGATGCTTACGCAGTATCTTGGGCATTAGGTGGTTCAACTTTGTAACTAATGATGAGGTTAGGCAAAGGAGTTTGAAACCTCCTTTAAGCAGCATATTGTGCAGAGAGAGACTCCGTTGGTTTGGCCATGTTGCCCGTATGAATAATTATAGATTGGCGAATAGGGTTATGAACAGTGTGCCTAAAGGCCTCAGAAATAAGGGGAGACCTAGGATGCGGTGGGCAGACAATGTCAAACAGGACCTTGTTAGAATTGGTGTGCAGTGGCCAGATGCAGTAGATGTAGCTCAGGATAGACTTGCTTGGAGAACTAAATTGCACGGTCTGGTTGGACCTCCGTAGCCCATGGCTGCTTGAGGATGATGATGATGATGATAACATGCCATAATTCCTTACATTAGTTATTTGGCAATAAAGTTCTAAATTTAACTTTTTTTTTGTCTGATTAGAGTGAAAAAATAGCTGGACCTGGGAAGAGTTAATAAGTAACATTCAGATTAGAATGTATTCCTTAGCAACAAGCATATCACAGTACTTGATAAATGTCATTTATACATTTTTTTTTCAGTTTGACATATAGATAATACCTTTAAGGTTTAGAACAATATATTTCACTAGAAAAATAATTAAAATTATGATACAATAAACATTTCTTTCAAAAAACAAAAACGAAAAAAAAAAAACGTCTGGTGCAATTAGGTGGCTTTAGATCAGACAGAAACGATTACTAGTACACTCAATCACAACAGATATTAAAAATTCCTATTCATACAGTTCTTCACAATAATACTATTAAGCAGAATAGTAAACATGATTCAAATTTCCTCACTATGATACCAAACACTGCAATGAGCAACTGTAGCATAAATCAAGCTCAGAAAGGTTGGGTTGTTTTACTCCTGAATGGTGCTTTTTTAAACACAATAGGCTAAATGGTCAGGTCACAAGAACCCCAAGAGCTCAGAAAAGGTTGGAGGAAGGGGATCCACTAAGACAGCTGTTAGGAGATTGACGGAACATCCCATCACGTCATTCAGTATCCTTTAACTTGCACATGGCATGGTTCTCCTATACATGGGGCCAAGGCTTAATGTCCCATCTGGTGAACATCAACCTTTTCAAGCCTATCAAGTGTTCCCTTTATCACTGAGGTTAGTGGAGACAAACCACAATGCTGGTACATTGGGACTCAATCCTGGAAACTGCAGATTACAAGCCTGGCACACTACTGCCTGAGTCAAGTCGCCAAGTATTTGGTAGAAATTACTAAGGGATAAAAAGTATTAAATAAAAATGGAGGAAAACAGGTGGTCTAAGGTTCAAAACTGGGTAGGAACTTGAATTTTTAATGCAACACAGGGTTGCATGGAGTGAACACATGCATGAAATTTTTAACCAGACATGAAATATTTGAGAAATTATGGGGGTTTAAATCTGATATAAAAACACAGCAACTTTTACAACAGTAACATAAAGTGGTATCTCACTGTGTAAAAATAGCTTAAGTGTTACATAAATATGATTTGTTGAATCTGGTGGATAGGAAACAGCAGATATAATTTATATATGGATAAGAACTTCATTACTAACAAGCAAACACATGCAACATGTAAATCTCAAGTTAGAGGGAAAACTGTCTTGAGCCAGGGTGATATGAACCCACAACCTCCTGATGACAGGTCAGGTGCACTGTCCTCTACTGATGACTTTAAACTTTTATAACATGGGTCAGTCATTAGAAGTTGTGTTGATGCAGTTGAAGACTGGTTGATGTAGCCCTTCCCTGACACGTGGACTAGAACTGGTGTTATTTGACATGGAATTGAAGAAGATAAACTTGTTGTGCTTGAAAATTGTTTATATATTTTCCTTTTTTTAGGAGGGGTTAGGAAAAAAACTGGAGGACAAATCCTTATGCTGCCTTAAGCTATGACAAGATGTAACTGCATAATGAATTTAGTTATCTTAGTACTTGCTGTTTAGGAGTTCTTGATCAGACAGATAAACTTTCCAGAATATATTATTAATTCATTAACTGATTTTAGATTACAGTTTATCAATAATTTTTATGTATATGTATAATATTTCAGAGTAAATAGTTTGTAATATCTCTATTGCTGACCACAACATAGTTTTGATTTCAGTATTGCACTAGGTAAGAATGCAATTTTTTTTCTGCATTTTATAGGCACTCTAGCAAGCATGAAAGTTAATTTTTCTACTGATTTAAAAGAAAAAATTTGACAATAGGTATAATGTTTAGCACAGATCAAAAAAAAAATTGGGAGAGAAATGAATGGATTCAAATAGAACAAACCAAAACACTGTTCCTATTTTTTTCCTTTTAATTTTTCAGAGGTGTTGTTTTATCTTTATGTAGAATTTGTATGTACACAATGGGCTAAACAGCCAGGTAACAAGGATTCTTGGAAAAGATTATTTTTAAAATCCAAACCTGGAAAAGAGTATCCATTGGACAGCTGTTAAGAGACAGACAGAAGCCTTAACCTTCCATCAAGGTCATCTGCTGTGTTCTTTAATGTGCACATGGGGGTCATTGCTAAACATCCCATCAATTGATGGCGACCTTTCCAAGCACATTGGTGTCCCCTTTCTCACTACAGCAGAGTGGGATTTAGTAAAGAAAATCTCAACACAGGACAATGGAGACTAAACCTAGGAGAATCAGATAATGGAGCCTGGCATATGACCCATTGAACCAACCTTGCCTCCTCTTTTTAGAAATTATTCTAGTCAAATTTCCCTTTATATTTTCGAACTCTTTCAATGACTTCAACAGTTTTGGAAAAACAAAATTTTTGGAATCTTTGATTTTTGTTTTTATTAGCTGAACAGCTTTAAAGAATGGGAGCAGATGAGTACAATGAAATCATATCAAGAGATGCAAATTGATGACCAGAAATATTTTCAGTTCAACAATAAAAATTATAGACATCATCAGGAGACCCCATGAGATCACCCCTTTTGGAATATTATTGGAAGTCATTCTGCATGACTTTGAAATATAAATATTCAGTTTGAAAACTGTCAAGCCATCATTTTGTTGATGATGTGTTTCTGATTTGGAATAGAAATAATGACAATTAGACAGTTTCATGCAGTGCCAATGAAATCTATTGCACAATAAATTTCACAAAGGAAGAAGAAAATAACAGTGCTAGATTGGGTGAATAGGACAAATGAGTAATTCCTAATTGTTGGATCAGCCACAGAAGGCATATTCCTTTGACTGATCCTTGACTTTTTTTTTTTGCTGAAACTTATGTCGAAAATGAAGTGTTTATTCAACTAATACAAACAACTTTGAAATAATTTGAAAGCATAGAAAAGGTTTTTGAAACAGTTCAGTATAATATGTTACAAAATGTATGGAAGGAAACAGAATACTACTTTTATGTCTGCAGATCCATAAAAGAAACATCAATAGCTTGAAAAACGTTTTCTATATTAATATATTACTTCTCACTGTATACATTAGATTTTCCACAAAAACTTTTTTAAACCAGAAAGATCATTTGTAGCATCCTGTATAAATAAGATACCTTCTTAAGATTTCATAATACTGTAAAAACATCATAACAATTCCAGTCAGAAGTGTATCAAAAATTCACTGTAATATTATACCTAGAAATGAGACATTATAACAAGAAAACATTATTGTCCAAGAGACATGCATCATTTACCAACTAGAAATAAATTTAGTTTAGCATTAAAAGATTAATAGAATTTTATTGTTTTATTGCTTCAATTGATGAATCCAGCAAGCTCTCTTTATTTTGACACCTTCTAAAATTTTATTTTAATTGCAATTATTCTTTCTTTCTTGATAATTAAGAGATGAAACACTTATGCTTATTATTTATATTATTATAAACAGATAGTATTCAGTTAATGTTCTGTTATGTATAAATTACAATTATAAGCATGATTGAATAGGATTATCATATTGCATATAAAAAAAATAAGAAAATTATATAAACACAACATCAGTCATTCTTTTAACTAATACGGTGAAAACTAAATATATATATAGGGCTTTCTAAATAGGTACAACAAAATATGCCCTATTAGACTGAATACAATTTATTTTCCTGCCTATACTAAAATAAAATACACAATACAGACATTTTGCCTACATTATGTATTCTAACAATATAAATTAATTAAAAATTATTACATAACTCACTTGGCAAATTTTGTGCAAAATTGTGTGAAATATTTACGAGAAGTGGTCAAATTGTCTCGTAACAAAGGCAATGTCTGTCTCAAATGGGATGTAATAGCTGTAACGTAACTGCTCTGATCACCAACAGTCTCACAGGCTGACCACTGGATCTGCAGTAAGAAAGGTACATAAAACTTAAAAACATGTCTCAATTATATTTTTGAATCTTCAATCTTTATTTTCTTAAAAATTAAATTTGTCTTCATACTTAAAAATAAAATTAAAATAAATCAGGCGTTAAACACTGCTTGATGCTGTATTAAAACTACTAGAGAAAAGTGGCTTAATATAATTAGAGTATATGACCATGAGAGACAATACATCATTTTTTTTAAGTATATAACTTTTTATCAGTAAATTATGCTGGGTTGGGTTGTTTCACCTCTGAGTGGCACTGTTTTTTAATGTAATAGACCAAATGGGCAGGTCATAAGGAACTGAAGGCTCAGAAAAAAGATGGGGAAGGGATCAGCTGGACAGCTGTTAGGAGACAGATGGAATCCTCCTGTCAAGGCCATCCAGCTTGTATTTAAATGTGCACAGGGTATGCTCTCCTACATTTGGAGCCATAACTTAATGTCCCATCTGATGGTTGATGGCTTTCCCAGCCCATCAGAGTCCCCTTTCTCCCTGAGAGCAGGAGTGGGAGTTTGGGGAGAAAATTTTCAATGCTACCACAGTTGCAGTAATATGGCTTGATTCTAATACTTAATTACAAAGAAATAGGTAGACAGCAAAAAAGGGAGTTTGATCTGTCAAAAGAAAATCCAACTCGTCTAGTCAAATATTATTTTAACCTGATAATAATAACTCACAGGTAATGTCAAGTTGCATACAATCGAAGTGTAACCTTAAAATACGAGTTTCGATAGAAGTGGGAACTGAATAACAACCTCTAGAAAACATGTCTGGTGCTTTTCCTATTGAGCTCTTCTAGCCTAGTTCAGTTCTAGCTAATAAGGGATTATAAGGTTGATTCCATGACTGGAAGATGCTCATGGTGCCATCTGTTGATTGGAAACAAAACACAAATCTAAAATAGTTCAACAGGAGGAGCACCTGACTTGTTTACAGAAGATGGTCAGTTTGATTCCCCCTCCTAATTGAAACTCATTTTTTTCCAGCTAATTCTTGAATTGTTAATATTGTTGAATTTTACACTGATAACAATCTGTATGTTTGACTATAAATATAATATCTTTCTGTGGGTAATTAATTGTTTTGTAGATTAATATCCATTGGAACTTAAGACAAATAGAATCACTTACTTGTAGGAAAATATCCTAATATTTCGACCCCTGACTGGGGTTGTCATCAGAGGAGGTTGCAGCTTTGTTGGAACTTTCTTTTTTTACATTAGTGGATATCAGATTTTGGATAAAAGAATCCTTGCACATCATTCATGGCACCATCTGTTGACTGTATTAATGTTCTTTCTTCTGCTTTTCTTATGAATTTTTAATACAGTCAACAGGTGGCACCATGGTGCAAGGAATAATTTTACCCAAAATATGGCATCCACTAATACAAAAGAAAGAAAGTTTCAACAAAGCTACAACCTTCTCAGATGACGACCTGTCAGGGATCAAAATACACTATATGATCAAAAGTATCTGGACACTTACTCATCCACAATCCCACAGTAACAGGAAAAGAATCAATAGCACATTGGTCCACCCTTTGCTACTATCACAGCCTCCACTGTACAGGGAAGGCTTTCCACTAGATTTTGGTATGTTGCTGCAGGAATCACTTGCCATTCTGCCACAAGAGCATTAGTGAGGACAGTCACTGATGTTGGGCAGTTCAGTCTGGCTTGCAGTCAGCATTCCATGGAGTTGAGATCAGGGCTCTGTGTATGCCAATCAAGTTCTTCCACACCCATCTCATCAAACCATTCCTGCACAGTCCTCACTTTGTGGACAGGTACACTGTCATGTTGATACAGAAAAGGGTCTTCACTGAACCGTTATAATAAAGTTGGGAGCACAGAATTGTTGAGAATGTTTTATACTTGTCTGGGCATTGGCAGTGGCATTTATGGGCGAATCCACTACTCAGAAGGTGTGTCCAGTTACTTTGATCAGATAGTATATTAGGATATTTACTCGCAAGCAAGTGATTCCATTTGTCTTAAATTCCAGTGGATATTAATCTACCTATTCTAAGACAGACATGAATACAATTATTAATTGATTTGTCTTATAAAAAACCCTGACATGGTTTCAGGAGGATATGGCAGCAATTATTAGCTGTAAAGAGAACAGTTTCTTATTCTATCCAAGAACCTTTACTTGAAACTTTACCTATTAGGATTCGCTATTGGATAGTGCTGTCTATTGATATGTAATGGCAATCAGCCTGCAAAACAGCATATTAAACCAGATTAGGTTTTAAATTTTAATTGTGTAAATTAATTATAATATTGTCACTGTTAACAGTATTGTTTATAACTGAATTCTGTGCATAAAGGCCATTTGTCTTAAATTCCAGTGGATATTAATCTACCTATTCTAAGACAGACATGAATACAATTATTAATTGATTTGTCTTATAAAAAACCCTGACATGGTTTCAGGAGGATATGGCAGCAATTATTAGCTGTAAAGAGAACAGTTTCTTATTCTATTCCTCAACCATTCCTGCACAGTCCTCACTTTGTGGACAGGTACACTGTCATGTTGATACAGAAAAGGGTCTTCACTGAACCGTTATAATAAAGTTGGGAGCACAGAATTGTTGAGAATGTTTTATACTTGTCTGGGCATTGGCAGTGGCATTTATGGGTAATGGGAGGTATACATGGTCATAGGCTTGTCATTGTAATAGCTTCATATTTACACAAAATATATATGATTGGGCTTCACAGCTGGCAATTAAGCCATAAAAAATATATAGATCACTGTCTATATTTAACAAATTCTGACATGTCATTGACATTAAAAAAAAAAGCAATAAGCAGCAAAAGTCATTACATTCTCTCTTCAGGTACACATACAATAATGATAAAATATGACATACACCAAGAATAATTACTTGTCAAATATCTCCATACTGTAAAATATGTGAAGAACATTTTAATATCTGTATAACTTTTATACAAAACATAGCTTACCTTATTCATAGCAGTTAATGCTGGTTCACAAGCAGACTCTAAATTTTGCACAAGTAATTGAATACAGTTAGAGATAACCCTAAAATGAAAAAAAAAACTTGAAATAAATTGCATAAGATTATATATTTCAATAATTCAAATGAATGTCAACCTTAATTCATATTTTCAAACTATTTGATAATAACAGAACTTCAATCACTTTTGAGGCAATGAACCAAGTCTATTACGAATAAGTGAGTTTTGTAAATAGTAAAGTCACCTATGGTTAACTGCTCTCACAAATTTCAAAGGAAATACAAATTTAATTCACCACAAATACAGATAATAATGAATAAAATTAACTTGTGTTAGATTTGTAGAGTTAGTACATTGTTTTATAGGTTCAAGGCATTTGGAATATCAAGATCTATTTTCTTCACTCTGGAAAAATGAAATGTTTTATGTTGAACATTCTGAAATGTCTGGTGTCCAATTATAAATGTTGGAGAATAACTGAAAAGAATTCTGAATAACTGTTTTACTGTATAGCACAAGGGCAAGAAACTGAATTATCTAATTTGAAATATCAGAATAATGGAAAAGACAAAATAGAAAGCTTAGAATCAGCACTAAAACTAAGAAGTTCAATCATCTCTGTTGAAATATAGAATGCTTGTTTCAAAAAAAAATAAAATTTTCCTATTTCCCAAATTTAGCACCCACTAACGATGGAAATTCAAACTAATGGAACAATTTAAAATTTCAAAGAGTAATATTATATTAACACATATTTAACACAAAAGATTTAATTTTCCACTTATCTCTTAAAACAAAAAAGCTGTTTCCCAGCCCCTGGAGGTAAAGGGATAAATCATTGCTGTCAATGTAAACTCCCTTGACCATATAATTTCCACAATTTCAATTTTCTCACAAGAAAATATTGTTTGCAATATTCATTTAAAATTTTATCATTTTCTATCTTTAGGGCATTAAAAAATAAATACCCCCTCAAGCAGCTGCTTGCCAGAGAAGTCTGATAAGAGCCTGTCGGTTTAATATGCCATAGAGAAGATTTGTGAGGAAGACAATATCTCAGCAAAAAGATAACACAAACACCCATACCTTACTAGTGGTGGAAAACTACTAGTAGTTTTGGAAAATGCAAATCATAATATCTTATTAGCAGCTATCCAACTCAAAAAGAATTTTTAATTTATTTCTTAAAACAAAAAAAGTTAAATGTCTCCACATGATAAAATGAATAATAATAAATAAATACCCCCTCAAGCAGCTGCTTGCCACAGAAATCTGACAGAAGCTTGTCAGTTTATATGCCATAGTAGAAGGTCTGTGAAGATGGTGAGACCTCAGCAGAAAAACAACAAGAACATCTGTGCCTTACCCAGGGCTTGAACCCAAGTCCCTTAGATCAACAGCCAAGCATTCTAACCACTTAGCCACAGGATGGTAATAAAAAGCTTGCTATTAAAAAAAACTAAAACCTATAAAATTATCTTTCAATGCTAGAGAATTAAATCTAAAAAATTTCATGAATTGTTGGTGTGAAAGAACTTTAACCTAAATGTTTAACTTAAAATGAAACTGTATTGCATTCAATTAAATAAAGAGAATATTACAAAATGTTTCTGAAGTTAGAGTATTTATAGATTTATTACTCAATGAAACTAAAACAAGTTTCTTTGATGAAATTAATTTATATATTTGACCTAAAGGATCTAAGAGTAAAACATTCACATTCAACATACCCATGAAAAACATCTTGTTCAGAACTAAGATTAACTTGACTGGCTAGTGAAGGATCAACTTTTTCTTTTAGCTTGTCTTCTAACTAGAAATGCAATTTTTATTACAAATTAAAAATTCAAACAGAAAAACATTATTTATTTTAAAACAAATACCTTAACAATATACGGATGCATCTGAATAACTAATAAAGATGCAATACCAAAATCCATAAAATGGAAATTTCACTGTCATGAAAATACAAGCCAAAACAAATATTGATTTAAAAGAATGAGGAACAAAATTCAAAATGCTTAACATGCAAAAATGTATAAGTTAACTATACAAAATGATTTAACAGATGGCATATTATATACAAAATGAAAGAACATTAATTCTGTAATACAGCAAAATATTTTATTGGAAATATAAGTATGTTAAATTAATTTTTTTTTAAGAATAATGTAGTACAAAAGAAATTTTTTTCGATTTCAATCTTATATGTAGGTAGTATGCAGTAGCTAAACAAAAAGTGCACTATATACAGTCAATATTATTGCAAATAATGAATAAAACAAATCTAGCTTCAAAATAAAATTATTAATATATACAAAACAAGCAATCACAAAACTAAATAGTGATACTATTAACTTGGCTGCCTTTATAGGAGTTTGTTCAGCTTTTTCATTATTTGCTTTCTTTTGTCCACACATTTTTTCCCGTCATTAAAACTACAGGGGTTTATCAAAATAATGGAAATACACATTGTTTGTGTAGAACATTTTATTAATAAGCTGTAGAAATAAGCCTCAGGATTTCAGAATAGATGCAATTCGATGTGGAACAGACATATACAAGTCATGCACATATGGTAATGGAATGTGAGACCATTCTTCCCATAAAATATAGCCCAAGGGTGCCAGTGATGCTGGAGATGAAAAGTGTGAACTGATCTTGTGCTCCAGATATTCCCACAAATGTTCAATAATATTGAGGTATGGAGATTGAGAAGGTGTGTCCAGATACTTTGATCAGATAGCAAACGAGGTACAGCAGGGTACCTGCTGTCATACTCTGCAAACCACAACTTGATAAGTTTTGCACAATGCATGGGTGCATTATCTGCTTGAAACTAGGGAAGGTCATTAGGGAATAATGCCCACAAAATTGGATGCAGGTGGTCCCGAGAATGGATTCATACATCATGGATGTGACATGACCCTGCAGAATAACTAATGACTCTAAGGAATGCCATCATATGGCACCCCACAACATCAGGGATCCACCTCCATGCTTCACAGTCAGAACCAAACAGTCGGGATGGTACACTTCTGCAGGTTTTTGCCAGATGTACACTCTACCAGTGGTGGGAAACAATGTGTAGCCTGATTCATCACACCAGATGGCATGTTACCAGTCTTTAGCACCCCAGTTTTTATGTGCTTTACACATGAAAATGTTGGTAATCAGAAGTTTGTGGATTGCAGCATGGCCATAAATACCAGCATGATGAAGTTCCTGACGAATTGTTATGACAGAAACAGGATCATTTCAACTAGTGTTCAACTCTGCTGCTATTTACAGTGCTGTGGGTCTTGTGCTTCCATTGTACAATCCGTGCCAATGTTCGCCTATCCCTCTCTGACAACTTCGTATGGTGTCCATAATTTGCACGTTTGGAGACAACGCCCTGTCCTTTTTGATAGGTAGTATAATCTTCGATACAGTTCCTTGTGCTATACCTACTATTTCCACCATTCTGGTTATTGATGCTCCTGCAAGATGTGCACCGATGATCATGCCTTTTTGGAGATCACCGAGATCTGACATTGTCGATAATTACACCACAACAGCTGTTTCACCTGTGCCTGTGGCACTGCTCTGTGATAGCAGACATCGTACTTCTCCCCTTTATATACCTTGCATCGTGGGTGACATCGTCCATGTCATATGAATAAGGTGCATTGTATGTACTCCAGTAGCCAATGGTGTTTCCATTATTTTGATAAACCACTGTATGTTTGCCATTATTAATCATTTAGTATTGCAATTTATGTTCTTTTACAATGTTAATTTAATATGCAATTACCTAATTTTCCTAGTATTTCACACTTCATTAATCCTTAAAATCACAAGCTTTTAAAAAATGAATTCTGCCTAGTTGTCAAATTAATTTTCAAATAATTTCAGTAGAAAAAAACAACAAAAAACTTTGAAACCTTATTGTAAAGTAATTACAGTGGGCCAATTAACCACCCAGTACAATGTTGGAATGGCAAGACCAAGATCCACATGGACGATGCCCAGAGATCAGCTTATAGGGCTAATGACAGTCAACAATCATGGTTACCCATGCTCACTGCGAGACACAAGAAACTATGCCTTGATTGGGCATGTCAGCACCAATACCAGACCACTGACATGTGGAAATCTGTCACCTGGTCAAATGAATCCCATTTCCAACTCCATCATGCTGACGGGTGTGCTTGCTTTTGGAGAAAACAACGTAAGGCTATGACACCAGGATGCACTATCAGTGTTTGGCAGGTTGGAGGCAGTGGTGTTATGGTTTGGGGACTTTTTGTGCATGCCCTGGGTCCAACAGTGAATCAACAGCTCAATTGAACCATCTACCTTTCTATCATAGCTGATCAAGTACACCCCTTCATAATGACAGTGTATCCAGACAGTCATTAGGGGACATTGATGAGCTTGAGAAGGCACCTGTTTCTGCAGCATGCCCTGTATCCACTGATCATAGTGAATCAACAACTCGATCAAACCACTTACCTTCCTATCATAGCCGACCAAGTACATCCCTTCATAATGACAGTGTAACCAGATAACTCTGTCATATATCAACAAGATAATGCACTATGTCACATGGCCTGGCAGGTTGCAACTGGATTTAGGAATATGTCAGTGGATTTTCTGCCCCCCCCCCCCCCCCCATAGCCACCTGACTCACCAGATATTACATACAATTGAGCATGTTTGGAACCTACTGGAAAAGGGGATTTGATATTCCAACCCTTCACCTGACAATGTGTAGGCATTACTGAACACACTGGGAAATGCATGGGTAGCACTACTACAGGACACCATGAACACCTTGTGGAATACATACTACCTTGTAAAAGGGTGGGGGTGACTCAGATGGTAGTGCACCAGGCTCATAATATGCAGTACCCAGTTTGAGTCCCAGCTGGGCAAGTATTGAGAATTATCTCCACAAAACTCCTCACCCCAACCATGGTCAGTAGGGTACATTGATGGGCTCGGGAAGGCCACCAGATGGGATGTTGAGCCATGGGCCCCGTGTGTGGGAGAGCCACACCCTGTGCACGTTAAGGAACATGCTGGATGGCCTTGATAAGAGGCTACCATCTGTCTCCCAAGAGCTTTCCAGTGGGTCCCCTCCTCCAACCTTCACTGAGCCTACAGGGTCCTTTTGACCTGACCATTTAGCTTATTGTGTGCAAAAAATGCTGCTCAGAGATAAAACAACCCAAACCAAAGATGTCTGCTCCAAAGCAACCCCACAAGGTAGGTTCAGTGTATATTTATGATATAACTTTTAATCTTCTGCACTAGTTTATATTGTATACAGGGTGAATCTGAAAAAGTGGGCAAAACTTTACGGGGTGGTAGAACGCAGCTATACGAGCAATATTCGTCATAGAATGTATGGTCGGAACGCAAGCGGTGAGAAGTTAAAAGGTAGTTTTCCACTGTCACATTTAAAGAATGAACACAAGAAGGAGAGGAGATACTCTGTGCCTCACTTGCATTCCCGTCCGCCGCACCGTACACAAAGTGCATATATGCCATTTTGTGGTTAGTATAACCAGCCATCCTCTCGGCAATCCACGGTAGAAATGCCGTTGGGTGCGAGGACCGACCCTTTTATACCATTTCCAACGCCACCTAGCGGCTCGCCATTTGCGTTCCGCCCATACTTTCTATGACGAATATTGCTCGTATAGCTGCATTCTACCACCCTGTAAAGTTTTGCCCACTTTTTCAGATTCACCCTGTATATATATTACAGCAGACATATGTCAGAATAATCAAATCAAACCTAAAGAAAAGGCATCACAAATCATATAACATAAAATCCTGGTCACTTAAATGACCAAAATAATTTAGGTACATTTTGGAATTGCTGATTAGAATGCTAAAAATAATATACAAAACTGTTCTCTCTCTGGTCACATTCAAAAATTCCATTTACTAAATAATAAATGAACTCCTTAGGACTTTTTTTTTACCTGTTGTGTGGTCTCCAAGCAATAGTCTGCAGTTGTTAGGATGCTGCATATATGAATCTGTTCAGCTGGACTAAAACGGGTCACATCTCCTTCTCTCAAGAAATTTTGAATTAAATTGGATGATGTTGCAGTATTCCCAATCCTGAATGGCAGTAAAGAAAAAATAATCATACAATTGTTTTCAAAAAACTTTGATACGTTATTTGCATTTTAAACAGCTCAATTACTGCAAGTTGTAGTAAATGGAAAATATGAAAACCATTTTACACTATATCAAACATATAATTAACTAGAAGAACACATATCACCTCTGGTGCATATGAGAATCTCGTTTTCAAAGAGAATGAAGTTTTTCCTTTATCTACTGTTTCATTCCTTGAAAATTTTAATTTGAGATAGCAGATGATGGAAAAAATTAAAACAGCATTTTATTAGTAATTATACAACATAAAAGTATTTGTCTTTAATTCTTAAATCTATAAAGTTACATTTCCCACACCTCTCTCAGAAAAGTGGGTAGAGTATTGCTGTCAGTGGAATATCTCTTAAAAACTGCCACTAATTTTTCAAATTTTTATTCCATACATATCATTTGTAAAACTCAATAGCAGTTCTGTCATTTCATATTTAGTGATCTTTAAAGACATATATATTAAAACTACTAAGTATTTGAAAAATGCCATTATATTTCATTAGTACCAATCAAACTAAAAAATTTCCTAATTATCATTTTCATTGTTTTCAATCGAAACTTCATGACTTTCACATTCCATCACCAAAATTTCATATTTCTATCATTAATACTTTGTTGCAATATTTGTTTGAAATTTTGGAATTTTCAAACTTTTTCACCATTAGAGGGCAATATTATAGTGTTTAAAAGATTCTGAAAGTGCGATTATAATATTTTATCAATTCCTATCTAACCTAAAAAAAATTTTCATTCACCTCTAAATACAATTATCTGCTAAATTTAACCCTCCGGGTCTAAGTGGTCAATTCATTGTTGCCAATGAAAATATCATGGCGTTCATCACCAAAACTTAAAATTTCTAGCTTAAATATGCCGTTTGCAATATTTGTTTGAAATTTTGGAATTTGCAAATTTTTCACCATTAGAGGGAGCAATTATAATTATCAGAAGATTAAAAAAGTGTGAATCATAATATTTTATCAATTCTTATCTAACTCAAAAAGAACTTTTCATTTATCTCTAAAAACAAACAATTATCTTCTAAAACTAAAAAGGTGTGTTTTCCCACCCCTTCTGGGTCTAAGGGGTCAACTCATTGTTGGCAATGAAAAACTGTGTGACCTTCACATTCTACACCAAAATTTCAAATTTTTGGCATAACTACATCATTTGCAATATTTGGTTGAAATTTTGGAATTTTCAACTTTCTCCACAGCTAGATGGCATAATTATAGCTTTAGAGATATTTGAAAAGTGCATATCATAATATTTCATCAATACCTATCCAACGCAAAAGAATTTTTAATTTATCTCTGTAAACAAAAAAGTTCAGTCTACAGATGGACAGACAGACAATGACAAATAGAAACTATGATAAAAAAAAATTAAAGCAATTGTGCTTGAGACAATACTACAGGGCACACATTATGAACTAAAGTGAAAAGATTACACTGTGATGCATGATAGCAATAATGTGTAATATAATTAAGTTCTCAAATTTCATATTTTAAATTAACTTAGTACAATTACATAAGTATAAGGTTAGTTAATGTAATCACATAAACCTTGGAATATTTCACATGTTATATATTTTTAAAGATTTTTTTTTTGCTTTGTTGAACAATAAATAAATAAAACTAAAATGCTTCAAGAAAACAAAATCTTTCGAATTTATTTTGAGCAGGGGAATGAAACCAAAAGCACACTAAGCAAGTTTGGCCTTCAAAATGAATGCAAAGAATACTCTTTGCATGGTTGGAAAATGGTATTCAGTTTTTGGAAGAATTTAGGTTTATTCATGCAGAAAATGTAGGAAAACTACAGAATACAATCAGCATTGCTCCTTTTTCATGATATTTGCATAAAGAAATGAAATTGAGGTGTTAATTCTAATATTTTTATTCCATTTATTCAGTAATATACATTAATGTTCTGGCCCTTGAGTTGCTTATTGGAAAGTGTCACACATAAAAGCCTTAACTGGCACAGTGGTTAGGGAGCTAGCAACTGTTCCAGTAAAGCAAACTTTGTATGCTGTGTTAGCTCTAACTGAGGCAATGGTCAATAATGACTTCGGTCTTAGTAGCTCATGTTCTTGTATGAGAAGGCCTGTAAAAGCTAGGAGTAGCTTCTAGGATTCTTCTCTGTCCTGTATATAGCAAATAAAAAAAAATGTTGCTTCCACTATGGAAAATTGGCACACCAATTAAAAAAGATTGAATGTACTTGATTTAAAATATACCTTTGCTGTTAGTGGTAAAAGCTGAATAGTGGAACCACTGTTGAAAATTTCAATTCAGTATATATTAATATCAGTGTTAACTTTACTAGAAAACAATAACAAAAAAACTTTCAATTTCTTGTCATCTCCTTAGAATATATGCTATTGAAATAGCATATTAGTGATGTCTGTGGTTAAGTATGGTGGCATTCCTAGAACCAATTTAAGTTTTAATTTTACAGTGACTATTATGAAAAATAGTGTTTAGTGAATCAGCAACATATATCTAATAAATAAAAAAAATTAAGGATTAAAAAACATTAAAGATGAAAAGATAATAAGCTTTAATGGCAAAATCATACTGTTGTAAATCAAATTATTTGCTGAACAATATCTATTTCCTTGAATCATAATAAAAACAGTTTTCTCTGATCTGTTAATGAATAAACTCTAATGCTTTCAAAAAATAGTAATAATACAAGAAGCATTTCTAATTGATGATTTCATTAAAAAACATTTGCTTTATGTGTGAAACAAAAAGTATCATAAGATTAATGCCTAAGCTCACGGATATGGACAAACTAACTTCATCATTAGATTATTTTATATATTTCATCAACAAGATAAAGAAATCAACAGTTATTTTTCATTTTGAAATTTTATTTAACTTTCAGGTTCAATTAAAAATATCCAAAAAAGGAGTTTCATTTGCAATGACTGAGTCAAGAGATTGTATCAATATTATTTGTCTCATTTTGCCAAGACTAAAAACCATATAAAAATACAACTTTGACTTTAAAAATAGGAAGATAGGTAAAAATTGGGGAGTGCTTTAGCTCCTTTGATTGATTGTGCTCCTGAGGAAGTTTCCCAGTTTACCTTTCAAGCTGTGTGATATATATCAGTAATCTGTGACATGACAAAAACAAGAGAAGAGATATTGCTGCTAGGACTTAAATATCTGTGGAGTGTGGTCAAAAATAGGCATATATACCTAAAGATAAACTTAGCTATATAATCGTTTGTTTTTTAATTTGTTATGATATTGAGATTTAGATCCTCTGTAAGTATGATTTTGATTCCAGATGCATATGCACCATTTCAGGGTTTAGATGTTAATGTAAATAATTATTAAGTTAGACGAAGGAGTCATCAATTACTTTCAAGTATTATCTGAAGAAAAGAGAAATTACATTGGTTTGGACAAATACCACCACACAGAACAATAGACTGGCAAATAGAATTATGAACAGTGTGTTTAAAGGTTCAAGAAAAAAAGGCAGATCTAAAATTATGTGGATGGGAAATGGCAAAAAGAATGATATTACAACTTGCCGATATTGCTCAAATACATACGTTACTTAGGAAAGGCAGTTTTCACAGAATAAAATTATACAGTCTAATTCTGCCCTGTAATATATGCCTGCCTGATGATTGCATGTATACCTGTCAATTGATATGCATACATATGTGTTACATAATACACGCCATTACATAATATTATCAACAAGTAAAACTTGGCAAAGTTGTTCTAGTAAGTTTCATATCCTTACAGACAAAAAAGACTTTTAGAAATCTAGGAAATTTTCTGCAACTGCTAATACTTACTTTGGTAAATTATTCTGCAGTATTCTTGTCGCATATTCCCTCAGATATTTTTGAAAAGCAGTAGTAAGTGCCAACATAGGTTGACCTGTGCTTAACTGTGAACATTGAACAAGACATTTCTTATAAAAGACAAAGAGATCAGCACAAGAAGGAAGAACAGCAGCTCCTTCTACTTCAGATTTTGGAAGTCCAGCCTTTTGTATATCTTCAACAAAACCATCCATCAACTGGGCAAGATTTCTAAAATAAATATATTTCTTTAAAACTTTATACCAAGAGTCTATATTAATGAGTAAACGCAATATTTCTAGTTTCTTTCTTCAAATATTAATAATTATACACAGGGGCAGCTTGTCCATTAAACTCCTGAAGCACTGCCCCACCAAAAATAATCACAAGAAATAATAAGTGAATTTGAAATTCAGTATTCTTTATTTTCCTTATCCAAAAAAACATAGTAATATTTTTATATTCATTTTGCAATCATGCATTCACTTTGTGTATCAATGCTAAACCTTGTTTAAGTTTATACAATGCATATACAGGGTGATTCAACACTTATCGTTCAAATTTCATGGGGAGGTAGGGAATACGTCAGGAAACCGATTTCACATAGGAAAGTATGTCTGCAAACGTCATCTACATGAACAAAATGGACAAGTGAACACAAGGAAACAGTACAGTTAAGTGGTAACGAACGTGACTTTTATTCCAACAAGGTAAAGTACAGGTTCACAGTAGGTGCTCAAAATTGTGACCATTTACACGGACACGGGATTCATAGCACCGTTGCATTGACCGCCGAACATTTTCAAAAACGCCTGGCATATCACGGACAATGCCTGCGGCGGCCACTATTCGTGCAACAAGGTCCATTTCACTGTCGACAGGAGTCTCGTACACATGGTCTTTCATGGCCCCCCACAAAAAGAAATCCATGGGCGATAAATCAGGTGACCTGGGTGGCCAAGCGATCGGTCCACCTCTACCGATCCATCGAGCTCCAAATGTTCGGTTCAGGTAATCACACGCAACAATTGTGCTATGGGCTGGAGCCCCGTCATGTTGATACCACATATCTCGGCGGATATGCGCAGAAACAGCGCCCAGAAAAGTCGGTAACACTGTCTCGAAAAATATTAGGTATTTCCGGCCGTCCAATCGGGGCGGTAGCAAGTAAGGTCCCAACAAACAGTCACCAATGATTCCAGCCCACACATTTACGGCAAAATGATGTTGCGCAGCGTGACTTCTCGTACCATGTGGGTTGTCGTAAGCCCACACATGTGAATTGTGTGTCTTGAACACACCTTCACGAGTGAATGAAGCTTGATCTGTAAAAAGGACAGAAGCTGGAAAACTGGGGTCCACGGTACCTTTCTGCATGAACCATTGTGCAAATTCCACGCTTCGGATAATCGTCAGGATGCAGTAACTGCACCCTTTGCAGATGGTAAGGATGCACACGTTCCTCGTGCAGTATCCGCCACACTGCTGACTGAGAGACCCCAAGCAGCTGAGCAATAGCTCGTGTGCTGGTATTCGGATTATCTTCGATGGACTGTAGGACTTGTTCTGCGACATTGACAGTCCGCGTTAGTCGTCTTCTCCCCATATCCTGCATGTTGCTGCGCAGTGAACCACGTTCACGCAGATTGCGATGCACACGTGCAAATATTTGATGCTGCGGTATTCTTCTGTTGGGGTATCGGTCTTCGGAAACTTGTCTAGCTCGGCGGCCGCTTTCACCAGCTGCCCCATATGTGAGATGCATATCCGCTAGCTCTTGATGCGTAAAACGATTCATCTTATCACTAGTAAGTCAGCTCGTACACTAATGACAGCAGGAGTGGTTGGGCGAGCTGTACACTGGTTGGGTGCACACAGCGCCCTCTACATACACATGCGTACATTTGCAGACATTCTTTCCTATGTGAAATCGGTTTCCTGACGTATTCCCTACCTCCCCACAAAATTTGAACGATAAGTTTTGAATCACCCTGTATATCCATTACAGCCACTGCTCAGAATTTTTATGCTATCTATTGAAGACTTATTAACTTAGCAAAAATCTTCATTTGACTGTGCTAGACTCAATTAGACTCAATAATATTTTCCTAACAGGATGTGTATGAACTGAATTTGAACTGGGTTATTTTGCCAAGGAAGGACATTTAGATATGAACAGTTTAGGAAGGAAATTTAGATATGAAAATATAACAAATTATTTAATATTTGGTTTACAATGGAATACTGATAATATATTTTAACAAGATGTTTCATCAGCAGTGCTTAGCTCAGTACAATGTCTTTTGACTTGCAATATAAAGATCTCTAGTTTGATAACAGATGCTCTCTTAATAGTTTGGTGTTTTTTTCAGTCATTTTTAAAATAATTCAATGTATTACCATATCACTTTTTTTTTTACAATTCATTGTAAAATAATATAATATAGTAAAATATAGTAAAATAAAATTAATACATAAAATGATATATGTATCTAATAAATTAATATTATAAATTAAACATTATACCCAAAACAGACAACAGTTCAAGTGATAATTTACAATGAGTAATTCAGTTTAAAATAATAAATATAAATTTATAATCTGAATGGAGTTGAAAAAAATAGCAAACCTATATATTACACATATTTTTCATGACATTTTTTCAAATACCAATAGAATGAAGAGAAAAATGTGTATATGTATAAGAAACTATTATAGAGAAAAACTGAATTGTACTAGAAAGGCCTAGAATGTTTTTCTCAAAATTTTCCCCTGAAATATTTCCTCAGACACCCTACTGTTTGCTAAATAATGCATTTTGAGAATAGCTGGGGGGAAAAAATGCATATGCATTATAGAATATCTTTTCAGTCCAATTCAATATCAGGTTTTCTAAAAAAATTTTCATACATCAGGGTCCTGCAAAAAAACTCAGTCATGAGCTGCCACCAGTTATACATTAAATTAAAAAACATTGTATAAGAACTACAAACAAGAATTCTGAATTGAAAAGAGTAGTAAATTAGTTTAAAAAATGCATCAATGTGCAAAGTGAATTATTTAAAAAGATATCCATACCATGGAATGCAATGCTAATATTGGAAGGAACATTATTATACATTATGTCTTTACAATATTCCAAACACAAAGACAAATCCTGAAATTAAGCAGTCCTGGATAAACTGAATGAATAAACTGTATAAAATCATTCCATTGCATAAATATGTTACTTACACACACATATGCAAAATAAATGCCATCTGTTTCAAAGCTACTAAAACTATATTTTTTTTCACAGCATCCATATTGTTTATGATTTTCATAACATCTTTATGCAAAGTGCACAATTTTTGTTTTGCACTGCTTTTATTGAACTCTTAAAATATACTAACATATGTAATAAGTACCACTGTAATAAGTAATTCTTACAGTGCATGCTTTAGACCAGTGGTTCCCAAGAGAGCATTTTAGAAATTTATGGAAGCATTTTCTTGCATTTTTCTGTGAAAATAAATTAAACAGATACTGGATACTTCTTAGAGGAGTTATGCATGTTTAATTTGCACAGAAAAACCTTTGAAATTCATGTATTAAAATATGTACTTACAAATTTGAATTCAAAACATTTTTAACTAGTTATACAGAGGAAAAACTAATGGATTCAGATGAACTTAGAAAATACTTGACAAAAGGGGGGCATTCAGCCCAAATTGTTTGGGAATCACTGCTCTAGACTGCTAGTCTATTGTAGAATTTGTTAAGTGCCATTGGTGACTGAATTTTTAAGTTTTATACTGTCTAATTCATCATTTTATTCTTAAAAATTTTTTATATTTAAAAAAAAATAAATGCTGCAATGTTTAGTTTATTTACCATACTATTTCAATAGTTTCAAGAGAGTTTATGTATGTCAGTCTATGCTGGAAAATGCAAGATAGAAATACTTGCTGCATTTTCTCCGAGTAGGCTCTGAGTAGGTATATGTGTCTGTTGCTGCAATGCACAACCTTATGCTGTAATCATATTAATGTCTTAGATCAGAGGTACTCAAATGATGGCCTGTGAAAGAAATTTGTGAACAACACAAAAATAGTTTTGAATAACATAAAACAAAAATTAAACATCCCCTTTTCTTCTAAAAGAAAAAAATTATGGATAAAAAATATAAAACACACTACATAAGTGAAATTAATTTTTTTTTTTAATATTCACTTCTGGTTCATGATTTTTGTGATTTTTTTTTATATTTTTGCCCATGAAAGCAACAGAAATTCAAAAAATAAAAAAAATCTGGAATCATCATCATCATCATCAAGCAGCCATGGGCTACAGAGGTCCAACCAGACCATGCACTTAAGTTCTCCGAGCAAGTCTGTCCTGAGCTACATCTGCTGCATCTGGCCACTGCACACCAATTCTAATAAGGTCCTGTTTGATACTGTCTGCCCACCTCATCCTTGGTCTCCCCCTCTTTCTGAAGCTTTTAGGCACACTGTTCATAACCCTATTCGTCAATCTATAATTATCCATACGGGCAACATGGCCAAACCAGCGGAGTCTCTCTCTGCACAATATGCTACTTAAAGGAGGTTGCAGAATACTTTGTTCAACCTCATCATTAGTTACAAAGTTGAACCACCTAATGCCCAAGATACTGCGTAAGCATCTAGAATCAAAAGCATCTAATTTCCTACTATCATTTTCACAGTGTCCAAGTTTCACTTCCATAACTAACCCTAGAAAGAACCAAACTATTATACAGTCTAATTTCAGTCTTTAGGTGCCTATTTCTCCACAATCTCCATAGATTCTAAAAAGTCCCGGCAGCAATACCTATCCATCTGTTAATCTCATGTCGCACATCACCAGTATCTGTTACCTAGCTCCCAAGATAATTAAACTGTGACACTTGTTCAAGATTGCAACCCTTCAGATTAACTGAATCACAGCCTGCCTAACCAATTTTCATCACTTTAGTTTTCTCTCTGTTTATAACCAAACCTACTCTACTACCAGTCTCATCAACAGCTTGAATGAAAGAGTTCATCTCATCAACATCATCTGCCAACAGGGCTATATCATCAGCCTAATCTAAATCAGAAATTTTCGTATATCCAGCCCATTTAAGGCCAAAATCTTTCCCTTTCAATGAATTTCGCATAACGTAATCAATAACCAAACTAAAGAGAAAAGGAGACAAAATGCACCCTTGTCGAACACCAGAAGCAATGCTAAACCAATTTCTAAAAGACTTACCAACTCTCACATGCAACTCAGTGTTATTATAGCTTTCATTATGTTAACTAACTTGTATAGTATACCATAAAATCTCACAATCAACCAGAAAGTATGGTGATCAACAGAGTCAAAAGCCTTTTTGAAATCAACAAAACTAGTAACCAAAGGTTTCTGAAACTCTAAACATTTCTCAAGAATCTGCCTAAGTGAAAATATCTGATCTACACATCCCCTACCACTTCTGAATCCACATTGCTCATCACACAATTGACTGTCAAACAGATTCTGAATTCTATTAAGCACAATCATGGAAAGAACTTTACCTGGAACAGACAGTACGCTGATATCCCTATAGTTATCAAAAGAACTGCGATCACCTTTTTTTGAAAATAGGAATAAAAATTGCTCTGGTAAAATCCTTAGGAACCATGCCTTTATCGTAAAAGTTATTCAAAATTTCAGTCATCCAAGTGGTAACAGAAACATTCCCAGCTCTAAGCATTTCCGTAGTAATTTCATCTATCCCTGGGGATTTATGAAGTTTAAGTTTAGAAATACCCAAAATAACTTTAGATTGTGTTATAGGGCCAACATTAAAGCCACCAATGCATCTATCATCATGCAAACAATGGGAGTAGAACTACCCATATTGTTTAGAACATCACTGAAATGCTCAGCCCACCTAGCCATGACAGAATCCTCGCCTTCTATAACCTTACAATGTTTATCCTTCAATCCCTATATAGCTGTCCGTTTTTTACCACACAAAACATTAACTATCTGATAGAGCTCTCTGCTGTTGTGCTGTCTAACTGCTTCTTCGGCTTTGTCACACAAGCCAAAGATTCTTATCAGCAGCTAACTGATCCTTTACACGTTTATAAGCTCTCTGTAATGCTTTCTATTAGAACTAGTACGGTATTGATTAAGGACATTCCTGCAGTTCCTTCTTTCTGAAATAAGCTCAAGTGCCTTATCACTTAAATAATTCTGCCTCCTCTGCTCCTTTTTTCCTAAAAAAGAGTACTGTTAGTTTCCAAAAAAGCCTGTTTAAAATGGCCCCATTCTTCCTCAACTTCAGTATTAAGCAAACCATGACTGTCATAATGACTAAGTAACCTATCATGGTAAGCTTTAGCTATAACTGGGTCTTTCAGAGCTTCAGTATTAAAGGTAAAATTTTTAATCCTAGCACAACACTTTTTAAGTTGCAAGACACTTTTAACAAGATAATGGTCAGATCCAATTTCAGCTCCCCTATATGACCTGGTATTCCTAACAGAACTAGCCCATTTGCTGTTAATTAATATATAATCAATCATATTCTTATGCAGCCCATCAGGTGAAACCCATGTGTACTTATGTATGTCGTGGTGTTTGTAATAAGTGTTAGTTATTCTGAAACCATTGAGTTTACTTACCTGTAGGAGACGTTGCCCATTGCCATTGCAGCTACCAATACCAAAAGGGCCTATCACCCCTCCCCAAAGGTCAGAGTCAGTACCAACTTTGGCATTGAAGTCACCAAGAACAAGGGTAATATCTCCTTTCTTGACAGAATTCAAAATATTCTGAAATTGTCCATAAAACCTATTCTTCTCATCCTCATCGGCATCCTCAGTGGGGGCATAACAACAGATAACATTAAAGTCTTTAACGCTTGTCTGAAATTTTGCTGTAAAAAACTTTTCATTAATGCACTCATATCCTAGAAGAGCATCACATGTGTGTCTGCTGAGAAGCAGACCCACACCTTGGTGATTCTTATTGTTGTTCCTCCCTAAAAAGAGAAATTTAAGATTATTTTTAAGAATCTGACCTTTATCTGTCCATCTGGTCTCTTGCAAGCCGAGAATATCTAAATTATAATGGTGGAATTCTTGTGTGAGGACATCAAGAGAAAAAGCTCTGTGCAGTCACCCTAATTGCAGACATGGGGGAAAGACCCATTCCCCCACCACTAAAGGCTGAAGCCATCTACATTGGACGACTTCCCCCAATGTAGAATTTGACGATGCCAGTAGAAGCAAAGAGTTCAGGTTCCTGTGATGACCTCTGCTCAGGATTATCCACCAGCTGATAAACATATCCTGTGAATCTATTCACTTGGGGCTGTCAACCCACAAACAAACAGAAAACACAGCAGAAGATTTTCCCTCCACAGAAGCCCACCAATGCAGCAAAATCAGGATCCATTACCAAGCTCAGAGTCATATATCTATCCAGTCCAATGGGTTTATATGGTCAGCACCAGGATCCTGTGTGGTTGACCATTCCTCAGCAGGGTAGAAAAAAAGAAAAGTAGCCATATTTGTCCAGATCAGTAGGCCACACTAATCTGGCAGCCCTCCCCTTCTGTTCACTTCCACAAGAGAGTATAGTATCTCTTTTGAAAGGTACTAACGGTCTACACCACAAGAAGGCGGGGTCTGACATTAGGTGCTAGGCCTGGTCGGTTCTATGCATCATCAGGGATTGGTGCAGAGCTCTCCTTCCATCACAGGGGATTGGTGCAGAGCTCTCCTTCCAGTGACTACCTAGCTACCATTTACAGACCATTGCTAGCAAATGTAATTACTCTTGTTTGGACAGTGATGCAGAAGGAAAAGAGCATATAATCTTTGGATTGGGTTATTTTTGAACAGCATTTTTGTTCACACAACAAACTAAATGGTCAGGTCAAAAGGACCATAAGGACTCAAAAAAGATTAGGGAAGGGGATGTACTGATCAGCAGTTAGGAGACAGATGGAAGCCTCTTGTCACAGCTATCCAGCATGTTCTTTAATGTGCAGAGAGTATGGCACTCCAAATACTTGGGGCCATGGCTTATTGTCCAATATGATGGATAGCAGCTTTTCAGTGCATATGGCAAAAAAGTTTATTACCAGTACATAAACTCATGAGTTCAGAAAATGAACATTGTCCCTGCAAGTATAAAGATTTTAAAGAAATGTAGGCAATCGTTTAATATAAATATTTTACTTGAATTTTCATAAAATGAAAATTTTATGAAATTTTTTTTATTCCTTATTTTTTACAATATATAAATTCTTAGATCTTAATAGTTTGTTTAGCTGATTCAAAATAATGTGGAGAGTTACTGCTATTTTAATCTAAATAGATAAACATATACATAAATATCTTAGCAAAAAAGCTCATTACTATTAGTAAGATGCCTGAAAAAGGATTATTCTGAGAGAATAAATTAGGTTCCCCTCTTACTTTAGCAATAATGTTTGCCTAGCTATTTTAAAACTAATGAATGTCTTAGAAGCTGTTCAGCAAAATTATTAGAGAAATTTTAACAAAATGCATTACCAAAATCGAGATACATGAATGATGGTTACAAACATCTGAAAAAAATTATCGCTGCCAAGGTGGGAATTGAACCCACAACTCTCTAGATATGTGCCAGAGTGCTCAATCGTTAAACCATGAGGCAGACAGTAAAATCTTCCAGAATAAGACCTATAAATCTTTCACTGAAATGTGGCAGACCTTGTGCCATCTATACTTCAGGAGAGGCAACTTTTTCAATTGTTGCTAATGATTTAGATGTTAATGAGGTGGTAAATTACACTTAAGCATTTATTATTAAAAAACCATCCATAATAAATACACAGATTACCTGCAGAAATAGACAATGCTCTGGCAAGTATCTAGAGAGTTGCAAGTTTGATTTCCGCCATGGCAGCGGTAATTTTTTTCAGATGTTTGTAATAATTATTGAAGTCTATTTCTACAGGTAATCTGTGTATTTATTATGGATATGAATGTTTTTTTATCCACAAGCCTTAGTAAAAGAGAGCTTAGTTTTGTGCACATTTTCTGTTTCTCATGCACTTATTTTTGGCATAATGTTCTCTATGTAGTCTAGTGCAAAACATAACATTTCACAAGGGCTCTAAGAAGGAATGAAAACGAGTTTGTGGGCTGATTTCATTTTTTAATTTTTTTTTATGCTTTTCTTTTTGCATTATGGCTTGTAATGTTCCATATTTAATGTTAATTACAATTAAACTCAAGAACGATTTATGTGCAGTAGTATTTTCTTTTCAAATAATAAAAAAATTTACAATAATTAAAAAGGTTTTTGTTGAAATGTAATAGCTACATTTAATTTACACTTTTTTAATATAAATGTTATTCCTACAGAATTAACTCACTTTAAGTATTTTAATTAACTTACTTGTCTTGGAACTCAACATAGATATTTAAATGAGGTTCAAAACATCGTGATATAATGCCTTGAAAAGGATTTGATTTAATCTTCATGACTGAAGCCTAAGATTAGAGAAAAGAAGCAATACCACTTTATATACAACTATATAATATATATAACTCAACATTTTATCAAGAAAGTTTGCTATTCTGCTGTACACACTGAGAGCAGTTTTTAAATTTAACTGATTTTATTAAAACTGCAATCAGAAAATGATTTTCATATGAACTTTCAGAAATTTTAACTCAGGAGAAATTGAACTACTAAAGTTAACCCTTTGCACTCGAGAGGCAACCCTCAGTCACCACTTGGTTTGATGCAGCAACTCGAATGGCGACTGAGAGGTGACAATAACAGTTTTATAAACAGATATCTTTCCTCTTTACATTTTAGATGTATAAATCTGTTGTCTAGTGCACTTCATAGTACAGCATTGTGTTTAATTAAAATTATTATTTTAAACTTACTGTTTTTAGCAGTTATAAAAATGGAGCGAAATGATGAAATTAGCAGCAGTGAAGATGAGTTTGATTTTATGTTGTTTATTTACGATATATTTTTATGTTAGTTGTAAAAATTTTCAGCAATTTTTTAGCAAAAAAACTTTGAATTCGTACTTTACTATAGTGAAAAAACCTTCGAGTGCAGAGGGTTAAACAATACATGCATTTTTGGATGGAAGTTTTTATGCTTTTTGTCAGCGTTTTATACAGATGTCTTTGTGTGAAAGTGTAAAACTTGCAAAAAAAAATGGTGCTTTCAGTTTCTTTCCTTCCATAAAAAATATTATTCATACTTAGGGGTAAAAATTAAATTGTCAAATGGAGAGTGTCAAGGGGTAAGAAAAGGGACTTATGATGAAGTTCCTCTTCTTCAAGCTGCAACCCTGAGGTTTTGCTGTTGCCTCTGGTCTTCTTTTAACTTTGATGGGGATGGTTGATATAGAGGTGACAGATAAAGAGGTTTCACTACTCTTTTGAAAGCAGCATCCTAAAATCCAAAGGTGCAGTAGACTCTTTATATTGGGATATCTTGAGGGTGCATTGCTAGATTAGTTTACTATTGCTGTAGATGGGGTTGTATCGCCTTTCACAGGCTCATCCAGAAATGTGTTTCAGGTGATTGGAAAGTTATACATTCCTCATTAATGATGTTTTCCTTGTTTAGGTAGATGATTAACTGTTCAGCATCCTCTAATTGCCATCAGGTAGGTGGTGAACAGATTATTATGCTTTCATTAAATTTAGATTTCTATTTTCTCTTTTTACCCAACTCAACAGAACCCTAATTTACGTTTTTCTTTTCTATGATAACCTAAATTTAATGAAACCAAAGTAATCTGTGCCCCACCTACCAAATACCAATTAGATTATATTAAACAGCTAATCAGCTACTAAAATAGAATAAAAAAATCATTAAAAAACGAATTTTTTAACCTTCCAATGGCCTGAAAAATACTCATGGATGAACCTCTGAAAAACACCCATACAACCCTATTCTCCTGAAATACTAAATGGTCTAGTGATACACTCCAAAGACATCCACAATTTAAAGAGTCTACTTTGCATGCACTGCCTTCAAACCTACACTATACTTTTGCACAGAACATTTACAGGAAAATGCTGTTGCCAAAAAAGTAGCAAAACCTATTCATATTTGCTGACAATCTATACATCAACTAACACCCTCAAAGGGCATTCGGTTAATGTCCCTGGAGGTGACAGCAGAACCACAACACTTCAGCTTGAAGAAGGGGAATCTTTTTATAAATTTACTGAACTACATTTGATAATCTAACATCACCAAAGGCTGTTGGATTAGTATGTTTTCATGAATAATAAAATAGTGAACATTTTGTTGTATTTGTAATACTTTTGTGAACTCAACACATGATAATAAGAAACACCATACATCACATTAGCAGTTTAAATGGAATTTCTGATCATACCTTATATCCTGTAACACTGTAGTTCTCAACCAGTACATTGTGAGCTTCAGTTGAGTTAGTTGGTTGGTTGTTTGGGGTTTTATGATGCAAGGGCAACTAGTCCATAATGTGTCAAACAAAAGATAATATAAATGATAAAAGACAAGTAAACCCACAACCAAAAGTTAAAACAAAAACATTACATTGTAAAATTGTAAACTAATGAAGAACGAGGGTGTAAGTATAAAGTAAAACAACTGGAGAAATACAAGATAAAACAATCCCAGGTATAAAAGACCTGGGTGAGATATACAAAATACAAGGTAAAATCAAAGTCTACTAAAATAGCCACAACGTTTTAAAAAAGGAAAAACTGGTAGTAAAATGCAATGATCAGATAAAAGATGTCCAAGTGTAAGAAGCTCAAACATAAAACTATAAAAGTCAAAATATAAACGACATTCAAGATAAAAACATGGACATTCAAATAAAATATATTTAATAGTTAAAAACGGTGTCACAAAACTCGCACTTAGGTTCGTTGTTCACCCTAAGAAGAAAAGAGTGTGTAATAAATGAATGACCTAAGTGCAGCTGAGCAAGTACAATTTCCACTTGGCGATTCCTGTGGTAACATGACTGCCATGGTTTGATGATAGATTTGATCTTAAAGAGCTTGTTCATAAGCTGTTCTGACCAAGATCTCTGCCACTGCACCTGGAGCTCGATTGTAAAATGATGCCGAAAATCCAGATATGGAACCAGAAATGGAGAGATAGACAGGGGTGTGGCTGACTTGGTTTTATGCTGTTTTACCTCTGAGTGGCACTTTTCTGCACACTATGGGCTAAATGGGCAGGTCACGTGAACCCCGAAGGCTCAGAGAAGGTTGGAGGAGGGGACTCACTGGAACAGCTGTTGTAGATGGCAGCCTCCCGTCAAGACCATCCAGTGTGTTCTTTAATGTGCACAGGGTATGGCTCTCCTGCACACAGGGTCATGGCTTAACGTCCTATTTGACAGACAGTGGCCTTTCCATGCCCATCGGTGTCCCCTACTGACCGTGGGTAGGGCGGGGAATTTTGCAGAGATAAATCTCAACACTGACCCAGCTGGGACTTGAACATGGGAACTAAAGATTATGAGCCTGGCGAACTACCAACTGATCCACCCCCTTGCTGACCACCCCCTTGCTGACTTGGCAGCAGCATCTGCCAAGTCATTGCCCCTGATAACAATGTGACTGGGAACCCAACAGAAACAGATGGTTGTTGTGGCTGCCAGACGATGGAGCTGCTGGCAGATCTTAGAAAGAACTGGGTGAGGCCTACGCCTCATCGAGATAAAGCTACTACCTCACTGAGCTAAGTGAGTCAGTATAAGGTACACACTGACGATGATACTTAGCTGATAGTGTGCAACTCTGCAGTGATCTGCAGAGTTGCACATGGGGGAACACTACAGTGGGATCTGGTCTGCAATGATTACATCACAGCAGACCATGGCTGATCACACTGATGTGCTGAACTTCGAGCCATCTGTGAAGACAGGCAAGATTTAGTTGGGTGTTTAACCTCTGAATGGCACTTTTTTTGCACACAATGGGCTAAATGGCCAGGTCACAAGGACCCTGAGGGCTTTGAGAAGGTTGGGGGAGGGGACCCACTGGAACAGCTGTTGGGAGACAGATGGTAGCCTCCCACCAAGGTCATTCAGCATGTTCTTTAATGTGCACAGGGTATGGCTCTACCGCACACTGGGCCACAGCTTAATGGCCCATCCGACAGACAGCAGCCTTTCCAAGCCCATCGGTGTCACCTACTGACTGTGGGCAGGAGGGGAGTTTTGCGGAGATAAATCTCAACTGACCCAGCTGGGAATTGAAACTGGGAACAGCAGATTACGAGCCTGGTGCGCTACCGAGAGCCACCCTCACCCCAGACAGGCAAGAAGTCAGGGTACTCAGCATGATGGCTGGCAAAGAATTGCAGGTACACATAGTCTGGTGTAAAGGCCTTCCCCATCCTGCACAGGGGAAAATCACAGGAAACAACGAGCCACAGTGAGAGTGACTCGACTGTGCGATCAAGGGAAACAACCAGCCACAGTGAGAGTGACTTGACTGTGCGATGCTATCAAGACTAGTGTTGATGTCTCTGAGGTAGCCTCCGACTCGCAAACCAAAAGGACGAATGGCAGTTGGCCGATTAGTGTAAGGCATTTCCCACTTTGGACTGAACATGCAGTTCCAAGTGAGATGGCCAGACAGGGATCGCAATTTAGATGTGTATTGTAGGGACAACTGCTAATGGCGAAGAGATAAAGATGATTCGTTGTTCTCAATGTAAAGACTCTGGACCAATGAGGTGCAGAAGGCTCCAATGCAAACACAGAGAGCCTGATGCTGGAGGGGGTCCAGCACCTTCATCACCGAATCCTGGGTGGAGTCATACACCTGTCCGGTCAAAGCTGGCCATAGTCCAGTTTCGAACAAATAAGCACACGGTACAGGCAGAACAGAAAACAGTGGTCAGCTTCCCAGGAGAGAGAGGAGAGGGCCTTGATGATGATCAATGCCCACATGCACTTGGACCTGAGATGATGTATGTGTGGCAAAAACGTCAATTTTCGATCGAAGATGAGACTGAGAAACTTGGTCTCTGCCACAAATAGAATGATGTTGCCACCGAACCGTAGCTCGAGATGCAGATGAAGATTATGCTTGTGGCAAAAGTGCATGCAAGTGGTCTTCTGTGGGAAGAATCAAAATTCGTTGGCCATCACCCAAACTAAAAGACTGTTCAGGCAATTGCAAACTAAAAGACTGTTCAGGGCAATTTGCAGTTGCCTTTCAATTACCTTCATGCTGGACAAAGAGCAAAAGATGCTAAAATCGTAACATAGAGGGCATTCCCTACAGATGGAGGAAGTTGTCTAGTAATAGAATTAATCTTGACAGTGAAAGTGTAACACTCAGAACACAGACTTGTGGCACTCCCATTCTTTGGGGTACGGCTGTGACATAGTGTTGCTGACATGAACATGAAAAGAACATGCCCATAAGAAGTTGGAGATGAAGATCAGCATGTGACCTCTCAAGCCGAAGCTATGGAGATCACGAAGAATGCCAAATCTCCAAGCATGTCGTATGCTTTTTGATGTCGAAGAAAATTGACAAAATGAATTTCTGATATCCAATTCGAGGCATATCAGATGGTCAAGAGTTGACTGTTGCCTGCAAAAGCCACACTGTGTGTTGGAAAGAAGGTTGTGTTCTAAATACCAGATGAGTCTCACATTTACCATTCTTTCCAACACCTTGCACACGCAGCTTGTCAACACAATGGGACGATAATTAGAAGGAATCCTTTCCTGGCTTCAGGAAGACCAAGACGATGACCTCCCACCAGGAGTCTGGAAACAGCTCCTTGAGAAAAAGGCGATTGAAAAGATGGAGCAGTTGATCCTTACTTACTGGGAAAAGATGTTGGAGAATAACATAATAGTCATTGTCTCGCCCGACAGCAGATGCACGAGAGGTGTGCAGAGCAAGGCAAAGTCCTCCGCTGTGAATGGCCTGTTGTAAGGCTGTAGGCCATTTGAGTGGAAGGACAGCAGAGAGCATTCGGCCTTGCTCTTCTTTGCCAGAAATTCAGGAGAGTAGGAAGATGAAGAAGAGATGGAGGAGAATGACTCCCCCAGATTGTCGGCAATTGCTTTGGGATCAGCAATTGCCTGTCCATTGTGCTCCAGGATCGATAATGAGTGGGATGTGTAGTTCCCACTCATCTTCCAGACTTTATCTCGCATGACCTCAGAACTAGTCATAAGGTAAAAGAAGACATATATTTGATCTGAGATCGCTTCTGGTTCTGGCACCAGATAAAACAAGCTTTTGCCCTGGCACATTTGAAAGCTTCAAGTTTGGGGGGATGTCGGATATCTCCAAAATCCCCTAAAGCCTTGTTCTGAGCCTTATGAGATGTGGTGCAATCTGGATTCCACCACGGTTTCAGAAAATGAGAAAACTGTGTCGAAGTTTGGGGAATTGTGGATGCAGCTGCATCTATGATACAGTCCATTAACTCCTCTACTGCCACATTGATTGGCTACTGGCTAACAGAGAGTTCATCTAGCTCAGAGAGAAGCTTGAAGCCACTCCAGTCAGCCCGATCAAACCTCCACCATGAGATGCATGAAGGGCTGCAAGGCCCCCACGGCAGATGGTGCACACCACAGGGAGGTGATCGCTTCCATAAGGGTTGTCCACAACCTCCCATGTAAAGATTGGAAGGATCAAGGAGGAGCAGATAGTGAGGTCAATGGCAGTGAATGTGCGGGTTAGGGAATGAAAGTACATACTGACACCAGTGTTCAACAGGGAGAAAGAAGGATCCAGGACCCCACTCCTCCCATTGGTGTCAGCACTACCCCAAATGGACAGTGTCCGTTGAAGTCCCCCATAATGAGGAAGGGGGATGATAGCTGTGAGACAAGGTCATCAAGGTCTTCCTGGAAGATGATACTTCCAGGTGGAAGATATACTGAGCAGACAGTCAAGGCGAACCCCACAAAGAGGCAGATGTCTACCACCTCTAAGTTGGTGGATAGGAGAATGACCTGGAATGGAGAATAGCTGCCCATGAGGTTGGCAACACCCCTGTGAGCTGGACCATCTCCATCCCGGTCCTGGTAAACTAGTGAAAAGTACCGGATCATGGGATCTGTGACTGGCTGCAAGTATGTCTCCTGCAGGCACACACAGATGGGCTGCTGTGCCTGAAGGTGGGCCTTGATGTCATCAAGATTCTTCTGGAATCCACGACAATTTCATTGTAGGAATGTGGCCATTTCAGGACTTAGAAGAATGGGTGGGCAACAAATTCCAATTCAACTTAACCACTACAGAGGATAAGCGTATTCTCTGTAGTGGGTTGGATAATAATTGGGGACGTCTGTATCCATGTTCTCGATATTGTCTGAGGGACATGGATCTGTTATTGCCCTTCATGGAAGTTGTAAGATTTTCTTCTTTGGCCCCAGTAGAGGCCCCTTCGGTTTTGAAGGTCTAGCTGTCTGAGGACAGGAAAGAGGAGGCCTTCCAGTGGAAGGCTGAGTTGCAGGAATGGGAACCGGGGTTGTTATCAAAATCGACACCAACCTTGGTTTCACCTCCACCATGATGTATTTAGCTGTAAGTGAGAAAGATTCAGTACGTGGTATATTGATGTCAGTCTGCACCGCCACCAAAGTCATTGGAATGATGGGTTTTCCAATGACTGCACTGGCATAGGAAACCTTGCCAGGTGAGGCAGGCAGTGCAGCAAGCTTTCTCACCTCAGCGTATGAGATCTTGATGGTTTTGAGGCATTGCACCTCCTTTTCCTCCTCCCATTTGGGACAGTCACGAGAATATGCTGGATGGTCGTCACTACAGCTCACACAGCTTGCCTTTTCTGCTGTGCAGTCAGGATCAAGGTGATCCTTGCTGCCACAGCAAGCACAGGTGAGTTTGCTCTGGCAAGCTGCATGGGTGTGACCGTATATTTGGCACTGAAAGCAGTGCAGAGGGTTCAGTATATACATCCTTACCTCACAATGCAAATAACCTGCCTCGATGGAAGAAGGCAGGTGTAGTGTGTTAAAGGTTGTAATCAGTACCTGGGTGAGTACCAATTTCCCATCACAGCATGGTGAAACCCAATGGATAGCTGTTACTCCTTGATGGGTGAGCTCTGAGAAGATTTACTCCTCAGTGATTTTGAGAAGGCCCCACTCAGTGATCACACCCCGAGAGGTATTCAAGGTTTGTGGGGAGTGACCATGACAGCAACCCCACCAATCTCTGTAACCTTTAAGAGTAGTTCTGAATGTTTTGAACAAGCGGTCTCAACTTGCAAGTCACCAGATCGTAAGCGCTTGATGGATTTTGGTTCTCCTGCAAGACCTTTCAAACCTTTGTTGACAAAAAAATGGGGACATATCCCCAATTACTTGATCACCCATGGAGTGGATGAAGACACAGACAAAGATGACGACAGTGTAGATGACAAAGACAATGAAGATAGGGGCTCATGCCGAGCCATCTTAGCAGCATTGATCATATCAATTGTATCATCAACTCTCATGATTATTGTCGTGTGGTTCAGTGCACGCTATCCCCATCACCCACAGAGCCCATAAAGGGGATGCCCAGTTAGGTGTCAGGATTATGGAGGCACTATACCCACACAGTGAGCTAAGTCCTCACAAATAAGTAAAAGGAAAATGAAAAGAGAAATGCACAGAAATAAACTTTCTTCACAAAATGAACTAAGCAAAAAAATAACAAAATTGTGAACAACCAAATTGGCCTCACAAAGAAAGGATAACTACTAAAGGAAAATAAGCTGAGGGGAAACTTGCAAACCTGTACCTGGACATGGTCAAGGTTACTCACCACTCTGCATAGTTGACCCTAGCAGTTCCTGCCCACCAGCTGATTGCTCCTGGGGGGACCATCCCAGGAGCTCCCATTTACCAGAAGCAGACGCCCTGGAATCTGCTGCCCAGCCTTGCTATGAACAGGCTCCCCAATGGCAAGGCAGCCAAAGGGAATCCTGCCAGTCATGAGCTGAGGAGGGAAGATGGAGACCCCTGAGCAACTACCAGGATCCTCCTTTCCAAGGACACGAGTCTCCGCGCACAGCACAGATGAGTATTCACCCTGAAAAGGTGCTCGAGCCAGCAGAACCTTCACAGGATGGTCCCCTCACCGTACTTTAGTTGAGATATTACTTTAACAACATCCAATGCTCCCTTCTTTTTCCTTTGTTTTCCTTCTTTGGATGACATATTGTATGTGACGTACAATATGCCAGTAAGAAATTTTGCATACATTGCATGTTTCATGATACTTTGTGCGTGGTGCAGTGTTCATAATAATTTGGCCAGGCAGCGTACATTACATTATCAAAAGTATTCAGACGCTTCCATGTTATTTCAATGGAAAGTTACATTCAAAGTTCCATAACTTCAAAAATAAGTGTTTTACAGAAAAATATCACTGTAAATAAAATAAAGACATACTTGTTCACCATTTAAGAATTAAATTGGAGCATTTGAACAACAAATACTACTATTACAATAATCCTAAAGTTTTCTTCAAAACTAACAAAAACTTAAATGATCACTACACCACTTCTAAAATTGCATTTTAGTGAATTTGCTGTAAAATCATTTGTGTTTCAACTTTTGTTATAAATTCTTATGGTCAGCTATGCTATCAGTAAATGTTTCAGCCTCCATATCATTATAAATATCAAACGAATATTACTGAAAAATCTAAATTTCAGAACTATGAGTGAGATCTCCAATTTTCTTGAAATTCTACCAATTCTTCTGTAAACACTTTTCTATAAAAAAACTTATTTCCAAAATTTAGGAAGAGTTGAGTGCGATTTTTCATTTAAACAAAATATAAGTGTGAAACATCTGGTAATATATTAGGTGTCCAAATAAGTTTGTGCAGTTTCCACCTGATTGAAGTTCTTATACAAATTATGCAAAATATACAATGCATCAAATAAGACTCAAGTCAGTTGCTTTCAAAAACACAAGGTGAGTGCTGAAACAAACTCTTTGAATACTGTTGCATTTGTAGAAGCTAGAGAGAGTATATCAACTTTCCAAGTGGATTCTGCATGAACTTACAGCTGACCAGAAGCATATGAGATTATCAGTCACATATCGCTGTTTCAGCAACACAAATATGAATCATTTCTCGGTAGGTGGTGACTTGTAATGAAAAGTAGATCACATACAGCAACCCTAAGTGTTTATATCACTGGTTATTGCCCAGAGAACCTGTTCTGCTAACATCATCAGGAATCTGCCTGCACATCATCAGGAAGACTGCAAAGGATATACCTGCACATCATCAGAAGAAAAATACTGTGTGTGGTGGCACATACAGTATAATACAAGAACAATAACACAAAATATAAAAAATAAATAAATAAATAAAATAACACATGAAAAATTTGTGCACTATGAACTGTTACCCTCTGACCAACTAATACAGAGAACATGCACTCAGAACAACTGCAATGGATGCATGATGCATTACTGCAGAAGATGACTACATTCATGAATAGGAAAGTTGTTTCTACCCATAATAAATACACATATTTCCTGTAGAAATCGACTTCAGTAATTATTACAAACATCTGAAAAAATTATTACTGCCATGGTGGGAATCGATCCGCAATTCTCTACATACATGCCAGAGTGCTCTACCTTTAAACCACAAGGCGGATGCTAAAATCTTCCAGAATAAGACCTATAAATCTTTCATGAGATGTGGTGGACCTTGCACCATCTATATTTCAAGAGAGGCAACTTTTTCAATTGTTGCTAATGATTTAGATGTTAATGATGAGGTCAATCACACTTAAGCATTTATTATTAAAAATCCATTCAAAACAAATACACAGATTACCTGTAGAAATCGACTTCAATAATTATTACAAATATCTGAAAAAAATTATTGCTGCCATGGCAGGAATCGAACCCGCAACTTTCTAGATACTACCAGAGCATTCTACCATTAAACTACGAGGCAGACACTAAAATCTTCCAGAACAAGATCTATAAATCTTTCAGTGAGATGTGGAGGACCTTGCACCATCTATACTTCAGGAGAGGCAATTTTTTCAACTGTTGCTAATGATTTAGATGTTAATGATGAGGTCAATCACAATTAAGCATTTATTATTAAAAAACCATCCATAATAAATACATTTGAGGAAAATTTAAGGATTCCAGACCATTTAAGGCCAAAATCTTTCGCTTGAAGTGAATTTCACGTAACATAATCAATAACCAAACTAAAGAGAAAAGGGAGACAAAATAAACCCTTGTCGAACACCAGAAGCAATGCTAAACTATTTCTAAAAGCCTTACCAACTCTCACATGCAACGCGGTGTTATTATAGAGAGCTTTCATTATGTTAACTAACTTGTATAGTATACCATAAAATCTCACAATCAACCAGAAATTATGGTGATCAACAGAGCCAAAAGCCTTTTTGAAATCAACAAAACTAGTAACCAAAGGTTTCTGAAACTCTAAACATTTTTCAAGAATCTGCCCAAGTGAGAATATCTGATCTACACATCCCTACCATTCCTGAATCCACATTTCTCATCATGCAATTGCCTGTCAACCAGATTCTTTATTCTATTAAGCACAATCATGCAAAGAACTTTACTTAGAACAAAAAGTACTTGTTATAAGTGTTTTAATTTAGTAGACCAAAACTGTATGAATTTATTTGGATATCTAGCTTGGCTGCTGATCAAAGGACCTGGGTTCAAGCCCCAGGTAATGAATGGTTGTTTGTGTTGTTTTTCTGCTGAGGTCCTACCATCTTCACAGACCTATTATTGCTTATAAACCGACAGGCTCCTATCAGACCTCTGTTGCAAACAGCTGCTTGAGGGAATATTTAGTTTTTATTCTTAATAGTGTGTAACACTTAGAATTTTGTTTACTCCTGTCATTTGGAAATGTTCTCCAAGTAATAAAAAAATTAATGACATATCCACTGATGAGCTTGCATGACCATTCATGAAGGGTCAAGTTAGATCATATGCCTCAATTAGATTCCCCATGTTGTTACTCTTTTCATTGTTTTGAACTCTATCAGAGATCCTGTGGACCCTTTGACTTTGTTGAAAACTCTTTAAATACTGAATTAATATTACTGAAAAATCAATATTTGTGCAGATTTGGTTGACTTCTTTATCTTCAGTCACATTTTCCATAAAAAGCTTATTCTAAAGTTAAGGAGCACTAATTTGTGGCTTTCCACTCAAAATATAGAAAATTTTCTAATTTTAATTTTTTTTTCTATGAATGAAAAAGAATGGAAATGACACTGCTTAAATTTTTTTTGGAAAATAGTCCAGTTTATAAAAAAAATGCACAATCCTTAAGTACAGAAGAAAAATTTGCCTTGAGCCAGCTAGGATTTGAACCTACAACAGGAGTCCATATCACACCCAGCTCAAGATAATTTTTACTTGAAATTGACTTGAAATTTTTTATTTATACTTGAAATTGTCCATCCTACAAGCGATTACTATTAGTAATGATCAATCCTTTTTTTTTAATATACTACCAAGAGAATGGAGAAACATAGAAGCTACTACTAGTTTAAACAGATTTTTCTCTTTTGTTTCGAGTCGTTTCATCTTCAAGTGGCATTTTTTGTACACAATGGGCTAAATGACCAGGTCACAAAGACTCCAAGAGCTTAGAGCTCAGTAGAGAAAGGGAATACATGGATAGCTTTCAGGAGACAGACAGAAACTCTCATCAACATCACCTAGTGCAAGGATGGCCAACATTTTTCCGTATTGTGACACATATTGTTAGAAATATGTCACATGCCACCCAGGGACAGATTCAAAGCCATTCAAGTCTCTGCATTGGTTTAATTTCTGATTTCTAAAATTAGTTGGCATGCCACTAACAAATGCTGTGTGTGCCATGCTGCAGGTTGGCCACTCTTGATCTAGTGCAGTGGTTCCCAAACTGTGCTCCGTAGAACCCCGGGGTTCTGCAACCCTGTTGTAGAGGTTTCAAGAGCAAAAATCTGCAGTGGTGGAAAATTTAAATAAAGTCCAAATTATCCCATAAAAGCAAATATTATACTTTCTTTTAAGTATAAGGTATTCTACCAACTCAACTTGGTTTTCCCTGAGCTTGAAAGAGCGCAATACAAGATAGTAAAAGTAAGTTAGTTCACCATGATTCTAATAGAATTCATCATCAGTCTTCTGTTATTATTACTGCATTTGCTACAGTTAGTTGCATTTAAGGTTATGTCCAGACTTTCATATGTATTCTGTCAGTTGTTTTTATTACTGATGCATTATTTTTTAACGTATTCCAACCTTCAAGGTATAATAATCAATATTATAACTGTAGTATTTTGTATCTTCCATATCTATTTCTTTTGTTCACTCATCTATTTTTATTTATGATGCTAGCCTGTTTATTTAATCATATACTCATTCATACTATTTATGTTTTTATTATCTATTTTACATTTATAAATATTTCCCATTGGATTATTAATACAGACCTAATACTCAAACAAGAATAAATGGATAAACCAAACAGAACGAAATACATGAAGTATAATGCTTCAAAAGTTACACTTTTTACTGTGAATATATATAAGCCTATTAAATAAAAAAAAATAAATCCCCCCTCAAGCAGCTGCTTGCCACAGAGGTCTGACAAGAGCCTGTCAGTTTATATGCCACAGTAGAAGGTCTGTGAGGATGGCAGGACCTCAGCAGAAAAACGACACGTATATCCATGCCTTACCCGGTGCTCGAACCCAGGTCCCTTAGATCAGTAGCCAAGCGCGCTAACCACTCGGCCATGGGACAGCTAGATATAAGCCTATTACACTAAGAAAATCTCATATAGCCCATGTACATAACATAATACAGTGGTGACCCCAAGGGGTTCCACAGGACCATTTGTAAAATGCTAAGGGTTCCCCAATATAAAAAACGTTTGGGGACCACTGATCTAGTATATTAGCATCCATAGTGTATGGTTCTCCTGCACATGGGGTCACAGTTAAACATTCTATCTGGTAGATCATAGCCTTTTAAAGACAACCAGTGTCCTTTTTCTCATCAAGGGCAGAAATGGGGTTAGTGGAGAAAACCTAAGTGCAGGCACAGTAATGATTTAAATATGGTAGCATAAAGCTAGAAAATAGTACACTAAGACAATCCTTGCCCCCTTTTATACCAGGATATACTCACTGCAACAGAATTATAGGTTCTCAGGTCACATTGACTCAGTTAAAAGCTCAATTATGTGCCTTTGTGCTTAGGAAGGTTAATTATCCAAATGTTTAAAAAATTGGATGTTAATTACTTTTTACATATTGAACTACTATGTACTACTGCATAGCTAACACAAGGATATGCTCACTGGAACAGAAGTAACAAATATCTCAGGTAGGGCTATGTGATTTATATTTCCACCTGTTTTCTTAATTCAAATACTGATCTTAAAAATGTGTTACTTTGTGCATCTTAAAACAATAAATTACCATTCATACAACTTAAAGATGCTTTTAAAAAGAGCCCAATGTTAAGAATGCTAATAATGTCATATATTACAAGGCTAAGGCCATTTTGTCACAGATTTTTTTCTTCTGTGGAGCTATGTTGAAGATAATGCCAACTGCAATAACTCACACAAAATGAATGAACTGAAAACCAACATATCCAATATGAATTTCAACATTTCACCCATGGCGCTGGAGGTAATCTGCAAACATGCTTCATCATACATGGTTATGTGTGGTGCACTGGTGCATACTTTCAGAACTTCTTAGAGCAAAATGCACAATAAATACTTCATATGAATAATATACTCACACTATTTAGGGTTCTAATTTAAAACTACCAGCCCTGCCCTTATATTCATTATTCATTGAGTTTTGATTTTTTTTTAATCACCCTATATAAATAACCTAGGTTTTTGCAATTTTAGAGGTAAAACTGATTAAAAATTAGTAACCTTTTCAACTGTTGCTTCATTTTTTTCTCCTGCTTCATTGTTTATTTCTTTGTCCATTTCTTCAGAAAATGGATTTGGTCCTTCAGTTTCTTCAAATGGATTGCTTCCAGTAGGAGGTTTAACTGGCTACAAGAAGGTGAAAAAGTAACATGAAAAATTAAGTGCGTAATGAAAGGAAATTAAAAGCAGCTAAACAAGCAACAAAATATGTTCAAAAATTACCACCATTTATTGATCTGGTTGCATGTTTTTTCTTTTTTTTTTGTTATGTACTCTTTAGTGTATGTGCTTCTTTTTTCCAGGAAAGTTACAATTACTGAGGAAAAACAACAGACTAACTTAAACTTTCTGAAGTTAGATACCTTGGACACTGAGTTATAAGACAAAGTTGTAAACTTCATGAGTGTGATGGTAGACAAGGAATAGAGCCTTACTCTCAGCATTTGATGACCTTAAGAGAAATTGTAATTCATAAGCAACAACAGAAATCTACACAGATGAAAACTGATTTGCTTCTTAAGCCTGCACCTCCTTTAGAATCAACATCTCTTGAAAGCATTAGGTTGCCAACCGAATGATAACAGTAGATTTTTGACAATGATTCAGGGTGGCTGTGTTGGATTGTTTTATCTCTGAGTGGCACTTTTTTCACACATGGATTAAATGGCCAGGTCACAAGTACCCAGTGGTTCAGAGAAGATTGGGGAAAGGGAATCCATTGGACAGTTTTAGGAGACAAATGGTAGTCTCTTCTCAAGGCCATTCAGAATATTCTTCAATGTGCACAGGGTATGGCTCTTCTGCACACAAAGTCATGGCTTAACAATGGATGGCAGCATTTCCACGCCCATCAGTGTCCTCTTTCTGACTGAGGGCATGGGGGGGGGGGACATTTAGCAGAGATAAATCTCAATACTAACCCAGGCAAGACTAGAACCTGGGAAACGCAGATTACGAGTCTGAAGTGCTACAGTCTGAAGTGCTACATAGTACTACTGAAGTACTACTATGTTGCAATGTTCTTTACATTATTTGTGATATCATATTCACATTACTTGATTTCCTGTTCTATGGGCACTGTGTAATGTTTGAAAAGATGTTTCTAAATCGCTTCTATGTTAACCCTTTCAGTCCCTCAATAGGTTGTTATTATTCAGTATTGTCCTTCAAAGTGTTACAGCTGCATGTGTATATCATTAATTATAGACTGAACCAACCCCCACCGCACAGTGACTGGTATTTGCAACATCTGTTATCATCATCATGATAAACACTGTATCAGGGTGACAAATGGAAGCATTAACACCTCACTACACTATTTTTTAGTCTCTATTACTATTAGTGCTGTTTATAATAAACCTATCCCAGGTATTATTATTTTTAGTCTATTACTTCACTATATAATAAACTATAGTATATGCATATAAGCAGAGTGCTGTTGAAAGGAAAAAAACTTTCAATCCTACATATTGTCCTCTATTCTGGACAGCCCTTCCCCCATATAGTCTGCAGAATTAAGGTTTTACCGTGCTAGAAAATCACACAATTTAGCTACTAAAACCCATAATTTTCTTCTTGTAAAAAAAATTCAGAAAGTAACTTATATTTGGAAATGAAGATTACTAAAATTAGGAAAACAGAAATTAATGCAACTCAAATACATGTTTTAATGGAATGCATGGAAAAACATCTACTTACATTGTAAATAGACAGTTCATTTTTATTACCTAATGGATTATTACCAATGAATGGAAAACTCCTGAAACCCCAGTCAACTAAAATGTTTTGCTGACAACTATGGAATCACTATATTGTGATGATTCTCACAACAGTAGGCTTCCAAACTTTGGCAGCCTCCTAGGATTTATAAAAAAAAATTCCCATCCCTGGTTAATAGAATATTCAAATGCCATACTATTGGCTTCAGTAAAATATGAGCAGTTTTAAATGTCTTTATTAGAATATTTGCAGTGCAAAAAAAAAATCAGATCAAACTACAGTCTTCCAAAGCTCTTTGACCCTAACATTCATTTATCCAACATTTTTGAACTATACATAATGCCAATGGTGGTACAGCTCTACTCTGTACAGTAGACTACAATTTGTAATTAATATGCCACTTAAATAAAATTGGTTTTGGAATGTTCTTTACATTATTTGTGATATATTCACATTACTTGATTTCCTGTTCCATGGGCACTGTGTAATGTTTGAAAAGATGTTTCTAAATCACTTCTATGTTAACCCTTTCAGTCCCACAATAGGTTGTTATTATTCAGTATTGTCCTTCAAAGTGTTACAGCTGTATGTGTATATCATTAATTTATTTATTTAAGTGCATAAAGGGACTGTTCTGTGACTTTCAATGACGAAAAAAGTGTACTGCTGCCTGTTTTTAAATCATAAATTAATGGCATTGTACAAGCACAGTAGCAGCACTTTGAAAAATAGAAGTCATGTATATAGTTACAACCACACCACTGAAAGGATTATAGCTTATGCTGCTCCTTATGAATGAGAATGATGAGCCTAAGCTATCTTTACTAATTTAATTAATATTATTAAATAATACAACCTATCAATAATTAATTTTATTCTTAGAAGTTCCAGGAAGCAATAAAAAGATATTAATAAAATGGTACTCTCTACATTTCATCTTGTTTGCTAATTAAATGCACTTAAAAACACATACTTCCTTTTTCTCAACTGGAAGCAATACTGGTACTTCTAATGTTATTCCTGAAAAACGCCGAGAAAGGAGTGCTTCAAAGCTAGTTGTTTTCTGTATGGCAAAGAGCAGAAGTCGCACATGTATTTCTTGGACTCTTGATACCATTATCTTTCCAAGTTCTTTTCTAAATGTGGAAATACAAAATAAATACATAATATAATAACTGTACACCAAATAAATAAATAAAAAATAATAACTTTCAGATCAATAATTTAGAGGTGTAACACATTTCACAGAATCAGAAAAATAGAAAAAAATATCACAGTGTACTATTATACCACTTTATGAACCATTTGATTAATTGGATTCCATAGTCATTTCAGGGAACTAGTGATCAAAATGAAATTATATTTAGAAACATTTTGTAGTAACATATAATAATTGGCCAAATATAAATAAAATATTAGCTATTGTGCATTGTTTTCCACATAAAAATGAATAAATAAGCAGAAAACAAAAAAAATTACAATTACTGAGGATTTTTACATATAACCATTACACCACAATATATGAGAAACAATGTACAATTTAGCAATCTAAATATAATATAGTGAAAACTTTTTCACCTGGTGATTTCACAAAATTCTACAGCAATTCTCTCACTGACTTCCCAGTCAGGGGGAAACATGCGCCCAAATTTTTCTTCAAATTCTATAAGATGTTTCTTTAGCCAAGTGTATCGTTTGTCAATTTTGTCCAACCATGCTACCTAATGTAAAAACAAAATTACAGTTAAAAGAGCTGTTAAAAAACAATTACATTATTACAAATTATTTGATTACACAAACTACTATTAGTATGATATTATAATATACATACAAAATTTCCACGTGACTAGATTTATTTTCTGAATCATCATCACTGGTGATATTTAAATCTACAAGAGTTACTTTCAAAAAAGGCAATCAAAAAAGATCTATAAGAGTTACTTTTAAAATCCTTTTAAATCTACAAGAGTTGCTTATACAGAGTCCACATTTCACTACCTTAACATTAGCCCTTTAAGTGGTAATTATTGTGGTAAAATTGTATATCAGCTGGGATCACAAAAACGTTTTGGGCTTGCCAGTTTAAGGATTAAAAGTGACCAAACTACACTTGGTACTCAAAATTAAAGCCTAATGTTGTATCTCAAAAAGTATGCAAAGAAATGTGGTGTACATATAATTTAAAAAAAAAAATCAGGATTGCCATAAAAGAGCTATGACTGCTGTCACGACTTATTTCTGTTTTAGCCAGTCTGACTTTAACTATGCTAGCATTACGATTTCACCATGTTACAAAGACAATGTAAGTCAACTATGTACAGTGAAGAGTAATAAGTAGGATGGAAGCAGGTCAATCCCAGACTGGAGTTTCAGGGTCTTAAATTTACCACAAAATGTCTTTTTCGAGACTTTGGAGACAATTTCAAGAAACAAGAGAGTGAGCTATAAATCAGGATAAAGTTGTCCCAGACTACTCATGATGATCATTATCTGTCTTTAACAACAACATAAGAAGAAAACAGCTGGCAACTTGAACACCAATTCTCAATGTTTATTCAGAAGAAGAGAACAAAGAACTACTGTAACATTAGGAAAACAGGCTATTTTATTATGGTAAGTGATGGTCTGGCATGATGTCAAGCTGCACAGAGCTTCATATCTTTCATGGGTTACTCTGACTGCTCAAATAATATACAGATGATATTTTTACTTTTGCACCTTATTTGATACTTTACAAGGATGCTCTTAACCCTGATTTAATCTTTATTGATAATAATTCCCATAGGACTCATTTGGTTGATGATTTCCTTGAAATTCAAGATATTCATAGAATGAAGTGGCCAGCCAGATCCTCTGACCTGAATCTGATTAAACATATATGGGATAACCTAAGGGATGAAAATTACAAGTTGCAAGCCCCCTCTAAAACCCTTCATAAGTTCCAAGCTACTTGGAACAGATGGTATGAAGAGTAGCATGGTTCCCCACATCACAAGCATTAATTTGGCATAAATATCATTACACTCGATCTTTTCCCCCTCAGGGGGGGAGAGTTGCTCAGTCAGTAGCACACCAGACACATAATCTGTAGTTCCCAGGTTCGAGTCCCAGTTGGGTCAACATTGAGATTTATCTTCACAAAACTCCCTAACAGCAGTCAGTAATGGATACTGATGGGTTTGGATAGGCTGCCGTCCTTGGACAAGAAGTTAAGTCATGGTTCCATGCGTGGGAGAGCCATACTCTATGCATATCAAAGAACACGATGGTCTTGATGAGACTGCCATCTGTCATCCAACAGCTGTTCTGATGGGTCCCAACCTCCTCTGAGCCTTCGGGGTCCTTGTGACCTGGTCATTTAGCCCATTGTGTGTAAAAAAGTATTTTTTAACTTTATAGCAAAAGAAAATTAATTATGGTCTAAGGTGCATAAAAAATGTAAAGGTACAAAAAATTATTATTATTAAAATTATTTATTACTTAATATTTAAAAACATTTATTATTTGTATATACTTTTACTGGTTTTTGCATATTTTTCAAATTAATAATTTTAACTTCTGATATGAATTTAGTTTTTAAATCTGGTGTTATGCTTGTGCATAATTAGAACAACTTCAATATTCATGGATGCTCACGCTTTTGAGTCAACAAACTGAACAGCAAGTTTATCATGCAAAAACAAAAAGAAATTAGTTTGATTGTTAAACAGTTATATAGTTTTACAGTTATTTTGAATAATTTTCAACTGTTAATGTTAAGTCTATGGGAATTCTGAGAAATTCAAATAATTAATAAAGTGGTCACTTATGGCATGCACTGTCCTTGCCCCTCATACATATTTGCCTTTCACACTAATAGTATTAATCTTCATGAGGCAAATGCATTTTTGCTACTCTCCAATTAGTTTAGTGATTCATAATTAATTCACAACTGCATTTGCAATTTTCCTCATTAACATGCCATGTTCATTTTCCTTCTGCTGTTTAACTTACCTTCCTCAAATAAATTATATAATATCCATATGCTCATGTTAGACCTCTGTAGCAAATGGTCTGCCTAAGTAGTCATTTTTGTTGTTTTTTTTTTTTTTTGTTTTTGTTTTTATTTATTCTATGTGCCATCTAATTTCTTTTTCTCATATTTCAACCCATTTGCTTCAGAGAAAGAAGTGTGAAAATTCTCATTACTTACTAAATGCAAGAAAAGGAATCTCTGGAATGTGCTGTGCTATGCCCTAAGAAGCTAAAATGAATAGAATGTGCTATGCCCTAATGTCTAAGCCCTAAGAAGCTGAGCATTGCAATTCAACCCTAGTGAGAAATGTTGATTCAAACCCTACCAGTACTACCAAAAGGGAACTAATTATTCAATATTAGACAAGTGTGAAAAAATATCTGCATTACAAATTCAAATGTGGGATCTTTTGGTTATGTGCAGTTGTTCTATCAGTTGAGCAAAAAGGGGTGGCTGTTCCCACTTGCTTATGCAATTTAATTATGGTAGTTCATGTTGTGAGGAACCATTATGTAGTTCAAGTTGTCTAAATATTTCATAAAATAAAATATTTAGTAAATAAAAAACAAAATAATTTAAATAAATAACTAAATATTTATAATAATATTTTAAATTAAAATATTTTAAATGTGCTATTTAAACTGATGATGAACTCAATATTCAGTAACCATATAATTTAATAAATAAATAAAAATAAAATTTACTATAGATTAATAATAATCAATGGTAACAAGAACTGCCTTGACTAATGGACCTGGGTTTGAACCCAGATAAGGCATGGATGATTGTGTCATATTTCTGCTGAGGTCCTGCCACTCTCACAGTCCTCCTACTATGGCATATAAACTGACAGGCTCCTGTCAGAACTCTGTGGTAAGCAGCTGCTTGAGAGGGTATTCATTTTTATTTTTTAACAAGAACTGTCTATTCTTGCAATACCTGTTGGTATTATATTATTCAGAAAGTTAATCACATTTGAGTATTGCCAAAAAATATTGGTAAGCCAAACTGTCTGGTCATTTAACACTGATTTTACTCCTTTCTATTTCAAGTTGGCAACAAGAAACCCAAGATGATTGTCATCAAACTGATTAAAGTGTCCAATGCTAACACTAAGTATATGTCATTTTGAATTTATTCATAACAATACTAGCTCTCTCTTATATATCTACAATGGCATAAAAATAAAAGTATCAAGTAACCTTTCATTTGTTTGGCAATACAATCAATACCCTCAGACAAGTTAGTATTACATTAAAAATAACAGTAATCAAAAGGAATTCATCTATCATAATTTAATTTAAAAACTTTGCAAAATAAAATACTTACATCCTGACTTTCCTGGAATAAATGAGTATACTCTGACAACTGAAGAGTAACAAACCATTTTAAAAGATCACGCCTGAAAACATATGAAATAATCAATTTCACATAAAATTCAAAAAAAAAAACTAGTAATAAATTTTTCTTTAGTAATATATAGACGTTTACTGCAAGGAAAAATAATTACGGCAAAGTAGGTTGGGCTTTTTCATTCCTTAGTGGCACTTTTTACTGCGCAATTGGCCCAAATGGCCAGGTCACAAAGACTCCAAATCTCAGAGTAGGAGGAGTCCTACTCTGAGCGTTGGAGTCTTTGTGACCTGAGTATATCATTCCTACTGTAAGGTGTAAATGAAAGATAGGAGTTTCCCATCAAATTTATTCTGAGCACATTTAACATGTACAGCTTTCTTGCACATGGTACTAAAGCTTAATGTCCTATATTCCTCAAATAAATTATATAATATTCATTCTGAGCACATTTAACATGTACATATTCATTTTAACATATTCATTCTGAGCACATTTAACATGTACAGCTTTCTTGCACATGGTACTAAAGCTTAATGTCCTATATAACATTCATAGCTCAAGACAAACTTAACTAAACCAGTACAAAAACCAGTAAATTCTAATAAAAAATAAGAATTTTCATTGCTTTAAACTCTTGCTTATTCACCAGAAAACAAGAAGTAGGAATGCAAGACTTATAAAGAATGAAAATGATAGCATTGTTGATAAATTATTATGATCATAGACATATTCATGTATGGGCCCACCCCAAAAACCTGTTTGTACAAATTATAATGAGCATAAAATACTTAAGTACATAAATGCAAATGTATATAGACCAGGGGTCACAAACCCAAACTTAGTGAAAACTATATTCTTAAGGAGTCAGAGGAAAAATTCTCTACTTAATAACATATATTTCTAATGAAATGGAAAAAAAATTATATATTTTTTTAAGGAATCAAGAAAATATCTTGATTAAAAAACAAAAATATACATATTTAATGAGTACTATGAATTGAAAAATCATTTAGCTATGCACCTAAAAATGATTGGTTGACAAAACAGGAAAAAAAGTTCAGTATACTGATGATGTGTTTTATGAGCTGCAAGTTCTTTTGCCATAAGCCATGTTCTTTCCCAAGTCTGATATAGACAAATAAGCATTCTGTTGAAAATTTGGTTTTATTACAAGAAACTTTCTCTTGATAAGATTTGCATCACAAAAATATTTCAATATCATAAAATCCTAGTGCAGTGCATGATGCAAATAAGTTCATATTGTTCAGAATCATAAACAAGAAAAATGAGTTTCAAATGGGAATATTGTGTGATTTCAAAGGCCTCATAACTTTGAGGTCTTCCCAAAACATTAGAAATAAAATTTAGGAAAGATAAATTTCCACGATTATTCTTCTATGACATTTCCCTAAAAAAAAGTGTTCAAAAAGACAATATCTTAATGAACAACTTACCTAATAAAAATTGAGAGGATTTCTATATGACAAATCTAAGCCTGGCATATATATTTTTTGTTGGCATGAATGTAGAAATGATGCAAAATGGATATGTTCCAAAAATTCTTGAATAAACTTATTTTTTCCCAAATAGCTTATAAACATTATCTTAATAATTTAAACTACACAGTAATTTGTTCAAAAATGTTTAATTCACAATTATGCTGTATGACTAAAGACTTTTGAGTAACAAGTCCACATTAAGCTTAACAATATCTCGTGTTGTTGGGTTGGGTTGTACCTCTGAGCGGCACTTTTTTGCACACCATGGGCTAAATGGCCGGGTCACATGGACCCCGAAGGCTCAGAGAAGGTTTGGGGAGGGGACCCACTGAAACAGCTGTTGGGAGACAGATGGTAGCCTCCCGTCAAGGCCATCCAGTGTGTTCTTTAACATGCACAGGGTATGGCTCTCCCGCACACAGGGCCACGGCTTAACGTCCCATCCGACGGACGGCGGCCTTTCCAAGCCCATCGGTGTCCCCTACTGACCGTGGGCAAGGCGGGGAATTTTGCGGAGATAAATCACAACGCTGACCCAGCTGGGACTCGAACCTGGGAACTACAGATTACAAACCTGGCGTGCTACCGACTGAGCCACCCCCGCCCCTGAATATCTCGTGTAGTATCTCTTAACAATACATTGTGTAGTATAGTGTCAGATGAAGTCCCGCTGGTGAAGGGACGAAACATGTCGTCCTGACAGAATGAAGTAGAGGGTTGGTTGGTTGGTTGGTTGTTTTACCTCTGAGCAGCACTTTTTAGCACACTATTGGCTAAATGGCCAGGTCACAAGGACCCCAAAGGCTATGAAAAGGTTGGGGGAGGAGACCCACTGGAATAGCTGTTGGGAGACAGATGGTAGCCTCCCGTCAAGGCCATCCAGCATGTTCTTTAACGTGCACAGGGTATGGCTCTGTCCTCTACACGGGACCATGACGTAATGTCCCATATGACAGACGGCAGCCTTTCCAAGCCCATCAGTGTCCCCTACTGACATAGGCAGGGTGGGGGAGTTTTGTGGAGATAAATCTCAATGCTGACCCAGCTGGGACTCGAACCTGTGAACTGCAGATTATGAAGTAGGGAGTCCTCCATATGATTTTAATGTTGGTGTCTATGATTTTCGCATTCACTAACTTGAATTTGAGTTTAATGAGTCTTTTTAAAGACATTTTAACATTTATTGAGTTGGAGGTAAAGTTCGTTAAATTCTTTTAAGATGTTTAAATGTTGAATAAGGGGATTCTTTTGAGCAACCTGTGTTCCACGAGATGAGTTCAGAAGAATGTGTAATGCAGCCTATATGGTGGTGGTGAATCATACTCAGAACAGTGTCTTCAATACAAAAACCTGGACTGGTATCTGGACTTTGAAAGGAAAACATCAGTGCTATACATCAGCAACTGCCAATGGGAAACCAATGGCAATCCAGATGAAATCCTGAAAGCAGGGCCCTTCAAGAATAACACAAGGAGGATAGCACAACCGGTTGAGCCAGCAGTAATTCTGGAAGACAGCTAAGAAATGACTTTACTTGGGAACTTTTTATAGACATAAAAGTCTCTTTAAGTCATAGTTTACCATGATAGATAAAACTCATAGCTTGACTATGCAAAAATAGTGTTAAACTTAATGTGGACTAGATGCTCAAAAGTCTTTAGTCATACAGCATAATCGTGAATTAAACATTTTTAAACATTATCTTACTGAAAATAACAAAGAATTTATTTTTCAAAAATTTCTACTTTGTCCTTGAAAAAAGTTTATGCTTTACACTGGGAAAACATAAGAAAATATGAAAGAAGATATCACTCTGAAAACGTCGATCAAGTTTGGAGGAAAAATTGTCTTGAGGTGGGTGGGATACAAACCCATGACTTCCTGATAACATGTCAGGTGCTCTGGACCACTGAGCTACCAGCTGCAGATCAAGATTTCCTCTAATTGATGCTCCAGATCAAGATTTCCTTTAATTGATGCTATGAACTTTCTACCTACAGTACACAATTCTCTGTATCTCATGAAGGTATTGTCCCAGCTGCTCTCAGTTTCAAGAAAAATGACAAGTATGTCATGAAGACAGCAAGTATTTCTGAGTATACAAATTGATTAAATTGAAGAGATTTTTCAAAGTATTTGTTCAATTATGAAGAAAGATATCACTCTGAAAATGTTGATCAATTTTAGAGGAAAAACTGTCTTCTCATTTTAGTAGAAAATAGCCTTCTTATGCATTAGTAGCCTGCTAATCACTCCTCTATTAATAGAAGATCAACTTATTCATTAACAATGAAGTGTCTTTAGCTTCTATTAAAATAAATTAATAATACCCTATAGTCAAGTTGAAACTGAACTAAGAAATACTTTTTTCTTCAAGAGGATCTGTAAAACAATTTTCAATTCAATTCACATTTAAAATATAATTTTCACCTAACATCAGTTTACAACAATATTGTGATGTTAGTTTAGAATCTTATTTTGCCATCCATGAAGAGACTTAATAAAAGAATCCAAAAAGAAAATATAAAAATTAAAGACAGTGGGGATTTTATTGCTAAAGCAGCAGACAAAATTAATGCAATTTCTATATAGAATTTTTGAAAATAACCACTACAATAAAAAAGTGAAACGAAGTACTCCGGGAGTAGAGTTTTAATCAATGCTATTTTCACAGTGATTAACTAGTGCTGAAAACAGGACTTTCTTTTTTGAAGCAAATGTAATAGTATACTAATATGAATAGATATTATGTAAAAAACTTTGGACTACCCTCTGTAAAGATCAGAAAACAGTGTCTCTATCAGGGTTTTTTTTAATTAATTTTTAAGTGTCTAGATAATTTCTGAACAATGTGCATTTTAACCAAAGCAAAGTACATGCATTTAATAGTAAAGTTTAATTTTTTTTTTTATATTTTGCTTTTTGATATTTTAAACCTTTAAAAACTAGAAAGCTTAAAATAAATGTTTAATGCTTAGAGTGCTGAGTTCAAAATCTGAAATAAGCACTGAACAATTCTGAGAAATGCTTTGCTTAAAACCATATTTTCAAATGTTGGCAGAGTGAGTGCCATTGTGTTCCTGGAACTTTTTTCAAGCATTTCAAGAGAATTATCATACTTGTCAGCACTCCAAGTGTACCCTTTATTTACAATAAAGTACTTAATACATATAATACCAAATTTCATTTTTTCTGGGTGGTGATGATGATACAGAAGATAGTGGAGATGTAGAGTTGTGGTATGTTTTATATTGTTCCTTCAACTACTAAATTAAAAAAAAAATTTGAAACTTCAGTAAAATATAATTGTGTACCAATTGAAGGTGTTTAAACTTATTCAGAGCTGCTGAATAAAATGAAGTAGAAGGAAAAACTGTTACTTCTCAGAAGTGCCACCAATATGGTGGCTACATTTACACTTCTACTTCTAAATGACTCTTAGATGATGTTAAGAGGTTTTTAAACTGCTTTTTTTTGTAAAACTCACATTTTTAAAATTTACCTGGAGTGAAGCAAACAAATTTAGTTTATATCTTAAAACTCTTTCTGAGCTTGAAAAAAAATTTAAGCAAGCAAGTTTTCAACTAATGCATTTTGTCTTAAACTTTACTGAAGTTAAATTAGAAAATTTTAAGTAAATTCAAGTGCATCCATTATTTCAGTCACTGAAAACTCCAAAACAAACCCAAATTCTGCCCACTCCAAGTTTGAATTTAAAATAAATGAAATTAGAATCTTATGGCCTGTAAATGGTAGCTAGGCGTAAACTGGAAGGAGAGTTATGTACCAATCCCTAGTGATGATGCACAGAACCGGCCAGGTCTAGCACCTAATGTCCGACCCTGCCTTCTCGTGGTGCAGGCTGTTAGTACCTTTCAAAAGAGATATTCTCTCATGGAAGGGGAGGGCTGCCAGTTCAGTATGGCCTACTGATCTGGTCATCTATGGCCACTTTTTTCTCTTTTTTTTCAAACCTGCTGAGGACTGGTCAACTTCACAGGGTCCTGGTGCTGACCATTTATACCTACTAGACTGGACTTGTTTATGGATTTGAGCTTGATTATGGATCCTAGACTTGCTGCACTGGTGGGCCTCTGTTGAGGGAGAGTCTGCTGCTGTGTTTTCTGTTTGCTTCTGGGATGCCAGCCCTAAGTGAACAAAAGCATGGGATACCTTATATCAGTTGTTGGATAATCCTAATCAGAGACCATCGCAGGTACCTGAACCTTACTTAGCTAGTTGGGCATCGTCAAGCCTAAACTGGAGTAATGTGTCTCAGACAGGCCATATGGCTCTTGAAAAAGTCCACTTGAAAAGGTGGTGCCTGAAGTTCCTACCAGCATCAATGACTTCAGCCTTTAGCAGAGGAGGAACAGGTCTTTGCCCCATGCCTGCGATCAGGGGGCTGTTTGATATTGTTGGCCCTACCAATCTCAATAAACCTAATTTCTTTAAAAATCCTACTAATCATTTTCTCTCTGCAGGAATGTGGAACGTAAGGACATTACATGGAGATTATTCTCTTGATGTCCTCACGCAGGAATTCCAGTGCTATAACCTAGATATTCTAGGCTTGCAAAAGACCAGATGGACAGGTAAAGGTGAGATACTTAAAAATAACTTTAAATTTCTCTTTACAGGGAGGGAGGATGGAAAGCATCACCAAGACGTGAGTCTGCTGCTCAGCAGACATGCTAGTGATGCTCTTCTAGGATATGACTGCATTAATGAAATGTTTCTTACAGCAAAATTTCAGACAAGCATTAAAGACTTGAATGTTATCTGCTGTTATGCCCCCACTGAGGATTCTGATGAGGATGAGAAGGATAGGTTTTACGGACAACTTCAGGATATTTTGAATTCTGTCAAGAAAGGAGATATTACCCTTGTTCTAGGTGACTTCAATGCCAAAGTTGGTCTGACTCTGACCTTTGGGGAGGGGTGATAGGCCCTTTTGGTATTGGTAGCTGCAATGGCAATGGGCAACATCTCCTACAGGTAAGTAAACTCAATGGTTTCAGAATAACTAACATATATTACAAACACTGTGACATACATAAATACACATGGGTTTCACCTGATGGGCTGCATAGGAATATGATTGATTATATATTAATTAACAGCAAATGGGCTAGTTCTGTTAGGAATACCAGGGCATAGAGAGGAGCTGAAATTGGATCTGACCATTACCTTGTTAAAAGTGTCTTGCAACTTAAACTTAAAAAGTGTTGTGCTAAATTTAAAAAAATTACCTTTAATACTGAAGCTCTGAAAGACCCAGTTATAGCTAAAGCTTACCATGATAGGTTACTTAGTCATTATGACAGTCATGGTTTGCTTAATACTGAAGTTGAAGAAGAATGGGGCCGATTTAAACAGGCTTTTTTGGAAACTAACAGTACTCTTTTAGGAAAAAAGGAGCAGAGGAGGCAGAATTATTTAAGTGATAAGGCACTTGAGTTTATTTCAGAAAGAAGGAACTGCAGGCATGTCCTTAATCAGTACCCTACAATTCCTAATAGAAAGGATTACAGAGAGCTTATTAAACGTGTAAAGGATCAGTTAGCTACTGATAAGAATCTTTGGCTCGATGGCTTGGCTGACAAAGCTGAGGAAGCAGTAAGGCAGCACAACAGCAGAGAGCTGTACCAGATAGTTAATGTTTTATGTGATAGAAAAAACGGACAGGCATACAAGGATTGCAGGATAAACAAGGTAAGGTTATAGAAGGGGAGGATTCTGTCATGGCTAGGTGGGCTGAGCATTTCAGTGATGTTCTAACCAATGTTGTTAGTTCTACTCCCATTGTTTGTAGTGATGATAAATGTATTGGGGGCTTTAATGTTGGCTCTATAACACAATCTGAAGTTATTTTGGCTATTTCTAAACTTAAACTACATAAATCCCCAGGGGTAGATGAAATTACTACAGAAATGCTCAGAGCTGGGAATGTTTCGGTTACCACTTGGATGACTGTAATTCTGAATATCTTTTATGATAAAGGCATGATTCCTAAAGATTGTACCAGAGCTATTATTATACCTATTTTCAGAAAAGGTGATCGCAGTTCTTGTGATAACTATAGGGGTATCAGCCTACTCTCTGTTCCAGGGAAAGTTCTTTCCATGATTGTGCTTAATAGAATTAAGAATCTGGTTGACAGGCAATTGCGTGATGAGCAATGTGGATTCAGAAGTGGTAGGGGATGTGTAGATCAGATATTTTCACTTAGGCAGATTCTTGAGAAATGTTTAGAGTTTCAGAAACCTTTGGTTGCTAGCTTTGTTGATTTCAAAAAGGCTTTCGACTCTGTTGATCGTCAAAATTTGTGGCTGATTGTGAGATCATATGGTATACCAGACAAGTCAGTTAACATAATGAAAGCTCTCTATAATAACACTGAGTCGTGTGTGAGAGTTGGTAAAGCTTGTAGCAATTAGTTTAGCATTACTTCTGGTGTTCGACAAGGGTGCATTTTGTCTCCTTTTCTCTTTAGTTTGGTTATTGATTACGTTATGCGAAATTCATTGAAAGGGAAAGATTTTGGCCTTAAATGGTCTGGAGATACTAAAATATCTGATTTAGATTATTCTGATGATTTATCCCTTTTAGCAAATGATGTTGATGAGATGAACTCTTTCATTCGAGCTGTTGATGAGACTGGTAGTAGAGTAAGTTTGGTTATAAACAGAGAGAAAACGAAAGTGATGAAAATTGGTCAGGCAGGTTGTGATTCAGTTCATCTGAATGGTTGCAGTCTTGAACAGGTATCACAGTTTAATTACCTTGGGAGCTATGTAACAGATATTGGTGATGTGCAGCATGAGATTAACAGACGAATAGGAATTGCTGCCAGGACTTTTAAGAATCTATGGAGATTGTGGAGAAATAGGCATATACACCTAAAGACTAAAATTAGACTGTATAATAGTTTGGTTCTTTCTAGGGTTAGTTATGGTAGTGAAACTTGGACACTGTGTAAACAAGATAACAGGAAACTAGATGCTTTTGATTCTAGATGAGTACATAGTATCTTGGGTATTAGGTGGTTTAACTTTGTAACTAATGATGAGGTTAGGCAAAGGAGTCTGCAACCTCCTTTAAGCGGCATATTATGCAGAGAGAAATCTGCTGGTTTGGCCATGTTGCCCATATGGATAATTATAGATTGGCGAATAGGGTTATGAACAGTGTGCCTAGAGGCCTCAAAAGGAGGGGGAGACCTAGGATGCGGTGGGCAGACAATGCCAAACAGGACCTTGTTAGAATTGGTGTGCAGTGGCCGGATGCAGATGTAGCTAAGGACAGATATGCTTGGAGAATTAAACTGTGCGGTCTGGTTGGACCTCCGTAGCCCATGGCTGCTTGATGATGATGACATATCTTACCCATAACCTTAATCAATGAAATTAGAACATAGTTTCATTTACATATGCTATATATCTTTACCCATCACCTTGTTTTATATTTAGGTCATTTTTAAGAAAATGCTCAAAATGGATTTATTATTCATCAAATTAATCAGTCAACCATTCAACAGTCCAACTGATCAATATGAAAAATTGTCAGAAACAAAATATATAATTAACAAGTTCCATAACACTTGATTTAACACTTCTGGACTTCAGCTTAGTTGTGAAGAAAAGATTTTACTTGAATATGAGACAATTGCAAAAATGGAATCTATTTCAGATATCCAAGATAATAGCATCATTTAGTTGGTGAAGAGTGCTAAAGGAATTTTTTTGTTTGTCTATTGCTCAGACATTGTTTTAATCTACTTTTTCAGCAGTTTAAACACTCAGGGCCAGATCATTACAACCACCCATCTCCACAAGTGGACTTGTCCCACAGCATGCAGTAGTGGCATCACTAACTGATGTATAAAATATATATATAAATAGACAGCACAGGCATAAACCAGGCAGGGGTCAGCATCTCAACAGGTATTGTTGAACATTTGAGGGCTGCCATAGTGAAAGTATGGCAAAAATGGTCTGAAGAGGTGCACACATCCACCCACTATACTGAAAAGGGGAGGCATCACTTGTTGACAGTCAAGGTAAATACTGGTTGGCACATGCTGCATGGGACAACAGATGGTTCACAATCCCTCAATTAGCAGCAGACTACAACCAAGGTACACAGAGAAACATTTCTAAGCACAAAATTCAGCAAAATCTGAGCACACAATCCACAATCCAGCAATCTTTTGCGAGTGGACCTACAGAGTCAGCGGTCTTCATGGGTCCCTATTGACCAATTGTCATTGATAGCTCTGCCTGCAGTTGGCATGAAAGCACCTCGATATCAGATGGCTCCACCATACTGATAGAAAGGTCTGCATTTGATGCAGTGCAGACAGCTACACCCAGACTACATGTTTGCACAGAATCAGACTGGTGGCAGTAGCATCATGGTATGGGAATTGTTCTTGTAGACACTGCTGGGTTCCCCTATCACTGTAGAACATACCCACACTGCCAGACCCTACCTAGGCATTGTTTTAGACCAAGTGATGCCTTGCATGGTGGCCATATATCCAGATGACACTGGATTCTTTCAGCAAGATAACACCCTGTGTCACAAGGCCTGTATTGTGCAGGAATGGTTCAAATATCATGTACAAGCATTCTGTGTCCTCCCCTGGTTGCTAAATTCCCACCATGAATCCCATCAAACATTTGTGAGTGTAGCATTTTCCTGTCCACACCAGTGCCTAGCTCCATCACCAAACTCCAGGATGTCATTCTATCCAGCTAGTACAGAATACCTGGTCACCTTCGACGTCTAGTGGAGTCCATGCCACACTAGGTGCAAGCAGTTACCATGATGAAAGGTGGCCCAACATGCTATTAGACAGGTGGTCATAATGTTATGGTTCATGAATGTATGACCCATTATTTCCTTACTGAATTTGATGCGTAATTAACATATGCATATAAAAACTATTATTTTTCACTATTTTTCATTATATAAAACACTGTTTTATTTGCTTATCATGAATAAATAAAATATTTACTTACTTTACTTTAGGCTCTAAAATTGAAACAACCTGGCAAGCTTCAGCTAACTGTAGGTTTGGGGCAAAATGCTACAACAGGAAATATATTTAACACAAAAATTAGTATGTATAGAGAACAATAACACATTACAAATTTATAATTGTTCATATCCTTTAAATAAATTTTATATTAATTTGTGAACTGTTTTTTTAAGGAACAACTGAGACTAAGAAAATGTTTGAAGTTATCAATGAAGCAATTTCCTAAAACCGAGTCAAAGTTAGTGATCGACTAGTAATATTAGATGAAATTTATGGGCCAAAAATTTTTTATAGGTAAGTTTTATAAATTCATTAAACAAATGATTAGTGTGATGACAGCATCATTCTATTAATTAAAGCAATTTTTCTGGCTGCTTCAATATCGAAGTGAAAACTTTTATGTGGTCCGCTTTTAATGAAAGTAAATATATACAAACATAAAAATAAATAATATAAAATGTAAATGCAGTAATGTCTTCCTAACTATGGTTCCTTAACCAGGGTTACATTTGTTATTTAATTCACAGTTATGAAAGTGCAGTTGGTGAGAGTTAGAATCTATAGAAAAGTTTTGAATAAGAGGATGTGATCCTTGAGAGATAAATCTACAGTCCTATAATAAACACTTCATTTTGATTAATATTGATGTATTTTATATGCTTTATTAGTAAATTATAATACTTATTTTTTTAATCAGAATTTTCACTTACTTTTTAAAACAATGAAAATGAAACGCAAGTTCTTTTAGCAAATTTTGCAATAAAGTCATGAAGGACTTTAAGATGAGACTTTTATATTTGAACACAGCTGCTAAATGTTGGGTATGCACCTGAAATAGGTTTTATGAGCTCATATTACATTACTCCAAGGTTTTCTACCTAAAAATCCACCAGTTTATACTTAAAACAAGTATAGAACTCATTTAAAATACTGTGGAGGAAAAAGGAAACATCCCATCAAAAATCATTTACAACCTCTTTTTAAATTAATGGCCTTAGCCATTTTTATAAAAGTGTAAATCCAGATTAAAGGATTTAGATGATGAGCCCTCTATTGTACTAGAAATCCCTTCATCTTCAAATAATACAGGATGGGTTGGGTTGTTTTGCCTATGAGCAACACTTTAGTGCACACAATCTGCTTAATGGCCAGGTCATAAGAATCCCAAGGGTTCAACGAAGGATGGGGAAGGAATTTCACTGTACAGCTGTTAGGAGACAGATGGGCACCTCCTGCCAAGATTATCCAGCATATACTCTAATATGCAGAGAGTATGGCTCTCTGCATACAAGGCCATGGCTTAATATCCCATCTGGCAGACAGTGGCCTTCCCAGGTCCATCAGTGTCCTCTTTCTCATTTAAAGCAGTTTTAGGGTTAGCAGAGATAAATCTCAATGCTAGCACAGATGGGAGTCAAACCTGGGAACTGAAGATTATAAGCCTGGTGCACTACCAACTGAACAAACCAATCTTATACAGGTGAGAAAGGGATCTACTGATCAGCTATTAGGAGACAGATGGACCTCAAACCAGATGACTCACCAGTATATTGCTAAGCATATCACATTGCAGCATGATGAAATCAACCAGAATTTTATAAAGAATTGTGGATATTCGGGGCTGAATACCACATCTGGTGAAATAGTGTACTATTTATTAAATGTAGATATGCAAAACCATGGTTAGTAAGGGGCTACTGAATATACAAATAATATGATATTAAGTATTTTTTAATAATTATTGTGGATAATTTTCAGGTAATTTACATTTCATTAAAAAAGGGAGTTTGTTTTATTGCATAGGCATTACATTACAATATGAATATATGGTATTTTGCAAACTAAAAGAATATTAGTGGAATATTATTTTGTTAAAATGAAATGCACTAAAATATTATAAAGATCATTTATGAATGTTTGGTTTCATTTTGTTTGAGGTCTAATTACATATTCCTTTTATGAATGAAATTACATATATTCTAAGAGAGTAGCTGGAAAACAAAAATCAAGTGTATGCAAAATAATGCAATGAACAATAAATCATAATTAAATTCATTCCTAAAATTATATGAAAAAAAACAAAAATGCCAATGTTTTCAAGGTAGGTCAAGACAGTCACTTTACTATTTTTATACTCCATTCATAAATAAGAGGCTAAAAATGAATAATAGGATTAATCATAAAAAGACAATGACAATAAAGTATGATAATCTCACTAATAAAACAGTTATCGAATCATCATTTGCACAGTATTTATAAAGCTAATAATAATTAGTTGTGACTCTAGGAAGTCATTTCTCCATCTCTCAATGGGATGCAATGATCTTCGTGAAGTTTTAATGGCTACTTCACTTTGCCATATCATTACTAGAGATTAATAGTATCTTTCCCATTATTTTTTTCTTTTCTAAAATATTTGTACTTTTATTTTCCCCCTTTTTTTTCATAACAACACTAGATGAATTATAAAAACAAGAATACTCTTTATATATATGTATACACTGTTCAAATTGTTTTTAATAACTAATGCAACATGTAAAGCTTTAACATTTAGGACTCAATCAGTAAGTTTTTATATAAAAGTGCAATAATAAAAGCACTTTATTGAATGATGATGAGCTGTAATCCACATCATCAATTTGGCTGATATGGTGATATATGGAAATTTATGCTGATAGTAGATTTACATGATTAGAGTTCAGATTGATTGAATGCTTTAAAACTGGTGCCATAATATCAAAAATCAAAATAAATGCTGAAATAGGATAGGATCACCACCACCAGCTGGATCAAAGTGGTAAAGGCTATCATGATGTACACTGAAAATGATGGCAGAAAGTAGTTGTTTGATCATGAAAATGTGTTAGTTACTTCAAGTATTCCAGCATTATAGAGTAACAAATGTTAACAATAGTGAATTCACTCTGAAATAGAATGTAATCTGAGCTGAACTATTGCCATTTATTCATGCAGCCTTTAGTAGAATTTCAAAAAATCTTCAATAAATAAGTTCAACTGCACAATTGTAAAATATCCATTTGTTTGCAATGATGTGTAATTAGACCTCTATGGAGAATGATGATCCTGACTGATTGAGCAAGCATTACAGATTAAAACGTTGCATTACTGATAACATAGATTTCAGTATGAATGCAGTTCATGACATCCACTTTGCACTTCACCAAATATGAAGAGTTTTCTAAAATATAGAAAGTGTTTGATGAATAACAACAACTTGAAGTTAATAAAGACCCTTAACTAATCAGGGTAGAGGTCATTAGTAAAATTATTAGATGATCGATATTTATCTGGTGTCTGTTGGTTTATTGTGTAAAAACTATGCTTACTGAATATGCAACTCTACTTAAAAGTAGCAAAATATTTAAAGACGGTCTGTTATGCCTCAATTATTCTTTTGGTCTAACAAAGACAATCAAACCAAATCCTATTCTTCCCATGCATAGCATTCACCCAAGGACCATCTGTTTTTTCTCTTCAAGAGGAGATGGGGATAACAGGCCAACAGGCTGCATTCAAGGAATGAAAACTAACCACCCCACACATATAGATAGCAACACTGAGACCCCACTCGAATTATCCAGCAGCAGCAAGAGTAAACTAAACAAGGTCCAACTACCAGAACACTAAAAATTCCCCACCAATACAAAGTACCGCATGGTCAACAATAAATTCTCCATCCTCAACACCACTGACAGACAAGGATTTGGCAATATCTGACTCTGGGAGTCAAAATACCACTGAACACATGAGACACAAGCTCAGTTTGGAATGCTGGCTTGCTGACCCTAGCTGGACATTAAATGAGTTAGCCAACATGCTAATGATATACCCCCCCCCCCCCCCAAATCCAGGAGGATGACCCAGCCAGGGAAACAAAAGAAAGCTGTACCAACAAACATGCCGATCACATCCATAAAAAGGGGTGGATATTGCATAAAAAAAGGAGACAGACAAAGGAAAGGGTTTCAGAAGGTTCAATGACTAGATCAATTAGTTGGAGATGATCAGATGGAGATGACCATAAAGTTATAAGGTTATATCTCGAGACTGCAACTCAGTGGGAATGCTGTGGAGCTAGAGATACAAGATGCAATGGCTGCTGATGACAATAATGGATGTGAGATATAGGGTCTTCTAGCCTGGACTTAAGAGCAAAGGAATATGTGACAAGCCTGTGTAGCTCAGTTGACTTTGCAAAGAGGCAGCCAGGAGTAGCAGTACCTAAGGAGATGCCTCTTGATCAGGAGGAGCCACAGCTACATCACTGATGCCACCAAAGTTCCTACACGTACATGAAAAATGTCAGGATCTCCAAGGCCAGTGACTCCAACTGTCTGCCAGAATTAGATCTCCCACTCATCACTCTGGCCATCCATGTGGGAAAGACAGCATTTCCCCCTCTTGCCAACTAGTATAGAGGTTAGAGAACCTGACTACTAAGCTAGAGGGCATGTCCTTGTGTATGTTGTACAAGAAACCAACACAAGCCAAAAACTTATAGATTACCTCTGTCCATTGTGCATTTAAAAAAAAATGATGGATGCTCAAAGGACCACAAAGGAATGCATGAATATGGTACAACAAACTCTATCTTCTAGTTAATAGTTTATTAATGCGTGTGACAGTTAATTTAATGTAAAGTTATGTAATCAATTAGTTTTCTAGCAGTTAGTTTAGTATTGAGTGGGAGAACAGTACCCCATTCCAGTAGCATATGGCCAGCATAATGCCTCCATTTACAACTAAATATTAAATCTTACTGCTATGGTTTTACAGAACCAGTGTGAGTATTGAGTTCATTCACAAAATTTATATACCTCCTCTGCCACGGGGAATATGGGTTAACAGCTTCTCTCTGCTACCACATACAACTATTATCAGTTAGTGAATGGAAGAAAAATACAACTTGACAAAATTATCAACCAGTTATTGCACTTCAACCCAGGGGTGTGCATAACAGTCAGAAGTAATTTTAGTTTACACATTTTTTAACATGCAAAAGATTCAACTGAAAACAGGACAATACACAATTACATACTATATATGCCTTGAGGCTGACAATTCAACAATTGCAATTTTGCAGTCAATCAATATACACTGACAACCAAAAGCATGGTACAAATTCTAAGAGATCTCAAATATATAAAAATGAAATGATATAAGATTTTGAGTGACATGATGCAATAAACATATTGTTACAACAGATGAACGTGCTACAGTGAATTTATGATAAATGTGACATGAACGCTTGTGTATGCTTCTGCGTGAGAATTATTTTAACCAACGAATTAGAATACAGAACCAATCTGAAAAATAGAAAAGACAATATTGTAACGTTGGCGTTGTGGATATCTGAAAGGTGGCATAATTAGTTTCGGTATGTATGTGATGAGTGTAAAAAGTGAAGAAGCATTTTATATGGTGAGTGGGTGGAAAGTAGTTTAGTTTATTGGTATGGATCATGTTGGTAAGCTGGTAAAGGAAACGAAGAATTCATCGTCTTGTGCGTGGTGATCAACGTCTGAAAAGAATTGAGATTCCAAAGCCAGTACACTTAGCCACAGCTTTGGAATACTTGAGGATTAAAATCTAAGAAGGAAGTCATTTTGTGTATAATTATTTAGGAATTGGTAAGGTTATTCTCGAGATATTGCAAGTATTCACATATATGATTCTCGTTAGATTAAAAATTTGTTCACACATAAAATAAACATTGGTATCTTTAGTTTATGTACATGTTTTTATCCGTACTTTTGTATTAAATCACATTATTTTAGATTTATTGTTACTAGTTGTTATTTTTGAACTCGTGCTAAGTTTTCAACTGCTTGAATTCGTATCAATATGATAATGATATGATGCAATGAAAAGTGAGACAGATCAAACCCAATGCATGATTTCCACGAGTTATGCAAATAAATGCAGGCATGTTTATAACTAAGAGACCTGTTTCAGCATACAGAGGTTAATATGGAGCATGATGACCAGTTACATAAGCATCATAACTTCTCATACTGTTTACCAGGCTGGTCCTGGGGTCTGGTGGCAATACATCCCACTCTTTCTGGAGAGCAAATTATAGCTTATAGAGAGTTCTTAGAGGGGATTGGTGGCTCCAATATGTCTCCCCAGTGAATTCTCAACATGCTCTATGAAGTTCAGTTCTGGAGAATAGACTGGCCACTTCATCTGCTGAATATCCTCACTTTTAAAGAATTCATTGACTATCTGAGCCCTATGAGGACAGGCATTATCATCCATCAAAATAAACTGGGAATCAACAGCGCCCATGAAAAGTCTCCCATAGGGTTGAAGGATATTGTCACTATACCTCAGACCAGTCAGAGTGCCTCCAGCAAAGATAAAAAGCAGTGTGTGTCTACTGGACATAATACCACCCAGAACCTACCACCACAATAGTATTTTTCTCTGATGTTAGATGATTGGTAATGAGTTCCTTGCTCTCTCCAGAAAAAATATATCAAGGTTCAAGGTGTTGTAAGAACATGGTGAAATTAGCCTCCAATGAGGGACTACCTACACCAGTAAAACATGTCAAGAATCTGTCTGAAGACTGTATTGTAATTTGTCAGTAAAGAGCTCGTGTCCATGGTGTCTGTGGTCCAGTCATGATATTGGGCCCCAGACATTCAGTTGTCTGCACCATATTAATTTGGTTCTCCTATGTGGAATTGAAGGGAATACAAACCACTGGACATCTAGCATAGAGCCCCCTCTGGTGAAGCCTTCTCTAAACAATTTGCCTTGAAACTTTATAGCTGCAGAAAGCTTCGAGAGAACTGCCTGGCTGACATCATGACTTCAGGCTGTTAGGACAAGTTACTAGCCATTATGCATTGTTATCACTCTTGGACAACCTTGCACTCATTTATGGCTAACATCTGTCTGTTGGAACTATCTCCAAAGTCTTGAAAGGAATGATTGGAGACATTTATACTCCATATTGGTCTGGGATTGGCTGGATTTTAACATAATGGTTGCTCTACCACATGCGAAAGCAGCTACATGACGTCTCTGTCTGTGACATATTGTTGTTCAAAATATACCAACATGAACACAATACTTACTAAAAAGGAAATGAGTGGCACAGAATCAGAGCTAGTTTCATAGCACCCTGGATTTGCTTTTCAAGTCATGTGTGCAAATGTTTTCTGGTCAGATGATTTTTGGAAGGCATGCGACTTTACATACATTCTATTTCACTGACACACAAAATGTAATGCTAATAACGTCAGTTGTTTGTAAGATATTTAACAGCTTATGAATTATGCTTAATTTTTAGGCACTAGTGCATTTAGCTTATGCTTTTCTACTCTGATCACAGGAAAAGAAAATGGATATTGATCACTCTGACAGTCATTAATACAATCAATCATCAGAGTGTACTTCTGTCTCTTTAAAAATTCAAAATGATGAAAATAAACTTCTTTAGAGATAAATCTATATTTAAATCATGTGAAAAGATTTTTGTTCAAAAGCAGAGATGAAAATCATTCATATGTTTTAATTCGGGCTTGAGAAAACTTGTTCAACTGAAAAAGGTTTTCAAGTTGCCAAAGTATTATTTATATATATGTCATTATGTATTATGCTATTTATGTATGATAGGCCCAGATATAGAAAAAAAATCAAGGAAACACATTTGAGACTGAAAAATGTAAAAAGGAGGGTGAAGAGACTTGATTTCCAATGCAGTACAGCATTTTCCTCTCTGTTTTACAAGTCTTTAAAAAATTCTTGAAAAAATGCATGAAATATAAATAAGTTTAATAATTTTTGCCTCTACTAGTGTTTTGAAAGGAGGGAAGCATATCCTCCTTGCTCCCCTAGATATGGTCCTGTGTATGGAAAATATTATTTCATCTTGTTTTATGCAGAAAAAAATTGAATTCCATATACAGTGACATTAGAAAGAGTAAAAGGAGGTTAGAGTAAAGAGAATGCCGAGCTCAAAGAGGTTGGGAACTACTGGTTTAGGGATGGTTTTGGCTTGACAAAATCTACTTTCAAATTTTTTTTTTCAGTTCAATGAAATACAAGTAAACTTCTTATCTTGGTCCTTGTATTCTTGATACCCCTTCAGATATGTTTTATATTAAATTTTCATTATCAATGATTTCATCATACTTTTTTTTACCCTTCCCCCTATCTCATAATAACTAGATAATGGCTGCTGACTGCATAAATTTAAGAAACAAATTAAGTTTTTTTTTATTATTATTATTTAACAGAATATGTAAAATACTTCTAGTAAATATTTGGTAAAATTGCCCATTTTACAGTTAGTAGACATTTCAAGATTAAGGTGTAGTGTTCAGCATAATACCTGTGCATTAAGGACAGATATTATTCAAGTAGGTTAATCAGTAGTTTATGGTAGTTACCATTAAATTACAAACAAACAACAATTAAGTGTCTTCAAGATTCTTCCAGTAAAGTCATCTTTCATTAATCTTTTTATACACTGAAATCATTAAGAGATTTATTTTTATGTATTTTGGCTGAATTATTTTCTGAACTGCTGCCATTCCCATTTAATCATAAATTTTGAACTTTTAGCAATTTTTATTATTTTCATATTCTGACAAATTATTTCAAGCTGAATTTCGATGATTAGAAACCCTATCTATTATTCCAATTAACATAATTTTACAAATTACTGGTGAGAATCTGACTACTAATTGAGTAAGCATGACCTTGTACAAAACACCTGAACAAGTTAGGGGTAGTATTTTACCTTATCTCTGTCCTGCATGTAGCATGATAATAATAAAAAAATGTCAAATTTACTATGTCTGTGCTTAATTACTTCAAAATAATTTTCAAAGTCAAAATGAATAGAAAAGTGTTGAATAAATGATATTAAAATAATACTTAAAGTAGAGAAAATTGCATCAATTAAATATAATGTATAAATGAAATCATAACAATTCAACTTTTAATTTATTTAGCACAAACTATCCCAGGCAGATCCAGAAGGCTCAAAGTTTCACTAATTTGACTTGTAGCCAGCTATGATACAATTAACAAAATGTAGCAAATTTTCCCTATTTGTGTCATACAAGGAATTTTAGCAACCAATAACATTTTTCATATTTCGCATCTTTCATGATTTGCATTTTTTAAACAAATGTTTGGGTTTGATTTTTACATCCATCCATAATGCATAATGATTTCATTATGTTTTTTGGTTTGAGTATAAAATGTTTTCCATCTTTCCTTTTGGTTTTCATAGGTTGTTGAGAAGTGTTAAGACATACACTGACATGGAAAAGAAGTCATGTTTGAAATGGTACCATGCTATAAATTAAGAAAAATATTGAAACATTTACAAGACTGTGAAAGAAGAGTGTGAATCTAACACTGTACTATGGATAAAAACTATATCTGAGTTCAGTTCTATGCAGTCTAATGCAGCAATCTATATTTGAATAATTACAAAAAAAACCACCAATTTTTAAATTATTTTGATTTTATAAAAAGTAGTTTTTACACAAAATAAAAACGCAATTTACTTACCTTAGCATTTGGACCAGCAAAAGAATTATGAAATTCACTAGTAATTTGTTGAGTCAATTCTAACTTGATGTTTTGCACTCTGCAGAGTAAAATTACAAATATCAGCTTCAGAAATGCACCTTATTGAAAAATGCATTAAAACTTTTACATGATTCAGGCAAAAAGTCGCACCACACATCTCAAAATTATAATTCTTAACTTAGAGAACCAGAGCTCTAGATCATTGTATCATGAACTGCTTGTATTACGCACTGGTTCCCTTTACACCTGTGTTACTTTGTTTGGCACTCTATACTTATTAAAATGTAATAGTCTTTTTTTCAATACCTAATCATACTATTATACAGTGCAAATATCATTGTACTTACAAGTCTGCTAACCGAGCTATCTGAGGAATACCCATGTATTTTTGGAAATGCTCAATCACATTCATCACACGTTGAAGAAGATTAGCAATTTCTCCATATTGGCGCTTTTTTATTAATGTCCTGAAAAAGAACACCAAGGAAAATTATTTTATTCACTTTAATACCATAATTCATTATACTGCATGATCTAAAAAAAAAAGGAGGGAAATATTAAAATTATGATATTTATTCCCAATTCCAAAATGTTTGAAATAACTGAATTTGCCCATTATTATTGACAACATACATCATCAAATAATTCTTCAACCTTTTATTAAACTTCAATATGTTATGAAAAAGAATTACATTATACATTACATATTAGTTTAGTAACAGCCTCTTCAATTCTCAGTGCAATCATACTATAGTAGCAAATTTCCCATTGAAAATCCATGGGTCCTTGAAATGGAAAAATAAAGTGGTTTTAAACTCAGGCTCCATCAAAGGCAGATGCTTGAATTTTTAATGCATGATAGTGTGGTCAGAAGGAAACCTGAAGGAGAATTTGGGACTGAGAAAACAAGTATTTGGGAAGTTACAGGAGGATCAAAAGTGTTAAATGAAAATTTTCCACTGATTAAGTATAAAAATGGGGGATATGGTCTGAAATCGAGTTTTATTATAGCTAGGGGCTTGAATTTTTTATGCAACATGAAAAACATGGTAAGTCATAAGAAGAAACCCACCTATGAAATTTAGGACTGGATGGGAAATTATGGGTGGGTGGGTAGGAAGTCAAGATTTGTTCAAGGGAGAAATGTTTTTACATTAAATCGAGCACTTCTGTTTAGCATTCACCTTATACACTGAAGTGCCATTAAATTAGGGATAGCAACCTAGTAATGTGTTGAACCCCCCTGGCCCTGATAACGGCTGCCACACAACAAGGCAAGGATTCCACAAGCTTGCATAAATCTTACACAGGTATGGCAATCCATGCATCCTCCAGAGCTGTCCACAATTCTCTGAAGGTCACTGCTGATGGGATATGGGCCGGACACTCTACTTGAGGTATCCCAAAGATTTTTGATGGTATTTAAATCTAGGCTTCTAGGTGGCCAATTCATTATTTCAAAGACAGCAGAATGCTCCTTGCAACCATGCAGTAGCCAACCTGGACCTGTGAGACAAACAGTTGTGAGATGAACAGTTGATGAACATATATTTAATGAACAGTTGTCTTTGCCATCTCCATTGGGATGCATGATGACTATAAATGGGTGTAAATGGTCAGCCATGAGTTCTACGTACTGGGATGCATTGAGTCATCAGTACACGTACCATAGGTCCCACAGATGTCCAACTGAAGACACTCCAGGCCATCACTTGCCACCACCACCAGCTTGTACTGTTCCGACCTGACATGCAGGATCCATTGCTTCATGAGGTTGGCACCATACCCTCAGTCTCCCATCAGCATGATGAAGTTTAAATTGGGATTCATCACTCCAGGCTATTCATTGCCAATTTTCGATGGTCCAGTTTCGATGTTCAGGCAAGGAACTGAGCCCGGTGTCATGCCATTAGAAGTGGGACTCTTGTAAGTCAGCGGCTCCCGAAGCTGAGACGATGAAGTGAGCATTGCATGGTCTGTGCACTGACTTCCCAGCTGGAACCCGCATTCAGATGGGAGGTGATTTCAGATAATGTCTGGTCCCTATCGGTCCATACGATGTAGGTCAGATGGTGAAGCCTACAATCATTCAAGGCTGGTTATCCTTTGCAGTTTGTCTGGGTGCTTGTTTTTTTGCCGGAATTTTCATATTCCTGGAACACTCTTGAAACAGTCATATGAGAAAATCCAAGTTCGTTGACAATTTCGGAGATCGAGTGTCCCACCCGTCGGGCACCTACGATCTGCCCTCTGTCAAATGCATCTAAATCCCATGCCTTTCCCATTATGCTTCTCATGATAAATGCTTGAGAAATTCAAAGCTGACAGCTATATATGACCAGAGTTTCAGCCATGCATGCATGCAAATGCGGGACTTGCAGTACTGAATTTGGATAACATCTCCTATCCCTAATTCAATGGCAATTCAGTGTAATAATCGCCAAGTTCTACATCAACATGATTTGTTAACAAACCAGTGATTGTCTTTCCTTCCTTACTTTTTTTTTTGGAGGGGGAGTGTACCAAATATTTACATAGCTTTAAATTATGATATTAGGAAGCTGTATATCAAAGATATCTGCATATTATATTTATATATATTCAAAAAACTCATTCAACATGAGGGTTCTAACCTTACTCTTATCATACTTATCATAACTTAAAAGCAGCATGAGGATTCCAACCTTCATGCTACTTTTAAGTTATAAGAGGAAGTTGTGTATTTTATTTGGTTGCTAATCCTCACTCTTATCATTAAACACAAAGTCTTTTTGGGAAGAGAAGAAAGATAAAGGGGTCAAACTTTTAAATTGCTTTAATAGATACCTTATATCTAATTTTGTAGTCTTAGCTTATATATTCTTTGAAAGACAAATTTCTCCCATTTTTTGAGAGGGGAGAGGAAATTTGGGCAGCCAACTCTTTATGTTGCTTTAAGTTATGATAACAAGAAGATATATATCAAATTTGGTTGGGTTGTTTTACCTCTGAGTGGCATATTTTTGCACACAATGGGCTAAATGACCAGGTCACAAGGATCCCAAGGGCTCAGAGAAGGTTGGGGGGATGGGATGACTGGACAGTTATTAAAAGACAGATGGTAGTCTCCCATCAAGGCCAATGAACTGCAACCTCTCCAAGTCCAGTGGTGTCCCCTACTGATCTAGGGTAAGGCAGAGAGTTTTACGCATTAAATTTGGTAGTCCTAGCTCCTACCACTTAGGAAGAGTTCTTAAACAGACAAATGAATAAATTCTCTAAAATAGATGGGTTTTTTTGGTTTTTTTAATATTTTTTAACATAGTTTTACAATTGGGTTGTTTTACCTCTGATTGGTACTTTTTTGCACGCAATGAGCTAAATGGCCAGGTCACAAAGACCCTGAGAGTTCAGAGAAGGTGGGGAGAAGGACTAAATATATATATCTGTTTGTGAAGTGCAACTTTAACTTGTTATAAAATGAGTTTAAGGTTGTTTCACCAAAATAATCTCCATTACACTTTACCACTTTCTCCCAATGAGAAATAAGCTCACTTATATCTTATTGATAGCAATTCTTATCTTTAGAGGTAAAAAAAAGTGGCTAACTCCTCTTGCATGCCCTTTCAAACATTAAATCACCTATTACATATATGATTATTCAGTGGCCAAAAAATGATGGAAACTGGATGGCAAATTATCTGGGGAATAGGGTAGATGAAGCAAGATTTTCCAATAGAGGCTGCTGATTTTTTCTCCCATAACGTTTGCTGTGTGTGGGCATGCATTATCCTGTAACAAAGAACACTCCATTGACCAGCAATGATTGTTTTTGCAGTAATTCAACCTTCTGAAGTTGTTTAGAATACATTTCCACTGCACTGGTTTTGTCCCTTTTCAACATCTCGAAAAGGATTATTTCCAGTTCTCCACCAAATACAAAGCATTTTCTTGCAGGGATGAAAATATGACTTCAAAGTTGTTAGGTAACAGCTATTGGTATGGATGTTTATTATTGCAGTATATAACCCATTTCTCACTACATGTTAAAATTTGATCCAAAAATGGCAAACAGTTATGTCGAGAAATGAACAATGAATAGATCATAAGCCATTGATATTTATTGTCCGCAGATAATTCATGAGGTATCCACTTGCTTAGCTTCTGCACTTTTCCAATGGCCTGTGAGATTTTGCTGTTTTTCCACTGGCATCCACTATTTGTGGATGCCAGTGGGCTTCTGGTAAAACTTATTTTGGATTATACTTAACACTTTCAAATCATCAGTGACTTATGGTCTTCCTTTCCAACTCAGTCATTAAAGTACCAGCTCATAATCTGCTGTTTCCAGATTTGCGCCAGCATTGAGATTTATATCTGCTAACCTCTACCCTGCCCTCAGTGAGAAAGAGGACACTGATGGCTTGGAGGCCACCATCCATTGGATGGGTCATTAAGCCACGGTTTAATGTGCAGTTGGGCACATGAAAGAACAATGTGCACTTTGTGCACATTAAAGAAACAATGGATGGCCTTGAATGGAGAAAACCATCTGGTTCCTAACAGCTGTTCAGCAGATTCTCTTCCTCTAACCTTTTTCGAGCCCTTAGGGTCCTTGTAACCTGGCATTGTATGCAGAAAGTTGACTCAGAGGTAAAACAATCTTTCTGGAATTTATCTTGAAATCTCTCATTGATGCATTTGAACTTGGAAAACCAAAATTGTGCTGTACATTCACTTACTTTGTCCTCCCCAAATAATGTACTACAAATGTCTCAAGCAGCCTGTGCTGCTTTTTGCTGAGTTTAAAAGAAACATACATTTCATAAAGTAAACATGAGCCAATAACACTAGTTGTAGCTGGCATGGTTTTGCTGATATAAAATGATTACAAATGCTACTTTAATTACAGAGTGTAGCAGCTGATACCTAATATAAGAAATTTAGAATGATGTATATGAATAAATACAACTATCAGATCTTTTAAATATAAGATGCCAAAATAACAAAAGTGAAAATTGGAAAAAAAAAAAAACTTTCTGGGGGATGATACATATAACAATTAGTAGTCAAATTTTTTTTAGCTCATTAGTAACAAGAAAATATGAAATTTTTAGTAACTTACTGCAATGTATCAACTCCTTCAACTAACATGTGAAGATGATTCAAGGTAGTAATTGAGGCTGTAAGATGACGTTTTGCATGATCTAGCTGCTTTATATCTCGAGTGATTTCCTTTACCTAAAAATATTTTATACATTTAGATACAAACCTTATTTAAGAAATCACATTACATAATGAATACTAAAAATCTAAAATTAATATTTCTAAGGGACCTGAATTCGAGCCCCGGTAAGGCATGGATGTTTGTGTTGTTTTTCTGCTGAGGTTCTGCCATCCTCTCAGACCTTCTACTATGGCATATAAACTGACAGGCTCCTGTCAGACCTCTGTAGCAAGCAGCTGCTTGAGGGGGTATTTATTATTTTTTTTTATTTGAAAAACAAAATTTAGAAGGTTAAATTAAAAATTTAATGCTTACAAATTTAATTAACTTCTGCAGCACTTTCTATGCACAATGGACTAAATCAGAAGTTCCCAAACTTATTTGTCCTACTGCCCCCTTTTCAAAAAAAAAATTACTCAGTGCCCCCTTGGAAATCTACCTTCTTTAAGTGAACAAACGAAAGATGAAGTGACAAATTTGCGTTCTTTTTTGTATCTATATTTCTACCTGCGTCCTACAACATTGTAAATAAAGATGTTGTTGTAAATAAGACACCTTGAAGCTTGAAATTATAAAATTATTTATTAAAATTAACCATAGTAACAATCACATTACACACAGAAAAATAAGATAATGAAGGATAATTTTCTGTGTTTGTTTGGAAAATAAAGTAATCACTATGACTTTAACTCTATGTTACACAACAGATGAAACATATATGAACAGTTTTTCAAAATTTTCTTATCTTCCCTTCTTTCTTTATGCTTCTACTGCCCCCAATTGCACCCGAGGCCACTACCGACCCCCTAGATCGTTCCAGCCCCCCCATGGGGCAGTATCACCCACTTTGGGAAACATTCGACTAAATGATCAATTCATGAAGACCCAAGAGCTGGATATGAGAAGTGGATTCACTGAAGAGCTATTAGACAAATGAATGCATCCCATCTAGGTCAACCAGCATGAGGGGCAGGGATGGCTCAATCGGTAGCACACCATGCTTGTTATCTTCATTCTTAGGTTTGAATCCCAACTGGACCAGTATTAAGATTTTAGCCCACAAAACTCCCTATTTTTCCCTGCCCTCAGTCAGCAGGGTACATCGATGAGCTTGAAAAAACCACCACCCATCAGATGGAACATAAAGCCATACCCTGCGCATGTTAAAGAACATGCTGGATGGTCATGACAGGAGGCTATCATCTGTCTTCTAAGAGCTGTCTAATGGATCCCCTTCCCAAAACATTCTCTGAGCTCTCAGGGTCCTTTTGACCTGGTCATTTAGCCCATTGTGCACAAAAAAGTGTCACTCAGAGGTAAAACAACCCAACCCAAATCATCCAACATGTTCTTTATAGACACACATAGTGCAACTTTCCTGCTCATGGAGTGCAGAAATCCCATCCAATGCATGGCAGCCTTTCCAAGCCCATTGGTGTCCCCTTTCTCACAGGGCAAGATGACAATTAGCAGAAAAAATTTCAGCTCAGACACAATGGCAAATAAAGTCTGGAAACATCAGATTACAGACATGATGCAACCCTTAGAAGTTTCACCCAACCATTACCCCAGATAATAAAGAATTAAAAAGACAGCCTTAATGGTGCATTAGAGGCACCTGTATGTACATCAAAAATAGGCATTTTATAGAGAGCAATCGAATTAACAGTAAAGATCATACCCAAAGTATTAGTTCAGTTATAATCCAGCACCTGAAGTACAGATAAAAATAAAATAAATAAAAGACCCTCAAGCAGCTGCTTGCTACAAAGGTCTGACAGGAGCCTGTCAATTTATATGCCATAATAGAAGGTCTATGAGGATGGCGAGACCTTAGCAGAAAAACAACAGAACATCCATGTCTTACCTGGGGCTTGAACCCAGGTCACTTACATCAGTTGCCAAGCACATTAACCACTCTGCCATGGGAGGCCCAAATAAATTAAAATCAAGGTGAAATGAGGCTGTTTAGATCATAGGTAAAATAGATAAGTAGATTTTCAGTTCATTCAAGGTTCAACACTCAAATCAGAAACACACTTGAATCCAAAGAAAAATTGCATAAAGCTATATCCAATGTGACACAGACTGTCTTTGATAATGAAAAAAACTAATACTAAAGATATGGGCAAAAAAAATGGAAAAACTATTGAGATTTGTGAGGGTTAACTATTGTTGATCAATTAAAAAAATTTAAAACATGCTTAGCATTTTCATGCAAATAATAAAAACAATGATAATTGATATCTGGTGTAAAAAATTTTGATATGGCAAAATATTAGCAAAAATATTAATAATTTTAAAGTAATTTAATTTTAACATCTATACACAAAATTATGTTTAATAAAAGGGGGAAATGATGTTTACCAATGCAAAGGAGAGAATAACCTAGAAGCTTTCATACTTTACATTGGCTTTTCATGCAATATACAGACATTTATCTAAAAATAAACCCAGTGGATTAACAGTCATATTTGTTCATACTACAACAATCACAGCTACATATTATTTTGAAAATTTTTAATCTGTAGAAATCACTGATTATGAAAACCTATCAGTCTCAAATTATAAATCATACCATATGCTCAGATTTTTCAGCCTTGTCCTTGATATCCTTGATTCTAGCAAATAATTGTTGAATTGCTTTCTGTGCTTCTTCAAGTGCTTGTCGACCATCTTGCCCAACACTGGTCTGACCACGAACAACAGTTCTTATTTCATCATCTAGCTGCCTAAAATCACAAAGATAAATTACATGTAAACAGGAAGAATTTTTTTAAAATCAATGCCTTTACAGTATTTTGATACATACTCCTTTGTAAGCAATGCATCTGACTCTAGCGCATAAAATTACTTAAATAATCTGATAATAAAGGAACTAAAGAGTGGCATACCCATAAAATTCTAATGGGGGGAGGTGATATATTTGTGTCTAATTTGGCATCATTTTAATTGGCATGCTTTGAATTCCGATTTTCCACAACCTTAGAAAATATATTATTCAAGCTCTCAAGAGGGAAGTTATAACTAATAACACCCCTTGAGTACATCACTGGAACTAAAAAAATAGATAATCATACATACAAATAACTTTAATATGTGCACATTTCACAAATTATATACAGTAATTAGTAGTCTGTCTTACAAACTTGAACAATCATAAGATTTTTCATTTAGCTTTTATCTGTTTATTCTCTCCAGCACAGCCAATGATCCTGCACTAAACTACAGCTTCTCTATAACACAAACCAACAGAATTAATTAAAAAATTAAATTTTTATTGTCTATTTCCTTTATCTCCTATGAACAGGCCAATAAATGATTGCCATAAACTTGCTCCTAGTCCTTGCAAGCTTATCTGTTTGTAAGTATTTGAACTATAGCAGTTAGGCATTGATCATTGTTTTAGGTGAAACCATTACTCTAAGTATAGGAAATGGTGCATACTGGCTAGATTAGACTGCATTTCTAGCCCAATTCACTCTAATCTCATTACTCTTATAGTAACAATGATAAAGTCATTTTAAAGAATACTCATATTTTAAGTGCTATATTTTACTAAATAATTAAGTAACAAAAGTAATCGTGTGTACAAAATGTCAGGAAACTTTACATGTTTCATCTTGTGTTCAATAGATTCAATGTGGGAGCCATTGGTGACATGATATTCAGTTTCCATCCACTCAGATTAGCTTATATGGTGTAACACTTGCAATAGCTGCAGTGATTCTTTCCTTTAAATTTGGTCATTGTTCTTCCCACAAAAACAAAGGTCCAATAACACAATTACACATCAGTCTACACCAAACCTTCACCTTTGAACTACTATGTGCATGTTCCACTACAATATCTCATGTTATTACATGTGATACTAAGACCACACCATCATAACAAAAAAATTTCAGAGTTTCTTGATATTTTGGACACAAAATTACTTTTACTTAATTATGTAATAAAATACAGCACTTTAAAATATGGATTTTTTTTTTATAATGACCTGTATTATCAAACACCAGAAGTGATAAACATCATTGCTAAGTTGGGTTATGTTGTTTTACCTCTAAGTGGCAATTTTTTGCACACAGTGGGCTAAATGGTCAGGTCACAAGGACCCCAAAAGCTCAGAGAAGGTTGGGGGAGGGGACCACTGGAACAGCTGTTGGGAGACAGATGATAGCCTTTTATCAAGGCCATCCAGCATGTTCTTTAACATGCACAGTGTGTGGCTCTCCCACACATGGGGCCACGGCTTAATGTCACATCCGATGGATCCCCTACTGACCATGTGCAGGGCGGGGAGTTTTGCAGAGATAAATCTCAATGCTGACCCAGCTGGGACTCAAACCTGGGAACTGCAGATTACAAGTCTGGTATGCTACCGACTGAGCCACAGTAGCCCCTCATTGCTAAGTACCTTCAGTTAAGTAATGATATTGTTCTATTAGTTACAACACTTGCATCAAATTCCCTGCTTCCCAGAGCAATGATCACCTTCACCATTAAATGGCATCCACCACCACCTTCCCCAGTACATGCAAGTTCACTCTGCTAAGAAATCTGTCCAAACCGATCTTGACATGAATATTAAATGGTCTCTCTCTCTCTCCTAAGTTCAGAATAGTCAGCTCTTGTCACACTAACCCTGAAGTCACATCAAGTATAAAATTTACTCAGATACACTTTACCCAAGCATTGCATGCACAAAGTTACACAAGTAGCCAGTTTATCACATCATTGTGATTGGAAGTGAGATGTTACACAAGTAAGATTTTTGTTTGGAATAAAACATACACAAAAATTTTTATATGGAAGACTTGCCAAGGAGTTTTTATCTTTACACCAATATATATCCAAGGTTAAATAGACAGAGGTTGGCTATTGGTCGGTAGCATGATAAGTTCTTAACCTGGAATTTCCAGATTTGAGTCCCCTCTGTGCCTGTGAAGAAATTTTATCTATTACCCCTGTTCTGCTCTCAGTGAGAACATTGATGTGCATGGCAACTGTCATAGTAAACCATGACCCCAGGTGCAGATAACCATACCTATTGTGATGGTCCACCCATTCACTTTTACTTTTCCTTAACCAGTTTTACTTTATTTATGTTATATTTATCATTTTGGGAATTAACTTCAGTTGGACTTATCACTTTTCCCCTTTTCTGATCTGCTAAAGGAGTTGCACATGCGCAACTCTAATTTTTGACTGGCAGCTGTTAATGTGAGCAAGGATATGCCTCCTTCTTGCGTATAGCAAGCGCACAATCTTAAGTTTATGAAAAAAAGTTTTTCCCAGCATGCAACACACACATGTCAATTGCATGCTGCATGTATACTAAGTGACATTAGGTCACAGTCAGATAGTAATGAGATAGATAGTGATGAGAGAGTCTCAGTAAGAGGAAGGAAGTCAGTCTTTTTGGAGTTGTTGTTAGAGATGGAGCTTTTAGTTGCTCACACTTTTGTATTCATCAGTGTATTTGGTGAGTCTTGAATTCTTTTGGAAATAAACTTTGTTTGTTATACGAAATATTTTGACTTTGCTATTTTTTCTCTTGAACAACGATAATTGATTTTCATTAAGATTTATTTTTAATAATTTGACAATCTTTTGATTTCTTATTCAATAAGTAATGCCCATTAACTTTATTTGGTAAGTTAAACAAACGCTCCATTAACTTTATTTGGTAAGTTATTATTGCCTGGCGCCTGATGCTTTCTGGAAGTTTAGTTTAATTTGGATCAGTCAAAAGGTCCAAAGAGAAGAAGTTTAACAATATTTTGGAGCATTACACTATTCACATTAAAGAACATTATTATTAATAAACAATTTGATGGGAGGCTTCCATCTCTTAGAGCTGTCCAACATATCTTCTCCTTCTACCCAACTCCGAGCCCTTATATCCCAGCTATTTAGCTCAATAAGTGCAAAAAAACAGACAACACAAAGGTAAAATACCCACTTTAACCCAGGTTAAAACATCCCAGAATTCATACTTAAGCTACTAGAATGATCATGTTACATACATCTATTAGTAGGAAAATAATCAAGTATCTTTGACATCTGTGATACCTTTTCATCATTCAAGCAAGGTAACATTCATGACTTGAATACTGTTTGTGCTGGAAAGCATGTTCATTTATTTCTCATAACCTTGTAACTTAAATTGGGCATGCTATACCACCTTAGACCATAACAAAATTTACTCTTTGTTCTCTGAACAAGAATACATCTGTTTCTTTCCTGTTTTGTGCTATGCTTTTCTGATACAATGTGCTTGACAGTTGGCTTGTAGTTCTCTATCACATGCTTGATAACTAACCTATTTTGCTCCTAGATTTTCTTTCAGCATGTTATTTTCCATTTTTTACTTCTGTCAGATCAAGGTGGTCTACTGATCTTGACAACTATGGCTATTTTTCTTTTTTTCTACCCTGCTGAGCAGTGTCAATCACACAGGGTCCTGGTGCTGACCATATTTGCCAATCTAAATGGAATAATGGCTCTGAGCTTGATTATGGATTCTGAATTTGTTGCAGTGGTGGGCACCTGTGGAGGGAAAAATCTCCAACTGTGTTTTCTGTTTGCTTGTGGGTTGACAGCCCCAAGTGAATAGATTCACAGGATATGTTCCATCAGCTGGTAGAAAATCTTGAGCAGAGGTCATCGCAGGCACCTGAATTCTTGCTTCTACAGGCATCGTCAAATCCTATACTGGAGGAAGTCTTCCATTGTAGATGGCTTAAACCTTTAGTAGTGGGGGAATGGGTCTTTGTCCCATGCCTGTGATTAGGGGGCTGTTTGATATTGTTGGCATTCCCTCTCTCAATAAACATAGTTTTTTTAACATTCTACTAACCATTTTCTCTCCATAGGTAGTTGGAATGTGAGGACTCTGCACAGAGCTTTTTCTCTTGATGTCCACACACAAGAATTCCACCATTATAATTTAGATATTCTCGGCTTGCAATAGACCAGATGGACAAATAAAGGTCAGATTCTTAAAAATAATCTTAAATTTCTCTTTTCAGGGAGGGACGACGATAAGCATCACCAAGGCGTGGGTCTGCTTCTCAGCAGACAAGCTAGTGATGATCTTCTAGGATATGAGTGCATTAATGAAAGGTTTCTTACAGCAAAATTTCAGGCAAGCATTAAAGACTTGAATGTTATCTGCTGTTATGTCCCCACTGAGGATGCCTATGAGGATGAGATGGATAGGTTTTATAGACATCTTCGGGATATTTTGAAATTTGTCAAAAAAGGAGATATTACCCTTGTTCTAGGTGACTTGATTGCCAAAGTTGATACTGACTCTGACTTCTGGGGAGGAGTGATAGGGCCTTTTGGTATTGGTAGATACAATGGCAATGGGCAACGTCTCCTACAGGTAAGTAAACTCAATGGTTTCAGAATAACTAACACTTATTACAAACACCGCGACATACATAAGTACACATGGGTTTCACCCGATGGGCTGCATAAGAATATGATTGATTATATATATAATTAACAGCAAATGGGCTAGTTCTGTTGGAAAAACCAGGTCATATAGGGGAGCTGAAATTGGATCTGACCTTTACCTTGTTAAAAGTGTCTTGCAACTTAAACGTAAAAAGTGTTGTGCTAGGGTTAAAAAATTTACCTTTAACACTGAAGCTCTTAAAATCCCATTTATAGCTAAAGCTTACCATGATAGGTTACTCATTATGACAGTCATGGTTTGCTTAATACCGAAGTTGAGGAAGAAAGGGACATTTTAAAACAGGCTGTTTCGGAAACTACTCTTTTAGGAAAAAAAGAGCAGAGGAGACAGAATTATTTGAATGATAAGGCACTTGAGCTCATTTCAGAAAGAAAGAACCGAAGGAATGTCCTTAATCAATACTGTACTACTCCTAATAGAAAGCATTACAGAGAGCTTAATAAACGTGTAAAGGATCAGTTAGCTGCTGATAAGAATCTTTGGCTTGATGACTTGGCTGACAAAGCCGAGAAAGCAGTTAGACAGCACAACAGCAGAGAACTATACCAGATAGTTAATGTTTTGTGTGGTAGAAAACGGAGAGGCATACAAGGATTGAAGGATAAACAAGGTAAGGTTATAGTAGGTGAGGATTCTGTCATGGCTAGGTGAACTGAGCATTTCAGTGATGTTCTAAACAATGTAGTTAGTTCTACTCCCATTGTTTGCAATGATGATAGATGCATTGGTGGCTTTAATGTTGGCTCTATAACACAATCTGAAGTTATTTTGGCTGCTTCTAAACTTAAACTTCATAAATCCCCAGGGGTAGACGAAATTACTACAGTAATGCTCAGAGCTGGGAATGTTTCGGTTACCACTTGGATGACTGAAATTTTGAATAACTTTTATGATAAAGGCATGGTTCCTAAAGATTTTACCAGAGCTATTATTATCCCCATTTTTAAAAAGGTGATCGCAGTTCTTGTATAACTATAGAGGTATCAGCCTACTTTCTGTTCTAGGTAAAGTTCTTTGCATGATTGCACAGAATTTTACTGCCATATTTTCCCTATTTCTGCAGATACTGTTGAAAAGTACTTATTGCTACATTACTTTAGGGATATTTCTTTCTCTCAATCATTAATATTGTGCTAAAGAATATCTTATACTTTAACTGTATTATATACTGCTACTGCAATAAAAATAACAAAAAAACTCACTCCTCAAGTAGTCCATTTGCTATGGTAGTCTGACACAAGCCTTTCAGCATAATATGGAACCAACAATTACCTTCATTTACACTTTTCTTTAAAAACAAATGTTTAAAATTAAAATGTATTTCACCATACCTGATTTTTAGTTTCATCCTGCCTATTACCTCATCAATATTGGACAGTGACTGTTCAGTAGGAAAGAGTGTATTAATATATTCCACAGCATTAAAATCTGGTCTATCAAGAGGATCAGTGCTAGGGAGAACCTAAATAATGTAAAAAAAATTAGCAGTAAGAGTCCCTGTAATTTTAAATGATGTCACTTGGATAAAACAATGCTCTTCTAGGAGAAACATTGCTCTTCTAGGACACAAATTTACAGGGTTTTTTTTAAACTTTACATGAATATTTGCCATTTAAGTTCTAAGCATAACAAACTAATAAAATATTATGAGAGATTCAATTAAAATAAATTCCTTTTACACTATATGAATAGTGTAAAATTAAATTAACAATAATCTTAATCAATAAATAATTATTCATATTGAAGGATACAAAACAGATTAGCATATGCTGTGACTAAAACTATAATATGATTATTGTTTTATGCATGAAATAAAGTAATATAAGAATAATCTGGTCACTTACCTGTTCTATAGCATTTTGCACCTCAGCTGGAAATGAAATGTAAGTATTAAGATTTTCATCTTCAAACAAGTCATCTTCAAATTCCATTTCTGTACCTGAAGAAACAAAATATCAGAAACTTAGAAATATTTCATGTAGGATTTATTTCCAAGTCCACTGTTACTGATAAAAGATTATTATTTAATTTTTCTTTCATTTTGAAACATGCAATTAACACTGTAAAAATACTTAATTAAACAAGCTATTAACATATTGGTGATTGGAGAAAATTGATGAAAGTTGGAATCTTGAGTTTCGCTAATGTTTCCCCTTTGTTTATGAAGGCAAATGTCTGATCTCAGCTATAAGCATGTCAATTATGAAAAAACAAGTTTTCCAGTATTGTCATCATCAATGCGTTAAAGCAATTTATGTCCACAATCATAATTTTGAACTAAAAAACATACATTATTTCTCCACTAACTGTGACTTAAAATTTTATTAATTACAACTTTGTTGAAATCAATGGTAACAATCAGTAGAGGCACCACTGGTGACACGTCGGGACATTTGGAAAATTTAAAGTCACAATTATTGGAGAAATGAATGGCCAGCAATAGTTTAGTGGTCTAGAATATTAATGTATATTATTTTCTCATTTACCAAACTTTCCCAAATTTAGAATTGCTCTTAACTTCTGGAATTAAAATTAAGCATCAAATAGCATTTAAACATAGTTCCATGTACATATCATGGAAAAAGCAAGAATTTAAAATAGCAGAATATAAACTTAAGTATATTTAAAAAAAAAGCCAACTCAATTATTATATTTAATGCAAGCTGCATTTATTTTTAATATATTTTATATGCCAAAATAAAGTCCTGTGCAATTTTAAAGACCTGAATATTGAATGTCCTGAAAACACATAAATTGCTCCACCAATTGAGCTAATATAACACTGCTTTCCACTCTGCTTTAAAAATAAAATCTCAAGCATGCCTCTTCATCATCTACAAGACACTGATAAATGATAAAACCAAAAACCAGAAATGGACACAAACATCTTTAACGCAACAGACAAAACTTTAATTTTTTTCCCATTTACTATCTGTTTTAAAGTTATCTTTAGAAAACTGCTTAGAAAAAATTGTTGTTAACAATTTTTTTTTCTTTAATTATAAAATACAAAGGGAAAAAACCTGTTTGAAAAAACTGGGACTGATCAAATAAGTATTTGGGGTGTATTATTTTCCTCTAAGCAGCACTTTTTTGTACACAGTGCACTAAATGGCTGTAAGAACCCAAAGTTCAAAGTTGATTAGGAGAAGAGAATCCACTGGACAGCTGTTAGGAGAAAGATGGAAGCCTCCCATCAAGACCATCCAGTATGTTCTTTAAGTGTGCACAGGTATGTCTCAGTCAGGGTATGTCTCAGTCAGTAGTGCAGCAAGCTCATAACTGCAGTTCCCAGGTTCAAGTCCAATCTGGGCCAGTGTTGAGATTTATCTTTGCAAAACTCCCTATCCTGCCCTCGGTTAAGGACATCGATGGGATTGGAAAGAATGCCATTCATTAGATGGGATGTTAAGCCATGGCAATGTGTATGAGAGAGTCATACCCTATGCACATTAAAGAACATGCTGGATGACCTTGACAAGAGGCTACCATCTGTTTCGTAACAGCTGTCAAGTGGGTCCCATTCCCCTAATCTTTTCTGAACCATCGACATCCTTGTGACCTGACCATTTAGCCCATTGTGTGCAAAAGAGTGCCACTTAGACATAAAACAACCCAACCTGTACACAGGGCCATGGTTTAACATACTATCTGTGCCTTACTAAGCCCATCAGTCAAGTATTTGGAAAGTTATAAAGGGGATGATCAACAATTTTTACCTGGTATTTAATAAGTTAAGCTGAACCCTAGAGTAATAGATTTCTTTTAGGGAATCTATCTCTATTAAAAACAGCTCATCTAAAAAAACAAAGTTGCCAAAAATTTAAGCATAGAGTTACACAAACTGCTTAAAAAACTTTTTAGCACAGTTTAATATAATGATTTTTGTTTTTGTTTAACTTGTTTAAATTTACTTTCCAAATCAATTATTTTAACTTGCTTGCAGTTGGTAAATATTCCTATTCCAATAAATCTTTAAATAATGAATGATTATTGCTGAAAACCAGATTTGGATTGTTTTTATTCAAGATCTTTCACTTGTCTAATTTTTTCATAAATTTTTTTTTTTTTTTTTTTTTGAAAGAACTTCAAATTTGACTCTCTAATAACATAACTTGAGTCAGTTAATAATAGACACTAAGTGCATATCATTTAAACCGCACCCATAAAATGACATTTACAATTCACTACTGTTTTGACCCACTTATAAGTGTCAGAAACAAATTGGGGCGGCAGTGGCTCAGTCAGTAGCGTGCCAGGCTTGTAATCTGTAGTTCCCAGGTTTGAGTCCCAGCTGGATCAGCATTGAGATTTATCTCTGCAAATTTCCCCGCTCTGCACACGTTCAGTAGGGGACAGTGATGTCAGTAGGGGATCCATCAGATGGGATATTAAGCCGTGGCCCCGTGTGCGGGAGAGCCATATCCTGTGCTGACTGAGACGTTAAAGAACACGCTGGATGGCCTTGACGGGAGGTTATCATCTGTCTCCCAACAGCTGTTCCAGTGGGTCCCCTCCCCCAACCTTCTCTGAGCCTTCAGGGTCCATGTGACCTGGCCATTTAGCCCGTGGTATGCAAAAAAGTGCTGCCCAGAGGTAAAATAATCCAACCCAACTCAAAAACAAATTAATGCTACACAGACTTGAAAAAAATGCTAAGAGTTTTGTGATGGTTCACCCATTTACTTTTACTTTTCCTTACCAGTTTTCATTTATTTATGCTATAATTATTATTTTGGGGCATTGTTTTACTTTGAATCATCAATTCTCCCCTGTCAAAGCATTGCCGATTGTGCAATTTCATTTTGATTGACATCCAGTAAATGCACAGAACAAGGGCATGCCCACTTACATCATCATCAGTACCTGATTGCTGTATGGAAATGTAGGTTCCTTGCACGATGTCACATGTGCCACATTAGCTAGTAAGACTGTAAGTGACTGGAGTAAATGACAGTTAGCCAGACAAAGAGCGTAGAAGAGTGGAAGGTGTGGAATGGAGGTGTTAATTTGTTGAAGGTCTATTGTAGTGGAGGAAAGTGACTTGTTAATCACATTTTGTGAAAGGTGTTTATTGGTGAGTCTAAAATTTAATAAACTTCTTTTATTTTATGAAATTAATTTTGACTTTTTCGTTTTTTCTCTTGAGCAGAGTTCATTTAAAAAAGTTTAACTTTAACTTTATTGAACAATCTAACTTTAAGTTCCTTTTTGTCTAATGCTCTTTGAAAATAAAGAACCCTTGTTTAATTTCTTGGCAAGATTAATTGCCTTGCACCTGAATTTCCAGCTATCTGGCAAAGTAATTATTAACATACTTTGGAGCATTACAGTTTCCTTCTCTGTTAACATAGGATTCTGTATCAGTTATTTACTACTCTGTAACAAAGCAAAACAAAAAACACCCACCCAAAACAGATTCCATAAATACATAAATAAATAGTTTGTCTCAGTGTCTAATATTCATCATCAATGCGTGATGACTTGGTGCACTAATTTTTCATCACTTAGCAAAGATCTCCAAAATTCAACACTCAAAGAAAAAAAATTCATACACATTTAGTATAAAAAAGAACATTTAGTAAAAAAAAAAAGCATCCAATAAAGCATTCCTCTATTTCATAAGTGGGCAGAAAATCCCATTACTGTGAGCAATCCAAATCACCTTGTATAATGCTGGCCCATGTTTTAAAACATACCACACTGAAAAGAATCATTAAAAGAAATAAATGTTTCAGGTAAATATATTATTTGGGAAGAAAATTACTTTTGATTAATATATAATTTAACAGTTTTAATTCAAATCCAAAGTGAATGCACAGTATTCCCTGTTAAGAAACAATAATTAATAGATTCCGAAAAAAATTCATCGCCGCCACGGCGGGAATCGAACCCGCATCTCTCCAGATTCAATGGTTAGCGCGCTCTGGCATGAATCTGGAGAGATGCGGGTTCGATTCCCGCCGTGGCGGCGATGAATTTTTTTCAGAATCTATTAATGTTTTAATTCATCCTGTTTTCCAAAATTAAGCCTTAATTACATAGTCCAATCTATTTCTTCACTATAAAACAATGAAAAAATTTTATTGAAATTAATAAGCTTGTAAATTCGTTTAAAAATTTTTATTTTGATAAAATTTGGAGATAAATTCTGTTTAAATTGGTATATAACATGACTTACTTCTGTTGACTGGTTATATTTTTTTAAAATTCTAAAGTTGACCTATTTAACTGACTCAGCACAATTGACAGAAATATTTACTTGAAACAAGAAAATTATTTTTTTTTTCAAAAACAGCCTTTCTATTCATGTGCATTATAATCATTTATGTCTATTAGTGTTTTTAAATAATTTTTTTGTATTGCCAGATGCATTTTTTTTACTACATGATACTAAAAAAGGCCTATTAAAATTATTATCTTCTTTGTTAAATATTCTGTTATTATTAAAATTGACAAATTATATTCAGAAAAATCAAGAATTAAATGCTGATTAATTTTGCATATAACATTCTGTAATTCATTTCATTAGTAATTAGCGAAAAAAAGTTTTAAATTTTTTTTTTGAATGATCATAATGAAAAAAATTGTTTTGGATGAAATGTAACCAGAATGTAACCAGTTTTCAGGTTACATTCATTTTTTCCTGGAAGGATTAAGGAAGAGAGTGTAAAATATACAGAAGTACCATACTTGGTAATTTCTTCAAAATCCTCTGATTTAAAAAACAGGAGTTTTTCGGTTACTTTCAGAATTTCAAAACTTTAAGAGAAAAAAAATTAGTTTTCAATAGTTTACATCAAACTTATGAATTTAAATCAGGAGGTTGCTTTGATGCAGAAAAATGGAAACAACAAATCTGCTCTGCTTTATATTGGGTCTAAAAATAGCAATCAGATGGCTTTAATAAATTATTTATATCACAGCTAAAATCAGATGGCTTAATAAATTATTTATATCACAGCTTAATAAAATATTCATCAAATATAAAAGGTAATATTTTTCAAGCTTCAATTATGCATCTTTATATCTTTATATCATCTATATTTTCAAATGGCAATTTCTATTTTTTTTTAAAGGAAGTTCTATGTATCGTATTAAAAATAGATAATCTGAATAACAAAACCTGAAAAGAAAAAATAGATAATCTGAAATGATTAAGCCTTGGGCTTATCATTTCAGATTCTGTCAATGCCTATAATTCACAGGGACCCTGGAAAGGTTAAGTCTATTTCTATGTTGGTTAGTGTCCAATATTGTGTAAAACTCATGCAATGTTTGATATACTGACCCATGAAAATCTTCCTCTGAGACACTTTTGCAAATCTTTTATATTCAAATTTATGACAAACAATGAATATATGATTTATAATAAATATATCCAAATGGCATATGATTGAAAGTGAATAGGACAGTAAGCAGATTATAATAAAAACTTTAGTTTTCAGTGAACACAAATAAAACTTTCTGTTGACCAATGTTATTTAACATACAGACTTCTGTACATTTTCAATTACTGAATGTCTTATTTTGGGATTAGGAACTAAGGTTTCCTAACATAGATTACAGAAATAATTTGGCTTTTCTAATTTGTTTAGAAAGTCTGCAGTATTCTAAGCAAATGTATACACTGGGACACACCCACTGCACAGTTAGCTGTGTGGTTTGCTAACCAGACAGCTAACTAATGCTGGGTAGAACCAAATCAAATTTGTACAATATGCAAGAACAAATGGCATATTATATTTTTAAATGCATTCATATTTATCAGCTACTTTTCATTCTTTTTCACATTTCAGTAAAACACGCCATGGTTTATTTGAATTTGTTATGTAAACTCTGGCATTCTTTTATGATTAACACCATTTCAATGTTAACCCGTTTTATTTTTCATTTATATTTTCACGATAGAAAAAAACAGCATTTTGCTTGGATTTCTTTTCAGCATTGGGTTTCAATGTATCATCTGAATCGTGATATGATCGAGGAATTCAAGCAATAGTAATTGTTAGTATATAACAGCGGGGTCGCTTATTATACTTCTCACGCCTACTAGAGCCCGTCCACCAAATCGTATGTCCACTAGCTAATAAAAAAATAAAAATAAATACCCCGTCAAGCAACTGCTTGCCACAGAGGCCTGACAGAAGCCTGTCAATTTCCACAAATTATTTATTAGCGTAAATTAACAACTAAAAATTGTTCTCACCACTAGAGATTATTCTGAACGATCTACAAAATAATTCACTTTATGAAATGTGAATGATCAACACGTTCAACTTAAAGTACATAATCTAGCACTCTCAATAAAAATTGAACTACTAATCCGCCATGCTGTAATCACCTCCATGGCTGTAATTTAAGTTAATATTGTTTACTTTTTTCTTTGAAGAAGTAATAGCCAGTAAATATAGAGGCCAGTTGGTGCCTGTACTGTCAATATCAATATACGTTGCCTGAGGTACTTTTAACAAGTTGGAAGTAATGGCCTGAACCATTGAGGTCTAACACCTATTTTTTACCCCAGGAGCTATTTCGCTTATATTTTGACTCTTGTATAGATTTCCCAGAGCAAAAACACCAGATATTAGAAAAACACTAGGTAAAATCAATAATTATGATATTGATAATATACAGAAAAAATCTCTTTGTGGAAATAAAAAAAATCAAAATACAAACAAAATCTGTTTGTGGGAATAAATAAGAAACATTCTAAATGCTGAATTTCGTTACATATATTTTTTTTTTTTCAAAATCAGCAGGCATTAATGGCAGTATATGCAAGCAGATTAAGAAAAGATTTGCAATTCCCATAGAGCCAATTCACAAGGTAATATTGCTAGAGAGCGCACTGGCAACGACAGCTACGATCATGAATGGACAGAACATCGAGGTTATAATACTAAAGGTAGAAGACCTACTCCTTAGAGTTATTATTTAAGTTATCCTTGTTTGGATAACGTAAACAAATCTTTCACCAAGATTTTCAGATTTACCTGATTTGTGCACTAACTACTGAAAAGCAGCAATTCGATATTTCATAGGTTAGTATTTTAAGAAAATTTTGAAATGCTTTTAAATTGAAATTGTTAAAGCAAAGAGGCCTAAAAATAATTAAAGCATTTCAAAACACCGTTCTGTCCTAGTATAACATCAAATGTAGTTCACGATTTTTTTCATAAATGAAACTAATAATATTTACATATGAAAGAAAGATTTACAGATTGAAACAGCATGGAATTTATAGAATATTTTCCTGAACTTTGTTTCAGAAAGAAATTTTAAACTTACACATTAATTTTATGAGACTTCTGCTTTGCATTTTTATTTTGCCAAAGTAACACAAATTGCTTTTTTTTTTCTGAAACGAAACTCCTGAAATAAGGATTTTATAATTTTACATGTGATAAATGAAGCCTAAAAATTTGTTTTTAATATTTGATAAAAAAAAACATGTTGAGTTCAAATGCTAACGCTTGCCAATTGTGGTAGATGCTCCAATGTCTCTCTTTAAACAGTAGCTAGTACTATCTGTTCCCAGCATTTTGCTGTTTCAAAAATAAAGCTCCATAAAATGGCACAGTAAGATTAATTAATGATGCTGTGCTAACTTTATTCACATTTGTAACAAATGTCTGTATTCCGAGATACTTGTAGAAGATATGATAGAAATTGTAATGAGAACAGATATTGCCTATAAAAATGACCACTCAAGCTATGTAAGAGGGAAGAGTCCAAGAAAATTTAAGAGAAAGTTGATGTCAGTGCAAAATGAAATCCAAGGCTTAAATAAAATGCTATGGTGATATTATTGCCAGTTAAGAGCCAAGGAATCAGACTTCTTTCTTTAAAAGAGATGTTAGATTTGTTTAACCCTTTTACGACTAAGGGAAACATTTTTCCCATTTTAAAATTGGTGATTGTCGTATTTAATTATAACCTTATCTGCATTTTTTTATACAGAATGTCAAAATAGAACGTATGCCGACCGCAATTACGTAAACGGGAACGTTTAGAAAGCAAAAACAGAACTGTCAGGACGCATAATATATGTACTATGTGCAATGTCCATCTTTGCCTCACTACCAAAAGAAATTGCTTCGCAGAATATCATAATTAGCACATCATTTTGTATAGTAATTCTATTTCATAATTTTGTATTATTTTAGTTAACATTTTGTTCTAATAAACCAATAAATAAAAGACATTGCATAATAAGCTAACTATAATTTGTGTTACCTTTATAGTCCATTGGGGAAAATATTTCCCATAAAATTCCAAAAAAACTACACATTGCTATGTATTTTTCTTATGATTTTTATTTATTTTACGTCTAAACAAACTAAAATAAACAGTTACATACTAATATTTACTCTTAGAAACCTTATGGTTCTGAAAGGGTTAAGGCTCAAAAGCTCATCAAAATGACATTGAGACACCAAAGCCTGTTCTTCTAGATGTAACTTGAAACCTGCTCAGAAATTCACAGCAAAATTCTGAAAGAAGCAATTGCAAATTTTATTGCCAAGAGGTAAATAGGTTTACCATGATATATTTTCATTCTCCAAAAGGCTTATTAAAAATTGAGGTTCTTTTTTTTTATTTTTAAAAAGGCTTATGAATTTGTAAGAGAAAATCTTCTTTCCTAATAGCTCCACAATTTTAACTTGGTGCAGATCTGTAGATGGCCTTCCTGGGTTTATTGAAGTTTTCTGCATGGAAAATTTAACTGATAGTAAGCAGAAGCTTACGATATTCACTTTATTATTTGACGAGAAATCAATTAAGGAACAAATAATGTTGAATAGTAAATGCTATTGTGGATGTGTGGATTATGGTAATAATGCTAATGATAAAAATTCAGATATAGCTTCTGAAACTCTAATTTTTGTGATTGTTTCAGTTTTATAGAACTGGAAAATCCCCATATTTCTTTAACAGTTGGTTTCTCTGGCTCAACATATTTTTTCACTTACAAATTCAGCCAGGACCATATTAATTTTTTTAAGCTATAAGAGCAAAAGAGGGAAACTATAATAACCTAATGATCTTTAGTTCCAAAATGTACACATGCAGTAAATAATTAACCAGCTGATAATTAATAAGAAAAATGGCAATTGCTTAACTTTCAATGAAATTAAAACCATTGGCAGCAATCATGAACTGCCCAGTGACATTTTAAGTGTTTCTCACATGTGGTAATACAGAGGGGTGCAGAAATAGGTATACAGTTCAATCATGTGCATAAGTGGGTATATAGTTTCTATTCTATTATCCTATATTGAATTTTTTATTATTATTTTTTCAGATAATTAAGTATTGCTGGAAATTTAATAGATGAACAATGGAAGTGGATAATCAAACAATATTTGAAGACAGAGAATGCTAAAAAGGTTCAGCAGAAATGGGAAGAAGAATTTGCAACACCTCATCAACTAGGCTAACAATATACAGAATAATGAAATATTTGACAGAAGTGGATCCATTTGTAATCACCAAAAAGTGGTTGACCAGTGAGTGTTACTACTGATGAAAATGAAACATTAGTGGCACTGGCATTAACTGAAAGTCCAAAAAAATCAAAAAAGAGTGCTTCTAAAGAGTAGGACATTTCCCGCAGATCTTTGGGTTTTCTAATGCAACGCTTAGGGCTGAAAATGTATTGGCCAAGATTAATCCATGGATTATTAGAAGATGATCCAGATCGGCGCTTACAATTATGTGAGGTATTTTTCAATGAAGAAACACAAGGAGATGGGACGAAGCCAACTTCAATATTAAAGGTGCTCTTAATAGTCACAATTGTGTATATTACTCAACAGAAAATCCCCATACAAAATTGAAGAACAGTTGAATCAACCTGGGGTTACAGTTTGGGCGGCCCTTTCACGCAAAGGGGTAATTGGACCTATCTTTTTCCATACAACGGTTACCTCAGACCTGTACCTTAACATGCTCCAAGGTAATGTCGTACCACAATTGCGGTTGCTGCATGAAAATGATTTCTATTTTCAGCACTATGGAGCCCCTCCTCACTATGCTTTAGCGGTGCTTAATTTTCTTGACGAATGGCAAACACGGTCACCATACCTTATCCGATGAACTTTTTCTTTTGGGGAGTTATAAAATATAAGGTATATTCCAGAAAACCATGCACGGTTGATAACATGATTCGACTCATAAAAGAAGCATGCCAAGAAATTAATGCCAATAATGAACTTTGTGCAGAAGTGTGCTTGAGTGTAAAATCTAGATTACAGTAATGTGTAAATAATGAAAGCCGCCAATTTGACCATAAAAGAAATTTTGCTTAATTGTTTTGCTATTGAATAAAATATTATTTAAACTGAATACCTATTATTATTATATTTACCTATTATTTAACCCTTTCACCACCAAGGGAAACATTTTTCCCATTTTAAAATTGGTGATTGTCGTATTTAATTATAACCTTATCTGCATTTTTTACACAGAATGTCAAAATAGAATGTATGCCGAACGCAATTACGTAAACAGGAACGTTTAGAAAACAAAAGCAGAACTATCAGGACGCATAATATATGTACTATGTGCAATGTCCATCTTTGCCTCACTACCAAAAGAAATTGCTTCGCAGAATATCATAATTAGCACATCATTTTGTATAGTAATTTTATTTCATAATTTTGTAATATTTTAGTTAACATTTCGTTCTAATAAACCAATAAATAAAAGACATTGCATAATAAGCCTAACTATAATTTGTGTTGCCTTTATAGTCCATTGGGAAAAATATTTCCCATAAAATTCCAAAAAAACTACACATCGTTATGTATTTTTCTTATGATTTTTATTTATTTTACGTCTAAACAAACTAAAATAAACAGTTACATACTAATATTTACTCTTAGAAACCTTATGGTCCTGAAAGGGTTAAACTGTACACCTACTTCTGCACCCCTCTGTATTAAGAAATCAGAGTAAAGCAATGAAGGTCATTGTTTCTTTTCTCTGAAAATGGAAAATGTCAATTTAAGCTGTCCTCGTGGCTGAGTGGTCAGCGTGCTTCGCTACTAATCTAAGGGATCTGGGTTCGAGACCTGGGTAAGGCATGGATGTTTGTGATGTTTTACTCCTGAAGTCCTGCCATCCTCACAGACCTACTGTGGCATATAAACTGACAGGCTCCTGTCAGACCTCTGTGGCAAGCAGCTGCTTGAGGGGGTATTTATTTATATTAAAAAAAATTATAAAAGATTTCTTGCATAGAATGTAAATTAGCATACCAGTTTCCTGGTAAAAAAACAAAAGAATTTTATTTTTTCGATCACATGCTTTTATTTGCTCAAAATGTCCAACATTGTTGATTATATGAAAAAACTGACCAAGTTGATGGCATCACTCATGAAATTTTTTAAAAACACTCTGTGTGAAGGTGAACCTGACATTTCTTGCATATGTAGATCGTCTGGCTTTTGCAAATCTTGCATCTCCTCCTTGCATTTTCTTCATTGCAGATTATAATATGGTCAGTCCTGTCCTCCCTCACTGCTCCTGGCAATCTGTTTCTGCTGGGGCGTCCAAGGTTGATGTTTTTTCTCTGAGGTTGGTAATTTACCTCCAGTTCAGATTCTTCTTCAGTTTTCAATAGAGATAATACAATCTGGGATCTGAAGTCAATTTGACTGATAGTAGAGCCTGTTGCCAGTTGGAACATTTTCCAGGCATTGACAATAGCACTGTCAATTCCATTGGAGAATAATGGCCACCACTATTTCTTGCCTCTAATTCTGATTCTATAGTTTGCAATGGCATTGTCATGTAAATCCACACCTCCCATGCCTTGGTTGTACTGGTGGATAACGTTTGGTTGAGGGACTATGTTGTGCTTCTTTTCCTTCCGGTTGTATCTCTTTACATTCATTATTGGCTCAAGGGTACCAAAGTTGGTAACAACTGTTACAACAGAATTGTCATGCCACTTAACAGCGAATATTTTGTTGTTGCCATCAAATCTATAATCAAAGTTCCCTTTTGGTTCTTTCGCTAAGCCTTTTGTTGTTTGAAGTGGACAGGAAGCCACTCGGTTCTCTCTCACTGTACCAGCTGCAAAGAATTTCATTTCTGACAACAAGGTAAGAAGGTGCTTGTGATGATGTTATCAAAAAATACGATATGATATTCAGGATCATGAACAACTTTCAACAAGTTTGTTACAACCCTTTCACCTAAACCCAGGTTTTCATTAGTCTTCTGTGAAGCTCCACCACAAGGGTCAAACTGATACACGTATCCTCCAGCTGAGGCTATACACCACAGTTTGAATCCAAACCTTACTGGTTTCCCTCGTATGAACATCTTAGCAGAATGACGTCCAAAATATGGCACCATCTCTTCATCAATCGACATCTTATGGGAAAATACACCAAACTGCATGTACCGTATATTTAGTTCATTGAAAAAAGGTCTTAGCTTGGAAAACTTATCAGATTTGTCTAACTTATCATTATCAGAAAGATGAATGTACTTCTTTACTTCATCAAATCTGTTCCGTGACATTGTTTTGCGTATGAGAGGGATCCCTTTATCTTCATCTAAACTCCAGTAAAATTTTGTTTGAGGGAGAGAGTGATAACCAGTGAATATAAGGATACCAATAAATTTTTCCAAGTCAGTACGTGACATAGCAAATGTGTGGTTGTTTTTACTTTGAGTATATTTGATTGAAAACTACTATTTCATCCAAAATTGGTTTGTCTAAGAAAACTTCAAACATTTGTATGGGTGTCAAACTCCCAAACTTATTCTTTATTTCTTCGACACATCTAACTTCACAGTTTTTAGGAGTGTCAGTATAAGTTAGGGCACACTTCAGCCATTTTGTTATAGGTTTCTTTTTTCTGTTTTGGTTCTTCAGAAGTATTTTGTATAGTTTCAGGTACTGATATATCTGTTTTGTCGTCTAAAGTAGCATGAATTTCAAATGTACCCACCACATCTACTGGTAATCCATCACCCCCGTCATTGATAATCATACGTCCATCTTCTATTTCTTCTTCATCAGTATGTTCGTCTACTTCAGGAGATATGATGACTGCATCAATGGCTTCTTCTGCCTCTAATTCCTCAAGAACAGCTATAATTTCCTCAGCTGTTTGTAATCTCTGTTTGTAGAAAGCCATTTCTAAGTTCTATAATTGAAAAATAGGGCAAAGAATGTATTCTAAAAATGCAACATTGTTTTTACGAAAAACTAAATATAAGAAATACGAAAGTCAAAATAGAATGTACTTACAAGGGAGGTCCGATGCTTCAAAAGTATTCGTGTTAAAACACAAAGCCAGATATAATTCTTAAACTTACAAAGCTTTTAGACTGCAGAACACTTCTTAGCACCAAACATTCAATTCGAGTTCTTATTTTTGACTGCACAAGTCATGACTTGTCACAGAAAGAACTTGAGCTGGGCAACTCCCAACGTTGCGTTAGCGCAACGGATATATAAATCATTCACTGCTGTGTCACAGGTCTTATATGTTCAAGAAAAAAAAAATATCCATGTGTATCCCACATATAGAGCATTCAGGAATATGCACATAAAAGTTGAACTAAATATATTTTAACACTTGAAATAAATTATTGAAAAATATTGAAAAAAACATGTTTTCAGTAATTTATTTTTTTTCACGAAGTGTTAGACTTATTGTGAAATACAAACACATAAACAGAGAGCTTGTGAATGCCTTTTAACACATGCATGATGAGTTTTGTATAATAAGTTCATTTTGACTGCATTTTGTGAAGTTAAACTTCGTGTTGCGTGTATGCAACACGGATGAAATCGGTTAAACTAGAAACCTTTCGAGAAATTTTCATTATCAGATGCCTCATTTGCACTTGTCTATATAACAATTTCTATAATAAATATTAGGTGATATTCTCAGGTTTGCTAGTAATCTATCAGTCTGAGGTACATAAATTCTCATTTCCAAAATTGTAAGAACTGATGAATATTATTTGAATGAATCTTCAAGGATAAAATGGTGTTTTACATACAACCTCCCAAACCCAACAAAATTTATCTTGAACAGAATGAAGCCCAAGAAATTGGAATGCAATCCGCCTTGTATGAGTTACCAATGGAAGGACAATATCGACTGCGCAAATGGAACACTCAAAGACCTATATAGTCATCAAAAATTATTTCGTTTTAGCTAAGAATTGTGTCACAGTAATAGGTCCTGATATGAAAATTTACAATCATATGAATTCTGTGCAATGCCCGATAGTATATCTGCACAACTGCTTTCAAAATCTTGGATATGTTCCATGTGTGGGAGAGCCAAGGACCAAGTGGATTTTGAAGTCACATACTGGTAACAATTTTCTTATCTTTTATGCAATTAAATGTTGATAAGCAAATTCCAGCAACAATTAGCAATATTAACTGCATCGATAACTTATTCAAGTGAAAATCTAAATACAGCTGGAGTAATCAGATAGCAAGACTTCTATTTACAAGTGTTCATATTCAGGGCGTAGCGAAGGACTATGGTTGGGGGTGGGGGGTAAGTCCAAAATTTTCCAACTCGAGCAAAATTTGCCTACTGAGCAAACTTTCTTGTATGAATTTTTGCCTTGATTTCGTCAAATCTCCTTAATTTCATTAAACTAATCCCAAATCTTTACATCTCTCCTAAATTTGCCAAATCACTTCAAATTTTCAAACCCCCAAATTTTTTATTTTTGGAAAATTAAGAGGAGTTATCAAAATCGAGGGAACTTGGCAAATCTAAGGCAGTTTAGAAAATGGAGAGACGGCAAAATTTAGAGAAGTTGGCAAAATTCGAAGCCACTTAGTAAAAACAGGCGAGTTGGAAAAATTCAGGCGAGATGTAAAAATTAGGATTTTTTTCTGTAAAATTATGGAGAGTTGGCAAAATTCAGTGAGATGTGAAAATTTGGATTTTTTTTTCTGTAAAATTATGGCGTTGGCAAAATCTAGGAGAGTTTGCAAAACTTAGGGAGTTGACAAAATTCAGGTGACATAAAAATTACAACTTTTTTTCTGTAAAATTATGGCGTGTTGGCAAAATCGAGGCAGCTTCGTAATATCTAGGAGAGTTGAAAATCTTGGGGGAGTTGGCAAAATTCAGAGTGGCTCTATAATAATCAGGTGTGATGTAAAATTGTGGCGAGATGGCAAAATTCGAATCCACTTGGTAAAGTATCCAATACGGGCGATTTTTGAAAATTGGTATTTTTTTTTTTGTGAAATTAAGTTTATAAAATCGGGAAAACTTTGCAAAATCTAAGGAAGTTGGCAAAACTGGAAACCATTTGCTAAAGTACAGGTGAGTTGTAAAAATTGGGATTGGTTTTGTGAAATTAAGGAGAGTTGGAAAAACCAAGGACTCTTGGCAAAATCTAGGGGAGTTGGCAAAATTGGAAACCACTTGGTAAAACACAGGGTTGTGAAAATTGTGCCTTTCTTGTGCAATTAAGGACAGTTGATAAAATTCGAAGTGGCTTGGCAAATTCAGGGAAGTGTAAAAATTGCGGCGAGTTCGCAAAATCTAGAGTAGCTGGCAAAATTCGAATGCACTTGGTAAAATATAGGCAAGTTGTGAAAATTGGGATTGGGTTTGTGAAATTCAGGATAGTTGACTAAAATAGAGTAAACTTGGGAGAAAAAAGCAAAATCTTGGGAAGTTTGAAAATTTGAAGTGATTTTAGTCAACTATCCTGAATTTTACAAACCCAATCCCAATTATCACAACTCGCCAGTATTTTCCAAGTGGATTCGAATTTTGTCAACTGCCTTACATTCTTTTAAGTTTCCTGAAATTTATCCAACACACCTTCATTTCACAAAACAAATCTGAATTTTCAGAACTCACCTATATTTTACCAAGTGCATTCGAATTTTACCAGCTACTCTAGATTTTTGCCAACTCGCCATAATTTTACGGAAAAAATCGCAATTTTTACATTTTCCCTGAATTTGCCAAGCCACTTCGAAATTTATCAACTCTCCTTAATTGTACAAGGCACAATTTTCGCAACTCCCCTGCATTTTATCAAGAGTTCTTGGTTTTTCCAACTCTCCTTAATTTCACAAAACCAATCCCAATTTTTACAACTCGCCTGTACTTTACCAAGTGGTTTCCAGTTTTGCCAACTTCCCTAGATTTTGCAAAGTTTTCTCGATTTTATAAACTCTCCTTAATTTCACAAAAAAAATCCCAATTTTCACAAATCGCCCGCATTGGGTACTTTACCAAGTGGATTCGAATTTTGCCAACTGCCCTAGATTTTGCCATCTCGCCACAATTTTACAGAAAAAAAACCAATTTTACATCACACCTGATTATTATAGAGCCACTCTGAATTTTGCCAACTCCCTCAAGATTTTCTAACTCTCCTAGATATTATGAAGCTGCCTCGATTTTGCCAACATGCCATAAATTTACAGAAAAAAAGTTGCAATTTTTATGTCACCTGAATTTTGTCAACTCCCTAAGTTTTGCAAACTCTCCTAGATTTTGCCAACTCGCCATAATTCTACAGAAAAAAAAATCCAAATTTTCACATCACTGAATTTTGCCAATTGTCCCTAGATTTTGCAAACTCTCCATAATTTTACAGAAAAAAATCCTAATTTTTACATCTCACCTGAATTTTGCCAACTCCCTAAGATTTTGCCAACTCACCTGTTTTTACTAAGTGGCTTCGAATTTTGTCAACTGCCCTAGATTTTGCCGTCTCTCCATTTTCCAAATTGCCTTAGATTTGCCAAGTTGCCTCGATTTTGACATCTCCGGTTAATTTTCCAAAAAAAAATTACAAATTTTCACAACTCATCTAGATTTTAGGAAGTCACTTCGAATTTTGCCAACTCAGAGTTACTTTGGTGGGGAGCTCCCCCCATGGGTAAATGCCCTAAGCCCCTGTTCATATTACAACTTTTAATGCACATATTCTTAATACAAACTATTAATGAAATTTTCTACAATTTATAAATATTTTAAGGGTATTTATCAATTGGAATATGTACTGCTGAGTTAGTATTAGATTCTTATATTTCATTTCGAGTTACAAGGTGTTATTAACTGTATGTATGGGTGTAAGCAGTGGGGAAGTGTAAGAAGGGAAGTAGCCCCTCCCCATGGAAAAAATATGTTGAATAATGCAGCTGTAGGAGAAATTAAATGTTTTTTTTCCCCTCACAATACAAAATCTTGAATTTTCTCTTGAAAGCATATTATTTTTATTAATATGAATTTTTTTACTACATTTTGAAAAAAATTCCCTTATTTCATTTTGTTTTTGGACATTCTTTGTTGTATTACATGCGATATATGCATTATTGCTGTATATGCAATTATGCTCGTTAATGAACGGCTCAACCTAAATATATCTCAGAGCACTGATTTGTTCCCAAAGGCAAAAAGTTTTGATTTCACCATAAAACCAGTATTGCTTCCTCCATTGCCCCTCCCACTGAAAAATAATTACTACTGATGCCCACGACTGTGTACTATCTTTAGTAATGAAAAATATAAAGTTAGCACCAAGGAAACAAGGCTGAAGATGGCTACATAACTAAAATCCCATATATTTGTGTGTGTGTGTGTGTGGGGGGGGGGGGGGGTTACTGAGAAGAAAATGACAGGATAGTATACAATCACGATTTATTTTGCAGAACATTTATGAAACATCAAATGATTAGACTAGATCAATTTTCTAAATTTCAGTTTAATACACTCTTGATTTTTTTTTGTGTTAAAAAGTATTTTTAGTATTAAAAATAATTACAAATCCTTATGTTATAAAAAATCTGTTTTGTTAAAAAAATAAAACGTGTTACTTCAAAATTTATTACAAATACTGAACATTTAAATTTCCAACCAAGTTTCTGAATTAAAACAGATTAAAGTCCATATTCCTTTATTAGATTATTAGCAATAACCAGCCTCTGAATTTCACTTGTTCCTTCATATATTTCTGTGATTCGAGCATCTCTATAGTGTCTTTCCGCAGGCATATCTGAGACATAGCCCATTCCACCAAGAATTTGGATGGCCTATAAACAAAACATGTTTAATTTAAACATATTTCTGAACACATCGAAACAAAAGATATTTTCGAGTAAATGTTAGATTTAATATAAAAAAAAAATCAAAAGAGCTAATTCATCATAATACTTTGTAAAACTTAAAATGTTATAACATGATTAAACCTGCACATGCCATTCAACTATTTTTTTCAAGTCACTATTACTTTTCAAATACACAGTAAATCTGATAATAACAAGAATACTCTTTAATTACACTGTTGATATCAAAAGAATTTTATTTGCAGAATCGTCCTAAATAGAATAGGTGTTGCGAGATGGTAAAATTCAAGAGGAACTCTATCAAAATTGGTAATCTCTCTATTTAAATATCACTTATTTGACATATCACAAAATATCCTTTGAGCAATGAGATATTCATTGTGTGGATATGTAATTGGATACCAAGTTCAAAGAAAAATCTTTGCTTAATTGCAGTTCCCCTTCATACAGGCATTAGACTTATTACAAAATTATAGTCCTTTGAGAACTTATCACAAATGGTCTAGACACAAGTTTTTTTCTATAAATCTAGACATCGTTCAAAGTTGTTCACAAACTTCAGTGTAATATCTTTTGCCCTATCAGCTTCTGGCCCTATAAGCCACTGATTTGCCATCAAAACTTCAATGCTGGAAAAGAATAAAGCACCGAATTTCAGCACGGGATTTGGGTTGAAATACGCAGCACCTCTTGCTGTTTCGTACTGAAGTGGCAACAGTAATTTTATTATAGAAACACCACTTTCATTACTGAACTATAACATATATATACATCACTATAACCAGCAGCTAAGACAGTTTTGGTTCTTCAGAAAATTTTTCCTGTAGTTTAGGACTGAAAATCAGATTAAAACAATGAGCAGAATGTAGATACCAAAATCATTTCGTTTCTTTTTCATCATATAAGCTCATGGTTACTCAATTGGGAGCTCTCAGGACACATATGGCCTTCAAATAAAATTTGGAGCCTGTGTAAAATATAAAAATAAAAACCCGAAAGGTTATTAGGTTTTGGGGGAAAAATGAACAGACGAAAAATATGAAGCATATATCTGTGTGTGTTTTTTTTCTTCACCAACAACCTTGTTTTTTTCAACATGTAAAATTACTCAACATTAAAGAAAAATTCTGTCCTCCTTGAAAACACAATTGAGTAGGCCTGATCAATTTTTAGTATTGAAATAATAAGTTTCTGAGCGTGATAACATATCTTTCACCTTGCATTCTAATAAATTTCATAAAACCACATTTAAGATAATGGGGAGAAAATCATAATGAAAAGCCATTTCTATGAATGGAGGGTAATGAATGCAAATATTACAAGCTTCATTCTACGAGATGACCTACAATTATATTTGCTATTAGCAGCATAGCTAGTAGTCAAAAGGTTACTTTTCAACAAAGATAATTAGATATTACTTTTCAATAATATTTAGTAGCAATATCTGCAAAAATGATCAAATCTTGACATTACCACTTGCATTTTTAACTCTTAGATATGAAATATGAAAATAATAAATTACCCCTCAAGCAGCTACAGAAGTCTGAGAGGAACCTGTCACATTTTTTCAGACCTGTGTAACATACTAAGACCTCAACAGAAAAACAACACTAGCAACTTTTATGCATTACATTATCCAAGGCTCAAACCCAGGTCCCTATCATCTACAACCAAGCATTCTAACCACTTGGCCATCAGGACAGTCATATGCATGAATATAAAGAAATATTTCTACATGTTATGCTGTGAGCATGTCACTTTTATGAAACTCTTGCTTTTCAAATAAAAATACAAAAACAAAATTCATGTTCAAGTTGTACTTAATAATATTTACAAGATTGCTGCTTTTGCAGGTGTATCGAAATATACTGTCCAAAGGGGCTTCCAGCAGTGGTATACATCGTAGTCCACTGCTAATCGTCACCAGAACTGCGGCAGAAAGACTGCGCTCACCAATATGGTCTGCCACAGTGTGTCACACACTGTTAGGGCAAACCACTTTGCAATGAGGCAGGAATTGCTCCAGTCAGTCAATGCAGGCCTACAACAAGCTGTTTCTGAATTAACGCTCCAAAGGGAACTGCATGCCATGGACATCTGGAGCAGAGTACCGTGGAAGAGACCCATGTTAACAAATCTGCACAAGGCTGCATGGTTACAGTGGGCGCAGCGCCACAAACACTGGACAATTGACTCTTGGAAGCATGTGATCTGGTCGGATGAGTCACGTTTTTGCTTGTACTCGAATGATGCGAGGCGATGGGTACATCATTAGCCGCATGAAGTCTTCCATGTGGACTGTGTGCAAGGTTCTGTTGAAGCTGGAAGAGGCTCTGTGATGTTCTGTGGGTATTTCAAGAATGAGGAAATGGGTCCTTTGATTGTGGTGACGTCACACTTGAACCAGAAGGGTTATAAGGAACTAATGGACAACTACACTTTGCCATTTGTGCAGCATCTCCACAGTGAACACCAGAAGGATACCTCAGTCTTCCAAGATGACAACTGTCACATACAGAGGGCTCAGAATGTCGGATTGGCACAACGAGCATCCTGAAGCCTTCAAACATCTTGACTGGCCCACCAAATCCCCGAATTTGAATCCCATAGAAAACTTGTGGGACTATTTGGGGCAATGAGTGAAGTGCCATCCCAGCCATCCAGCCGAACTACGGCATTTGCTGCTGGAAAAGTGGATGAATATTGATGTGCACTACATCCGCACACTGGTGGCACCCATGCCGCACAGGATTTTGGCTGTTCTTCAGTCACACGGAGGCATAAGTGCTATTTAGTGACATTAAGTCAGGGGTGACTAATTCTTTGTTTGGTGAGCTTATATATGGTGATGATGGTTATGGTTCCTCACCATAATATATATGGTGATTAACTCTTTACTCATACCTTAGGGGCGGGGGTGGCTCAGTCGGTAGCGCGCCAGGCTCGTAATCTGTAGTTCCCAGGTTCGAGTCCCAGCTGGGTCAGCGTTGAGATTTATCTCCGCAAAAATTCCCCGCCCTGCCCGCAGTCAGTAGGGGACACCGATGGGCTTGGAAAGGCCGCCGTCCGTCGGATGGGACGTTAAGCCGTGGCCCCGTGTGCGGGAGAGCCATACCCTGTGCACGTTAAAGAACACGCTGGATGGCCTTGACGGGAGGCTACCATCTGTCTCCCAACAGCTGTTGCAGTGGGTCCCCTCCCCCAACCTTCCCTGAGCCTTCGGGGTCCATGTGACCTGGCCATTTAGCCCATGGTGTGCAAATAAGTGCCACTCAGAGGTAACACAACCCAACCCAAATACTCATACCTTAACAGCAGTATGAAATAACGTCCGTAAAGACTGACACTACATATCAGAAACTGGAGGCTCTGAATTTTTGCCCTAGTGGCAAGATATTTCAATAGCTAAGTTGCAATTATTACTCTTTTGAGAGCGAATATTACAGTGAATATTGTGGAGTAAAAGACAGCAATGATTTTCACCTAGGGGTGGAAAAACACATTTTTTGTGTTTTAAGAAGTAATTACTCATTTTTCAAGTTAAATTAAAAATTCTTTTTGGATTGGATAGGTATTGAGAAATTATTTGATTTACACTTTTCGAATCCCCAAAAAATTTTAATTGCACCCTCCTGATGGTGAAAAAATTGAAATTTGGGCTAGAAATGATATTTTTGTGGTGGAATGTGATGATCAAGGGGTTTACATTGTTAGAAACAATTTGTCCCTTCACCCCCATGGGGATAAGAAAAATACATCTTTTCGTTTTATCATCATCAAGCAGCCATGGGCTACGGAGTTCCAACCAGATCATGCAATTTAGTTCTCTAAGAATATCTGTCCTGAGCTACACCTGACACATGTGGCTGCTTTCATCACTATACACCAATTCTAACAAGGTTCTGTTTGACATTGTCTGCCCACCACATCCTAGGTCTTCCCCTCTTTCCCTCTTTCTAAGGCCTTTAGGTACAATGTTCATAACCCTATTCGCAAATTTACAATTATCCATAAGGACAACATGGCCAAACTAACGGAGTCTCTCTCTGCACAATATGCTGCTTAAAGGAAGTTGCTGACTCCTTTGCCTAACCTCATCATTACTTACAAAGAAGAGATAGAATCAAAAGCATTTACTTTCCTGTTATCTTATTTAGAAAGCATCCAAGTTTCACTACCATAACTAACCTAGAAAGAACCCAACTATTATATAGTCTAATTTTAGTCTTTAGGTGTATATGCCTATTTCTCCACACTCTCCATAGATTCTTAAAAGTCCCAGCAGTAATCCCTATTCATCTGTTAATCTCATCCCACACATCACCAGTATCTTATGTAGCTCCCAAGATAATTAAACTCTGACAGCTGCTCAAGACTGCAACCATTCAGATTAACTGCCTGACCAATTTTCATCACTTTATTTTTCTCTCTGTTTATAACCAAACCTACTATTCTACCAGTCTCATCATCAGCTTGAATGAAATAGTTGATCTCATCAACATCATTTGCCAGAAGGGCTAAATCATTAATAAAAAATAAATAAATACCCCTTCAAGCAGCTGCTTGCCACAGAGGTCTGACAGGAGCCTGTCAGTTTATATGCCAGAGTAGAGGATGGCAGGACCTCAACCAAACTAAAGAGAAAAGGAGACAAAACGCACCCTTGTCGAACACCAGAAGTAATGCTAAACCAATTGCTACAAACCTTACCAACTTTCACACACAACTCAGTGTTATTATAGCTTTCATTATGTTAACTAACTTGTCTGGTATACCATATGATCTTGCAATCAACCACAAATTATGATGATAAACAGAATCGAAAACCTTTTTGAAATCAACAAAGCTAGTAACCAAAGTTTTCTGAAACGTGAAACATTTCTGAAGAATCTGAGTGAAAATATCTGATCTACACATCCCCTACCACTTCAGAATCTACATTACTCATCATGCAATTGACTGTCAACCAGATTCTTAGTTCTATTAAGCAATCATGCAAAGAACTTTACCTGGAACAGAAAGTAGGCTGATACCCTTATAGTTATCACAAGAACTGCGATCACCTTTTTTGAAAATAGGGATAATAATAGCTCTGGTCTCCTTAGGAAACAAGCCTTTAGAAAATAGGGAAAATAATAGCTCTGGTCTCCTTAGGAAACAAGCCTTTATCATAATAGATATATATATATATAAGCCTTTATCATAAAAGATAAAATTTCAGTCATCCAAGTGGTATCTTAAACATTCCCAGCTCTAAGCATTTCCATAGTAATTTCATCTACACCTAGGGATTTGTGTAGTTGAAGTTTTGAAATAGCCAAAATAACTTCAGAATGTGTTATATGACCACATTAAAGCCACCAGTGCCTCTATCATCATTACAAACAGTAGGAATAGAACTAACCATATTGTTTAGAACATCACTGAAATGCTCGCCCACCTAGTCATGACAAAATCTTCACCTTGTATAACCTTACCTTGTTTATCCTTCATCCCTGTATACCTGCCCACTTTCTACCACAAAACATTAACTATCTGGTACAGCTCTCTGCAGTTGTGCTGTCTAACTGCTTCCTTGCTTAAATGGCTTGGCTCTGTCAGCCAAGCGATTAAACCAAAGATTCTTATCAGCAGCTAACTGATCCTTTACACATTAATTAAGCTCTCTGTAATGCTTTCTATTCAAAATGGTCAAATTTTTCCTCAACATCAGTGGTAGGTAAACCACAACTGTCATAATGATTAAGTAACCTGTCATGGTAAGCTTTAGCTATAACTGGTTCTTTCAGAGCTTCAGTATTAAAGGTAAATTTTATAACCTTAACACAGCACTTTTTAAGTTTCACATTCTGAAGTTGCAAACACTTTTAACAAGGTAATGGTCAAATCCAGTTTCAGCTCCCCTATATGCCCTGGTATTTCTAACAGAACTAGCCCATTTGCTGTTAATTAATATGTAATCAATCATATTCTTATGCAGCCCATCAGGTGAAACCCATGTGTATTTATGTATGTCGTGGTGTTTGTAATATGTGTTAGTTATTCTGAAACCATTGAGTTTACTTACCTGTAGGAGACGTTGTCCATTATCATTGCAGCTACCAATACCAAATGGGCCTATTACTCCTCCCCAAAGGTCAGAGTCAGTACCAACTTTGGCATTGAAGTCACCAAGAACAAGGGTAATATCTCCTTTCTTGACAGAATTCAAAATATCCTGAAGTTGTTCATAAAACCTATCCTTCTCATCCTTGTCAGCATCTCAGTGGGGTATAACAACAGTTAACATTCAAGTCTTAAACGCTTGTCTGAAATTTAGCTATAAGAAACCTTTCATTAATGCACTCGTATCCTAGAAGAGCATCACTAACATGTTTGCTGGGAAGCAGACCTACGGCTTGGTGATGCTTATTATCTTCTTTCCCTGAAAAGAGAAATTTAAGGTTAAGAATCTGACCTTTATCAGTCAATCTGGTCTCTTGCAAGCTGAGAATATCTAAATTATAATGGTGGAATTCTTGTGTGAGGACATCAAGAGAATAAGCTTTGTGTAGAGTCCTCACATTCCAACTACCTATGGAGAGAAAATGGTTAGTGGGATGTTTAAAGAAATTATGTTTATTGAAAGAGGGAATGCTGACAATATCAAACAGCCCCCTAATCGCAGGCATGTGGCAAAGACCTGTTCCCCCACCACTAAAGGCTGAAGCCATCTACACTGGAAGACTTCTTCCAATGTAAAATTTGACGATGCCAGTAGAAGCAAAGAGTTCAGGTGCCTGCGATGACCTCTGCTCAGGATTATCCATCAGCTGATAAAACATATCCTGTGAATCTATTCACTTGGGGCTGTCAACCAACAAATGAACAGAAAACACAAAGGAAGATTTTCCCTCCACAGAAGCCCACCAGTGCAACAAATTCAGGATTCATAACGAAGCTCGTAAACCTATTGGACTGAAATAAGGCTCTATGGTCAGCACCAGGACCTGTGTGGTTGACCACTCCTCAGCAGGGTAGAAAAAAAGAAAAGTACAAAATAGTCATAGTTGTCCAGATCAGTAGGCCACACTAATCTGGCAGCCTCCACTTCTGTTCACTTCCACAAGAGAGTATCTCTTTTGAAAGCCACAAGGTGGGGTTGGCATTAAGGGCTAGGCCTGGCCGGTTCTATGCATCACATGGTATTGGTGCATAGATCTCCTTCCAGTGACTAAGAGATTAATAAAACACTGGAAGACTGGAAGTTCAACAACATTTTTTGGACATTTTTTTGGAGTTAAATAGGTACTAATGAAATATGATGATTCATAGATTTCAAATCCTCCAAAAGGTTTTAATTTATATTGTTGGAGGGTGCTTAATGTAGAGCATGTTGATCAAGAATAGATATTCAGTTAACTTAGTAACAGAACTATAATTTACATTCATATATATTTCATTTATATTGCTTAGATAAAATTTGAGTGGCTGTTCTTCATTTTTAAAGAGTATATATTTTAAAAAAATTCTATGATGTTAAAATTCTATGAATTATAAAATATTCTTTGATGCGATCAGTGATAAATATTTTAATATAGTAATATAAATTATTTTATATACACAGATTGATTTACCACTTAGGGAATGAGAAAATGCAACTTTTCATTTTAAGGGATAAATGAGAAATTCTTTTTGCTTGTAGAGAGCTAATAATATATTACTACAGTGGACCTTCGTTATAGCGCTGCTCGCTATACCGCGCACTCGGTTATAGCGCGGGCGATGTTCGCGATAAGTTCAAACATGTTTATACAGGTCCATGTGGCGTTAGTGAGTATCGCATTTTTATTGTTCCTGCATGTATTTTGAATAGTGTTTAATTATTGTATGCATGATGAGTAAAAGAAAAGCTTACAGTGTGAAATTTATTGTGTCGCTACCGCGCTGCTCGGTATAACGCAGTTCACCTTATAATGCAGGTGTTGTTTCCCGCCCGACATGCGCGTTATATCGGGGGTCCACTGTATTTACATTTCCAAATTACCCATTACTATGAATTACCACTGTTAAAAGGTGTAAAATTCAGAAAATGAAAAACTTAATTTTCTTTGAAAATGAGCATCCCATATTCAACAGAGGTAATATGTTATTCTTCTAGTTTTTTTTTTTGATGTGATTGGTGATAAAAGTTTTAATTGGAACAGATTAAAATATTTCATTATCATTGGTATTCAATGAAACAAAGTAGTTTTACATTATACCACATATTTAAATTTTATGAAACACTTCTTTAATGCATTTTTATCTAAAACACATATGAAAGATATATAAGAAGTTAGCATAATCATTCATTATTAAACCTGAAAATTAAATTTTATAATTTTCTAGCTATGAATATATACATCTATACAGGCATACTGCATTTAGAGCTGAGGTTCCATTACCAAAATCCATGCATTAAATGAAATGGCATTAAACGTGGCCTCATGTACACTTATAGTATTTCGAAGGACATTTTTTTCCATACACACTGCTGGCCATTAAAAGGGGAACACCAGGAAAGATAAGAGATATCAAAACCGTATTTAGTGAATACATAGCTTATGTTACAAGGATCAAATGATTACAAATACAACTTAGTTAGACTTGTGGAATACAAAGAAATCAGTATCTTGTGTAGCCACCATGAGCGGCAATAACTGCTGCTACACGGTTGGCTGTGTGTTTGGGGAATGTCAGTCCATGCAGCTTCAGTACGTAGCCAAAGTTCATCTGTTGTAGCAGCAGCTCGTGTCTGGTGTGCTAGTTGTCATGAGATCATGGACCAGACATGTTCAATTGGGGACAGATCTGGTGAATGCGCAGACCAAGGCAGAAGTGTCACATGGTGGCTATCTAAGAATTGTTGGACAATGCATGCCACATGTGGTCGAGTATTGTCTTGTTGGTAAATGGCACCAGAGAACTCCTGAATATAAGATACGACCACAGGCTCCAACACCTGTGATGTAACGCTGGCTGTTCAAAGTACCGGTAATGTGTGTGAGGCATGTGCGTGAGTGGAGTCCAATGGTACCCCAAACCATAACACTAGAGGCGGAACCTGAATGGCACTGCATCATGCATGTCTCACTGAACCTGTCACCACAGTACCACCAGATATGGATTCGTCCATCATGGTGCTGCTTACTGAAGCAGGATTTGTCTGAAAAGATGATGCAATGCCATTCGCACATCCAAGTGCAATGTTCTTGGCACCATTGCAGTCACATACGCCTGTGTTGTAGAGTCAATGGTAGCCGAAGCAATAGCTGCCTAGCAAAGATCCCCCGATGCTGCAGATGATGTCAAACTGTACATGCAGACACTGATCAATGTGCAAAACACCCTAACTGTTGAGCTAAGGTATTTGATGCTGATGTATGATCATTCATAGCCATGCGCACAAGATATCTGTCCTCTCATTCATTTGTGTGACAGGGCTGTTGAGATCCCTAACGTCAGTGAGTTTGTTCTTCTTCTACCCACTGATGCCATATTCTCATCACTGTGACAGCATTCCATCCAACATGAGCACCAATGTCTTGGTACAATAATCCTCCTTCCCGTAATCCCACAATTCTCCCTAGATCAAAGTCGGAAACCTGGTTGTATGGATGCAGTGTTCTTCAACAGGGCATACTTGATCCTTTAGTGTGCAAGAACTGTGAGCAAACACAATTGCAATGCTTTACACCAGCTCTTTGTAATCTCCTCTTATACCACTTCCAGGGGGCATTACTGTCCCACATGATGTGCACGTGCTGTGCTTTGAATCATTTACATGTTCTCTCATGGGCTACCCATCTTGCATATTTTGGGGCAATCTGATGAGTTCTTCCTGGTGTTACACTTTTAATGGCCAGAAGTGTGTATGTATATATATAATTTGTTAATTTTCAAATGCAGTCTGAAAATAGAAGGCTGTTAAATTGGTATAACTACACATATTTATTTATTTGAAATTCTCCAATTTATTATTTACGCAGTTCACTTTTATATTTGTTTTCAAAATTAAATTCAAATCTAAGAAAATTTAATGAAATTCAAAGAACTGTGACCCTAGAAAAGACCAGAGAACTCTATAAAATTATCTAAAGTTGATTGCTTTATGATTTTCTGTTTCTCTTTGAGCAATTTGGTGTAAAGTGATAAAGCATTAAATACTCCACACAACACAAGATCTTTTAAAATTAGGATCATTCTCACTCAAAATTTCAGTTACATCTATTATCTTCATAAAAATTTATTTGTGTTGTACATTAAATTTGTGTTGCATTTTAGTATCAACATTTTCTGCTTTAAATAACATTAATAGATATCTTATGAACTTTTCTCACAATGTCAAACTCACAAAAAATGAAATAAATTACTTTTCTTGAAAAAAAAAATACTATATCAAAACAGCATTAAACAAAATTTGCCTGTATAAGATATAAGTCAAACAATGACAAGGAATATTGTTTAGAACTAGACTTATGACAAAATGTATATATAAAGAAGTCTATTACAGCAATGTTCTTATGTACAAGTATATATTTTCAGTGTATTCAATTTCTTCAACTAAATTGAAATGTGATGATCCAGTAAACTTAATAGATATAAAAGCAGAAATTTACAAACATGAAAAATAAAAAATTTAAAAATCTGAATTACAGGTGTTCAAAAAGTGGTACTTACTTGATGAGAATTAAAAGTGGCTGCTTCTGATGCAGCTAGTTTGGCTAAAGCTGCTTCCTATTTAAAACAAAAAGTACATTATGCAATGGTTGAAGAAATTCTTTGCACTGAATTAATTTTAAATCAAACTGATTAAAAATTACATTTTAAAGTATAACTTTAAAGAAAGAAATGACATGTCTTGAGAATTTCCTTTTTCTGAATATTCACATTAACAAAAATATGTGGCATTGAAGAATATTTTTAAATACTGGGAGGCTGGTGTAGTGAAGAGTCTAGTGTTTAATGAACATTTAACAAGTGGCAAGAGTAATCTATGACAGATGGTGATCAGCACTGGAATTCAGAACACTTGAGGGTGTTTGCACAAATTTTAAGCATGCATAATTTAAATGCTCCAATTCGAGGCAAATTTCTAGTTGATATTATACAACCTTAGATAAATGCAATCATCTGATGTTACACTCACTCTTTCAATTTCTTCAGATTTTATGCCCGCTCCCTCTGGGCCCCATCATTTAAATAAGAACAGAATCCCAAAACAAGTCATCTGGCCATTTTAAATTACGAGTTTACTGATTTAATAAACAAGCTCTTAACTGAAACCTGTGGAATTTATTCTTTTGACAGAAGAAGCTATTATTTTTGGTCATTGGCTGTTTTTTGACACAGCAGGAAATCTGTATAATTGTAAACTGTATTATAGTAAAGAAGTACAGTCGGCCCTCCACATTCATGAGGGTTAGGGGAGCAGGACTGCCGCAAATGTGGAAAAACCGCGAATAACTTTAGGCTCCCCAAACCTTAACTCTTAATGCTGTTGACCATATTTAACACACACAAAAAAAAGTAAAACAATACATTGTACTGCAAAAGTATGTTTTATAAATTTTAAATTACAGTATCAACAATGTAGGCTAACATACACACAGAGAGAGAGGCAATACAGTACACATACAATATGTGATTCAATACATGTACAGTATTTAGATAGCAGTAAAATTATTAAAGTTCATAAAACACAGTACAATATAGTACATTGCATACTGAGAGAGTTGGGTTGTGGGTTGTTTTACCTCTGAGCGGCACTTTTTTGCACACCATGGGCTAAATGGCCAGGTCACATGGACCCCGAAGACTCGGAGAAGGTTGGGGGAGGGGACCCACTGGAACAGCTGTTGGGAGACAGATGGTAGCCTCCCGTCAAGGCCATCCAGCGTGTTCTTTAACGTGCACAGGGTATGGCTCTCCCGCACACGGGGCCACGGCTTAACGTCCCATCTGACGGACGGTGGCCTTTCTAAGCCCATCGGTGTCCCCTACTGACTGTGAGCAGGGCGGGGAATTTTGCACATACTGAGAGAGAAAACACCGGTATAAATGAAGCTTGCTAGTACTGAGACAAAGAGTGTGGCATCCTCAGAGTGCATAGTTCTTTAGTGCACTGAAACATTTTACAAAATTTAACTTTTTATAATAAATTTATGTATATATTTATGATAGTAAATGATGAAATAGATTAATAATACATATATCTTATGCATTTATGACTTACTAAACTTTTTTTTTTTTACATTTTCTAGTCTACAAGCATCATCTGTGATTTTCTGCAGCAGGCCGCAAAATAAAAAAAAATTCCCATTTAATTATTGATGGCAAACTCGCGAATAATCAAATCCGCGAAAGTCAAGGTTTGACTGTATTCATAATTTGACATTTCAGGAAGAAATTCTTCGTTAAGAATGTTCTTAAGATAACAGTCTGTAGACAGTCTAAATAATTACAAATTATTAAAAATAAGTGCAGCAAAAGGTCTATTATCCAACATCAAAGGGGAACATACGTTGCCAGTTAATCAAATATTTGATTTATTAGAGCTTTATAACAAATAGCTTACAATAAAGCTTTATATTAAGTAAAATTTTCATACTGAAATTTGTTAATCTTTGTGCATTATGATATCATAACACATCTGTCACTAAATTCTGATTAAAAAGTAGTTTTTGATTCAATCAAGTTTGTACAATACAGAATTTGTAGTTTGGTTAAGTCTGAAACAATAATTCTATTGTTCTAGATTTCAGAAAGATCAATCTTTTAAATCAATATTGGGCCAGAAACTATAGTTTCTTCAAAACACCTTAAGTTGGGTTGTTTCACCCCTGAGTCACTCTTTTTACACACAGTGGGCTAAATGTCCAGGTTACAAGGACCCTGAGGACTCAGAGAAGGTTGGGGGAGGGGATCCACTGAACAGTTGTTGGGAAACAGATGGCAGCCTCCCATCAAAGCCATTAGCATGTTCTTTAACATGCACAGGTTATGCCTTTGCCACACATGGGGCATGGCTAACATCCCATCCGATGGAATACCCTTTCCAAGCCCTCAGTGTCCCCTATTGACTGAGGACAGAGTGGGGAGTTTTGTGTTATTAAATCTTAAAGCCGGTCCAAGCAGGACTTGAATTTGGGAACTGCAGATTATGAGCCTGTGCACTAGCGACTGAACCACCCCCATCCCAAATCTTTAAGGAAAACCATTCATAAATAATAGAATAGCAAACTGTGTCTAATTTCCATAATTTTTGGTTGTGTACAGTGCAGTGTCTTATTTGCTTTGTCTCAGAACTTGATATGAACTTCACTAAATCTGCCCTCTGTGACATAAAATGACAAGCTAATACTATAGATCAATGAAGAGTAAATACAGAGTTACTGTTTGACACAGAAGTTAATAAATAGTTTTGTGGAAGAAATGAGTTTTGCCAATGTACAGGACTTGAACCCATATTCTCCAGAGTATTCTAACCACTAACTAGTGCCAGCCTCAATCATTTATCCACTAGTGTGACCTGTAGCCATCCCTGATCATAGATGGTGTCACCCATGCAGGATGATTCATAAGTCGCATTAATGAATAAATGATGCAAGCATTATTTTAGTAGTTAGAGAACTCTGTCATGAACCTGGAGAAAGGTGGGTTCTAGTCCTGTGTATCGGCAAAACTCCTTTTCCACAAAACTATTTAAGAGTCTTACATCTATTGGTTATTATTTTTTCTCTTTTCAGGTATCTAATTATGCTAAATTCTGATTATCATCAACACATTTCTTCTATTCTTTTTTGTCTATAGCAACTGCTGGCATAGTTGCAGAATGTTTTAGGTAACCAATAATACTACATTACATAGGAATATGAAAACAATGGGAAGATAGCCTTTGTATAAAAACTTGATTGCTACAAGTGCCAACTATCAGGAGAATATGGAAAAGTCAGACAAATGAGAAGTGCAAAAGGTATCTATTGAAATTTTTATGACTATTTAAAGATTTGCATTACTATTCATAACAGATGCTGGTTAACTAAGCTTTCCAGATAAGTTTGTAACTGCATTTACTGGTTTTCCAACTCATTTCACTCAACCTTGGGGCTTTAAATCTTTAAGGGACAATTTCTAATTAATAAAATTAATAAAGTACTAAATATAAGCTTCACCTACTTAAAACTTTAAACTGTATTTGTTATCATACAACCAATATACAGTAAGTTCTACTACTGAATTTATTTCAGACAAACCAGGAATAATCAGCCTGATCTGTCTGCAGCAGTAAGTAGGATTATTTTCCTACTGTTGCAGAATATTTGATATATTTAAACCTGCACCACTATTTGCTGCAATGACTCTTAATTATGCTATGTGAGACATTTTCAAGGGCAGTTTAGCTGTGCCAATGGACAAACAAAGAGTGAACATTAAGTTTCATGTTTGAAAATAAAAATAATACTGTTTGCTTTTTTCAACTGTAGAGGTATAGTGTACAAGGAATTTGTTCCACAGGGTCAAATGCCACTATGCTGACATTCAAGCCATTCAGACAGCCATGACAGAACAGCTCTGCAGACCTCCAGAAATACTGGAATCGGTGTATTGATGCAGGAGTAAACTATTTTGAAGGTAATCCTTAGCACAGAGTGTAGGAACAACATATACATGTTTCTACCATCAATCTCTAAATTTTCCAGATATAAGTTGTATTACTAAAAATTGTTTTACTTTAATATTGCTAAAACTCACAATAAATGCTATCTAGAACTATAATAAAAAGGTATTTTTTGTATCCCATTTTTGATTAAGTAATTATTTCATTAGTGATTATTTAAATAAAAATTATCAATAGCTTGAAAATTTAACAAGATCTGTTAAATTTTTTGTTAAAATACAAAAATATTGCATTTGTGAGTGGAACTCACAAATTACTGTCACCAAATGCCTCAACAAAAGGAAATATTCCAGAACTGCCTATTGCTAGTGCTAAACATTGAGCATATATACTCTATTCCCCCTCCCCCACATACAAACTTTTTTCCTTTGGAACTAAGGCATATATTAAGCACCTGTTCTACCAATGCAACAACTTTGGAAAATTTTAAGAAAAGGTATGTAATTCTAATGGAAATTTTTAGGATGTGTTACAAAATATGTAGAAGGAATTATAAATAATAATAAATAAATACCCCCTCAAGCAGCTGCTTGCCACAGAGGTCTGACAGGAGCCTGTCAGTTTATATGCCACAGTAGGAGATCTGAGAGGATGGTAGGACCTCAGCAGAAAAACGACACACACATCCATGCCTAATTCCGGGGCTCGAACCCAGGTCCCTTAGATCAGTAGCCAAGCGTGCTAACCACTCGGGCCACGATTATATATAAATAAATTGATGCATGTTCAGCTACAAGAACATATTAACTTAATAGCTGGTGTTTTTTTTTTATGTTTTCTATATTTCTTTTTATGCTTGTTTTTTCTCCTGTATCTTTGTTAATTTTTAACAATAACTTTCCAAATCAGAAAGATAATTTGTAATCCCCAATTATTTATAAACATATATACAGTCATGAAATATTATAAAAGATGACAAAGGGAATATTCAAAATTCTTCATTATTTCAAAGCCAATAAAATAATAATTATCTGGTTAATGATCCAAACAAATTGACATACCTTAGTAAATTTCTTTCCAGCATCTTTTAGCATTGCAGCTTTCCATGTTAACAATCGAGCACTTTGTAGCCTTAATTCCATATCAGCTAACTTCATCTACAAAAAATAAATCATTAAAAAACTGATCACTGCCATGCAGGAAAATAAAATATTAATATTTCAGTAATATGATAACACTGGTTAGTTTAAGTCAGAGCTTGAAAAATATAATTCTAATTTAGGAGCTGCCTCCAAAAGTTTGGCACCAGAATGAATTCACAGAGGAATATTTCTAGCAAGAAACATGCAGCTGCATTCCAGAACTATTTCTTATTTAGAATGAAATAGCAGATTTTCATTTATATCACTTGGTTGCACAGGCTGCAGGAAAATTATTAGAGAGTTCTAGAATATTTTTTTCTTAGACAAAAAGAAATAACATATGCTTGCCTGAATAGCTTGAAGTTTTAATATTGGAGAATTAAATGCTTCTCGTTTTGCTGCATAATTAATGGCACAATCCAAAGATGCCTAAAATGTAAGAAACATTTATCAAACATTTATACAAATATTCTATGTGAGCAAACATTTTAATATTAGTTCATTTATCCAGACTATGATTGCAATAAACATTTATTCATAACTACTTCAAAACTATTAACATATTAATTTAACTTCAGCTATTAACTGACATAACTTCAGCAATTCACAAAATATTATAAAACCTAGTGCAAACCACATATATTTGGTTTACAACTTTTTTGTTTGAAGTCAAAAATCTAATTTCAGTCACTCTGATGACCAGTCAACCAACTTACCTGCCTGTGTCTGCACTTGCTGTGACAAACTAGCAAATTATCAAGTAAAATGTTTACTGAGCCCATATGAGAAACTCAAAGTAGAATGTTTATATGAAAACCAAAAAGCAAAATACAGTGTGTTAATGAGCATGTGCATATAATAAGTTAAATATACAGTAAAAATAAATATTTAGTTGGATACAACATTTAAAAATTTTATTCTAATGTATCAATCCCTTGGCTAGATAACAGTCTTTAGTCTGAATTACTGATAAAGTATAAATTTTATTAGATGCATTTATGTCATGGATTTTAGAAATGGCAACTATGATTCACATTTATTGTTTCAGCTTTGATACACATATCCTAAAGCAACTAAGAAACAGAACTGGTTTATAAAATGCTTTGATACCTGCATTCCTTCTGGCTGTACAGTGGAAAATTTTTAAAACCCTCTGAAATTCCTGAAAATTAATTGTTAATTGAACTTGTTTGATATTTCAAATGAATTATATTGGATTTCTCACTGAGACTTTTATGCACAAGTTATCTGCTAGTATGAGATCAGCTCTGCTCATTGTTTCACAAATCATTTATCAAGAATCATAATTTACAAATACTCAGAGATTTAGCACTATTTTAATATGCTAGTAGTAGAATTATTTAAGAGTTAGCAGTTATAAAATAACAATAATATTAATGACATTAGCATTATTTTTAAAATATCTAAAAATGTGTATCTATCTGCTGTTGCCAGCTGAACTGGCTGCTATTGGGTAAAAAACACATTGTTGCAGATGAAATATGCTGGATACAGGAAAGCTATATGATTACTAGTTACTATAATAATACAAAACTATTTTAATTGCTTCTTCATTCCACAAAAATTTGGACTGTTGCTAACACTGGAATTTTTAGTGCACTGTAGAGTATATATTACCTGAGCTATTCCAAGAGCCTGACCAGCTATTCCAATTCTACCAGCATCCAAAGTCATCTAAAAACAAATTAAAATTTTATAATATTTTCATATTTTACAAATATAATCCTAATACTGCATTTAAATACTTAACAAAATACTTCTTATGTTTCGCATCCATAAAACACAATCATGAAAAATAAAGCATGAACACTGCTAATTAGTGTTGTTTCAGTTTAATTTTCTTCATTAAAAATTGAAAAGTTCATTAAAAAATGAAATGCAGAAACTCCAGCCACATTTTTATTTCAGTTTCACTTATTGAATTAACTGGAGAACAACAATTAGAAAATGGTCAATTCATATCACTATAAGATGAATATTTATACATTTAACAAAAGAAATTTCACCAAAAAGATAAACTCACTTTTACTATAATAAATTACAGTAGCTTAGCTTGACTTGTCAAATGGTGGGAAGAAATTTGTAAAAATACTGATAATGGAACAGAAAACTTGTTCCAATGTTTTTTAGTTACGAAATTTTTTTTTAACTTTAATGCCAGTAGGGTTATATTTTATGCCATCCTGAATACTTTTAATATTTTTGTTTAATTTTCAGAATTTTAAGAGAAATTTTTCCTTTTACCTTAATGGACTTCACACCACTGGTAAGATTCTTTTTTTTAACTGCATATCATTATTCAGTAGAAGTGATGGAATATTAAAATTATGTGCTCTTCCCTCATGACTTAGGTGGTTTTGTTCAGTTTTTCCAAAACTTTTGCCTTTAGTTTTTAAATTTATTAGTGCCTATATTTCTATTCATAATAATTTTTATCTTATTAAAAAAAAACAATGTATTTAATTTGTTGTCTGTCTCTCCATCTATCTTGTGTGTCTCTCTGTAGACAAATGTTTTTGTTTATAGACATAAAAAATTTTTTGTGTTGGATAGGTATTGCTGAAATATTATGGTTTGCACTTTCTGAATCTCCCATAAGCTCTAATTGTGTCCTCTAATGTGGAAAAGGTTAAAATTCCAAAATTTTAAATGAATATTAAAAATGATGTATTTATGCTAAAAATTTTGGTGGTGGAATATGCAGGTTATGAAGTTTTCATTGTCAACAATGTGTTGACCCCTTACCCCCAGAGGTGGGTGGGAAAAATGCAACTTTTATGTATTAAAAGGCAATTGCTGTTTTTTAGAGATAACTTTAAATTATTTTTGGATTGGATAGGTATTGATGAAATATTACAATTTGCACTTTCCAAATCTCGCAGAAGCTATAATGGTGAAAAATAAAAATGAAAATTCCAAAATTTTAACTAATATTGTGAACAATGTATTTAAACGTTTTTGTGGAAAAAAATTTCGCCAACATACAGGATCCTGTATGTCAGCGAAATTTCCCCCCCACAAAAACGTTTATTGATTTATAGACATTTAAATGTCTACAGGTAACACTGAGATTATCAATTATTTTTTAAATCATTAATAACACTAAATAGCGTGATGTGACTTCATTATTTATTACCACCTTATTCAGAGCACTAAAAAGAAATGGTTGCCACCCAAGATCATGGTGCCAAATGGAGGCACCCAAAATTCACTGGAAGAATGATATCATTATTAGTGGAAAAAAGATTGATCCAGCATTAGTTCAACAGGTTAGAATACTCTGGCATGTTTCTGGAGAGATGTGGGTTCGCATCCCGTATGCCGGCAAAATGTTTTTCCACAAAAACGTTTATTGATTTATAGACATTTAAACGTCTACAGGTAACAGAGATTATCAATTATTGCTTAAACAATGTATTTATATTACAAATTCGAAATTTTGTTGGTGGAAAATCATGAAGTTTCCATTATCAGCAATGAGTTTGACACCTTTACACCCAGGTTGGATGATAAACAACTGTTCTGTTTTAAGAGATAATTGGAAGAAACCTTTTTAGTTGGACTTGTACTAATAAAATATTATAATTTGTACTTTTCAAATCCTTAGGTACTTTTAATTTATATCATTAATAAAAAAACAAAATAAATACCCCATCAAGCAGCTGCTTGCCACATTAACATATGCAAAACTGACAGGAGCCTGACAGTTTGCATGCCATAGTAGAAGGTCTGAAAGGATGGCAGGTCTTCAGCAGAAAAATGACACATATGGTTTGCACTTTCTGAATGGATAGGTATTGATGAAATATTACAATTTGCAATTGCCTTACCCAGGGCTCGAACCCAGGTCCTTTAGATCAGTAGCCAAGTGTGCTAACCAATCATCCACTTAGAGATCACTAAATATGGAAATAGCAAAACTTTTAACAAATGTTGCAAGTGATCTGTTTATGGTAGAAATTTGAAGTTTTGAAGGTAGAATATCAAAAGGTTACAAATAGAGCAACAATCTGCCACCTTTTCTTACAGGTGTTGAGAAAAATCAACTTTTTGAATTTAAGGAATAAGAGACAAATACTTCCTATGTTGTATAATTACTAATAAAATACTACTATTTGCATTTCCCCCTCCCCCCATCATCCATTTGCTTGAATTAAAACTTTTAAGGAGTGAAAAAGTAGGCAAATGAAAAACTTCATTCTTTTTGAAAATAAGGTTCTCATATGCATCAGAGCAATGTGTGTTCTTCTACTTTAGTGTCTGCCCTTTTATCTATAATAAACTAGATACAGCATACCTAGCATTGTGCAACTAACTAGTAATATACTTTTGCATTTACAGTAATCATTAGAATTTCAAAGATAATGGCTTTAAATAAACCTAATGATCACTGTGAATGCAAAAGATGACTATGGATTATTAACATATGCAAAAATGCATTGTATTGCCTTGTGCTCCTGGTGTTGTGCATGAGCCTGAAATAGCTCTGACCATAACATCTACCCGAGACTAGGGTATGAGACTTAATGAAAACAACAAAGGAAATCTTGATCAGTGGAGAGTAGCTCAGCTGTCAGAGCACCTGACATGTTATCAGGAGGTCATGGGTTCAAACCCCACCTAGCAGGAGACAATTTTTTCCCTATACCCAGTATTAGCAGAATACAACAGCAAAGATAGTGGCTCAAATAAAGCAGTTAACTATATTCTTGCCTATATAATCTTCTTTTCACAACACTTAAATTTAGTATAATCACACATGAAATATAATTTATAAAATGAATGGTTCTTGTCATCTTGCATTGGCTTGCTTAAGTAATCTTGCAGTATCAGATATTACTCTTAGTAAATTTTCTGAGAATCAAATACTATTTTTGAAGATAAAATTGATTATATAATTAATGACATATTAACATCGAAAATTTACCTGTGCAGATGATGACTCACCATTGGAGAAATAATACAAGACATAGTGACTGATTAAAAATAGCACATTAGATTACAATTAGTGCTAGTAGTTGATAGACCACCTCAGGTTTGAAAATTACTACAGCAGTTAGGAAGTGTTGTAATAAACAGGTGGGTTGGGTTGTTTTACCTCTGAGCGGCACTTTTTTGCACACCATGGGCTAAATGGCCAGGTCACATGGACCCCGAAGGCTCAAAGAAGGTTGGGGGAGGGGACCCACTGGAACAGCTGTTGGGAGACAGATGGTAGTCTCCCGTCAAGGCCATCCAGTGTGTTCTTTAACGTGCACAGGGTATGGTTCTCCCACACACGGGGCCACGGCTTAACGTCCCATCCGACGGATGGCGGCCTTTCCAAGCCCATCGGTGTCCCCTACTGACCGTGGGCAAGGTGGGGAATTTTGCGGAGATAAATCTCAACACTGATCCAGCTGGGACTCGAACCTGGGAACTACAGATTACGAGCCTAGCACGCTACCGACTGAGCCACCCCCGCCCAAATAAACAGGTGGATTGCTAGGCTTCTTTGTAGTGATGAAGTTGTTACTTCTGGTAGTTTTCCAGTTCATAGATATATTTTTGAATACCTGCAGAATGCTTACCCAGCACTCAGATGGTAGCACAAAACTGGTCATTTCATTTGCAATAATAGAAATAGAATAATTCAAAAAGATTTGAAAGAAAATTGTGAGATAATATATAGATGGATAAAAATTAGAAGAAATTAAGATAATTACAACATAACAAAACATGGTGGAAAATTAAAAGATATAATTACCTCAATTATGGAAATTGGATTATATCAAAGTAAAATAAATAGCAAACTTTGGCATAATACTGAATGACAAATAGCAAATGATAAAGAAAAAACAGGTCCCTGAAAACCAGTTCGGCTAAATATTCAATAAAAGGTGAAATGCAATTGTAAGATGGATGTAGTAATAGTTAATATTTAACCCTTCCAGTGTCCATGTCATCTGTATACATTTGCAGAATCCATAACGAGGTTGAGGACACATACATATGTTTTTAATACAACAAAAAAAATGATTTTTTAAAAATAGCAATTGTAAATTTTTTTACATATATCTTATAAAAATATGTAATTGAAGCTTGAAAAATAATTGATTTTTTTTCATTTGATGCATATTTTATTAAAATACAATATAAATGACTTGTTAAAGCCATCTGATTGCCATTTCTTAGAAGCATTATACAGTATTGCCGATTTGTTTATTAATGTTACTTTTTGCTGAAGCAATCTCCTTATTTAAACTCCCAGGTTTAATTTAAATTATTATCAACAAATTTTTCCTAAAAGTTTCAAAAATCTCCTGAAAATTAACAAAAAAACTGCTATTTTTAAAAGGGCATATTTTGGAAGTAATTACGAAGTATGTACTGCCATTTTTCAACCCGTTTTACACTCTTTTCTGCCATAAACCTAGTTCAACATTCCTAGAATCATTTTTATCATTTATCCTAGCATTCTATGAGTCTTTCCTACTCTTAAAATCGAAACTATAAGTAATAACAGCTTTCTTAGGCTTTTCAATACTGGATGCAACTAGGTCATGGCTCACTGCCTGTTAGCCAAGGGGGAAGGTGGTTGACGTACCATCTCCGTTCCGTGTGTTATAAAGAAGCTCCATAATAGATTGTTTACAATGCTTTTCCAATAAATTGAATAACCATTGTAAAGTTAGTATTTATTTTTTTTATATTTAGACCTTAGTTTTCATTTCAGTAGATTTCTTCTATTTCTGTAAATTATTGATCTTTCGGTCGGTTGATCTGTCAATCGAATTTTCAGAGTCATGCTATAATGGAAGGCCAGCTTACAATTTGTTGCTATGCATATTTTATTTAACATCACATTAGGTTACATATTGATTTTTACTTTATTATTTCTTTGTTTTTCAATAAAAAAAATTTGATCTTATATCGTTTCCTGAAAATGAATGAGGCCTTGGATATGGAAGCAAAAATCACTTCCTTGGCATGAAAATCAGCACTTCTGTAGGAAAGCAATTTTGGCATAAGTTTTTACACCCCATCCTTCCCCCTGCTACACTCACTGAGTAAGTTTTACTCTCCCAACCATCAAAGTTTCATTAGAAAATGAAACTATGAGATTTTAAGTTTATATTCAACGGTTTTAAAAGATCCCCCCCCCTCTCAGTAACTTGGCTGCGCCACTCTGATGATATACACTTTTTTTTGCTTCAGTGCACTAACTTTTGGCATTTGGCCAAGACCACCAAAATATAACACATAAAGAAAACAATCGTAATGTTTAGTAAAAAAAATTGCAGCCAAGAAAGCGTTTTTTCCCATTTTATAAACAGGGCAGAAAATCCCATTTACATGAGCAATCCACGTCACCTTGTATAATGCTAACCCACATTTTAAATATATCCACTGCAAAGAATCATTAAGAGAAATAAATATTACATTATTTAGGAAGAAATTTACTTTTGATTAATATATAATTTAACAGTTTTTATTCATGATGTTTTCTAACATTAAGCCTTAAACTTTTTCACACTATCACTGTAAAAACATCTTATTAAAATTAATATGCTTGCAAATTTGTTACAATTTTTACTTTCATAAGATTTGGAGTTAAATTCTGTTTAATTTGGTATATAGCATGACCTATTTCTATTGATCAGTTATTTTTTTTTTAAATTCTAAAGCTGACTTGTTTATCTGACTTAGCCCAATTGGCTAAAAGCCTGGACTTTTCTCAATGTATGGTACTGAGAAAAAAATTACAAAATGGGAGAAATATTTACTTAAAACAAGAAAAATTAATTTTTTTGTTATTCAAAAATAGCCTTTCTATTCATGTGCATTATAATCATTTCTGTTTATTAGTGCTTTTTAAATAAACTTTTTGTGTTGCCAGATGCATTTTTTTACTACATGACTCTAAAAAAGTCGTATTAAAATAAAAAATATCGTCTTTTTTGTTAAATACTTGATTTTCAGAAAATCCAGAATTAAATACTGATTTGGTATACAACATGCCATAATTCCTTTCATTAGTTATTTGGCAAAAAAGTACTAAAATTAAATTTCTTTTGGCTGAGCATAGGGAGAAAATAGCTTGGCCTCTGGATGTAAACCAGTTTTTCAGGCTGGACACTCCAAGGGTTAACCCTTCCAGTGTCCAGGCTGAAAAACAGGTTTCCATCCAGAGGCCAAGCTATTTTCTCACTATGCTCAGCCACAAAAAAACTAACTTTAGAACTTTTTTGACAAAAACTAATGAAAGGAATTATGGCATGTTGTATATCAAATTAATCAGCATTTAATTCTGAAGTTCCTGAAAATCAAGTATTTAAACAAAAAAGATGTGTTTTATTTTAATAGGACTTTTTTAGAGTCATGTAGTATAAAAATGCATCTGGTAACACAAATAAAAATTTGTTTAAAAAAAACTAATAGACAGAAATCATTACAATGGACATGAATAGAATGGCTACATATTTCTGAATAACAAAGAAATTTTTTCGGTTTTAAGTAAATATTTTTCTCATTTTGTAATTTTTTTCTCATTACCATACTTTGAGAAATTTCCAGGCTTTTAGCCAATTGTGCTGTCAAACAAATGTCAACTTTAGAATTAAAAAAAAATAACCAATCAACAGAAATAAGTCATGTCATATGTCAAATTAAACAGAATTTAATTACAAATTTTATAAAAAATAATATAAATAAATTTTCAAGCATATTGATTTTAATAAGACTTTTTCAATGTGATATGGTGCAAAAAAAAAAAGATCACACTATACAATTAAGGGTTCACTTTGGAAAACCTGATGAATAAAAATAGTTAAATTATATATTTATCAAAAGGAAATTTCCTCCCGAATAATATAACATTCAACCTGAAATATGATTTTTATTTCTTTTAATGATTCTTTTCAGTATTATATATTTTAAACATGGCCAGTATTATACAACATGACTTGGACTTCTCACATTCACAGGATTTTCTGAACTGGTTATGAAATAGAAAAAAAAAACTTCCTTGGCTGCTTTTTTTTTACTAAACATGAAATTTTTCTTTGGGTGTTGAAGTTTGGTGATCTTGGCTAAGTGCAGAAAGTTTGTGCACCAAGGACCAGCCCTTCCCAAAATTGCCCTCCCAAATGATAGCCAATTTCCGTAGCAAGGAAGTCTATTAAAATCAATCCAAAGTGAATGCACAGTATTCCCTGTTAAGAACATTAATTAATATTATTTATTTTTTTAATATTAATATTAATTAATGTTAAGAACATTAATTAATATTATTTATTTTTTTAATATTAATATTAATTAATGTTAAGAACATTAATTTAATTAAGATTAAAAAAGATTAATTATTAATTAATTAAGATTTAAAAAGGTCATTCTGAAAATATTCGTTGTCCGATGCGTGGTGCAATGGTTAGTGCACTCTGGCATGAGTCTGGAGAGATGCGGGTTCAATTCCCGCCGTGGCAGCAATGAATTTTTTTCAGAATCTATTAAGGAAGTCTATTTTGCTTCCTATACAATACATTCAATTTCAGAAAATGGTACAAGCTCAAAGTTTTTTTTTTATCAAAAAAGCAAGAAATCATAAAAGAAAAATTACATATAACCTAATGGGATGTTAAATAAAATATCTGCAACAACTTTTAAGCCAGCCTCCGATCTAGCATAACTCGGAAAGGTCGATAAATCAGACGATCGAAAGATCACTAACTGAAGTAAATCTACAGAAATTAATTTGTTTCCATATCCAAGACCTCATTTATTTTCAGAAAATGATACCAGATTAAAGTTTTACTGGAAAAGTAATAAATAATAAAAATTAACATATAGCCTAATGTGATGTTAAAATATCACAGCATCAAGTTGTTGGCCAGTCATACAACATAACTATGAAAAAAAATCAATACTTATCAATTGGCCAAAAGATCGTTAATTTCTGAAAATAAATCTACTGAAATGAAAACTAAGGTTTAAATGTAAAAAAAAAATACTAACTTTACAAAGAGTATCCAATATGCTGCACCAAAACTGTAAAAAATACTTATAGCACATGGAACGGAGCACATGTGCCAGCCATCTGTGTCTTGTTTGACTCAGTGAAGCATAACTAATCAAATGCAGGTGCAACCAGAATTTCTAAGAAGGATGTGTTTACTTTCAGTTTCGATTTGAAGGATGCTGTGAAAAATGATAAAAATAACCTGGGAATACTGAAATAGGTTTATGACAGAAAAGAGTGTGAAACAGAAAAAAAAAAATTGCGGTACATATTTTGTAATTCTTCTAAAATCAATCGTTTTTAAAAATAGTTTTTTGTTTGTCAATTTTTAGGAGATTTTCAAAAATTTAAGGAAAATTTTGCTGATAATAGTTCAAATCAAACTTATGAGTTTAAATCAGGTTGCTTCAGCAAATACGAATGTTAACAAGCAAATAGGCAATACCATTTAGTGCTTCTAAGAAATGGCAATCAGATGGCTTTATAAAATTATTTATATTGTAGTTTAATAAAATATGCATCAAATTAAAAAATATATATATATTATTCTGAAGCTTGAATTATATATTTTATAAGATATATATATATAAATATTACAATGGCAATTTTTATTTTTTAAAATTCGATATTTTTTTCTGTACTAAAAACGTATACATACGTCCTTGGCCAATTTATTCAGATTCTCCAGATGTATACATACAACATGGAAGGGTTAAAGGAAGAAGGAGATTTACATGTTTCAGATAAAGAATATAAGGATTGATTGCTGTAACTGTAAAAATAAAGAATAAGCTAAAAGATTTACTTCAATTTGAAAAACAAATCCTTAAAAAAAAATTACTCTTGAAGCAGTCCACAGAGGTCTTACAAGATACTGACTATAAGTACAATATGCCATAGGGAAGATTATCAAGAAAGGAGATACCTTAGTAGAAAGATAATATATACCAGGGAAAAAATCTTATATGGGTCCAAACCCAGAACCTTTTACTTCACAATTAAACATGACAAACACTGTAGTTTTGCTTAACTTCAAAACCTTAAAGCAAAATAAAAAATATAATTTGCTTTCAATTTAACCCTAGAAGCAGGCAGTTAGTGAATTTTTTGGCACCTCATAAGTAAGGAACTACTACAGCTGTAAAAAAAAAACTTATGTGCAGTACCAGCTACTTAGGAAGAGAGATCATTCTTTCACATAAATTTTTAAGAACCACCTCAGCACTAAATTCGACAGTTGCTGATTTTATAATTAAAAATTATATTTCACCTTGATATTTGAAGACCAGACAGGACTGCAGGCCAAAAAATCCCAATCAAGTCAATTCATGTTCCATTAATGCTAAGTGACAGGAGAAACACATGGAGAAATCCTTACACTATTGCTATACATCAAAAGCAGTATGTGATTTATGCATCTTTAACCTTTCCAGGGTGCAGAATGTTTACACACACTGACAGAATCCAAAATTAGAGACTGTAGATGGCTATATTTGCTTTCTGAAATTTCAATTTTGCGAAATAAAAATTTTCTTATATCTTATAAAAATATATAATTCAAGCTTGAAAAATAATACTCTTTCCATTTGATGACTATTTTGTTAAGTGAAAAAATAGCTTGGCCTCTGGATGTAAACATTTTTTCGTTGGACTCTGGATGCATCAATTGTTCAAGTATTAAATTTTGATGGTGGAATGTGAACTCCATGATGTTTCCATTAGCAACAACGAATTGACCTCTTAGATCCAGGGGAGTGGGAAAACACAAAGGCTGTTCTATTTTACATCATGTCCACTATACTAATATGGAAATGCTAATGTTAAAGGGATACATACATAGCATTCAAGATTGATGTAATAAATTAACAATGTAATGGTATCTTTCTAAATACAAATATAAGTATATTTACCATAGCAATTTTAAATCCTTCTCCTGGCTGACCAAGAAGATTTTCTTTAGGAATGCGACAGTCATCAAAAATGAGATTACAAGTAGACGAACCCCTGATACCTAATTTATCTTCCTTCTTTCCAAGAGAAAGGCCAGCAATTGGCTTTGGAACAATAAATGCACTAATACCTTTATGTTTTTTGGTCTTATCTGTTGTAGCAAATACCTGAAAATGAAAGTGGCATTAGCAAATTTATGTATTAGTGTTCATATGTCTGTAATTATAGTGCTTATAAAAACTTCTTTTAATGAAATAAAATAACAAATAATACACAGACAAATTTCCTCGATTTGTAGTATTTAAAATTATACATATATATAGGCAAATTAATCATAATAAAGTAATTTAACAAAATATCGTGCTGTAGGAACTTTGAACTTGTTTATTACATTTGATACACAGCCTTGATAGATACATTAATGATATATTACAGTATGCTACCATAATGCATTTTTTAAAGCATTTTTAATTGCTTTGTTCATTCAAGGCATTATGGATTAAGAATTATTTAAATTGATGAATGCTTCCAAGCTTTTCTGTGGAATATAGAATTTCATCATATAAGGTACTTAACTCTTGAAGACTACCATCTTTCCAAAGAATTACATAGGAACTAGAAGAATGTATATCACCTCTGGTGCATATGAGAAACTCATTTTCAAAGAGAATGAAACTTTTCCATTACCTACTGTTTCACTCCTTAAAAGGTTTAATTTGAGCTAGCAGATGATAGGAAAAATACAAATAGTATTTTATACAACAAAAAAAGTATTCATCTTTTAACTCTTAAATCTAAAAAGTTGCATTTCTCACACCTCTCTCAGAAAAGTGGGTAGATTATTGATATGTGGAATATCTCTTAAAAACTACCACTAATTTTTCAAATTTCTATCCTATACATATTATTTGTAAAACTAGATAACAGTTCTACCATTTTATAATTATTAATCTGTAAAGATATATATATATTAAAACTACTAACTATTTGAAAAATGTGAATTATATTTCATTAGTAGCAATCAAATTAAAAAAAGTTTTCTAATTATCAATTTCATTGTTTCCGATGGAAACTTCATGATGTTCACACATTCCACCACCAAAATTTCATATTTCTATCATTAATATAATCATTGCAATATTTGTTTGAAACTTTGGTATTTTCAATCTTTTTCACCATTAGAGGGTGCAATTTTAGTGTTTGAAAGATTCCAAAAGTGCAAATCATAATATTTTATCAATTCCTATCTAACCCTAAAAAGATTTTTTTCATTTATCTCCAAATATAAACAATTATCTGCTAAAACAAAAAAAAAATGTGTTTTCCCACCCACCCCTGGGTCTAAGAAGTCAATTCATTATTGCCAATGGAAACATCATAGACTTCACGTTCCACCACCAAAATTTAAAATTTCTAGCTTAAATACGTCTTTTGCAACATTTATTAGAAATTTGCAAATTTTTCCACCATTACAGAGCTCAATTATAGCTTTCGGAAGATTTAAAAAGTGTGAATCATAATATTTTATCAATTCCTATCTAACCCAAAAATAACTTTTCATTTATCTCTAAAAACAAACAATTATCTGCTAAAACCAAAAAGGTGTGTTTTCCCACCCCCTCTGGGTCTAAGAGGTCAACTCATTGTTGGAAATAGAAACTTCGTAATCTTCACATTCCACTATCAAAATTTAAAATTTCTAACATAAATACAATACTTGCAGTATTCATTTGAAATTTTGGAATTTTCAACTTTTTCCACCGTTAGACGGCATAATTATAGCTTTAGAGAGATTCAGAAAGTGCATATCATAATATATCATCAATACCTATCCAACACAAAAGAATTTTTAATTTATCTCTAAACAAAACAGCTGAGAAAAATTCTGGTTGGAGACATCAAACTTTAAAAAGTTTGATGTCTGCAACCAGACAGACAGACAGATGACAAAGCAAAACTATTATCTCGTTTTCAAAGAAAACGAGATAATAAATTGCTGCAATTTCTTTGCCTTCTATTATCAATGCCAAAGAAACTTTACAAAATATTTACAATATCCAGTGGAATGGCCAAAGATTATTTTGCCACCATAAACTTGTTTAGTGGTATACATAATTTTGGTTATTCCTTCTCATTTAAATGCTTTGGACTTATTAATCATTCCATAATTTCTAATACTATGTAATGCTTTCAAAGCAATTAACATAAGCAACTTTACTTTTTCTCTATAATTTAGTCACAGCTTTCCTCAAGTTCACACTTTGGTGTTTTCTTCCCATTTCACCAATTTCCATTCTTAAAACTGTTTTGCCACAATCATATTAATAATTATCATTTGTTATAAATGTATATAATTTTGAAGTAAAATAATACACAATAATATGAAAAGGTTGTAGAATAGCTTTGGTTATAATTTTGTTTCCACATGGTGATCTAGATCAGTATTATGTTTCGAGATACCTTTTAGAAAGATCTTCCTCTGCAAAATACCAATGTAAATGATAGTATTAAGAGTAGTGGCAAGTTTTGTAAGATATACTTTCTGAGAAACTCATACTTCCTACACCATGTTTTTTGATGGATGTTTAACAGTGCATTTAGGTGGTGATGCCAACATTTTTCATGCGGGAAATGCTAAACAAATGGACTACAATATTTTGCAGTGATTCAAAACTATGCTTTATCACTAGAATAACACATTATCCCTTATTGCAAGAGTTCGATTTCGGTGTCCTTTGGTGCATTCCCACATTAACTTTTGTTTAGCATACATAAAAAATTGCTTCTCAACAGCTTGCATCTCTACAGTTTCAACATCAATAGTGGCCACATCTTATCTTCAGAGAAAAACTTATTAGATGTCCACTGTCAAAAATAACTCGAGAGACGTTAGGCTTCTCTGACCTGAACTATGTTTTACACAATCCTGAGGTACAGTCTTCTTTGAATGGTCATTGTACAGTCTGTCACTCAGACATATTATTCAAAATTTTTTCAGTAGTCTAATATCTGCAAAAATACTAGTCAACCTGTGGTTCACTATTTTAGGAGCAAAATAATTAATAAAAGGCAACTTTTATGCAATTGTGATCACTAAAACCTGCCATGATTTATGGCAGTGGTTCTCAACTGTGGTGGTGTGATTGGTTATGAGGTGTCTCAAGTAATCTGTTACTGTACCAAAGTTTGTGAATGACTTGCTTTTATTATAAATTAGAATGGATTCAAGGTTTCATACAATAATGCCACTCTCATTCACTTTCATTGTCTGTGGTATTATTTCAAAGAAAATGTCATCAGTGCTATTTGCTTTACTTCCCTGAAAATTTTTTGGGTTTTGTTAAAATATGGGTTTCCCATGGAGTGTGTGCACACAAGCATTATCAATCATGTGTCATGCACGCAGGCATCACCTATCATGTATATACCATCCATCATGCATATTGTGGTGGAAAAGCTTGAGAACCAGTGATTTATGGTACTGAGGAACAGCCTAAATTTTGCTACATTTTGTGTTATCTATAAACTGACAGGCTCCTGTCAGATCTCTGTGGCAAGCAGCTGCTTGAGGGGATATTTATTTATTATTTTATATCAATTGATGATTAAGAGATGACAGAAGGGAAAACAATCACAATGAAAAGCTGGAAATACTGTTTGGCTCCCAGATAGGGTTACCAAATTCCAGGTTCTAAAATGAGGACAAAAAAGCAATGGAAGGGCAAAGGAGGACAAAAAAGATAGAAATGGAGGACAAAGGGAAAAATTATTTTAATTTGGGAAATAAAATATCAAAATCTCAAATATAATGCGCACCCATGTGTAATGCGTATGCTTGATTTATCTCAAAAGTTTCTGGTAAAATTAAAATTCGTATATAATACACACCCATAAGTTTTCAAGATTTTATTTTAAATTGCATAAAACATTTGTTAACAAAACTTAAACTTTAATAAAAAAATGCATAACACCTAAATATTACTGGAAAATTCCATTTATGATAGATAGCATCCTTCATTGGCTTATTAACAGCAATGTCTAAAGGCTACAGTAGAAGGATCATGCCACCCGCCTGAAATAATAATCAGATTTCATTTTCTTCAGTTCTTTCTGGATAGAAGGCAGTTCTTCTACAAACTGAATGACCATGTCACTTCATAAAATGAACTGCCCATCCATATGACACTTTAAATTCTGTTGTGCCTGTAAGATTTTTTTTAAGTTCCAGAGCTTTAAGTCTGATTTCAATGCATGAAACACCGATGCCCTGTTGCCTCCTATCTACTACCCACACCATTAATGTTTTTTCTAGGTCTGGAAAACTTGATGGTAACCCATGATTCACTTTTTTCTTACTAGGAAACACTTGCAGCGCCTCTTTGTTGTTTCACCATAATCGGATGTTTGACTTGTTAATGAAAAAATAATGACTTGCCACCCGATTTCCATCAGATTCTGCATATTTTATTACTAACAGCTTTTCTGCTGCAGTATAACATTTCCTCGAATTCATTTTTAGGGCTCCCCACTACCCAAAAAGACAAGAGGAGGGAACATGGTCACAAAGCGCAGTTACCAAGAGTGCAAAATGCATTTTGCAACAATGTCTCACAGTTGCACGTATGACTGTTCAATATTGAAAATGATGTATTTTTTTGTACGCAAGTATAATACGCACCCCCATTTTAGCGGGCTAAAATGAGTAAAAAGTGTGTGTATTAAACTCGAGATTTTATGGTAAGTTAAAGTTTAAGTGCTGACTAACAGTTCAATCAGAAAAGGTATAAATTATTTAGTACACTTTAAAATATATGATGTGCCATTTTTTATTCATACTTGATAAGCAATCCAGAGTGCCATTTACAATCTGGCATGCAAATTGCTTATATCGAGTATTACAGAAAATAATAACTTTTAAACGTTAACAGAATGATTTTAGCATTCCCAATTTGCAGTTGCAGCAAATTATTTCATGGTTTACAATATATTACATGATAGTCATGAGTTAAATAATTTAAAAAAAGAAAATACAAAAAAGTGTACTTTAATTTTAGTTTAAAGCAAGTTCTTATGAGTTTATACAAAGAGGACATTTCATGTTTCTTCACAATGCAAGGAGGGCATGTGATAAAAAATGAGAACATTCCCTCCTTTTGGAAGACATATGGTAACTCTATTTCCAGAACAAAATCTATAATTGGTCAGCTGACATACACTTTCAATCTATGGTAGAATTTGTATTAGTTTACCATTTTTAACATGCATTTTTTTTCTTAACAGATTAAATGTAAAAATATGTAGAAACTAATGAACTGGCTATTAAATAAAGAAATTACTGACATTTAACACTTGTATTGCCAATTGTATAATGTGTTCTGCTATTTAAATTCATAATTACATTTTAGGTGGTGCAGGGCTTTTTTTCCAGTGTATGTGGAATTCAGAAAAACAACTCCAATTCAAGTGCAATATGGATCTTTAAATAAATTGATGAATGTTTCCAATATACAAGCTTTGCTGTGATATTTCATCACAAAGTGCTTAACTTTTGACAGAGAACAGAGTTCTTATTGTACAAAAATTTCACTTTATTTTCTGTACTTTACTTAATCTAGCTCTTTAAAAGATTTATACTTTACAATCTAACTCCTTTAAAATTTTTATCAAGCATGTTAGATCTTGTTATATCTACTATTTTTGTAACAAGTATCTCATCTGATATTCTAATGGAATCAAATGGCTTGAATAAGATAAGTAATTTATTTACCACTACAGCTTCAGCTTCAAAACCATTTGTAATCCATGCCTTGGTACCATTCAAGACCCAGTCACTACCATCTAATTTAGCAGTAGTAGATGCTGCTCCAGCATCACTGCCATTACCTATAGGTAATCAAAACATTCTTTTAAAAGAAGTTTAATATTTTCAGAATTACTCAAAATATCACTCATACCTTGCAGCACATTTGCAATTATGAAATTAAAATAAATACTAAGCAACTAAATTGCTAAAATATTTGCTTTCAACTTTACTTCAAAACTTAAGACATGAATATAGAGCAATTGAACTCACATTTGTTATAGTTATTATATATGTCTCACACATTACATATAGTACACAGTCAACAATTACACAAGTGTCAAAAATCCACTAATCCACCTTCCAGATATGAACATGGGATCTCCTTTTGCACACCAGTGGCTCTACCAGCAGAGCTAAGACAAAGGCAATTCACATTTGCTAAACTAAGGTTATGAAGATAGTTCATGCAGTGAAGTTCTACCACGTTGTTCAGGTTTTTAGGTTTGCTACCATGAACTATTTATACTGATGAGGAATAGAGTATTTTATAACTATGTACCACACATTAATACACTTTGAGTTATTCCGATGCAAAGAGCATCAAAGCCTCAAATGCATTAGCGTTTGACTGGCAATCATTTGATATGAAGCTATGGAATTCACATTTATGACAGTCTTAACATTTAGTTCGAATCATTAGGAAACTTTTGTTCAATTGGCAAGAGAAATCAGTTTTGGCACTCTATCCTCCTTTGAAGTTAATGTGAATTTACTAAGTGATTTCATCATTGGTATGCTTTACTTTTACCATTTATTGTCTTTAGTGTGAACTTTACAGGGAACTTTGTCACTAAAAACATCTATATTCTCCCTACCTTGGAGGAGAAAATTGTTGCATTCCCTATGTTACTTTGCACATCTATAGGCTGGTTGGTTGGGGTTTTATGGCAACTAAGATCATTATGCATCAAATGAAAGACAAAATAAACAATAAAAGACATAAAAACCCACAACCAAATTTAAAAATAACAAAAAGTATAGAAACACAAACATTGGATAAATGTAAAAACATCAAACAATGAGTCTATAATAAACAAGTAAAACAATGATAGAATACAAAATCAACCCAGTTGAAAGGATTTGGGCTAAAGATAAACAAGAACAATGAAGTAAGATCAAAGTCAATATTAAAATAACGGTATATCTTAAAAATGCAAAGACAGGTAGTAAAAAGAAATGGTCGGATAAAAGATGTCCAAGTGTAAGGGGCTCAGATATAAAATTGTGAAAACTAAAATAAAAACGACATTCAATAGTAAAAGCAGGGCAATCAGTTAAAATATGTTTAATGGTTAAAATGGTTTCACAAACTACCTTTGTAGGCAATTGTAATTAGTGAAATGAAAGCTCTCATTAAATGTTCCCACCTTTTTTTAGAGGAGGAATAATTTGAGATAGTCAATGATATTCTAAACATCATAGGTTTCCATTTGAGATATAATTAACTTTTGACACACCCGAGTCATGTCACAACCCCCATCCTTTTTTGAGGCAAAATGGGAAGAGGGAGGGCAACAAAGCTTCAAGTAACTGTGACAATTCCCAGATCACAAGATTTGACACATAACATTACTCTTGGCCTTCATATTTATATGCAAACAGTGGAACAATTAGTTACTTATTTCTCTCTTTTTTTTGGGGGGGGGGAGGGGAAAATGGAAGAAGAAATAATTGAAAAGACAATTTTATTTTTTATAACATATGACATTTCCTGTATTGCAAATTTCCATTTGGTACACAACTCATTGTGATTGATCAATAGGTTGGGATGATATGGAGAACAACTGTTTTTGACAAATACATAAATTGAAAAACAGAGTGAAAAACAATATGAAGATAGGTAAAAAAAACAAAGATTTGGTAGTGACAAATCCAAGTAGTTGATAGATGTGGTAGCACAGTGATATTTATAGGCATTCCATGTAAATGCATTGTCATGGAGCAACAGTCCATTATTATGTATCCCTAATCCAAGTCCTTTGCATTTGACAGCCTGGTGGGAACAATGCAGACTCTGTACAGTTGTTAACGGAATTTCATTTTGAGATGATTTTGAATGGCACCAATAGTTACAAATTTTCTTTTCACTTTGTACACTCCTATTAATCTTCCATAATGGTCTTGTAATATTATAATTTTTCATTTTTTGCCTTTTCCTAAGTTAACAGAAAATGTTATAGCAACAATTGTTCAAAGCAAAATGTTGGCTGATTACAAGACAACGAAGAATTGCAGCACAATATAAAACAGCAAAGCAAGAGAAAAAAAATCACCAAATTATTAAGTATAAATGATATCATTTATTATACATATTATTATATTTAATTATAATACTTTCCTATATACATTATACAGAGTCATTATAAAAGAATACCTATATTTTAAAGTGTTATAATCATTTTCCTTATTTTAACATATGGCATATCCACTTGTCATTAATATAATCATCAACAGGCAAAAATTATTTTACCTATTGATAATTATACTGATATCAAAATATACATATAAAATACATATGAAATACAGATATATGTACAATCAAATTTTCAGAGAAAACTGCAATTTCATATTGAAATTGCATTGTAATGTTGAGAAATAGCATAGTTAGAAATAGCTACTATAAAACATTTAAAACTAAACTTCTTTTAAGCTTTAAATTTCATTAGAACATAAATCTTATTCTAATTATTTTTAAAAAAATGTTCCTTATTTCCCCCAGGTTTATTTTACTCTATGTTTGTGATTTCTATTATTTTGTATGGCCCACTAACAATTATTTCTGCTGAATGCTCTTATTATACTAAATAATACTGCTTAATTTTAGCTTTATAATAAGATTTCCCTTATTTACTAAATGCAAAACATGCACTCTGAATATGTGTTTATTTCTTTAATTCTTTCTTCAGCCCATAAAAATTTGAATTGTATATTAAATGATGCTCCTAGCATTCTATGTTCTGCTGTATGCTAGTTGAGAACCACTATTTGGTGCAATTAATACCTTATAAATAAAAAGCCAGGGAACCTTGATTTGATCCCTAGCAGGATCAAATGCCTCTTTCTACATGTTTGTTACAATTAAATGCAGATTTGTTATAATTAAAGTATCCCTATGCAGAGCTGTTCGAAGTTCTCAGATATAAAGGCAGGTGTGTGATGAAACTGCCATAACAGAGGAAATGCATTTAATATAAATGCATAACTGCCTGATAGTGAAGCTGATGAGAACAACAGTAGTACAATAATTAATTCAGGCATACTAATGTTGGAAAAATGACAACCAATGACACATTTGGGTTGTTTTACATTTGAGCAGCACAGTTTTGCACACAATGGACTAAATGTCCAGGTGGTCACAAGCACGCTGAAGGCTCATATTTTTCAGAGATTCAGAGAAGGTTGTAGCAAAAGGGACCTACTTGGCAGCTGTCAAGAGACAGATGGTAGTTTCCCTTTAAGATAATCCAGCATGTTCTTTAACATGCACAGAGTATAGCTCTTCTACAATGGGGACATGGCTTTATATTTCATCTGACAGAAGCCAGAGTGGGGAGTTTTGCAGAGATAAATCTCAACTCACCTCCAAGTGGGATAACCAATGACACGTGTTGTTCACAAGGCGAGTGAAAATTTTGAAGAAACAAAGTCTTGCAGTTTGGCCAGGATAAGGGACAAAAGCAACCAGTTCACCTTGAAGATGTTGCTACTGTGGAAACTCAAGTGCAAAAACTGTTGCATGAGAAGTGGATATGCTATATTTCAAGTAAGGAAAAGTTATGCATAATGTCCTCCAATACTATCCATATATTCTTCATATTATGTAAAAGCCCCAAACTGGAGATACAGCAACTTACTTGACACTTGCTTTTAATTTTCTGGTGCAAATGGAGATCAATGACACTTAATCATAGAATATACTTTTGGGAGAATGAAGCCCATTTCTATTCAAATGACCAACTGAACACTCAGAAGCAACGTTTGGGCAATGGAAATCCCAAATGGTACAGGAGGTACCTTTGCATTCACTGAAGGTCACAGTATGGCATGACCTTCAGTTGTGCGATTTCACAGCAACATTTAACATTGGCTCATTATTCTTCTACAGACAGGAACTGCTATTTGTTCTGCAAATTCCCAGCAGTATTAGGATGTGTTAGCAACCTTTATGGGTATGTAGTAATGGGTATGTTGGCAACCTTCATGATCCTGGAAATTCAGCATGAGGCTACTGGAGACAACGGTTTTTTATGCGAAATGGGGTTCTCTTTACATTACTCATTCTACAATAGCATCATCAGCCAGTTCTTTCTTGGCCAGCAAGGTAGCCTAACCTAACTCAGTGTTCTTTTTGGCTATGGGGTTACCTTAACATCCCACAACTAAGAAATGGTATTAGGTGTCATGTGCTTATCATCAGGCCTGATATGATACATTCTGCAGTTGAAAATATAGTCAAGTGTATGGAGACATGCTCTATATGACAGCACCCACACTGGACAGCTGATGGACTGAATATTCATTTTACAGTGCCACTTCTGCTCCTGGTGGTAGAAATGTGAACCAAAAAAATTTTTTGCAGCTTTTTTCTAGTGCATATTGCAGATGACATACTAAATTTTGTACCATTCTAACCATTAGGTGGAATTCCAGACAGCTTTCAATAAGAATGCTTTAATCCTTACCATGCCAGACCTGAAAAACTGAATTGTACCATGGCCAGACTTTTTTCAACCATGCGCAGGCAAAAAAAAGTCAACTTTATAACTTTTTTTGACAAATAACTACTGAAAGGAATTACGGCATGTTGTATGCAAAATTTATCATTTAATCACGGATTTTCTGAAAATAAAATATTTAACGAAAAAGATGACTAGCTTTGTTTTAATACAGCTTTTATAGAAGCATGTAGTAAAAAAATTCATCTGGCAATGCAAATAAGAATTTATTTACAAATAACTAATAGACAGGAATTTTAATGCATATAAATAGAAAGGCTATTTCTGAATTTAAAAAAAAATCACTCTTTTATAATTTTTTTCTTGGTACCATACTTTAGTAGAATATACTTTTTGACAAATTAACCCAAATAGTTCAAAGTAATCATAATAGTTCAAATAGTTCAAAGTAATAATAAATCAAATAAATTAACCCAAGTAGTTCAAAAGAAGTCCAGGCTTTTCACCAGCTGTGTTATTGACCAGTGAAATAAACAAGTCAACTTTAGAAATTTTTTTAAAAATAACAAATGAATAGAATTGGGTCATGTTATATATCAAAAGAAAGAACACTAAATTGAGATTAAGAAAACGACAAAAATAAATAAATAAATAAAGATAGGTAACACTAAAATAGTTTTTAATTGCAAAATACACTAAAAAGATGCAAAAACGTATATGGCTATTTTTGTGCCATTCACTGAAAACTTCAACAAAAAAAAACATTACTTTAGCATCTGACTTCATTTTATTGAGATACAGATGGTAGGATGTACAACATAACTCAATTAACTTGCTGGAGCTCTCAGCCAGTTAGTGGGGGACTGTTCTGAAGATAGAACAGCATCTATGACACAGGTGTCTGTGGTGTGGCTGATTGGTTAGCATACTTGGCTATTGATCTAATGGACCTGGGTTTGAGCCCCAGATAAGGCATGGACGTTTGAGTCACTTTTCTGCTGAGGTCCCACCATCCTCACAGACCTTCTACTATGGCAAATTAAACTGACCGACTCCAGTAAGACCTCTGTGGCAAGCAGCTGCTTGAGGGGGTATTATTTATTAATAGTAGTTTGAGCAAAAGAATAGGCTCTTTTATTTTCTGAAACAAGTTGAGGAATAAATTAACATTTTTTAGAAGCTCTTAAATGTCCATTTTACACACACATATATAAAAGTTAGTTCAAACTTTAATCCTTTGCACTCGAGAGGCAACCCTCAGTTTCCACTTGGTTTGATGCAACAACTTGAATGGTAATGGTATTGAGAAGTAACAATAACTGGTTTATAAACAGAGATCCTTTGCATTTGAGAGGCAACTCTCAGTCAACTCTCAGTCAGTTGATTTAATACGGCAACTCTAATGGTGACTGAGAGGCAACAATAACTGTTTTATATACAGATATATTTCCTCTTTACATTTTAGATGTGTAAATCTAATGTCTATGTGTGCTTCATGTACAGCATTGTGTTTAATTAAAATTATTATTTTAAACTTAGTCTGTTTTTAGTGGTTATAAAAATGGAGCCAAATGATGAAATTAGTAGCAGCAAAGATGAATTTGATTTTACATTGTTTATGTATGATTTATTTTTATGATAGTTGTAAAAAATTTCATCTGAGTTGCTACTTCCCTATAGCAAAAAAACCTTCAAGTGCAAAAGGTTAATATTTTAATTTTTTTTTATATTAAAGACTGATTTTATGGTTCATGGCCATATATGCAGGCCTGATAACAACCCTGTATATTAATTTTAAATACTATTATTATTAAAACTTTACCTGGTTCACTAAGAGCAAAACAGCCTACACGATCTCCATTTGTAAAAGGGGATATAAATTTTTTCTTCTGCTCATCATTACCAAATTTCTGTATTGGTCCTAAATATAATGACTACACAAAAATGGTCAAAAACAAAATCATAATGAAAATGATGCAATACACATATTAATAAAGAACTGTACAGCTATCAGTGACAATAATATTCATCAAATACAAAGGAATGTTTAGAAATGTTAAACAATGCACTGATATTATTGAAAACAAAAGTGCAAAATACTTTTTTCTCTAGCATAACTTAAACTCATTTGGAAATACTAAAATGTGGAATATTATTTCTCAAAATACATCAGGTCTTCCCTAATCTTGGGTTTACTGTTAATGGATTCAAATATTCACAAACATTTTTGAGGCCCAGATTCTCTGATCTTGGGTGAAGGACTACCATCCCCGGGTTAATCAAGATATTACTACAGAAAATAATCTTCGAATAAATTTTCATTAACAGTAATTTAAACTTTTTCATGAAATCTACTACTCATTATAATCAACACCAGGTTGGGAAGGTATAGTAAATAAAATAAAAAAATAAGAAAAAATATGAAAACTGAATCTTTTAATTCCCTTAAAAGCACTCTATGGTATGTCTTTGTTGTGTAGTCAGCTTAACAATTTTCTTATTTTCTCCTTTTAAAAATTGGATCCTCCTATCTCAATTTCAATTTTTGGTGGTTGTGGTATTTTTTGAATGCTTTTTCTTTAACCTCATGGTACCACAACAATATCAATAAGTATGCAAAAAATAGTCCAGAGCTATAATATAATACATAAAGAAATAAATTTACATATTTACTGTTTTTAAGTGTGCGTTTGAAAATATAATTAATCTATTCAAATGTAAAATTAGTAATAATAAAAACTAAAATGTGAATATGCATCTTTACAAACAAATCATGAATAGAAACAAAAACGAATAAATATTATCTCCAAAAAAAAAAAAGGTTTATATTCCTACAGGATCTTTCACTTGTTTTATTTTTAGTCAATTGCATTAAAAAAAATGTCAGAAGAAACAGAATTAATAGAGTAGAAGCTAAAATAGAGATTAATCATACAGAAAACCAAATATTGCATTATTTTACTTGAAAAAAAATTGCTTACTACTGAAATTTTAATTTACTTACATTATTAACACTCATAATGACACCTGTTGCTGCACACCCACGACTAATCTCTTCCATAGCAACTGCATAGGCTAAATAATCTAAACCTGTACCTCCTTCACTTTCTGGGACAGAAACTGCAAGAAGACCTAATTCTCCTAATTTTTTCACCTAGAAAGTTATATTTTATTAGCACTCTGTTACTAAAATTATAAACAACAGTTATATTAAACTTAGTGTTTAATTTATTATTCATTAAACAATGACAGGGGATTAGTTCCCATGTCATTGTTTAATGTATAAATTTAACTCTTTCAGGATGAGTGCAGAAAATGCTCTGTAATGCTCCAAAGTATGTTTTTTTTTGCCAGATAGCTGAATTCGTACCAGGCAATTAGTCTTGCCAAAAAATAAGTAAGGGTTACTTTTTAAATGAGCATAAGACAAAGAAGAATTTAAATTAATGATTGTCCAAAATCACTAAATTAATAAATATTTTGTGGAAAAAATTTTCCGCCGACATACGGGACGAAAAGTTTTTCCGCAAAATATTTATTGATTTATCAACACCAAAAGAGCAGCAGGTAACACTGTGATTGTCATCTATGTTTAGGCCACTAAATTAATATCACTAAAATAAAGCTCTGCTCAAGAAAAAAAAATGTAGTCAAATACAATTTCATAAAATAAGTTTATTGGATTTTCACTAACCAATTAAAAAGCTTCTACAAAACAACTCTTCAATCTAGATACTTCTCCACTTCCAACAACTTTTTACATCTTTATACCTCCAAATATTGACTATATTCTAACTATGCCTCACACTAGCTTAAAGGCAAATGTGGCACATGGCAACATCATGTTTGAAGCCACATTTGCATACAGTGATCATGCCATGATGTAAGCAGCTGGTGACCTTTCTCGTGGCAGTTAGCAGCCAGAACTACCACATTACGGATGGAGAGAAATGATAGTTCAAAAGAAAGGCCCCAAAATAATAATTATAGCATAAATAAATTAAAACTGGTGAAGGAACATAATGTGAATAGTGAATCATCACAGCATGACTTGCTGAAATCGGGGAAAATGCTTATGCACCACTCAACATCAGCTGATTATTTACAGAACACATTATATAATTATCCATGCTTCAAAATCTTTATATTGAAAACAAAAATAAATATTTGTTTATAAAAGTGAAAGTAAATTATTGTTTAAACTATATTTATTTTTATAATGGTTTATATTTTTGAAAATATGTCTATTTGTATGAATTACATTAATTTCTGTTGACCAACTGCATTTCTTCCCTGGTAATAAATGTAATTTGTTCAATGATAATAACATATTTTGTTACAAAAATGGCTTATATCATTCAAAAATATGATTACTCAAAAAGTATGCCCTTGGCCTCCAATAGTCAAATGCTAGATGTAACAGATGACCAGAGTCAAGTACATGTATAACAGATGGCCTGCAGAAAAGCACATTCATTAAAATTCACATGGCAATAAATCCACCAAAAAGTACAACTAAAAATGCAAGATTATGGCACCAGGCCTGCAACAGTAGCTCCTTGAAATCACACATGTATGACCCCAGTCCTAAAAGCATTAACCTGTGATAAAATAAACTTAGAACAACTTCCCAGTTTTTATACCACATTGATAAATTGCATTAGAATGGTTATAAAAATATGATTTTACTTATTAAATTGTTATTTGATTAAACAGGTTTTTTACAAAAAATGCTATTGAGAGGATAAAACAGAATACAAAAAAATTGATTAAAGTTATGGTCTTACAATATATGCTTGAGTTAGTAACCTTCATGGATACACAAAAATTAAACTTGCAGGCCACTCCTTCACTACTCTTGCATTCAAGGTACTATTCCATCAGGTGAACTCAGTATCCAGGCATATTATTGTCTATTAAAATGAACCATGAGCCCAGTATGCCTGCCAATGGGTGAAATAAATGAAGACATTCTTAAACCTCTGATTCTCATAGTGGTATGTATTGGTTGGCTTGTAAATGGTAGCTAGGCGTAAACTGGAAGGAGAGCTGTGTACCAATCCCCAGTGATGATGCACAGAACCGGCCAGGTCTAGCACCTAATGTCCGACCCCGCCTTCTCGTGGTGCAGGCCGTTAGTACCTTTCAAAAGAGATATTCTCTTTTGGAAGGGAACGGAAGGGGAGGGCTGCCAGTTCAGTATGGCCTACTGATCTGGTCATCTATGGCCACTTTTTTCTTTTTTTTCAACCCTGCTGAGGAGTGGTCAACTTCACAGGGTCCTGCTGCTGACCATTTATACCTACTAGACTGGACTTGTTTATGGATTTGAGCTTGATTATGGATCCTGGACTTGCTGCACTGGTGGGCCTCTGTTGAGGGAGAGTCTGCCGCTGTGTTTTCTGTTTGCTTCTGGGTTGCCAGCTCTAAGTGAACAGAGGCATGGGATACCTTATATCAGCTGGTGGATAATCCTAATCAGAGGCCATCGCAGGTACCTGAACCTTACTTAGCTAGTTGGGCATCGTCAAGCCTAAACTGGAGTAATGTGTCTCAGGCAGGCCATATGGTTCTTGAAAAAGTCCACTTGAAAAGGTGGTGCCTGAAGTTCCTACCAGCATCGGTGACTTCAGCCTTTAGCGGAGGAGGAACAGGTCTTTGCCCCATGCCTGCGATCAGGGGGCTGTTTGATATTGTTGGCCCTACCAATCTCAATAAACCTAATTTCTTTAAAAATCCTACTAATCATTTTCTCTCTGCAGGAACGTGGAACCTGAGGACATTACATAGAGATTATTCTCTTGATGTCCTCATGCAGGAATTCCAGCGCTATAACCTACATATTCTAGGCTTGCAAGAGACCAGATGGACAGGTAAAGATGAGATACTTAAAAATAACTTTAAATTTCTCTTTACAGCTAGGGAGGATGGAAAGCATCACCAAGGCGTGGGTCTGCTGCTCAGCAGACATGCTAGTGATGCTCTTCTAGGATATGAGTGCATTAATGAAAGGTTTCTACAGCAAAATTTCAGACAAGCATTAAAGACTTGAATGTTATCTGCTGTTATGCCCCCACTGAGGATTCTGATGAGGATGAGAAGGATAGGTTTTACAGACAACTTCAGGATATTTTGAATTGTCAAGAAAGGAGATATTACCCTTGTTCTTGGTGACTTCAATGCCAAAGTTGGTACCGACTCTGACCTTTGGGGAGGAGTAATAGGCCCTTTTGGTATTGGTAGCTGCAATGGCAATGGGCAACGTCTCCTACAGGTAAGTAAACTCAATGGTTTCAGAATAACTAACACATATTACAAACACCGCGACATACATAAATACACATGGGTTTCACCTGATGGGCTGCATAAGAATATGATTGATTATATATTAATTAACAGCAAATGGGCTAGTTCTGTTAGAAATACCAGGGTATATAGGGGAGTTGAAATTGGATCTGACCATTTACCTTGTTAATAGTGTCTTGCAACTTAAACTTAAAAAGTGTTGTGCTAGGGTTAAAAAATTTACCTTTAATACTGAAGCTCTGAAAGACCCAGTTATAGCTAAAGCTTACCATGATAGGTTACTTAGTCATTATGACAGTCATGGTTTGCTTAATACTGAAGTTGAGGAAGAATGGGGCCATTTTAAACAGGCTTTTTTGGAAACTAACAGTACTCTTTTAGGGAAAAAGGAGCAGAGGAGGCAGAATTATTTAAGTGATAAGGCACTTGAGCTTATTTCAGAAAGAAGGAACTGCAGGAATGTCCTTAATCAGTACCCTACTAGTCCTAATAGAAAGGATTACAGAGAGCTTAATAAACGTGTAAAGGATCAGTTAGCTACTGATAAGAATCTTTGGCTTGATGGCCTTGCTGACAAAGCTGAGGAAGCAGTTAGACAGCACAACAGCAGAGAGCTGTACCAGATAGTTAATGTTTTGTGTGGTAGAAAACGAACAGGTATACAGGGATTGAAGGATAAACAAGGCAAGGTTATAGAAGGTGAGGATTCTGTCATGGCTAGGTGGGCTGAGCATTTCAGTGATGTTCTAAACAATGTGGTTAGTTCTACTCCCATTGTTTGCAATGATGGTAGATGCATTGGTGGCTTTAATGTTGGCCCTATAACACAATCTGAAGTTAGTTTGGCTATTTCTAAACTTAAACTTCATAAATACCCAGGGGTGGATGAAATTACTACGGAAATGCTTAGAGCTGGGAATGTTTCAATTACCATTTGGATGACTGAAATTTTGAATAACTTTTATGATAAAGGCATGGTTCCTAAAGATTTTACCAGAGCTATTATTATCCCTATTTTCAAAAAAGATGATCGCAGTTCTTGTGATAACTATAGGGGTATCAGCCTACTCTCCGTTCCAGGTAAAGTTCTTTCCATGATTGTGCTTAATAGAATTAAGAATCTGGTTGACCGGCAATTGCGTGATGAGCAATGTGGATTCAGAAGTGGTAGGGGATGTGTAGATCAGATATTTTCACTTAGGCAGATTCTTGAGAAATGTTTCGAGTTTCAGAAACCTTTGGTTGCTAGCTTTGTTGATTTCAAAAAGGCTTTCGACTCTGTTGATCGTCATAATTTGTGGTTGATTGTGAGATCATATGGTATACCAGACAAGTCAGTTAGCATAATCAAAGCTCTCTATAATAACACTGAGTCATGTGTGAGGGTTGGTAAGTCTTGTAGCAATTGGTTTAGCATTACTTCTGGTGTTCGACAAGGGTGCATTTTGTCTCCTTTTCTCTTTAGTTTGGTTGTTGATTATGTTATGCGAAATTCACTTCAAGGGAAAGCTTTTGGCCTTAAATGGGCTGGAGATACGAAAATTTCTGATTTAGATTATGCTGATGATTTAGCCCTTTTGGCAAATGATATTGATGAGATGAACTCTTTCATTCGAACTGTTGATGAGACTGGTAGTACAGTAGGTTTGGTTATAAACAGAGAGAAAACTAAAGTGATGAAAATTGGTCAGGCAGGTTGTGATTCAGTTAATCTGAATGGTTGCAGTCTTGAGCAGGTGTCACAATTTAATTACCTTGGGAGCTGCGAAACTGATACTGGTGATGTGCGGCATGAGATTAACAGACGAATAGGTATTGCTGCCGGGACTTTTAAGAATCTATGGAGACTGTGGAGAAATAGGCGTATACACCTAAAGACTAAAATTAGACTGTATAATAGTTTGGTTCTTTCTACTGTTAGTTATGGTAGTGAAACTTGGACGCTGTGTAAGCAAGATAACAGGAAACTAGATGCTTTTGATTCTAGATGCTTACGCAGTATCTTGGGTATTAGGTGGTTTAACTTTGTAACTAATGATGAGGTTAGGAAAAGGAGTCTGCAACCTCCTTTAAGCAGCATATTGTGCAGAGAGAGACTCTGCTGGTTTGGCCATGTTGCCCGTATGGATAATTATAGATTGGCGAATAGGGTTATGAACAGTGTGCCTAGAGGCCTCAGAAGGAGGGGGAGACCTAGGATGCGGTGGGCAGATAATGTCAAACAGGAACTTGTTAGAATTGGTGTACAGTGGCCGGATGCAGCAGATGTAACTCAGGACAGATATGCTTGGAGAATTAAACTGCGCGGTCTGGTTGGATCTCCGTAGCCCATGGCTGCTTGAGGATGATGATGATGATGTATTGGTTCATGATCACACAACTTCTGGGGTCCAAGTTCTCATAGATTAATATTCAAAAAGCATGCTACAATTTATAAATATTATTTACCTGTTCTTTAGGATAAAGGTGTTCTTTATCAAACTTTGCCGCTAGTGGTTTCAGTTCCTTTTCTGCAAATTCTTTACAGGTCTTTTGGAGCATTTCATGGGTTTCAGGAAGAGAATGAAAACTTGATAAAGGTTGCATTCTGCTCTTTATAAAATGTGTGTTACCTGAAAAACAGAAAGAGTAACATACTAAATAAAAGATAGATAAAAACAGCATATTCAAATCTCTCTCAGTATTACATATTTGTCAATTGGGTTGTTTTATCTCTCAGCAGCACTTGATGAATACAGTGTGCTAAATGGTCAGGCCATACTGTCCCATAGCCGAGTGGTTAGCGTGCTTGGCTACTGATCTCAGGGACCTGTATTCAACCCCCCGGTAAGGCATGGATGTATGTGTCGTTTTTCTGCTGAGGTCCTGCCATCCTCTCAGACCTTCTACTATGGCATATAAACTGACAGGCTCCTGTCAGACCTCTGTGGCAAGCAGCTGCTTGAGGGGGTATTTATTTTTATTTTTTTTAAATGGTCAGGTCACGAGGATCACAAAGTTGGGAAAAAGGATTTACTGGGTAGCAGTTAAGTGGCAGATGAAGCCTACCCTTAAGATCATCCAGCATGTTCTTTAACATGCATGAGATATAGTTCTGTAAACTGAACCATAGTGTAATGTCCTATAACAGTGGTTTTCAAATTTTCAAGTCCACATACCCCTAGCAACACTGTCCATTCAAGAACCCCTCATCCCTCCACATTTAAATTATTTGGATATAAACTTAAAACATATTCAGATAGAATAATTTATTCAAAATGTTTTAATGCTCAAAATTAGGCCCATGTTGTGGTTACGGTCCTCAGCCGATAGATGGCATTGCTCTAGTGGCGTGTGACATCGGAGTGTAAAGTATGACGTAAAAACGTAACTGTTGGTTGTTGGTGGCCTATGGCTCTTTGATTTGTTTCTTTTGGGTGGGTAATGTGAAGTCACGTGTCATATGTGTGATTTGACGGGAGTGTGAAGTTACGTTCGATTTTTTTCGCTATTTTTGCTTTATTATTTGTTTGGATAACATGCCTGTATGGTTAGAGGTAAGTGCACATATATATTGTATATTTAATGAGTGTTTTTTAGTGATAACTAGAATAATTAAATGTTTTTTGGAAAATTCATTAAGATATGGTAAATAATAAGTTATTAAAGATATTTTGGAAATTGAAATTATTTAATATTAGGAGGGTTGTTGTTGATATTGTTAGTGAACTTTTTGTAATGTTAAGGTCACGTCTTTTGGAAGTGGGAGTTCGGTAGCTTTTTACTGCTGTATGCAGGGGGAATGTTTTTGTAATTGTTTGGAGTGAGGGGCATTTGAAGGGGTAGGGAGGAGTGGTTAACCAGATAGAATTAATAATTTTGTGTTTAGTATGATGCAGCAGTATGTGTTTTGTTGCGAGTGGAAGAAAATGGGGAAAAGATGATTAGTTTAAGTTTAAAAAATGAGAGTTTTTATGAGAATAATTTTTGGTGAAACGTATAGAGTTTTCACAGGATTCTAATGTAGTGAGGGGGAGTATGCATGCTGGAAAGAATGTTGGAAGTTTTTTCGTATGGGACTAGAACATGGTGGTAGTAACGAACATGTATTTCGCTATGGTAGTTTGGAATGAATTGAGTGTTTTTTAGTAGTTACATTGAGTATGGTAATTATTAGTGTATTACGGTGATTTATTAATTCTGTTTTATATTTTGGAGTCTTATAAAGTTTCGTATATGATTTATTGTGAATATGTGGAAGCGTTTGGCAGCTTTTTGATGTAGAAATTATGGGTTGGGTTTTACCTCTGAGCTGCAGTATTTTGCACACCATGAGCGAAATGGCCAGGTCACAAGGACCCTGAAGGCTCAGAGAAAGTTGGGGGAGGGGACCCACTGGAATAGTTGTTGGGAGACAGGTGGTAGCCTTCCATGAAGGCCATTCAGATGTCCATTAACATGCACAGGGCATACCCTGTGCACATTAAAGGACATACAGATATTTAAAGCAGGCCATGGCTTAATGTAAATCATATGGAGTCACGGGTTAATGTTCCATCCGATGGATGGCGGCGTGTACCAAGCCCATCGGTATACCCTGCTAACTGTGGGCACGGCGGGGAGTTTTGCAGAGTTAAATCTCAATGCTGACCCAGCTGAGACTCTAACTTGGGAACTGCAGATTACGAGCCTGGCGCACTACCGACTGAGTCACCGCCGCAGCAGAAATTATGGATATTGTAGAATTGTCGGTGTGGAAAAACATAATTTTTGATGGAGTCAGGAAGGTAATCAATAATTTAGGGGAGGGCTATTTGAGCTATAAGAATTTTTTTTGTTGTATCTGACGAGATTATTTGGTTATGGGGGCTTTTTTTTATAATTCAGTCGGCGGTGCACTGTTTCCGATTTTCATGTTTTTAGGTTTGTGTTGCCTGGGAGGACATTATTTAGTTTTGGGGCTTTTTTTTATAATTCGATCGGTGGTGCAGTTTCCAATATTCATGATTTTCAGTTTGTGTTGCCTGGGAGGACATTATTTAGTTTTGGGGCTTTTTTTTTATAATTCGGTCAGCGGTGCACTGTTTCTGATTTTCATGTTTTTAGGTTTGGGTTGCCTGGGAGGACATTATTTAGTTTTGGGGCTTTTTTATAATTTGGTCGACGGTGCACTGTTGCCAATTTTCACATTTTTTGTTGTCTGCGAGGACATTATATAGTTTTGAGGGCTTTTTTTTATAATTCGGTCGACGGTGCAGTGTTTCCATTTTTTTGCTTTTTGGTATGTGTTATGACGATGAGATTTAGTTTTGTGGGTGTTTTTATAATGCTGGTAGGCGATGCATTGCCGATAATGATCTTGGTTTTGAGACTGGTGTTCGATTTCATCAATTCTGGGATTTATTTAGGCTAATTATTGTATGTGTGACTAGATTGATCAGTTTAGTTTGTGGAAATATATTTGTGGAGTGTTTTAATTATTGGGAAAAGAGGGAGGCGGGGATTTCAGGTATTTGTAATATATGGGAAGGCAACTTTAGTGTAGTTTCTCTGTTTATGGATTTTTTTTTCATAATTTTTTTAAGAATATGTGGTTGTGTGGGATGTTTTTAGTGGAATTGCGTTTTTTTTGTTACATTGTTTCTGTACAACACAAAGTACCGTTACCATGGTAACGGTACTTTGCATTGTACAGAAAGCGGTTGTACTGTTACCTTGGTAACGGTAGTTTGCGTCTGACATAAACTTTGTTTTTTTCATACATAACATAGTACATAACATAAACATAGTAACGAAAAACCCATCTTTTTTCTAGAAACCCCAGTTTGGGTTAGGGTCTTGGGGGTTGTGGGAATCAACTAAAAGGGCCATTTTGTTACGTTGCGTCAAAAACCAAATGGCAGCTGAGGCCCGTGATCTGTACTACTACTCAAAATTATGTTTGGATATTTTGTCATTCTTGCTTGGAATATTTGTGTGAATAGTCACAAGTAAGTGGATATGTATAATATTTATTTTATGAGGAGGAGTTTTTATGATAGGCAGAAAAGGAGTAATTAATCCCTCCTCCCTTCTTTTTTTTAAAAAAATGGTTAAAATATGGTAAATAATAAGTTACTTAAGGTATTTAGGAATTTAATTATTTAATATTAGGGGTGCTTGTTGTTGAAAGTGTTACTCAACTGTTTTGTAATGTTATGGCTGTCATTCGAAGGTGGGTTTTTTTGTAGGACAAAATATTAGAAGAGTGAAAAATACAAAGCTATATGTAGAGCCTACATAAAGCTTAGAAGACAAGTGCTGCAGAGTTCACCTATTCACGGCTGTCATTCAGAGGTGGGTTTTTTGTGGTAGCTTTTTATAGTTAGGTGTGGGGGAATGCTTTAATGTACTTCTTTGGAGTGAGGATTTGAGGAAGGTGGGAGTTGTCAGAACAATTTTTAAATATATATTTGGGTTTAGTAGGATGCAGTGGCTGTTTTTTTATGAGTATGGAAGAAACTGGAAAAAGTTTTGAATGTGAAGAAGTTAAGTGATAAAAATGAAAAAAGTTTTTATGAGGTGTTAGGGTTTAGAAAAAATGTTTTTGGGGAAACAAATACAGTGGGTTTTCTGAGAATTCTAATGTAGTAGTGGGTGGATAAATGTTTGGCAATTTAAAGTTTGAAGTTTACGCATGTGGGAGTGAGCATAGTGGTTGTAATGAGCACATGTATCTTGTTAGAGTAGTTTGAGCTGATATATTGAAAGGTTATTACTAGTTATGCATAATATATTAGTGTATTACAGTGATACATTAATTTTTTTTTTAGATATTAATTACTTTTTTCAATGTCACTAATACAACTTATTTGGAATAATTGAAAGCGTTTTGGCATTTTTTTTTTCACAGAAATTTTGTATATTGTAGAATTATTGGTGTGGAAAAATGGCAATTCATAATGGAGGCAGGAAGATTAAAAAGTTTTTTTTCATTTCAGGGTTTTTTTTATTTTTTTGAGAAATGTGAAGGTTTTTTTAATGGATTGGTGGCAGTCTGTAGTTTTTTTGACAGCTTAATTCAGTGTGTTTATGCATGTTTCTATTAATATTTCTGTTTATGAATATTAATAGTGATAATATTAATATATAGATATATAGTTATGGAATTGAATATTTGTTTTCAATTTTGTTTATTACTATTTGTGATAAAGAAGTTTAATATGTATTTTCAATTACCGAAAAGGTTGGGAAATATATTAATAAAAAAAATAATAAATACCCCCTCAAGCAGCTGCTTGCCACAGAGGTCTGACAGGAGCCTGTCAGTTTATATGCCATAGTAGAAGGTCTGAGAGGATAGGGGTGTAGAAATCTAATTAGCATTGTGATAAATATTGCAGGTTGGAATGATGATGGGTACATGTTTTTTTTGTTGCCTTTGATGTATTATTTAGTTTTGGAGTTTTTTCAGATATGTTGTCTCTGATGAGATTGTTTAGTTCTGGAGGCTTTTTATAATGCAGATCAGTGGTGCATTGTCCTTGATTTTCATGTTTTTAAGATTTGTCTTTGATTAGATTAATTCTGATGTTTTATTTAATTTTTTTTGTGTATAACTTGTTTAAGGAATTTGGTTTTTGAAAATGCATTTATAGACTGATTTAAATATTGGGAAAGGGGGAGATTGGAGTAATTTCTAGTATGTGGGAAGGCAATTGTTATCTTAATTTGATTTGTTTGTTTATGCTTGATAATTTTATTTTTCAGTAATTAGTGACTGTGAGGGATACTTTTTTTGATGGTGGTAAATTAAAGGGTGTGTAATATTGGTAATGAAAAAACAATCTTTTTTCTAGAAACCATTGTTTGGGTTAGGGTTTGTGGGGTTGTGGGAATCATCAAAAAAGACCATTTTGTTACATTGCATAAAAAAAGGCATAAAAAAAGACAATTTATTATATGTCTTTGTCTATGTTTACAAAACGTCTTTTATTATATCACTTGATTGTCTTTGTTAACAATGGCAAACATTAAAATATGTTAAGAATCCTAATAGTTTCAATTTCAGAAAAAAATAATTTTTAAAAATACCTATAGCGCATATTTTGAACTTTGAAAAAGAAGTTACTTACAAGAATACTTAGATATTTTACTCCAACAGTTTATTTCCTGTCTTCCTGAGGATGTATATGATTTTCTCAAGTCAGTCCTTGTGGCTTGACCCTTTCTCCATTATGGAGAACTGTTTGGAGTTTCAAACTCAATGAGATATCCTGCAGTTTTGCCCATAAGAAGTTTACCCAGACGTCAATGAAGTGACCAAATTTTATGAATTATAGCCATCGAAGTACAAACACATCCACTATCTTACAAAGGTTCCAGTAAAATGAAAACACATTTTCTGATAACTATTTGAAAAGTTATTCATGAAGTCAGCATCGATATCAGTTTGCATATCATGCAAAGTGCATTGGCAGAAAAATGGTGAAAGCAATGTTTCTGAAACATTTAAAATAAATTGAAACGCCATTGAGGCTACATGAATAAAATTGTGGACCTTATCTAATTACAAGTATTAGAAGAGTGAAAAATACAAAGCTATATGTAGAGCCCACATAAAGCTTAGAAGACAAGCGCCGCAGGATTCACCTATCTCTTCCTTATTTAGGGGCCCTGGTGTTTGCTGATAAGGAATTTAAAATAAACAATATACATCAATCATATAAATAGGATACATTTCAAATATAAAGTACCTGAAATTCGACCTGTCTTTCGGAGCAGTTGAAAGAATGAGGCTTTCATATTAGCTTTATTTAGGCAGCGCTAAAAGAAATTCAATTCCTATCAGCTGTATCTAGATACAGAACTAAAATGACACTAAATGCCAAGATCTCTGCATACCATATGCACGATCACGGTTACAGTAACTTACTTCGTAAATCAGACAAAAAAGGTAGATAAAAGTTTAATTCTGATGATCAAGTTCCTAAAAATAAAAGTATCAACTATTTATATTAAGTAAAATAAATATATGCAATTAATATACGTACAAATAAAAATGGTTCAGTATAAATGATTTCGTATTCATTAATGTATTGACCGACATGTCCTTTAAAAAAAACTACGATAAAAAAACAAGTAAATTTTTATTTTAAAGCAAATGGAAAGGAATTAGTCGTCCCATGGCAGAGTGGTTAGCACGCATGGCTACTGATCTAAGGGACATAGGTTCGAATCCCGGGTAAGGCATGGTTGTGTGTTATTTTTCTGCTGAGGTGCTGTCATCTTCACAGACCTACTATGGCATATAAACTGACAGGCTCTGTGGGGTCAGGGGGTACGGGTACAACTATAGACTAGGAAGAAGGTCGGAGGTGTATTACAGGTGAATAATACCTCTGTAGTTGAAAAGAACGTTCGTGATAAATCACAAATTACACATATGAATTAGGAGCTAAAAAGTAGCAATAACATAAGAAGAGGAATTTCCAATTTTGTTTTCTAGTTAATATGCATTTTAAAGCAAATGAAAAGGAATTAGTCGTCCCATCGCCAAGTGGTTAGCATGCATGGCTACTGATCTAAGGGACATAGGTTCGAATCCCGGGTTGAGCGTGTTATTTTTCTGCTGAGATCCGTCATCCTCACAGACCTTCTACTATGGCATATAAATTGACAGGCTCCTGTCAGACGTCTGTGGCAAGCAGTTGCTTGAGGGGCTATTTATTTTTATTTATTTGAAAAGTTAACTATTCATTAAGACATTAGCGATAATCTAAATCAGTGTTCTTCAAACTATATCCCACAGAACCCTGGTTGTAAGTATGCTGTTTCATAAAAAAATCAAGTAAATATAAATTTTTACAAAATGAAACCGAGGTGCTAATACAGATGCTTAATTTCTAATTTATATTCAATTCATAAATATTCTTCCTTCAAACTCAATAGTGTAAGTCTACATTAATGATGAGCATTTTTCGTGACCAAAAAGAAATATATGATAAATTTATCTGAATCAGTTTATTTGTACTAATTCAGATAAGTTTAATTAATCTGAATTAGTACAAATAAACTACAATGTTACATTAAGGCTTATTATTACAGCTAAACTGAAATTTCACAAAAATATGCGTAAATAAAACTTTCAACGCACGTTTCATCCATATCAAGCATTTTTTTCAGAATCTATGCCCTTTTTTAAAATAAAGTGTTGATTTTGATTATGATTTAAATTTACCCCGTGATTTTCCAGAACCAATCTATCAAGTTAATCGAGGGATGGGTGTTTCAAAAAACTAATGGGAAATTTTATAAGCCATAAAATGTGTTGCGTTAAGCAGCCCATGTATGACTGCCTACTGTCCAGTGGTCTCAATCTATGTACTTGATGTCATTTGCCGAGCAGTGAATTAAGGCTGTGCCCAAGCCTGTGTACTATTATGGCTATCAGTTGTGCGACCCACTGATTATGGGGGATTTCATCCAATGCGTGTGACTTAAGTGTTGGCAGTCGAGCCCTGGAGGTAAAAAGATCTTACTGTAGATATGAAACCCAACCTGGCCCCACTCATTTGAGGAGTGGAGCCAAAACTTTCAATTAGTGAAAGTCCCTTTAAAACACCTTCTCTGGGATTTAGTTTGCAATCTCACTGAAAGCCTTTAAATTACCCCACATTAGAAATGCAAATGGCTATTTAGAAAGATTCCTTCAATACGTTGTCAGGGAGGACTTCCAGATATAAGGACAACTTCTGTTACTTCAGAAGAGAAATTGTGAAAAAATATATAGTTAAAACCAAACATTTTATTGCAGTACACTTAATTTTTCCTTTTGTTTAAAAGAACTAATATATTTCTGTCTCAACACAACATCAATATGTGTTCTACCTATCTCCTACCTATCTACTATATCTGTTACATAACAAATATTCTGTTCTTGGACGCCAGTGTTAACTGCTTCTCCTGTAGCGGAAAAAAATTTCCATAAGGAAAATTTCTATAAAGGAAAAACGTCCAAAATCTGCACTTTGCCATATAGCAACTATATTCTACGAAAATTGCAGTGCTTCCTCATTACGAACTGTTATTGGTTAATCACCAGTTGTTCTAACAACTTTAGCTAGAAAGGTTAATAATTGTTTAACATATGAGCTGTAGCTTCTGTGACGGGTCTGCTTTTTATTCCGCTGTTTAAATAAAATAGACAGGGAAAAAAATTAATGTTTTCATCATATTTGGATTAAAATGTGATATCTGTTGATCATGCCTTGAGTCAGTCACAGATGTACACCATGCAGAGAGATAACTTCATCTCACCCTCAGTTACTACGTACTAACAATAATGTTGAATATACATTCCGAGTAAGTTGAACTTTGACCATCCTCGGGCTCGACAACTGCCTAAACCGAACATGATATAAATACTACCAGGGTTAACAACCATTTGTAAAAAATAGCCAAAAGTTCACTTGTGCACTGATATTTATATGCAATGATATTTAAACAAAAAGGAAACACAATCATCATAATTTTTCACAAACTGCAATAAGGTATTTTTCCAGTTATACATGAGGTACATTATGATTATGTTTTGTGATTTGAATTTGTGAAGTTTAACAGTATAACAAGGTATGGAAAAAGGAGTTTCATGCCAATACTCTTTTAATAACTGGCTTAACTTTGGCAGTTATTAAAAGAGTATTGGCATGAAACTCCTTTTTCCATACCTTGTTATACTGTTAAACTTCACAAATTCAAATCACAAAACATAATCATAATGTACCTCATGTATAACTGGAAAAATACCTTATTGCAGTTTGTGAAAAATTATGATGATTGTGTTTCGTTTTTGTTTAAATATCATTGCATTTAAATTAAAGACACAGAAGTGGCTTAACAGTTTCCAAAAACTTTTATGACCTGCTCCAGTGGAAGTGGTTAGCACACTTGGCTATTGATCAGAAGGCTACTACCCAGGTAAGGCATGGACATTTCTTGTGTTCTTTCTACGAGATCTTGTCTACCTCGCATTTCTATATGACATATTGAAGTGACAATTCTTCTGTCAAGCCACTGTGATAAGCACCTGCTTTGAGGGGTAATTAACTTGATAAAATTAGCGGACCTCTTTCACTGGAAGTTATCAACATTCCATCTAAGACAACTAATGGATATCCATTTGTCATCATAGATAGCCTGTGGATAATATCTGGATATTGTGGTTATGTTGGGTAGTCACAACGTCATTGTGAACACAAATGAGTATTCTAGTAAAAAAAATATAACACTAGCATGCAAAATTAAGCTGTTTTTGTGCAATTCATGCAGTAAAAGTAATGAAAACTTATATATTAAGTTTCGTCCGATACAGCTATTTCGTGTAGAAACGAAAATACACCTGGAAAAATAGTTCTTAATTTTTTCCCTCCTTCTCCGAAATATTTTTTAAACAAATAACCGTGGATGCTACTGGTTATGTGCTGGCATAAATGTGTTTTGCTAAATACAGGGTGATTCAAAACTTATCGTTCAAATTTCGTAGGGAGGTAGGGAATACGTCAGGAAATCGATTTCACATAGGAAATGTCCGCAAATGTACGCATGCGTATGTAGAGGGCGCTGTGTGTGTACCTAACCAGTGTACAGCTCGCCCGACCACTCCCGCTGTCATCAGTGTACGAGCTGACTTACTAGTGATAAGATGAATCATTTTACGCATCAAGAGCTAGCAGATATGCATCTCGCATATGGGGCAGCTGGCGAAAGCGGCCGCCAAGCTAGGCAAGTTTACGAAGACCGATACCCCAACAGAAGAATACCGCAGCATCAAATGTTTGCACGTGTGCATCGCAATCTGCGCGAACGTGGTTCACTGCGCAGCAACATGCAGGATACGGGGAGAAGACGACTGACGCGGACTGTCAACGTCGCAGAACAAGCCCTACAGTCCATCAAAGATAATCCGAATACCAGCACACGAGCTATTGCTCAGCAGCTTGGGGTCTCTCAGTCAGCAGTGTGGCGGATACTGCACGAGGAATGTGTGCATCCTTACCATCTGCAAAGGGTGCAGTTACTGCATCCTGATGATTATCCGAAGCGTGTGGAATTTGCACAATGGTTCATGCAGAAAGGTGCCGTGGACCCCAGTTTTCCAGCTTCTGTCCTTTTTACAGATGAAGCTTCATTCACTCGTGAAGGTGTGTTCAATACACACAATTCTCATGTGTGGGCTTACGACAACCCGCATGGTACGAGAAGTCACACTGCGCAACATCGTTTTGCCATAAATGTGTGGGCTGGAATCATTGGTGACTGTTTGTTGGAACCTTACTTGCTACCGCCCCGATTGGACGGCCGGAAATACCTAATATTTCTCGAGACAGTGTTACCGACTTTTCTGGGCGCTGTTCCTGCGCATATCCGACGAGATATGTGGTATCAACATGACGGGGCTCCAGCCCATAGCACAATTGTTGCGCGATTACCTGAACCGAACATTCGGAGCTCGATGTATCAGTAGAGGTGGACCGATCACTTGGCCACCCAGGTCACCTGATTTATCGCCCATGGATTTCTTTTTGTGGGGGGCCATGAAATACCATGTGTACGAGACCCCCGTCGACAGTGAAATGGACCTTGTTGCACGAATAGTGGCCGCCGCAGGCATTGTCCGTGATACGCCAGGCGTTTTTGAAAATGTTCGGCGGTCAATGCAACGGCGCTGTGAATCCTGTGTCCGTGTAAATGGTCGCAATTTTGAGCACCTACTGTGAACCTGTACTTTACCTAGTTGGAATAAAAGTCACATTCGTTACCATTTAACTGTAGTTTCCTTGTGTTCACTTTACTTGTCCATTTTGTTCATGTAGATGATGTTTGTGGACATACTTTCCTATGTGAAATCGCTTTCCTCACGTATTCCCTACCTCCCCACGAAATTTGAACGATAAGTTTTGAATCACCCTGTATATACAAGATGGTTTAGCTGGTAGGGCGCTCCTGCATATATTTGAGAATCGCTGGTTCGAGTCCCACACCATCAGCCATTTTTTTTTTTTGCCATCCCAGTGGCTAAGTAGTTAGCTTGCTTGGTTACTGATCAAAGGGACCTGGTTCGAGCTCAGGGTAAGGTGTGGATGTTTGTGTCATCTTTCCGCTGAGGTCTCGCCTTCCTCACAGATTCTTCTCTATGGTGTATAAAGGTTCTCTGTTGCAAGCAGCTGCTTGAGTGGGTATTTAATTATATATTATTATTTATTTTGAACCATTGGACTTTGGATTATCTGTTGCAGACATTCCACACACTTTCGATGAGGTTGAGTAGTAGTAGTATACATCCTATTCTTCAAATTAACTGGACCACTTTATAAAAGGGACCTCGTCACCCTGGAGAATTGGCTGGGCATGTGATGTCCACCCATTTCTCTTTCCGAATATTTTATATTCTCGTACAATAAGAGCCTGATGAAATGCATTATTTTGTTGAAAGATGCCAAAAACTATTGAACGATATACGTAATCTGTAGCAAGTAGTCTATTCCCTTTGTGTTGTCGTGCGTTATATCAGGACCTAAATCATCCCAACGGTTCATTTTTCAGACCACGAGACCTCAGCTATTGTACTGTCGGTGCAGCGACATGTGCTCTCCTCCCCATATATATGCAAAGCAGTATATCTGTACGGTGCAAATGGAAATGCGATTAATCGAACCAGCAGACCTTTTTTATAATCGTCTACTCTCCATGCATGTCATATTGAACTGTGGTATGGGTCTATGAGCTTTTGATATTGTGGAAGCCAACTCTCTTATACCAAACGATGGAAAGTCTAATTTCTTTCCTGCTGGAAATTTGTTGATTGTCCAGTCTTATATTTGCAGATGAAGAATGTCTTAACTCTTCCCTGCTTAGGGCCAAAGGCGTCGAACCAGTCTCCTACCTTATGTTTGAATCCTCATAAACGTTTACATCTACTCTGTTAACATTCGAAACCTATTGGGCATTATACATACATCCTGGCACTAATAATCGAGCTTCTTTCAAATTCTATCTTCTGCCATTATGTCACTTTATAATTCACGTAGCTCACTAACTTCACCACGATCTGAATACTGCAGTTATTCATATACAAGTTGGTATTTCAATTGCATAGTTTATTCACCGGTTTAGGTTGGGGTGATCATAATCCAATGCTTCCCCCCCCCCCCCCGAGTGAATAATAATTCACAGTAAAAGGGCTTTTTTAGGGTCTTGTGGATAAGGTCTGAAACAGGTTTTGATAATTATCTTGTTAAAATTATCATACAAATAATGTTGCCTACTTATTGAGGGATTGTTTTAGCTCTAAGCGGCACTATTTTTGCATACGATGGACTAAATGGCCAAGTCACAAGTACCCCAAGGGAGCAGAGAAAGTTGGGAGAGAAGATCCACATAACAGCTATCAAGAGACATCGAATCTCTTCCATTCAAAAACATTCGATATATACTTTCGCAAGATAACCTTCGCAAGATAACGCCCTTGCACGCAGGCAACGGTTTAACATTTTATCCGATATTAGTATATCGTGGAAAAAGTAGTCTATTTTATTGCAAAGTTCTTAATTTGAGCACATTTTTCAGATTTAATTTACTTACGCACTTGCATGATTAATTTTTTTTTATTACTTATGCACCTAATTTACATGTTTAAAAGTTGGTAGCTTATGAATTCTTGTAAATTCACAGCAAAATCAGTGTTAAAATTTAAATTATCTCTGTTTGCCACTGACGTCTGAGAGTAAATATGCCATAAAAATCTGTAAGGAAGACAAGATCTCAGCACAAAGAGAAATGAAAGCAAACATCCATGCCTTATCCTAGTCAGTTTGATCAGTAACCAAACATACTAACCAGTAGGTCACCACGAAGAACTCGCATTTCTAGGGCAGTTTTATCACCATTAAACTGATGGACATGTCAACGCTATTTGAATAAATGGAAACTACGAATCCTAATGTTCATCAATATTTATCTTTAAAAATCAAATATCTAAAAAGAAAATATGTTTTTTGAGAACAAACAAAATAAAAAATCTAAAAATATTTTTAAAACAAACTGAGAAATGTTTCATTAGTATATGATTATTCAATGTCCAGAAAGTTACAGAAGTATAAAGTTTTATTAGTAATACTGAACTAAAATTGCATGTCGAACAATTGCAATTGCTACTTCAAACTGGATGGTATGGCTCATCTACGTGGTTGTGTTCAGTCAAACCCTAATATTCCATGATTTGATTCCCAACTGTGCCTAACTTGAGATTTTCTCCTCTAATCCCGATTCTGTTCCCATGAGAAAGGAGGCAATGGTGGTCTTGAATTTGGGTGGTTTTACCTCTAAGCGGTACTTTTTTTCCACGAGCTAAATGGGCAGATCACAAGCACCCCAAGGGCTCAGAGGTTGAGGGAATGGGACCCACTGGACAGCTGTGAGGAGACAGATGGTAGCTTCCCATCGTGTGTTCTTGTGCGCACAGAGTCGTGGCTTATACAAAGATAAATCTCAATGATGGCCTATGTGGGAACTGCAAATTATGAGCCTGGTACAGTAAACTGAGCCATACCTGCCTGATGGGCTTGGAAAAACAGTCATCCGTCGTATTGAAAGTAATGCCATCAGTTCCCGTTCAGAAGAGTTATGTGTTCTACACTATATAATACACTGGATGGCGTTGATGGGAGGCTTCTATTTGTTTCCTAATTACTAAGCATTACTCAAACCCAACAGTTTGGGTCATTATCACATGCCCATTTTGTTCAAAAAAAAAAGTGCACTCCAGAGGAAAATCAGCAAAATAATAAACCTTAAATAACTGAAATTTCAACAATTTTTGTTTCATTGGCAAAATTATTTCTTTTGCAACTGAAGCTGATGACAAATTAAGCTTACCGATTGTCAGCAATATGCAAGAAATTGACAGGGATGTTTTAATAACAGGAATTCAGTGTGAGCAAAACCATATTTTGTTTCAGTTTAACAAACACTCCTTTGAAGTGAGTCACGGTCATTGATATAGGCAACACTTGGCAATGGTGACATTTTTGATTGGAAGATGTATGGACCTTGCAAATTATTATTTTGATGAAAACAGATTCCTTAACTTCAAACAAGTAGAAATGCTACAAAAGCATAAATATTAGCTTAAACATAGCAAAAATTTAATGCTATTTATTGTTTCGTGCAGATATCAATTAGACATTTCTATGCCATAATGTAATATAGATGTGAAATATTACTTTAAGAATACCAGCATTCTGAGTTGTGTCATTCAGAGGCGTTGTAATCATAAATCAAATGAACATTAACTCTTTCTCTGGTGTCATGATACAACACCAAAGCAATTCCACCTGTTCCCTGGCAAAGGAATGTTTAGATGCTTTGGTGCCTGCTTCTGTTTTGCCTGGTTAAGTATTGCTTTACAGTTATAACAAGCAGATGTTATATCACAGGGAATGAGTTAATAAATACTGAGCTTGAAAAGCTTTGAGTTACCACCTATAAGTTATCTAGCAAAATGTCAAAATGCGTCAATACCGAACTCTACAAATTAAGAATTTTTTCCAATATGCCAGTAGAAACCAAATTTGAAGCACCATAACTTTTAAAATTAGTGTTTTATATAAAAATTGAACTGAAGATAAATGTAACACCTAAACCTTGAATTTCAACAATATCATTCAGTATTTAAAGTTATGGAAATTGGAATATTAAACAGCAGCATACAAACTGCTGCACATAATTTACACTGAATGGATAATTATTATATACATCCTGATAACAATATATAAAGCAGAAGTATTGCATCAAGTCACGTGGTATGCTGAAACTGGCTATCAATATAGCAGATCTCTAAGCATTGGAAACCAGTCACAGAAAAGTAATCATGTGTAAAGGCAGAGGAATTCAGTGTGAGCAAAACCATATTTTGTTTCAGTTTAACAACAAACACTCCTTTGAAGTGTCACGGTCATTCATATAGGCAACACTTGGCAATGGCCAGTCATGGTCATTGATATAAGCAAGTCTGACCATGGCCAAATAGTAAATGTGAGGAAAGCTGGTTGTTCAATCACTGAAACTGCTGGGATTTCCTTATCAGACTGTCACACATGTATACCAAGATTATGTGAAATATAGCTAAACTTCCAACCAGTGAAAGAAATGTGGACGTAAATGTGCAGTTGACTCTCAAGGAAAGCGCAGACTGTCTCTCATCATTACAAAGAATCGCCTGGCCACCATGGAACAGATAACATCAGAATTGAAAGAGGGCATGTCCACAGGCTTATGCACAAAGACTATCTGTCATACGATGGAGAAAAAATAGACTGTGGCAGTTGACGTCCACATCATGCCCCCTTATTGACTGCAAAGCATCGAAAGATTAGGCTGCAGTTTGCAAAGACCTATCGCAATTGGAGCACAGAGGACTGGAAACATGTCATCTGGTCTGACAAATCCCGGTATCAACTCTATCACACTAATGGGAGGGTGTTTATGGAATAAACCACACGATACACCCGGCTTACCAAGTTGGGATAGTATAGGCAGGTGGAGACAGTGTAACAGTTTGGGGAGCTTTATATGGTCTTCCTTGGGGCCCCTCGTACCTATCTAGATCTCCATCGTAAGGTATGTAAACATCCTTGCTGACCATCTATACCTGTTCGTTATGATTTTCTTTCCACATGATGCCATCTTTCAACAGGACAACACAGCATACTTCACAAGTGGCAACCAATTGGCTCCAGGAGCATTCGAGTGGCCCCCTCGATCGCAGGACCTCAATCCCAGTGAGAATCTGTGGCACGAATTGGAAAGATCTGTTCGAGCCCACCAACCCCCACTGGCAAGTGTGGATGCTTTATGACAGTAAATCCTCACTCCATGGGTCGCAATACCACCTCAATGTTTCAACACATCAAGTCCTTATCAAGATATCTGGCTGCTGTTGAGGGCAAAATGTGAAGCAACATGTTATTAGGAAGTTGTATACAATAATTTGTCCATTCAGTGTATATAAAACTGACTAAATAACAAAAGAATCATCATATAAACTTCAAACTAATGGTTTGATTCAGGCACTTATATAGGTATTATTAAAATTTGAAATAAATTCCTACAACTAGTAAGTTGCTACTGAATATTTCAGCATCTGTTGTTCAACAACTATAGCTGAAAATCAACATGAAAACATATATTTGATTTAGATCTTTAAAATATTGTCAGTCCTAGTTTTTAATTTGAAAAAAATTATTAAAAGTTGAAAAACTTTGAACTTATTTCCACTGGTATCACCTAGAAGTTATCTAACAATGTAGTAGTTATCTAACTCTGTACATATGAAAAAAACTATTTAAAATGACGCATAGAAAACATTTGCTCAGAAACCAATAGTTTTCACAGAATTTAACCAGAGACTTTATATATATGGCACATCAAAATTCTTTATTAAAAAATACAGATGGAGAACTCTTTGGGGCATATTTTCTGCATTATACATTAAACTTCCATTACCTAAATTTCAGTACTTCAAAACTTTTAAAAATATAAATTTATGAACACATTATAAATAACATACATAATATTATACATAATCGATTCATTAGTGTTGTTTGGAGATACTGGGAAGAATTTAACGTTAATACTGCAGTCAGTCAAGACGAAAATGGAAGTAATATCCCTTTATGTAACAATCTTGGGAATGATAGTTTTATCAGTTAAGAACAATAGTTTTCTGAAATACTGTTTGGGGCATATGGTACATATGTACAGAACAAACTTAGAGGGTTGGGCCGTTTTACCCATGAGTCATTTTTTGCACACAATGGCCAGGCCACAAGAACCCTGAGTGCTCAGAGAAGGTTGAGGGAGGAGATCCACTGGACAACTGCTGGGAGACAGATAATAACCTCCTGTTAAGGCCATCCAGTGTGCTCTTTAATGGGCACAGGGTATGGCTCTTTCACACACTGGGCCACAGCTTCAAGTCCCATCTGACAGATGGCAGCCTTTCCAGTCCATTGGTGTCCCTACTGACAGAAGGCAGGACAAAACATTTTGTAGAGATAAACCTAAAAGTAGGTCCAATTTTATATAGGCTTACCCATACAAGGATATGCTCTCCCACACTAAAACAGAGTTGATTCTCTGACCACTTTGTCAACCAGAACTACCACATAAGGGTATGCCTGCTGTAACTGTAGTAAGTTCTCTAACCACTACACCAATAAAAACATTTGTGAAAAGTCTTCAACATATATTTATGCATCATCATTTAAGGTCAGATATTTTGATTATTATTTCCAATTACAGATTAAATCTCTTCATTCAATTATAACACTTCAGCTGCATTTGAAGCTTGATCATTATCCACATGTATTGACACAATGTGATGTCCTGGAACCATAGCCAAACCAAGGACACGAGGTTCTTCTACAGCTTCATCCTCTGAAAAAGAAAGCAACTTTTAGAACATTACATTAGAAGACACATTTATACTATTTAATTGGAAATAATGTTGCAAATCTATTTTTAAATTGCATACCTACAAATTACACCCTTTAGATGAGAAAGAAAACGTGACAAGGAAAATGCAATTAAAATGAAATAAAAAAGAAACAAAATCATAAATAGTAATGTTACAGTAAACTCTTTAAAATCTGCCCCCCTTGGGGATTGGAGTGTGCTGGACTTTAAAATTTTAAGGATTTTAGAGAAGTATAACTAGTGGTTTAGCAGTTATGGGGAAGCACTAAGAATTGAACTTGTTTACATCTGCAAACATTTAGTAATGACTAAAAGATAATGCTACTGGTTACAAATGTAACAGTTTATTTTATTAAATGTAAAGAAATGACAATAAATAAAGTTTTAGAAAATGTTGTCATGTACTGTAATGTCAAATTTAAACATGCTTAGTAGTCACTAGTTGGATTCACCTAATGGATTTAATCTATTTGGTTGAAGAGAAATAAGAGGACAGTTAAAAGAACATTCAAATATAATACTATAACGGTTTTGATTAAAAAAAAATGCTATACTTAAACATTTTGGAAATACGAAAAATTTAGTAGCTGTGCCTTTTTATGACATAATATTTACCATCTGATATTGTATTACTGCATAAACTTGCTCCTTCCTTCTGCACTTTCTTGCCTATTTATAATTTCCGAATTTTTTTTCTAACGTGTAACATGCATTCTCCTTTGTCCTCTCCATTTAGATTTCTTACTCATTATAGTTGAAGGATGGGATAAAAATTTTGTGATAAAACAGCACACGTGAATATTTTGGTGTTGACTGAAGGTAGCTGTTTATATCCAAAATGCCAATGTTTGGTAGTGGTGAGAGTGAAAAATTCTTGAAGACAAATGTAATCATACATGAGGGTGTTAGATCACTTAATATTTCCAGTCTACACAATAACATATTTATAAAACGTGCTGGATTTTAAAGAAATTCTATTTGCCAATGCTGGAATATAAGAACCTTTCTGTATTTACCATTCTTAATTACTGATGCCCATAAAAAAGTTAAATACGATTTATAGCTATTGCTGGCATTTTGACAACCCACTACAATATTTTCATTCAATAAACTGGTTGAAAAGTATTCTATTTCATACAACAGAGAAGATTATGCTTACTAAATTCCCTATGGATATTTTTAATCGACAACTAATTAATCACAAAAATCGCTCCTCTCATATTCAGGTTTAATAATCTACTCTATATTAATTTCAAAGGGAAATAGTGTGCCAGCAATTTTTCTCGATTGGTAAGAGAAACCAATTTTGGTAGTCTATCTTTCTATGAAGTTAATATGGACTGCATAAATGATTTCAGTGTTGGTCGTAACAAAATAAAAAAAAAATGATTCTAAAAAGTTAACTAAAAATTCCAAAAGATTAAAATTTAGAAGAAAAATAAGAATAACTTAAAAATAATTATAATTAATTTTGGAGCACACATAAGAAATGCATTTTGTTTTAAATTTGTATATTGCATTTTTGCCCTTTTATAGCAACTTTGCAGACTAATTAAAAAATATCAACCTTTTTCAGTAGTAAAGTATCAAATAAGAGATGTTCTGTAGACAATAAAAGTCAGGAGATAGTTAACAGAAAAAATTAAGTTTTGCTGTGAGTGTGTTCGAACTTACTTTTCCCAGTAACACACCTATCATGTTACTGGGAAGCAAGGATCAGAATCCTACTCATATTTCATGAGACTGATCTTTCTGTTGCTTTGAAAATAAAATCTATATTCCTTCATAAGCTTTCATTTGACATAAGACTTGCTATAATTGATGCTTGTTATAATTAATATTTTTAATGCTCTATGACACTCATAGAGTATGAAAGAAATTAATTTAATTTCAATTACTGCACTGTGAAGCTCTACTGTAATTATTACTTGTTATAATTTTCTTCCACTTTCAAGAGTGGACAAGAGGGGACATAATAAATGGTAGCCTATGGTACTCCCTAAACCAAAAGAACTCATTTGGCACATAATTCATTATGATCAACCTGTGAAATTTCTCTCTTTGCAGTGTTCACATTCATTGGAACTTTCTGTTCTCTTTATAGCAGTGGAACTAATTTCTTCTCGGCTGATATTTTTTGAAATGGCTATCACAAATTTTTTATTTGTTGCATTTTGGGAATTTTCCTGGCAAAGTTAAATACCATAAGACTAAAATATTTCAAACCCTCAATGGCATAGCTGAAACTTTTTGAAGGCAGAAAGCTAATTTTTTCAACCATTCAATGTAAACTCAAGACCTAATATTTTTTTAAAATAAAATTTGGCAAGCATGGGTTAATTTCTTTAGCACAATGCTGGAGAACAGAGGAAGGGTCTTTAATCTACTTAATGAAATTGTATCATCATCCCCTTTCCATCATTAACCCTCTCCATGTCGGACCCTGAATAAACGTTTTCATCTTTTGAATTCTAGTAACACAATATGTAAATTTCATTTCAGTAGTACAAGGTTGTAAAAAAAATTCCAAATACAAATCTGAAAATTTTTTAAACTGTTTCTAATTAAATATAAAAAATAATATTTAAATCTATGATATATATTTTTTACCCATTCATTCCACTTGAAAAAATTATGATAAAGTTTAAAATCAAATCCATTTGAGTCTGCAGTGAAAGTATGCGCATGTTCAGTCACATAAATAGCATCAAGTAGCGATGATTTAGTTCATGCCTTTATTCTGCAATACCATACATATCGATTGGTTGTGATTCCCTGTATTTTGAACTATTCATAACTCTGGGTTGTTTTACCTCTGAGCGGCACTTTTTTGCACACCATGGGCTAAATGGCCAGGCCACATGGACCCCAAAGGCTCAGAGAAGGTTGGGGGAGGGGACCCACGGGAACAGCTGTTGGGAGACAGATGGTAGCCTCCTGTCAAGGCCATCCAGCGTGTTCTTTAACGTGCACAGGGTATGGCTCTCCCGTACATGGGGCCACGGCTTAACGACCCATCCAACAGACGGCGGCCTATCCAGGCCCATCGGTGTCCCCTACTGACCGTGGGCAGGACGGGGAATTTTGCGGAGATAAATCTCAACGCTGACCCAGCTGGGACTCGAACCTGGGAACTACAGATTACGAGCCTGGCGCGCTACCGACTGAACCACCCCCGCCCCCATTCATAATTCTACTAGAGTTGTAATGCTTTCTAAACTTTTAACGTACACATATTAATTTTATTACTACTGGAAATTGTGTTATCCAGGAACTATGCGCACATAGACTTTCAATTCATATTTTAACAGACTTCGATTTTAAAGACTTTTTTCTTACTTTAATGCTTGTAAAATTATTTTTTATCGCTTCTCAAATGGATACTGCTATTATAAGCAATAATTAATTAGAAACAATTGAAAAAGAAACTGCTAACATTGTATAATGGTGGCAAATCAGAATAGCATTAGGATTACTCAAAGTGCGATTTTTAAACAGTAACTTTATCATGGATACTTTTAATTACACTTCAACCCAATAAACTAATTTAGGTCAAGAAATTGCATTTTTTAACCAAAATTTCTGCTGAAATTTTAATATTAAACTCTTCTGTATAGCAGCTTCAAATAAAGTGACTCATTCTCAAATTCAGTGTTTCAGTTAAATTTTAAATGCATTGAAACATTTTGATTTTTTTTCATAGTTCTTTATCACTTTTCAGACATATTTTCTAATTTTTATTTAAATTTTATCTTCTTTTTAAAGCAAATTTTTTTATGACACTGCTTTTTTAGGCTTATTTTGCCGATCATCAAAAGTTGAAGAATATGCTTATGCGTTATATGCATAAATGACTAAAATATTTAGAAAAAACAAAATAAACAAAAGATTTAAGCATTAATAGAAATATTATTAACAGTTTATATTAGAATAATAAAATAATATAAAAAAACAGGTAAAATATAGTAAAATTTTGCAATTTTTAAAAAACTGCTTAAAAATTATAATTTTTTTCGTTTTATAATTTTTTTACCTATCATTTTTCTCCTTGAAAATTTTGCCATTTTATTAAACCCAATTAAATGCTCTTCCTTTTGGTATATAACATGACATATTTTTGTTCATTAATTATTTTAGGATAAAATTCTAAAGCTTATTTTAAAACACTTTAAAACTAAATCCGGCCACAACAGTGAGTTCAGTTTCAGAAACCCAATACTTTAAGGGTTTTTAGGACAATTTCCAAGCCAACCAAAAAAATTTAATCTAAATATTAATTTAAGGCACATTCATTATCAGAAGGGGATGGACAGACAAAATAAAACAAGTAAAATATCCACAGCAACGTCATATTTCCTTATCAAAAGATGTAGTTATAACCCTAAGTGATTATAATATAACAATGAATAAAGCTGTGAGAATGAAAATATATAAAGTTGTAATATCAGACAAATGCAAGTATTATCCCCATTGTTTACCACAGGCAGGTTGATGTTGCAAAGGCACATACAAGCACAGATTTAAGCTGCATCTATGTCTTTTGTTTTACTCAACATATGTTCTGAAACCAAAGAAACTCTTTTAGCAGTTTCACGTTTGAAAATTATATGATAAATGATAAAAATAATTTGAGGAATATCAAAATAAGTTTGAATCCGAAAACAAATAAAAAACTTTAGGCTTCCAAAACACTATGATTTTAAAAAGGTTTCGTTAATTTTTGGAAGCATTTCAAAACATTACTGCAAATGTGATGGCAACAGTTCAGATCTTGTGAGTGGAAATCATTGGCTTTGTTGGTTGTGTATAAAAAGAAAAGATAGTGACATCAAAAATGGGCATTTTGAAATGGTGATCCAAGCAATATCAAGCATTCTTTCTTTTACAACATATCATAATTTTCCCAAATTGTAAAGGTCAACATATTTAAGTTTACACTATATGATTCTATCAGGATTTTTTTTTGAATGGAACTTTCTATTTTCCAAAAATGAAGTTTCTATTATTTTAGTAGCATTCCTGTGGTCGACTGGTTAGTGCACTTGGCTATTAATCAGAGGGACCTGGGTTTGAGCCCTGGGTAAAGGCATGGATATTATGTGTTGTTTTTCTGCAGAGGTCCTGCCATTCTCACAGATCTTCTACTGTGGCGTATTAAACTGGCAGGCTCCTGTCAGACATCTGTGGCAAGCAGCTGCTTGTGGTTTCTTTTAATACATTCTTCATCAGCAATATGGTGTGAAGTTTAAAATCAAATGAAAACAGAAGGTAAATTTAAAAAGCACCTTTTTTTATTGTTGATCAAAATGTTGGTATTAAGGCATTCTTTCAGTAAAATTTTTCAAGCAGCAAATAAAGTAGGTATATTATCATTGCAGCAGAATTGTTGATTGATGTAAATGATTTTTTTTTGCATAAGAGAATTTGAAGTGGGAATTTGGTCTAGAAATCATGGTAACTCCTTCAAAGATTGGCAATGCATTATAGCTGATTACTAAGCTAGATAATGCTATCACTAGCATCTTCTTTTTTGATGTTATATTTGTGTTGATTAATTCTTTCTTGTAAGATTCTTGGTCATGCCTATATATCCAAATGGTGTAACATTAGCAGAGGAATTTTATTACTTCTGTAAAGGAAAGATGTATACTTCTTATATTGGAATGTCAATATCCCTGTCATTTAGAATTTTATGTGCTAAAATTATAAAACATTTAATAGACACTATTTAAACTTGAAGATATTTATTGTCTTGGTTGCGAAAAACTGAAAAGTATTAGATTGCTGATAAAAGTAGGTTTTCTACATACAGAGGCTATGAATTCATTATTACAGCACTGTACAAGTACATCAAGAAATGTTTTTTAAAATTATTCTTTCAGCTTCATGTGTGAAAATATATAGAGTTGATTTCAAGAAGCTTAAATAAAAAAGCCGTCCCGTGGCCGAATGGTTAGCATGCTTGGCTACTGATCTAAGGGACCTGGGTTCGAGCCCCAGAATTAGGCATGGATGTGTGTGTCGTTTTTCTGCTGAGGTCCTGCCATCCTCTCAGATCTCCTACTGTGGCATATAAACTGACAGGCTCCTGTCAGACCTCTGTGGCAAGCAGCTGCTTGAGGGGGTATTTATTTTTTTTATTAAATAAAAAAAAGTAAATACCCCCTCAAGCAGCTGCTTGCCACAGAGGTCTGACAGGAGGCTGTCAGTTTATATGCCATAGTAGAAGGATCTGAGAGGATGGCAGGGCCTCAGCAGAAAAACGACACATACATCCATGCCTTACCCGGGGCTCGAACCCAGGTCCCTTAGGACAGTAGCCAAGTGCGCTAACCACTCGGCCATGGGATGGCCAAGAAGCTTACAGGAAAGAATTAATGAACACAAGTATAACAAGAAAATGCCACAACAGTATTATCTACTGTAACTTAGTAATCAACAATAATGTATTATCAATCTTTGAAATATCTATCATCATTTCTAGCCAATTCTCAGCTCAAACTCTCTTACATAAAAAAATATATCAGCTATATGAATCAATACCTGCCACTTGGAAAATTTTATTGAGTTCCAAATACCAACATTTTGATTAACAATAAAATTTTGTGTTGTTTTTTAAGTTTTGTGTGCATAATATAAATTTATTACATTTTGTTGATAGGTAATTTACAATTTTTCATCATCTGATTTATTAACCACAATTCAAATATATTTCGTAAGCCTTACCATGATCTGGAAATTCAACTATACAAAAGCAGAAAAGGAAAGCTATCTCTTTTGATACTAAGATCCAAATTTTAGATCATCTTGCAACTGGAGAAGGTTCAACATCCAGAGTAAATATTTTGGTTTGAACGAAGCTACCATAAGAACCATCAAGAAAAATGAAGATGCTATTAGAAAATCTGTGCTTTCTGGAACAAAATTGAGCGCTAAGTCGTCATCATACACGAGAGATATTGTAAAAGTGAAGATGGAAAAAGCAACAGTATTGAGGATAGAAGATAACTTGAAAAAAAGAATACCTATAGATGGAAATACCATTGAACAGATGGCATTACGAATATATAAGTAGATAAAAGAAATGGAACCAACCACATCAGCTCAGTTAAACAAAAATTATGAATTTTCTGCAAGTACAGGTTGGCTTGCAGGATTTCTTCACATGCATTTCACAATGTAAAGATAAAAGGGGAAGTTGCATCTGCAGATGATCCAACTGCTAAATAATTTTGTCCTAAACATTGAAGATGGTGGATACACTCCACCATCATCATGTGAAATGCCAAGTAGAACCTATGTAGCAAAATCACAAAAAAAACTGTTGGTGGCATTAAAGCAGCTAAGGATCGTGTGACCTTTCTATTTTGCAGCAAGACTTCAGGAGATCATATGTTAAAACCACTGTTCATCAATCGATCCCTAAGACCAGGGTCAATGAAAAGTGTAGATTTGAATAAATTACCAAACAAAGGAGCCTAGGCTACAAAAGAAATTTTTAATGAATGGTTGCATAAATGTTTTGCTCCAGAAGTTAAATGCTATTTGAAGGGAAAAAATCTTGAATTTAAAGTTCTATTGATTATAGACAATGCACCTGGCCATCCTGTTTTGGAACACCCAAATGTGCAATTTGTTTTCTGCCGCCTAATACGACATCCTTATACAACCACTAGACCAGGGCATAATTGCCACATTTAAAACTTACTATGCAAGATGAACATTCCAATACGTTTTGGATAAACTAGATAAGGATAAAACAATAACAGTTAATTGACTTGTGAAAGAAATTTTCTATTTTAGATTGTATCAGACATGCTGGATTGATGTTATCGGAATTAAAATCATCAACTTGAAATACATGTTGGAAAGCTATTTGGTCAGAACGTGTAAAAATCAAAGATCCTGTACTCCCAAATAATGATTGAATATCCTAATATCATCACTTTAGCACATGCAGTTGGTGGAGAAGGATTCAATGATTTATCGTTTGCAGATATTGATGAATTGCTGGTTGACAAAGCTCTTAGCAAAGATGAAATAATAGAAGTTGTCATTGAGACTCGTGATGAAAACGAAAAAAGTAATGGTGATGAAGAGGTTCCACTCACTGAAGGTTTAATTAAAAAATGGCTTCAAATGGTTAGTAAATTGGAGTCATTTTCTTACACATGATCCCATTGTCGTATGAGCTGAGCAGTTTAAATGTGTGCTGAAGTCATGTATGGTGTGTTATCAAGAATTATACAAAGATCTAGTCAAAGCAGGATCTCAATGATTGATTAGAGTTCATTGTCAAAACTAATCAAACTTCAGAATCACTGGAAACAAGTGATAATTTGGTTCCCCATGATACAGAGAGCATTTCACCATTGGAGTATGAACACGATGGCCCAAATGTTTTAAGTGATGTAAGTGATTTAATTCCAGTCTTACACAAATGAATGTGTCTATTGTCAAAAGTGACAACGAATAAAATTTAGTTAATAAGCATATGCAAGTCATTTTTTTGCACTTTTGTATTCTTGAATTAGTGACATATTATTTTCTTTATGAAGGATAATTTACTTTATATAAATAAAAATAAAATAAATACCCCCTCAAGCAGCTGCTTGCCACAGAGGTTTGACAGGAGCCTGTCAGTTTATATGCCATAGTAGAAGGTCTGAGAGGATGGCAGGACCTCAGCAGAAAATTTTTTTTAACAAAATTAAAAAACATACATCCATGCCTTACCCGGGGCTCGAACCCAGGTCCCTTAGATCAGTAGCCAAGCATGCTAACCACTCAGCTACGTACATATAATTATCTTTATAAGTTCATGAAATAAAAAATGTGCTTAAATGAATAAAAATCAAATAACGATTTAAAGATTTTGATATGATTTGTTTAAAAACAACTTCCCATGGCCGAGTGGTTATCGCGCTTGGCTACTGATATAAGGGACCTGGGTTCGAGCCCCGGATAAGGCATGGATGTATGTGTCGTTTTTCTGCTGAGGTCCTGCCATCCTCTCAGATCTTCTACTATGGCATATAAACTGACAGGCTCCTGTCAGACCTCTGTGGCAAGCAGCTGCTTTTTTCGGGAACCCATCTACCGTGTAAAAACAGAATTGGGTGTATATAACTCTATGATACCAAAATTCAAAACAGCTTACCTTCAGGTTTCAGATATTCGGAACAAGATCCTAGGATGACATTTCGGTCTCTATCTGTACAAAGAAATATTCCTACTAGTACACGACCATCAGTCATTTCTATCTTCATATTTTTATTTAGCCAGCTCTCTAGACGTTGCCTTAAAGGACTTTTAACCTGCTCAGTACTCTGGAAAAGTTAATTTTAAAGGGTATTTTGCATTAAGATTACATCTTTATGTCATATAACGGATCATATTTGATAGTCATTAGATCAATATTCACAACGTAATAAAAAGTAAGGAATATTAGCTAAAATAGAACAATTTTAACAAAGTAAATAGTAGATGCATACAAAATTAAAAAAAATCTACTTGTTCAAAAAATCATTAAAAGAACTTAAAGTTCTCTGTCATTGAGCAATAAACTTATTAATTTCATATAGCAATAAAATTCATAAGTTTATCCTTCAAACTATTTGCATCTTAAAAGTTTCTACAACCAAACTCAGAAGCTTTTCGGAGCAAGGGCAGTGCTCTGTCTTCAGTGAAGTGACACTATGTGGTGATGTTAGTTAGAGCAGTTAAAAAAAATCCTTTCAACATGTTATGAAGGGTGATTCCAGTGTCTTGGTTGCAGGTGGGGAGAAGTCATTAATTTAATAATCTTGCAGATCATGGTTCTGTAGTAAGTGGATGCATGTGCTTAGCAATGTGGTATGTTCTCAGCCTATGATAGCAGGTTGTTGTATTGCCCGCTCGGCAGTGGCAGTCATTAGTAAGTTTTGGCTGATATCTGTTTGTTGCTCTGTGCACCTCTCCTGTAAGGAATGTATGTTTTCATCAAAATGGTAATTTGTTGGATAATTCATTTGTTTACTATATTGGAAAAACCACATGTTCTCTACAGGAGAGGTTCACAGAACATCAGACAAATGTCAGTCAAAACAAGCAAATGACTGTCACTGCTGAGCTGTACATGTTGCAATCAAAGACTGGGAGCACACCACACTTTTACGATGTGCACTCACTTACTGTAGGGTTGGGATGTTTTTCCTCTGAGCAGCACTTTTTTGCACACCATGGGCTAAACGGCCAGGTCACATGGACCCTGAAGGCTCAGGGAAGGTTGGGGGAGGGGACCCACTGGAACAGCTGTTGGGAGACAGTGGTAGCCTCCCGTCAAGACCATCCAGCGTGTTCTTTAACGTGCACAGGGTATGGCTCTCCCTCACACAGAAGGGGCCACGGCTTAACGTCCCATCCGACGGACGGCGGCCTTTCCAAGCCCATTGGTGTCCCCTACTGACGGTGGGCAGGGTGGGGAATTTTGCGGAGATAAATCTCAACGCTGACCCAGCTGGGACTTGAACCTGAGAACTACAGATTACGAGCCTGGCGCGCTACCGTCTGAGCCACCCCCGCCCCACACTTACTATAAAAACACTGTCTGCGAGGCTATTGAAATAATGACCTCATCCATACCCACCTGCAGCCAAGACACTGGAATTACCCTTCACAACATGTGGAAAGAAGTTCTTAACAACCCTAATGTAATCACATAGTGTCATTTCACTGAAGACAGTGCTGTCTCAGTGAAATAACTTATTACTTAATAACGTATACTTATAAAAATCGTTAATCCAAAATTCAATAACTGTATTACTTAAATAACTTATTATTTATCATATCATAATGATAAGTGGATAGCGCGCTAACCACTTAGCTCATCCCATGACCAAGTGGTTAACGCGCTTGGCTCAAATCTATGGGACCTGGGTTTGATCCCTGGATAAGGCATGGACGTTTGTGTTGTTTTTCTGCTGAGGTCCTGCCATCCTCACAGACCTTCTACTATGGCATATAAACTGACAGGCTCCTGTCAGACCTCTGTGGCAAGCAGCTGCTTGATGGGGTATTTATTTTTTATTTATGCACTTACCTCTAGCTGCATAGGCATGTTATACCATGGAGTTATCAAGAAAAAATTGCGAAAAAATTCAAACCTGAGTTCACATTCCCGTGAAATCACACACGACTTCACGTTACTCACCCAAAAGAAACAAATCAAAGAACCACAGGCCATCAACAACCATCGGTTACGTTTTACGTCATACACTTCTTGAGTAGTGTCATCTGTTGGCTGAGGACCGTGAACAATAAAACCGTCAGGTACAATTTTTTAAACACAAGTAAAAGCTGAAGGGTGTTTAAGATTATTTACATATATGTAATTATAGGATTAATTTACAAATATATAGGTTGTTATACAAATGCTAATAATCAAGATCAGTCGTTATAACAAATTTCCTTACATTAAATAAATAATATGAAACATCTTAAGCTAAACATAGATTGGTTACGATTTCCCTGCTTTAATTTCTAGAAATGATTCGGAACAGATCTTTAACTTACCATTTCAAAATTTGGAGCATTCACTGATGCAGAAAGAGAAGTATTCCCTGCAGATCTCTCGGTCAAGTGTACACCCATTGCGCTTGAAAACGATTGAAACCTCCTGTTGCCAGTTTCAAACAAATATCTGAGATAAACAAACCAGCATTTAATAAATCAGGAGGTAAATATTGCTCATCAATACAACTTTAAATTTTGGCTATAGAGGTTTTATACACATTGAACCAGGAATAACAAATTTTCGGTTTGTGGGAGTCTGCAGATTTTTCGTCTGAAATGAAAAATTTGCTTTCGCGGAGACTAGAAGGTTATCGACCGAAAGTGGAACATTTGATTTACCTATTTTATACCACACTTACTATGTTAATATGTAAGTACAAATTATTAATTCATGCAAAGGGTTAAAACGAAGATAGTCCTAGTTTTTTGGTGGCTAGCGTATTTATATGCCGAGCAAAATGGTTCTCATCGGTCTGTTTTTACCTCCTCGTAGGCTTTAAGTTTAATGCGGAGAGGTATATCAAAGCCATCTCGATCAGTGGCGAGGGATTTAGAGGCGGGAAGACGGTGGGGACGGACATGTTCCACTCTTTTATAAAATGCTAGTAATGGTATTATATATAAAAAAATTAACTAATGTATATTTCATATACTTTTGGGGCAAATTTTTAAAGGTCCTCTAAAAAGGAAGGGAAAGTGTTATACTGCAACAGAAATACAATCTCTCGCCCACTTATTTTTTTCTACATTCTTACACTGCTCCTTAAGGTATAAGCAACTATTGTCCACTGCTTAAATTAAAGCATTTTAAAATACAATAACAATTTTTAAATTTAATTGTTTTTTTAAGAACTCTTTTAAGAAAATGTTCCATTTCAAATATTGAATAGATTTGCATATTAGTCAGTATTAAACAACCATATCATACGAAAAATGAATCGCGCAACGTGAATGGTGTTTATAATTCAAACCTGATCAATTTTTGGCACAAATAACACTCTGAATTGATCAGTTGTAACACCGAAAGTAAACCCTGATGAATTTGTGACGCAGTGCATCCAGGGTGTTACCCAATATGTTAAAGAATAAAGTGTACAATATGTATAATAAATATATAAAATAAAACCTGAAATAAATAAATATTTCCAATTTCTACAATCTGTTAACAAACAGTTTTTTTGCAATTTATAAAAAACACCTTCGTTGGGTTTTTGATCCTGCCAGACGGTTGTAAAAAATTTCTCAGCTCATTGCTGCTTAAACTCCAACGAACATGGCCACCGAACCCTTCAAACTGTTTCGTACTTGAGCAGTCTACATATTTCTAAAGCTCAGTTTACACTAGGATGGATTGCTAGCGCCACTAAGCGACTGGCGAGTCACTGGCACATGCATATGGCATATGCAAATGCAATGAACACGCACCTGAGCCATGCATGCACGGGAAGGTGAGTTGGAGTGTGGAAACCATAGATTATTCTGTGAGTAAAGGGGAAATAGATAGTCCATTGGCAACAAAACCGTGATCCCAGCCATGGAGGTAGGAAGATAAGGAGAGACCCTAACGCGTTTTTCCTGTCGAAGGAAAATGATGCTTAGGCAGCAGGGCGGTAGCCATATTGTTGCATTCAAAACAAACCGTCTGCCGCTGCAATCAAGCCTACTTTTCACGTGCTATACTCAGGTTTACTGTGCGTTATATACGGGAAGATTATTTTTTTACGACTAAGAGAAAGCCCATTTAAGCTATTTGGAATTTATATTGCTTTTTTTAAATGCAATGAATATTTCCATACAGAATTAATGTATAGCAGAACTATTTATGTATTTCGTTGAATACGACAATAACAAACAATTACCAGATTTTGAAAGTTTATTTATACTACACTGATAATAGCAGAAAACATTTTATGGATAAAACATAAAAGTTATATGCAATACATTACATTTGTAAAATTAAGAAAATAGCTGTTTTACGTAAAAAAAATTCTCATTCCACAAAAATAAAAAAAATTTGCTTAACAAAACTAAATAAAGCCAATACTATAAGAAGTAAAAAAAAAGAACTAAAAAAAATATATATTTATACAAAAAAAAACGCCCCAGATGGTGGCTCGAACCCAACAGCTCTATGTTTGTACCCTCAGCTTCACATCTCTCCTCCATCTCATGTTCATTCTCCTCCCTCAACCAGAGTTAAAAATCAATACAAAATACACAAATATTACAATCTCTCAAAAAGAAAAAATCTCATAAGGATTGAAATACATCCTTCCTCAGCCAAAAAGGAAAATTTCAAAATAATATCTGAAAAAACTGTATGAAAAAAAAGCAACTAAAAATTATACTAAGCAAAAATAATAAAAAATTAAAAAAATATAAGAAAAAGAAAAATATATATATATCCACAGAGTGAAGGGAATATAATACCCATTTAAAAAAAAAAGGCAACGTTCCAGACAGTGGCTTGAACCCGAAATCTCAGTGCCTGACTCCTCAGTCTCTCATACCTATCTTCATGTATGCCTAACCTACCCCTCAACCAAAGTAAAAATAAAATAACTGCAAGCAATAAACTCGCTCTATTTGAAATCCATACAGAATTAAATAAATTCAGTATTCACCTTAAAAGGGACAATTAGAACCCTATCAGAAGAATTAACGAAAAGGAGAAAAGCATTACACTCTCCTCTCCTCTTTTAACTAAAATTATTTAAACAATTTGAAAAATTTTCACCCTAATGATCGCTGTCACTCACCTATGACAATTTACACCAGATACATTAAATTAATCTAAAAAGAAATTCAAAAAGATAAGACTCCAATCCAAGAAAAAAAGGCGGCATTTAAACAAAACCCTTAAATGCTATCCAAATTCAAAAAAAAAAAAAAGAAAGATGATATTTCTCACCTTATGAAAATACTTCATTGTAATTTACTTTCCCTTCTTACACTGAACATATTAAATCATGAAGAGAGAGGAATTTAAACACTGAAACATTTAAACAAAATAACATCTAACACTTCCACCTAAAATAAAAAAAAAAAAAAAAAGAAACTCCTTGATATTTCAATCACCTCTATTTAAAAGTATGTAAATTCATCATCCATTAAATAGAATACACACTAATATTCAAATACAGCCAAAAAAAGTTTTTAACTGAGAAAGCCTGCAGAAGGAATTCTCAAATAAGTATAACGTAAAATCAATCAATCAATATAATCAGTACATCTTCACATTTATCACTGAGTACAATCCGAAAAAAATAAAAAAAAAATCTGGTGAAGAATCGAGGTTTGTAACACGAAATAAAACCGATTTCATAGCGGCGTAATTTCAACACAAAGTTGCTTGTATCATTATATAATTATTTAAACTTTTATTAAAATGACAAACTTACCGATATAAGGTAATTCCTGGTATCTTTTGTGAAGGGCGATTCGTGCAGCCGTAAGCTGAACAGGCTGCCATAATACAAATGTCGAAAAAAATTAAATTTTTATAGCGCAACACTTCATTACTCACCTATACTACTGCTCAATGTTTTGAATAGAACAACATGGCTGCCGCGCAGTCGCCGAAGCATCATTTTCAAGTGCTTAGGGCTTCTCCTCTTATCTTCCTACCTCCATGATCCCAGCCTCCATTGCTGGAGATCGCCATTTTGGTGCTAAACACCTTGCTACTCCAAGTAACTCAATTTTGGTGCTAAACACCTTGCTACTCCAAGTACTCCAAGTAAATCTCAATGCACTGAACTTTTTAAAAATCATAAAATTGCGCTTAAGATATCCTATGGTGCATTGATTTGGATAAATGCAAAACATATCTCTTTTTCACTATTTTAATTGCGTTATATTTCAACTTTGGCAGCAACAGACAGGATTTATCATAACAGCTGTTTCATGTTTCTGACAAAAGCAAACTTTTGATTCATTAATAACAAATCCTCAAAGATAACAGCTTATATTGTTAACAAATTGTCATCAAATGAAAGCTAGACAAGGAATGCAAGTCATAATGACAGACCTACAGTTTTGATCGCTCAGCTGCCATATGGTTTGGTGCAATGTCTCCTAAGCAGCGCCATTTGTTGGCAGAGAACCGTGAATAGCCATTTTCTCGGAAATGAAATTTTTAACTCAAGATCAGGGGTTCCCAAACTTATTTATCCTACCGCCCCCTTTTCAGAAAAAAAATTTTTCAGCGCCACCCTGAAAATCTACCTTCTTTAAGCAAACAAACAGAAAGATGCAGTGGCAAATTTGCATTCTTTTATGTATCTATATTCTACCTACGTCCTACAACATAGTAAAGAAAGATGTTGGTGTAAATATGACAACTTGAAGCTTGAAATTGCAAAATTTTTCATTAAAATCAGCCATAATAACATTCTTATTACACACAGAAATATTAAGATAACGAAGGATAATTTTATGTTTATTCGGGGAAAAAAAGTAATCAATACGACTTTAACTCTACATTACAAAACAGATGAAACATGTACGAATGGTTTTTCAAAAATTTCTTATCTTCCCTTCTTTATTTGTTCTTCCACCGACCCCCAATTGCACCCGAGGCTACTGCCGACCCCCTGGATCGTTTCAGCGCCCCCTAGGGGGCGGTATCGCCCACTTTGGGAAACATTGCTCTAGATGCATTGAAATAACACTAATTCCAAATTTCGTTAATTTTATCTAATATCAAATTTATCAAGTCTTCCGGATTAATAACCTTGTTCCAATAACATCCCAATCTATTAAGCGGACCATTTTCTTAAGCACAAAACTCAGTGCTTGAGAAAGAGATTCGCGATCTAAAATTAGCACAGAATAAGGAAAAGGTGTAAAATTAGTCAATAGTGATATAGAGCAATATAACCGAAGCAAAAACATTGAAATACACGGCATCCCATTAAGAAGAAGATGAAGTGTTCTGCATGGTTATGTAAAATATTTAGCTGACAAGTTAGACATTGCTGATTTTCAAATGAAAGATATTGATGTGATTCACAGAGTCTCTGTTCGGGATAAACAAAAATTACCTTATGTTATCATACCATTTACGAGTAGAACCATTAACATCGAAAAAATGATTAGAATCGTCGGAAAAAAAAACTAGAATTGATCAAAAAAAAATTTGAATTAACAGTGGTGAGGTTTTTCACGATAGTTCAAATAATTTAATATACATTAACGAAAATTTGACACAGGTGAACAAAGAAATTTATTGGAGAGCTAGAGTTTTTTCTAGACAACATAACTATAAATATGTAAGGTACAAGAAAAACAAAATATTTGTTAAAAAAGGAGATAACGATAAGCCAATTAAGATTAATATGTTTGATATTGAGAATTCAGCTAAAGATTAAATTTTTGCTATTTTTAAATTGTAGTTTTCATTTTTAAACAATTATAGAGGTTATTGAACTAATAGATAATGAATTAGATTGGAATGGCCCTGATACTATACAAGGGTTTAATCCTAATTTTTTTACAAGGCGAAGATGTAACGAATTAAGCATATTCTACATTAATGTGAGATCTGTTAAAAAAAATTGGGACCTCCTTACGGTTTATATCGATTCGTTTATCGATTATTTAGATGTTATTATTCTAGTAGAAAGAACAACATACTGTGGAAAATTCACTATTAATTTAGCTGGTTTTGAAAAAAATCACTATTGATGTTAATATTTCAGGTGGCAGAGGTCTTATAGTTTTCTATAGACATAAACTGAAAGTTTCTGAACTAAACATTTCGATTTCACCTGTGGAAAAAATTCATCTACAGGCTGAAATTAATGGCTTCAGTCAGTATCTGGGAGGATGACCACCTGGGAATACCACGTGCAGTTGGCAAAATATCTGCTGAGAACCCGCCATCCTCACAGATCCTTCTACTATGGCGACTAAAACTGACAGGCTCCTGTCAGATCTCTGTGGCAAGCAGCTGCTTGAGGAAGTATTTATTTTTATTTATTTATTAAACTTGATTGCTCTATACAGATCACCAAGTACAAAGATTAAAGAATTTCTATCAAATTTGAAAAATTGGTTCGACTTAAATTTAGAGCTAAATGATATTTTTTTGGTTGGCGATTTTAATATTGATACTGCAAATATAGACAAATATGGTAGCGACCAATACATGAATCTGTTATTGGATATGGTATGGAACAGAAAGTATCAGGTTTTACTACAGATGAAGTCGTTATGCAAATGTTGCAACAATCTCAAATTTACCACGTGGTTCATAAAAATGAAGAACTTTCAAACAGATGTAAGAGTATAAAATAAGATTCCTGCTCACTATGGAATATTAATTAGAACAAAAATAAAATCCTTAATTTATAGAGATAGAAATCTTACAAATAAGATCAGTGCTCATAGTAATAATGCTTATTAGGTATACACATACCAATGTCGATGATAAAAAAATTTCCAGAAAACTAGGCTTAATAGATTGGGATGTTACTGGAACTGAGGTTATTAATCCGGAAGATTTGTTAAATTTGATATTAGATAAAATTAACGAAATTAGGAATCAGTGTTATTTCAAAATATCTAGAGTTAAAAATTTCAAAACGACACCAAAAGAATGGATAACTGAAGGGATAATTAAAGCTATTGAAGAAAGAGATCTATTGTGGGTTAAATATAAGAATAATATACAAAGTACGATATTATATGATGAATAAAAAATGTAAGAAACACTACAAATAGTTTGATAAGGAAACAAAAATGTTTTTATTATAGAAATAAAAAGAATTTAAATAAATATAGCAATAAGAAAATTTAGCAGCTGCTAAAAGATATTATTAATGACAAAAAGAAATTATCTGTTGAAATGTAAATAAAACGCCATTTTGGTAAAAGTCAGTGGCGAAGCGTGACATTTTGATCAGGGGAAGAAATTAACAAAAGCGTTACTGCAACTAAATTGAATACGGTTCTGCTACTCTATGCTTCTGAATTATTGATCCTGAACACCACTCCGCTACTCAATATTTTCGAATTATTGAACAGGAATGGAATTCCGGTATGGATGTTTCCGAATCGTTGAGTAAAAATAGTTTTATAGTTTTTAAATCAAATGTTAGTAGTATTTATACAGTCTAGTAGATGAGGGTTGAGAGTGCATTCTCCCCATCATTGAGCAAAGTTTTTTTTTAACAAACCATTTGTTTATCAGTGTTCCAATGCCATGTGGTTAGCTTGCTTGGCTACGAACCTTAGAAATCTGGGTTCAAGCCCAGATATAAAGCATTAATGTTTTCTTTCTGCTGAGGTCTCACCTTTCTCACAAACCTTCTCTATGGCGTATTGTACTGACAGGCTCCTATCAGATTTCTGGGGGAAAGCAGCTGTTTGAGAGGAAATTTGTCTGCTCAATATCTAATATATCAGGTATTAATAAAAATGTTAACACAAATTTTGAAGAAGCCCATACTTCCAAAAAGTAAAACTGAGAGGGAATAAATTTGATTCTCGTTTAATTTAGCCTAAATTAAATCTCGTAAATTAAATATATTGAACTACTCTGCAAAAGCACTATTATGTTGATAATACTGAATAAACTTGTATTATGTAAAAAAGTCTAAGAAATTTTATGTGAATAAAAAAAAAACAGCATTAGTCATAAAATTATATGCATTTAATGTTTTAAAAATTTCTCCCTATTTGCTTTTCACAGTTCGTAAATTTCTATCTTAAAATTCAGTTGCTTTTGTAAATTTCAGAATTTTTCAAGGGCCTCAGAATATATTTCTTATCCTGTAGTTGAGTGTTTGGCTATTGTTCAAAGAGATCTGGGTTCAAAGCCCAGGTAAGGCATGGATGTTTGTGCTGTTTTTCTGCTGAGGTCCTGCCATCCTCCTGTCTGTCCTCTTTGGCAAAGAAGACAGATATATATTGAGGAAGATATTTATTTCCTTTTTTTTTAAACAGGGCCGCATTTTCACCTCATGCACTTCTAGGCACATGAAGTGGTAGTCCATTGTTATCAACAATACTTTCTTTAATTAAAAAAAATAATTTCGTTCTTTCACAGCGATGAAGAATGGAAAAAATGTGTCGAAATAAACGAATGTAGAAATTGTAAAGATAATAGAGTTTTGCTAATAAATAGCGAAATGAATCTAATAAATTAATATTATGGATAACATATAACTTGTTGTATTCAATATGGAGTAATATTACACAATGAAATTATCAATTTAAATTTCCAAAAAATTTACTCATTTTAACGCTCTGAGAATGATCAAATTACACTAAATTATAAAAAATATTAAGACACTTTCATAATGTGCGAAAACTGTGTTCGAATCTCCCTAATTTTGAATTAAGCTTTTGTAGCAAAATACAAGAAATGGAAAATCTAAAAGAAAATCTAGTCATAAGAATTTACCTAAAAATTGTAACAAATCGTTTACTGAAATAAATATAACGTAAAAGTTTGGATAGAGATTTTCACTTTGCATCAGTTTTGAAACAGTGTTTAGGACGAATATAACAGAAGCATTGTGTCAAATATTTCAGTTTCAACAGCTCTGTAAATAATAAATTAATATTTTCTAAAATCGAAATTTTGATAAATTTGATTGAGATTTACAATTTATTGTCTGCAACATTTTTCTCCAAAAAAACAAAAGGTTATTTTCAAACTTAGAAAACTTTGAATACGATTTTGCTTTCATGTAAAATAGAGGTATGCATTTGGTAACAAAAAAATGTTTGGTAACAAAGTGTATAGCAGGAATGGGGAAACTACAGTCCACAGGCAATTTGCGACACGAGTTTTTTTGGTCCATCGCCAAGTAAAGAATATTATTATTGACCATAATAGAAAACATTAAAACATGAGTTTAATTATGTATGTTCTTTAAACGTAATTTTTCTTACCATTCTTTCAATAAATGGTATTATTTCGAGATCGATATAATCACTCCTTTATTATTTCCCATAGTTATGTATATAATATATGGTTCGATAAGATTTTCAATGGCCCTCTTAATGTCTAAATTTTGTTTAGTGACCCATAGAGAAAAACGTTTCCTCACCCCTAGAGTATAGCCTCACAATCCATTTTTTTAAAAGTATTTCCGATTATGAAGAGAGAAAGAGTACTTTTGCTCTCCATGAATACTTGCAGGCAGTTATAATTGGAAAGACACAACCTTAACTGACATAGTGGTTAGGCAGCTAGCGACTGTTCCAGCAAGGCAAACTTTGTGTGTTGTGTTAGCTCTAACTAAGGCAGTGGTCAGCAGTGACTTCGGTCTTAGTAGGGCATGTCCTTGTATGAGAAGGCCTGTTTTAAGCTAGGAGTAGCTTCCAGGATTCTTATCTGTCCTATATGTCGCAAATCAATCAATCAAATAAACAAATTGTAGCATTTAAAAGATGTTGCCCCGATTACGTTGGCGCCTCTACACTAGTGTCTAACGTGCCTAATGGAAAATTCCTTGGCTTCTTCAGTCAGCTATTTTAGTAGACTTGATATAAACTAGTTTGAAGATTAATATAATATGCATGCTTATTCTTTATGCTTGCGAGATGAGACTGCATAATACTTCATTTATCACTGTAATGGCCAATTAGGGCCTGTATCCTCGACTAAGATTTTTTGTTCATTATCTTTTTCAAATTTGAATCATATTAGTTGAATGGCTGTTGAATATTTTGACAAACATTAATAAAATTATATATTTTACTCTAAACAATCATTTTGAAACATGGCAGAATTTATTATACGATTTTTTTAAACTTTCCTCTATTTCAATTTGTATTTATCATAGTTAAATTAATTTCGAGTTCGAACCTGTTTTCTATTACAGGTAAAGAGTTGAATTTTTAAGTCAATACGATAAGGCTTATGTTGAGGGATGAGTTGCTGGAAAACATCGGTATAATCAAACCTTGTTTGATTAGGAAATGTGGAATAATCCAGAACCCCCATTTCATATACTGGTGGCCGAGTGGTTAGCGCACTTGGCTACTGATCTGAGGGACCTGGGTTCGAGCCCCGGGTAATGCATGGTTGTATGTGTCGGTTTTTCTGCTGAGGTCCTGCCATCCTCACAGACCTTCTACTATGGCATATAAACTGACAGGCTCCTGTTAGACCTCTGTGGCAAGCAGCTGCTTGAGGGGATATTTATTTATTTTATTATTTATAAATATGCTTTAAAAATTGTTAATTAAATCCCTGTCACGATCTGCAATATCCCTGTCACGAACTCAACATACTAATTTGTGAATACTGAAGAAAGCGAAACGTCACACAATTCTGTTTTATAGATTTATTAAAGGCCCTACAAACGTCATTTTTGCCTTCAGGTTTAAAGGAAATTTTCATGACTGAACAGTTCGGTCTGAGGGCTAATTATCCCAAACATAGCTGCAAGCCTGAAGGTATTTGTTCAGTTCCCTTGAGACCATCAGTGTACACCGATGAGCCAAAACATTATGACCACCTGCCTAATATGATGTTGGTCTTATACGTGCCGCAAAAATAGCTCTTACCGGGTGAGGCATTTATATAGGTGTCTTATGGTATCTGGTACTAATACGTTACCAGCAGATCCTTTAACTCTTGTAAGTTACGTGGTTGAGCTGCCACAGATCAAATATGCTGTTCCAACACAAACCACAGATGCTCGATTGGATTGATGTCTGGGGAATTTGGAGGCCAGGGCAATACCTGGAACTCTTCCTTATGTTCTGCGAACCATTCTCGAACAATCCGGGCAGTGTGGCATGGCGCATTTATCCTGCTGAAAGAAGGCACTACTAGACGGATGTACCAACTGAAAGAAGACGACTACTAGACGGATGCCATTAAAGGAGATACCTGGTCTGCAATGATGTTTAGGTAGATGGTAGACGTCATAGTTTACTGCATCTGAATGACTAGACCCAGGGTTTTCAGCAGAATATTGCCCAAAGCATTACACTTCCTCCACCTGCTTGTTTTCATCCCACGGTGTATCCTGATACCAACACTTCCCCAGGAAAACTATGTCCATGGCCATCCACATGGTGCAACAGGAAATGAGATACATCGGACCAGACGACCTTCCAATCATTCAAGGTCCAGTTTTGATGCTCACGTGCCCATTGTAGGCACCTTCGATGGTGAACCGAAGTTAGCATGGGCACTCTGAGCAGCCTGCGGCTATACAGCCCCATTTTCAGCAGGGTTCGATGTACTGTGTGTTCGTGACACATTACTCCCATTTCCAGCATTCATATTACGGGGAGTTGCGCCACAATATCCCTTCTATATGTACCATATGGGATAGCCTTCGCTCACCTCTAGCATCGATGAGCTGTGATCGGCCCACACCTTGTCAGCGGTTTGTGGTTTTTCCCTCCTTGGACCACTTTTTGAAAGTGCTAACCACAGCTGATCGTAAGCAACTCACAAGCCTTGCCATCTAGGAAATGCTTTGACCCAGTCGTCTGGCCATTACAATATGGTCTTTGTCAAACTCACTTAAGTCCTCTGCCTTTCCCATCTGAACAACAAGAATGACACTTATTAACAGAGCTCAGTATCAGGTGTTATTTATACCGTTTCATGACCACATGCGCCATCGTTTACCTGCAGTTGCTTCGATTTGCATAAAGACGTGCTGGTCATAATATTTTGGCTCTTCGGTGTAGATAGCTTGTTACATCAGTGATAGTGACTGACCTACCTGCAACTGGTGACATATATGTCATCAGTCGCATACATATATACACTACAGGAAAAGAAATTGCAACACCTGGAAGGATTAATGCCATTTTATTGAAACACATGCAGCTGATACTATACACTGAAATGTGTGATTATCAAAAAAAATATGGAAAATTACCACATTACCTACCCGATAAAGTGGTATAATTAGTACATGTTGAACTGCCCCGTGCAGCAATGCATTCAAGAAAATGGTGGAGAAGGCTATCGTACAGCTCTATAATGTCCTCCTTAAGGATAGAACGCCAAATAACACAACGTCGCTACTTCATTTCAATGAAGTGGTTGGCGCACCTCTTGGGTGTTGTTGGAGCCGTCAGCCCTTCATGTACCAGACGTGTTCAATAGGTGAAAGGTCCAGCGAGCGTGCCAGCCATGGTAGAACCTGAACTTTTTGCTCGTGTAGATACTGCAGACTAATGCGGGCTGTGTGGGGAAGGGCATTATCTTGCTGCTAAAAGGTTCCATGCTTTTGAAAAAATGGGACTCCACTGGCTGAAAAATGTTGGTAACATATCGTTGGGCAGTTAGAGATCCCCTTATGATGACCAGTTCTGACCGAGATGTCCGACTAATAGCACCCCACACCAAGACACCTGGTGCTGGAGCTGTGACGATGTCACACCCACTGGGTGGCATTCCTTTCCCATGGATAACGGCGAACATGTTGTCTACCGTCGTGCTGACCAAGACAAAAACGAGTTTGTTACTAAACACCACAGTACACTCTTGTTCGTTCCAGTTCTGTCTGAGGCGACACCACTGAAATGTATCCATGTGGGCAGATGTGAGGGGCTAATGCAGTGCCGGATAATAGGCTCGCAATGAAAACTGTTACCATCTGCCTGGTAGGCATTCGATGTGTTACCAGTTGCCAGTCCCTTTGCAGTTGCGTTGTAGTTGCGAATCTGTCACGCAAACCATGCATTGCAAGTGGCAGTTCTGTCACTCCATGGTCATACGTTGTCTTCCTGATCCTTGTCGACGTGTGCTGGATCCTTCTTGAACCCACTAGCGCCATATCTGTACAATGGTGCTGGGATTGCGGCTAAGAGGTTGACCACATCTCTCTACGACAAATCAGCTTCTCTAACACCGATGATTCTTCCACGCTCAAAGTCTATTAACTGTTGGAACGGCTGTCGACGTCTGCGTAAGGGCATCTTTAGCAGTTTAGAACAATTTGCACAACATTTTTTCAACCAGGGAGCAGTGTTTGACTGCTCTGCACCTGTGACGTCAGCTCGCGCCTTTCCAATCGTTTTGTTCGTCCTGCAAACCTAATCATTTCCATGCATTTACATATACTACAACCTCCCTAAATTTCGTCAGATTTGCATAACTTCTTGCAAGTGTTGCAATTTTTTATTTCCCGTAGTGTAAATAAAAAGTTTGCGCAAAGGCCAGAATCAGTACCAACTTTAGCATTAAAGTCATTTATCTCCTTTCTTTTCAGAATCAAAATACCCCGAAACTGTCCATAAAACCCAATTTTACCTATCTTCCTATAGCTTTTAAGCTTTGACATTTGTCGTTTGGTTGGTTTGTCGGTTTGTGGATTTGACAAAACGTTGTTCCACCATATCTTTCGAGTGCGATGGAGAAACGAAATGATTTATGTGCCAAATGAAAGCATCTGATGCGGGGAGTGTCATAGGCTATAAAAAAAATTGACCTCTATGCTTTCTTCTACCTAATAAGGAGAAAATGTGAAAAGAATCCTTAATCTATATCTCCAGAACGCGAAGGCCGAAAGTAACAAGCTGTACGTCGAATGAAAGTTTCTGACGCAGAGAATATCGTAGGCTGCGAAAAATTGACCCCCATGCTCTCTTCTCCCGTAAAAAGGGGAAAATGAAAATGATTGTTCCTATATATCTCCTGATGCGAGTGGGGCGGGGGTGGCTCAGTCGGTAGCGCGCCAGGCTCGTAATCTGTAGTTCCCAGGTTCGAGTCCCAGCTGGGTCAGCGTTGAGATTTATCTCCGCAAAATTCCCCGCCCTGTCCACGGTCAGTAGGGGACACCGATGGGCTTGGAAAGGCCGCCGTCCGTCGGATGGAACGTTAAGCCGTGGCCCCGTGTGCGGGAGAGCCATACCCTGTGCACGTTAAAGAACACGCTGGATGGCCTTGACGGGAGGCTACCATCTGTCTCCCAACAGCTGTTCCAGTGGGTCCCCCCAACCTTCTCTGAGCCTTCGGGGTCCATGTGACCTGGCCATTTAGCCCATGGTGTTCAAAAAAGTGCCGCTCAGAGGTAAAACAACCCAACCTGATGCGAGTGCGGAAAGTAACCAGCAATGCATACAATAAAAGCTTGTGACGAGGGGAGTGTCGTAGACTACATAAAAATTGACCCCCCGTGCTTTCTCCCCCCTAAAAAGGGGATATATAGAAATTATTCTACCGCTATATCTACAGAACCCGAATGCGGAGAGTAACGAGCTATGTGTCGAATGAAAGCTTGTGACGCGGGGTGTGTTGTAAGCTATAAAAAACGGATCCCCCACGCTCTCTTCCCCTCTAGAAAACGGGAAATCTTAAAGTCGTTCTACTATATTAACGGAACGTGAGAGCCGACAGTTACGAGTTAGGTGTTAAATGAAAGCTCGTATAATTACTGTCATAAACTATTTCGAATGTCACCCCCATTGTTCCTCCATGATAAAATGTGTCTGTGGGGGGATTTTCGCGGAGGTCGACTCTAACGAGTCGTATCTCAAATTAAAGCTTGTGATGTCTCCAATGTTATGGGTTACCTCAAACCCGAATACAAAAGGGTGTTAAATGTGCTATATGTTCATGAGTCATATATCAAACGAAAGTTTTTGAGGGTAGGCGTTTTTAGTGACATCAGTCACTGAGTTCGTATTCGCTTGGAAGAAAGATAAGGCACCGATTTACTTACTCGACAAGATTGCCGGCGTCCTATCTTCCAATGAAGTGAATACGAACTCAGCGACCGATTGCACCATCGATATGCTTTAGATTTATTTTCTTCTTTTTAACGCCTTATAGGAAGATAAGTATTTTAAAAAAAATTTAATTTATATTTTTTTCGATTTCTCATCAGAATCCTCAGATAACATTCGTCATAAATCTTAGCTTTAAATTTAGCTGTAAGAAACCTTTCTTTACGGCCATTACTCGTAAAGCAGTCGAACCTTAAAAGGGAGTATCCTAGAATGTCTGCTGAGAACCAAACCCACGCCTTAGAAATGTTTTCCATCTTCCCTCCCTGAAAAAGAGAAGTTCATAATTATTTTTAAGTACAACAATCTCTCAGTTTACGAACATTCGATTTCCGAATTTTCTCAATAACGAACAAAACAAATTTATACCCATTCTGCAGTATAAGAAAAAATTTTCGTAATAACGCAGAACATGTGCTTAACACAGAAATACAAAGGGTCGACTTGTCATTTTTGAGTAGAGCACAATTTTTTCGGTACAAATAAAGTATTAATATCTGTAAAACAGTCAGCGTAAAACTCGTGTGATATTTAAGGAATGAAATTGATATTTATACATTCTAACAGAGTTTGAAAAATGAAGCTATAACCTCTCGTCCTCCTCCTCCTCCTCCTCATCATCCTTAAGCAGCCATGGGCTACGGCGGTTTAACCAGACAGTGCAATTAAGTTCTCCAAACAAGTCTGTCCTGAGCTACATCTGTTGCATCTGGCATTGCACACCAATTCCAATAAGTTTTTATTTGACATTGTCTGTCCACCGCATCCTAGGTCTCCCACTCTTTCTGAAGCCTTTAGACACATTGTTCATAATTCTATTCGTCACATTATGTTTAAATGCCATGTGACAAAGAGTTTCCAAATAGATACGCTCGAGCACTTCTCTGTAGGAATCTTCGGTAATAGTTAATAGGTAGCAGCCTACGAGAGTCGATACTGTACAGTCGCTCAAAAAAGTATCCGAACACTACGGTTGATTACAAAATTCAGAAAAAATATCTGGCACCGAATTTTTTAGAAATTAGTGATCTGGCAACCTTCGTGTCACGTGACACGGACAGACTGTTTCCCTTTCCAAGCCCATCGGTGTCCCCTACTGACCGTGGGCAGGGCGGGGAATTTTGCGGAGATAAATCTCAACGCTGACCCAGCTGGAACTCGAACCTAGGAACTACAGATTACGAGCCTGGCGCGCTACCGACTGAGCCACCCCCGCCCCTAGTAGGATTGAGAATCCTATTGTCTTGCTTGAGTGACTTGCCGGGCGGCAGTCGTTGTAGCTTACGAATATATTTGTATGTGTATTGTATAGTTTGAAGTGTGAAATAAAGTGTCTTTATGTATGTATATAATATACATATTAGTAGAGTCAAAAGGACTAAGCAACCGAGTAGTGCCATCCTGAGAATATTATTAGTGAAGGTACCCAGATGTTAAACTCTCTCACACACACACAGAGGAAAGAAGAACGAAAGACCCTCCTATAATCTCAATGGATATTTTTTTCTTTTTTAAAGTGAATATCATCATTGAATTTTCAAATCAGGTTTCTTTTAACATTACTTCAAGTAGTTTTTTCATTCATGCCAGCCACCAATAATGCAGTAATGTTTGCTTATGTTTGTGCACATCTTATCAAACAGGAGATTTTATCTGCTACCAGCGTTTAATATCAATTTTTTTATTCGCGGTTTTATCCGCTATCCACGTCAAGGTTAAATTTTTATTCGCCCGAGAACTTTAAATGCGGATATCCGCATCAGCACAGTCTGTTACAAATTTTGCCATTTTCATATTTAGTGATCTCTAATGATATAAATTAAATCAATTTAGGGATTCAAAAATTGAGAATTATATTTTATTAATACCAATCTAACTAAAAATGTTTTCCAATTATCTTTAAAAAAATGCTGTGTTTCCCATCCACCCTGGGAGTAAGATTGGATTGTTTTACCCCTGAGCGGCACTTTTTTGCACACCATGGGCTAAATGGCCAGGCCACAAGGACCCCGAAGGCTCAGAGAAGGTTGGGGGAGGGGACCCACTGGAACAGCTGTTGGGAGACAGATGGTAGCCTCCCGTCAAGGCCATCCAGCGTGTTCTTTAACGTGCACAGGGTATGGCTCTCCCGCACACGGGGCCACGGCTTAATGTCCCATCCGACGGACGGCGGCCTTTCCAAGCCCATCGGTGTCCCCTACTGACCGTGGGCAGGGCGGGGAATTTGGCGGAGATAAATCTCAACGCTGACCCAGCTGGGATCGAACCTGGGAACTACAGATTACGAGCCTGGCGCGCTACCGACTGAGCCATCCCCGCCCCTCGGAAAGTGCGACTCGCAATATTGCATCAATGGTGATGTGCGGCATGAGATTAACAGACGAATAGGGATTGCTGCCGGGACTTTTAAGAATCTATGGAGATTGTGGAGAAATCGGCGTATACACCTAAAGACTAATATTAGACTGTATAATAGTTTGGTTCTTTCTAGGGTTAGTTATGGTAGTGAAACTTGGACACTTTGTAAACAAGATAACAGGAAACTAGATGCTTTTGATTCCAGATGCTTACGCAGTATCTTGGGCATTAGGTGGTTCAACTTTGTAACTAATGATGAGGTTAGGCAAAGGAGTCTGCAACCTCCTTTAAGCAGCATATTGTGCAGAGAGAGACTCCGTTGGTTTGGCCATGTTGCCCGTATGAATAATTATAGATTGGCGAATAGGGTTATGAACAGTGTGCCTAAAGGCCTCAGAAAGAAGGGGAGACATAGGATGCGGTGGGCAGACAATGTCAAACAGGACCTTGTTAGAATTGGTGTGCAGTGGCCAGATGCAGTAGATGTAGCTCAGGATAGACTTGCTTGGAGAACTAAATTGCACGGTCTGGTTGGACCTCCGTAGCCCATGGCTGCTTGAGGATGATGATGATGATAATGATTATGACCTAAGCAACCTAATTAAATTTTTAATTTCTCTCTAAATACAAACAATTATCTATTAAAACAAAAAAGTTGCATTTTCCCACCCCCTGGGTCTAAGAGATCAATCATTGTTGCCAAAAGCTTCATTTCTTTCACATTCCACAGCCAAAAATTGCACTTTCTAACATAAACACATCGTTTGCAACATTCGTTTAAAATTTTCGAACTTTCAATGTTTTCCACCGCTAGAGGACGCAATTACAGCAATTGCATCGTTTGCAATATTCGTTAAAATTTTGGAATTTTCAACTTATTCCACCGCTAGAGGGCGCAATTATAGCCTTTTGGAAGATTTGGAAAGTGCGAAACGTAGTATTTCATCAAGAAGTCGTTCAATTTCTCGTAGTCGTTTGTGCTATATTGAGTTGAAACTCATGTCTGGTGGATATTGAAACAATGAAAAGCTTGGAGAATACAAATAGTAATATTTTATTAACTATTCCGGCGGGGGTGGCACAGTTGGTAGCGCGGCAGGTTCAGAATCTGAAGTTCTCATGTTCGAGTCTTACCTGAGCCAGCGTTGGGATTTATCTCCGCAAAACCCCCACCCTGTCCTCGGTGAGTAGAGGATAGCGATGGGCTTGTAAAAGGCGCCGTCCATCGGATGGAATGTTAAGCCGCGGTCCCGTGTTCAAGAGAGCCAAACTTTGCCCATGCCCTATGAATGTTAAAGAACACGGTGAATGGCCTTGACGGGAGGCTTCCGTATCATAACAGCTGTCTAGTGGATCCCATTCCCCAACCTTCTCTGAGCCTTTGGGATTCTTGTAACCTGAACGCCAAAATGTGTCGTAGGAAGAAAAACAACACAACTGTCTGAAGTTAATTATGAATGCAGTATGTTATTTTATCATTGGCAAGTTTTACTTTTATTTTAGCTTATTTTTTTAAAAAAAGCTAAAATTTTTACTCTGTTTGATTATTGAATTATTATAATCTGTTTGATTGTCTCTAAATATTCAATTATATGGGTCCTCGTAACCTGGCAGTATTATTCATTTTGTGAACAAGAAAAAAAAAGCATCTCAGAGGTAAAACAACCCAACCCATTAAAATTCTCTCTGTAAGCCACTGTGTGCGGTACACTGCCTCACCAAATTATCACAAACACCTATCACAGCGTGAACTCGACGTGACTTACTTTCCACATAGTTTTGAAATACAGCAGGAGGGGTTTTGACCAACTCTTCCTGCAAGATAGCTTGAACACACATCGAAGTGAGGAGGGGCGGGGGTGGCTCAGTCGGTAGCGCGCCAGGCTCGTAATCTGTAGTTCCCAGGTTCGAGTCCCAGCTGGGTTAGCGTTGAGATTTATCTCCGCAAAATTCCCCGCCCTGCCCACAGTCAGTAGGGGACACTGATGGGCTTGGAAAGGCCGCCGTCCGTCGGATGGGACGTTAAGCCGTGGCCCCGTGTGCGGGAGAGCCATACCCTGTGCACGTTAAAGAACACGCTGGATGGCCTTGACGGGAGGCTACCATCTGTCTCCCAACAGCTGTTCCAGTGAGTCCCCACCCCCAACCTTCTCTGAGCCTTCGGGGTCCATGTGACCTGGCCATTTAGCCCATGGTGTGCAAAAAGTGCCGCTCAGAGGTAAAACAACCCAACCCATCGAAGTGAAGAGGGCAGAAGGTTGGGGCATTTCGAAAGCACGTTCCAAATTGTCCCATATGTTTTCGATTGGATTATGACCAGGCAATTGTGCTAGCTAGAAAAATCCGTGTCGTGTTCTTCAAACCACGCCTGTACAATTCAAGAACGATGAATAGGTGCATTATTATCCTGGAATTTGCTATCTCCACTGGGGTAAAAATAATGTATCATCGGTAGCACCTGATCGTTTATATCAATGTTTCCCAAAGTGGGCGATACCGCCCCCTGGAGGGCGTTGGAACGATCCAGGGGGTCGGTAGTAGCCTCAGGTGCAATTGGGGAGCGGTGGAAGCATAAAGAAAGAAGGGAAGATAAGAAAATTTTGAAAAACCGTTCGTACATGTTTCATCTGTTGTGTAACATAGAGTTAAAGTCGTAGTGATTACTTTATTTTCCAAATAAACACATAAAATTATCCTTCGTTATCTTAATTTTCTGTGTGAATGCGAATGTTACTATGGTTGATTTTAATAAATAATTTTATAATTTCGAACTTCAAGGTGTCTTATTTACAACAACATCTTTCTTTACTATGTTGTAGGACGTAGGTAAAATATAGATACATAAAAGAACGCAAATTTGTCACTGCATCTTTCTGTTTGTTCGCTTAAAGAAGGTAGATTTCCAGAGGGGCGCTGAGTAATTTTTTTTCTGAAAAGGGGGCGGTAGGACAAATAAGTTTGGGAACCTCTAGTCTAAGAGCTTTTATACGTCTGGGAAGTGAAGCAAACCTGCAGAGAAACCGGAGAAACAATTGCCAAGAAATTGATCTCCACATCACAGTATAGTTACAAATTTTAATAGAAAACAGCATGAGTTTCAAAGAATGCTTACCAACAAAATTATAAATGAACTAATTTATTACAAAAGTATAAAACCACATATATATATATAACAATTTCATCTAAACACAAATTCCTGTATTCATCAAAATTCCTGTATCGTATGTATTCATTCAGTATGAAGTCAAACCATAAAAATAATTTCAGATATATCTTAACTATGCTTCAAACATTGGTACTCCATTCCTTAAATATCTATTTAAAGCACAAATGAACCTTATTTAAACATTTAACAAGCAACGCAAGTTTCTTTGTCGAAATATTCATAAGTTAGCAAGGCTTACCTTACCAATTCTTTTTTACACTATGCTGACACTAAACCCTCTTTGATTTTCCTGTTGGCTTCTTTTCACCAATGGAAGCGTGGCGAGGGTGGCTCAGTCGGTAGCGCGCCAGGCTCGTAATCTGTAGGTTCGAGTCCCAGCTGAGTCAGCGTTGAGATTTATCTCCGCAAAATTCCCCGCCCTGCCCACGGTCAGTAGGGGACACCGATGGGCTTGGAAAGGCCGCCGTCCGTCGGATGGGATGTTAAGCCGTGACCACGTGTGCGGGAGTGCCATACCCTGTGCACGTTAAAGAACACACTGGATGGCCTTGACGGGAGGCTACCATCTGTCTCCCAACAACTGTTCCAGTGGGTCCCCTCCCCCAACCTACTCCGAGCCTTCGGGTCCATGTGACCTGGCCATTTAGCCCATGGTGTGCAAAAAATTGCCGCTCAGAGGTAAAAACAACCCAACAAGCCATTCAGTGTGTTCTTTAATGTGCACATCATATCTCTCTTGGACATGTATCTCACGATCTTGGACATCATATCTCACGAGGACATGGTTTAAGGGTCATATCGGATGAACGACGTCTTTTCGAAGCTCGTAAGCATGAAACCCTTACCAATTCTTTTTACACTATGCTGACACTAAAACCTCTTTGCTTTTCCTGTTGGCTTCTTTTCACCAATGGAATTAAGCTTTACCTTCAACATTAAGAACACCATGCATCAGACGATGAACTCTTCCCACAGAGAAATTAAGGACAGCTTTGCTTGCTGGGTTCATTGCCTCTTCAGTTTGATTGCCACGTCTCATGAATAACCTTCACTTCAGCGTAAACAAAATATAAATTACCTTCTCACTTAGATGAATGTAACACCAACTTCACTAAAAGAAAACATGTCAACCCTTTTTACTACAGAAAACATCTTAATGTTCGTTTCTTCGTTATTATTTAAAATCTGTTGTTTTACCTCTGAGCGGCACTTTTTTGCACACCATGGGCTAAATGGCCAGGTCACATGGACCCCGAAGGCTCAGAGAAGGTTGGGGGAGGGGACCCACTGGAACAGCTGTTGGGAGACAGAAAGTAGACTCCCGTCAAGGCCATCCAGCGTGTTCTTTAACGTGCGCAGGGTATGTCTCTCCCGCACACGGGGGGCGGGGTGGCTCAGTCGGTAGCGCGCCAGGCTCGTAATTTGTAGTCCCAGGTTCGAGTCCCAGCTGGGTCAGCGTTGAGATTTATCTCCGCAAAATTCCTCGCCCTGCCCACGGTCAGTAGGGGACACCGATGGGCTTGGAAAGGCCGCCGTCCGTCGGATGGGACGTTAAGCAGTGGCCCCGTGTGCGGGAGAGCCATACCCTGTGCACGTTAAAGAACACGCTGGATGGCCTTGACGGGAGGTTACCATCTGTCTCCCAACAGCTGTTCCAGTGGGTCCCCTCCCCCAACCTTCTCTGAGCCTTCGGGGTCCATGTGACGTAGCCATTTAGCCCATGGTGTGCAAAAAAGTGCCGCTCAGAGGTAAAATAATCCAATCCAAATCCCGCACACGGGCCCCCGGCTTAACGTCCCATCCGACGGACGGCGGCCTTTCCAAGCCCATCGGTGTCCCCTACTGACCGTGGGCAGAGTGCGGAGTTTTGCGGAGATAAGTCTCAAAGCTGATCCAGCTGGGACTCGAACCTGGGAACTACAGATTACGAGCCTGGCGCGCTACCGACTGAGCCACCCCCGCCCCTTTAAAATCTGTCTATTCCAATAAGTTAGTAACATTGTTCTTACGCTGAAGCATAACACGAACGTCAAATGACACATCAGTTCTGGTTTTATTGCTGAGACGTTCATCTGTCGTAACAATATTTAAGGGCTCGAATAAGTTATATTTTTAAGGAAAGTCCCTGAAAAGCACAGATTTAAGGTGCCACCCCTCAATCTGACTGAAATATGTAACCCCCCAATTAGACTTAAGTATGTACCCCCCAATTAGATGGGGGCGGGGGTGGCTCAGTCAGTAGCGCGCCAGGCTCGTAATCTGCAGTTCCCAGGTTCGAGTCCCAGCTGGATCAGGATTGAAACTATCTCCGCAAAACTCCTCGCCCTGCCCACGGTCAGTAGGGGACACCGATGGGCTTGGAAAGGCTGCCGTCCGTCGGATGGGACGTTAAACCGTGGCCCCGTGTTCGGGAGAGCCATACCCTGTGCATGTTAAAGAACACGCTGGAAGGCCTTGACGGGAAGCTATCATCTGTCTCCTAACAGCTGTTCCAGTGGGTCCCCTTTCCCAACCTTCTCTGAGCCTTCGGGGTCCTTATGACCTGGCCATTTAGCCCATGGTGTGCAAAAAATGGCTGCTCAGAGGTAAAACAATCCAGCCCAATTAGACTTCAGTATGTAACCCCCACTTCATTTAGAAATTTGGGGCGGGGGAAGCTGACTCAGTTGGTAGCACGACAGGCTCGTAGTCTGCAGTTCCAGCTAGTTTCGAGTCCTGCACTTCGAACAGAAGAAGCTACACATGATGGGTCCATTGCTTCATAGAGTTGTTGCCACCTCTACGTCGGTCATCTGTTGAAAACAGTGTATAACGCAATTCTTCGGACCATACGATACGTTTCCTGTCCTCCACTGACCAGATTCGCCGCTCCCTACACCATCCGAGTCTTCGAATCCTGTTGCTTTCGGAAATGTAATGCTTTCATAATTTTCAGTTTTCAACTAATTTTCTTTTATTTGTGCAAAGTTTTCATTGAAATAGATTTTTTAAGCTGATGAACTGTAGCAGTTTTGTTATATTTCGAAGACAATGCCGAAAAAGAATTTATATAATTTTTCGGCAACTCTTTTGTATATTGATCAGTTTCCACATATCACAGTCCCATGGCCGAGTGGTTAGCACGTTTGGCTTCTGAGCAAAGGGATGTAACTCAGGATAGATATGCTTGGAGAACTAAATTGCACGGTCTGGTTGGACCTCTGCAGCCCATGGCTGCTTGAGGAGGATGATGATGATGATAAAACCACATATACAGGGTGTCTCAAAAATATAGGTACAAACTTTTAGGGGAGGTAGATAACATCTAAAGGAATGAGAATTGCATACGAACCAATAACCGGAAACGTCATGGGAAAGTGAGTAATAGCATAAATGAGAGTTCTGGCACAGTAAAAGGGGCTCGAGAATTCTATGAAAATCCATGAGAAAAGTTATGGTGGGGGGGGAGGTAAAAAGTATGTTTCTTGTGGTTTTTTGTGAAAATATGTGTTGAAAATTAGGAAAAACGGGGGTGTTTTTTAGCATATGAAAAACTAATTGAAGTTATGGTAAAGTAAGTTGATTTTACCTTACCCTCCATAACTTTTCCCATGGATTTTCATAGAATTCTCGATCCCCTTTTACTGTGCCAGAATTCTCATTTATGCTACTACTAAAGTTGTAGCAGAGGTACAAGATCTGAAAGGACACAAGACAGTGATTAATGGGAAAACGTTTATTGGACATATTACAAATGGCGTACTAGATGATACATTTCATAATGTTACAGCAGATGTTCGAAGTTTCCACCATGAGACGCGATGCATGCTTGACACCGACGGAGCATTGATTGCCGGACACGGTCGAACACATTGGAGTTTCTTTTATAGTAGCAGCAGTGCAGACGAGCCTTGCCACGAGATCCATGTCAGACTCCACGGGCAATTCATACGCGGTAGATTTGAGGGGCCCCCCACAGAAAGAAATCAACGTTCGTTAAATCAGGTGAGCATGGGGGCCAGGCAACTGGTCCAGCACGCCCAATCCATCGTTGCCCAAAAGACATGTTCAAATGCGCACGAACACACCTTCCATAATGGGGAGGCGCCCCATCATGTTGAAACCACATGCTGCGTCTCACATTTGCTACCAGGCTTACATGGGCAAGTAAGCCTGGTAGAACCTGTTAGAGAAAGATCAGATACTTCGCGGAGGTGATGCGGGATGGTAAAAGGTATGACCCGACTAAGCAGTCGCCGACCAAACCTGCCCACACATTTACTATGCGCATGGGTGCGCACACCGTGGGGGGTTCTCGTGAGCCCACAAATGCGCATTGTGCTGATTGAATACGCCATCCCGAGTGAAACTGGCCTCATCAGTAAACAAAACATAAGCTGGGAAATTCACATCTTGGGCAATTTCTTGGAGATACCACTGCGCAAAACGCACACGTGCAGGATGGTAACTGTGGGGAGAGGTAACTGAACCCTTTGGAGATGAAAGGGGTGTAAGGACTCGCCGTGCAAAACACGCTGTACACTGCAACGAGACACTCCTAAGGCAGAGGCAACGGCACATGTGCTGGTACTAGGATTAGTCTCCACGACATCCAACACACTTTCTTCCATGGCGGGAGTATGCGTCGATCGTGGCCTGCCCTCACTTCTGCTACCTCTTAATGACCCATAATCGCACAAATTTTGATGCGAACGCGCAAACAAACGGTGGCCCAGTACAAGTCTGTGTGGGCAGCGTTCTTGATACATTCTTTGAGCGAATTGCTCAACGAATGTATCAAGAACGCATCAACGAAATTGAGTACGTTGCCCTCAGATATTCCATACACTAAGTGCATGTCTGCCAGCTCCCTGTTCGAATACCTTTAAATGCTCTTCGTCAGCCGACTACCGCTCGAATGACGAAATCCGAGATTTCCCCTCTAGCGCACTGATGAACAGCGCCGCCTATTGACTTACTGTGACGCTTCTGGTTATGGGTTCCTATGCAATTCTCATTCCTTTAGATGTTATCTACCTCCCCTAAAAGTTTGTACCTATATTTTTGAGACACCCTATATATAATAATTTCATCTAAACACGAATTCCTATATTCATCAGTATGAATTCAAACCATAAAAATAATTTCATATACTTCTTAACTATGCCTCAAATATTATTTCAAGACATAGTACATAGAAGTAATATGGGAAGAAGGACTCTCAGAAGAAAGATCAAAGGGAAAAAATATCTATATCCTATCCCGGGGTTGCCCCTAGATTTGTAGTCAGTTCAACTAACCACTAGGCCACCTCTTTCTTGTGTTGTCTTTTTGCTGAGGCCTCGTCTTCACAGATCTTTTCTAGGGCGTATTAAACCCAAGCACGTATCAGGCCTCTGTGAGAAACTCTGGTTGAAAATCCTGGTCTAATGCATGGGTCTGGAAAGTCCACTACCCGATGAATTATCCTCGAATGAATACCCCCTCGACAGGGAACCATCTTGTCGTGGTGGTGGGGGGAGGGCTTGTGGCCCAGTGCGGTCGAAGACTCTGCTGACCAGTTTGGGCCCTGGTTGGGCAGAGTCAAGACCAACCAGAGGTCGAAGGTGCTGCTGACCGGTTTAGTGGCCCAGTTAGTTAGTGCTAAGACCTCCATCAGGTGCTCAGTGGAGCAAGTTCGGGGCCCTGCTGAACGACTTGGTACCTCTAGTAGGCTAGGGCCCTTTTCAAAATCTGGGTCCAACAAAGAGTTTCCACCCCGGGAGCCGACTCAACTTGGATTTATATATAATTGTTGTGGCTAACTGGGGAACAGAGTAAATTTAGGTTTTGACCGATGGATGAGCTTTCCTTCTATAGGACTGTTCGCCATAGGATTGTCAGGGATGAGATATATCTATATAGTATACTCTTGCCCCTGACAGTAGATAGTACATGGCAATTCCTAACTGGTAGTGTCGAAAGGCAGATTCAGGGTTTTGTCGTGATTGCTGTGGTGTACAGCAATACAGAAAGTATCGGACGGATGAGGACAGAAAGTACCGGATGGATGAGATGTATGGCTCAATGTGCAGGAGAGCATTGGCTCAATGGAAGCTATGGCTCAATGTGCAACAGGAAGCTATGGCTCAATGTACAGGAGAGCATTATGCTGTGTAAATTAAAAAACACTCTGGATAGCCTTGATGGCATGCTTCCATCCATCGAGTCCATCCATGCCTCTTAACAGCTGTCCAATGGGTTCCCTTCCTTTACTCAACACTGAGACCATGGGATCTTTATGACATGGTCATTTAGTCTATTTTGTGTAGGAGAGTCCACATTACATATACAAACTGAAGAGCCAAATATTATGACCACTTGCCTATGTGATGCTAGCCCTCCACCTGCTGCCAAAACAACTTTGACCTGGTGAGGCATGGACGTTACAAGATTTCTAAAGGTGTCTTGTGGTATCTGGCACCAACACATTACCAACAGATCCTTTAACTCTTGTAAGTTACGTGGTTGAGCCGCCGCAGAACGGATATGCTGTTCCAACATAAACCACAGATTCTAGATTGGATTGATGTCTGAGGAATTTGGAGGCCAGGGCAATACCTGGAAGTCTTCATCATGTTCCGCAAACCATTCTCGAACAATCCGGGCAGTGTGGCATGGCACATTAGTCTGCTGAAAGAAGGCACTAGTAGAGGAATGTAGCGTTGCCATGAAAGGATGTAACTGATCTGCAATGATGTTTAGGTAGGTGGTAGACGTCATAGTTTCCTGCACATGAATGGTTGGACCCAAGATTCCCCAGCAGAATATTGCCCAAAGCATTACATTTCCTTAACCGGCTTGTTTTTTGTCCCACGGTGCATCCTGGTGCCAACAATTCCCCAGGTAAATGACGCACAGGTACCCAGCCGTCCACATGACGCAACAGGAAACAAGATTCATCGGACCAGACGACCTTCTTACAATCATTCAAAGTCTAGTTTTGATGCTCATGTGCCCATTGTAGGCACTTTCGACGGTGAACTGAAGTTAGCATGGGCATTAGGAGCGGGCTGCATCTACACAGTCCTATTTTCAGCAGGATTCGATGTATTGTGTGTTGTGACACATTACTCCCGTCACCAGCATTCAAATTATGAATGAGTTGCGCCACAGTTTCCCTTCTGTTGGCTCGTACCATATGGTATAGCCTTCGCTCACCTCTAGCATCGATGAGCTGTGGTTGGCCCACACCTTGCTGGCGGTTCTTGGCTCCCCCCCCCCCACCCGGACCACTTTTTGAAGGTACGAACCATGGTTGGCCATGAGCACCCCAAAAGCCTTGATGTCTCGGAAATGCTCTGACCCAGTAGTCTGACCATTACAATTTGGCCTTTGAAAAAACTCACTTAAGTCTACTGCCTTTCCCATCTGAAGAACAAGAATAACACTGATTAACACAGCTCAGTATCAGGTGTTATTTATATCGTTTCATGACCTTCACACGCGCCATCTTTTACCTGCAGTTGCTTCGATTTGCACAAAGACACGCTGGTCATAATGTTTTGGCTCTTCAGTGTATATAGACGATTGGGAATGATTGACGGCTGACAGGGGATCACGCTATTTCTAACTACGATGCAGAAATGGTAGAGCTCTGAAAATTTGCACCTAGGGGTAATTGGGGCTGTGATCTCGGGAAAAATCGGGAAATTTGATCTCCGATGTGTTCTTCAAGTCAAATAGAGATCATGTAGAGGTCAAACAATGATCTACCACTGCTAGAAACTTTGGTGGTATCTGGGAGTATTTCGGATTGCAAATGTTGGAAATGTTACGCAATTTCAAATCCGTAGAGTGCTTTCTGGTGAAAGGTCAAATTTCGATCTACCGGTGCTAGACAACTAAAATTTAGTTCCTGAGGGTATTTCGAGTAATAGATATCGGAAATGCTGCGAAATTTTGATGCGATGGGTCCAATTCCAATTCCAATCATCGCACCTTTTGTCGATTTATCAAACCCAAACTTGTCCAGTTTTTAATTTCATACCATTTCAGAAGTTAAGAAAGATTAACGTGAGAAAACATTTTCGGAAATAAGGTTTTTAGATTTGACGTTTCGTGAAGAGTGAAGAAAACAAATTTAATGAGAACTTAGTCGTATCAAATGCTGAATTTTGCCATAAGTAAAAGTAAGAGGCATTTAATAAAACTATTTGAAAAGCTAAAGAAAAACAAAGTTCAAAGTTGGTCCTTCTTATTTTATTCAGCTATTTGGCACTCAGCAGACATGCTAGTGATGCTCTTCTAGGATATGAGAGTATTAATGAAAGGTTTCTTACAGCAAAATTTCAGACAAGCATTAAAAACTTGAATGTTATCTGCTGTTATGCCCCCCCCCCCCCCTAAGGATGCTGATGAGGATGAGAAGGATGGGTTTTACGGACAACTTCAGGATATTTTGAATTCTGTCAAGAAAGGAGATATTACCCTTGTTCTTGGTGACTTCAATGCCAAAGTTGGTACTGACTCTGATCTTTTGGGAGGGGTGATAGGCCCTTTTGGTATTGGTAGCTGCAATGGCAATGGGCAACGTCTCCTACAGGTTAGTAAACTCAATGGTTTCAGAATAACTAACACATATTACAAACACCGCGACATACATAAATACACATGGGTTTCACCTGATGGGCTGCATAGAAATATGATTGATTATATATTAATTAACAGCAAATGGGCTAGTTCTGTTAGAAATACCAGGGCATATAGGGGAGCTGAAATTGGATCTGACCATTACCTTGTTAAAAGTGTCTTGCAACTTAAACTTAAAAAGTGTTGTGCTAGAGTTAAAAAATTTACCTTTAATACTGAAGCTCTGAATGACCCAGTTATAGCTAAAGCTTACCATGATAGGTTACTTAGTCATTATGACGGTCATGGTTTGCTTAATACTGAAGTTGAGGAAGAATGTGGGGCCATTTTAAACAGGCTTTTTTGGAAACTAACAGTACTCTTTTAGGAAAAAAGGAGCAGAGGAGGCAGAATTATTTAAATGATAAGGCACTTGAGCTTATTTCAGAAAGAAGGAACTGCAGGAATGTCCTTAATCAGTACCCTACTACTCCTAATAGAAAAGATTACAGAGAGCTTAATAAACGTGTAAAGGATCAGTTAGCTACTGATAAAAATCTTGGGCTTGATAGCTTGGCTGACAAAGCTGAGGAAGCAGTTAGGCAGCACAACAGCAAAGAGCTGTACCAGATAGTTAATGTTTTATGTGGTAGAAAACGGACAGGCATACAGGGATTGAAGGATAAACAAGGTAAGGTTAAAGAAGGTGAGGATTCTCTCATGGCTAGGTGGGCTGAGCATTTCAGTGATGTTCTAAACAATGTGGTTAGTTCTACTCCCATTGTTTGTAATGATGATAGATGCATTGGCAGCTTTAATGTTGGCCCTATAACACAATCTGAAGTTAGTTTGGCTATCTCTAAACTGAAACTTCATAAATCAGCAGGGGTAGATGAAATTACTATAGAAATGCTCAGAGCTGGGAATGTTTTGGTTACCACTTGGATGACTGAAATTTTGAATAACTTTTATGATAAAGGCATGGTTCCTAAAGATTTTACCAGAGCTATTATTATCCCTATTTTCAAAAAAGGTGATCGCAGTTCTTGTGATAACTATAGGGGTATTAGCCTACTCTCTGTTCCAGGTAAAGTTCTTTCCATGATTGTGCTTAATAGAATTAAGAATCTGGTTGACAGGCAATTGCGTGATGAGCAATGTGGATTCAGAAGTGGTAGGGGATGTGTGGATCAAATATTTTCACTTAGGCAGATTCTTGAGAAATGTTTAGAGTTTCAGAAAACTTTGGTTGCTAGCTTTGTTGATTTCAAAAAGGCTTTCGACTCTGTTGATCGTCATAATTTGTGGTTGATTGTGAGATCATATGGTATACCAGACAAGTTAGTTAACATAATGAAAGCTCTCTATAATAACACTGAGTCATGTGTGAGAGTTGGTAAGTCTTGTAGCAATTGGTTTAGCATTACTTCTGGTGTTCGACAAGGGTGCATTTTGTCTCCTTTTCTCTTTAGTTTGGTTGTTGATTATGTTATGCGAAATTCACTTCGAGGGAAAGTTTTTGGCCTTAAATGGGCTGGAGATACGAAAATTTCTGTTTGCTGTTGATGAGATGAACTCTTTCATTCGAGCTGTTGATGAGACTGGTAGTAGAGTAGGTTTGGTTATAAACAGAGAGAAAACTAAAGTGATGAAAATTGGTCAGGCAGGTTGTGATTCAGTTAATCTGAATGGTTGCAGTCTTGAGCAGGTGTCACAGTTTAATTACCTTGGGAGCTATGTAACAGATACTGGTGATGTGCGGCATGAGATTAACAGACGAATAGGTATTGCTGCTGTTACTTTTAAGAATCTATGGAGATTGTGGAGAAATAGGCGTATACACCTAAAGACTAAAATTAGACTGTATAATAGTTTGGTTCTTTCTAGGGTTAGTTATGGTAGTGAAACTTGGACGCTGTGTAAACAAGATAACAGGAAACTAGATGCTTTTGATTCTAGATGCTTACGCAGTATCTTGGGTATTAGGTGGTTTAACTTTGTAACTAATGATGAGGTTAGGCAAAGGAGTCTGCAACCTCCTTTAAGCAGCATATTGTGCAGAGAGAGACTCCGATGGTTTGGCCATGTTGCCCGTATGGATAATTATAGATTGGCGAATAGGGTTTTGGACAGTGTGCCTAGAGGCCTCAGAAGGAGGGGGAGGCCTAGGATGCGGTGGGCAGACAATGTCAAACAGGACCTTGTTAGAATTGGTGTGCAGTGGCCGGATGCAGCAGATGTTGCTCAGGAGAGATATGCTTGGAGAATTAAACTGCGTGGTCTGGTTGGACCTCCGTAGCCCATGGCTGCTTGATGATGATGATGATGATGATGATGATGATTTGGCACTTTTGTTTATTTAAGTTGTCTAAATTCAATTCTTTTAGATTAACTGTTTTTTTCAGGTATTAGGGGTTTGAAAGTTCACTTGATGATGAGTTTGCTTTTTATTTTGCAGACTAGTTTTTCACGGGTTACTTATTTGACTGATTCTATGTCATTTTGTTAGTTGTTTTAAAACATCATGCGATTGGTCCATGGAGGTCAAAGGTCAAATATTGATCTACCGGTGGTAGAAGGCTAAAAATTGGTGCCTGGGGATATTTTGAGTCGTAAATCTCAGAAATTATCCCAAATTTTGTACGCAATGGGCCCTTCGAGGTCAAAGGTCAAATCCCGATATACTGATGCTAGATATAAAAATTGGTGAACAGAGCTATTTCGGAGTTTTCAGCAGTACAACTCAGAAATGAGTGGATTTTTCAGATCCGGCATCGAATTTAAGGTCAAATAGAGGTCGGAGTGATGGGCTGGAAATCAAGAGGTGTCGAAAGGATCTTTTAACTTTTTGTTGAAGAATGCGGTCCATGGTCTTGGTAGGAAGCTACCATCTGTCTCCTAACAGCTATTCCTTCCTCTACCCAACTCTAAGCCACTGGGGTCCTTGTGAATGGCCATGTAAGGAAGACTGTTATTGTGTGCAGGAGAGCTACATCTCCTGCACATCGAACTTGGTACTTGACAGACTTGACAGAAGGCTTCCATCTGTCTTCTAACAGTTGTCCTATGGACCCCTTTTCCCTGTTAAACTCTGAACCCTTGGAGTCCTTCTAACCTGCCCATTTAGCCCATTGACTGCAGAAGAGCCACACCCTGGCCACATTAAAAAACACCCTCCATGGCCTTGAAAAGAAGCTACCGTGGTCTCTTAATAGCTCCCCAGTGAGTCTCTTTCGCTTTTCCAACTCTGAGCCCTTGGTGTTCTTGTAACCTAGCGATTCAAGTCGTAGTGTGTACAGATGTATTTTTCAGAGGTAAAATAGCCCAACCTACTCAAATGAGCTACGTTTCTTTTTTGAACATCCTGTATAAATGCTGTTTTTGTGACGAATATATTATGACTTAGACCAGTTTTGAATGTAGAGGTAAGTAGTAGTATAAATGAGAGTTCTAGGACAGTAAATGGGTCCAGAGAATTCTGTGAAAATTCATGGAAAAAGTTATGGGGGATGAGGTAAAATTTTATAAGTAAACACATACATTTTACCTCATCCCCCATAACTTTTCCCATGGATTTTCACAGAATTCTCTGGACCCATTTATTGGCCCAGAACTCTCATTTATGCTACTGCTGAGGTATAGAGGAATTTTGTATAATTTAAAAAATTAGAAAGTTAGCAAAAGAAAATACTAAGTGCTAAAACGCGAATAAAACTTTTATTAGGCTAACAATATAGAATAATTAAGAAAAAAAGAAAGTCGTTGTGGCTTAATCCAAACACTTGTATCCACTCCAATCATTTTTTTGTTAGACCCAGGCTATTGATATAATCGCAATAATTTTATTTACTCATCCCAAGTAGTTATTTCGAATTGCTATCAGGAACAAGCATCGGTCATAACAAAGCATTTACCGACTACTTGCAGAACTATTTCGAATGGAAATTATTTCATTTTTCTTTCTCTCGTAAACATAAGTGCAAATCTATTTGTGTTACCAAAGATAAATATTAACAATCATATGTATTTACCGTGAAATATCAGTAAAACTAAATAGAGAGAGTGACCGAAATATATTCGTTATCAAGTTCGGATGTAAAGAAAAAAAATCGGGGTTGGGGGAAGGGGAAACGCAATCGAGAAGGAAAAATGCAAACGGGGGAGGGAGCAAGAGACTGGATTTGCGGTGCAATATAACAATTCCTCCTCCGTTTCTTCAAACATGAATAAAATATAAATAAATTTCATATTTTTTTCATTATTCCCCTTACTAGCATTCTGAAGGGGGGGGGGGCATGGCCTCTTGCATCCCCACTAGGTCCTGTCTGCCCTGTTCGTTGTACTGAAATGCAATGAAAAACGTGCTTATAATAGTTACATGCTACAAAATAATCGTTATGAAAGAAATTTACCTTGTTTTAGAGTTACTTCTTAAAAAAGTCGGTAATTTTTCAACTGTCTGTTCCAACAAGCATCTCTCTGTGAAGTCTTAACTGATGCCTCTCCAACACATTGATCAGATTATCTTTCCCTGTCGTTACGAAACGGCGAAGACTTCGCGCCATGTTGGCTGCTAATAACGAAACGAAATTACTTAACGAACTTAATTAAAACAATAAAAATAGCGAACAAATAAAATAATAATTCAAATTTAACGAATGATAAAATAAAACGTATATATTCGAACTGCTTTGCAAAAATTTTCCACTGACGCTACCATTACTTGCAATGCAAAACAATCTGAATCACGTAGATCTCAAAGATTGAAAATCTTTTATGCTAGGAAAATGTGGCAACGCCACTGTAAAGCATTATGACCGCAGGATTGGGTTGTTTTACTTCTGAGCGGCACTTTTCTGCACACCATGGGTAAATGTCCAGGCCACAAGGACCCGGAAGGCTCAGAGAAGGTTGGGGGAGGGGACACATTGGAACAGCTGTTGGGAGACATATGGTAGCCTCCCGTCAAGGACATCCAGCGTGCTCTTTAACGTGCACAGGGTGTGGCTCTCCCGCATACGGCGCCAAGGTTTAACGTCCCATCCGACGGACGGCGGCCTTTCCAAGCCCATCGGTGTCCCCTACTTACTGTGGGCAAGGCGGGGAGTTTTGCGGAGATAAATCTCAACACTGGCCCAGATCGGACTCGAACCTGGGAACTGCAGATTACGAGCCTGGCGCGCTACCGACTGAGCCATCCCCGTCCCTATGTTGGCAGATGTAGTGAGAGCGAGCACTATGCCAGGCAGCGAGATCAGCAAAAATGCCTGCAGGGCGAGATACAATTGTGAGGGATTCATAGCGCTGTAATTGATTAGATATTTCACAGCGTTTAAATTATTGCAGCGTTGCCAGATGCTAAAATATACATTGCAATTGGTTAAAGATAAAAAAAAAATCGTCATTTTTTTCGTTAACCTGATATTTTCGTTATATTGGTATTCATTAAAATGAAGCATTTGTACATTGAGATACGGGACGGGGGTGGCTCAGTCGGTAGCGCGCCAGGCTCGTAATCTGTAGTTCCCAGGTTCGAGTCCCAGCTGGGCAAGCGTTGAGATTTATCTCCGCAAAATTCTCCGTCCTGCCCACGGTCAGTAGGGGACACCGATGGGCTTGGAAAGGCCGCCGTCCGTCGGATGGGACGTTAAGCCGTGTCTCTGTGTGCGGGAGAGCCATACCCTGTGCACGTTAAAGAACACACTGAATGGCCTTGACGGGAGGCTACCATCTGTCTCCCAACAGCTGTTCCAGTGGGTCCCCTCCCCCAACCTTCTCTGAGCCTTCGGGGTCCATGTGACCTGGCCATTTAGCCAATGGTGTGCACAAAAGTGCCGCTCAGAGGTAAAACAATCCAATCCAACATAGAGATACGTAGTAAATTGGCCGGACTCGGAAAACAAAATTCGTTATACTGAATATTCCGTTATCTTGGTGTTCGTTAAGCTTGACCTTTCACTATATATGCGAGAAATAAATCGCCGCCTGCAGCTTCTTTTGATTTCTCAACCGTCGGACCGCGCTACATCAGTTTAAAATACTAATACAGAAACTTCATTCCATTACTTCTTCATAAATATACATTGCAAAATAACCGTAGACATCAATTTCTAAAGTTTTATAACGTATAGATCATGATTATATAGAACTTTGACCTCTACATGACCTTGAACGCCAAAATTAATTTCAACGAAACCTCTAATGCATTCTGAAAATATTTTGGAAACTTCATTCCACCACTTTTTTTACGATCTATGATATAAATTATTTCTTATGCATTAATTTCCCCATTTTTAGATTAGGATTAGATCGTCATTTGAACACAATTTAACCTTGAAAGACGGATCAGAAATTTTATAATATTTCTGAGATCTAGGCCCCAAATTATCCATATGCAAATTTTCAGAACTTTTTCACATCTGTATCGCAGAATTAGCGTTATCGCATTCCTCCTATGCATCCCCACCTCAGTCACTCGCTCACTCACAATCAGCTGCATATATACAAGATGGGGCGGGGGTGGCTCAGCTGGTAGCGCGCCAGGCTCGTAATCTGTAGTTCCCAGGTTCGAGTCCCAGCTGGGTCAGCGTTGAGATTTATCTCCGCAAAATTCCCCGCCCTGCCCACGGTCAGTAGGGGACACCGATGGGCTTGGAAAGGCCGCCGTCCGTGGGATGGGACGTTAAGCCGTGGCCCCGTGTGCGGGAGAACCATAACCTGTGCACGTTAAAGAACACGCTGGATGGCCTTGACGGGAGGCTACCATCCGTCTCCCAACAGCTCTTCCAGTGGGTCCCCTCCCTCAACCTTCTCTGAGCCTTCGGGGTCCATGTGACCTGGCCATTTAGCCCATGGTGTGCAAAAAAGTGCCGCTCATAGTTAAAACAACCCAACCCAACCCAAAAAATATATACAAGATGCTTCAAAGCATAATTGTTTAGATAACGAAAACAAGTAAGTAGTAGTAATTATATAATTAAACAGAAATTTCGCCACTCCATGTCATGTTTGCGTCATGTTGTCTCTCGTTTAACTGCATTAAATTGCTTGCGTCATTTTTTGACAGTGTTAAATTGCACCAATGAATTCCGTGAAGAGTAAGCGTGATATTTAACTCTTGCATTACACTGACTCATTGTGTCTTGTCTTCAAGAACTTCTCAAGTGATAAATTTATCGTTCATGAATGATTGCGATAATATTTCCTCATCCAGCGGAAGATACAAACTAGAGGTATAATATACACTGCTGTTCATAATATAAGGAAGTTAAATGTTCTTTTTTGGAATTTAGCGAAAGTTTCAGTGGATATTTAGCATGAAATAACACACATTTATCGGCTATTAAATTTGCATTTCTGAATGAGAAATTTCTACTGGCGATCAAAGTAGCTTCAGGAAGGGAAGTTTCTCATTTCGGATTAAAGACGTTTTATCGAGGGTTTTGGATTACAGTTTTGGTTTTCAAATGTGAAATAGGAACCATTTGGATGGTAAATCAGATGTGGAGAGCCATCGGAGATGGAATCAGGACAGTCACATAGAAAAGTTGCGAGATTCATGAATGTGTCTGAAAGTGTAATTCCCAGACTCTGGCGATGCCTTTAAGACACAGGAACATGTTCTAAACGAACGAGCCAGGGTAGGCCCAGAGCAACAACAAGAGTTCAAGATGATCGTTTCCCGTCCTCTAATTCAGTGTCTCGCAAACTGTGTGCCGCGAGAGATTTTCAAATTGACACTAGATATTCCAAGATTTCATTTTGACTTGACTTCCAAGTGTGCTGCGAGAGATTTTCAAATTGACACTAGATATTCCAAAGATTTCGTTTTGACTTGACTTCCAAGTGTGCTGCGAGAGATTTTCAAATTGACACTAGATATTCCAAAGATTTCATTTTGACTTGACTTCCAAGTGTGCTGCGAGAGATTTTCAAATTGACACTAGATATTCCAAGATTTCATTTTGACTTGACTTCCAAGTGTGCTGCGAGAGATTTTCAAATTGACACTAGATATTCCAAAGATTTCATTTTGACTTGATTTGTGTTATCGACGTGCTTTAATATCGACGTACTATCGACGTGCTTTAATAAAAATCTTTCAGATTTTATCAACTGGGATCTTGTAAGTATTTATCAAGCTTTTTCCAAATTTTGGTATTAATTTTTGATTATTTCAAGCCAAAGAATGGACAAATATTTAAAACAAACACCGAGTTATGATTAATTATATTTATTATTATATTTATTTTAAAAAAAATGCATTTAACGAAACTTCAATTTTCCTCTTTTTACGTAACCATAAAAAATTCTTTTTTAGGTGTGCCGCGGAAAAAAAATTAGATTCAGTGTGCCGCAGAGTAAAAAAGTTTGCGAGACACTGCTCTAATTGCAAGGTGCAATAGAATGATATGAGCGCGCCAACTTGTATCGCAGCTGTCAGCTGCCACATTTTTATCCCCGACGACTTCATGAAAGAGGGTTATATTCTAAAACAGTGGTCTTCAAAGTGGGGTGTGAAAAAAAACAAACTGATCCAAAGTCGTTTTCTAAACGGTATACAAAGTGGGGTGTGCTCCAAAGTGCGAAATAAACTGAAAGCTAAGTTTATTTCCTTTTTTTCCCCCTCAGTTTTCCTCAGTTTCAGTTTGTCATTCAGTTTGTTTCCGGACCTTAGAATCGCTGTATCACAAGGTGGCAAAATAGATTTTCAGAACTTATGAAACATATCAGTCACATTGTTCTCATTAAATTATATTTTTATGTTTATTTTCATCTTATTTCAGCTGTATACTCAAAAATAAATAAATATATATGTAATATATATATCTTCATACATATTGGGGGAGCGTGATCACAAACGTTTGGAGACCACTGTGCTAGAAGACCTGTAGTGTGCATACCACTAACCTCGCTTACTGGAAAGTATGACTGAAATGGAGCAAGCAGCATCTCAGTTGGATCAATGGGAACAAGTTCTCTTTTCGGATGAATCACAATATATTATAAATAGTGATTCTTGGCGCTAATGCATCTGGGAAAAGAGTAGGACACGTTATCATCCCCTGAATATCGTGGAAAGGAACTGTTTTGGTTGGAGTGGTTTGTTGGTCTGGGGAGGTATCATTGTCAATGGCCACACTGACTTGCATGTCTTCTCAGGAGGGACTCTAACTGCCCTAAGATATAGAGACGAGAAATAATTGTAAAGACTCTGAAATTAATGATTCTATAATCTAACCATATAACTTCATTATTTATAAAAATGATAAAACCTAAAACCCCAAAAATTAAAGAAAGAAGAAGATGAAATTGGCTAATTCGTAAAAAAACTTTCTTTGATCAACTTCAGCCACAATCTGATATTATTTCTTAACTATAAAGAAATAGTCATTCCATAAATACATCAACTTTTAAAATCAAAGACATTAAGGGAACTCTATGTATAAACACAATATTAAACTCCGCCGCGTTAATAGGTCAGAGCCTTATGTGTGGCATTTTAGGGGTGCTACTGGTTCAGAATTCATTTTTGTGGATGAAACACGCGCGTCCATAAAAAGCTTAGATAGTGGAGATATCTAGTTGTGAAGATATCTGGAGAATATATTGGCCAGGGAGGTCTCCAAACCAAATTCCATTGAACATGAATGGGATGCTTTGACAAGGCGAGCTGCAAGTCTCCAACTCCCTCCAAAGACCCTTCATGAGCTGAGAAATGTTCTTATAAAGAGTAGGATTTGCTGCCCTCTGCATTGTTAGATTACCTTATTAGAAGCATGAGAGTTCGTTGTGCAATCTGCATTGCTATTTGAGGAAATCATATAAATAAAGTAAATAAATACTCCCTCAAGCAACTGCTTGCCACAAAAATCTGACAGGAGCCTGTCAATTTAATACGCCATAGTAGAAGGTCTGACTCCTTACTAAATACCGTTAATTTCAATATCTGAGGTGATCTATAATTTTTCACAATTGTAAAATTTTCCGATATATTCTTTAATTGGGAACTTAATTTTATAATCGGACAAGTATTCTAATATATTTTTTACTAGTGAACGGCACCCGCGCTGCCCGGGTCTCACTTTTAATCTGTATATATTTTGTGAGTACCACCCCGTGACCTCCCTCTCCTCCCCACTCTAGACACTTTAGTGTAGATTCAACACAAATAATTTCCTGCTGCTTTCTTAGATTGTTGCTGATGTCAGTGCTGTTTTTTCACAGCCTGACATCAGCAACAGCTTCGTTTCCATGCAAACAATCGCTGCTTGATCTCGCTTTTAATCTGTATATTATTATTTTCATTGCACTGAAGGTTAGTTTTGTGATTCCCCCCTCTCGGACCTTTTAGCATTAATTCAACGCGAAGAATTGCACGATTTGCTGATGTCAGCGCTCTCTCTCATATGGCTTCGTTTCTGCCAAAATATCGAGATTTTTTATTCCATTTTGACAGATTTTGCTGCACTATGTCTCCCGTAATACTTGACGGAATAGTCCGGATCTCCTAAGAGCTGCCCCCCCCCCCCCTCCGTGTTACACAGGGGGGGGGGGGGTAAAAATGAGGTTTCTACTTAGCCCATGGCTTCATTTCTACCCAAATTGACGCTGTCCAGGTCTCACTTTTAATGTGTATATTCTGCTTTTTACTGCACTAAAAGTTAGCTTTGTGATTTCTATCCCTCCACCCCCCGACACTTTAGCACAAATTCAACACGCCCGCCGTTGCTGACGTCAGCCAGCGCGCTCTTAGACCGTGGCTTTGTAGCAAACTATATGTGATTTTTATTTCGACAGATTTTGATGCTCTGTAGTTCACGATGTACTTGACCGAACGCTCCCAAATATCGTACCTAGTTCTCATAGCGTGATCCATATTGGGTTAAAAAATCATGTCCCCTGCTGCAATGGGACGCCTTAAATTAATAATGCCTTTGGAAATGTGGGGAATCTGGCAACAGCAGCAGATTCAAATGTTATTATGACATACGTTCACGGTTAAGGAGCAGTTAATGGCAACAATAAATGCGACAGCGATAATCGTTTCCCGTAGGAAGAGCGTGGTGAATATTTTTGCTTCTAGCAAGCCTCCCTTTTGAACTTCCGACTTAAAATTTGGAACTGCAACCCGGACGGTAATAAGAAACATTCTGTGAAAATTTGAAGTGTTTACCGCGATTTCTCTATGAGTTATGGCAGCTACAAACCGTACACACAGATACCTAATTTTATTATTATAGATTTCAAATATAAATATTACTACTATATATTTGATATGATATTGATATTGATGTGATATTGATATTGATATGATGTGATATTAAATATCTTCTGAAACTTTCGTTAAATTCTAAAAAAAATGCATCTTTAGATATTTGCATATTTGTTAACTTCCTTAAATTATGAACAGCGGTGTACATCGCACAAGTTTCCTCATACGCTTAAACTATTAATTTTGGATTGGATTGTTTTACCTCTGAGCTGCACTTTTTTTGCACACCATGGGCTAAATGGCCAGGCCACAAGGACTCCGAAGGCTCAGAGAAGGTTGGGGGAGGGGACCCACTGGAACAGCTCTTGGGAGACAGATGGTAGCCTCCCGTCAAGGCCATTCAGCGTGTTCTTTAACGTGCACAGGTTATGGCTTTCCCGCACACGGAGCCACGGCTTAACGTCCCATCCGACGGACGGCGGCCTTTTCAAGCCCATCGGTGTCCCGTACTGACCGTGGGCAGGGCGGGGAAATTTTGCGGAGATAAATCTCAACGCTGACCCAGCTGGGACTCGAACCTGGGAACTACAGATTACGAGCCTGGCGCGCTACCGACTGAGCCACCCCCGCCCGTACTTAAACTGTTAATGAAAATGAAAGTCCAGTCCCATAGAACAAGCTTCATTTAAACTTTCAGGACCGGGTTGGCTCAACAGTAGCATGCTAGGCTCATAATCTGATGATCCCAGGTTCGAGTCCCGCACACGGGGCCACGGCTTAACGTCCCATCCGACGGACGGCGGCCTTTTCAAGCCCATCGGTGTCCCCTACTGACCGTGGGCAGGGCGGGGAAATTTTGCGGAGATAAATCTCAACGCTGACCCAGCTGGGACTCGAACCTGGGAACTACAGATTATGAGCCTGGCGCGCTACCGACTGAGCCACCCCCGCCCCTACTTAAACTGTTAATGAAAATGAAAGTCCAGTCCCATAGAACAAGCTTCATTTAAACTTTCAGGACCGGGTTAGCTCAACAGTAGCATGCTAGACTCATAATCTGATGATCCCAGGTTCGAGTCCCAACCTTCATTCGGTGGGAAAGGGGACACTGACGAACTTGAAAAGGCCGCCGTTCGTCAGATGGGACGTTAAACCATGATCCCGTGTTCAGAAGAGCTATACTATGTGTCCTTTAAAACATCCGGATGACATTCACTGGAGACTAGCATGTCTCTAACAGATGTTCACTGAATTCCCTACCCAACTTTGAGTCCTTGGGGGTTATTGTGTCTTAACCATTTAGACAATTGTGTTTACGAAAAAATTGTGCTTAGAAGTGAAACAATACAATCTATATTAATAGGTTATTATGAAACAATCCCACCTATATCAAGCTTCAGATTAGGGGATCTGTATGGGTGAACGTATTATGCTGTTCCTTCTAGTCTAAGAAACTAAATTTTAGTACGTATATATGGCTATTAATTGAATCATAGAGTCTAGTAATGTTCCGGACTGCATTCTCTATTAAGTTACAGAAATTTGATGAAAATCGAGAGCCATTTTTATCACGCTCGAACTTGGACAAGTACCTTTAATTACACTGGTTTACAAGGTTTTTATAACATGAACAATTGTAGCTGCCTTTAACTATTTTTGAGGTGCTGATTTCAGATCTGCCTTTAAAAAATGGCTAACACGTCACGCTTTTATGTGATTGATGATTTTGACTCCTATTAAGATCTTCCTATACCAACACCTCCAGGCAACTGGGAGGATACTAGATATTTTACTTTTTGTGGCTGGCAACACTGATTGACAAGTGGGAGATAACATGTAACAGTAACCTAACCTCAGACCGCCATTCTTATTGTTTTAATTGTAGGAGGAACATATGCTGTACGTTGAAGAGTGAATTTTGGCGTTTAAATGGTACAAAGGCAACGTCATGGATGAGTTAATGTGCCAGATAAGTTTGGTTATGTGTGTGGAAATTATATTTTAAAATCTCAGGGTCGTTCTTTGACAAAGATTGTGAAGAAAGCCTATAACTTGTATTTTGGATGTCATGTTGGAGATCAGGACAAATCATGGTCTCTACATGTGACCTGCACTTCGTGCTTTATTGGCTTGAGTGAATGGTTGAAAGATAAGGTAAAATCCATACCCTTGCAATTCCAGTGGTTTGGTGTGAGCCAACTAGTCACTTACATGATTGCTAGTTTACTTTAATGTCGAGCTTTTCAAAAAAAGAACGAAAGAAAAATACAATATACAAATGTGCCTTCAGCCATAGGCCAGTTCCTCATGGAGAAGATCTTCCTATACCAACACCTCCAACCAACTGGGAGGAGATGGATTCACATTCATCAGAGGATGACTTTGAGGCACATACAGATTCTGATCCTACATACACCACTAAAAAGTTACACGAGTCTCATCTGATTCAGCAAAATGAACTAAATATTTTTGTTCGAGACCTAGGACTTTCTAAACAACAAGCTGAGGTTTTAGGTTCAAGATTCTTCAAGAATAGAATCTTCTGGCCAAGGGTACCAGAGTTCCTCTGTTCAAAAAGAGAAATTCTGCTAAGTCACTCTGCTGAACAAAAAATTAGAAACATAATATAAAGTAATAAAGTAAAATAAAGTAAATTACTTATAATAAAATAATATAAAGTAACAAATGAAATAATATTGAAACGCAAAATAAGAAAACATGGATAAGGATCTGTTATACTTACAAGAAGTTCGTTTTTGTCTTTTATGTGCTGAGGTATCTTCCTTCTGCAAGAACCAGCAGTAGTCACCCATCATTGTTGGGTCCCACCTGCCTTTGTATCTCTCCCCAATGGTTCGGATATGCTGTTGAAATCTTTCCCCTTGCTCATCACTGACAGCTCCTAAGTTCTTGGGAAATAAGTCGAGATGCGAATGCAATAAATGGATCTTCAAAGACATTCGGCAGCCAATATTTTCATAGTTTTCGAGAAGATCTTGAATGAGCTGATGGTAGTTCTCCTCTTTGTGATTCCCGAGAAAACCCTGAACCACATGAAGGAATTTGTTGAATTGACTGCATTGAAATCCACGTGAAGGATTTCTATGCAGTGCACTCCTTCATATTCAGTTTTTCTTCGAAGACAGTAGCTTTCTGATCTGAGGACCAACAAAGATCCCTTCTTTCAGTTTCGCATCACTTAGTTTCGGAAAATTTTCCTTTTTCTGTGAAAAAGAGAAATTCTGCTAAGTCACTCTGCTGTACAAAAACAAAGATCCCTTCTTTCAGTTTCGCATCACTTAGTTTTGATCCCTTCTTTCAGTTCTGCTAAGTAAGACCAGAGTTCCTCTGTTCAAAAAGAGAAATTCTGCTAAGTCACTCTGCTAAGTTTTAAATTCTGCTAAGTCACTCTGCTGTCCAAAAAATGGAGAAGATCCTCATGGAGTTCCTCATGGGAGAAGATCTTCCTATACCAACACCTCCAACCAACTGGGAGGAGATGGATTCACATTCATCAGAGGATGACTTTGAGGCACATACAGATTCTGATCCTACATACACCACTAAAAAGTTAGACGAGCCTCATCTGATTCAGCAAAATGTACTAAATAATTTTGTTCGAGACCTAGGACTTTCCAAACAACAAGCTGAGGTTTTATGTTCAAGACTTCAAGAATAGAATCTTCTGGCCAAGGGTACCAGAGTTCCTCTGTTCAAAAAGAGAAATTCTGCTAAGTACCAGATGCAAGATGGTTTGCGTTTCTGCACACATATTTCAGGGCTGATGAAATAGATTTGTCAAAATCCAGCTTAAAAGCTGTTCTTTTGCATAAAAGAAATCAAAAACCTTCCATTCCTGTGGCACACACTGTGGGAATGAAGGAAACTCATGAAAATATAGAAAAAAAATACTCACTGCTATAAAATATGACCAGTTTAAGTGAACAACATACGGTGACCTAAAAGTCATATCTCTCTTGCTCGGGCTTCAAGGAGGCTTCACAAAATTTTGCTGTTTAATTTTGCTCTTTTGTGGGCCAGAAAGGAAACTACAAAACAAAAGACTGGCCCAAAAGAGATGTTTTTATTCCTGGAAAGAGTAATGTGAGGTATAAGCCTCTAGTTGACCCCTCTGATGTTCTGCTCCCACCACTACACATCAAACTGGGGCTTATGAAAACTTTGTAAAGGCTATGGGCAAAACTGGTAAAGGGCTTTTGCACTTGAAGGAAAATTTTACAAAACTAAGTGATACGAAACTGAAAGAAGGGATCTTTGTTGGTCCTCAGATCAGAAAGCTACTGTCTTCGAAGAAAAACTGAATATGAAGGAGTGCACTGCATAGAAATCCTTCACGTCTGTGGTTCAGGGTTTTCTCGGGAATCACAAAGAGGAAAACTACCATCAGCTCATTCAAGATCTTCTCAAAACTATGAAAATCTTGGCTGCCGAATGTCTTTGAAGATCCATTTATTGCATTCGCATCTCGACTTATTTCCCAAGAACTTAGGAGCTGTCAGTGATGAGCAAGGGGAAAGATTTCACCAGGATATTCGAACCATTGGGGGAGAGATACCAAGGCAGGTGGGACTCAGCAATGATGGGTGACTACTTCTGGTTCTTGCAGAAGGAAGATACCTCAGCACATAAAAGACAAAAACGAACTTCTTGTAAGTATAACAGATCCTTATCCATGTTTTCTTATTTTGCGTTTCAATATTATTTCATTTGTTACTTTATATTACTTTATTATAAGTAATTTACTTTATTTTACTTTATTACTTTATATTATGTTTCTAATTTTTTTCACTGTAATTATGTAGTTAATGAATGAGTTTTAAGTTGCAATTTAATAAAACAGTCACATTTATTTTCATTTCCCAGATATGCGTATTCATTAAAATTTGAAATACATCAATTCGTGATTTAAAAAACTACTATATATGTTGCAGATTTTTCATAGCCATATTTGAATTCAATATTATATTAAAAAAATTTCAAATTTGTTGTCTACTGTTATTTAATCACAAGGTTCATATACCCAGGGTTACTAATGCGGATCGTAATCTGCAGATTCCAGGTTCGAGTCTCTCCTGTGCCAGCTTTCAGATTTATCTCCGTTAAATCACACCCTGACCAGTTTTCCAGAGGGTCTCGCCCAACCTTCTCTGAGCCCTTGGGTCTTGTAACCTGGTGATTTAGCCAATTGTGTCAGAGGTCAAACAGCCTAACCCAAGTAAATCGGATAAAAATATAAACTATAAAACTAATTTAAACCTCAAGCAGCTGCTTGCCACAGAAATCTGACAGGAGTTTGTCAGTATAATAGACTTAGAGAAAATCTGAAAGGAATGCAAGAACTCAGCAGAGTGATAACGCATCAATGAAAGATCCATAGCTTATACGGAGTTCAAACCTAGGACCCTTTGATCAGCAGCCAAGGGCGCTAACCCCTCGGCCAAAAATTCTACCAATTATCCCGTAAAGAGCTATTTGGCAGAGAAGTGTGACAACAGGGTGGGACTTTGACCTTCTGAGGCCTTAAGCTATATCAAGTTTAAGAGACACCAAAGAAATTCGAAAATCGAAATATATATTTATTTATCTGACTGAAGGGAGCATTTAAAAAAAACCCATGAAACTGATGTGGTGAACATGTTTATTTTCATTCTATAACTCCCAGTACAAATTCGCAACTTCTATGCAGTAAACCTTGAAATGCATTTTTTGAGACCCCCTCATATCGTGAGGCACTTAGCTGTAGCTTAGTTAGCGAAGTCCTGCTCTGTCTGACAGGAACCGTTTAGTGTAATACGTTATAGAGAAGATCAGTGAAGATGGCGAGATCTCAGAAGAAAGGTAACACAAGAAGAAAACTTCTATGCCTTACCAGGGGCTCGAATACAAGTCCATTTGATAAGTAGCTAAGCACGCTAACAAATCGTCAACCGGTCCATTTCAGCAAAAAAAAAAAAATCATCATTTGCTCATTTATCATTTTTAATTCAATCTTAAATTTGAAATTAAAAAGAAATCGACAGCGTGAAAAGTTTCTTGCTCTCATTATTCGAAAAAGAACAGCAAGCAGTTGTCTAGACTGTAGACTTTCCAGTTGCTTTGCCTTCCCAAAAACCGAATCATCGCGATATTAGCCGCAAGGGTGGAACGCCTCTAACCCGTCTAAAGTCAATGCTTCCCTCCCAGCAGAATGACTCGACATTTCCGTCCAGCTTGAAAGAGTTATTTCCCCTTTTCTCTTGAGCTAGGCAGACGGTCGGTCTGGATTTTCCAGTCTGCTTCTAGGAGCCGCAGGGGAAGACAGAAATTGGGGCATGTGTTGTCTGGGCACCGTGCTTCCTCTACCCGCCACTAGCTGGTGCAGCAGTCGCTCATAGCGGCAGGTAGCTACTTAGACAGTGTCCTTCATCACCCAGTCCGAGCCATGGCTGTTCCTGTGCTGTGCAGCTTGTGGCTGCTCGGAGTTGGTGCTGCAGCCGTCGTACCGGCCGAGACCACCGAACAAGTCGCATGTCCGCAATGTGCTGCTGTCAGCGACCGCGAGCAGGCGGCTCGCCTCAAGGTTGAGGCCATCAAACAGCAAATTCTTTCGAAGCTACATCTTCAGGATAAGCCGAATATTACGTCCCCACTTCCACGGGAGATAGCTCTCGAGGCCCTTCGTCGGACACAGGGTAAACTGCCAGGAGACCAGAACACCCAGGCGGTGAGAGATCAGGGGACGGACGAAACTATTATCGACAAAGACGACTACTATGCACGAACGTCAGAGATCATCGCTTTTGCAGAACCTGGTGAGTACTCTAGCTCTCTACGTAAGTCTATGGACTCTGAATTACTGCAGAGAAATACTTGGACTTCGTAGCTTCTGTTCTCAGCGAGTGGGTGCTCAAATGAGGAGTTAAAAAATATGCAGTACTAATATAAATGGAAATGACTTTAAAGACAAAAAATATTATGATGCAAGGATGTCTGTGGACTTTATCATTTTCTCAGGTGAGTTTTAAATGTGAAACAAAAAGCATGAATATAGTTTTATATTAAAATTTCATTAGCGGAAAATTACAAATCCCTTATTAAAGATATATTAAATACTGAAGTGTGCATTGACAAATGGATTATATTTTGATTGCAAATATGGCAGGAGCTGCTATGCATTTTTCAGCCTCAAATAGACAAATGTCAGGAATGACTGTTATAAAATTTTTTAACCCAACAAAATACATAAATTTTCGTAATTATTTACAAAACTATGAACAGGAATACTAAAATAGCCTCTTGAACGATATAACAAAAATATAAGTATGCGTTAAAAAAAATTTCAAAAATGAACCATTTTTCTGAAACTTAGTCGGCAATAATTTATTCTAAATAATTATCTATTGAATTATATATTTGCATGAAATCTGTATTATGTATAAATGGGTCAGAATTCCATTTTCTAAGCGCAGATTCATTTATCATTCATTTGAATAACCCTTATTACGGATTCTATTGGTTCACTGAAATCGCCTTCCTATTTAATAGACATGGTTGCATTGCCGGGATATGCAAGAAAATGGGCGGCGATGGTGGGAGACAATTCTAAATGAAATATATAGTTCGGGGGAAATTCAGCTATTTCCATTACCAGGACATTATTCTGCGCAAGTGATTAATAGTATTAAAAAACAGCTAATCAAATTGTTATCGATTTACGATTTAATCGTATATTTATATGTTAACTAAACTTATTGTTGAACTATCATTTAAAAGCATTCGCAAATACTGTCTTTACCTATGTATCAATTAGTGCAATACTCTGAACAGTTTCGTATTCGTAATAAAGGAAATGGTCTGTTTCAGGTTGGAACTTGCAACCATTGTTTTCAACTAATATGCTAGTCTAATGGCGGGATTTTTTCTTCATGGTCTTAATTCTGATTATCTGAAACTTTCGGAGATTTTTTAGAAAATATATTAACCTCCCAAAAATCCAAGTTGGAAGGGCACTATAAAGGTTACATACCATTCAAACGATTTGTCCCCTTTAGCTCCGATTTCGATACTGACTTAAAATTTTTTAAGTGGATGCATAAAATAACTATGTGAAAGTTTCACTACAGAACCATTTGTAACTTATGTCTGATGTAGGATTTCGTAGAACAAATTAACGAGTAAAGCAAAATCTTGGCAGAAATATTCGAAATTGAATAATGGTCCCTTTTTATCAGGGCCATACAAGAAAACTACTTACTAAGGACCACAGAAAAAAAATTGCCAAATTACGGAATTTTGGTGTAAACTTCCCGCCTCTCCTAAAATGACTAATAAAAACAAATGCATTTATTTTTCAACTCATTACGGGAAATTGCATTTTTTTAGCAGCAGCAAAAAATAAATTACCCATAAGAAAGTTTAATCTTCCGATCTTTTCTTTGACATATATTATTTGTTCTGCATGTCTTTTTTTGTGGCCGAATGTTAGGGTGCTTTGCTACGGAGCAAAGGAACCTGGGTTCGATTCCCTGGCATGGACATCTTAAGCTCTACCCGGGCCCCTAGGCAAAAGCAAAATATGGGATCCATGAAGGAAATTTCCCTCGTCAGTGGAAATGAAAATGGCCCCAAAAATCGCGGGCCCGGAACATTTTTTGCCTATTTTGCGTATGCCAAACGATTGCCGTGTTCACTGGTAAGATATGTATTTTTTCCTTGGGTTTTCCCGAGTCTTTCCATCCTCACAGATATTCTCTATATAGTACTTAGTGACACTCCTGTCAGACCTGCAGGAAGCAACTGATAGGGATAATTTATGGTGCATTGAGCGTAATATCTAGTGGCAGAGTGGTTGGCGTTCTTGACTACTGATCAGAGACCTGGGTTGGAACTCTGGTCTTCTGCTGAGGTCTCGACTTCCTCACAGATCTCTGTGGCACAAAAACTGACAGGCTCCTTTCAGACCTTTGTGGCAAGTAATTGAGGGAAATTTTTTTATACGTGGTTTCAATAAGTTATTTGTATTGTAGTTTGCAAAATTGTGATTATTCTTCAATAAGGAAATGAAATAAATTTGAGCGCAGTGCCATTTCACATTTGTCTTGAATTCGTTTTTTTACGAAACCAGCTAAAAATTATTCTAAATTGGAGAAGAAAACTTGGTCTTACTCTCAATGAGTTTCGCCCATGGTCTTTGTCAGCGAGTTTGGCCGTCACACTTGGAGTTTGACACCCCAAGCCTAACCTCAAATGCAAATCTGTTCTACATAATTAGAATACAGATACTTACATTCGAAACTTTTTTGCATAAAAAATTACCGCTTAATGAATGGGCCCGGTTCTTGAAAAAGAGCATTTTACTCTTTCCTGCTTCGACTTGCATATATGGGATTGGTGGCCATTAACTTTTCGTATTAGATATTTACTATTTTAATTCGTTATACGCAAAGCCCTTTACATCGTACCATATTACAATATCCTAAAGTTTATAGGAAATGTAGAAATGATTTGTAAATTATAACTATAAAAAACTAATAATGGAAATTAAGGTCTCCAAAACTGAAATTTTAAATGGGGATCAGGGTTTTTTTTACGTATTTTACGTTTAATGATATTTTTCATTAATTGTAGAGTAGCGGCGAATTGTCTGACAACTCCGCAACCACGGGTCTCAAATATTGTTTTCAGACTTAGATTTATCTATTTTTTTCAATAATTTAAAAATATAAAAATATTGAAACAAAGCCTTGCAAAAGTTTTCTAAAATCTTTAAGGTTTGGAGTGAATTTAAAATATGTAGCTTTCAAAATATGTTTATGGTATCTGAAATCACGACTCGTGCCAAATTGGCAGTTAAAAAATTTCATAGTGATTATTATTTTAGTTCAGAAATAAAATGCTTTCATCTAATAAGAATCTTCAAAAAATCTAGGTGCCTCTCTTTCAGGTTTCTGCTTTAGAAATCGGAACATTTTTCAAGACAAGTAATTTAACTTATTAAATAAGAATTTAGGGCAAAGGTTTTGTTAAAAAAAAAAAAACTTAAGCTTAACAGACCGTGGAAGATTTTATAATCGTCCCTGGTATTCTTAAACCCAAATAAGTGAGTAAATGATCGTTAGCTTTAACTTTTATGAGGCAATAACAGCTGAGAGTTCTGTTCCTGTTAGCGAATGCGCCCTTGACACAGGCTCTGACTTAAGTGTCTCCACAATTCTAGGAATTTCATCAGTTTACTGCAAATTATCCAATTTCCAGGTTGTAGCGAAGATTACACCAATAATAACCCACTGCGCCCATGAAAGTTCTTTGACCTTTCGAGTATAATTCGCAGATGGGAGCTGTAAAAGAAAACTTCTTCCCAACTGTTCCACGACCCTGAATCACATTTCTATTTGCCTACCTTTAAAAAATACGCTATCAATATGCAGACGGCGTCTTACTAAACCTTTTCCTGCTAGTACACTGGTGCCGCCAGAGCACGTGGATTTGTGCAGCCCCGCCCCTCGACTGGCACCGGTCTGTCAGGTGGGTGGCCGGGCCACACACAACATGGGTGGCAGCCAGCCAGCCGTCGCTGCGGTCCTCACGTGGTGCCGTCACGTGAGTGCCAGCTGGTTCTTCCGCCCTGCTAGCTAGACGACCATACGGAAGTTCCGTAATTAGTGTTTCTTGCGCTCTAAAACCGAATGTTCTGGGTTCATTTTTGTTCCTCGTCGCATGCAATAGTCTGTCACCTTCGGGGTGTCCAGTTTAGTTGCTCAGGCTGGTTGGGCTAGTTGCAAGGTTAAAAAGGGACCAGTCAAGTTAGCCGGAAGGCACAGACAAGTCCGCACGCAGTTGCTCTCTCACGCTACGATCGCTATACAGGTTAATCAGCTGTCCAGATGAAAGCAGAAATACTTCGAGAGGAAATTAATTTAGCTTTTTTATTTTTGTATCTCTTATTCCGCTGAATATATTTTTACTTTTCAACTTTTCTTTTTCAGGGTCCGATTGAATTTTGTTTCTTGTATGTTTTTGCCTATCTTTTTGCTGCTTTTCGCTTGTCATTTGTCAGTTTGTGTGTTTGTCAAGTTTTTTTCACAGCTTTCGAACTCGAGGGCCAAACACAATGTGCTTTGTGTCAAATGAAAACTTGACGTTTTTTCTCAAAAGGTTAAAGCGCAAGTTATCAATAAATAAATATTAATAAGTAAATAAAAAGAAATGGTACATTTTGTATCAATACTTAAAAGTTGCTAAGTTTTTTAAAAGCAAAATTTTTGAAACTTGTACATATGTTTTCTTTTAACCTTTCAAGTAATTAAACAAACGTTGGGGCTGTTGATCCCTCTTTTTGTAATGGGGTCTGAACTCCGAAACCTCCCCTTTAATATCCCTCTGGACCCGAGGAGTGTCGTGAGCTATAAAGCACCCCATGCTTTCATCCTCCCTGGAAAAAGAAAACGTAAAGACTTATTTCATTAAAGTCAAATTTTCTGAATTCAAAAGAAAAAATAATACATTAAAAAGTGCGAAATTTAGTTTTTACCCTGTTTTACATTTATAATTTTTTAAATAGAAATAATTGTAGTAAAACATCTTTAGTTCTCGCTCTGATTTGGGGCGACATTGCATATATTTTGGTGATTATTTTATATATTCTGGAGCAATCTCTTTTTTCTCCAGTGCAAACTTCGAGTAATTGCTAATATTGAGTATCTTGAATTTAATAATATACTTGGCATCAAAGTTATGCTATTAGCGCATTCAGTATAAGCATGATAATGTTGCTATTCTTACAATTCTATAAATATTAAGAGACAAAACTGCCTTAACGGTTATTCTTACATTCATTTAACAGACTTAATTATGCAATTATAAACAAGAAAATTCATTTTGTGGAAGATTTGTTCTCACCGAACATTTGTGTCCAATGCATTCGTTTAAAAAGTTGTTTCTGCGAATGAATATCTAGAAAACATGACCATTAAGAGATTGTACGTAATGTGCATGAATCATTTTTTGGTTGGATTAGCAGCAACCAAGTGTCGTCCAACCTTTCGAAAGTCTGCCCCTTTACATCCAATAAAACTTTCGTTCCCTTTCTTAAAAAGGATAACCGAAATATTGATGTTCCTCTCTAAATCTGAGATTATTCTTTAATGAGCTATGAATTTGAAATTTACATATATTTTTATTTAGACTAACTTCGCAATTTTTTCCACTAGACTCTCCGGAAATAAGATGAATTCGGGTTAAAATTTCAAGCCCGTAGTTACTGAACCAGGGTCCGCCGAAATCATTCCGACAATTAACAGCGGAGAGAGATACTATGCAATTGACATACACCTGTCATCAGGGCCGGATCTAGGGGTGGCAAGGAGGGGCCATGACCCCCCTCTCAGAATGCTAATATGTAAAAAAAATTATTACTTATTTATATTTCATGCATTTTTCGAAAAAGCTTTTAAAGACATGCATGTAAAAAGGAAATGGAAATAGTCTCCCCCCTTTAAAAATTTTCTGATCAATTGTTTCTTGCCCCCTCTATTTTTTTTTTTCTAGATACGGGCTTGTCATCATGGGGAGGTGACTTAATCTGTAGAGGGCCAGGATTTTAATCTACAATTCCCTGGTTCGAATTTCCAACTGTCTGCGTTTGAGATTTATCACCACTTACCCCAACATTACTCATGATGAGAAAGTCTGATAAGTCTGGAAAGACCGCCTCCGTCGGATACGATGTTAAACCGTGCATCTGTGTGCACAGGCCATATCTAGGGGCCAATGCCCACTCTTTGAAAATGCCAGTAAGAGTAATGGAGGCATATACAAAAATTTTAAATAATTATCTCTTCGTTAAAAATTTTAAAATTGTCTAAAATAAAGGGATTTAATTTACACTGCAATGGAAAGAGTCTCTTGGGCTTCTTTTTCCCCTCCAGGATTGCGCCGTTTGCCTCCAATTTTTTTTTGTCTTACCTCTTTTATAATTCATTCGTAGACGATGTCGTGGTTAGTCTGATAAATCTCGACGACCGCAGGAGCCGGTTTGATTCATTCTTCCTGCAAAAAAGCTTGGATGTTGTAACGTCGAGAATATTACGAAGCAACCACAAATTATGCATTTTTTTCTCTTCTGAAAGAGGGATAATTTAACGGGGTTAATGGTAACAGTAAGGCGGCAATATGTTATGGGTAGCATGCTAGTAATTGAATGGGCTTCCTGAATTTCCACTCAAAAGTGCTAAGGTCTTTTTACGCTTATTTCAAGTGTGGACATAGAAAAATATAATCAGAGCCAGAAAAATGGTAAGATTATTTGAAATAACAAATTGTAAGATCGCTTCAGGTAGCAAAAATAAAATCTGTTAGAATTGCAAAAAAATTGACTTTTTTTGGGGGGGCGGGGGGGGCTGTACGCTGGATAGGTGTTAGTGGCGAAGTTTCCTGAAAAGTTGCCACTAAACATCAAAAATAGGTTTTTAGAAATTTAAATTAAAATTTCTAAAAACCTATGTGTCCCCCCAAAAAAATAAATGAAAAAGCCGATGATGAAATCACTTATTGGATTCCTATTAATATCAGAGGAAGAGGTTGGCTCTGTTGGTAGGTAGCGTGCCAAGCTCATAATCGGCAGTTCGCGGGGTTAAATCTCAACGCAGGCCCAGTAGAACTTTATCTCCGCTAAACCCCTACTGTGCCCCCTCGGTCAGTAAGGGACACTGGTCAGTAAGGTTTGGAAAGGCCGTCGGATGGGGCGTTAAACCGTGGCCTCGTGTACAAGAGAACTGTGCGCGTTAAAGAACAAACTGGATGGCATTGACGGGAGTCTCCAATTTGTCTACTAAGAGCTGCCCAGCTGATTGTCTTCCCCAACATTCTCTTAGCCCTGGCGTCCTTGTGACCTGGGCCATTTAGTCCATTGTGTGCAAAAAGTGCCACTCGGAAAAACAACTGAAAGGAAGAGGGCGCCAAAACTGATTTCTCTTGACTGAAAAAAAAAATGCCGGAGCCATCTGTTTCTTTAAAGTTAATAGTATGATTTACATTTTTTGGGAGCATACTGATAAGTTATTTGAGTTTTTATGGCTAGCAACCCTGCAGCTAAATGTTTTCTTCTTCCATAAGAACATAATGAACGTTGTCCAAATTTATTTCAATCTTGAATCTTCAATTTTTCACAAGTGACATATTCCGTAAAGAAAAGTTTACATTAAGGCTCCCTAACTTTGGAAATAATTTTCAGTTCACTCAAGGATGTATTCTAGAACTTTTGATAATTTAGGTGAAGTGCCTCACCCTGGAGGCAAATGCAGTCTCTTTTATGCTATATTTGCTTCAGTTCATACAGAACTCTATACTGTAACGTAAATCTGTTCAGCCCGCAGTATGTTCCCTTCAGGAAGACCAAGACATATATCGCATTTCTTCAGGAGTAGGATAGAACTCTGAAGTGGTAAATGTGGGTGGAGTGAGTCATGTGGTTTCTCCCACATCCTGATTCTACAGTCACTTATAAACAATGACAATCTCTCATAAAGCCACATTCGATCGTTACTTAGCGACAGATGTTTTAGGGGTGACTGTCGGAAAACGAATATACACTGCTCTACCAAAATGAGAATTTTAATGTTATGCCAACGAAATCGAACTTCGAAGCTCTACCACTTCCAAAACAAATCTAATAAATCTTTCAACAATATTTCTTCAGTATTTAGTTACGGAAACTAGAATAATTTGCAACGTTTTAACCGGCAAGTATGAACTATTAACAGAATAAGTACCGAAATCTTGCAAAAAAGCTTCTTTTATCGCAGCTTGGCCCTCCTACTATAAATGTCCTCTTCCCCCTAAAAAGTTCCAATCCGCCACCCTGCTCTGTTAGAAAACAGATGTGGTTTCCCGCAAAAGCATCCAGCGTGTTCAACTTTCACATGGTACGACTCGATTGTACACGGACTTAACCTCCCCCCATTCGATAGACTGCCTTTCTAAGCTTGTTGGTGTCTCATTTCAAGAAAACAAGATGTATGTAAAGTTAAATGCAAGGAAAATGCAACAGGAAACTTCATAATTTTAAATGTCTCGTTAGTAGCCAGTGTTTCACTAACTAGATTTAACCTTATTTCAAAAAATGTTAAAATTTTAATGAATAACCACTGCTTTTTGTGCCTTAATTCTCTTGCTGCCACTGCCTTATTCTCTTGCTGTTTTGATAGTGTTTTTAGTAAAGAGTTAATGACAAATAGAGGAATCCAATACTGTTTAACTAGTTTATTGATTATGGCTTTTATCTCCGAAAAAATTTTCCTCATTGAAGTAAGTTTGTTTCAGGAGGATAAAGAATTTTTATAGACATTGCCGTCCCATGGCCGAGTGGTTAGCACGCTTGGCTACGGATCTAAGGGACCTGGGTAAGGTATGGATGTATGTCTTTTTCTGCTGAGGTCTCGCAGACCTTTTACATGACATTCAGACATCATTCTCACAGACCTTCTACTGTGGCATATAAACTAATAAGCTCCTGTCAGACCTCTGTGGCAAGCAGCTGCTTGAGGGGGGTATTTTATTTTTTGTCTAATAGGTCTTGAGTCCGATTTAGAGGAGAAAATAAATTAATCCTTCCCCCACATCTTTGATATTTTGAATATTCTTTTGGGTATGCCAGTGAATGCAGTAGTGGATTGTGATGAGAAACATAACCTTAGTTTTAAAGGTTCTTATGAGACAACGACACGAAACTTTGACGTTTTCACCTATGTAACACAGATGGTCTTCGAAAGGCCACCGTCCGTCGGATGGGATGTAAGGCTGTGGCTCAGTGTGTAGGAGGGCCACATCCTTTGCGCCTTAGAGAACACGACGGATGGCATTGACAGGAAGCTTGTTTCCTAACAGCTATCCAATGGATATCCTTATCCAACCCGGAGCCCTTGGGGGTCCTTGTGACTTGGCCATTTTATCCTATTGTGGGCAAAAAAGTGCTACTCAGAGGTAAAACGGTCCAACCATCTAGGTGAAAAATCTTGACCGGACAGAGAATGAAAAAATAGCTATTACAAACTAAGATTTTAATCTGATGTTATTTTTAAAGAATATGGCGAGTCATTTTTTCATTATCATGTTAAGTTACCAAAGGCTATTCTTAATTTTGATTTGCTAGTTTAGCAAAATAGCGAATACGCCTTATAAAGATGTAATTGCGCCTTTGTTTATTTACAAACCTTTCTGCAATAACTTTCCAATAATTCTAGTAAAAAAGTACTAGAGAACTAGAGATAAGGTTCAAATTTTCGAGTCCGAACCATTTTCATAACTGATGAGCCAATCACTTTTAGGGGAGGGGGAAGTCTTTAACACATCCTGTTAAGTTTAATTCTTCATATCATCGGCTATTACAAACTTTAAGATGTTAATCAGGTCTTAAAATAATGAAATTATTTGCAAAGAAAAATGCTAAAAATAATTTTTAGTAACAAGAATTCCTTAGAGTAGGAGTTCTTAATATGGGGTACGTGGTAAAAATTTTTGGGGTACGCCGTGAGATCTCAAAAGTCGCTAGATCTAGTAACAAAGTAGCTAAGTTATACTATAACTATATATGTGGCATTATACTAAAACTATAGTTTTATCTGTTTAAGTTACATACACATTTCCATGGGCTACGTGAAGCATAAAAGGTTGAGAACCACTGCATTAGAGAATACCTTAGTCTGAATGACACATTTTTAATTACTGCAAAAGGATTAAACACTTAGTTTCTTTTGGTTATAATTTTTCACTATTACGAGAAAAATTTAGAAATTTAAATCTCATTTGGCTGGACACGAGCCAGAAACGATCTCTAAAAATTAAGTTTTCAGCTCACTGTTAAGAATTTTTTGCAGGATATTTTGTCTATCAGAACAGCATGAAAACAAATGATTGATTACACAAGTTTCATTCCACCCTGCCCACGGTCAGTAGGGGACACCGATGGGCTTGGAAAGGCCGTCGTCCGTCGGATGGGACGTTTAAGCCGTGGGCCGTGTGCGGAGAGCCATACCCTGTTCACACCAAAGAATACAGTGGGTGGCCTTGACGGGAAGCTGCCATCTATCTCCTAACAGCTGTTCCAGTGGGTCCCCTCCCCCAACCTTCTCTGAGCTTTCGGGGTCCACGTGACCTGGCCATTTAGCCCATGGTGTGCAAAAAAAAAGTGCCGCTCAGAGGTAAAACAACCCAACACAAGTTTCATTATTTACCGTATCTTAGTTAAATCAGTGAATACCATATTGTACTATCTCACTTTCGTAAACGAAGCTTCAATATGAAAACTTCAAATTTATACATTAGCGAAAAACACTCCAACTATTCTAAAAATTTAAAAGTATATTTTAGAGATTCAAATGACGTTAACCTAGAGAACGAGGCATCAATTTCTGTTACTTAAAATGTTATTTAAGATTTTTTATCCCAAGAAGTTTCTCATAATGACAAGGATGATGTATATGAGCTGTCAGTAACTTTACAAAGTAGAACTGATATCACCTCTGACGCAAATGGGAATTTCACTTTCAAAGAAAATGAAGTTTTTTGTTAACTTTTAAGGAGTTCTTTTTAATTAGTTCGAATTATGAGGGAGGAACACTTGAAAAAATGAGTTGAAAAAATTGTCTTCAAATATGTGGCAGCTTGTCTGCCCAACTCCTGATAATAGATGGCGCCACTGGTGAATCAAACAGGAAGGCTTATGTCCCTTGAAGGGTCGGTCAGCTCCTCAGTGGTCTACCGGTTAAGACTCCCGGCATGCTTGTGGCAGATCTGGGTTCGTATCTCACTCGGGACAAACAAATTTTTTCAACTTTTTTTTAAAGTGTTCCCTGTCTACAGGACTTTTCCTGTGATGATTTATTACTGAACATAAAAGATGTTTTCAAATTTAAGAAAAAAGTTTATTTTTCAGTGTTAAAGTTGCTTTTTCAACAGTCTGCCTCATTTGAGAAAAGAGGTAGATTGTTGTCAGTGGAATATATCTTGACACTCGACTACCGAAATTGCTACCATAAATTAATCACTTGCAATATTCGTTAAAATTTTCCGCCATTTCCATATTTAATGCTCTCTAACGATAAAAATTAAAACTATAAGAAATAGGCAATTATTTTTCATATTTCATAGTACCAATCCAGCTAAAATATTTTACAATTTCGAAATGAATGCGCTGAAAACTGGTATTTTTTAGAGAATTTCTGGCTCGGGTTCAGTCAAATGAAATTTAAATTTCTAGCGTTTTCTCCTTAATAGTGAAAAAATTAATTTCTTTTGGTTATAATCTAAACTTTTTTAATCGTTTTGTAGTAGTTAAAAAAAGTCAATGAATCTTTTTAAAGAAATGCTATTACTCAAGTTATTTTTGTTATTTTTCTTTAGAAATAACACTAAAATTTTTAAGACCAGATTAAAACCTTAGTTTGTAATAGCCCATAATATGCAGCAACTCATTGTTGCAAATGTAAACCTTATGACCTTCGTATACCACCAAACAAAATTTCGAATATCTAGTATAAATACATAATTTGTAATATTCGTTCGAAATGTATTTAAAACTTTTTCCACTGTTAGAGGGCTCAAATTACCTTTCATGAGAACCCGAAAATAATTTTCAATTTTTCTCTAAAAACAGAAGTTCGATGTCTACAGAGACTACAAAATGTTTTGGTTGTTTTACCTCTGAGCGGCACTTTTCTGCACAACAATGGGCTAAATGGCCAGGTCACAAGGACCCCGAAGACTCAGAAGGTTGAGGGAGGGTACCCACTGGAACAGCTGTTGGGAGACTGATGGTAGCCTCCCGTCAAGGCTATCCAGCGTGTTCTTTAACGTGCACAGGGTATGGCTCTCCCGCAAAGGGGCCACGGCTTAACATCCCATCCGACGGACGGCGGCCTTTCCAAGCCCATCGGTGTCCCCTACTGACTGTAGGCAGGGCGGAGAGTTTTGCGGAGACTACAAAGTGAACACATTATCTGGTTTTGAAAAAAAAACCCCGGAAATAATGGGAACTAGATCGAAGAATGGAGCACTTCCTTTCTCAGAAACCGATTTTTCGTTGACTGGTAAAGTCTCTGCTAAGCTCTATATGCAAGTGAATCCGCCTTTACCGTTACGTTGAGTTGATTCTTATCGTGTATTAATAGGAATGTGAATTTATTTTTCAGAGGTACAGGTAGTTCTCAACTTGTGCGGTTAAAGCGTTCTTGAAAACTACAGCGTAAATCGAATTAGTGCAAAATGAGAAATTTTCTACATATAAAATGAAATTCACAGGTTAGAAAGGGATGGCTCAGCAGGTAGCTCGCCAAGCTCGTAATATGTAGTTACCAGATTAGAGTACACTTTAGCCAGCGTCGAGATTTATCTCCGCAAAACTACTCGTCCTGCTTTCGGTCACCAATGGGTTTGGAAAGTCCGTCGGATGGGACGTTATGCAAGCCGTGGCCCGTGTGCGGGAGTGCCACATCCTGTGCTCATTAAAGAACATGCTGAACGGCCTTGACAGGAGGCTGTCTCGTAACATCTGTTCAGTGGGTCACCTTCCCCAATGGGGCGGGGATGACTCAGTCGGTAGCGCGCCAGGGTCGTAATCTGCAGTTCCCAGGTTAGTCCCAGATGGGTCAGCGTTAAGATTTATCGCCGCAAAACTCCCCGCCCAGCCCACTGTCAGTAGGGTACACCGATGGGCTTGGAAAGGCCGCAGTCCATTGGATGGAACGTTAAGCCGTGGCCCCGTGTGCGGGAGAGTCGCACCCTGTGCACGTCAAAGAACACGCTGGATGGCCTTGATGGGAGTCTACCATCTGTCTCCCAACAGCTGTTCCAGTGGGTCCCCTCCCCCAACCTTCTCTGAGCCTTCGGGGTCCATGTGACCTGGTCATTTAGTTCATTGTGGGCAAAAAGTGGCACTCAGACGTAAAAGAACTCTGCTTTGGCAGTACTACAAAGTCAAATGGAGTACAGAATGTCGAAATCGCCCTTGATGAATGTAAAAGGCCTATTTCCAAAAAAGCAGTTTCCTACTGCATCCCTATACCAAGTGGAGGAGGAAAGATGTTGCTATTTGTGTAAAATCCTGAGTGCCAAAATGTATTACCTAAATATCTAGTTGGTTAGTAAAACTTTTCGTTATAACACCCCCTTATAGCACAAAGCGATTATATAATCAGTATGATGCTTATAATACAGTATTATAAATTTTTTCACCATAATCTTTACACAAAAGCGTACTCGTTCAGTAATAAAAAACGCAATAGAGAAACTAGTCGTACTGCAATACTGAACTCTAGTTGTTCATTTGATTTTGTTATCTCCTACGAGATTAGAATACTAAACATTTTAAAATGATTGGAATTCGATTAAAATTTTAACCTTTAGGTGGCCTTAAGATTTAAATATTAATTTTCTAAGATAGGTCAAACGTTTTTAGATCGTGTACATTCAAATCTTGAATGATACATAAAGCAAAAGAATATTTTCTAACATTACGATAAATGATCTGAAGCTCTTATAACTTTCATCTCCTAAACAATTCTTCCTAAGTATTTTTACCAGTATCAGCTGGTATAGATAGGAAAATTTCAGTCGTGTAGATAGGGAAACTACTGCCAATATCCATTTTCATTTAAACATAGCTGAGAATTTAATGCGTATAATTTATCCAATTTTTGCAAATCAATGTATCGAACTGTCCACAATATTTATATTCAAGATACCTCAAAATATGATTACGGACACTTTCAATAACCTTCGACAACTAAACTAAGATACCAGTTTATTAGGTACATAACTCCTCACCGTAAATGTTAGTCGTTGCATAAATGTTTCACTCCAACACGTAATGAGTGATCGCGGTGTGCGGTATAAATCGGACAGACCAGTTCTTCGAGCATCAGAGTTGGATTGAGTGCCTGAATGGGCAAAATGAGTGACTTTGAACGTGGCATGATAATTTGTGCTAATAGTACCGGTTATAGAATCTCCCAAACTGCCGGGTCAGTCGGTAGCGCGCCAGGCTCGTAATCTGTAGTTTCCAGGTTCGAGTTCCAGCTGGGTCAGCGTTGAGATTTATCTCCTCAAAATTCCCCGCCCTGCCCACGGTCAGTATGGGACACCGATGGGCTTGGAAAGACCGCCGTCCGTCGGATGGGACGTTAAGCCTTGGTTCCGTGTGCGGGAGAGCCATACCCTGTGCACGTTAAAGAACACACTGGATGTCCTTGACGGGAGGCTACCATCTTTCTCCCAACAACTGTTCCAGTGGGTCCTCCCACCAACCTTCTCTGAGCCTTTTGGGGTCCATGTGACCTGACCATTTAGCCCATGGCGTGCAAAAAAAGTGCTGCTCAGAGGTAAAAACATCCAATCCCAAAAGGCAGTCTTCCAGGACTTTTCATGCACAACTGTTTTAAGGGTTTACAGAGAAGTGTGAAAAGCAAGAAACTAAGTTATCGGCGATCCTGTGGACGAAAACAGCTTGTGGATCAGAGGGGTCAACACAGACTGAGAATCGTGCAAGCGGACACAGGCCACAATGAGGCAAATCACAGCAGAATTAAACATTGGTGTGCAGAAAGTCATATCCAAACACACTACGTATTGTCGTGAATGGGCTACAACAGCCGATGACCATGACGACTGCCGATATTGTCGGCAAAGAGCATGAAAGTGTCTCCAGTGGGCACAGGAGCATCGATATTAGACTGTTGAGGACTGGAAAAAGATAGCTGGTTGGATGAATCAAGATTTCTTTTGCATCATGTTGATAGAAGGATCAGAATTTGGGCGCAAGCAATATGAGGCTATGGAGCAGTCTTGTCTAGTGTTAGCAATACAGGGTAGTGTGGGGAATGTCTTCCTGGCATTAGACCCCCTGATAACAATCGTAGGACATCTTAATACCACAAGGGGCGGGGGTGGCTCAGTCGGTAGCGCGCCAGGCTCATAATCTGTAGTTCCCAGGTTCGAGTCCCAGCTGGGTCAGCGTTGAGATTTATCTCCGCAAAATTCCCCGCCCTGCCCCCCGGTCAGTAGAGGACACCGATGGGCTTGGAAAGGCCGCCGTCCGTCGGATGGGACGTTAAGCCGTGACCCCGTGTGTGGGAGAGCCATACCCTGTGCACGTTAATGAACACGCTGGATGGCCTTGACGGGAGGCTACCATCTGTCTCCCAACAGCTTTTTCAGTGGGTCCTCTCCCCCCAACCTTCTGAGCCTTCGGGGTCCATGTGACCTGGCCATTTAGCCCATGGTGTGCAAAAAAGTGCTGTTCAGAGGTAAAACAACCCAATCTTAATACCACGGTGTATTTGAACATTGTTGCTGACAAAGTTCATCACTACAGTTTATCCTCACTGAGATGAACACGTTCAGCATAAGTCACTTGCTCATAAGACAATTGTCACTGAATGGTTCCAGGAACATGCCGATGAGTTTTCTTGCTTCATCGGCCTGCACAATCCCCCAGATTTAAACACAATCGAGCTTCAGTGGGATGAGGTGATAAGGTCTGTTAGCAGAGATTGCTGCCGTCGAATTTGCAGCAATTGCGACAACCATTTCTGCGTGTTAAAACATTCCTGCGCAACTCATCTAGCATCTTGCAAGTTTCATGCCCAGACGAATTCGGGCTGTTCTGAAGGCCAAAGGAGGTGCAACACTACTAGGTAGGTGTACCTAATAAATTGGCATCTCGCTGTATATATATAAGCATAACTTTCCAAGATAAAGCGTAGAAAAATTGAATTGCATCTATTAGGTCCATTTAATCCATTACCCCTAACTTTGGGTAATGGATTGAGCGATGACTGCTGCCACATACAGAGAAACAGGGCTGGGGCAACAACGTGGAAAGTGGGGATTTTACCCATGTCCAAGCAGCGGTAAATGAACCTGCTTTGATGGTGAGCCGTCCCGTGGCCGAGTGGTTAGCACGCTTGGCAACTAATCTAATGGATTTGGGTTCGAGCCCCGGATAAGGCATGGATGTGTGTCGTTTTTCTGCTGAGGTCCTGCCATCCTCTCAGACCTATGGCATATAAACTGACAGGCTCCTGTCAGACCTCTCTGGCAAGCAGCTGCTTGAAGGGGTATTTTTTCATGGTGAAATTCCCTTAAGTTGAAGTTATAACGGCAGGTTTGTTTTACCTCTGATCGGCAATTTTTTTTGCACACAATTGGCTAAATGGCCAGGTCACAAGGACCCCGAAGGCTCAGGAGGTTGGAGGAAGGGACCCACAGGAACAGCTGTTGGGAAACAGATGGTAGCCTTCCATCAAGGATATCCAGTATGTTCTTTAACGTGCACAGGGTATGGCTCTCTCGCATACGGGGCCACAGCTTAACGTCCCACCTGACGGACTGCGGCTTTTCCAAGCCCATCGGTATCTCTACTGACCGTGGGCAGGGAGTTTTGGGAGATAAATATCAACACTGACCCAGCTGGGACTAGGAACTGCAGATTACGAGCCTGGTACGCTAGACTGAGCCATCAAGGCATTAAGCTTAGTCATAACGGCATCATTGCTGTTTGTCAGGTTCTGTGCAGGGTGCACTGCTGGAAGTCCGACTTCTAGCAGCGTTTCTCCATCGAGCTCCGGAAATAGTGGCAAAGATCTTGATTGGAACAGATTGCTACAGACTGAGATGGCATAAATTGTCTAATACCGAGCCGCCTAAATAAAAATAATCTAAAATAGAGCACTAATTTCATCTTGCATATATCGGTGACGAGAAAGTCATTTTTATAGACAGATTACGCTTGTTGTCAAACATTGGTAGTTTTTTCAGTAATCGCAAGGAGAAAGTTGTACTTGCTCGGCTCCACTTATGTCACTCTTTCATAGCACATTCTTTCCTTCTAAGGAAGATTACGAGTCCGAGTTTTGTGGCAATTTAATTGAATGTCCTTGTTCATACTTCAAAGATCGGATATATTTAAACTTCAATGACATTACGACCGAACCCCTTAAACTTGGACTACTTCAAACTATCATTTCTTTTAACACCTGTTTTTCAATTTTTACCCTTTACTGGATGTTTTAAATGACTTTAATTTTACATCAGTGTTATATATTTGACTCCGGTCATTTACAGTTGCCCTGATTTCATTTTGTATTCCTATTATTTATTGTTTTACATTTTATACAGTCGTTTTTTGTTTTACCCATTTATAACTTTTGCTTTTTATGTCACTTTTAATTTTGTCTTGCTTAGCACATTATAGCCTACATTGCAGATGAGCCATAAAACCCAACAAACCATAAGTCGAATCTTGAAGGGATCTATCTACAGTCGCTCAAAAAATATCCGAACGCTACGCTTGATTACAGAATTCAGAAAAAATAATATAGCGTTCGGATACTTTTTTTGAGCGACTGTACATGTCCGACTGTGTTGTACCAACTGTGAAGTTTGGAGGAGGCATGCTCTGGGTCTCTTAGTACCAAAGGACGGGACTCTTAACGCCGCGGCCTATAATGACATTCTCGACAATTCTGTGCTCGCAACTTTATGGCAACAGTTCGGTGAAGATCTTTTCCTGTACCAACATGACAATGTCCCCATTCATGAAGAGAGGACCTTGCAGGAATGATTTGATGATGGGTGTGGAAGAACCTGACTGGCCCGCACAGAGCACTGATCTCAACCCGATGGAGCATCTTTGGGATGAATTGGAACGCCGACTGCGAGACAGGCCGAACCGCCCGACCTCGGTGACCGGCCTCCCTAATGCTCTTGTGGCAGAACGGCAGGCAATTCCCTCGGCAACGTACCAAAATCTAGTGGAAAGTAGTAGGAAACACGAAGGTTGCCAGATCACTAATTTCTAAAAAAATCGTTGCCAGACTAAATTTGAAAATAATATAGAAAATAATATATATCAGATTTCAAAATTAGTCAAATTCAATAGTGTACGTCTACATTAACGATGAATATCTTTCGTGACAAAAAAGAAATGTACGAGAAATTAATCTACGCTTATCTGAATTAGTGCAAATAAAAAGTACAAAAGAATATTACAGAAGCATTACTGAAATTGGAGATTCCTTGAAAGATTTGTTTATTCATAACGATATTTTCGCAACCTATCCCCTTTCCCCCCCATAAATTCTTAGTTTGAAACAAGATTTCTCGGAACCATGTAAATCGGAGGCTGAGTGTTATACTAAAAATGGGCGCATCTTGATTCCAGAAGTCACTTCGACCGCTAGCTGACCTGGAACGTAGCACCAGATCTCAAATTTCTTAACATCGCTGGGGCTGCTCAGTCGATAGCACTCCAAGCTCACAATCTGCAGTTGTCAGGTTAGAGCTGGGCCAGCGTTGAGATTTATTTCTGCACAACTTCCCTCGGTCACTAGGAAACACCTCAGCTACAATCTGCAGTTGTCAGGTTAGAGCTGGGCAGCGTTGATTTATTCCTGCCCTCGGTCACTAGGAAACACCAATGGGCTTCGAAAGACCCCATCGTTCGGGTGGGACTTTAAGCAGTGGTCCCATATTTAGGAGAGCAATACCCTCTGCACGGTAAAGAACACGCTGGATGGCCTTGAGGGTAGGCTACCATCTAACAGACTTCCGGTGATCCCTTCCCCAACCATCTCTGATCCTTCCAGACCTTTAAACCTGGCCATTTAGTCCATTGTGCGCAAAAAAGTGCAGCTAAGAGCTAAACCAAACTCAACATCGCCGAGATCTGTGAATCGAAATTTCAACCATTTTTGTTTAGCAGCACTATCGAAATTTTACTTTTGACTTCGAACGACTTTCGGGATCTCAAATTTCGTAGTTTTTGTGATATACAACCGGAAATACCCCTAGGCACCAATTTGTAGCTCTCTAGCACTGATAAATTTAAACTCAACTTTAACCCCCCCCCCCCAAAAAAAAAAAAAAAAAAAATCTAATGTTCGTAATGTTTGGGAGAGTACAACCTGAAGCAATAATTGATTTCTAGACTGTCACTTCGTAGTCGCATAATAGGCAGGTGGTAATAGCAGATGGTTTAAATTGCAGATCAGGTTAATTTTTAACATTTCTCATCTATGACCCGAAATACCTCGACAAATTTTTACTCTAGTACCAGATCATTTAATTTGAACTTTGACCCGTTTCCAAAATTTCACATTTCTAAGATCCAAAATACTCGCAAGGCATCAGCTCTCTGGCACCAGTACAATGAAATTTGACCTTAAAAGGAATCAACGGATCCGAAAATATAACATTTCAGAAATCTACGATCTGAATCACTGACTGAAATATTCAAGTTACTAGCACGTGTAGATCAAGGTTTGATCATACATGATTTTTATTTGACCATATAGAACACGTTGTAGGTAAAGTTTTTTTAGTCTCGGACTTGTATTACGTAGATGCAAATTTTCAGAGCTCTATTATTTCTGCATAAGTTAGAATTAATCAATTACTTGTCACTCAATTACTCACAAACGTCTGTACATACAAAATATTATGCAGCTATGGGCTACGGAGGTCCTTCCAGATTGTAATTTTCCTCTCCAGGCATGTCTGTCCTCAGTTACATCTGCTACATTTGACTATTGTAGGCCAATTCTAAAAGTCCTGTTCGACATTATCTGTCCACTGCATCCTAGGTCTCGCCCTTTTCCTGAGGACTTTAGGCACACTGTTCATAACCCTATTCTCTAATCTATAGTTATGCATAGGGGGAAACATGGCCAGCGCGTCATTATGCAAATCGAAGCAACTGCAAGTAAACGACGGCACGTGTGAAGGTCATGAAACTGTATAAATAACACCTGATACTGAGCTCTGTTAATAGGTGTTATTCTTGTTCTTCAGATGGGAAAGGCAGCGGACTTAAGTGAGTTTGACAAAGGCCAAATTGTAATGCCAAACGACTGGGTCGGAGCATCTCCTAGGCGGCAAGGCTTCCGAGTTGCTTACTGTCAGCTGTGTTAGAACCTTCAAAAAGTGGTTCGAGGAGGGAAAAACCACGAACCGCTGGCAAGGTGTGGGCCGACCACGGCTCATCGATGCTAGAGATGAGCGAAGGCTATCCCATATGGTACGTATAGAAGGGATACTGTGGCACAACTCGCGCGTAATTTGAATGCTGGAAATAAAAGTAATGTGTCACAACACAGTACATCGAACCTTGCTGAAAATGGAGCAGTGTAGCCGCCGGCCACTCCGAATGCCCATGCTAACCTTGGTTCACTGTCGAAAACACCTACAATGGGCATGCGAGAATCAAAGCTGGATCTTTAATGATTGGAAGGTCGTCTGGTCCGATCAATCTGGTTTCCTGTTGCACTGTGGACGGATGGGTACGTGTGCGTCGTTTACCTGGGGAAGTGTTGGCACCAGATGCACCGTGGGATGAAAACAAGCTGGTGGAGGAAGTGTAATGCGTTGGGCAATGTTCTGCTGGGAGACCCTGGATGTGCAGGAAACTATGACGTCAACCACCTACCTAAACATCATTACAGACCAGGTACATCATTTCATGGCAACGGTATAACTCTCTAATAGTGCCTTCTTTCAGCAGGATAATACGCCATGCCACACTGCCCGGATTGTTCGAGAATGGTTCGCAGAACATGAAGACTTCCAGGTATTGCCCTGGCCTCCAAATTCCCCAGACATCAATCCAATCTAGCATCTTTGGTTTGTGTTGGAGCAGCATATCTGATCTGCGGCGGTTCAACCACGTAACTTATAAGAGTTAAAAAATCTGCTGGTAACGTGTTAGTACCAGATACCACAAGACACCTATAGAAATGCCTCGCCAGGTAAGAGCTGTTTTGGTGGCATGTGGAGGACCAACATAATAGGCAGGTGGTAATTATGTTTTGAATCTTCAGTGTACTACTCAAAGGAAGTTCGACTCCTTTGCCTAACCTCATCATTTATTTACAAAGTCAAAAACACCTAATACCAAAGATACTGCGCAAGCATCTAGCCTTAATGCTGCTTCAGAGAGTCCACGCTTCGCTACCACAACTAACCGTAGAAAGAACCAAACAATTATAGAGCTTAAATTTAGTCTTAATGTATTCGCCTATTTTTACTCTCCATATACACCTATCCCTCGATTTACACGGTACTCAGTTCACACAATTTTGGCTTTGCACGGTCAAAAAATGCAACCAGTTTCGATTTACACGGTACTGACTGAGATTTCCTTTCTATGTACGTCTCAGTCAGTACCGTGTAAATCGAAATTGGTTGCATTTTTTGACCGTGCAAAGCCAAAATTGTGTGAACTGAGTACCGTGTAAATCGAGGGATAGGTGTATTTCTAAAGGTGCTAGCCGCAATTCCTATTCTGTTTCTCATGCCGCACATCATAAGTATCTGTAACAGCTCCCAAGACAAACTGAAACATTTGCTCAAGGGTCTAGCCATTCAAAGAAACAAACACGATCTACCTGACCAATTTTCATTACTTTAGTTTTTTAATCACCAAACCTACTCTAGAGATTTAAAATCTAGTCTCATCAGTAGCCCCAATCAAAGAATTCATCTCATTAACATTAGTCAACAGGGCCAAATTATCTGCATAATATAAATAAGAAATTTTTAAATCTCTAGACCATTTTAACGCCAAAATGTTTCCCTTGTAAAAATATTCTGCATAATATAATCGGGAACATATACCTGCATAACATAGAGACCACTAGCAATGCTATACTATTTGCTACAAGCCTTATAAACTCGCACACGACTTCGCATCAATGAAAGCTCTCTATAATAACACTAAGTTATATCAGATATTCTATATGATCTAACAATCAACCTCAATTTATGTCGATCAAGAGTCAAAATCCTTTTTGAAATCTACAAAGTTAGTAACACAAGTTTCTGAGACTAAACATTTCTCAAGAACCTGCTTAAGTGAAAGTATTTGATCAATAAATCCCCTATCACTTCTAAACGCAGTTGTCCATCAAATTCTTAATTCTGTTAAGTATAATCATACAAAGAACTTTACCTGGAGCAGAAATAAACTAATTTCCCTATAATTTCACAAGAACAAAGTACCCCTTTTTAAAAATAAGGATTTTAAATGTACATTTAACAAGGCTACATTTATCATAAAAATATTCAAAATTTCAGTTAGCCATATGACAACATAAATGTTCCTAGCTCTAAGCAGTTTGGCGATTTCATCCACCCCTAGGGATTTATGCAGTTTTAATTTAGTGATAGCCAAAGCCCCGGGGCAGGGGTGGCTCAGTCGGTAGCGCGCCAGGCTCGTAATCTGTAGTTCCCAGGTTCGAGTCCCAGCTGGGTCAGCGTTGAGATTTATCTCCGCGAAATTCCCCGCCCTGCCCACGGTCAGTAGGGGACACCGATGGGCTTGGAAAGGCCGCCGTCCGTCGGATGGGACGTTAAGCCGTGGCCCCGTGTGCGGGAGAGCCATACCCTGTGCACGTTAAAGAACACGCTGGATGGCCTTGACGGGAAGCTACCATCTGTCTCCCAACAGCTGTTCCAGTGGGTCCCCTCCCCCAACCTTCTCTGAGCCTTCGGGGTCCATGTGACCTGGCCATTTAGCCCATGGTGTGCAAAAAAGTGCCGCTCAGAGGTAAAACAACCCAAACCCCTCCCCCAACCTTCTCTGAGCCTTCGGGGTCCATGTGACCTGGCCATTTAGCCCATGGTGTGCAAAAAGTGCCGCTCAGAGGTAAAACAGCAACAACCCAAGCCAAAGCCCCGGGTAAGGCATGGATGTATGTGTCGTTTTTCTGCTGAGGTCCTGCCATCCTCTCAGACCTTCTACTAGGGCATATAAACTGACAGGCTCCTGTCAGACCTCTGTGGCAAGCAGCTGCTTGAGGGGGAATTCATTCATTCAAAGTGACTTCGGAATGTGTGATATAGGGCCATCATTATTAAAGTCAGTAATGCATCTATTCTTATTACAAACAATGGGTGTAGAAATAATCGCATTATTCAGAACATATCTGAAATGGTGCCTCTTGATTTCTAGACAGTCACTTCGACACATATTTGCTCTTCAACGCGGCACTAAATCCGAAATTTCTTAACATTACTGATATCTAGGGCCTGAATAGCTGTATGCACCAATCTTTAGCTCACCATAATTGGTATATCGAAATCTGACCTCGGAAGACCTGCTGGACCGAAGTATAACATTTTAGATCAACCTGACACACTCCCAGACACAAATTTTCGTTTTTTCAGCTTTAATTTTGACTGGAGACATGGAGGTCAAATATTGGATATTTTTCAGATATCTACGACCCGGATTATCTCTAGGTGTAAGTTTTCAGAGCTCTGCCATTTCTGCATCATGGTAGAATTAACGTGATCCCCTACCAGTCACTCGCAATTGTCTATAAACGATTATATACAGGGTGAATCTGAAAAAGTGGGCAAAACTTTACAGGGTGGTAGAACGCAGCTATACGAGCAATATTCGTCATAGAATGTATGGTCGGAACGCAAACGGCGAGCCGCTAGGTGGCGTTGGAAATGGTATAAAAAGGGTCGGTCCTCGCACCCAACGGCATTTCTACCGTGAATTGCCGAGAGGATGTTGGTTATACTAACCACGAAATGGCGGATATGCACTTTGTGTACGGAACACTTTACATGCAACTTCCCAGAGCGATGGATTGGTCGAGGTGGTCCCATAGCTTGGCCACCAAGATCGCCGGATCTCTCGTGTTTGGACTTTTTCCTGTGGGGCCATATGAAAAGCCTAATCTAAGACTGCCCCATTGAAACCGATATGGATCTAGTCGCCAGGATCGCCGTTGTTGCCGGCGATATTCGGGAAATGCCTGGTGTCTTCGCAAATGTGCGTCAGTCCCTATCCCGCAGGTTTCACACCTGCATTACAGCTGGCGGCAGCTCTTTTGAGCAATTTCTTTGAGCATATACCTCAATTACATTCCTGTTAATAAAATGTTTTCTGAAGTATCTCCTCTCCTTCTTGTGTTCATTCTTTAAATGTGACAGTGGAAAACTACCTTTTAACTTCTCACCGCTTGCGTTCCGACCATACATTCTATGACGAATATTGCTCGTATAGTTGCGTTCTACCACCCCGTAAAGTTTTGCCCACTTTTCCAGATTCACCCTGTATATACACACACGAAGTCAAATAGTCGTCTGCGTGAGGGTTAGAATCTAGCCTGTCACTCCAACCCCTATTTGACTTTGAACACAAAACCGAATCTGAAGATTTATTATTTTAGAGTACTACTGCTTGAAATAGCCCTATTCACCAATTTGTAGCTCCACAATACAGGTATATCGAAATTTGACCTCGAAGGACCCATCTCATCCAACATTTGAGATTTACGACTCAAAACACCCCCAGGAATCAATGTTCGCACTCTAGTACTGGTAGATCTAAATTTGATCTCGAAGGATCATCGGGGTTCAAAAATTCGTGGAAAGTCCGCCATCCATGGGATTGTAACGTTAAACCATGGCTCCATGCGAGTCATACCTTGTGTACGATTAAAACGCAAATGACGTAGACGAGAGGTTCCATTTGTTTCTTAACAGCTGTTCAGTGAATCCCTTTCCCCAAACTTCTCTGAGCCTTTGTGACCTGGAGATTTAGACAATCATTAGAAATCCCCATTAGACATCTCACTACTTTATTTCAACAGGCCGCTGCCTCATTCGACGAGGGCGGGGATGGCTTAGTTGGTAGCGCGCCAGGCTCGTATTCTGCAGTTCCCAGGTTCTAGTTCCAGCTGCGTCAGCGTAGAGATTTATCTCCGCATAATTCCCCGCTCTGCCCACGGTCAGTAGGGGACACCGATGGGCTTGGAAGACCTGGGTTAAGCCGCGGCCCCGTGTGCGGGAGAGCCATACCCTGTGCACGTTAAAGAACATGCTGGATGGCCTTGATGGGAGGCTACCATCTGTCTCCCAACAGCTGTTCCAGTGGGTCCCCTCCCCCAACCTTCTCTGAGCCTTCGGGGTCCTTGTGACCTGGCCATTTAGCCCATGGTGGGCAAAAAAAGTGCCGCTCAGAGGTAAAACAACCCAACCACATTCGACGGACGCCTGCCTATCCAACCCTACTCCTTTCTCAGAGGAGAGTGCAGGGTGGGGTTAGCGGAGATAAATCTCAATGGTGGCAGTTGGGACTCGAACCTGAAAACTGCAGATTACGAGCTTGGCATGTTACAGACCGAGCCAACTTCCGTCCCAGTCTAACATGGTCCAGAACTAGATCTAGAAATGGGGGCAAGAAGTAAGAAAATGACTAGCCTACACGACTAGTCACTTTCCTTCCGCTATAATGGATTTCAGAATAATTTTCTTTAGAAGTATGCGAAACTTTTGAGTCCCGGTTAACATTTTTCAGGGGAAAGGTTCAGGAACTTGCCCTAATCCTGGATATAACCCTAAATCAATCAACGGTTAACTGAATAAATATATTATACGTTAAATTGTAACAAAAGCATTCTAAACTAGAATAATATCGCCTCCAGTGAATACGGGATAAGTTTCAAAGGAAAAATGTTTTCTCCGAATTTTTGCACCCTTTAGTAGTTCCTATTAAGGGGAACTATGGAAAAATGTAGAGCTATTGCCATTATAAACGCAAAGACTTTCTCATTTATTCATTAAAAATCTAAAAGTTGCGTTTTCTCATTCCGTAGTTTTGGGGGAAAAATCAATGAATTTATTTACAATTGCTTTATTAAAATATTACAAAAATTTTTAAAATTAGACTTTGTTTTTAAAGAGCAGTTGGCCGAAGTTTAAGCAATAGCATTTTAATTAAGATAACTAATTATAGTTAATGTTTTAAGTTTTTTATCAACGTAAATATATCGTTTCTAATATTACTTAGTTTAACATTTTCTACATTTAACGCACTCTAACGATGTAAATTAAAGGCTTTCTTGAGTATTTGAAAATTATGAATAGGTATTAAAGAAACAGGACTCAATTTTTTTCATTAATCTCTTAAAATGTATTCTTAGGCCTCCCCCCAAAGAGGTGGTAGTGAAGGAACAAATTTCTGCTGCCAATTGTAATCCCTCGATCATCATACTTCACTAGTAAAATATCAAATTTCTAGCCCAAGTAGATTGTTGGCAATATTCTTTTGAAGTTTTGAAAGTTTCAACTTTTTCCAGTCAGTGGGCGCAATTGAAACTTTTGGTCGATTCGAAAAGCGTAAATCGTAATTTATCAGTACCTAAACAACCCCCAAATTTTTTAATCTATCTGTAAAAGCCAAGTTGAACGTCTACAGACTAATCACTTTCCACGGACGTTTTCACTCCGTGGTATGTCAATCTTAACTCCATAAACTTTTGCTCAGTCGGTAGCGCGCCAGGCTTGTAATCTGTAGTTCCCAGGTTCGAGTCCCAGCTGGGTCAGCGTTGAGATTCATCTCCGCAAAATTTCCCGCCCTGCCCACGGTCAGTAGGGGACACCGATGGGCTTGGAAAGGCAGCCGTCCGTCGGATGGGACGTTAAGCCGTGGTCCCGTGTGTGGGAGAGCATACCATGTGCACGTTAAAGAACACATTGGATGGCCTACCATCTGTCTCCCACGGGAGGCTACCATCTGTCTCCAAACAGCTGTTCCAGTGGGTCCCCTCAACCTTCTCTGAGCCTTCGGGGTCCATGTAACCTGGCCATTTAGCCCATGGTGTGCAAAAAAGTGCCGCTCAGAGATAAAACAACTCGACCCATAAACTTTTGAAAATAACCCGATATTTACAAATCGTCAAATTTCATCGCAATTAGCTCTTCGGTCTGATTAATCGAGGTCGGCAGTTTAAAAAAGTTGTTGACCAACTTTGGAGGAAAGCAGTATCAAACTTCCTTTTATAAAATCGTTCCTAAAAGAAACGAAAGCAAAAATACGGCCACATACAGAAACTGTTTCAGCCTCTCGAGCATTTACGTACATTCCAGCGTCTTAATCAGTGGCGTAACTAGAATGGTGCAGAACGTGCGACCGCACCTATGCATGCTCCCACATCTTTTTCCCCTTTTGTCAGTCTCCATGCGACTTTGTACACGACGAACTTCTTTCCTATAACAAATTCATTATTCAGTCTTCAAATTCTCTTGCCGATGTTGTAGCAAAATTTTATTAACTCTTTAATTGCTTGGGGCGGGGGTGGCTCAGTCGGTAGCGCGCCAGGCTCGTAATCTGTAGTTCCCAGATTCGAGTCCCAGCTGGGTCAGCGTTGAGATTTATCTCCGCAAAAATTCCCCACCCTGCCCACGGTCAGTAGGGGACACCGATGGGCTTGGAAAGGCCGCCGCCCGTCGGATGGGACGTTAAGCCGTGGTCCCGTGTGTGGGAGAGCCATACTCTGTGTACGTTAAAGAACACGCTGGATGGCCTTGACTGGAGGCTACCATCTGTCTCCCAACAGCTGTTCCAGTGGGTCCCCTCCCCCAACCTTCTCTGAGCCTTCGGGGTCCATGTGACCTGGCCATTTAGCCCATGGTGTGCAAAAAAGTGCCGCTCAGAGGTAAAATAACCCAACTCCCCCAGCCTTCTGAGCTTTCGGGGCCCTAGTGACCTGGCCATTTAACTCATTGTGTGCAAAAAAGCTCCGCTCAGAGGTAAAACAACCCAATTGTACCCTGATGCCAAAGTGGTTAAAATGCTGGATTCTGATTTAAGTTCGAACCACGGAAAAAGCAGAAAGAACATTCATGCCAAGATGTCTCCTTCCTTGCATATCTTCTCTATGGCGTATTAAACTAAGATTCCTGTCAGACCTCTCTGGCAAACAGCTGCTTGAAGGGTAATTTAATTAGTTTAAAAAAAGTTTTTTGAGGAACATCAGTCTTTCATCAGAAAACAGTAAGAAATCTGTGGTCTATAGACGTCAAATTTTTTCGTTCTTAGAGTTAGCGGAAAACCCAAGAAATTATTTTTAATCTATTTTTTCTCGTTAAGGAAATTTCACTGGCATTTATAATTTTACTGAAGAATTTTTAGTTTCTGCAAAATGTTTCCAGGATTTTTAATTCCAAATAACATTGATTTTAATTTTGTCTACGCATAATAAGTTTGTAAAAGCCTATATAATACGAAGTCGAAGGTTTAGCGCAATTTTTCTTGAACATAAGTTATAAGATTGTATCAAAAATCTTAAAATAAGAATTTGAAAGTTCAGGCTCAATAATCTGAGCCCGAACTTATTAATACAGATTTATCTGAAACAACCTTCAATAATCTCTTAAAACGATCTTTGATGCCTAGAGATTAAAGCGAAAACAATTTTTTAAACGAAATAGCCTTTATCCAAAATGCAGAAGTCTACTTCTATATTTAGACATAAAATCTTCCACCATATAAATCGATTCCATTTTCAGTTGTCATTTGAACCTTGTAATTGATGTTCTGTGCAATACTCCTCCTGCATACGTACCAAAGAATTTCAAAAACAATTTCACTGAAAGTTTTTCAGTTTATAAAATGTGCATCACTGTATATCTATGTTAAGATACACGTATAATAAATTGCGAATATATTGATCTTAATATCTTCCGGAATTTACGTGACTTGAATTTAAGTTTGATTTTCGGCGTGTAAGTTTACCTTTTAGGCCATTTACTCAAATTTTGAACAACAAATCAAAATTACCGTAGATCGAGTCGTAACAAAGATTAATTGGAATTTTCCAAACAAAATTACTTTTCTTCCAAAGGAAAAGCATCAGAACGCTATTAGGATAGTTCAAACAAATTCTTTATTACATGCCATTGAGCAAGGGGACATCGATTGTCTTGGAAAGGCTATAGTTCGTCGGATGGGAACGTTAGTCGGAACTCCCGAATACAAGAGTCTCATCCTGTGCACGTTAAAGAACAAGGGATGCCCTTAACTTCGTGTCTTGTCTCCTAAACAACTGTTCCGTGGTTAGCTCAGTCGTTAGCACCCTAGGCTGATCTGCAGTTCGAGTCCCACCTGTGACAACGTTGAGTGCCCTGCCTTCTTCGGTCAGAAAGGGGACACCCATGGGTTTGGAAAGGCAGTCTGATGGAACATATAGCCGTGGCTCCGCGCACAGAAGATCCATACCCTTGTGCACGTTAAAGAACATGCTGGATGCCCTCAACGGCAGGTTACCATCTGTATCATAATAGCTATCCAGTGGGCCCCTTTCCTCCAACTATCTTGGCCTTCAGGATACTTGTGACCTGGTCATTTAGCCCATTGTGAGAAACTGCTGCTCAGATCACAACCATCTCTTCGTCCAACCTTCTCCAAGCCCTTGGAATCATTGTGAAGTGGCAAAAAGAAGCATAGAGGTGAAACACAACCATTATTGCATATCCTTCGTTATTCAGAATATGATAGTGGATTTAAGTCTTGGAGCAAACCGAACATTAAGCAATGACATTTTCGTAACTATAACACAGGGTATCCGAGACATACCTACTAATAAAAACAGTAACACAATTCATTCTTTAATTCAGCGACAAAAAAAGCTTGTGATAAACTCTCCTAGTGAACGTCAATAAATTTTCGATGAGCGTCCATCATGGCACAACAGACTTTTAAAATGGTATACTCTCCTTCTCTATCTCCGCAAAACTCCCCGCCCTGCCCACGGTCAGTAGGGGACACCGATTGTCTTGGAAAGGCCGCCGTCCGTCGGATGGGACGTTAAGCCGTGGTCCCCTGTGCAGGAGGGCTATACCCTGTGCACGTTAAAGAACACACTGGATGGCCTTGACGGGAGGCTACCATCTGTCTCCCAACAGCTGTTCCAGTGAGTCCCCTCCCCCAACCTTCTCTGAACCTTTGTGGTCTTTGTGACCTGGCCATTTAGCCCATGGTGTGCAGAAAAGTGTCGCTCAGAAGCAAAACAACCCAACTCTCCTTCTCGCCAGGTATTTTGAAGCATCTAATGAACGTTGTGAAAACAGCGATGATCCTGTGGCTCTAATCCACCAAATATGTTATTGGAGTTCAATGGACAATATCTTTAATGCATCTCCAAAGAAATTAAGGTTTTAAATCGGGGATTCCTGTAAAATCCAACGTTCAGGGAACTGCCCATCCAATTTGGAAAAATAACTGCCGTGTGCAACACAGTGGTGCCACACTTCTACCAACAAAACTTGAGTTTGTCTTTAACGCACTCTGCATATTAGCAACATTAAAAGTGAATTGTTACTTTTACTGGTAGATTGTTGTCTCGACACTTTGTATTTAAACACTAAATCAATATTATTGAAATCAATATTCAGAAAGAGTTAAAATTTACCTTCAGTGACTTAGCTACGAAACAAAGTAAATTTCAAAGGTACTTCTATCGCCAAAACCTATGCATCATCGTTAATTGTTTTGAGCTGTGCAATTTGACACTTTCTCTAGGTACTATCTTGAACATTAGAGAATTTCCACTGATACAGTGATTAATAAGTTTCCAAGGCAATTCAGCCTCCACTTTGCGCTAACGTTTGAGATAAATTGATTTGCGTGTCTGAAAGCGTGCACGTATGCTTTCGTACCAGAGTATGTGTCAGAATACACAACGTTTTGCTCTGACGGAGTCAGACACAAGACTCATAATTCAACCCTTAAATAAGAGTTCGTGACTAGACGGGTGTGTTCTAGATGAGACAGATACAAAGGTCGACTCACGGAGACCATTTCCGTGCACGCTAAGTTCACCGATAACCATAGTTACCAAAGTGTGCTTGTAGACGTCCATTTGAAGTTCACCAAGCATTTGCCAGACGACATGTCTGGTGCGAGGGGAGGAAAATCCGAAGTATGATTGAAAGGCGAATTATGGAGGGTAGGTTCCGAGAAATCAAGTGAAATATGAGGGAATTTCACTTGTTAGTCTGAAAGAACACTTCGCATCTGTACTGTTTTTTTAACCCTCTCATTTTAGAGTCCACGGGGCAGCATCACAGATTGACTTACACGTTGCAGAAAAGTGGGTTGGGTTGTTTTACCTCTGAGCGGCACTGTTTTGCACACCATGGGCTAAATGGCCAGGTCACAGGGACCCCGAAGGCTCAGAAGGTTGGGGGAGGGGACCCACTGGATAGCTGTTGGGAGACAGATGGTAGCCTCCCGTCAAGGCCATCCAGCTTGTTCTTTAACGTGCACAGGGTATGGCTCTCCCGCACACGGGGGCCACGGCTTAACGTCCCATCCGACGGACGGCGGCCTTATCCTAGCCCATCGGTGTCCCCTACTGACCGTGGGCAGGGCGGGGAATTTTGCGGAGATAAATCTCAACGCTGACCCAGCTGGGACTCGAACCTGGGAACTACAGATTATGAGCCTGGCGCGCTACCGACTGAGCCACCCCCACAGAAAAGTGGGACTGTTGGAGGTAGTATTTAGAAGTTGTGAATAAAAATTAATTTCTCTTTTAAAGCTAAAATCTGGTTTCGAGAATAGACTCGGAGTTGTTTTAACTCTGTAGCACTTTTTATTTTGCACCTAATGGATTAAATAGGCAGTTCACAAGGACTCAACTCGGGGAAGAGGATTAACTTGGTAGTTGTTCGGGGGACTTTCGGAGATAAGGTTATCCAGAAAGTTAACGTGCACAGGTATGGATCGCCTGTATACGGAGCTACTGCTTAACTTTCCACGAGATGGACTAGGACCATTCCAAGCTCATCAGTGCCCCCTTACTGATGATAGGGTGGGGGCTAGCGGAGATACTGGATCAACGTTGATCCAGTTAGGAGTCGAACTTGAACTGCAGATTACGAACCTGACGCTCTTATGGGTTAACCAATCCCCGTCATAAAAGAAAAAAACTGAACTACGAATAAAAATTTAATCGATCTCCTCTATTTAATTTTCATTGTGATATACTTTTAAAACTAATAATTATTTTAAGGATAAAGAAATTGAACTGTGAAATTATTTTCGCTACTGAATTTCTTATTTTAAAATTTACAATTTTAAAATTTATTTTTAAAACTAGAATTATGATTCCGACAATAAACTTAAAGTACTACATAAATTATTAATCATGATTATCTTGCAAACAGTTGGATATAAAGATTAACTTGGCAATTTTTCAGACAAAAAGAACCTTGATTGCTAAATATTTAATAGTTAAATATCTTTCCATGCCCAGTGATTATCTGAAACATTTTCAGAACAGTCTCCAAACGCGACTCAATCTGTTTCGCAAAGGGAAAAAACTTTTTAGATTATAGAAAGTGGATATTTACTTATATATTCAATGCATTAAATAGAATATTTATTTTCATGCATTAATATTTTAGCTAGAAATAAACTTTACTCAATATATATTTTCATCTTTTTTCCGAGATGAGCTTTCTACATGTCTTTGATCATGCATATCTGCAGCCGAACGACGATTTTTTAACCAGCTTTTTAACATTCTTCATTCCCTTGATTTACTGGTTTCTACACATTTCAAATATGCTAACAATTAAGTCTACAACTTTCAAGGGGCGGGGGTGGCTCAGTCGGTAGCGCGCCAGGCTCGTAATCTGCAGTTCCCAGGTTCGAGTCCCAGCTGGGTCAGCGTTGAGATTTATCTCCTCAAAATTCCCCGCCCTGCCCACGGTCAGTAGGGGACACCGATGGGCTTGGAAAGGCCGCCGTCCGTCGGATGGGACGTTAAGCTGTGGCCCCGTGTGCGGGAGAGTCATACCCTGTGCACGTTAAAGAACACGTTGGATGGCCTTGACGGGAGGCTACCATCTGTCTCCCAACAGCTGTTCCAGTGGGTCCCCTCCCCCAACCTTCTCTGAGCCTTCGGGGTCCTTGTGACCTGGCCATTTAGCCCATGGTGTGCAAAAAAGTGCCGCTCAGAGGTAAAACAACCCAACCCAACCTACAACTTTCATTGCAAATTACGCATTAATTTTACTAATTAATGCTATTTAGGCTAGAATCGATTGGTTTAATAGAGGCTGTGAATCCTCTATCAACAAAAATCTGTAATCCTTAGAGTTAAAATGAAAATTATAAAATATGAAGTTTCGGCGCAACTTCTGCCGAGAACTGATCAGGTTTGAATAATGTAGCCATATCTTTTGCAAGATTTCTTGTATTGATATGATTATGTACACTAGCTAGTATTAAAAGGAAGGAATGAGTAATGTACAGAAATAGGAAACTTATAAAAAAAAAAAAACTCGTAAATTCCGAAAAACCAGGGGCGGGTGTGGCTCAGTCGGTAGCGCGTCAGGCTCGTAATCTGTAGTTCCCAGGTTCGAGTCCCAGCTGGGTCAGCGTTGACATTTATCTCCGCAAAATTCCCTGCCCACGGTCAGTAGGGGACACCGATGGGGTTGGAAAGGCCGCCGTCCGTCGGATGGGACGTTAAGCCGTGTCCCCGTGTGAGAGAGCCATACCCTGTGCACGTTAAAGAACACGCTGGATGGCCTTTACGGGATGCTACCATCTGTCTCCCAACAGCTGTTCCAGTGGGTCCCCTCCCCCAACCTGAGCCTTCGGGCCTGGCCATTTAGCCCATGGTGTGCAAAAAAAAGTGCCGCTCAGAGGTAAAACAATCCAATCTAAGCCAGGATATAAGGACCCTAAGGGATTCTCAAATCAAAACTGGAAAAGAATCCTCTGGATACCAGTTAAGAGACAATATGGCAGAGTGGTTAGAGCACTTGGCTTCTGATCTACGGGACCTGGGTTCGAACCCCGGGTAAGGCATGGATGTTCGTGTTGTTTTCTGCTGAGGTCCTGCCATCCTCTCAGATCTTCTACTATGGCATATAAACTGACAGGCTTCTGTCAGACCTCTGTGGCAAGCAGCTGCTTGAGGGGATATTTATTTTATTTTTATGAAATTTCCGGTCGAGTCATCCAGTGTTCTTTAAAGTGCACGGGTATTGTATGTGTCGATAAGGAGGCATGGTGTATAGTGTGAGTAGGGGGAGGATATTGTGGTAGAGGGTATAATATTTTCGGTATAATATTTCCTTCAAGCAATTGCTTGTCACTGAGATCGACAGCAATCGATTGGTATAATATGCCATAGAGAAAATCTGAGGAAGATCTAAGAAGAAACGCAGCATAAGAAAGAATCGATGTACACGATAAATAGTTGAAAACATTTGAATCTGATTTAAGATATATTTGCTAATAACGAATCCTTAGTTTTAATCTTTAGTTCTTTTTTTTTTTCGAAAACTAGAAAATGTTTTCACTTTGCCCTGTCAGTTTGTAGATATGCAACTTCTAGAGAAAAATCTCTTCGTGTTGGATGACGAAACATTAAGATTAATATTTTCCGAATTATTTCGCTAATTTTAATAGTATCTTCTAAAGGTGGAAAATAGTAAAACGTGTAAACATTGATTGCAAGATACGCTAGAATTTTTGATGGTAAAGTGTGAAGACTAAGAGGCTTAAATTGGCAGAAAATAAAACTTGTTCAGGCAAAAATGTTTTTTGCTCGAGTTGTTTAATTTCAGTGACGTTTTACTCAATTATGAAAGGAACTTTTAAAATATATTTTTAATTCTAACTATTGAGGGACCGTATCCTTTCTAAACCATTTGTTGACTTTGAAAGGGTTGCTTTTACCTCTGAGCATAACTTTTTTTGCACAATGCGTTAAATGGCCAGGTTACAAGGACCCCGAGGGCTCAGGTTGGGAGCAGGGAACCAACTGGAGAGCTGACAGAATGGTATCCTCCTGTGAAGGCCATCCAGAGTTTTTTTAATGCACACAGGGTAGGGCTCTCCCGCATATGGGAGCACGGCTTAACGGTCCCATCCTACGTATGGTGGCCTTTCAAAGGCCGGTGTCCTCTACTGGTCTAGGGTAGGCCGGGGAGTTACTTGAATTTGTTTATGCTGTTGACATATTACACCAGCGTAATGTGTGCAGAGGTTAATTAATTTTTGGGCGGGGGTGGCTCAGTTGGTAGCGCCCCAGGCTCGTAATCTGAAGTTCTCAGGTTCGAGAGCCAGCTGGTCCAGCTTTGAGATTTATCTCTGCGAAACTCCCCGCCCTACCCAAGTTCAGTAGGTGACACTGATGGGCTTGCGAAGGCTGCCGTTCGTCGAATGGGACGTTAAGCCATGGTTCCTTGTGCAGGAGAACCATACCCTGTGCACGTTCAAGAAACAAGCTGGATGGCCTTGACGGGAAGCCACCATCTGTTTCTCAACCTTATCTATCTACCCTGAGCTCTCGGGCTCTTGTGACCTGGTCATTTAGCCCATTGCGTGCAAAAAAGTACCGCTCAGAGGTAAAACAACAAAATCCAAGTTTGAGTCTGTAATCTGCTTGCATTGAGATTTTCACCTACCCACATTTTAACCTTGATAAGACACCAGTGGGCTTGGAAAAGTCACCATCAGTCAGATGGGACGTGAAATCGTGACCCTGTGTGCACGATAAAATACACTTTGGATGGTCTTGCAGGAGGCTTCATTTAGTCTCCTAACAGATGCTCAGTGGATCTTCCCTAACCTACTGAGCCCATGGGTATTTGTGACCTAATCATTTAACCCATTGTGTGCACGAAAGTACGCAAAACAACTGAAACTTATGGGCATGTACACGGGTTTGTTACACAATCTCCATGCGTTAGGTGCTTTTACCAACCGAACAACACCCGGACATTGTCTTTAGCTTTAATGGTAAGCTATAACGATATTATTGTGATTGGAAAACTATCGTGGCGACATCTGTCGATTAGGAATGGGACAAATAACGAAAGCGTTTTTATGGCTTCGTTATTTAATCATAAAATATAACCGCAATTTCAATTTGGCAATTCAATGGTTGTCCTGTGGAAACCTTTTCTGAGGTCATAGCTATACTCGTCGATAGATGCGCCACAGATGATCATGAAGCTCAAATTCTGTTATCTGAAGAATGGATGTTGAGGAGACAGCTCAATAAAGAGCACCTGACCTGTTATTGGGAAATCACAGGTTAGGTATTATTTCTATTTGTTAAATTGCGGCAAGTTTTGTTGCTTCTCGCTTGTAACGTGAAATTTACACAGACGAGTCTTGTGGCTCCAGACAAATTCATACATTGCTGCTTCCACTGTTATCGACCTTGAGGCAGAGTACTAGATGGTAGCGTAAATTTCAGTAGTTTCGCTATTTGGATGGCACTTGATTTGAGAAGTGCTTTGAACTGTTATATTGTCCAACAGTAAAACCGGCTCTTCGTTTCATCCATAGGGATCCTGAACGACCAAGAAATAACGAAATTTCATTTAAAAATATTACTGTATTTTCTGTTCATATTCGATCGAATTTACATAATCTGTGCCTTGACGTTTGGAGACTGTTCTGAAAATATCGAATTTACATAATCTGTGCCTTCGCGTTTGGGGACTGTTCTGAAAATGTTTGATAATCACTGGGCATGGAAAGATATTTAACTATTAAATATTTAGCAATAAAGATTAACTTGTCAATTTTTCAGACAAAAAGGAATCTTTATATCCAACTGTTTGCAAGATAATCATAATAATTTATGTAGTACTTTAAGTTTATTGTCGGAATCATAATTCTAGTTTTAAAAATAAATTTTAAAATTTTAAATTTTAAAATAAGAAATTCAGTAGCGAAAATAATTTCACAGTTCAATTTCTTTATCCTTAAAATAATTTAGTTTTAATAGTATATCACAATGCAAATTAAATTGAGGAGATCGATTAAATTTTTATTCGTAATTCAGTTTTTTTCTTTTATGACGGGGATTGTTTCACCCATAAGAGCGTCAGGTTTTTCACTAGGGACTATAAAGTATAGCCCGACAATTGATGCCTAACCGTTCTGCGATTGGTTATTACGAAAGGCCAAGTATACACTCCAAGAAGAGGGGATTAAATCGAACTCCTTTACGAAAAGGGGGCGGGGGTGGCTCAGTCGGTAGCGCGCTAGGCTCGTAATCTGTAGTTCCCAGGTTCGAGTCCCAGCTGGGTCAGCGTTGAGATTTATCTCCGTAAAATTCCCCGCCCTGCCCACGGTCAGTAGGGGACACCGATGGGCTTGGAAAGGCCGCCGTCCGTCGGATAGGACGTTAAGCCGTGGCCCTGTGTGCGGGAGAGACATACCCTGTGCACGTTAAAGAACACGCTGGATGGCCTTGACTGGAGGCTACCATCTGTTTCCTAACAGCTGTTCCAGTGGGTCCCTTCCCCCAACCTTCTCTGAGCCTTCGGGGTCCATGTGATCTGGCCATTTAGCCCATGGTGTACAAAAAAGTGCCGCTCAGAGGTAAAACAACCCAACCTTTACGAAAAGAATCAAAAGAAACTCGGAAATTATTTTTTTAGGACTCTTTACTTTTAAATTTCTTATAATTCATCCATAAGATAGTTTGATAGGAAAATTATCCTCTCAGTTTTGGGTCAAGGCACAGATTATGTAAATTCGATCGAATATGAACAGGTATTGCCTATTGAAAAGGTCTCGTGTAGGAATTCAAACAATTCGATTCTCCACATTGCTTATGTGGCAGTAAAGGTTTTTTGGATTGCTCTTCATATGAAGGTAAGAGAATTTTAATAACATGGGGCGGCTCAGTCGATAGCGCGCCAGGTTCGTAATCTGCAGTTCCCAGGTTCGTGTCCAACCTGTGCCAGCGTTGAATTTATCTCCGCAAAACTCGCTACCCTCGGTCAGTAGGAGACACTGTGCTTGAAAAAGCCGCCGAATGAGATATTAAACCGTGACTCGGTGTGCGGCAGAGCCATACCCTGTGCACGTTAAAGAACACGCTGGATGGCCTTGACGGGAGGCTACCCATCTGTCTCGACGGCTGTCCTGTGGTCTCCACCCCTAACTTGTGAGCCGTCGGGTTCCTTGTGACATGGCCATTTAGCCAATTGTGTGCAAAAAATTGCATATCAGAGGTAAAACCCAACATAACGGGGAAAAGTTTTACATCCCTAACTTGCAAGACCTTAACTCAAGAGAATATTTGTTTTTAGAAGTCTTGTAAATTAAGTAAAATGACTATAAACCTCGCGTAGGAAAAGATTTTAATAAACAAAATTTGGAGTCTGAAGAGATTAGAAGGCATTATGCCCAAATTTATGGGATTGTTGCTTATAAATAAAAGTTGCGTTTTTAACCTGAGTATCACTTTTTTTGCAGACAATGGGCTAATGGAAAAGTCTCAAACCTCAAGGGCGTAGAAGGTTGGAAAGGAGACCCCCTGAACAGCTGTTAGGATACAGATGGAAACCTGGCAAGGCCATCCAGCATGTTCTTTAACGTGCAGATTGTAGGCTCTCCGATACACAGAACTACGGTTCAACGTCCCATCCGACAAACTGCCGGCTTTCCAAGCCCAACCGTGTCTCCTTTTTACACCGAAGGCAGAATGGCAATTGGAGTAGAAGTTAGCTTAGTTGGTACCGTACTAGGCTCGTAATCTGAAGTTCTCAGGTTCGAGTCTCAATTATACCTGAGTTAAGATTTATCTCCACTAAACCTGAATTCTGGCCTCGGCGAGAAAGTGGACATTAGTTGGAAAAGTCGTGGTCTGTCGGATGGGACACTAAGCCATTCACCCCATGTGGAGGAGAGCCATTTTTTAACCAGTTGCATATTTAATGCAAACGTTTTGGCTCTCCACATGGTGTTGAAAGGATCCATTATATAGCCTTGACATGAGGCTTCCATTGTCCTAACAACTGCCCAGTCGGTAGCGCGCCAGGCTCGTAATCTGTAGTTCCCAGTTTCGAGTCCCGGCTGGGTCAGCGTTGAGATTTATCTCCGCAAATTTCCCCACCCTGCCCACGGTCAATAGGGAACATCGATGGGCTTGGAAAGACCGCCGTCCGTCGGATGGGACGTTAAGCCGTGGCCCCGTGTGCGGGAGAGAGCCATACCCTGTGCACATTAAAGAACACGCTGGATGGCCTTGACGGGAGGCTACCATCTGTCTCCCAACAACTGTTATCCAACCTTCTCTGAGCCTTCGGGGTCCATGTGACCTGGCCATTTAGCCCATGATGTGCAAAAAAGTGCCGCTCAGAGGTAAAACAACCAACTGCCCAGTCACCTTCCCCTACCCAACTCTGTGCCACTGGGATCCTTGTGTTATTAGTTAGCGCATTGTGTGGAACGAGTGCCGTTCAAAGGAGAAACAAGAACAGTAGGTTTTTAAAGCTTACCTAAATAAGACTCTCAGCTGTAAATTGCGCATGAGAGCTGTTAACATTTTTTCTTATTTCAAAACAAGTGTTTGAAAACTGTTGAATTATATCACGGATATTTTGTAAATAAGTTTGAAACATTTTATCCATTGACCAATAAAACCAGCTATTTGATATTTTTTCTTTTTCCCCAGTAAATATCAGCAACACGTGAAGGTTTCACAGGATGTTCCATCTTCGCCTTCACTTCATCTCTTCGGATTAAGAGGTAAGCAGGGTTGAAATATTCATTTTTATTACTCAAATTATTTGCGTTTAAAAAGTTCGTTGGTTATCGATGTTACTGGCTTTCAAAACAGTGCGTTAAATAAAGGTAGTAATTAATCTCCGAACTGACTTCAAACAGTAAATGCTTTTTAAGACTCGGTTTATTGCTGCTAAATTTCTCTCCACACTGCTTTCTGTGAGAAAGGATGTTTGTTCAGACGATAGTGTATCAGGCTCGTAAACTGCAGTTCCTAGGTTCGAGTCCCAACTCTGCCTGTGTTAAGATTTACCTCCGCTAACTCCCACCCTCCCTTATTGAAGCGGGGCGGGGGTGGCTCAGTCGGTAGAGCGCCAGGCTCGTAATCTGTAGTTCCCAGGTTCGAGTTCCAACTGGGTCAGCGTTGAGATTTATCTCCGCAAAATTCCCCGCCCTGCCCACGGTCAGTAGGGGACACCGATGGGCTTGGAAAGGCGGCCGTCCGTTGGATGGGACGTTAAGTCGTGGCCCCGTGTGCGGGAAAGAGCCATACCCTGTGCACGTTAAAGAACACACTGGATGGCCTTGACGGGAGGCTACCATCTGTTTCCCAACAGCTGTTCCAGTGGGTCCCCTCCCCCAACCTTTTGAGCCTTCGGGGTCCTTGTGGCCTGGCCATTTAGTCCATGGTGTGCAAAAAAGTGCAGCTCAGAGGTAAAACAATCCAACCCTTATTGAAGGGATAGGACGTAAAGAGGTGCACCCGCGTTCGGGAGAGTTATATACCCTCTGCACTTTAAAGAACACGCTGGATGCCTTGACGGAGCTACAATTAGTGATAACAGCTGTTCAGTGGGAAGTTGGCTTTATCACTTTCTCCAACCACTTATGAGCCCTTGAGGTCCTTGTGATCTGGCTATTTAGTCCATTGTGTGCAAAAAGAATGCCGCTCAGAGGTAAAACATCGCAACCCAAATGAAAAATATTTCATCTGCTAAATTAACAAAGGCGAAACAATTACGGAAATGCAAGTAATTATAAAATAAATGCATTAGTTACCAAGAAAAATGCTTTTGTATCAGCAATTTTTCCACGTTGAAATAAATTAAGGACAATGCATAATCCACATTGTATTAGTTATAATTAAAAATATATGCTTTGGCTCACGAATTAGTTTTGAAATGTAAACATTTGACAAAATTTGTTTTATAGCATAAAGATGTGATAACAGTTAATGTATCGTATACATGGTTTTGGCTTCACAGCAATGAATGCAAATTTTTTCCATTGCTTAGTTTTTAGGTATATTTTAGTTTTTTTTTATCTCATTAGAAACTAGTTTAAATAATGGAACTGTTAGTCTATATAGATTTGCAAAATATAGATTTGCCGGAAAACATATTTGCAATATTTTGATAAAATAAATATTTAAAAAAACTAATCGTGGTAATATTTCAGCCCATTAATGACTGATAATGAAAGAATGAGGTAATTTTGCGGTCAAGTCTTAAGTAACGAGAAAACGGTCGGAAATATGCGGACCGTTGGTACCTATTACCATGTATGCATACTGTGGGAGAAATGCTAGACACATCTGAAAATCGAAATTTATTGCTTAAAGTACAAAGACACTTTAAATTGTAAACTACAAAAATTCAGTTCTACTGAAAGTATATAAAATTATACAAAAAATCATTTATACTTGTGTCCTCACATTCCAACTACCTATTGAGAGAAAATGGTTAATGGGATGTTTAAAGAAACTGTTTATTGAGAGAGGGAATGCCGACAATATCAAACAGCCCCCTAATCGCAGGCATAAGGCAAATTCCTCCACTAAAGACTGAAGCCATTTACATTGGAAAACCTTCTCCAATGTAGAATTTCACGATGTCTGTAGAAGCAAGAGTTAAGGTGCCTGCGATGACTTTTGCTCAGAATTATCCACCAGATAATAAAATGTATCCTGTGAATCTATTCAATTGGCAGTGTCAACGAACAAATATCAGGAAGTGGGGGGGGGGGACAGATCAAGGGAAAACACGAAGGTTTTCTTTTCCACAGAAGCCCACCGGTGCAGCAAATTCAGAATCCGTAATCAAGCTCAGAGCCATAATTCCGTTCAGGTAGGTAAATATGGTCAGCACCAGGACCCTGTGTGATTGACCACTCCTCAGCAAGATAGGAAAAAAGGTAGCCATAGTTGTCCAGATCAGTAGGCCAGTACCCTCCTCTTCCATTGACTTTCACAAGAATCTCTTTTGAAAGGTACTAACGGTCTGTACCACGAGAAGGCTGACATTAGGTGCTAGGCCTGGCCGGTTCTGTGCATCATCACAGGGGATTGGTGCATAGCCATCCTTCCAGTGATTATCTATATCATTTACAGACCTAAACCTAAATACAGCAATAATTAACAGGTGATATAACAACGATTATTATCGACGTCAGTTTGCAATACTAAAATGACTTTATATTCAGGAAATGGCGTTATATTCACGAAAAATTTCTTTCAGAAAGTCTTACGTGCTCTGCGTTCTATTACAAAAGAAAAAAAAATCTTATTACAAAAGGAAAACTGCTAGAGTGCATTAAAAAAATGCAACGGAAACAGTGCTTCTAAACAGCGAAATTGAGGTTTTATGCATGTTTAGCATTTAAAAAGAAACAAATTTTCACAACAGTTAATTATATTACCATAGTATTTTCCTCAGAAATAAGTATTTGAGAGCAGCAATTTGCATTTCCCATGTGCATAGAACCTAGAATTCATTTCTTACTATGCCTGAAGAAAAAATTGTTAAATTTAGTGGTAAACCACTCGTACAATACATAGAATATTGAGTGATTGGCGGCTGACTGACAGAGGAACCTTTGAACGTCTGGGTCGTAAATCTTCGGCAAAATCCAAAATTTTACCTCCGGCATGACCTTAGAGTTTAAATAGGTCACGTAGAGGTCAAATTTGTCTACGAGTACTAGAAAAATTGAAAATTGGTGTTTCGAGCTGTAGATGTAGGAAACGTTAGGTAATTTCGAATAAGGAGGGTCAAATTTAGATCTATCGATGCTAGTAATTGGTTCCTGGGACATTTCCAGTCGGAGATCTCGGAAATTATGCTAAATTTTGAATGTGGTTTTAAAGGTCGAAGTTGAAATTCCGATATAACCTTAGTAGAGAGCTAAAAGTAGGTAAATAGGGCTCTTTCGAGTATTTAGAACTTAAATATTAAAGACGTTCAGATTCGGTGTTGCGTTCAAGGTCAAATGGGGGTCGGAGTGACTATGTAGAAATCAAGAGTTGCCGAAGGGACCGTTTGATTCTAGTATTTACACATTCCTCCTATACTGGAGGCTTAGGAGAAAAGTGCTTTCCTTTCTAAAGTACGTTTCTAGAATTGATAACACCTGGGCAACAAATTTTCATAAGTCGTGCCTTTGAGATAAAAGTAGCCATTTCTTAAAGATTTGAAGGTGTTGAATATGACAATGAAAATGCAAAATTTGTTAAGATTTCTGAGAAATCCGCAATGGTTTCTTATATAATAGAGTAATTTGCCTCAAAGGCAATTACTCTATTATATAAGCACATATATCGGTAAAACTCCGCTTCTACTTCCGACACGTCGTTTTGCCCGTCGCTTGTACAGCTGCTCAGGATTATCTGTGGAGAGCATTCAACATTGAAGTGGGCCAGTTTTCCTGGTATCATTTCTCTATCGTTTCAACGCCCTGGTGAAAACGTTCACCGTGCTCATCACTAACCATACCGCAGTTGTCGGGGAAGAAATCTAAGTGGGAATGGAGAAAGTGGATCTTTAAGGACATATTGCAGTCAAGTTTGTGATAAGGAGACATGTCCTTAACCAGTTTCTTGTAGTTATCTGCCCTGATATTCCTGAGGAATTTAGTTGACACCAGACGAAACGCATCCCAAGCCATTTTCTCGTCACTCTGAAGCAGATTGTCGAACATCTGGTCTCTGAACAGCTCGCGGATCTGAGGACCCACAAAAATTCCCTCTTTAATTTTCGCTTCGCCGAGTCGAGAGAATTTGTCAGCAAAGTGCTTGAAAGCTGATGCAGTGCGGTTAATGGCTTTTACGAAATTTTTCGTCACAAGTAATTTAATGTGTAGGGACGATAGCAGGATTTTGTGCTTTCTGCCAGTGCTGGGTGTTCCACATTCTTCTCTCCGACCTTCAGAGATTTCCTCTGAGGTCAGTTTCTTTCCACGTAGTTCAAAATCTTTGCTCGACTGCCCCATTCACATAAAAAAGCAATACTTCGTATATCCCAGCTGCAGACCCATCATCAGAGCCACTACCTTCAAGTAGCAACAGAATGCCAGCCATACTTTCTGCATTTGAAGACATTTCAACAGCTGTTTTAGGTTGTCGTAGGTTTCTTTCATGTAGACAGTGTGTCCGACCGGAATGGATGGAAGTCTATTTCCATTATGCAACAACACTGCCTTGAGACTCGATTTCGAGGAGTCTATAAATAGTCGTCGTTCTTTAGGGTCATGTTTGATTCCGAGGGCATTCATCGGGCAATCTACATCGGAGCAGAACACAAGGTCATCTTCCTTTCTGAAGTAAGGTGCAAACTGCTCATGACAAGTTCGAAACGAAGTCACTCGGACATTTTCCTTGAAGATTCCATTGTTTGTCTTGATCCAAGTAACTCCGGCCTTGGACGCTCCAGATGGTGAACAAGATCGTTCATTTCTTCTTCGGTGAAAATGTGTAGCGCAGATGACGCACCGTTGCAGACGTATGGATCATCATTAGGCACCAAAGGCTGCGGAGAACCCGACGCTGGTTCGCTTCCATCGTCTGAATCGAAAGAAAATTATTTTGGAGGTTCGGGAATGGGAAGGCCTTCTCCGTGTGGAACTGGTTGGAGAGCAGATTGTATATTCGGGTACGGTATTGTCCACTTTTTCCTTGTTATGTCTCCAGAAACAGGTGGAACCATGCAGAAGTAGCAGTCGTTTGCATGATTGCTTGACCTCTCTCCAAACCATAGCAACAGCAGACTGCATCACCACTTTTTCGTCTTTCAGCCACTTTGGAAGATTTCTTGCACACGTACTGCAGCATATGTGTGGAGCCCAAGCTATGTCCTGGTTCTCGATCTTGCATCCAAAATAAAACCCTTACTCCGCTTTCACTATTGGAGTGATGGCCTTTTTCTGGCTTACAAATGTCATTTCCCCGCAAATACAACAAAATGTATCTTCACTATTAACACAGTTACGAAGCATCACTACTGCTGGATTAAAACTGCAAGCATCATTTGTGTTGCACTTATGACTCAGGGGTAAATGGGAGTCGCTCAAAAGACTTGCTCACACTACGAGACAATGTACAACTAACGATTGAATAATCTTTTGTCCGCGATCGTAAAGCTGCGATATTATGATTCAACTACATTGCATCAGACAATAATACCTCCGGGGGTTGTGTGTATGGTGGGCTGATGTAATATAATTAAAGGTTACAATCTGGAATTTAAAATACAGCGTTGCGAAATGGTTACCGATGTACTCAATGCGGGCTGAGTCCATCTCTCTTCTCTCCCTCTCCTAAACAAGAGCCAACCGACAAATTTTATTGTCATTTTCGTGTTCAGCACCTCGAAATTAGTAAAGATTGGCTATTTTCATTTCAAAGCTTTTTGTGTGTTGCCCAGTGTAATTTACGTTATTATGTTAAGGAGTTAAACCTAAAAATACAGTTTAGACTTCTGATTACTAATCTAGGTTTTGAGCAACGAGAATCAGCACATGAAAGAACAAGTTGCCAAATATGAAAGAAATTGTATCGAAGAGTCAAGTCATTAGGAAGATTCTATCCAAAGAACTAGATATATCACTAATCACACACACACACTTATAACACTAAATTTTTAATGTGATGATTACAAATAATTGTAACTCTTCGAAAAGTTTCTTATGAAAAGCCTAAGCACACAAATTGGACAAAAGTTTGCTTACATCATGAAAAGTTGGACTGCAATTGATGCATGATATCAAGCAAAGTAGAATAAAACTCATCCCCTCTGGAGAATATGGAAGTTCGTTTCCAAAGGAAACTAAGTTTATTTTCTCCCATTAGGAACTTCGAACAGTGGAAATTCGAACTAATGCATGATGGGAGGGGGAATACAAATGGTAATATTTCATTAGTACCTATAACTGAAAAGAACGTAATACAAAAAAACTCTTCCCCCATTTGTGGGCAATGATTTTCTCCATTCTTTTCATGATTTAATTATCAACAATGATATTCTACCACCAAAAGTTGAGATTCCATCGTAAATTAATCGTTTGCAATATTCGCAGAGCAAGAATCTCAATTATGAAGCAATTCGAAGTTTGCAATATTCATTTGGGTTTGACGTTTTTCCACAATTAGAGGGCGCAATTTTTAAGAGATTCGGAAAATGTGAATCGTGAAGTTTCATTTTCTTTTCGGTTGTATAAATATCTCCAAGAACAAAAAATGAAGATGGATTTAGGATGAAAAAGTGAAAAACAGGTTTTTACTGACTTCTAGGAGTGGGAAAAGAACGATTAGTCTTTCTGCAAAGTCAGTCTTTCGCGAAGCAAACTTGACGTCAGTGACAATCGTCACAATGAGTGACAATCGTCACATTTGAGCACTTGAAAAACTTAGTTTTGGAACATGTGAGACACCTGAAAGTGTATGAACTGGAATCTCGGGTGGAATGTATGTAAAGTGATCCACAGTAGACATAAGGAAACTATTTAACATACCAGAAATAAATAATATCTCCAAACACTTAGAATTTGCTGATGTTGTATTTATGATTTTTGTATAATATCTAAAATCGTTAATTAATTTGAAACAGCCCATTAATTAAAAAAAGCGAGAAATAGGACAGGGAGAGATTTTTTACTTCAAATTTAATTACGATTAAAAAGTTTTAAAACAAGGGATGCCAGTTACGTGACAAAATAGGAAAAATAAAGTGAAATGAAACAATATTCAGGAAAAGGAAATATCGGAAGTCGACATCGTTCAAATTTCTCTACAATTTATATTTTTATGCTTTCTTACGATATAATAGTAAAAGTCAATAGTGAAACTGGAATGAGAAAAGTGACAAATGAGACTGTAAAAGCAAAATAAAAAAACAATTTCATGAGAGCTGTACTGGGAGGCATGGTCCCCCTACACCTGGGCGTGGATCGAATTCTATTTAACATAGAGGGAAAATTCATTTACTTTCAATTTGACCTAAACATATTATAGAAAAGTTTTCAATTTTTCTGATAGCTATGCTATAAATTATTTTTAGGAATCATTTTTAACATTTCTAGCAAAAACGTTAGAAATTTGTTTTTAATGTCGAACGGATCACGTAAATGACTTAAGATCAACGACCAGTTTATCCTCGGTGCAAATTTCGTTGCTATAAACCACTTCTGCATCAGAGTTGAAATTTGTAGTATCTCCCCTCTTAATTGCACATATAAAGCACTCACTATCAGCCATACACACACAATGTCTTACAGGTGGAGCATGCACGTCTGATTTTCTCATTAGAAAGAAGAAAAAATTCGCCAAGACTGTCGGGCTATTTCAATCTGCCGTATGAACAAATTAGTGCAATGCATGCTTTTTCATTGATTCTAGCAGTATTTTGATAAAAGCATAAGTAAACGTTCCGTACAGGTTTTTTAAATATTATACCTAACTTTTGACCGATCTCAAACCTACAGATTTGGCTCAGTTGGTAGTGCGCAAGGGTCGTAATCTGCAGTTCCCAAGTTCGAGTCTGTCTGTGCCAAAGCTGAGATTTAACTCCGCGAAACTAGGGCTCGGTAGGAAAAGACTTGTCAATAGGCTTGAAAAAGCCGCCGTCCGTAGTATAGAATGCTAAGCCTTTGCCCTCATGTGCGAGATCCAGAGACCCTGTACACGTTAAAGAACACCCTGGATGCTTTAGATAGATTTCCATTTAATAGCTGTTACACATGATACCCTTCACTACCTGAGGTTTTAGGGTCCTTGTGACCTGGCACATATTTCACCTGGTACACATACATATTGTGACCTGGTACACATTCGCTCGTGGTACAAAATTTCTCTCTGCACAAGTGTCATTCAGAGGTATAAAACTGTAATAGAATCCTACTTAGAACAAGGCCGCTCACAAATTCCCTTTCGCTCGCCATTCCAAATTTTAGTTTTCGCTCGTCGATTTTCTCTCCTAAGACTAGACTATTTATGCCTCAGAGGCACTTTTTTCACACAATGGTCTAAATGGCTAGGTCACAATCACCCTGAGGGTTTAGAAGTTTGGGGGAGGTAACCCACTGGATAACTGTTGGGAGACAAATGGTAGTCTCCCGTCAAGGCCATCCAGCGAGTGGGGCGGCTCAGTTGATAGAGCGCAAGGCTCGTAATCTGTAGTTCCCAGGTTCGAGTCCCAGATGGGTCAGCGTTGAGATTTATCTCCGCAAAATTCCCCGCCCTGCCCACGGTATGGGCTTGGAAAGGCCGTCGTCCGTCGGATGGGACGTTAAGCCGTAGCCCCGTGTGCGGCAGAGGCATACCCTGTGCACGTTGAAGAACACACTGGATGGCCTTGACGGGAGGCTACCATCTGTCTCCCAACAACTGTTCCAGTGGGTCCCCTCCCCCAACCTACTCCGAGCCTTCGGGTCCATGTGACCTGGCCATTTAGCCCATGGTGTGCAAAAAAGTGCCGCTCAGAGGTAAAACAACCCAACCACTTTTTTGGGTGTTAGGATTGTTGGAAAATTACGTTTCATTGCACATAACAATTCGCTTGAAAAACTGGTCCGTGGATTAGCAAGGCGTTTCTTGCAGACTTCGATACGACTGTTCAGTAGTCAGTTCACGTGGAACACTTCGGCAACTTGTTACGGAGTTGCCGAAGTGTTTTTTCCTTGTGCAAAGCAAACCTTGCGGATGCTTGCAAGATGCTTTGTGCACCATAGTAGTTTGTAACAAAGTGCGGACGAGATCCTGCGAGTGCTTATTGATGGATCACCTTCAATAGTGGCACAAAATATTGCAATCGACAGATATTGGCCGTTCGATCGCGGCTTCCGAGGTTTGTATCGCCACTTTTGTTCAATTTTGCTTCAAGAAGTCGGCGTGAATGGGAACTGGTTTCTTACCTCCCACTTCGTATACTTCTTTGGTAGCTTTTTTTCAGTGAAAACTAATATTCGCACGACTTTCATTTTTATATTATTCGCTCGTGGTACAAAGTTTCTAAAGAATGAAACTACGACTCCGATACTTATAAAAAAAAATTATAGACTGACCCAGTGGACTTTATACTTTCCTATTTAGTACTATGTTCGGAGGTAGGCAAAGCGGTTTTGTCACACCTTGCATGGTGAAAAACGCATTTATCAATCATCCTGGTATTAAGAATTTTATACAGAAGTACCCCGCTTTACGATGATCCGCTCATGACTATTTTCAGTTACGACCAATGCCCATTTTTACGCCGCCGCATTCGTTCGTACGACTGTTTCAGCGACATGACTCTGCCGTGAATCAAAGCTGGCTAAAGAGGGATGACTGTATAGCAAATATGGCGCAGCGTTAGTAACTGACAGCAGCGCCACGAGCTACATTTCTTCGGCAATATTTTGCCATGCTGCGAACACGTGCCAAAAGCAGGTGGTGTTTTGCATAGCATTGCGCGCAATTGGTCGGGCCAATGCATTAAGCACGTGACTCTTTACCATTTGTCTCCCAACAGTGAAATGAAGTCTCCCGTCAAGGCTATCCAGCGTGTGGGGCGGCTCAGTTGATAGAGCGCAAGGCTCGTAATCTGTAGTTCCTAGGTTCGAGTCCCAGATGGGTCAGCGTTGAGATTTATCTCCGCAAAATTCCCCGCCCTGCCCACGGTCAGTAGGGGACACGGATGGGCTTGGAAAGACCGTCGTCCGTCGGATGGGACGTTAAGCCGTGGCAACGTGTACGGGAGAACCATACCCTGTGCACGTTAAAGAACACGCTGGATGGCCTTGACGGGGGGCTACCATCTGTCTCCCAACAGCTGTTCCAGTGGCTCCCCTCCCCCAACCTTCTGAGCCTTCAGGGTCCATATGACCTGGTCATTTAGCCCATGGTATGCAAAAAAGTGCCGCTCGGAGGTAAAATAACCCAACCCATCCAGCGTGTTCTTTAACGTGCGTAGGGTATGGCTCCCTCGCACACGGGCCAAGGCTTAATATCCCATCCGTCGAACGGCGGCTTTTCCAAGATCATCGGTATTCCTGTCCTGAGCGAGGACTGAGTTTTGCCGAGATAAATTTCAACGCTGGCCGAGGCAGGACTCCAACCTGAGAACTGCAGATTACGAGCCTAGCGCGCTACCGACTGAGCCACCCCCGCTCCTACTAAACTGAGTGCCCCAATACTTATCGTAATGTGAGTAGAAATCCGCATCAAGAGATCCATAACTTTGAAAATTGCCAAATTTTTTTGTTGTAAACAAACTTGTCATAAATTCGAGATATTCTCAAATCTCGAATATAAATTTTCAAAAATATTACTTTCGTATTATAAGTTATTAACACTAGACTGCAGATGAGCTTATATCAAACACTTATCAATTTTAAAGACTATATACACGAGCTTCTAAAACTAAGCAAATTTCTAAAATGATTTGTTACAACCAGTGTTGGCAAATCAAAAGAGAAAGGTGTTTACGTTCCATCGTTAGAGCAATAATTGTTACATATTTTTTCTATTATAATTAAAATTATTTTGCACTGGTAAAACAAATTAAGTTCTTTTACTATACGAGGTGATTATACATAATCTGATACATTTTAAATTAAAGATTGCAATGAAGCTTACACCATTGTAAAAAAAAACGTTTTGGCGCTCCATTTGGAGTTTAATATGTGGATTGTTCAAGCTTTAATTCTTTAATTTGAAATTAAAAAATTGGATCTGTCGGAGGCGTTTCCTGGCTGCCTTGTTCATCACATGTAATCCCATCTCCCATCCTTAAGGGAACTTTGTTGAAAATGAAGTTTTATTCCATCATTGAATTAAAATTTAAAATACAATAAAAATCTCTTGGGGGAAAATCGATCGTCATATGCTGGAAAATGTTTGATAGGATACAATGGTTTATATAATAAACTAACGCACACTGAATTTAATAGAATACCAAAAAATTACTTTTCAAGTTATTTCCAATGGTGTCATTTCTGTAGAAAATTAAGTGATTTTGGTTTATAAAAAAAAACTAGATCATTTGTAATCAACCTGTAATAAAAGAGCTGCTTGCTACGAAGGTCTTACGGGAGCATGTCAGTTTCATATACGTCTGACTTTTATAGGTCTGTGTTGGGTTGTTTTACCTCTGAGCGGCACTTTTTTGCACACCATGGGCTAAATGGCCAGGTCACATGGACCCCGAAGGCTCAGAAGTTTGGGGGAGGGGACCCACTGGAACAGCTGTTGGGAGACAGATGGTAGCCTCCCGTCAAGGCCATCCAACGTGCTCTTTAACGTGCACAGGGTATGGCTCTCCCGCACACGGGCCACGGATTAACGTCCCATCCGACGGACGGCGGCCTTTCCAATCCCATCGGTGTCCCCTACTGACCGTGGGCAGGGCGGGGAATTTTGCGGAGATAAATCTCAACGCTGACCCAGCTGGGACTCGAACCTGGGAACTAGTTTACGAGCCTGGCGCGCTACCGACTGAGCCACCCCCGCCCCTATAGGTCTGAGAAATGCGAAACCTCCAGCAGAAAGACAACACAGAAAAGAAACCTATTTAGTTTTAACTTCATACTTGAAAAGCCTTACTATCTAATGCCCAAGATAATTTTGATTCTAGGTGTTTAAGCAGTAATTCTCTTTATCTTGCTCACATAGGACACGAAAACAGGCCGAACGCAGTAGACAAGCGCCTTAACCAGTCGATCACCTGAACAATATGTTAGTACTTTAAATGTAAAATGGGGCGGGGGTGGCTCAGTCGGTAGCGCGCCAGGCCAGCAATCTGCAGTTCCCAGGTTCGAGTCCCAGCTGTGTCAGTGTTGAGATTTATTTCCGCAAAATTCCCCTCCCTTCTCACGGTCAGTAGGGGACACCGATGGGCTTGGAAAGACCGCCAGATGTCGGATGGGACCTTAAGCCGTGGCTCCTTATGCGGGAGAGCCATGTGTGCACGTTAAAGAACACGCTGGATGGCCTTGACGGGAGGCTACCATCTGTTTCCTAACAGCTGTTCCAGTGGGTGCCCTCCCCAACCTTCTCTGAGCCATCGGGGTCCATGTGACCTGGTCATTTAGCCCATGGTGTGCAAAAAAGTGCCGCTCAGAGGTGAAACAACCCAACCCCCTTAAAGAGCCAGAAGCACAAACTTTGCTTTAATTTCTCCCTTTACTCAGGGAAATATTAGATTACAGGTTATATGCTGACTCTCGGGGATCAACCAAAACGGGTATGAAAGTTTCCGGGTTATTAGCAATTATTGATAATAGTTGCCATCTGTTAATTTCTTTCTGCTTTCGCGTGATAAAGCCATAGTTTTGGAAATATTTTTAGTCAGCAGCTAAAAGGGAAGCACGAGTGAGATACTCGGGTTTTCGAACGCCTTCGAGTTTGAGTTTTTTTTATAGAACGGAGTAAATCTGCTAGTTTTTTATAATGTGGGACACTGTTAGTCAGCCCCACTGGTGCTGACTGCTCTGAATCCAGCCATATGGCCGGGGTGGAACGTAACCCCTACACTCTGCGTCCTCCACAATCACCTTGAACTTCAGTGGCAAATTTTGTAAGTTTAAGGTTTGAGATACTTTGGTGTATTTAAGCTATTGCTGTAAAACAAGCAGGACTGTATCTAGGGGTTGGGGGACATGACCCCCCCCCCCTTCAGAATGCTAGTAAGGGTAATGAAGGCAGAAAATTACTTAATTGATGCAATTTTCAAGAAATGTTTAGGGGAAGATGGCTCAGTCGATAATAAGCCTTGTTCATAATCTGCAGTTCCCAGGTTCCAGTCCCAGCTTGGCCAGCTTTGAGATTTATCTCTACAAAACTGTACCCTACTGACCGAGGGCAGGGAGAACACTGATCTTGAAAGGCCGCCGTCCGTCGGATGAGACGTTAAGCCGTGACACTGTTCAGGAGAGCCATACCTTTGCGTTAAAGAAAACGCTGGAAAGGGAAATTCCACATTAAAACAGCTCCATGAAACGACCCATTTTGACGGCATGGAGCACATAAAGGTATACGAGAGAGCATCTGCATAACAGCTGTCCAGTGGATACCCTGCCCCCAACTTTCAATCTTCGGGTCCTTGGCGATTTAGCCCATTGTGTGCAAAAAAGTGCCGCTCAGAGGTAAGCACAAACAGCCCAAGAAATTTTACAAAGACCTGTAATAAAGAGGGAAAAATGTGAAAAATCAATTAGAAATAGTTGCTTCCACCTCTACATTTTTCCGGCTCAATTGTTTCTTGCACCCTCCCACTTGTTTTTGTAGATCTGGGCCTGATATCAAGTAAGTATATATTTTACAAACAGTAAATAATCGATATAGCTGCAAATTCTTATGTAATCGCCAGTTTAAAAATTTGTGGCCACGATACCAATGAAAATACTTCCTAGTTACGTATCTGATACGAGTAATCTGGTACTATTCTTTAAAGGCACAAATGGTTCCAAGAGACTATTTTTTTTTTCCTGGTCCTAATAACAAGTTGCATGTTCGAATGGAGATGAATAGTCTATATTAAGTCCTTTTTCGTAAGACCTGTTATTGCCTTGCTGGAAAATGTGATGGAATGCAATGCGTTCTCACGACAACATTCATTTTCATACAGCATCTTTATCAGTGAAAAATTTGTTTCAAATCCCGACGATGGAAATTCCACATTAAACAGATTCGTGAAAGCGACCCATTTTGAGGCATGGAGCACATAAAGGTACATCTGAAAAGTATTCGAAGAGAGGATTCCAAAAATGTTTAGAAGCATAGACGAGAATGAAGTGCAGGGGGGCAAATGAGGAGTACTTTGCCGCCTCGAGGATATCGCGTTGCTCATGTGACACTGCAGCTGACGGGATCTGGGTTCGAGTTCCGAATGGTATGTGTAGAGCAGGAAAAACCTGGTAAAACTTCTAGGTTATGTCTGTCCTTTGTGTAGGTAAGTAGCTTCTATTTTTATTTTAGAATATATCAACTTTGATTTCTGCAATTTATCAATTTAGCTTTTTGCCTCACCTCGTATAGTAGAACGTTATTTAGAACCTTCAATCGCCCCCCCCCCCCTCCTGCCAGTTTAAAAAGTTGAACGATTAAATGTCGCTTATCTTTTAATCCCCCTTTTCCCTCAACTACGAAGTACTCCATCAGTTGGGGGCGAGAGTGGCTCAGCGGTAATGCGCCAGACTCGTAATCTGCAATTCCCAGGTTAGTCACAGCTGGGCCAGCGCTGGGTTTATCTCTTCAACTGCTCGCCCTGCCCACTGTCAGTAGGGACACCGATGGACTTGGAAAAACCGCCTCCGTTGGATGGGACGTTAAGCCGTGGTGCTGTGTGCGAGAGCCACACCCTGTGCACGTTAAACAACGTTGGATGGCCTTGATGGGAGGCTAGTCTGTCTCCCAACAAGTGTGTTTCTCCAACAACTCTAGCCTCCCATCAAGTGTGGGTCCACCCAATTTCTGTGGGTCCATTCCAACATTGTCTTCGGGGTCCTTGTGACCTTGCCATTTAGCCCAACGTGTACAAGAGTGCCGCTCAGAGTTAAAACAACCCATCAGTCAAACTGGTTTCATACTTGACACTTCATGCTGCGTTAAAACTCTAAAACTGAACTTCGGGTTTAAAACTATTATTTTCGTACTTCATTCAGAAGGGGGGTCGAGGGAATAGAAAGGACCCATATACTTTCAATAAAGGATTTTTAGCGTTAAAACTAATACACCCTGTTGAAACTGGGTCGGGGTTGGCTCAGTTGGTAGCGCGTCAGGCTCGTAATCTGTAGTTCCCAGGTTCGAGTCCCAGCTGGGTCAGCGTTGAGATTTATCTCCGCAAAATTCCCCGCCCTGCCCACGGTCAGTAGGTGACACCGATGGGCTTGGGAAGGCCGTCGTCCGTCGGATGGGACGTTAAGCCGTGGCCCCGTGTGCGGGAGAGCCATACCCTGTGCACGTTAAAGAACACGCTGGATGGCCTTGACGGGAGACTACCATCTGTCTCCCAACAGATGTCCCCAGCCTTCTCTGAGCCATCGGGGTCCATGTGACCTGGCCATTTAGCCCATTGTGTGCAAAAAAGTGCCGCTCAGAGGTAAAACAACCCAACAACCTGGTCATTTAAACACTGAAAAAAATGCCGCTCAGAGGTAAGGTGGCAGAGGATCTGTTATTTTATGCTCGGTTAAAATTCGAATCTTTACTAGTTTTCAGAGTATAACAACTGAATTGTCTTCAGTGTCTGGTTCCAGATTTCCCCTATTTCTGTTCCCTATTGCACCTTCTACAGGATTTAACTTTTGATGCAACACTTGTATTTCAAACGGTAGTTAGATTTTTCCACTTCAATGGGGGCGTGAGAGTCGAGGGATCCGTTAAATATCTACAGAAAATTTGGGACTTGAAGTTTTTCTATAATAGAATAACACATTCTATAATAGAATCGGATTTCAAAACCTGGCACCCATTCTCTTTAGTTCGTCATTTCGAATTTTCGATTTTGCAAATCGAATGTCGATGGGCTTTCCACTAGTATGGTTTTTTTTTCAGTCATTCAAAACTGTAATAAACAGATTTCAGCGACGGTATAAGTAGCTTAAAGTTCTAAAGATTCATTCGAAAATTAATGTAAGGGAAAATGAAGCTCCAAAAGAAACAAACACTCGTTGAATATGGCTATTCTTGGTAACTGGTGCATAACTTTCTTTCAAATTACGAACTTGTGGAAACGGGTTTTTATGTAATTTAAAAAAAGTTAACGATTCGTCAAGCCTTTGGGGCGGGGATGGCTCAGTCGGTAGCGCGCCAGGCTCGTAATCTGTAGTTCCCAGGTTCGAGTCCCAGCGTTGAGATTTATCTCCGCAAAATTCCCCGCCCTGTCCACGGTCAGTAGGGGACACCGATGGGCTTGGAAAAGCCGCCGTCCGTCGGATGGGACGTTAAGCCGTGGTCCCGTGTGTGAGAGAGCCATACCCTGTGCACGTTAAAGAACACGCTGGATGGCCTTGACGGGAGGCTACCATCTGTCTCCCAACAGCTGTTCCAATGGGTCCCCTCCCCCAACCTTCTCTGAGCCTTCGGGGTCCATGTGACCCGACCATTTAGCCCATGGTGTGCAAAAAAGTGCCGATCAGAGGTAAAACAACCCAACTCGTAAAATCCGCCGTCTATCGGATGTTAAGTTAGGCCGTGACGCCGTATACAGCAGAACTATACCCTGTGCACGTTGAAGAACAAGTTGTGACCTGGCCAATTATGTACGGAAATCTGTCGATTAGATGTAAACTAACCCAACTTATGGACAGTCAAGCCAATGGCGGAATTTCGGAAATGCGATAAAAATTATCTTAAATGACCTGGTTTTCGGAGGTAAAAATTTAAGTTTTCTTGTCTTCCTATTGCTTTTCTAATTTGTCGGTTTGTGGATTTGTTAAAATAGTTGTTCCATATCTTTCGAACGCGAAGGCAAAACATGATTTATGTGTGAAATCAAATCTTATGACGCGAGGAGTGTCGTAGACTATAAAAAACACCCTCATGGTTTCTTCCTCCCTAAAAAAGAGAACTACGAAAACCATTGTTTCGCTACCTTTTTCGGGAGCGAGGGCCTACAATTATGAGTTAGGTGTTAAATGGAAGTTCATATGAGGATCATCGTAGACTATTTCGGTTTTTGTCCCTCTCCCCCTCAAAAAAATTCCTCCCCACCCAAAAAGCTGATTTTTCGCGGCGTCGACATTGAGTCTTATCTCAAAGCTAGAGATGTCTCCAATGTCTTGGGCTACCTCAAACACTACTACAAAAAGGAGGTAAAATGTGGTCAATGTTTGAGTCACATATCACACTAATTTCTGCAGGTAAGATCTTTTAGTGACAAAAAATATATAAATTAAGATAAGCAGTTTTAAAAAATTTCTTTTAAGCGAGCTTTAAAAGGTAGAAAATGAAACCAAAGGACATTGATGGTGCAATTAGGTATAAGCGGAATTCACTTGAAGATAGGGCGCCGGTAATCTTGTTCAAAAAGGAAATCTACATCCTATCTTCCTTTGAAGTGAATTCCGCTGATACCTGATTGCACCATCGGTATTCTTTAGTTTTCTTTTAAACTTTTTATGGAGCACATGGGGAACATAAGTATTTTGTTTAAATCCTAAAACTTCAGGCGTGAAACATCAAGTTCCGGTGAATTAAGCTCAATTAGCGATTTTTACTCGCTCGGATTATTTTCTATATCGAAATTGAATCTTGCGTATTTAAGTGTTTTCAACTTTTGTGCATATTTTTGTAGTTAATGCAAACTGCAATCGCAGAGTTGGTTGCTGAAAATCGCCGTAAATAGCTAATCTGTTAAGGAGGATGCGAGGAGTTGAATGCTTTTCATTGGGGATTATGTATAGCCCGGATCTAGGGATGTTAGTAAGGGATTTATAAAGGTCCAGGTATCCTAAGAGAAACATTTGGGGTCTTATGGTGTGTAGTTGAAATGATCTCTACAATTGTGAAAGCAATTCACAGAAATATTTGGGGCGCCTCAGTAGCTAGGGCCCTAAGAGGTCGTTTAGTCCAGGGGCGGATTTACCGATAAGAGGAGAGGCCTTTCCCCCCCCCCCCAATCTACCTTTTGAGAACCCTAATAATAGGAATGAGGTACTAAAAATATTAAACCTACATCATTCAGGCCTGGATCAAGGGAAAAAGTTTTAATTTATCTTCCTACAGTGCCCTAAAATGTAGAAAATAAACCTAAAGAATATCAAAGACGCAATCAGTCACTGAGTTCGTATTCATTTCAAAGGAAGATAAGGAGCTGGCAATCTCATTGAATAGGTAAATCGGTACCCTAGCTTTTTAAAGTGAATATGAAATCAGCTACTGATTGCACCATCGATATGCATTAGGTTTATTTTCTACTTTAAAGGGCCCTGTCGGTTTATATGCCAAAGTAGATCTGAGAGGATGGCAAGACCTCAGCAGAAAAACAACACATACAACCATGCCTTATCCGGGGCTCGAACCCAGGTCCCTTAGATCAGTAGCCAAGCGCGCTAACCACTCGGCCATGGGACGGCTTATCTTCCTTTAGGGCCCTTTAAAGTAGAAGGGCCCTATGGGAAGATAAGCCGTCCCATGGCCGAGTGGTTAGCGCGCTTGGCTACTGATCTAAGGGACCTGGGTTCGAGCCCCGGATAAGGCATGGTTGTATGTGTTGTTTTTCTGCTGAGGTCCTCCCATCCTCTCAGATCTTCTACTTTGGCATATAAACTGACAGGCTCCTGTCAGACCTCTGTGGCAAGCAGCTGCTTGAGGGGGTATTTATTATTTTTATTTATAGGAAGATATGTATTTTTAGCGACAAAAAATACCTACATTCAAAACCTTTGACTGAAACATCGAGCCCGTTTTCCCCGATTTTAGAATTGTTTCAAGCATCCCATGGCATTGGAGACGTCAAAAGTTTTAATTTGAGATGCGACTCGCCCCCTTTTATCAGGGGAATAGTGGGGCAAAACTGGAAATAGTTTACGACCGTCATACGAGTTTTCAATTAACACCTAAACTCGTAACTGTAGGCCCTCGCTTTCGGAAGATATAGTAGAACGACTTTCACATTACCGTTTTAAGTGGGGAAAAAAAGCATGAGGGGTCAATTTGTTTTATAGCCTAAGACTCCCCGCGTCACAAGCTTTCATTTGGCACATAAATAATTTTCTCCATCGCGTTCGAAAGATGTTGGTTGGACAAAACGTTGTTCAACCACAAATGTCAAAGCCAAACACAGTAGGAAGATAAGTAATAATAAATGTAAGGGGACGCAGAAGAAAAGTAAAAGGGGACCAGGAGATTGGATTTCGATTGCAGTACAAAATTTCGCCTTCCGTTCTATATAGGTCTTTAACTCATTTTCTTAAAATGAGTGAAATATGCACAAGTTTAATATTTTTTTTTTCTATTACCCTTACGAACCTTCTCAAAGGGAGGAAGATCTTGTCCTCCTCAGATCCGATTCATCGCACGTATTTTTCAAGAAATGTTCTTAGACTTCCTAAAGCAGACAAAAATTAAAATGAATGGGAATCCAGTTACTTGATCGCTCTCCAACCTTCTTTACCTATCTTCCTATTGTTTTTGGCTGACATTTGTCAGTTTGTGGATTTGACAAATCGTTGTTCCACCATATCTTTCGAACGCGATGGAGAAATTTAATGATTTATATCAAATTAAAGTTTGACGTGTGGAGTGTCATAGGCTATAAAACGGACTCCCCGTGCTTTCTTCCCCCCCTAAAAAGGTGAGGAAATGAAAATGATTGTTACCCTAAACGCGAGTGCGGAAAGTAATAAGCTATGTATCAAATGAAAGCTTGGGACACGAGAGTGTCAAAGGTTACAAAAATTATTCCGTTTTAGGGGGAACATAGAACGACTTTCAAACAACCCGTTGCTATCTTCCGAACGCTAGGGCCTACAGTTATGAGTTAGGAGTCAAATGAAAGATCGGAGAATGACGGTCGTAAACTATTTCGAATTTCGCCCCCCCCCCACCCACTATTCGTCTCTGATAAAGGGGTGGGGACAATTTTCGCAGGTTGTGTGACATTTTTTGAGATGACACTTTAACAAGTCAAAAGGTTTAATTTGAGATGAGACGTCTCCAATGTCAAGGGCTACCTCAAACATGACTCCAAAAGGGAAAATGTGCTCGATGTTTGAGTCGTAAAAGGTTTTGAAGGTAGGTATTTTTAGTGACAAAAAAATTAAAACAAATTTAAAAGTGCCTATTTTCCTATACGGCCCTAGGGGTGGTGGAAGAAAGTAGAAAGCAAATATAAAGCATATCGATGATGCAATCAGCCACTAAGTTCGTATTCTTTTCAAAGGAAGATGATTTAATGATTATAACATTGGGCGTAGATTCACCTAAAAGACTGTATTCAGTTCAAAGGAAGATAGGAGCAAACTCAGTGACTGATTGCACCATCTATGATTTAGGTCTATTTTCTACTTTTTAGGGCCCTATAGAAAGATAGGTATATTTGAAATTTTTTTTCGTTGTCACTAAGAACACCTACCTTCAAAAACTTCATTTGATGTGACTCGAACACGTCGTTTGCATTTTCCTTCCCATTTGGAGCGGGGCGGGGGTGGCTCAGTCGGTAGCGCGCCAGGCTCGTAATCTGTAGTTCCCAAGTTCGAGTCCCAAGTTCAGTCAGCGTTGAGATTTATCTCCGCAAAATTTCCCGCCCTGCCCACGGTCAGTAGGGGACACCGATGGGCTTGGAAAGGCCGCCGTCCGTCGGATGGGACGTTAAGCCGTGGCCCGTGTGCGAGAGAGCCATACCCTCTGCACGTTAAAAGAACACGCTGGATGGCCTTGACGGGAGACTACCATCTGTCTCCCAACAGCTGTTCCAGTGTGTCCCCTCCCCCAACCTTCTCCGAGCCTTCGGGGTCCATGTGACCTGGCCATTTAGCCCATTGTGTGCAAAAAAGTGCCGCTCAGAGGTAACCCAACCCAAATCCCATTTGGAGTCGTGTACGATGTGCCCATGACACTGGAGACTTCACACTCCGCGAAAATCCGCTTCCTTTTTATCCCGAGGGAATAGTGGTAGAAAAATTCTAAATAGTTACGAATAATTGCCACGGTCAATATTTCATACCTAACTCGTAAGTGTAGACCCTCTTGTTCGGAAGATAAGAAAGGAAGCTAGGAGAAAGTAGGACTTTCACATTTCCCGTTTTTAGGGGGATGAAGAAAGCATGAGGGGGTCAATTTTTATAACTTACAACTCTCCCCTCATCAGAAGCTTTCATTTGACGCATAGCTTGTTACTTTCAGCACTGATGGTGAAGAGATACAGGGGATCAATAGTTTCCATATTTCCCCCTTTCTAGAAAGGAAGAAAACATGGAGGTCAATATTTTTATAGCTTAGGAAACTCCCCGCAACACAAGCTTTCATTTGACACACAAATCATTAAATTTCTCGATCGGGTTCGAAAGATATGTTGGAACAACTGTTTTGACAAATCCCCAATATTTCATTTTCGAACGTTATCCATATCTCCCAAGATGTAAATTACGGATGAATAATTCGATCCCAACAAGTGTCAAGCGAAAAGCAACAGGTAAGAGTATAAATTAAAAAAATCTCTTTTCGCTATCATTTGTCGGTTTGTGTGTTAAAACAGTTGCCTCACCATATCTTTGGGACGCGAAGGTCAAACTTGATAACTTGTATCAAAACCTAATGAGGGGAGTGTCGCATACCTTAAAAATTGACTCCCATGCCTTCTTCCCCCTCTAAAAAAAACTAATACGAAAACGATTTTTTCCTTATATCTTCAAGACGCGAAGGCCTATAATTAAACGCTTGGTGTGAAATAAAAGCTCATATGTGAGGACCGTCGTATACTATTTCGAATTTTGCCCATTCCAATAATTCTCCTCCCCCCAAAAAATCTGATTTTCGCTGGTGTAGAACTTAATGAGTTATATCTCAAAGCGTGTGATGCCTCCAGTGTCATGGGCTACCTTAAACACGACTCCACAAACAGGGGGAGGGAAATGTGATCGACGTTTGAGTCGTCAAATTAAAATTTCTGAAGGTAGGTGTGTTTAGTGACAAAGGGGAAAAGTATGCAAATTAAAATTTAAAATGGATCTTACCATTTGCGCCCTAAAAGCTGGGTCAGCGTCGAGATTTATCTCCTCAAAACTCTCTGCCACGGTCAATATGGGACATCGATGAGGCTGGAATGGTCGTTAAGCAATGGCCCAATGTGCGGAGAGACATAACCTATTCACGCTAACACGTTGGATGGCCTTGATGGGAGGCTACCATATGTCTCCTAACAGAAAGACAACTGTCCACAGACAAGTCTGACAACTGTAACAGCAAGACAACTGTTCCAGTGGGTCCTCTCCCTCAACCTTCTGAGCCTTCAGAGTCCTTGTGACCTGGCTATTCAGTCCAATGTGTCACAAATGTGCCACTCCGAGGTAAAAAAAAAACAGAGCGCCGGTAATCTTGTATAGGTAAATCGGCGCCGTATCTTCCTTTGAAGTGAATACGAATTCAGTGACTGATTTTTCACCATCGATATGCTTTAATTTTAGTTTCTACTTTTCAGGGCTCGTATGGGAAGATAAATATTTTAAAATCTTATTTTCTTAATTTTAAAAGTAATCCACTATACAAAGGATGGAGATAACCTAGAAGCTATTGGTCTTGTGCTGGTTTTTCATACAACATGCAGAGGGACATGCATGTTGGTTTAGTATTCAGGTATGCTAACCACTAGACAAAGTATGGGCTTTTGATGTCTTTTCAGACAAAAAACAAGCTTAATGTTTCTAGACATTTGTAATTTTTGCTTAGAGAAATTACACTGAAGTGCCATTGAATTAGGGATAGCAACCTAGTAACGTGTTGGAACCCTTCTGGCCCTGATAACGGCCGCCACACGAGGAGGCAAGGACTCCACAAGCTTGCGTAAATGTTTCACAGGTATGGCGACCCATGCATCCTCCAGAGCTGCCCACAATTCTCTGAAGGTCGTCGCTGATGGGACACAGGCCCGTAAACTCTTCCCAACGGTATATCAAAGATTTTCAATGGGTTTTAAATCTGGGTTTCTAGGTGACCAATTCATTATTTCAAAGTCAGAAGAATGCTCCTGCAACCATGCAGTAGCCAACCTGGATCTGTGAGGTGAACAGTTGTCTTGCTGGTAGACGCCATCTCCCTTGGGATGCATGATGGCCATAAATGGGTGTAAATGATCAGCCATGAGTTCTACGTACCGGGATGAATTGAGAGTCGTCGGTACACGTACCAAAGGTCTCGCAGACGTCCAACTGAAGACACTCCAGGCCATCACTGAACCACCATCAGATTGTACTGTTCCGACCTGATATGCAGAATCCATGGCTTCATGGGGTTCGCGCCATACCCTCAGTTTCCCATCGGCGTGATCAAGTTTAAATCGGGATTCATAACTCCAAGCTGTCCGTTGCCAATTTTCGATGGACCAGTTTCGAGGTTCTTTATTCTTTAGCCCAGGCAAGACATTGAGCCCGGTGTCGTGCCATTAGAAGTGACTCTCGTAGGTCGGCGGCTACTGAAGCCGAGACAAAGAAGTGAGCTTTGCACAGTCCGATCACTGACTTCCCGGCTGGAAGCCGCATTCAGATGTGAGGCGATTTCAGATAATGTCTGGCCCCTATCGGTCCGTACGATGTGCGGGGCAGGGGTGGCTCAGTCTTTAGCGCACCAGGCTCGTAATCTTTAGTTCCCAGGTTCGAGTCCTAGCTGGGTCAGCGTTGAGGTTTATCCCCGCAAAATTCCCCCGCCCTGCCCACGGTCAGTAGGGGACACCGATGGGCTTGGAAAAGCCGCCGTCCGTCGGATGGGACGTTAAGCCGTGGCCCCGTGTGCGGGAGAGCCATACACTGTGCACGTTAAAGAGCACGCTGGATGGCCTTGACGGGAGGCTACCATCTGTCTCCCAACAGCTGTTCCAGTGGGTCCCCTCCCCCAACCTTCTCTGAGCCTTCGGGGTCCTTGTGACCTGGCCATTTAGCCCATGGTGTGCAAAAAAGTGCCGCTCAGAGGTAAAACAACCCAACCCATGTGCGCGTCTAAGAACAAGGTTGATGGCCTTGACGAGATTTACCCACAGCTCTCAATGGGTAATCTTCCCTCAATCTTCTGAGTCCCCGGGTATCACTGTTATCCGATTATTTAATCCATTGTGTGCAAAAAACGCGCGGCTCAGTGGTAAAACAACCCAAAACTAAAAATTAAAGGAAAAAGAATTATAAGTTTTTTAAACAAGTTTCTCGATTCTTTTATTAAAATGCTACCATGTGCAACAGATTTTTACCTCAATGTAAGTAGAGGTGGTTATCGACCCGCAGAGTAATTGATTACTTATCAAAGAATCCAGGTTCTAGCGTCGGATAAGGCATAGCTGTTTGTAACGTTAGTTTTCTAGCATTACAGTTGTTCTCTGTAGCGAATTTTACTGCCAGACTCCCGTCTAACCTCTATGGCAAATAACTACTTTAGAAATATTTTTTAAATAATTCGTGCACACAAATAAACTGTAAAAGACATTAATATTGTTCAACCACCCAATATTTTGGAGGCGGAGGGTGGCTTGGTCCGTAGCGTGTGTTCGTATTTGTAATTCCCAGATCCAATAAGGGGTGGGGTTGAATCAGCTGGTAGTGTTAGGCTCCTAAATCTGCAGTTCCCAAGTTTGTTCTACTTGTGCTAGCGTTGAGATTTCACTGCAAAATTGCCTGCCCAAGGTCAGTATGGGACACCGATGGGCTTGGAAAGGCATCCATCGGATTCGATGTTAATCCATGTTCTTTTTGCAGGGCGCTATAACTTGTGTACATTTAAGAACAGGCTAAATAGCTTTGACGGCGTGTTACCATCTATTTCCGAATAGCTGTCAAGCGAGTCCCCCAACCTTTACTGAGCTCTCGGTGTCCTTGACTTGGCCATTTAGCTCATTGTGGGCAAAAATCCGCCGCTCAGAAATAAAAAAAAAATCCCAGGTCCAATAAATTTCAATGTTGAGATTTATATCCTGTAGCCCTCGGTGCTTTCGATGAGAAATATGGCCGCAGTTCGTCGGATGGGATCTTAAGCTGCGGCCCATGTGAAGGAGAGCTATCCCTGTGGACGTTATGGAACACGCTGGATTGCCTTGATTGGAATTTTGTTTCCCCAAAAAGCTGCCCAATTGATCCCCTTCCCTAACCTTCAGAGTCCTTGTGACCTGGCCTTTAGGCCTATTTTCAAAATAGTGGCTGCTGTTTTAAAAACTAATTTGTTCGGAAATTTGGGGTAGGGGGTAACTGAGTAGGCAGATTGCTAGGCGTGTAATCTGCAGTTTCCAGATTAGCCCTTTTTGAGCTATTGTTATAATTTATCTCCGCATAACTCTTCCCTCGGTCAATAGGGATATTGATGGGCTTAAAGGCCGCCGTCCATCGGATGGGACTTAAAACCGTGGCGCTGTTTGCGGGAGAACAATACCCTGTGCACGTTAAACACGCTGGATGACCTTGACGGGAGGCTACAATATTATGCAACTGTCCAATGGGTCCCCCCCTTTCAACCTTGAGTCAATGGGGAGGTCCCCTCCTTTTAACCTGGAGTCCTCGGGGTCCTTGTGACCTGGTCATTTAGACCGTTGTGCAAAACATATCTTCGGAGGTAAAACAACCCAATCCTATTCGGAAATTACAAGGGAATTGCTGATTTTTCAGTTAGTTCAGAGTTCGTATGTCAGTGCGACACGATCGCATAGTCATTAGAGCCATACGTCATGGTTTCATGCTGTACTACTTTTAATTTCTGTACCGATGTGTAGTAATTTTGTGAGTGTAATTACTTTGCTAGCATTATACGTACTAATTGGAAACTTCTTGTCAACTAAATACGCCTGTGTATCTACTTGCACTGCTACAGTGCTCGTTTTGCAGGAAAGCGGCTTTGCCCGATTTGGATGAAATCAGTCTTTGAATTCGAATGCGTGGTGCAATGGTAGCGCGCTCTGGCATGAATCTGGAGAGATGCGGGTTCGATTCCCGCCGTGTTGGCGATGAATTTTTTTTTTAGCTGTCCCGTGGCTGAGTGGTTAACGTGCTTGGCTACTGATCTAAGGGATCTGGGTTCGAGCCCCGGGTAAGGCATGGATGTATGTGTTTTTCTGCTGAGGTCCTGCCATCCTCTCAGATCTTCTATGGCATATAAACTGACAGGCTCCTGTCAGGCCTCTGTGACAAGCAGCTGCTTGAGGGGGTATTTATTTTTTATTATTCGAAAGTAGTCACTTCACAGAATCTGATTATTATTTAGCTAAAGGATTCAATGCTTTTTTAGGTACAGAAGCGAAGATTTATTCATACCAGACTTTGCATTCGAAAAAAATGTTTTGCCATATTGAAAATTTTTAACATTAATTTCTTGTTTACTTATTCCTCCCACAACATAATGGGATTTTTTATTTTGTTTCTCATACGAAACGCAAAATTCCCCGCCCTGCCCACGGTCAGTAGGGGACACCGATGGGCTTGGAAAGACCGCAGTCCGTCGGATGGGACGTTTAGCCGTGGCCCCGTGTGCGGGAGAGCTATACCCTGTGCACGTTAAAGAACACGCTGGATGGCTTTGACGGGAGGCTACCATCTGTCTCCCAACAGCTGTTCCAGTTTTTTGCACACCATGGGCTAAATGGCCAGGTCACATGGACCCCGAAGGGGTCCATGTGACCTGGTTATTTAGCCCATGGTGTGCTATTTAGCCCATGCAAAAAAGTGCCGCTCAGAGGTAAAACAACCCAACTCATACGAAAAATGGAGTTAGGTTATTTTACCTCAGAGCGGGTTTTTTGTGCACAATGAAAATTCCCAAGTCACAAGGGCTCGTAGAAGGTTGAGGAAAAGGATCAACTGGACAGCTATTAGGCGATAGATGAAAGCAACTCGGCAAGGCTATCCAGAGTTATTTAACGTGCATACCACGGTTTAATGCCTCATCAGACGGCGGCCTTTCCAAGCTCATCGGTTGTACCTTTCCCATCGAAGGTGGGATTAGCGGAGATAAATCTCAAAGTTGCCACATGTAGGGCTTGACTCTGGGAACTGTCACTAACAGATGGATTGAAAAAGCAATGCGATAAAAACTGAAGTTTTAGGAGTAAGTTTCTGAACTGCGAAACAGTTGCTTTTCAATGCTGTCTGAAGTTCAATTCCTAAACGCTTCAAACCATTCAATAAAAATTTTAGTTTGGAAAAAAGTCTGACCTTTAAAATATGAACGATATATCGGATAAGTGAGACAAGCATCCAAGGTTTTATTACACGGTAAATGCAATAATATAAAAAACGGAGTTCCTTGTCTAGATTTTATGAAATAATTGATTTTATGAAATTGGGAAGTTTAGAAAAATGCCCCTATCTATAGCAATGCTCCGATTACTACTTAATCTGTTCAAATATTATTTTACAGTAAGATTTTTCAAACTTGTTCTCCCCCAATTTTTTTCTTAAACCCTTAGACCATAAAAATTGGAGGGGAGTGGCTCGGTCGATAGCGCACCAGGTTCGTAATCTGCAGTTCCCAGGTCAGTCGTGCATTTGCCAGCATTGATATCTGCAGAACCCCTGCCCTTGGTCAATAGGGGGATACCGATGGGCTTGGAAAGGTCGCCGTCCGTCGGATGGGACTTAAGCCCATGGCTCAGTGTGCCAGAGAGCCATACTGTGTACGTTAAAGAACATGCTGGATATCCTTGACATGAAGCTTCGGTATGTTTCCTAACAGTTGTAACGTGGGTCTTATAACTTCTAATTTCTCTGCGCCCTTGTGACCAAAACATTTAGGGGCGGGGGTGGCTAAGTCGGTAGCGCGCCAGGCTCGTAATCTGTAGTTCCTAGGTTCGAGTCCCAGCTGGGTCAGCGTTGAGATTTATCTCAGCTTTTCTCCGCCCTACCCACGGTCAGTAGGGGGACACCGATGGGCTTGGAAAGGCCGCCGTCCGTCGGATGGGACGTTAAGCCGTGGTTCCGTATGCGGGAGAGCCATACCCTGTGCACGTTAAAGAACACGCTGGATGACCTTGACGGGAGGCTACCATCTGTCTCCCAACAGCAGTTCTAGTGTGTCCCCTCTCCCAACCTTCTCTGAGCCTTCGGGGTCCATGTGACCTGTCCATTTAGCCCATGGTGTGCAAAAAAGTGCCCTCAGAGGTAAAACAACCCAACCCAAGACATTTAACCCACGGTGCACAAAAGTACCTTTCAGAAGTAAAACACAACCGCAAAAAATCAATGGCAACGTAGGTGCACTAAATACGAAACAACTTAAATATTTCGGTTAATTTAGATTTAAGATTCATTGTGAATACTGTTGAAATTAAGAATGGATAGGCCATGAAATTAAAAAAATAACATTTGTATATAAATTTAGTCAAATATTTCTTATCGGATCAATGTTGATATAGTAGTAGACATCGCTGTAAATTAGAGTAGTGTAAATTTTAATGGGAAGAATGAGCTTGTTTCCTTTCTCGTAATTCATACTAATTTGTAGTCAATGATAATGTTACACGCATATCGAAAGGGCTATTCGAAAGATTTTTTTTTTTCGAGTCTAAAATTTCATAAGAGCAGAGAAACCTGCTTCCACATACCTAAGTTATCGTAAACGTGGCTAATAAAAATACGTCTAGTCCATGACTAACATGGTAGATGCGTTCTTAAAGAAAAATTGTAAGATGAAAACGTTCGTCGGACAGAATTTCTCGTAAAATTCAGGTAAATAGTGGATTCTGGAAAGCATCCCCTCCTATTTGGCACAATTATGGTTTTCCAGAATTCTAGACAAAATCGCACGTTTAATTTTATTCAACTAGACTTTAGACAAATAAAGAATGCAAAGCATTTACCATTCTTAAGTAAATGAGTTACATACTTGAAATAAAAGGAACAATGTTAGTTTGAAACAAAACGCATCCAAATGACGTTTCATTTTAATCCGTGATACCTATAGGTGATTGTTGAGTAATAAAGATTGAAAATAAGAACTGATTATTATAAAAAATTGTTGGTAGGTGCATTTGTACGTGTACATTCGGTCTGCGAAAATTAAAATTAAATTATTTCTCAACAATAAAGAGCGTGATATAGTTCAACACTGCAATTTGTTTAAGATGTGAAATTATCACGTAATGCTAAAAATATGAACGATAGGTCGGATAAGTGAGACAAGCATCCAAGGTGTTTTATTACACGGTAAATGCAATAATATAAATGATCACAGAAGTAATTGAAAAATTGTTAGCCGATTAATCTCTAATTTAAAAATTAATAGAATTAGTGTTATTCGGAGATACGGGGGCATAGATTTTCCGCTGAATGCTGGGTATTCATTTCTTAATTTGATCCAAATATCTGCAGTTGTCATATTTTCATGATCGATTTGTAGTGTTTCATTGCTAGTATGCTAATTCTTGTTCATCTTGATGGTTGAAAATTATCACTATCAGACTTCGAACTTCCAAAGAAATATTACACTAAGAAAATGTGAAAATTTAAAGTGCTGTTGTCCTTTCCAGACTTTGCGGCCCACATTTTGAAAAACTCTTGAAGTTTTTTTTGAAAAAATACAAACTGTATCTATGAAAATATTCTTTCTTTGGTGGTATTTAGAGAAAGGTTCGGGCTAACGATAATTTAAATTTCAAATATTTCTTGTTATTGCAAAAAAAATTGTAATTTTAATCGGCCTATAGTTAAAAAAATGCACCATACTCTTATATTTTGCGTATTCTCTATAATAAATGGCTGCGTTTATTTTATATTATTCATCATCAAATGATTATAATGAACAATATAAAATGATTGCACATGCATTGCTGTATGTGTCTTGGGATGAGTCAAATGTTTTTCCAAATCTGGCTCGAGCTCAACAATTGTCGAAATGGTTTGGACTAGGGTGAGGGCTCCAAAAATTGATCCCGAACCCATTTCGAGTAGCATTTGAAGGGACTGCTTACTAAAGATCTTATCATATGAGCCTTCATTTTATGTTGGTCACCTAACTTTAGGGAAATTTACGTTCAGCCATTAAATCTCATTGTGTGAAAATTTATTGGAAATTTGTTAAGAGATCGTTTTGCGTCTATTAATGAGATGGCTTATGATGTTACATCTTGAATCACTTTAAGAGACCATTTTCCGTTAGATTTTTGTGTGAAAGCTCATTCAAGATTAAAATTGACTTAGATTGATTAATGGACCGAAGTGCATCCAAGTTTGTGCAATAGTTTCGTTGCCCTTCTAGTTGAAATAAAGGATGTTAATACTCTTTATGAAAAGAGTGCTATTTTAAAAACATCTTTACAATTTAGATTTTAGTATTGGAAGGAAAGGGGTAATAGGACCCATCTCAATATCTGGTTTTCAGGGCAACGTATTTAAAAGGTTTTACGAGTCCGCTTACTTTGATAAGTATAAACTGAACCTATGAACTAGTGGAATATGGTTTGAAGATCAGAAATTGTTTAAATAATAAATTTATTCTGAGTGAATTCTCTATTAGGCACAGACCCATGTTATGACAATATGGAGTTAGTTCAGTAACTTATCACATCTTTTTCCAAAACGCTTGATAGTTATTTGTTCGTTATTTAAGGACCTATAGAAGACAAAAATCATTTACCTCAAATTTTAGCCTTAATTCTACATGGGAGGAGACTCCCATCCCTCACTGGTCCATTCTCTTCATTGAGACTGATAAACCTCACAGAAACGAAATTTTCGACCTGTTGGTAAGTCGCGTATTTTATAAGCTGGCACCATACTGTAAGTGGATGATGAAAAGAGCGAAATATACGAATTATACTAGGACGATTCATAAGCCTGCGCGCTTAATCGCCTACTTGAGAAATGATTACAGTATAAATAACGAGACTTACTCATCGAAATATAAATAATTTTCAATATTTCGTAATCACCTGTCGTAGCCACCAAGTTGTTCGATTGCTCTTCGTTAGCATGCTTGATTCTTGGAACTTCCGTCCCCGGTTCGCTCCCGGGCGGAAACACCAGGGAAGGGGGTGGCTCAGTCGGTAGCTCGCCAGGCTCGTAATCTGTAGTTCCCAGGTTCGAGTCCCAGCTGGGCCAGCGTTGAGATTTATCTCCGCAAAATTCCCCGCCCTGCCCACGGTCAGCAGGGGACACCGATGGGCTTTGAAAGGCCGCCGTGCGTCCGATGGGACGTTAAGCCGTGGCCCCGTGTTCGGGAGAGCCATACCCTGTGCAGGTTAAAGAACACGCTGGATGGCCTTGACGGGAGGCTACCATCTGTCTCCCAACAGCTATTCCAGTGGGTCCCCTCCCCCAACCTTCTCTGAGCCTTCGGGGTCCATGTGACCTGGCCATTTAGCCCATGGTGTGCAAAAAAGTGCCGCTCAGAGGTAAAACAACCCAACTTGGAACTTCCCGAAATGTTTGAAACTGCCTGCCTCAAAGAAAATGAGCCATTGAGTGAAAGAAGTGACAGTCGGAAGGAATTGGGTCTGAACTATATGCTGGGTGAGGAAGAAGCTGAAATATCAATTCTGGAATTTTTCATTGGCTCGATTTTGCGTTGTCTTTTATTTCCTATCTGTTTACTAATCCTGGGTTGCTTGAAGCATCAGAGTGCACACGCTCCAGTTGTGCAGATGGCATGCTCATCAGGATCCATTTCTAATTAGAACTACACCCTCATAATTCCACCAAATACGTAATACCTTCGTTCGTTTCCAATCGTTTCCTCTTTGTGACAAAGGACCAAAAGCCACTCTTTTTGGGTGTTAGATTGTTGGAAAATTATGTTTCATTGCACATAACAATTCTCTTGAAAAACTGGTCCGTGGATTAGCAAGGCGTTTCTTGCCAACTTCGATACGATTGTTCAGTAGTCAGTTCACGTGGAACACTTCGGCAACTTGTTACGGAGTTGCCGAAGTGTTTTTTCCTTCTGCAAAGCAAACCTTGCGGATGCTTGCAAGATGCTTTGCGCACCATAGTAGTTTGTAACAAAGTGCGGACGAGATCCTGCGAGTGCTTATTGATGGATCACCTTCAATAGAGTGGCACAAAATATTGCAATCGACAGATATTGGCCGTTCGATCGCTGCTTCCGAGGTTTGTATCGCCACTTTTGTTCAATCCTGCTTCAAGAAGTCGGCGTGAATGGGAACTGGTTTCTTACCTCCCACTTCGTATACTTCTTTGGTAGCTTTTTTTCAGTGAAAACTAATATTCGCATGACTTTCATTTTTATATTACTCGCTCGTTGTACAAAGTTTCTAAAGAATGAAACTAAGACTCCGATACTTATAAAAAAAAAATTTATAGACTGACCCAGTGTACTTTATACTTTCCTATTTAGTACTATGTTCGGAGGTAGGCAAAGCGGTTTTGTCACACCTTGCATGGTGAAAAACGCATTTATCAATCATCCTAGTATTAAGAATTTTATACAGAAGTACCCCGCTTTACGATGATCCGCTCATGACTATTTTCAGTTACGACCAATGCCCATTTTTACGCCGCCGCATTCGTTCGTACGACTGTTTCAGCGACATGACTCTGCCGTGAATCAAAGCTGGCTAAAGAGGGATGACTGTATAGCAAATATGGCGCAGCGTTAGTAACTGACAGCAGCGCCACGAGCTAGATTTCTTCGGGCAACATTTTGTCATGCTGCGAACACGTGCCAAAAGCAGGTGGTGTTTTGCATAGCATTGCGCACAATGGGTCGGGCCAATGCATTAAGCACGTGACTCTTTTCATTGAACATTTTTTAGATGAACATTCAACATTTTTTTTTTTTCATTGAACATTTACTCAGCTTTGGAATAAACCGATGCGCGTTTTCGTGGACTCAATTTATTTACGTCGTCTTTGCTCGCTGCATCTCGATATGTTTCCCCGTGAATTATACTGTTTATAACTATTTTACTGTTAATAATGGCAGATGAAAATCAGTAAGGGTACTGTTTCCAGTGAAAAGACCTAAACCTTATTGCGTTAAATACTAAAATTAAAATTATAAACTTTAGTGACGAGTGAGTATTTTAATTATAAATGCTTTATTTACGTCAGTTACCCATATATATATATACGACAGCTTAAAAATATTAAATCATTGCCATGTTTTCCCTTGTAGGAGCGGGGTACGACTGTATCCCGAAGAGACAGTTGCTGCTGTAATTTGTGTTCTAATAAGCAGATCACTTTCATCTTTGAACATATGTATTTTTATTTGAAGAATCAGTGTACCAAATATCAGTATGATCAAGGCTACCATTTCAAGACTTACTGCGAAAAAAGCCAACAAACCTCCAATTTTGCTTCTAGCAAGCTCTTGTAGAATTTCGACTTAAAATTGGTACTGCAATTTGGGCAACCAAAAGCATTGTCAAAGTTTATAGCCAAAAAGTCATCAGAAGCTTCAACAGACAACTCCTTTTATTATTATATTCTTATACTCGCCCTTAAAAAGTAAAACATGCCAATGATGAAATCACTTGATGAATTAATATCAACTTCAAAGGAAGTTTGTGCGTCAAAATTGATTTCTCTTAACTAAATAAAAGTTAGGCCGCCTGCAATTTTTAATCAATGGAATGCCTCACTTTTCAGGATGAATAGAGGAAAACAGTTTGGGGCTTGGCTCAGTCGGTAGAGCTAGTTCTAATTTATTTCCAGGTTCTAACCCCTGTGCCGGAGTTCAAATTATCGCTACCCCCCTTCCAAAAAAACTGGTCAGAAAGGGAACACTGATGGGCTTTTAAAGGCCGCCGTCGGATAGGGTGTCAAGTTTTGACTCGTGTAGGAGAGCCATACCTTTTGCGTTAAAGAACACGCTAGATGGCCTTGACGGAAGTGCTTCCCATATTAATAGCTGACCAGTGGATCTTCAGGGGTGGGTCTTTGTGAATTGGTCGATTTAGCCCATCGAGCTAACCATCGAGCCTCTTAGAGGTACAAAAGTACCTCTAAGAGGTAAAACCCAACTCACGGATATATGTAGGAAGCATAAAAGGTTTTTTGAAAATGCGTAGAAAAATCTGTCACCACCTCCAAGAAATTTAATGGATAACACCTGGGTCTACCTTTAGTAGTGTAGTGGTTGTTCCCAATCAGTCTCGTCAGTATATTAACCACTTGCAATTTTAGCAACTTGCAACTCTTTTACATATATAGTTGATAATCACTATTGTACAAATCGTAAATGCTGCTTCCTCGACCAAATGCCTTCTGTTTAAAGCAGTGAGTGAAACCAAAGCCGTATACCTGCGAGTTGGCTTACTATGAGAATTTTAAACCTAAGAGTGCTTTTGGAAAGATCAACTTATTACTAATACCAGAACGCATATTGCCTCTGGCTCACATGAGAATTTCGTTTTCAAAGAGAAATAAGGAATGAAATAGGTAAATGAAAAACTTAAGTTTTAATTTGAGCTAGCGGATGGTGGGAAACGCAAATAGTATTTTATTAGTAATTATACAATATAAAAGTATTAGTCTTTTAACTCTTAAATTTAAGTTGCATTTCCCAGAATGCAAATTTTGGATTCTGGCTTTTCTGACAGGTGTCTCAGAAAAGTAGGTAGATTGTCAGTGGAATATCTTTTAAACTGCCACTATTTCAAAGTTTTATTCCATACATATTTGTCAAACTGGGTAAGTTTTGGCGTTTCACATTTAGTGATCTGTAAAGATATGTATTAAAACTACTAAGTATTTGAAATATGAGAAATATATTTCATTAAGTTTTTCTAATTATCGTTTTCATTGTTTCCAATCTAAAACTTGTTTTCCAAACTTCATGTTCACATTCCGTTACCAAAATTCCCATTTCTATCGTTTAATCCATCGTTGAAAATTTCAAACGAATATTGCAATCTTTTTCTCCGTTAGATGGCACAATCAGTGTTCGAAAGATTCCGAAAGTGCGAATCATATTTTATCAATTCCTATCTAACCCTAAAAAGATCTTCATTTATCCCTAAATAAAATTATCTGAAACAAATTATTCCCCCCCTCCGCATCAGCTTTGGGTCTAAGAGGTCAATGCACTGTTAACGGAAGCATCATCGCGTTCACATTCCACCACCAAAATTTAAAATATCTAGTTTAAATACATCGTTTGCAATATTCGTTTGAAATTTTGGGGTTTTCAAATATTTCCACCGCTAGAGGGCGTAATTATAGCTTTAGAGATTCGGAAATGTAATATTTCAATACCTAACACAAGAATGTTTACACAGAACATCCAAAACATGACCACGTGCCTAATATGATGTTGATCTTCCATGGGTCGCCAAAACTGCTCTTACCTGACGAAGCATGAACGCTGTAAGATTTCTAAAGGTGTCTTGTGGTATCTGGTACCAACCGCAGATCGGATATTGCTGTTCCATCAAAAACTACAGATGTTCGATTGGATTGATGTTTGGGGAATTTGGTGGCCAGGGCAATACATGGAAGTCTTCCTCATGTTCCGAGAACCATTTTCGAAGAATCCGAGCAGTGTGGTATGGCGCATTATCCTGCTGAAAGAAGACCGTACTAGAGGGATATACCGTTGCCAAGAAAGGATGTAACTTGTCTGCAATGATGTTTAGGTAGGTAGTAGACGTCAGTTTTCTGCACATGAATGACTGGACCCAGGGTTTCCAAGCAGAACATTGCCCAAAGCATTGTTTCCTCCCACGGTGCATCCTGGTACCAACACTTTCCATGTAAGCGACGCACACGTAGTCAGTCGTCCACATAGTGCAACAGGAAACGAGATTCATCGGACCAGACAACCTTCCAACCATTCAAGGTCCAGTTTTGATGCTCGCGTGCCCATTGTAGGCACTTATGAAGGTGAACAGAGGTTAGCATGGGCACTCGGAGCGGCCTGCTGCTACGCAAACTCATTTTCAGCAGGGTTCGATGTACTATGTGTTGACACATTACTCCCGTCACGAGCATTCAAATTAGGGGCGAATTGCGCCACACTATCCCTTCTGTTGGCTCGTATCATACGGGATAGCCTTTGCTCACATCCTAGCATCGATGAGCTGTGGTCGGCCCACACCTTTGCTGGTGGTTCGTGGTTTTTCACTCTTCGGACCACTTTTTGAAGGAACCAACCACGGCTGACTGAGCACCCCCCCCCCCCCCCCCAAGCCTTGCCGTCTCGGAAATGCTCTGACCCAGTCGTCTGGCCATTACAATTTGGCCTTTGCCAAACTCACTTAAGTCCGCTGCCTTTCCTATCTGAAGAAGAATAACGCTGATTAACAGAGCTGAGTATCAGGTGTTATTTATACCGTTTGATGACGTTCACACGCGCAGTTGCTTACCTGCAGTTGATTCGATTTGCATAAAGACTCTCTGGTCATGTTTCGGCTCTTCGGTGTATCTGTAAACAAAAACGTATGTCGACGGACAGACAGACGACAAAACGAAACTTATCTCGTTTTCTTTAAAAACAAGATAATAAATGTTAAAAGTAATGCATTTATACCAAAGAGTATAATTATTATTATTAGAGTATAATTATTTGAAATAAGGAACTACAATAAAATTCCAATAGTCTGGCATAACTGGGAGAATGGTGCACTTTACAGTTTATTTCCTTTTATATTAGTTTATGAAAAAGTAAAGTTACAAGGTCGATATGTCATACCCAATACGTTTAATGTACACAATCGACCATACAAAGGGACACCTCAACAAAATCAAATATTGAAACACTTGGCGCTACGTGTAATGAATGAGCTTTTCCATTCGGTCAGCATAAAAGTCCTGTCCCTGGTGATTCAACAACTCTGCAACGACACCATTTTATCTGATGCGAGACGTCATTCTCCAAAGTGATCTTTAAAGTGTGGAAATCGTATGGAGCCGGATAGGGATTGTATGCGGGATGACTGAACTCCCCCCCCCGAAACTAAAGTCCCGAGTTTTCTTCGCTGTGTGTGGGTATTGTGAATGAGATCGATCTGGGCTTACGAGTCCAGGGCATTTCATCGTAATGGCCTCTTATAAAGGTTTCAGTGATTATTGGTGTGTCCGTGTTTCTCGAATTCCAACAGCATACCAAAGAAAACGAATAACTGTTCGGACTTCATCGCGAGGCCACCTTCGCAACCTCGTGGCCATTGTGAACTGCCACATCTCGGCTCCTATACGCGCATACGTCTGTAAACCCAGCTGTGTTGCCAATCCAGTGCACTCTAACATATTTAAAGCTCTCCTATGCCCTCGGAATTTTCCTCGGACTTATAACCTTACTTTCTGATCCACCTACAAACATCATTCGACTTTAAGATGTCTGTAGGGTACTTATAAACGCGGTTGCCATTGTAGAGAACGAAAAAAGGGCCCTAGTGATTGCTATAATTTTCAAAGAATTAGTTATATCTATTATAAGCGTAGAATTATAGCATTTAAATAATAGGCTATACCGTTCACGATTTACGTTCCTTCTGATGCCATCAGAAATGTTCCACTGATAAATAAAATTAAACTCTTTCTCAAGCAGCTATTAAATTAACCAGATGGCGCAATTTAATTCTCCAAACACGTCTTAAGCTGCATCTCGCCACCGTAGACCAATTCTAACAAGATCCTGGCATTGTCTGTCCACTGCATCCTAGGTCTCCCGCAATCTTTCTGCGACCTTTTAGGCACACTATTCATAACCCTATTAGCATAATCTATAGTTATGCATTACGGACAACATGGCCAAACCAACTTTTGGGGCGGGGGTGGCTCAGTCGGTAGCGCGCCAGGCTCGTAATCTGTAGTTCCCAGGTTAGAGTCCCAGCTGGGTCAGCGTTGAGATTTATCTCCGCAAAATTTCCCCGCCCTGCCCACGGTCAGTAGGGGACACCGATGGGTTTGAAAAGGCCGCCGTCCGTCGGATGGGAGGTTAAGCCGTGGCCCCGTGTGCGGGAGAGAGCCATACCCTGTGCACGTTAAAGAACACGCTGGATGGCCTTGACGAGAGGCTACCATCTGTCTCCCAACAGCTGTTCCAGTGGGTCCCCTACCCCAACCTTCTCTGAGCCTTCGGGGTCCTTGTGGCCTGGCCATTTAGCCCATGGTGTGCAAAAAAAGTGCCGCTCAGAGGTAAAACAATCCAAGCTAAACCAACTTCATAGACAACAAAGTTTTGCATTTAAGAATCCTTTATTGAAATAGCTTCTGTAGAAAATCGAACGGCGACCTTAAGCTGCCTTTAAATAACGGGTAATTATCGATTGCGAGTAATTTTCATTGAAAGAGTGTTAATGCAGAATAACTTCATACGATTTTTCTTAACGTCCAATATGTACTAACAGCTATACAACTTAAAACGACTGATTTTTAAACAGTGGAATCAAATAGCGCCTTACTAATCAGCATATTACATTTTACATTGGCATTAGTGTCATATCAGAAAGGAATGATAAATATTAATTGATCATTATGTTAGGAAAAATACTTATTTCTAACCACCTATTCAACCTATCGAGTTACTATTTGATACTGCACATCCTCATGCTACTTTTGAGGTTCCATTAAAATTACAAGTTCTTTGCTTTTAGGTGAAGTCATGACCATACTTTATTACTGGGGAGGGCTCAGTTGGTAGCCGCAAGGCCAGTAATTTGTAGATCCCAGGTTTGAGTCCTACTTGGTAATTACCGATCGCGAATTCAGCGTTCATATTTATCTCCGCTAACCCCCCCCCCCCCCCACCCCTCAGAAAGGGGACGCCGTTAAGCTTATAAATGCCGCTGTTCTCGGATGGGAAGCTGAGCTGGTGTGCAGGAGAGCGATGCCCTGTGCACGTTAAAGAGCACACTGGATAGCCTTAACGGGATAATTTCCTGTCTAACAGTATTCCCCGCCCTGCCCACGGTCAGTAGGGGACACCGATGGGCTTGGAAAGGCCACCGTCCGTCGGATGGGACGTTAAGCCGTGGCCTCGTGTGCCGTGGTCCCGTGTGCCGTTAAGCCGTGGCCCCGTGGGAGAGAGCCATACCCTGTGCACGTTAAAGAACACGCTGGATGGCCTTGACGGGAGGCTACCATCTGTCTCCCAACAGCTGTTCCACTGGGTCCCCTCACCCAACCTTCTCTGAGCCTTCGTGGTCCATGTGACCTGGCCATTTAGCCCATGGTGTGCAAAAAAGTGCCGCTCAGAGGTAAAACAACCCAACCCTGTCTAACAGCTGTCCAGTGGGTCCCCTTCCAACTTTCTGATCCCTTGGGATACTTGTAATCTGGTAAATTGTGTGCAAAAAGTGTCGCTCAGAGGTAAAACAACCAGTTCCTATTCTCGATGGCTCTCCCCTCATCACAAGTTTTGTCTGAAATAACTGGTTGCTAGTGATCAAAAGATTGGGGAGTTATGGTGGAACAGTATACATAAATCCAAAGCAGCAAATGACGAGCAAAAATCCATATGAAGATGCGTAGAAATATTCTTACATTTTAGCTATGGTCGGGTAAGTGGCTTCTGATGAGGGGATTGGAGATAATTGAAAAAGACTGTTTTTATGCAATCTCGTATAAGAAATTCCTTAAAATAGTTTTTTATGGCGTTCTTCAGTTCCTTTGATATTTAATTTTCACGTTTTTTTTAATCGGTCAATCTTATTTTTTCAGTAAATTTACGCAAATTGCAGTAGTTAGGTTAAGTAGAATTTTTAGTGTTGCTAGATCTTTAGATGTGAGAGAAGTGAAAACCACATCCTAAAGCTTTAGAAGTGAAAACCACATCCCTAATAGCAACCAACAGGACATACATTCATGTTAAATTTATGTGGCAACTAGATCCAAAATAGAGCAGAAAGATTTATTTTGATTAAATACTTTATAAATTTTAATATATACCATTTTACGGAATATTTTTCACTTTAGTTTGTTTACTGTACCTAGCGTAAAAGTTTCACGTAACTTCCAAATTACTATTACACTAATCAAGTCTGCCAAAATAATAATTGTGGCAAAAAGCAAAGCCAGTATTACACTGATTAAACTTTTCCTTTTTAAACGCAATTTAATTCAGTATTAAAAATGAATATTTCTTCCGTGCTTTACTTTTTATTAATTCATTAGAATTTGAAGAATTTCCTTGCCTAGAAGGAACATCCTGGGCCTTTCTGTGATATGCTGGTATGTACTGAAGTTTCAAATTTTCTTCTAAATACTAGCTATTTAAACTATAGAATGAGTAAGAGTGGAGAGACGGAGTCTGCGCAATGGAGGCTTTGGCAGTTCTCATAGTTTGACAGTAATTGGTCTATAAGAATGTTGAATTAACAGCGCAGTCTCTACAGTTACTAATTGCACTAACGTGCAGAACTAAGTTCTTAAAGTACTTAACAATATAAAACTTCAACGAAGTTAAATGTGTTTAAATGTGATGCTTATATTTCTTAAATGACTGTAGAATCTGGTACTTTGCTTTCACGTGTGAAGAAATTATAAAAATTGTTTTAGAATCTCGAGAAAGAATCACTCGAAAAAGTAGTTTGCACAAATTTTGTTATTTGCTGTCTCCTAGCGTCTGAATGATTCAAACTATTAAGCTCAAACGCCATGTTTAGATATTCATTTGCGGAGTGTACGTAAATAGAGGACGGTTGTTGGCTCATTCGGTAGTTTGCGAGACTCTTAATCAGCAGTTCCCATGGTTCGAGTTCTAGCTCTGCCAGCGTTGAGGGTTATCCTTGGTACATTCCCATCCTGCACTGTGTTATACTAATGATCTTGGAAGAGCTACGGTCCGTCGAAAGACCATTCGAAGAAGAGTACGCCGACAGTATACTGGGCAGTCTCATCCGACAGCCATACTGGACAAAAATGCCCTTTAGTTATAAAGGAATCCCGTTCATTTGAAAATGCGAAACAAAATTAACACTGATTAACTTTTCGAACAAAGTTCTTTACGAAGCTTAAGATGTGAAGCACCGAAAAAAATGATACGCTTAATTCTCTGCTGGAATTCTGTGTTAAGAACAACTTCTGTCAGAACTTCTAGCATGGAGCGAGGGTTGGTGGCTCAGTCGGTAGTGCGCCAGGCTCGTAATCAGTCGTTCCCAGGTTACTGGGCTAACGCTGGTTTATCTCCGCCTATCCCTAAACTCTCGTCAGTTGGACCCTTATGCAGGAGAATTATACCCTGATTCTTCTGCATAGGCATGTTAAAAATTGGACTGACTCTCCACAAACGTTATACGCGCTAGATGGCCTTGAAGGGAGACTTCTGTCTCCTAACAGTAATCATTTGTCTGAGAACTGCCGAATGGATCGCCAGTGGGTTCTCGTACCTTTTTCTGAACCCTTAGGACATGAAAATTTAGCTCACTGTGTGCAGAAAAGCCCCGCTCTGATGTAAAACAACACAACTTCCAGCATGTAAACTAAGTTATTTGAAACCCAATAACTATATCCGCTTCTGTAGAAAATATGAAAGGATATCAAGCGTTGATACTCATATTCAAGTTACATTCTCCAATAGCAAAGTATCAAAAACAGGAAGAGATTTTATTTCATCTTATCCAAATTCAGCATTTCAGAGATGTAAAACACTAATGCATTTGACACGCACATTGCAGTCCCTTGTCTCAAACTTCTAAGCCTCGAGATTAAAGGATCTGTAATGTCTGAAGACTAACCATATTCCATTACATAAAGTGCTGCCCGCTCGAGTGAAGATTACTACACTTCTATTAAATATAGTTTGATTTTTCGTAATTTTTGGCACCGTGATTAAGTGTACAGGTTATAATTTTCAAAATGTAAGAGAGGTGGTAATGTACCGGTAATGAGCCAGCCAGGCTCGCAATCTGCAATTCCCAGGTTAGTTTCATCTGAAAGGGTTGATATTTTTTTCTCTACCCCCCCCCCCCCCCCCGTGCCCTCCATCAGAAAGGGGAAACCGATGGTCTTGGAAAAATGCCGTTCATGGATAGGAAGTGTGCAGGCGAGCCATAAACACTGCACGTTAAAAATCACGCTGAGTGACATTGACAGAAGGCTCCCATATGTATAATGGCGGGTCCTCTTCTGCCAACCTACTCTGAGCCCTTCGAAGTCTTGTGAAATAGTCATTTAGCCCATTGTGTACAAAAGTTCCCGCTTAAAGTACCGCTTAAAGGTAAAACAACACAAACCAAAATATTCTGGTAAAAAACAACTGATTTAGCGCAATTTTGCCTGTTTTAAAGAAATTGATATTTTCTAAAACTAGTTTATATTAATTACTTTCAATTATTGTGTCAAAATTTAATATTCACATGGCTGTGTCAAGCAGCCTGTCAAGCAGTTTTATGCAGGCAATAGACAAAATGGCTAGGTCACAAGAACTTCAAGGGGCTCGCAAAAGGTTGGGGAAGGAGACCACGGCTGCCTTTACAGTATACCTTTTTAACAGTGATTAGAGTATGGGATAACGGAGATAATCTTTACAATGCTTGTTTTGAGATTTGAACCTGGGAACTGCAGATTATGAGCCAGAAGTGCTATCAAGACAAATCCCGCACCCAAGTTAGTAGGGAAGATGTAAAAGTGCAATGGATTGTTTTACCTCTTAGTGGCACTTTTTTGTGCACACTGGGCTTAAATGGTCAGGTCACATGGACCCCGAGGGCTCAGAATGTTGAAGGACTCACTGGACAGTTGTTAGACAGATATTAGCCTCCTGTGAAGACCATTTCTGTTTCCTTGAACGTGCACAAGGTATGGCTCTCCCGCACACGAATCCATGGCTTTTATATCCCATCAGATGGGTTTCGCCTTTCCAAGTGCATCGGCAATGCTCTACTCTGGGCGGGGGTGGCTCAGTCGGTAGCGCGCCAGGTTTGTAATCTGCAGTTCCCAGGTTCGAGTCCCATCTGAACCAGTTTGAGATTTATCTCCGCAAAACTCCCCGCCCTATCCACGGTAAGTAGGAACACTGATGGGCTTTGAAAGACCGCCGTTCTTCGAATGGGAAGTTAAGCCATGGCCCGTGCGCGGGAGATCTATACCCTGCGTAAGTTAAAGAACGTTGTATGGCCTTCACAGGAAGCTGCAATCTGTCTGTCTCTCAGTGTTCTAGTGGGTCCCCTCCCTCAACCTTCTCTGAGCCGTCGGAGTTCTTGTGACATGACATTTAGCCCATTGTGTGCAAAAAGTTTTGCATATAAGTAGTAAAACAACCAAACCGCTCATTAAGGATAGGGTGGTTTAGTGGAGAAGAATCTCAACGGTGGCACAGGTGGAACTCGAACATGGGAACTGCAAATTTACGAGCCTGTCTCGCTACCGACTGAGCCAACACCCGACTAAAAAAAAGGGCAATGCCCCATTCGGGTGGTCATTTAAAAATAGCTAATATAAGGTTCATATTAGCAATGCCATTAATCAAAGTGTAAATGTCTAGAATTTCAACTAAGCTGGAAATGTTCGAACCCTTCAGGGCCACATGGAATAGACAGACAAACGCGCAGGCGCATATCACTGCAAAAACAGCATAAGGTTCAGAGATACCAAAGACGTGCTCTTAAAGCTAGAAGAGTTTAGTATCGCAATAATTTCATTGCAAAGTGAAAAGGTTAAGAAACAATAATCAAAGAAACTCTTCAACTCTAGTCTTGGAGTCCTTATGACCGGCCTTTTTCTCGGTGTTCAAAAAGTGCACCTTAAGCTCTAAAAGTAAAAACTTGTATTATGTCTACTGTACTTTATTTGCCACTTTCACATCTTGTTTATCACAGGTGAATTTAAAAGTCAATTCTTCTGAATTGGAACCGAAAGCCTTAAACAGAATCTGAAGATTTCAGAGTGACACGGTTTGGACTTCGTTTTATCTTGTTTAGAAGCTAAATACGAAGAGTGTAGCTTTTTAATTTGCAACGAAACCTTCAATTAGGAATACTAAATCGCTGAAAGTATTATTAGAGATATGGAATATTTTATAACTTTTTGAGTAGTAATCTCCAATTTTCAACAATAAAGTTTAGAAATATTTAAAAGTTTTAACTGAGTGACATTTTTCCTTAAAAATACTTATTTGCATGGTTGAGTGCTAGGAATTTAGTTTTTTCATATCCCGCATTTTTGAGCATTATAAGTTTTTATACATACATGATTGTATGAGTGTTTCTATATAAACAATTTGAATGATTGATTGTTAATGTTTTAAATTAGATGTTTTGAAAAACTAGACTTTTTTGGGTTCATAAGATAGAAAATATGGACGTGATCTAAATTTTTACCCTTTAAGATTTCATGCCAAATAATATAAATTCCTCAAGAAGCTATTTGCCACAGAGGTTTGACAGAAGCCTCCTAGATTATACGCCATAGGTCTGTGAGGATGGCGGGAACTCGGCAAAAAAAGTCCATGTCTTGCTACTTGCAATTCGTTCGCATTTTGGGGAATTGCCAGAAAGCTACTTTCACTGCATATATTTCGTGTATGCAGGAAATAGGTCTTTACAGGCAAATTTAAATGTGATTCAGTTTAATGCTAAATCAATTATAATTCATGCAAATATATTTTTTAAATTGAATCATAACGAATATTATTCACATTGATGTTTATCTGTGAAAATTTTACCTATTGCTTATAAATTACTTAAATTAGAAAACGGTATTTACCATAGCTGCGATGCAAAGAACGGATATTGAAAGGTCATGTTGATCTGAGCTGTCAAAACTAAAGGAGTAGTCACTGGTCAATACTCGAACACGAGATGGGGGATGGGGGGGAAGACGATATAACTTCAAAAAAATTGACGGCCAAAGAGCTAGAGCAATCATAACCAAAACTAGGGAAGTCGCAGAAGTGCCGAAAGCTACAATATCTGAAGATACGCAAGACTTAAAAGAGGATGTCTCGCTTTCTGGCAGGAGTAATTACGGTAGACGTATTATACTACAGGAGAGATCGCAAAACGATGCAGAAGCATGCGAGATCAAATCGACATTAAATGCTGCACCAAATGACAACTTTTGTCAACATTTGTAGAGAGCAACTCATATCAACGCTTACAAAACTTAAAGGAAACTCTTTTATTGGCAATCGCTATCCTAATTCAGGGACCGTAAGGTGGCGAAAATTGGAAAATATGACATGCTTTCCAAATTTTCCAAATTGACCTGTAAATGGTAGCTAGGCGTAAACTGGAAGGAGAGCTGTGTACCAATCCCTAGTGATGATGCACAGAACCGGCCAGGTCTAGCACCTAATGTCCGACCCCGCCTTCTCGTGGTGCAGGCCGTTAGTAACTTTCAAAAGAGATATTCTCTTTTGGAAGGGAACGGAAGGGGAGGACTGCCAGTTCAGTATGGCCTACTGATCTGGTCATCTATGGCCACTTTTTTCTTTTTTTTTCAACCCTGCTGAGGAGTGGTCAACTTTACAGGGTCCTGGTGCTGACCATTTATACCTACTAGACTGGACTTGTTTATGGATTTGAGCTTGATTATGGATCCTGGACTTGCTGCACTGGTGGGCCTCTGTTGAGGGAGAGTCTGCTGCTGTGTTTTCTGTTTGCTTCTGGGTTGCCAGCTCTAAGTGAACAGAGGCATGGGATACCTTATATCAGCTGGTGGATAATACTAATCAGAGGCCATCGCAGGTACCTGAACCTTACTTAGCTAGTTGGGCATCGTCAAGCCTAAACTGGAGTAATGTGTCTCAGGCAGGCCATATGGCTCTTGAAAAAGTCCACTTGAAAAGGTGGTGCCTGAAGTTCCTACCAGCATCGGTGACTTCAGCGGAGGAGGAACAGGTCTTTGCTCCATGCCTGCGATCAGGGGGCTGTTTGATATTGTTGGCCCTACCAATCTCAATAAACCTAAATTCTTCAAAAATCCTACTAATCATTTTCTCTCTGCAGGAACGTGAGGACATTACTTAGAGATTATTCTCTTGATGTCCTCATGCAGGAATTCCAGCGCTATAACCTAGATATTCTAGGCTTGCAAGAGACCAGATGGACAGGTAAAGGTGAGATACTTAAAATAACTTTAAATTTCTCTTTACAGGGAGGGAGGATGGAAAGCATCACCAAGGCGTGGGTCTGCTGCTCAGCAGACATGCTAATGATGCTCTTCTAGGATATGAGTGCATTACTGAAAGGTTTCTCACAGCAAAATTTCAGACAAGCATTAAAGACTTGAATGTTACCTGCTGTTATGCTCCCACTGAGGATTCTGATGAGGATGAGAAGGATAGGTTTTACGGACAACTTCAGGATGTTTTGAATTCTGTCAAGAAAGGAGATATGTTCTTGGATAGCCTTGTTCTTGGTGACTTCAATGCCAAAGTTGGTACCGACTCTGACCTTTGGGGAGGAGTAATAGGCCCTTTTGGTATTGGTAGCTGCAATGGGCAACGTCTCCTACAGGTAAGTAAACTCAGTGGTTTCAGAATAATTAACACATATTACAAACACCGCGACATACATAAATACATATGGGTTTCACCTGATGGGCTGCATAGGAATATGATTGATTATATATTAACAGCAAATGGGCTAGTTCTGTTAGAAATACCAGGGCAGATAGGGGAGCTGAAATTGAATCTGACCATTACCTTGTTAAAAGTGTCTTGCAACTTAAACTTAAAAAGTGTTGTGCTAGGGTTAAAAAATTTACCTTTAATACTGAAGCTCTGAAAGACCCAGTTATAGCTAAAGCTTACCATGATAGGTTACTTAGTCATTATGACAGTCATGGTATAATACTGAAGTTGAGGAAGAATGGGGCCATTTTAAACAGGCTTTTTTGGAAACTAACAGTACTCTTTTAGGGAAAAAGGAGCAGAGGAGACAGAATTATTTAAGTGATAAAGCACTTGAGCTTATTTCAGAAAGAAGGAACTGCAGGAATGTCCTTAATCAGTACCCTACTAGTCCTAATAGAAAGCATTACAGAGACCTTAATAAACTTGTAAAGGATCAGTTAGCTGCTGATAAGAATCTTTGGCTTGATGGTTTGGCTGACAAAGCCGAGGAAGCAGTTAGACAGCACAACAGCAGAGAGCTGTACCAGATAGTTAATGTTTTGTGTGGTAGAAAACGGACAGGCATACAAGGATTGAAGGATAAACAAGGTAAGGTTATAGAAGGTGAGGATTCTGTCATGGCTAGGTGGGCTGAGCATTTCAGTGATGTTCTAAACAATGTGATTAGTTCTACTCCCATTGTTTGTAATGATGATAGATGCATTGGCAGCTTTAATGTTGGCCCTGTAACACAATCTGAAGTTATTTTGGCTGTTTCTAAACTTAAACTTCATAAATCCCCAGGGGTAGATGAAATTACTACAGAAATGCTCAGAGCTGGGGATGTTTCGGTTACCACTTGGATGACTGAAATTTTGAATAACTTTTATGATAAAGGCATGGTTCCTAAAGATTTTACCAGAGCTATTATTATCCCTATTTTCAAAAAAGGTGATCGTAGTTCTTGTGATAACTATAGGGGTATCAGCCTACTCTCTGTTACAGGTAAAGTTCTTTCCATGATTGTGCTTAATAGAATTAAGAATCTGGTTGACAGGCAATTGCGTGATGAGCAATGTGGATTCAGAAGTGGTAGGGGATGTGTAGATCAGATATTTTCATTTAGGCAGATTCTTGAGAAATGTATTGTTTCAGAAACCTTTGGTTGCTAGCTTTGTTGATTTCAAAAAGGCTTTCGACTCTGTTGATCGTCATAATTTGTGGTTGATTGTGCAATCATATGGTATACCTGACAACTTAGTTAACATAATGAAAGCTCTCTATAATAACACTGAGTCATGTGTGAGAGTTGGTTAGTCTTGTAGCATTACTTCTGGTGTTCGACAAGGGTGCAGTTTGTCTCCTTTTCTCCTTAGTTTGGTTGTTGATTATGTTATGCGAAATTCACTTCAAGGGAAAGCTTTTGTACTTAAATGGGCTGGAGATACGAAAATGTCTGATTTAGATTATGCTGATGATTTAGCCCTTTTGGCAAATGATGTTGATGAGATGAACTTTCATTCGAGCTGTTAATGAAACTGGTAGTAGTGTAGGTTTGGTTATAAACAGAGAAAACTAAAGTGATGAAAATTGGTCAGGCAGGTTGTGATTCAGTTAATCTGAATGGTTGCAGTCTTGAGCAGGTGTCAGAGTTGAATTACCTTGGGAGCTACATAACAGATACTGGTGAAGTGCGGCATGAGATTAACAGACGAATAGGTATTGCTGCCGGGACTTTTAAGAATCTATGGAGATTGTGGAGAAATAGGCGTATACACCTAAAGACTAAAATTGGACTGTATAATAGTTTCTAGTTTTTTCTAGGTTTAGTTATGGTAGTGAAACTTGGACGCTGTGTAAACATAACAGGAAACTAGATGATTTTGATTCTAGATGCTTACGCAGTATCTTGGGTATTAGGTGGTTTAACTTTGTAACTAATGATGAGGTTAGGCAAAGGAGTGTGCAACCTCCTTTAAGCAGCATATTGTGCAGATAGACTCCGCTGGTTTGGCCATGTTGCCCGTATGGATAATTATAGATTGGCAAATAGGGTTATGAACAGTGTGCCTAGAGGCCTCAGAAGGAGGGGGAGACCTAGGATGCGGTGGGCAGACAATGTCAAACAGGACCTTGTTAGAATTGGTGTGCAGTGGCCGGATGCAGCAGATGTAGCTCAGGACAGATATGCTTGGAGAATTAAACTGCGCGGTCTGGTTGGACCTCCGTAGCCCACGGCTGCTTGAGGATGATGATTCCAATTTCGGCCTAAACTCTCCCGGCATCAAAATTCACTGGTGCTGAGAGAAGCGTCAGTGGTCTGTTGCAGCTGGAGAAAAGGTTATGTTCAAATATAGTAATGCCATATGCTCTTTTGCACAGACGACAATACTAGAATGTAGTGACAACTGCGTGAGGTGATGGATCTCAGGTCATTCATTGTACAAGCTGCTGGAGAGGGATTCATGATGTGGGGAATGTTAACATGGCACGGAGTAGATTCATTAATATTACTGAAGGATCGACAAATCATTGCATCATACTTAATATACCAAATCGCATCCTGTTTGATTCTTTCTTTGGTGGATGCTGATGGTTTCAGGATGGTAACGCAAAGGTCTATTGTGAGAAATCTTAATTGCTTGAAGAACATGGTGGAACCTGACCAATCCAATCGCTTGATCTGAACCCAATTTCAAATTTGTGGGATGTAGTGGAACGTGGCCTAAGGGTCCCCAAGCACTGCTTAGACTCTTTCAACAGGGAATGGCTTCACATCATCAGACACCTTCCAAATACACGGGGAATCTATTTCAATTTGTTCTGAAGGCTGGGAGTCGTATATGATATTGATATAAGGTTTTTGATTTTTCAGGCCACGCAGTGTTAGATATACATACACTTAATGGAGACTTTACTGGGAACAGATTCTTTTAATGTCAAAAGGAAGTTGAACTGCTCAATAACTTATTGAGAAATGATACTGAGTAATAAAGCATCTGCCAATTTTATATATTCCATCTACTTTGTTTCTTAAATTTATCATATCCATTAAAGTTTTTTTAGTTTTAATCATATCCATTAAACATATATCTAAAGTAACACACATTTCACTTTGTAGGTTTTTTATATCTTTCCATGTTTGCTCTTATACTAGAAACTGCATTCTTGTCTCCTTATTAGTTCTTAAACTTCATACGTAAGGACTAGCAATGAAGATTTCTTTCAAACTGTTTCTCACTACAAACTACATCCTTTACTTGAGAATACTCATCCTTCAAACTTCCCCTTTCTCGCGTTGCAAATTATTTTACTGAAAATCCTAGATTTTATCACTTTTGATCCTAAGCCTTCAAATACATGTCACGATAGTTACACATGATAGATCACAATAATTGTCTATAGGGTGGCTCAGTCGGTAGCGCGCCAGATTCGTAATCTGCAGTTCCCAGGTTCGAGTCCCAGCGGGGTCAGCGTTGATATTTATCTCCGCAAAACTCCCTGCCTACGGTCAGTGGGGGACGCCGATGTGCTTGGAAAGGCCGCCGTCCGTCGGATGGAACGTTAAACCGTGGTTCCGTGTGCGGGAGAGCCATACCCTGTGCACGTTAAAGAACACGCTGGATGGCCTTGACGGGAGGCTACCATCTGTCTCCCATTTAGCCCATGGTGTGCAAAATGGTAGTTGTTCCAGTGGGTCTCCTCCCCCAACCTTCTCTGAGCCTTCGGGGTCCATGTGACCTGACCATTTAGCCCATGGTGTGCAAAAATGTGCCGCTCAGAGGTGAAACAACCCAGCCTAGTCTTTTTATTAATTTGCTAGTACTTACTCTTCAAAATACATATTTCTCTCATGTTCACTCATATATACCCACATATTCTTTCGTTGTGGGAGGAAAGTTTTGAACCACTTTCGTTCAGAACGTTTTTGAAACAATTTGAAATTTAACCATCTTCCGTACAGGAGCTCTAAAAGTGAAAAATAAGCGATACCATTGATATCACTTATTGGATTCCCATTAACTTCAAACGAAGATGGGGCGTGGGGGGGGGGGGTGGCTCAGTCGGTAGTGTGCTAGGCTCGTAATCTGCAGTTCCCAGGTTAGTCCCAGTTGGGTCAGCGTTGATTTATCTCCGCAAAACTCCCTGCCCAGGTCAGTGGGGGACACCGATGGGCTTGGAAAGGCCGCCGTACGTCGGATGGGACGTTAAGCCGTGACTCGTGTGTGGGAGAGCTATACCTTGTGCACGTTACAGAACACGCTGGATGGCCTTGATGGGAGACTACCATCTGTCTCTCAACAGCTGTTACGGTGGGTCCCCTCCCCCAATCTTCTATGAGTCTTCGGGGTCCTTGTGACCTGGTAATTTAGCCCATTGTGTGCAAAAAATGCCGCTCAGAGGTAAAACAACCCAAAGGAAAATAGGAGGCGGGCAATTTTTGTTCAGTTGGAAAGAGTTTGCAATCTGTCGTCCTTCAAATTCAGTGATTCATCGTTGGAATGTTTTTTAAGGTACATATAGGATGATAAATATTTTTAATTTTTCGGCTTTTTAGAAGCAACTTTACAGGAAACTTTGCTTTTAAAACATCTATCTTCTCCTTCAGAGGAGAAAATTGTTGCATTCCCTATGCTAATCTTTACGTTTTCAGCTTTCATTTAACATATGACTCGGTAAGATCGACGTCCCTTTAAATTGCCCTCGAACTTTTTTATGAGGGAGAGAATAATTTGAGGTAGTTCATGATATTCTAAACGTCACAACCTTTCACAGGCAATTTGTCGAGACAGATCTGAAATTTTCCTCCCCTTTCGTGGACAAAACTTCAGGTAAGTGTTGACAATCGTCGCATCACAAGCTTTTATTTGGCACCTAACTCGACTCTACCCTCTCGTTCGGGATATACAGTGCTATGATTTCTACGTTTCTCTTTTCAGGAGGAAAAGCGTGGAAGTTTCTAATAGCTCGTGGCACATCCAACTTCACAAGCTGCCATTTGATACATAGCTCGTTTAGATCGGTCAATGGGTTGGGAAGATATAAGGGAACAAGTTTTGGCAAACACATGAAATGACAAATGACTAGCGAAAAGCAAGAGGTTACCATGTAATAAGAACGAGCTATTGTTTTCATTTTACCGTTTGTAGACATTTCATTTTTTGTTTTTAGAGAGTTTAAAGTCTTTTTGGATAGATATAGATTAATATTACTATTCACAATAGCTTTAATAGCGTCCTTTAACGGTGGGGTAAAAGTTTGAGATTTCCAATAATAGGCTAGTAACTGGAGGCTACTGCCTCCTAACAACTGTCCACTGGGAGCCCCTCCCCCAATCTGAGCCCTCAGGGTCTTTAAGACCTGGCCATTTAACCCATTCTGTGCTAAAAATGTGCCAATCGGAGGAAAACCAACCTCGTAGTTCAGATATCCTATACGACGCGGTTACTGTTTAAAACCTAGCATTGACACCTGGAGCGTTTTTGAAAACGTTTAATAGAATATTAATTTTTATTAAAATGCAATAAACAACCACTGAATTTAGAGAAACAGTAATTTATACATTGATTTTCAAAAACATTTTACTGAAAAAAAATTACATGTTTTGGAAATGCCTGTACAAAATACACGAAAGAGTCAAAAATGCCTAATATGATGATGGTCCACCACGTGCCACCAAAACAGCTCTTACCCGGCGAGGCATGGATGCTACAAGATTTCTAAAAGTGTCTTGTGGTATCTGGTACCAACATATGTTACCAGTAGATCCTTTAACTCTTGTAAGTTACGTGATTGAACCGCCACAGATAGGACATGCTTTTGCAACACAAACCACAGATGCTAGTTTGGATTCATGTCTAGGGAATTTGGAGGTCAGGGCAATACATGGATGTCTTCCTCATGTTCCGCGAACCATTCTCGAAGAATCCGAGCAGTGTGGCATGGCGCACTATTCTGCTGAAAGAAGGCAGTACTAGAGGGATATACCGTTGCCATGAAAAGATGTACCTTGTCTGCAATGATGTTTAGGTAGGTAGTAGACGTCAGTTTTCTGCACATGAATGACTGGACCCAGGGTTTCCAAGCAGAACATTGCCCAAAGCATTTTTCCTCCACCGGCTTGTTTTCGTCCCACGGTGCATCCTGGTACCAACACTTCCCCATGTAAGCGACGCACACGTACCCAGTCGTCCACATAGTGCAACAGGAAACAAGATTCATCGGACCAGACAACCTTCCAATCATTCAAGGTCCACTTTTGATGCTCGCGTGCCCATTGTAGGCACTTTTGAAGGTGAACAGAGATTAGTATGGGGTCTCGGAGAGGCCTGCGGCTACGCAGCCCCATTTTCAGCAGGGTTCGATGTACTATGTGTTGACACATTACTCCCGTCACGAGCATTCAAATTACTGGCGAATTGCGCCACACTATTCCTTCTGTTGGCTCGTATCATACGGGATAGCCTTTGCTGACCTCTAGCACCGATGAGCTGTGGTCGGCCCACGCCTTTGCCGGCAGTTCTTCGTTTTTCCCTCCTCGGACTACTTTTCGAAGGTAATGACCACGGTGAGCACCCCACAAGCCTTCCCGTCTCGGAAATGCTCTGACCCAGTCGTCTGGCGATTAAAACTTGGCCTTGTTAAACTCTCTTAAATCCGCTGCCTTTCCCATGTGAAGAACAAGAATAACACTAACAGAGTTGAGTATCAGGTGTTATTCACACCGTTTTATGACCTTCACACGCGCCGTCGTTTACTTGCAGTTGCTTCGATTTGCATAAAGACGCGCTGGTTATGTTTGGGCCCTTCGGTATATATTAAGCATTCAAAAAAATAACTTATATTAAGGCTATTTCAGCCGTTTTTCAGAACAAATCCCAAAGATTGAAATTACGAACTCGTATTGCGTACTCTTTCGTCATTCAAGAATTAGTGATAAACTCAAACCGACAAATGACTATCTTCGTATGGTGCCCTAATATCGAAAGCTGTTTTTATTTACACATGAAATTTATGTCCAGAGGTCCTGCCATAGCAAAAACGTATAAGCAACAGTAATAAAGTATCACAGGAAAATGTATAGAGAAACATTTGAAATAATTAGTTGCAAAAATAGCGTCGAAGTCGGGGCAACCAAATTTTTTCAATTATTTAAGGTATAAGTAAAATCCCTTGAAATGGCGGACAAGTGTAGCAGATTATGTTGGCTCGCGATATCTGCTTCGGCTAAAAAAGCTTACAACGGCTCTCGGCAAGTTGAGGTAAATATTCCTCTAAATCACCTATATCCGTCCCGAAATGGGATCACGACCGGCTCCAAAACTGTAAAGAACCAAAAACTCGAAAAAGAACCCAAAAGAAAGTAATTTGCCTGTACAACTAGCTCTGGGAAAGATTGCTGGCCGTTTGACAGCTGCTAAACCAATTAAAAATATTTTTGGGTTACATAGCGTAAGGTAAAATAGCTTTTGGATGAAAAGGTTTCCGAAGGGTTCATCGTATCGTTCATGTAGGACACGTATTTATCGTATCGCGGATGTTCTTTGCTAGGAAGCTGAGATTCAGGGACGGTTGAAAAAGATTCTTCTGAGAGGTTTGGCCTTTTTCACAGACCTTCATTATGAAATATTATATTGACAAACTGTCAGACTTCTACAGTAAGCATCTGCTTGACGGGTAATTTTTCATTGATTTTTAAGTACCTCAAATTGAAAAGTTAAATGTAATTAATCTACATTAAAACTTCTATCTACATTAATAATTACATAGATTAATTATGGATATATATATATATATAAAATACAATGAGTTGCGTTTTTTTACCTCTTAGCTGCTCTTTTGTCGACCAATCTCAAGAAGGCTGAAGAACAGCGACTGGACAGTTAAACAGATGAGACTCCCGATAAGACATCAAGTGTATTCTTTAACGTGCTAAGGATATGGCTTATCCCATCCGAAGGACAAACGACAGATGCTCCTTTGGATTCATGTCTAGGGAATTTGGAGGTCAGGGCAATACCTGAAAGTCTTCATGTTCCTCGAGCAATCCGGACAGTGTGGCAAGGCGCATTATCCTGCTGAAAGAAGGCACTACTAGAGGGATATACCGTGATTCACTAGTAACCGTGATTCGTACTAGAGGGATATACAGTATATTCATTTAAAAAATTTTCATTGAGAAAAAGGTGTGTATGGAGGGTTAGAGTAGATGAAGAACCAAAGAACTTCAGATTACGAATAAAACTGACTGAGCAAACTCCCGTTACCAAATAAAATGGAAAACATTTTATCTAGTAATACAACCTTTGTAGTAATTCTTTGTCAGAGTAAAAACTTTAGATTTTTAGATAAATCTAATCGTTTAAGTGTTGGAAAATCCCCCCCCCCCCAAAAGAAGCTGCCCCTACTGATACAATGCTTCCTATGCAAATTCTTTTCGCCTATCTTCAGATTGCCTTTTTCGCTTGTTATTTGTGGATTTGTCAAAATTGTTGCTCAACTATATCTTCCGAACCCTTAACAGATCACAAAGACTCGTACGTTAAATGAAGGCTGATGCCGGGGAGTGTCAAATAGAGCATACAAAATTTACCCCTGCGCTTCACCTCTAAAAAGTAGAAAATAGTTCTTCCACTGTATCTTTCGAACTCAAGGGCCCAGAGTTAAATGTCAAAAGAAAGATTCTCATAACATGATTGTCGTGGACTATCAGTTTTACTAGTCTTTAAAGGTGAAAGAAAAATTTCACTGGTGTCTATCCCAAAGCACGACGTTTGAAATATGGTCTACCTAAAATCGCACCTCCTCTTCCTTGAGAATATTTAAGTACGTGCACCAGTAGCAGCAGTTATGAAGAGGTGGTTTCTAGTAACAAAGTAAAAAATGTGACAATATTTAAACCCTAACATGTATATTGATGGTGAAATTTTTCGCTTCAAAAGTAGGAAGAACATAGGTTGACATATTCAACAGAAATGGCAAGCGCTTTCTTCAAGAATACACTTTCGGCTTCAGGTTCGTAATCTGTAGTTCTTAGGTTCGAGTCACAACTTTACTAATCTTGAGATTTGCCTCCACACTGACGGCGGTGAGAAAGGATACCGATGTTGTTGGGAAAGGAAGCAGACCAACGAATACGACGTTAAACCGTGGCCTTTGTGCATGCGAGACATCGCATGCACAAAGGCATAGAGCAAAGGCACATCGCATGCATAGAGCTTCCATCTATCTTCTAACAACTGTCCTGTGGGTACCCTTCCCCACCCATCTGAGTTCTTAGGGTCTTTGTGACCTGGCCATTTAGCCCAGTGTGTACACAAAAGCGCCACTCAGTTGTAAAACAATTCAAATCCTATCTTCCTTTTGGGGGCGGCTCAGTCGGTAGCGTGCCAGGCTTGTAATCTGCAGTTTTCAGGTTCGAGTGCAAGCTGGGTCAGCGTTGAGATTTATTTTCACAAAATTCCCCGCCCTGCCCACAGCCAGTAGGGGACACCGATGGGCTTGGAAAGGCTGTCGTCCGTCGAATGGGACGTTTAGCCGTGGACCCGTCTGCGGGAGAATACCCTGTGCATGTTAAAGAACACGCTGGACGGCCTTGACGGGAGGCTATCATCTGTCTCACAACAGTCGTTCCAGTGGGTCCCCTCCCCCAACCATCTGAGCCTTCGGGGTCCTTGTGATCTGGTCATTTAGCCCATTGTGTGCAAAAAAGTGCCGCTCAGAGGTAAAACAACCCAACCCTATCTTCCTTTTAAGTGAATATGTTGAAATTATTGACATTGGTATGTTAACTTTTTAGCTCGAAGATTAAACATTTTTAAATTATTGATATAGCAAAGTAATCCTTTTTGGTACAACAATTAGCATTATGGAAAATATTAAAAGAAACTTTGCAATGGAAGAAGTGGTTACTCTAAAAGCAGCGGTGATGCGACAGCTTAATGTCAATCGTTTTTTCTTCTGGAGACAAACGGGAACAAAGACGTCGTGTCTAGACAATCAAGATAAGACTCTAACAGTCGCCAAGATAAAAGAATAACCTGCATTTGTTTTTCGTACGTATACAATACATACATCACTCAAGACCAATTCGTATTGCTAAGTTGCTCTTAGAGGAAAACTGATATCGGTTCGCAGAAATATTTTTTTGTGGCGGAGCTATCGAACCAATAATGGAGACCAATATTTGTTATTTCTTTGCTTCCTTTTCATAGGAGGAAAAACAACTATTCCTTTCACTTTGTAGTCTGCCGGTCAATACATTGAATTCTTGTTTTAAGGATAAATGAAATTTCCTTGTTTCGATAAAGTTTAATAAATATTAATACAATTTTCCGAATCTTTCATTAATATCAATTTCTGCCGATAGAGTAAAATGATCAATTTTAACTTGCATAAAATACGTTAGAAATCTAAATTAAATGCCGAGAGTATGGTGGTCTAAGGATTAACATCAGAAGACTCTATTCCTCCTCTTCCAGGGGAACTCTATTTGCCTACTAGTATTAAAAACATTCTCACCAAACGAAAAATGGTATGGATAATTTTATCTCTGCAGGGCTTTTTTTCTCTGCAGGGGTCATAAGGACACCTGGGCACGGGTTGGCGTAGGTAGGTAGCAGGCAAGACTTTTAATATGCAGTTCTTAGGTTAGTCTCATCTGAGATTTAATCCCCACTAAACCCTTACCCTGCTCTCGGTGGGGCGGGACTGGCTCAGTCGTACTGCGCCAGGCTCGTAATCTGCAATTTTAGCCCCATCTAGGCCAGCGTTGAGATTTATCTCCACAAAATTCCTCTCGACGTTAGTAGGGGATACCAATGGGCTTGGAAAGGCCGCTATTCCACTGATGGGATGCTAAGCCGCGGCCACGTGTGCGAGAGAGCCATACCCTCTGCACGTTAAAGATCACGCTGGATGGCCTTGACGGGGAACTACGTCTCCCAACAGCTGCCCAGTGGGTCCTTCCACAACACTCTCTGCGCCTTCGGGGTACTTATGACTTAGTCATTTAGCCCATTGTGTGCAAAAAGTACCTCTCAGAGATAAACAACCCAGTATAGTTCTCCTGTTAAGTTCTCAACCCCTCCCATTCGACAGAGGGCAGCATTACAAATTCAGTCATTATCTCGAACCAAGCACAATGGAAACCTGCGTTGCTTTTTGGAAACATAATTAAAAGCCTGGTTGTAATATTTGCTCCAGAATTTAAGAACTGAAACTTATCCAAAGCTATCTACAGGGGAAATATTAAATGGAAATGAAGTCTTATTCCTAAACTAATCAACATGCGTCGTTTGATCGCCTGAAAATTGTTTTCAAGATGGATGAATCTCGAAATTGTTTAAAAAAACACATTCCACTTGTTTGAACTTTGGAGGAAAAAAATGCTTTGAGAGTTGATGTGAAATACAGGCCCGTTGTTAAGGTTACCATTCGTTCTATGTTTTAGGGAGTTGTCCTATATATATATACTCACAAAAATTAGGGGATATATTATAGCCCCATATTCATTTTGAAATATCCCCTAATTTTTGTGAGCAGTATGTATAAAAAAAACCTTTTAATCCAATCTTTTTCCATTTAAAAGTCTTCCATTTTTATTTGGTATCAAAAATATCTCTTGCCACTAATTTTGATGTGTTACTGATGTGATTGAGGAATTAATAACAAACCGTAATATTTATATACTTAATATATTTACACTAGTTTCAACAGAAATGTAAACAATCGCAGTCTCACGTCGATATCAAATTTAGAGGAAAAAAATGGCCTTGATCCGCATGCGATACGTGACATTTTTCAGGAGGTCGTAGGTTCGTATCCCACCTGGCTCAAGATAATGTTTCCTCTAAATTTGATATCGACGTGAAACTAAGAATAATTACGTAGGTTTCTTATAATATTCGTTAATAAATTTTACTTTTATGAAAATTTAATATTTTAGTACTAGTGTAAACTATTGGCAAATTAAAAGAAACATCAATAACTTATGTTTTTAAATATTTTATGCTTTTAAAATAAAATGTATGCATATAGTTTGGTAAATATCCTAAAAAGCTCACACTTTTTGAGGATTGCTAGACGTAAAATTAATGGTAGCATGACAGAAATTGACGATGAAATAGTATTAATGACAAAATTGCTAGAAAATAATTTTCTCATATTTTTTCTCGAAAACATGAGAATAATTTTTTCTCATATTTTTTCTCGAAAACATAGTCACTATAATCATTGTCAAAAAATACCCATATAAAGGTGCTATAATTTATTTAACGTCAATAATTACCCAAAATAACTCCACGCAGTCATAAAGAGTTTATGTCCATGCACTACCATGTGATACTATGTCTCGAAATATTAAAGTGGAACATGCACGGATTAGTTGTATTGGTGTGGACTGATGAGCAATTGTGCTAACGGACCCTTTTTTTTTTGTGGCAAAAACAATGCCTATGGACGAAGTTTACTATCGCATGGAAATGTGCCGCGCATGGTATTGGATTGATGGTATTGGTGAATACAGATAAGTGAAGTATAAATATCTGAATACAAAACGAAACAGTTGTTTGATATTTTGTGCACAGAATTACTTTAATGAAACATAGCACTTTAAAAATGGGTATTTTTATGAACACCCAATATTGTGACTGGTTACCTTACACCAGTCGCAACAGAGGACAAGATAGCAGAGGCAGAAGAAACTACCTCTCAGCTATCCCGCGAAACTGGACAACTATTAGGAAAGTTCGCATTTTCCGAATTGCTCAATAACTTGATAAAGCCTTTCAACGGTAGGAAAATGCAAAAAAAAATTTTGGATACTGAAAGGTAACATAAAAGCTCCAATTTTGGATGAAGGATATAATGGTCAAGAGGTTTACATTATAGCAATTGGTTGCACCCTTACCCCGACTGGGACGGGAAACACAATTTTTAAGTAATGAAAAATTCTCGTTTTATAAAAGCACTAATAAAATATTCAAATTTGTATTTTCCCCAATCGTTCATTAGTTTGAATTTACACGGTTAAAGATTGCTAAAGCAGAAAATAAAGATCGCCAGAGGCGATATTTTTGTTTAAAAATGAATTAAGTTTCAGAAGATGAAGATATTACGGAAGATAATTCTCCGATTGACTTTTGACATTAGAACAAAGCTTCTCTACTTAAGTTAATTTTTAATGAAAAAAAAAACTTTCAGAAACCTCACTAATTCATTAAATTCGAAGTGTAAAGATTTAGGACAGATAATTATTTTCATTCAAATCTTGAGATATTTTTGTTTATTCATTTCCAGAATTATCCTGAAGATTAACAAAGTAATTGGAGTATCACAGGAGATAACCTGTACACATGGGATTCATGAATTATTATCTGAAAAAATTGAGCTCAAGGTGTTATAAGATCATGGTGAAATTAGCCTCCATTGAGGGCTCCCTACACCAGTCACAATAGAGGACAAGATAGCAGAAGAAACTACCTCTCAGCTATCCCGCGAAACTGGACAACTATTAGGAAACAGATGGAAGCCTCCTGTCAAGGCAATCCAGGGTGTTATTTAACGTGCACTGGGTATGGCTCTACCGAGCATGGGGCGACTGTTTAACGTCCCAGCAGATGGTAGCTTTGCAAGCGCATCAGTGTCCTCTACTGACAGAGCAAGGCGGAATTTTCAGAGATAAATATCATTACTGTTCTAGCTGGGACTCAAACCTGGGAACTGCAGATTACAAGCCTGGAGTGTTAGACTGTGAAACCTCCACCACTGAGGGCGGGTGTTACAATTCGTTGAAATAAACCAGTGATCCTGAAAAGCCTCACATAGTCTAAAGGATATATCATCCGTATACCTCCGATCAATCTTAGTGTCTCACGTAAAGGTGTGAAGCAAAGTGTTCCCATTTGACATGGCATTTAGGCATTAAACCACAAATATTTTTTGATTGTTAGAGTTAGTAATTGGTTTCTTGCTCTCTTCAGATCGAAACACGTTGAAAATCGGTCTGAAGACTGAATCGCGATTAGTCTATGAAGAGCAGATGTCACGATGTATTCTGCACTGTTAATCACCATCCTATTAGAGGTTGGGTTGTTTTACCTCTGAGCGGCACTTTTTTTGCACACCATGGGCTAAATGGCCAGGTCACATGAACCCCGAAGGCTCAGAGAAGGTTGGGGGAGGAGACCCACTGGAACAGCTGTTGGGAGACAGATGGGTATGGCTCTCCCGCACACGGGACCACGGCTTAACGTCTCATCCGATGGACGGCGGCCTTTCCAAGCCCATCGGTGTCCCCTACTGACCTGGGCGGAGAATTTTGCGGAGATAAATCTCAACGCTGACCTAGCTGGGACTCGAACCTGGGAACTACAGATCACGAGCCTGGTGCGCTACCGACTGAGCCACCCCGCCCCCTCTTATTAGAATGATTGAGGAGAATAGGCACTATCGGTCATCTGACACATAGCCCTCTGAAGCTATAAGAAACTCTTCCCAACGACTTGCTTCGAACTCTTCCCAACGACTGCAGAAAGTTCCTAAGAGTTGCATGGCTCGCATTGCCTTATGACGTTAGCGCAAGAGGGGCGGGAGTGGCTCAGTCGGTAGCGAGCCAGGCTCGTAATCTGCAGTTCCCAGGTTCGAGTCCCAGATGGGTCAGCGGTGAGATTTATCTCCAAAACGCCTCGGCTTCTCACGGTTAGTAGGGGACATCGATGGGCTTGAAAACGCCGCCATCCGTTGGATGGGACATTAAGACGTGGCCCCGTGTACGGGAGAGAGCCATACCCTGTGCACGTTAAAGAACACGCTGGATGGCCTTGATGGGACAGGTGCTATAATCTGTCTTCCAACAGCTGTTTCAGTGGGTCACCTCCCCAACCTTCTCTAAGCCTTCGGGGTCCTTGTGACCTGGCCATTTAGCCCATGGTGTGCAAAAGTGCCGTTCAGAGGTAAAACAACCCAAAGCTAGCGCAAGATAGTCATCCTGCACTGTTGTCAGTCTTGGATGACCATGCACTTGTCTACAGCTAGGGTCTCATCTGTTGAAACCGTCTTCAAAGTCTTGATGGAACTGATTGCAGTACTTTGCAGTTCCCACCACATCGGTAAGATTAACATACCATTTGCTCAACCACGTGCTATTCTCCTTACAATCAATATTGGAACATCTCGGTTTAAATTTCTTTTAGAAATGCTATAATATTGCGAGTTGTTTTTACTGAATTGTACTACACTACCTTTGCTTCTAACATTTCGATTTTGTCTGTCTCATCCTCAGGTCACAGCTTGAATGGTCACGTCCTCCTCGACTTCTACCCGTCCCATGAGCATGCTCATCGCCTTCGTGTAACTGCCGCAACTCTGTGGATCCAACTCCGCTACTCATCTTCTCTACCAAGACAGCTCCGCTACCTGCTCCGGGATCATCAACTCACCCTCTACGTGTTCAAAGTTCTAACCACACCCCGTAACCACACCGAACCTCTACAGCTGGAACTGCTGACGTCATACAGGTTGGGCAACGTCCACGTCGGGTGGCGACGACTTGAGGTTGGTTCAGCCGTTCAAGAATGGTTCGCTGGACAGCAGAAAGAGAAACTAACATTGCTGGTAGATTGCGTCGGATGCGATTCTTTACTTGAAATGGTGCTCTTCAATGAAGACGGGGAAGAAGTAAACAAGACTGTATCCCTGCGCAAGATCAGGCATAGCGGAGGTGGACGGGAACTCGTTGGCCTTCGACCCTTCCTCGCCATAGCAACAGAAACTACCGAACAAAAACGAGTGAAGCGCCATTCGGTGACGTGCGATTCTCAAATGACCCACTGTTGCAAGCAAAACCTTTACGTCAGCTTTAAGGAGTTGGGCTGGGATGATTGGATCATAGCTCCAAAGGGATACTATGCTAATTACTGCATGGGTGATTGTGCCAGCATGCACAGAACTCCTGATACTTTCGCCACTTTTCACACGCATGTCATTGAGGAGTACCGCAGCAGGAACCCCTATGCTTCTATTAATCCTTGTTGTGCCCCGACCAGATTATCCCCCATGTCGCTAATTTATTTCGATCCTGATTTGAACATCATCAAGACCGATCTTCCCAAGATGATCGTTGATGAATGTGGATGCACGTAAATAGCTCATCGGCGGGATAGTCTAGTTTCAGTCAGTGCGTCGTCCAAATGTGTGCCTTGGAAGTTTGCAGCTGCAAAAGTTGTGCAGCTGTGTCCCTCCATTCCTTACTGAGGCGGGTCTTCAGGACAGCCATTGGTCCGCCTTTAGGTGCGAAAAAAAGAGAAGGTTGTGGCCTTAAAGTGATCTTCCACAAGAGTCACTACCGTTGTCCAAGAAATGAAGATTATGACCATCTTCAAACTGATGTTTTACAAGTACAGATCGCGAACTTTTAGGAAGTTTCATGTTGATAGGGAGAGTTCTAGTTTTTGTGCTGGGTACGCAAGTGCTGAGAAAATACAGCAATGGTGTGAGAATAAGAGAATGGCACTTTATCACTTAGAGCTTGGCTTCCACATTCATATTCAACTGCTTAATTGATTCTGTGGCGTTGTTTAATTTCATTGTTTTTGCTGTTCTCAGAATTTATAAAAAGCTTTATTAACAGTTGTTGCCGTCCATTATTTAGAGACGCAAAAGTTCGTTGTTTATGGAAAGAGTTGTTGCTTTTTTGTTAAAAAAAACTGTTTATGTTACAATTACAACGTGAAAGCCATAACTGTTACAAAGTTTGGATACCTTGGCAAAGTTGAGATATTCAAATGCACAGGTTAAAAATTGCAAATTTGAGATATGACCTAATTAAAGTCCTTGAACAGTGAGATTTACTTTAAAAAGAATTTGAGAAATTGTGATAATTTATATATTTAATACAACTGGAAATGAAAGACTATAAAAGAGGTTAGTGCATACGAGCTGAGCTTGTGGATTACTCAAAACGTTGAATTGTTTTTTTGTTTTTGAAATGATTTTAAAATGTCATCCAATATCGTGATATCTGACCACTGGAAAAGGGGAAATTTGGATGACTGAGTTCTGGAGTTAATTTTGAATAAATGCTGCAAACAAAGTTTACGTTTATAATGTCTACAGTGTCAATTATTTAATCATAAATCATATTATATATCTCCATTATTTATATATATATAAATCTCCATTATATATATATATATATAAATCTCCATTATCAAAAGGTACAAAAATTTCTGAGAACATACATTCAAAAGTCTGCTTTAGAGAATATTTCCTTGATGATTAGCAAAATTATTAAAAATGAGCAAGTTAAAAATGCAAACTTTTAAATCAATAACTACTTTTGTCCACTTCTAAATGCTTACTTTAGTTTTCCGATTAATATTTTAAAAATCTCAATATTGAAAGTGAATTTAAATCTTACGCCATAAGAGCTTATAAAAGACCAACATTACATAATGCACAAGTCCACAAAACCACATTGGAACAACACATTAAGTAATACCTGAAAATAAAGATTTTACTAATTTATAATTGTTCATAATTCAACAACCAATAGCCTATCCCAAGAGTATTGAAAACAGCAAAAAAACAGAATTTTGTTAGATTACGCGAGTTCAGAGTAGTTCTCCAAACACCTTCAGTAATAACTGCTATATTTGGCTGCTGCAGATATTCAAATAAGTTGTTTCGCATTGTCCACCCATCCAATTCTTCCTTTTACCCGTACTGTTCATAACTATAATCTGCCGTTCTGTGTAAGACATGGTTAAACTCAACCAAAATCTCTAAGCAGCAATATATGCTGGAGAAGCGCAAATTACTGCTTAGAGCTGACTCGTCTAATCTCTACTATATTTACATAATCCAGCCTACAAAAGATTCACATATTACGTGATCACCTAAATTATTTCCTTTACAGCACACACGACTGGAAACTATCCTAGAATCTATCTGTACATGCATTCCTATAAAACATGTCCCACTGATGTCGAAGGCATTGCTTCAGTTAGAGCTGACATACCACAAAGCATGCCTGTGTCGCTAGCTGCCTAAACAGCATGCTAGTAAAGTAGAATCAAAAGAATTTAGCTCTTTGCTATAGCAGTGCCATCATTGTAATCAAAATAAACTTTTAGAGATATTCAAACTGTTATATACAGCCCGAGATGAGTCTTAAGATATCCATTTTTTTTAAAAAATACTTCCCTAAAGGACAGATAATCTAGAAGAGATAATGGGTTTATCCTGGCTTCACATAAACGCACAAGGACATATCCCGCTGGTCTAAGTAGTCTGGTACGCTAACTACTAAACCAGGTAGTGCCTACTCATTTTTTTTAAAACTGTCAATTCCCTAAAAGTACCAGAGGTAATGACTCGTCCAGTTTAGTATTACTAGGATCGTGACACAAAACTAGGAATAGCGGGTTGTCACTGTGCGGAGAGATTTTCCCCCCCATATCTTACTCTGTTGGCTCGTGATGTTCCCCAGGTCTCTTTTTCTGAATGGAGAAATTTCTCTAACCCTAAATTCTACTCTCGGTCAGAAAACTGATTGGGAAGAAATCAATCCGGAACTCCATCCGTTGAATGGGATGTTAAACCATGGCTCAGCGTGTAGATCTTTAACCTCTACACATAGAACAAGCTAAATGGTCTTGATGGGAGGCTTCAGTGAGCTAATGAGTTCCCTTGCTCTGAGACTTTGGCGTCTATGTGACTTGCCTATTGTATAAGTGTCATTCAAAGTATTCTTGTGTAGTCTTACAAATAAGTGTGACAAACGCCCAGGATATTGGGGGGGGGGGGGGGGGGTAGCTCAGCCAGTAGCACGCCAGGCTCGTAACCTGCAGTTCACAGGTTCGAGTCCTGCCTGGGCCAGCATTGATATTTACCTCTACACTTCCTGAACAACCTTTGGTCAGTAGGGGATACTGGTCTCGAAAAGACCGCTGTCCATGGGATGTTAATACGTGTGTTGGAGAGCCATACCCTGTGTACATTAAAGAACACGCTGGATGGACTTTACGTGAGAATGTCTTCTAACAACTGTCCAGTCGGGCCCCTCCCCCAACCTTAGGAATCCTCGGGGCATTTGTGACTTGCCCATTGTGTGCAAAAAGTGCCGATCAGAGCTGAAACATATGGAACCATGGTATAAGTGACAAACGTGCTAAGAGGATAACCAACCAAAACTGAAACAGTGACAAGTTTTCAGACTTTTTTCAATCTTGTTCCAAAAGAGCTAACTCGTCATAATCGAAGTAGGATATTTTCAGATCTCTAGGTATCTTAACGCCTAGAGTTAGTCGAAGTTTGTCAAGCTTGTTTACTTGTCTATGTTCATACGATGGATCTCTAAAAACCTCTTTAGGTATTAAATAAGATTTATCATAACTAAGTGTATGAGGATTTAGGAGATAAATCTCAATTCTACCTTCGGTTGGAGAGGATTCAGAGAGCTTGGAAAGGCTGTCCTTCGATGGTACATTAAGCCAGGTTCTGTGTTCGTGTGGGGGGGGGGGTAACTCCCTGAGCACAATAACGCGCTGGATAGCCTTAATGGAGACTTCTGTTTATTAACAGCTTTCCAGTGAGTTAATTTCCCCAAACTACTCTGAATCCTTGTGAACTGGCATATTAGCTAATTGTGAAAAAAAGGGGAAACAAATAACTGAGCTCTTGTGACATGGCCATTTACACCATTGTGTCCAAAAGGTTTTTTTTCCAGAGCTGCCAACTTGCGTTTGTAAAAATAATTACTAGCTATAATTATTCCTAATATAAAATTTAAAAACTGTAGCGAACTTATGAAAATTTCGAAACTGAAAGCAAATTAGCAATACAGGAGTTAATCAGTTAAGAAACAGTCTACGTTTAAAACCTAAACTCTTCATACAGTACTTTGTGCGAAATAAAAGTTTAAATTCAAGCCCGGATGTAAAAAAAGGGAGCAACAAATTCAATCTATCCGGAAAAGCATCCCGCAATCGTCTCTCTACGTTGATTGAGTCCTCTTTCTATGTAAGTAGGAATAATCAGAATCTTGTTAGACTATAAAGAAAAGAATGAAAATTGTGATTATCTGATATTACATTTTTTATCAAATTGACAGATAATTGAAAAGAAACTTAAAAAAAAAAACCCGTCAAATAGCGTCCTATGGATCCTTTTCTTCAACCGTTCGAGACCTGGGGCGAGGTGAAGAAAGGAGACACCGATGGCGTGGAAAGACTCCGTCCGTCGGAAGGAACTTTAAGCTGTAGCTTTGTGTGCATGAGCGCCACACCCTGTGCACGTTAAAGAACTCTCAGGATGGCCTTGATGGTAGCCTTCTGCCATGACCTATTGTATTTTTGTGACAATGTTAATTTTCGGAAGTGCAGAGATGAGAATGTGGCTCTTGAGTTGTTCGGGCCGCGCTAGACTGTGCTCCACATGCTTTGAACTAAGCGGCAGCAAAAGCGCTTTATTACTCTGACCTCATTAGCTGGAGGCGCGTAAACAATTAACGTTAGATTGAGTGAGGCCGACAAACTAAGAGGTGGTTCGTGTCAGCGCGTCAAAGGGACGTAGCTCCTTCTCAAAAAACCTTTAAGGAGAGGGTTCGGTTCTGTAAACCAGGTAGTTTAGGCAAGAATTAAATATCCACTCGCAGAGTTTTGAGGTTGGTAAAGATATTGCCAAAAAGTACAGATTTCCACATCATACGAATGCTTGTCGTAGCAAAGTAGCATTCGGAGTAAATTTGAGCTGATTGGAGGAAGTCCAAAAGAACATCTAGGAAGCCAAATCATTCTGATCTTCAACGCATCTAAGGCCGACGGAATAGAGCACATTCCCATACGTAAATAAACTGTCGTCTATCTACTACCCTTATGCATTAGTTTTTCATTTTTCTACACTTCGACACGTACATCCTGCCTTATCAGGGGCTCCAACTCAGATCCCTTAGATCAGCAGGCAAGCGCGCTAACCACTCGGCCACAGTTCAACAAAAATAAAATTTGGTCCAAATTTTAATACGTCAGGTGATGGTGGTTATATTTCACAAAACGATGGACCTAGTTTAAATTTCCTTAAATGCGATTGATCTGAGTAAATTTTTGGAAATGTGATTGATTCAAAATTTTATAAGACGATTCACCTGGTTAAAACTTGGAATGTAAGGTAAAATAAAAGGGGAAAGATCTAAGTAAGGATCTAAGTGGGACATTTAGTAAAAGTTATCTTAGAATCATCAGTTAAAAAATTACATTGGTCTGCATGAAAATCCTCCCTCGAGAAAACAAATGGGTGTACTTTATAGATTAGAGGGTGCTGAATCCGAATCTAGCATCCAAATGTTTATATCGGGCACTGTTTTCGTGGGAGGGCTTATAGAGTATTAGGATGTAATATGCCGCTAATGCTGAATTTCTTACATTCACACCTGATTTTTCCCCCACATTGATGGGAGCTGTCTTCGAATGAGCACGGAGAAAGGTTCCATGAAGACATATCCGAAATGGAAATAACATATAACGGCAAATGGAATGAGAGTATGTTGGCGAACTACTCTTGGGCCCTGAGATAAAATTTCGGAGACAAAATATAAGTGAGAACACATCGAAATAATTTATTTTGGTAAATATTTTATATGCATCAGGATTTACTAGTGTCAGCTTTAACTTTTCATAATATAAATAAATATTTGGTAAAATATATTTATCTTCTCTGAGTAAAATAGTGTTTTTTAAATCAAACCTTATCTCTAGAAAATTGTAGGTAATGGAACAAATCGGCTGTCAGATTAGGATTCAGCACCTTAAAAAACAAAAAATCAGGCAAAATTTTGGAAGGGAGGGAAAAAATGTTTTTCTTTTTGCAGACCAGTGTTATAAGGCATTAATGTTTTTCTTCTGGTGTCCTTGTGAGGTCCGCCTTAACGGGCCTCTTTTATAGCGTATTGTAATAACTAGCGCCTCTCAGACCTCTGTGGCAAGCAATCTATAAAAATAAAAAATAAATACCCCCTCAAGCAGCTGCTTGCCACAGAGGTCTGACAGGAGCCTGTCAGTTTATATGCCATAGTAGAAGGTCTGAGAGGATGGCAGGACCTCAGCAGAAAAACAGCACACACAACTATGCCTTTCCCGGGGCTCGAACCCAGGTCCCTTAGATCAGAAACCAAGCGTGCTAACCACTCGGCCATGGGACGGCTAGCAATCTATAGATTTTGCAAAATTAGAATTAAAAACGTTCGTAAAGAATAATTACACTTTTTAATTTGGTTAGAAGTTCTCAAAGTTGGCAGTGGCTTGGCCCTTTCTGGACCTGTGAGAGGGCCTGAGATTACCATAGATCAACAGCAAATAGCATTCGAGCAGCGTGAGTGTCTCGCTGTAGTGCACGAACTCTGAGTGGCTAGTAAGAACGCAACCCATCTTTTCAAATACACTTTTCTCTATTGAAATTACCCCACCTAGAAGGAATGCTAACATGTGAACCAAATTAGTGGGCGGGGGTGGCTCAGTCGGCAGCGCGCCAGGCTCGTAATCTGTGGTTCCCAGGTTTGAGTCCCAGCTGGGTCAGCGTTGAGATTTATCTCCGCAAAATTCCCCGCCCTGCCCACGGTCAGTAGGGGACACCGATGGGCTTGGAAAGACCGCCGTCCGTCGGATGGAACGTTAAACCGTGGTTCCGTGTGCGGGAGAGAACCCCCAGGCAGTACGTGGCCATGCAACCTTTCGAAAAATGGTGTTAGGGATGGTACGGAGATATGGCAGTGGCATAGATCGTAGGACAGTTTCAACATATCACGTCGTCATTAAACTTCCATCAATAACAACCAGAGGTGACCAGCTCTTGTAACTAATGGTCTCCACACAATGATGCCGAATGTTGGGGCTACCGGGTCTGTCACATGGTTGTCTCCTCTATATACGGCTGTCATTGGCACCTAAACAAAAAAGGAATTTGTCATTGAAGACGACACAATGTATCCCAGTCCCTGGAACTTTTTTACTTGCACCACTATAGACGTGCGCGATGATGAGATGGAGTCAGAGGAAGACGAGCCCTAGGGAAGGCAGACATCTCGTAGTCATCATCGGATTGTGCTGGCAGACATGGGAACGGGCAGGAACGGCGTTATGGCGCTAGTAATCTGTCACACCGTCGCAGCTCTGTCATAGCTTGCCGCTGGATCCGACAGTCTGCCTGCTCTTATATTCTCCTACAGGTACCTAAATCTGGTCGGCGTGTTGCGGAACTTTTTTATCCATTGTCGCCAACAACATTCGCAAGTTCGTGCATCACTCTCCACACGTGTCGCAATTTGGACAATCCAGCTTCTGACATTCTAATAATCCGACCCCTTTCAAAGTCCGTAACGTACACGTAACATCTTCTTTGGCGTCGTAAAGGAATGGCTACTTCACACTCCCCACTTCATGCCCCACACACTTCTGTTTGCTAACAATCGTTCACATCAGTTTTTTTTATAGCGCCCGGCGATACTTACGTCACAGGGACAATTGCTCAGCTACTGGCCGTGCTTTTGCGCCTATCGGCGTCATACGCAAATCAGTAATATAGGTATATGTTGTCGCCATGCAAGTAAATTTTCATCTTTTTCTGGCAAAATTTTCCTGCTGGGGCAATTTCAATGGAGGGCAGTGTAGTTCGTAACGGTTTCGGAGCTAAGATGACGTTCTTGGCCTCAGGGCATTGACAAGGTAACTGGGTCGCCATGGTTATTGATATCGTTGCACCTCTCATAAGTGGTTTCCAGACTTTCTATAATGGGTTGGGTTGTTTTACCTCTGAGCGGCACTTTTTTTGCACACAATGGGCTAAATGGCCAGGTCACATGGACCCCGAAGGCTCAGAGAAGGTTGAGAGAGGGGACCCACTGGAACAGCTGTTGGGAGACAGATGGTAGCCTCCCGTCAAGGCCATCCAGCGTGTTCTTTAACGTGCACAGGGTATGGCTCTCCCGCACACGGGGCCACGGCTTAACATCCCATCCGACGGACGGCGGCCTTTTCAAGCCCATCGGTGTCCCCTACTGACCGTGGGCAGGGCGGAGAAATTTTGTGGAGATAAATCTCAACGCTGACTCAGCTGGGACTCGAACCTGTGAACTACAGATTACGAGCCTGACGCGCTACCGACTGAGCCACCCCGCCCCGCTTTCTATAATGGCGTTCCCTCAACTTAGCAAAGATTTCATCGCCCCCCACTTCGGTATCATATCCCCCCCTCCTCAAATGTACGTGCAATGACAAGTAATGTCAATTGATGAGATGTCACATCTCATCAAGACAAAGCAATCCAAAATGCACGTGATAATGTTGCCAACTGTAAAGAACGAACAGCCACTGTTTCTTCGAATTCTGGAGAAAGATGCAATGGCTAAATAAAGCATTTAATTGTAAGGAGGGATCTTGTAGTTGCGAGCAAGGCCGGCGCGAGGCGGGTTCAGCGCGTTCCCCGGAACCCGACCCAGCGCTTTAAAAGGCTCATCGGTCCACGAAAAGATCGTCGTAAAAAACGACGCCATTTTTCTATCTTTAACATAGCAACCGACACAATGTATCCTCGTTCATCTAGCTCCACGTCCCACCACCACAGCGCATGCAACTTATTTTCCAAGCCCAATAGTAAATCCAATCGTAGAATTCACTAATCGATGACTAACTATTCTTTCAATAGAGAGCGAAATAGAGAAATCGGTCAAGTTTGATGACGTAATTAAAGATTTTGCGGCGAAAAAGACGAGAAAAATTATGTAATATTTATAATATACTCGGTGTTTCTATAAGTTGTATGTAGATATATATGTACCGCACTTTGTACTTATAATAAGTAATTTATTATTATAAAATTTAGAAGTATATATAAATGCGTTTTCTTTTTGGCCCCGCACAATTTTGGAACCCGGTCCGGCAAAATTTCACACCGGCTCTGGCTGCGAGGGTTGTTGTAAAAGTAATGCACAAAACTAAACAATCGATCTTTGATATCTTGAGAATTATAATCAAGTCAATATTATTACAAAACTCTCATCAAAAATCACGCGTGCCCCTAACTAATTAGTCGCACCACACACTTTAGAAACCACTGCTCTAATGTGATAAAACAGAAAGGTAGCGTCTGGGGGTTGTTAGGTATCGACGTCCAGTACGGTGTCTTATCCATATTAATAATTTATTATTAGTCCTATTCGAAGTCTGCTGATTACACTTTCGGATGATTTAACAGAACACATAATAATGCTTGATCTAGTCCTTCTTTGAAGTCTTAAGATCATGTGCATAATTTGTCTCACATTAAATGTCATCACTCCATTGCCACATAGCGTTTCGTCGTCAGATACATCATACGCTCTACACCCTCTCTGTTTTGGTGCTTTTGAGTTGTTTTACCTCTGAGCGGCTTTTTTTGCACATAATGGGCTAAAAGGTGAGGTCACAAGCACTCAGAGAAGGTTAGGGGAAAAGGATCCACTGGACAGCTGTTAGGAGTCAGAAGCCTGTCAAAGCCATCCAACGTGTTCTTTAACATGCGCAAAGTATGGCTATCTTACAAACTGGGGTTAAGGCGGGGTGTTTCAGTCAGTATCGCGCCAGACTCATAATCTGCAGTTCCCAGGTTCGAATCTCGCCTCGGTCAGCATGTAGAGTTATCTCCACAACACTCCCCACCCAGCCCTCGGTCAGTAGGGGGCACCAATGGGCTTGGAAAGGCCGCTATCAATTGGATGGGACATAAAGCCGTGGTGATACTTGTGGGAGAACCATACACTTTGCACGTAAGAACATGTTGGATGGCCTTGACGGGAGGGGGCGGGTGTGGCTCAGTCGGTAGCGCGCCAGGCTCGTAATCTGTAGTTCCCAGGTTCGAGTCCCAGCTGGGTCAGCGTTGAGACTTATCTCCGCAAAACTCCCTGCCCTGCCCACGGTCAGTAGGGGACACCAATGGGCTTGGAAAGGCCGCCGTCCGTCGGATGGGACGTTAAGCCGTGGCCCCGCGTGTGGGAGAGCCATACCATGTGCACGTTAAAGAACACGCTGGATGGCCTTGACGGGAGGCTACCATCTGTCTCCCAACAGCTGTTCCAGTGGGTCCCCTCCCCCAACCTTCTCTGAGCCTTCGGGGTCCATGTGACCTGGCCATTTAGCCCATTGTGTGCAAAAAAGTGCCGCTCAGAGGTAAAACAACCCAACCCAACCTTGACGGGAGGTTACCATATGTCTCCTAACAGCTGCCCAGTGGGCCCCCTCAATATGGTCATTTAGCCGTATTGTGCAAAAGAAACGCCGCTCAGAGGCAAAACAACCCAACCCCTGCACACAGGGCCACAGCTTAAACTGCCATCTGAAAGGGGGGAGGCTTTATATGATCATCGGTGTGTTCTTTCTCCCCAAGCGCAGTGTGAGAGTAGGAGAGTTAAATTTCAATGCTGGCCCAGTTCGGACTCGAATCTGGAAACAGCAAATTACGAGCTTGGAGCGCTACCGACTGAACCAATTCCTTTCCTTGTTCTGATGCTGTTGGCTCTCATATACTCTGAACCATTGTATCAGCTGCTAGTATCTCTGCGAATACTTTTTGAAATGCCTATGGAAATGCATACCTAACGTCAACTGGATGCTCCTGGGCCTCTTGCAACAGAATTACATGCCGTAATATTTCCTGTGAGTTTTTTTTTTCTCCGAATATTCTTAGATAATTTTGCCCAGTGTATTTTGAGGCTTCCTAACACAACATAAATAAATATTTCAGCTTATCAATACCGAAAATATACGCGGACAACTTGTTAAAACCGAATGCAACAGCTGATCACTAGTCACAGTGAATATAACAGAAAATCATCTATCAAATGAGAATATCACTCGCAGACTATTTGTCAAAAAGAAATATAATAACCAGTCACTTATAAGAATAGAATATATCCGTAGACTGATAGAAAGGACTATAACTGCAGGCTATTTGTCAGAATAGTAAGCAACCATTGGTCACTAGCATAATTTTTTAAGAATCAAATATAACCTCATGTCACTTATCAGAACAAAATATAACCTGACTATTTGTGAGATCCGAAAATAACCGTAGATCTTTGTCAAAACCAAATATAATCGCAGACCATTTTTCAGAACTAAACATAACCGAAGATACCACTTCCGTCATTAGCCGACGACTTCCGGGAACGGAATCCAACCACTAAGTTTCTCAGAATCATCATTATAACTTTTATGAAATATCATTGAAGAGGTCGCTCGAAATGATTCCACAGACCACAGTGTGGAAACCATTGTACCAAAGGTAGTGGTTTCAAATTTAATTTAATTAGCGGAGCACTTTACCAATGCACAAACACTTTGCTGACCACTTGCCATGACTAAAAAGGCCACTTATGTCATAAACAGATAAGTGAAAATTAATATTATTGTATAATTATTATAAATAATGAAATAATAAAGTAATATATTCATAGGAACATCTAACGAAAATTTCAATTAAATTTTATCCAAGATTGCACGTTATTAAAAATAGATACCAATAACGTTAATATACAAGCAGCACATAGAGCGCTACTAGAAAGAGACAAAAACATAAACCAATTATTGTCCAATTAGCATCAAGAAAAATGAATAAAAATTGGATAAAACAATTAAAATTAAATAAGGGATTAAATGTAAAATAAATAAATGTTTTTCAGATAGTAAAATATTTATAAATGAACATCTAGCCTAAGAAAACAAGACATTACTTTATGAACTGAAGAAGTTGAAACAAGAAAAAGATTACAGGTTTGTTTGGGTTAAGGACTCAAAAATTTATATTAGAAAAACAGAAACTTCAAAAAATATTTAGAGTTAAAACTTTTGATGACTTCAGTCTGCTATGTGAATAAACAGTAGAGTATAATTATCAAAGAGAGGCAAATGAATGATTGCGTTAAAGGAGAATCTGACTTCAATATTGCTCTCAACATATGCTCTCAATATATTGCTCTCAACATGAAAAATATGAAATTAAAACAATAGATTGTAATGAAATTTATGATAAGGTATTATACAAATGGGGAAATTTTATTAATTTAATTATAGATAGCATAAGAAGTATGAGGAAATTTTTTGATCTTTTTTGTGGTTTTTAAGTTTAATAGATTTTTTTTCCTGAGATAAGCGATATGAATATTGATTTAAAAGGAAATGATAAAATAAATATGATTATTTACATCTAATGGATTCTATGTTTGTCATAAGGAAATTACCAGAAATGATTCAAAAAGCTGCCTCGACCACGTACTTTTAAGAAGTTCAGTAATAAATAGTTTAATAACTTAAAGAAAACTTAAATTTTAAATCTGACTTAACTAAAAGTTTTGAATGATTGAAAATACATATAAAATGGACATAATAAAACTAAAAGAATTATTAGAAAATGAAAGTTGGAATGATGTTAAGATAGAAAAGGATATAAATACTCGTTTAAATTATTCTTAGAACAATTAAATAAACTAACTGAAATATCTAAATATACTATAAAACTACAACACAAGGCTAAAAAATTAAAACCATGGATAACTAACACACTTATAAATTCCACTGAAAAAGGAAACAAATTGCATATTTTATTAAAAACAACCTTTTAATATTAAATTAAAAAATCATTTCAATAAATATCGAAATTTATTATTAAAATTAATTAGGGAAGCAAAAACAGATTAGTATATAAATTTTTTTTAAAGTTAAGTACTGGAATATTATAAATGAATTAACTGGTAAGCATTAAAATACTTCGACATTCCCTACGGAAATAAAAATTGATAGTACTATTTTTTCTTATAACCAAAATCCGACGCAATTGGTTGATATATTTAATAAATACTTTACAGAAATAATTGAAGACTTAATAAGAGATGTTCCTAATTATAAAAATGATGTGGTTGATCAGTTGCATATATCGTTGAACTCAATTTTCATTGATTATATAATAGAAGAGGAAATTAGTACTATAATTAAAAATTACAAATTAAATGAAACAAAGAAAGATAATGATATTTCCACAAAAGTTGTAAAAGAAATAAGTTTTGAAATTTTATGGATACTATGTCATCTTTTTAATTTATCATTACACACAGGTTGTTTTCCTGATATATTAAAAAATTCAACTGCTATATATTCCTATATATAAAGGAGGTATACATTCCAATGTAGGAAATTATAGACCAATATCTTTATTATCAATATTTTCGAAAATCTTTGAAAAAATTATTAAAAATAAAATTCTAAATTTTTTAAACAAAAATAACTTTTTTTTTATAAATCAGCTTGGTTAAGAATAGGAATAGGAACAGAAGCTTCTATACTAAGACTAACATTATTAGTTTATAGTGCTATCAATGATAACTACTGTCGTAATATTTTAGATATAAAAAAATTGATTCAGTATCACATAATTCACTACTATCTAAACTAGAAAATTCTGAATTATAGGTAATATGTTAAAATGGTCACAAACTTATTTAATAAATAGAAAGTAAAAATAGGAGATTATTACAGCAAAGATATTGAAATAAAATATGGTGTACCACAAGGTTCAGTATCGGGTCACCTTTATTTAATGTGTTTGTAAATAATCTTTGCAATTTGAATATAAAAAGCAAAATAATTAAATTTGCTGATGACGTCATTGGTATATACATCTAAAAGTAAAGACATTTTAATAACTGACATAAATGAAGATTTAGATATAATTAGACAGTGGTTTATAAAAAAATAACTTATTTTTAAATGTAGAAAAAGCAAAATATTTATACTTCAGAATGAAATGGAATATTGCAGATATATTTGAAAATGAATTATTCTACCATTCTATTAAATGCACGGGTTCTGAATGTTTATGCAAACCAATTGAGGGTGTTGATAATTAGAAATATTTAGGATTGCATATTGATAGTAATTTGACTTGGAAACCATATTAACTATTTAATAAAAAAGATTAATGCAATTATACTTAATTTATATTATATTAGATATTTCGTTAAATTACACTTTTAAAATTAATATACAATGCATGAATTAAATCGTATTTGAAATAGGATTACTATCGTGGGGAGGGTCATATTAAACCACTTATTATTACAGAGAATGAAATAATTAGATGTATATTGAAAAAGAAAAAATATGACAGTGTTAGATCTTATTATAATGATTTAAATATTCTTCAATTAAGGAAATTGTAAGTTTATAACATTATATTATATATTAAAAAACATTTTACAGAAAATAATGTTTAATCCTCTAATGATAATACGAGATCAAACGATTACACTTATCCAATTGTTCCATACCCTAAGAAAAGTATTACACAGACACATTATATATTTTATCACCGAAAATGTTTTACAAATTGCCGGGAATAATAAAAAAAGATCAAAATATATAAATTTTCCAATTTATTAAAAATATGGATTGATGAAATAATTGATATTGAAATAATCCTTAAGAAAAATTATTAAATTATTGTATATTTGCTGTTATATATAAATGTGATAAATATTATATTTGCTATTTATGAATCAATAATCAATATAAATTGTAAAATTTAATTCTCCCTTAGAAATAAATTTTGATTAATTTACATTTTAATAAAATTAGATTTCCATATGAGAGTTTGATCCTCTTACGTGGATCAATGGATGGATACATGGTGGATGGTGGATATTCAAATTATTACTTCTAATAATAAATAAATGTTAAAGAATATCATTTATTTATTACTTAACAAATGTATAATTAAGCAAATAAAAGAATTGTATCATAAAGTTTGTACAACGGAAGCAAATTAATTTTTTTGTTTTGTAAACACAAATTGCATAAAATGTATAAAAATGTAAATTGTATGAAACGCAAAATGGAATAATAAATTGAAATTGAATTGAGTAGTAACTAAAAATCCGGAATTTGGAGAATGTGATTGTTGTTAATGAGATACTGCCAAAATCTGTCGTAATTTAGATTATTGGCAATATTCGTTCAAATTGTCAATTTAAATCAGTATTAAAAGGTTACTGAAGTTGTAATATTTAAAAAAGGAGCTCGTTCTGTAAAAATTATTTCACAATTGGCGGAAATTGAAACAACCTTTACACAAACCATAAAAACCAGCTCATGCATTATAGTAAATTTCAGTATAACGGTTATTGTTGTTTATTTAACCTATTTGAATTCACTTTTCCGATACATTATTTTAACTGCAATTGCTGCTGTTAAATATTCAATGAGTTGGAAAGTTTGACGTCGGATGGAACGATAGCTATAGCCTGTGCACTTTAAAAAACACTGTTGATGGCCTTGACGGAAGGCTATCCTCTGTCTCCTAACAACTGTCCAGTGAGTCTCCTCCCCATACACAATCCTGAGTCTCTGGGGTCATTGTGACCTGGAATGACATTTAGCTTATGATGTGCAAAAAACTGCCATTTAGATGTAAAACAACCCAACTTTTAAATAAACAGTTCTTCATAACTATTTAAATACCGAACAAATTATTGTAAATTTAAATTAGGAATCTGATTTGACGTTGGGTTGGTTTGATTTACTTCCGATGGGTACTATTTTGCACACACTGTGCTAATTATCCAAGTCACAAGGACTTCAGAGAAGGTTGAGAAAAAGAGAACCAACTGAACAACTGTTAGTGACAGATGGCTTGGATCCTTCAAGTCCATCCAGCTTGTTCTTTAACTTACTCAAAGTATGGTACTCCTGCAATCTATCGACGGCGACCTATCCAAGCCCATGGTGTCACTTTTCTCATCCGAGGGCACACGGGGGTTAGCGGAGATAAATCTCAACTCTGGCACAGTTACCACTCAAACCTCCCAACTGATAAATTTACGTATTTATTTACCTAATATGACACTACAGACATAACTTATAAGTTACAATTTACAGTTAACAAAGGCCAGATATAGGGTGGGCAAGAGATAGATCGAGATAGAGGGCTCGAAAGGCCTGGCATTCATGCCTTCTATGGAGACTTAACAAACAAAAAAAGGAACGGAGGCGATGAAAGTAGTAATTATATATATATTTCCGGTAGTTTTCGAGATATTTGTTAAAAAACACTAAAACGGAAAGAAATAATACAGGAAAGCGTTCCGGTTCTTTTCCATTCGATCATATCCCCTCCTCCCCTTTATTTTTTGCTAGAACTGGACCTGCCTTAACCACAGTACAACGGATAAATTTAAACGATACAAAGTGTTGTCAAGCATTGACTTTTTTTCGCAAATATTACAACTGAACCTTACTTATATGGAACTGGTTTACAAACTTTTCTTGATATCTGGTAGCCGGGCTGTAACCCGGTTCCCTTCGGCTAGTTTATCTAACCCGGTGGTTAAGGAGCTAGGTGACTAACCGAAAGAAACAGGGTTAGATCCCCGGCTATATTGCTCTTTTTATGTTGTCCTTTAGAGGTCTCGCTTTCCTCACAGATTACCTCTATGGCGTATACCATACCGTCAGACATCTGTAGCAAAAACAAGCTACTCGAGAGATAATTCGTTTTTATCTCTAACTCATTTAAACACTATCGTCACTACCGCATAAACTACAACTCCCACCTCAAGAACGCTTTTTGATAATTTTCTTAATTCTAGAAATATCTCAAACATTCTCAACCTACAGAGACTTAACAGTGAACTCAAACTATTCGAATCCATTAGAAATAAGACAACCACTGCTAGATTGTAACACTATATAGTTTAAAATCGAGATTTAGATTTGATAAAAATCTCCAGCCACATTTTGTACTAGGGGAAGCTTATTTAAGAAGCAGCTGGGCACTGTTGATAAAAAAAAGTTTCTGGGTTCAGTGTTCCGAATACAGTCCACTGACTGAGGTCAACTGGAAAAAATGTCGCATTTGGAAGTTCGGGACTCGAAAGTGCAAATCCAATATCAGGAACATTTATGAATAGCTTACAAAACCTATAGCAGAAATCTGAAAAAAACGTATTTGTTTTTAACCGCAGATTTCTACTTTACGTGTAACATCATAGAAATGACCAATGACAAATATTCTAAGAAAATCAAAACCACAGCAAAGTATAAGATTAAAATTTTTTCGATTTCATAAACAGGTTGAACCGGACACAAGTTCAGTAGTGATGGGATAGGGAACAAAAATAATAACTGTGTCTAGACTGGGAGGGAACGAAAAAGACACAAAAACTTAATGCAGACATCCACACTTGAAAAATGGTGGCCAAGTCATATGATCCTTTGATGTAAGCGGCAGAGCTGCGTGCCTTGGGTACAAAAACTCTGTCAATTGCGGTGAGGTCCGGCCTCAAAGTTAGTTTAATAACCAATCATTTCAGATATTCGTTATCTTCAATTTACCTTAGACTCCAACATGTAATGGGACACTGTTATGTGAAATGAAAGCAACATTCGAAGCTCCTTAACTTTAGAAATAAGGTTTTTACGTTAAACCTTCACTGGGCACAAATTGAAGATCTCATTCAAATCTCTCTGCAGCTTTATTTTCAACGATATGCTTTTAAAATTTAATGAGATATTGGAAATGGAACATTTAACAGCAGACGCAATTAGTCTCGATCTAAAACATTCCAGTATTCGAAAACTAAAGCATTTCAAAAAATTGTTCAAAATTATGTACATTTTAGTAATTGATTTGTTATAATGATAATTATTTGCGTTTTAATTAACCTGTGAGGAAAAAGAATTCATAACCATCAACACTGCTAAATGTTTCAACGGCTATAACTTTTTAAAAAATATTAAATGGTAACGTAAGCTGCTAATTGTAAATTTTAAAAGCGAAACAAAATCGATATTTGGGGAGAGTTGACTGTGATTTTTAATTTTCCTTAAATGACTGCCAGCTATCGGATGCTTAGTTAAGTCAATAAGCACTGTGCAGAAAAAAGCAATACCCTTTGCATATTAAAGAGCAGGCTATATGGCTTTGACGGGAGGTTTCCAAACAGTTGTTCAGTTCATCTGGCTCCCCAGCCTTCTGTGAGCCCTTGGGTCCTTGTGAGCTGCTCATTTTGCCCATGTATAGGCTTAGATTTCCCATTCGGCACGTTAGGCACTAGCCTAGGGATGTTATCATTAAACACTGCAGTTTATTTAAAAAACAACAAAATTATGCCTTTTTTAATTAGTTGCAAATGTATATGGAGATATTGCTCTCTTTTCAAAGTATTCTCTCTCTCTCCTAACAATTGAAACTGTACTTTTAAAAGAAGATGGATACCATTATTATATTATATTACAAAATCTCTCAGGATACTTCCATCCTATTGGAATGAAAAACTACATTCAAAACTCTCCAATTTTGAAAATAAAATTTTATGCAGAAAAATCTTGTAGAAGAAAAACTGTAGATTTCAGTCAAATGTATCCAAATTTCGAGTTTACAAAATATTCATTTAATGTTCAAAGAGTTATTGAAACTGAAATATTTGACAACAGCTGTTATGATTGTCCTGAACACGGTTTCAAAATGGATGCAAAATGGAAAACATTATTCAAACTTCCAAAATAACATAATTTGTTTCAATACAAGATTTATTACAATTTTACGGTAAATTCTTATGAGTAGCATCATTGATTCTGATTGTTTCAGTTTCCAGAATACTTTAAATAGTAAACAAATATTGCTCAAATTCTGGATTTGGGGAATATTTTTTAGATTTTTGATTTCTTGTTACATTTTGCTACAAATTACCTAATTGAAAATTTGAGATCTTTGAATAGTTTTCCATTGACACAACATTAAAATGTCATAATACTTTTGATAATTTAGAGTAATTTGTTTATTCCCAAAGCAAAAATGTGAGAAAGAAATATGTTTAAATTTCAAATGAATAATTTGATTTTCTCACAGGAGCTCATCAGTAATACTACTCCAGAGGTGTGACAGGAGCTCATCAGTGTACTATGACACAGAGAAATCTATAAGGAAGGCGAGAGCTCAGAAGAAAGATAATATCCATGCCTTCAACGCGGCTAGAACCCGAAACATTTTGATCAGTAACTAAGCACGCTAATCACTAGGAAGCTTTGAGTGTACCTTTCCCATTAACATAACATGTAAGTGTCGCACTTTTGATAATATGGTGTATGTAGCAATTAATTCAATAAATAAAAACAAATACAACGGGCGTTAAAAGTTTTTAACATGGATCTGCAGAACAAAACCATTGTACTTACCTCAACAAAACTTTTACTCTCCTTCAAAGGGTTGGGTTGGGTGGTTTTACCTCTGAGCGGCACTTTTTTGCACACCATGGGCTAAATGGCCAGGTCACATGGACCCCGAAGGCTCAGAGAAGGTTGGGGGAGGGGACCAACTGGAACAGCTGTTGGGAGACAGATGGTAGCCTCCCGTCAAGGCCATCCAGCGTGTTCTTTAACGTGCACAAGGGCATGGCTCTCCCGCACACGGGACCACGGCTTAACGTCCCATCCGACGGAAGGCGGCCTATTCCAAGCCCATCGGTGTCCCCTACTGACCGTGGGCAGGGCGGGAAATTTTGCGGAGATAAATCTCAACGCTGACCCAGCTGGGACTCGAACCTGGGAACTACAGATTACGAGCCTGGCGCGCTACCGACTGAGCCACCCCCGGCCCTCTTTCTTCAAAGGACTCCCCTCTAGCATCTATGCGAAATTGCAGATGTCTACGCCAATTCTGGAAAGCTTGATGATACTCTATTGGGGAATACTCTGCAACTCAGAATGGACGCATTTTGCAAGGACTTGCACCCTTGAAATAGGCTTCCCAGGAAGTTTCTTTTTAATTTTGGAAACAACCAAAAATCGTATAGTGCAAGATCGGGTGAATATGCACGATGAGGTAGCTGTTTGTTTTTTCCTGCTTCAGATAGGCTGTACCTTGCGGGGTTTTGTGACAATACAACGTTGGTGTAGTATTAGCCATTTATAGTCATCTTTTCAAGTAAGGTGGTCACGGCTACCATTCCTTGGGAAACTGAAAAAAAAAATGTGAACATCCTCTTCCTTGAGCGAAAGTTGTGTCGAAGGATTTGGGGACCCATTTCATCTTTCGCAATCTAAACATAGTTGCCGATCTTTCTGAGAGATGTATAGTAATAAAACACGTCTCATTACCTGCGACAATGTCTGTTAACAGTTTTGGGGCTACTAGGTTCAAACATTGCCAGCATCTCCTTGCACGAGTCGACTCTAGAGTTTATGCAGTTCTGTCTGTTTCTAGGGTACCCATCTGGCACAGATCATTCGGAACTTTAAATGTTGACGAATAATTGTTTGTACACTGCCAATCGATATTCTGATATCTAACTTTCTTAACCTGAACGGTGATGTGTGGGTGTTCCTTAATGCAGTGGTTCTCAACCTTTTATGCATCACGTACCCCCTGGAAATGTGTATATAGCTGGCGTACCCCTTTTATAGATAGATAAAACTATAGTTATAGTATAACAATGGGAATAAAATAAAACAAATATATATACACATTAAATTTTGTATTCACAAATTACATATATCGATAAACACAAAAAAAAAACATTTTTGCACAGCAGTGTTGCCAACTTAGCGACTTTGTTACTAGATCTAGCATACCTCAAAGGGGTACGCGTACCCCATGTTGAGAACCCCTGCCTTAATGAGTTCAAGAACAGCAGCGATGGTCATCTCGTTTACGGACTCCTTCGGTCTTCTTGCACTAGGGAAGTCTTCGAAGTTCTGCCGTCGTTCTCTGAATTTGTGCATCCATCCTGTAACAGTGCCATATGAACAGGAATGATCGCCATATACTTCTGATAAATTTGCATCTATTATTTTCGCGTTGACCCCCAGCTACATTCTTGTGAAAATCTGAAATCTTTCCCCATCTTAATAGGCTCCATAGCAACTAGTCACAGATTTTGCAAACCGAACGTTACGCGTCGCTAGCGATGAGAGAAATGACGACGACGATGATGATGATATCCTCTTCAAGCAGCCATGGGTTACGGAGGTCCAATCAGACCGCGCGATTTACTTCTCCAAGCATATCTGTCCTGAGCTATATCTGCTGCATCTGGCCACTGCATACCAATTCAAGCAAGGTCCTGTTTGACATTGTCTGCCCACCGCATCCTAGGTCACCCCCTCTTTCTCAGGCCTTTAGGCACACTGTTCATAACCCTATTCGCCAATCTATAATTATGCATACGGGCAACATGGTCAAACCAACGGAGTCTCTCTCTCTGCACAATATACTGCTCAGAGGAGGTTGCCGACTCCTTTGCCTAACCTCTTCATTACTTACAATGTTGAACCACAAAATGCCCAAGGTACTGCGTAAGCATCTAGAATCAAAAGCATCACGTTTCCTGTTATCTTGTTTACAAAGCGTCAAAGTTCCACTACCATAACTAACCCTAGAAAGAACCAATCTATTATACAATCTAATTTTAGTCTTTAAGTGTATACACCTATTTCTTGACACTCTCTATGAATTCCTAAAAGTCCGTCAGAAATCCCTATTCGTCTGTTAATCTCATGCTGCACATCACGTATCTGTTACATAGCTTCCAATATAAAATGAGACACTTGCTCAAGGGTAAAACCATTCAAAGCGATTGAAGCACCATCTGTCTGACCAATTTACATCACTTTAGTTTCATCTCTATTTATCACCAAACTAACTCTATTACCAGTCTCATCAACAGCCCTAATGAAAGAATTCATCTCATTAACATCATTAGCCAACAAGGCCAACTCATCTGCATACTCTAAATCAGAAGGTTTGAAATCTCTAGACCATTTAAGGTCAAAATCTTTCCCTTGCAAAGAATTTCGTATAACATAATCAATAACCAAATTAAAGAGAAAAGGAGACAAAATGCGCCCTAGTCGAACATCAGAAGCAATGTTAAATCAATTGCTACAAGCTTTATCAACTCTCAACAAGACTCAGTGTTATCATAGAGAGCTTCCATTATGTTAGCCTACTTGTATGGTATACCATATGATCTCACAATCAACCACAAATTATAACAATCAAGAGTCGAAAGCCTTTTTGAAATCATAAAGCTAGTTCTGAAACGTTTCTGAAACTCTAAACATTTCTCAAGAATCTGCATGTGAAAAAATCTGATGAACATATCCCTTACAACTTCTAAATCCACACTGCTAATCATGCAATTGCTCATCAACCAGATTCTTAATTCGTTTAAGCACAATCATGCAAAGAACTTTACCTCTTTGCATGATTGTGGAACACAAAGTAGGCTGTTGCTCCTATAGTTATCACAAGAAATGCGATTCTCTTTTTTAAAAATAGGGATAATAATAGCTCTAGTAAAATCCTTGGGAGCCATGCATTTATCATAAGGGATATTCAAATCTCAGTCATCTATGTGGTAACCGAAACATTCCCAGCTCTAAGCATTTTCGTAGTAATTGTATCTGCCACTGAGGATTTATAGTTTAAGTTTAGAAATAGCCAAAATAACTTTAGACTGTGTTAAAAGGTAACATTAAAGCCAGTAATGCATCTATCATCATTGCAAACAATAGGAGTAGAACTAGTCACATAGTTTAGAACATCACTGAAATGCTCAGCCCACCTAGCCATGATAGAATCCTCACCTTCTGTAACCTTACCTTGTTTATCCTTCAATCCCTGTATACCTGTCCGTTTTCAACCACACAAAACATTAACTATCTGGTACAGCGTTCTGCTATTGTGCTGTCTAACTGCTTCCTCGGTTTTGTCAGCCAAGCCATCAAGACAAAGATTCTTATCAGCAGCTAACGATCCTTTACACGTTTGTTAAGCTATCTGTAATGCTTTCTATTAGGACTAGTAGGGTTCTTTCTTTTCGATATAAGCTCAAGTGCCTTACCACTCAAATAAATTTGCCTCCTCTGCTCCTTTTTTCCTAAAAGAGTACTATTAGTTTCCAAAAAAAGCCTGTTTAAAACGGTTCCACTCTTCCTCAACTTCAGTAGTAAGCAAACCATGACTGTCATAATGACTAAGTAACCTATCATAGTAAGCTTTAGCTATAACTGGGTCTTTCAGAATTAAAGGTTGAGAGCTTCAGAATTAAAGTTAAAATTTTTAACATTAGCACAACACTTCTTAAGTGTAATGTGCAAGACACTTTTAACAAGGTAATGGTCAGTTCCAATTTCATTTCCCTTATATTACCTGATATTCCTAATAGAACTAGACCATTTGCTGTTAATTACTATATAATCTATCATATTCTTATGCAGCCCATCTGGTGAAACCCATGTGTGCTTATGTACGTATATCACGGTGTTTGTAATAAGTGTTAGTTATTCTCAAACCATTAAGTTTACTTACCTGTAGGAGACATTGCAGCTACCAATACCAAAAGGGCTTATGACCCAATGTTAGAGTCAGTACCAACTTTGTCATTGAAGTCACCTAGAACAAGGGTAATACCTCCTTTCTTGATAGAATTAAAAATATTCTGAAGTTGTACTTTTAGCATACTTTTAGCACAAATTCAAAATAATGAAATATACATTATCATTTTAATCATATATTGGTCCTGTGTGTGGGAGAGACGCCTTGTGCATGTTAAGAAACATGGATGACCTTGATGAGAGGCTAATAGCTGTCCAGTGGGTGTCCTCCCTCAATCTCTGAGCCATTGGGTCCTTGTGACCTGGTCATTTAGCCCATTGGGTCTAATAAAGGTGCTCATAGGTAAAACAATCCAAATTTCATGTCAATCAGTCATAATAACTGACTTATTTACTGTACTCTTTCTAAACCACAGTGGTTGCAGTTTTGCATTGAATAATTGTATTTTATGTAATAGTTGTTTATTTCATGATATGCAAATAGATATAGTGTGCTTCTGTGATAATTTATCACTAAACACATTATTTTGCAATGTTTATATATTTTTTTCTTAAAGGAAAATGTATATGAATGTATCATTGATTTCTTATTTAATTTCTAAGTTATAGGGAAATATAAAAAAGACTTATTATATGCAACATTTTTTTTCCACAAAAAAAGCTTGTTTTACAGATTCAAAGTTTCTCATTGATATAACATGCAAATTCACTAAAAGGTTTGTAGGAGTATAGATGGATGCCATATTTCTTTACTATATTTACATTGAACATTGTATTTTCATGAATTTAATATCCTATTATCTCATATAAGAAAGTATATATGTGTTGTCATTGATTAATTTAATATCACATTTGTAAGAAAATATATATTATATAGACTTTGGACAGAAACATGGAAACAGTTTCTTGTTATCTCAATGAAAATCACATTTTGAGTGAATAACTACAATATGATTTTTAAACGAAAAATATGTCTAAAGATATAGATGCAGTGAAATATTTCTATATATCAATTTGGAACAATATTTATTTAGTATTCACATGCTGAATATTTAAAAGACTGAAAAAATTAACCTCAAAATTTATGTAATACATTGAAATAGGCTAAGAGATCAACACAGGGTGTAATACATTGTACTGGAGTCAACTATGATAAATTAATCTGCTTTAATGCTACCGTCCATCAAATGGAACATTAAACCATTGACCTGTCTATGGGAGAGTCATGCTATGTGCACGTCAAAGAACATGCTTGATGCTATCCAGTGAGTCCCCTTCTCCCAGCTGTGTGGGGATCCTGGTAACATGGTCATTTAGCCCATTATTTAGAGGTAATTAAAACAGGGTGGGTTGTCTTAAGTTTTGAGGTTCATTTTTTGTAGCTTGTTAAGATTCCTCTGTTAATTACTCTTTGAAAACTAAACAGATATTGTTTGAGATTGAGATCTTTAATTTATCTTTAGGCATTTTTAAACTAAAAATCATACTAAAGAAGTTATTGAGCTCTGGGTTCGAACCCTGGATAACGCATGGATGTTTGTGATGTTTTTCTGCTGAGGTCCTGTTATACTCACAGACCGTCTGCTATGGTGTATTAAACTGATAGGCTCTTGTTAGACCTCTGTGTCAAGCAGCTGATTGAGGGTGTATTTATTGCAACATGGATATGATTCCATCTTTTTGTCCAGTACCTGTATTTCTGTACATTGGATATTGTTTGTTTTTTGAGTAAGAAATAAGTTCTATTAATTGTGAGTGTCATTTCAATTTCTATTTTATTTCTGCAAAATTTAAGTATTAAAAAATTCAAATGCATTTGGTTTAAATAAAACGATTTCAGAGTACTGAGATTTTAATTTCTCTAATAACTTCGTAATACTTATTGACACATAATTATAATGTTTATAGGAAAATGCAAGCGTGGATCTGGGGAAGGATGAGTTGATAGGAGCCTACGAAACAGTCGAGCTGATAAAAAAGTAAGAGGGAGCAAGAAACTAGACTTACAATTCAATATAAATCCCCCCAGCCCCGTTTTACTGCACTTAAAATTTTGAAAACTAAGTGAAATATAAATGTTTACTATATGACTCTATTACTTTTAATAACATTTTTTTGTGGTGGGGGGGAGGGGTCATGCCCTTTTGGTCCGACCCCTGGGAAAAATAATTTTCGATTTATATGGAAATACTTCTTATTTAAAAACTAGGAAAAAACTGATCTTTCTTGCAATATGTTTTATAGCAAAAGGGTAAAGTCGGAAAATTTAGTGTTTTGCTAAAATACCATATATATAGATATGAATGAAGAATACACAAATATGAAACTGTTAGGTTTGCAACAACTGGGTAATATACGCGAATATTTAAAAAATTCTCAATAGAAAAAAAATTTACACCAATGAAATTTCCTTTAGACCACTGATTAGCAATAACAAACTTATATTGTATAAACTCTGGACAAAACCAAGCATGAAATATATCCAACACTTAAAATTATATTTTAAAAAAGTATACACTAAAGACCAAATTAGTTCACACCCATTTGTACATATTAACTCAAAATAACCACAAACATAGGAAGAGAGTGATTGTAACTGCATTGTAGTTCGGAAATCCACCGGTGATGGCGCTGCCATCGCCTCGCGGTTACTATGGGCCCTATGGGAGTTGCGCATTTGTACCTTCCTTATTCTGTGGGAAGGGTAGGCTCGTCATTCAAGATGGCAGCATATTGATTGATTATTACTCAAATCTACAGTGTGCTAATAAGTACCCCGGCATATATTTATTTGGAATTATATTATCGATATTAAATATATATTATCCGGAATTTAGAAGGGGAATGGGGTCATGCTCCCTCATCTGCAAAATTTTAAAGGTCGGTACCAAAGCAAAACGAAAAAAAAAAGTAAATTATACATCGATTATTTTGCAAAAGAATGTTTAAAAAAGAAACAGAATAAAAAGATTAGGTTATTCACAAAAAATACTTTCCGAAAGAATAAAAAAATGAAACTGTGTTCTGATTCAATAAATATTTTTCTAACCCGCGCCAGCCAATATAAGCAATTTTAAGTGGAGAGAAGACTATCAGGTATCGGGTATTGAGAAAATTCTAGAAGTTTACATTGCAATAAAAACGTTGATTCATCAAATATTATGGGCCAGACAGAAGCGAAGTTAGGAATTCAAGATGGAGGACAGTGGATTGAAATCTGATGTTAAGAATGAGGCATCAATAGTTGGAATTGATTTTGCCATCCAAAACAGCGTTTCATTAATTAATTATTAATTAGGTATGAACTGAATAGTTTTAGTAAAGGTGGCTAAGGAATATCTAGGGTACGCGGAGTTGAGAAAAATCTAGAATTTGCTATCGTGAAAAGCATTTAGAGGGCTTAAAATTTTTAAGAGTTATCTCGTTTTCGAAAAAAAAAAGAAGGGGGGGGGTGAGATTTTTATATTTTTTGTCTGTCTTTAAGTTGATAGAAGTCAACATTTTTGTTTCAAAAGACAAATGAAAAATTCTTCATGGGTTGATAGGTTTGCGGATGCGGATATCAGCATGTAAAAGTGCTCCGCGAATAAAAGGTTAACGTTAACGCTGAAAAAAATCGCAGTATGATAAGATCTTCAGGATATGGGCATACGACTGTATTACTGATGGCTGACATAGTAAAAAAACTGTCTGAGATAATGGCAAAAAAATCTTATTTGAAAATTCAATAATGATATTCACTTAAGAGAACAATGCATTGGGTTAAAACCACAAATTAGAAAATAAATGTTATATTTTATGTGAAAGAAGAGAAATAAATCTAAACAAAATTACTGCAGTGTTGCATAAAAAACTGGTATTAAATCTGTGAAAATTTGAGTCGTGGAGATCACGAAGTTTACAGAGTGAAATGTAGGGAAGTTACTGGGTAATAAAAACGAGTGTTTTCCTATAATCGTGGATAACTGCATTTAAAAGAGCAAGATTAACTCAGAAGAATTTGTAAAATTACATTCAAATATATGTTTTCTATTATTTAATATTTTTTCTGAACTACAGCAGGTTTTTTTTATTACAGTATATTTTTTCTGTTAATTATTAATCATTCGCAAGGATATATATAAGATTTGAAGCATTTGCGAAGCTTCGATGGTTATTAAAGCAGTCAATATCGCGGATGACGGTGAAGATTTGCTGATGTGGGTGTGGATAGCACTTTTTATATCCTCGCAGAGTTCTATTGATAGGTACTAATGAAATGTTTCAATTCGCACAGTTCGAATCTTCCACTAACTGAATTTCCACCGCTTAAAAGGTTGGAAAATGTATAAATGCATAAATGGAAAACGCATAGGTTGGAAATGGCAAAATTTAATTTTGTAAACTATCTAATTATGATAGAAACTTGTCAATTAGGTGTATAGAGTGTGATGGCCAAAGAGATTACATTAAATGTCGCATTTGTTTATTGCCTTCGAGGCAATGGGTGAAAGCCATTTTCTCTTTAATCTTGCTGATAACTATCACAGCCTGCTTGAGGGGTATCAGCCTACTCTCTGTTCCAGGTAAAGTTCTTTGCATGATTGTGCTTAATAGAATTAAGAATCTGGTTGACCGTCAATTGCGTGATGAACAATGTGGATTCAGAAGTGGTAGGGGATGTGTGGATCAGATACTTTCACTTAGGCAGATTCTTGAGAAATGTTTAGAGGTTCAGAAACCTTTGGTTGCTAGCTTTGTTGATTTCAAAAAGGCTTTCGACTCTGTTGATCGTCATAATTTGTGGTTGATTGTGAGATCATATGGTGTACCAGACAAGTTATTTTGTCTCCTTTACCCTTTAGTTTGGTTTTTAATTATGTTATGCAAAATTCACTTCAAGGGAAATATTTTGGCCTTAAATGGACTGGAGATACGAAAATTTCTGATTTAGATTATGCTGAAGATTTAACCCTTTTGGCAAATGATGTTGATCAGATGAACTCTTTCATTCGAGCTGTTGATGAGACTAGTAGTAGAGTAGGTTTGGTTATAAACAGAGAGAAAACTAAAGTGATAAAATTTGATCAAGCAGGCTGTGATTCAGTTAATCTGAATGGTTGCAGTCTTGAGCAGGGGTCACAGTTTAATTACCTTGGGAGCAATGTAACAGATTCTGGTGATGTGCGACATGAGATTAACAGACGAATGGGGATTGCCGCCGGAACTTTTAAGAATCTATGGAGAGTGTGGAAAAATAGGCGTATACACCTAAAGGCTAAAATTAGACTATAATAGTTTGGTTCTCTCAAGGGTTAGTTATGGTAGGGGAATTTGGACGCTTTGTAAGCAAGATAACAGGAAACTAGATGCATTTGGTTGTAGATGCTTACACAGTGTCTTGGGCATTAGGTGGTTCAACTTTGTCAGTAATGATGAGGTTAGGTTGAGGTTAGGCAAAGGAGGTGGCAATTGCCACCTCCTTAAAGCAGCATGTTGTGCAAGAGAGCAGCATATTGTGCAAGAGAGCAGCACATTGTGCAGAGAGAGACCTCCGTTGGTTTGGTCATGTTGCCCATACAGATAATTATAGATTGGCGAATAGGATTATGAAGAGTGTGCCTAAAGGCCTCGGAAAGTGGCAGAGACCTAGGATGCGGTGGGCAGACAATGTCAAACAGGACATTGTTAGAATTGGCGTGCAGTGACCAGATGCAGCAGATGTAGCTCAAGACAGATATGCTTGGTGAACTGAATTGCACTGTCTGGTTGGATCTCCGTAGCCCACGGCTGCTTGAGGATGAGGATGATAAATGGATGGATGGATAGTAATATTCTGTTTGAAATTAAAATAGGTTGCTGTAAACATTTGAAGAATAACGATTATATCACAGCAAAGGAAATCTGCATACGAAGCACCATAAGTTTGAAAATAGGCTAAACATCTAAATATTTTGAGAAGAGTGGGTTTAAAAAGGAATCCAAGATTATTGCAAGAGTGCATTAACAGTTTCATTCCCACACCCGAGTGTACTCGAAGGGTAAGATTCTGTCAGCTGTCCTATACCCGAGTTCACTCGTCACGATGATTTTCGCGATATTCCATGTTCGAGTGGGATCGGAAGCCCAGCAGGCTTGTAATTTGTAGTTCCCAGGTTCAAGTCCCACTTGTGCCAATATTGAGATTTATTTCCCACTAAACCCTGTCCTCGGTGAAAAAGGGGAGACCAATGGGTTTAGAAAGGTCACCGTCAGTGGGATGGGACGTAAAACCATTGCCAGTGTGCAGTAAGGCATACCTTTTGACCTTTAAAGAACACACTGAATGACCTGGACAGGAGGCTTTAATATGTCTTCTGACAGCTGACCAGTCCGTTTGACCAGTTTCCATCTCCAACCTTCTCTGAGTCCTTGTCACTTGGCTGTTTAGCCCATTGTGTGTAAAAAAATGGTGCTCAGAAGAATAACAACAACCTTTCTGACACTCATGTAAAATATCCTAATTAACATATCCATAGAAAAGTTAAGAAATGGCGGGGGATATACGTTATTACGGGTCGAAATAAATGAAGTAGTTAAACCTCATTTATTTCGTATTACATATTTGTAAAAGTTTGAGTCGTGCTGATTTAAAAAAACATCAAGAAGTTTCGAAAAGTTCCTTATAAAAGCTCTAAATTATAGAAGGTTATGAAGAATAGGTTAAAAAAAGGATTCCATTGCTCTTCGAGAGTAGTTAAGGAAGGATCTCAAAACTCTGAAAAGAATGGTTTAAAGAAGAATCTCAAATTTCTGACAAAACAGTTTTCTGAAAAGATTCCAAGATTCTTAGGATATAAGAAAGGGGACTACAGTCGCTGAGATAAGCTGTAAAGGAGGGATATAATTATTTGAGAAGTGATGGTTTCGGAAGACACCACAGCTTTGAAAAGAGCGGGTTAAGAAAAAAGCCAAAACGCTCTGAGAAGAGAGGCCCCAAAATATTTGAGGAGAGCATTGTGAAATAATTCGGCTTTCTTGGAAAGCATTTTGAAGGAACTCGACGACTCTAGATAAGGTAGATAAGATACCAACCTACCTTATCTAGAGTCGTCGAGTTCCTTCAAAATGCTCTTCCAAGAAAGAGTTCCAAGAAATTTGGTTTATAGAAATACACCAAGGAACTCAGAAGAGAGGATTAAGGAAGGATATAAATCTCTGAGAACAGTGGGTTAGAGAAGGATCAGAAGTCTCTGAGAAGAGTAGGTTATAGAAGGATCAACGTCCCTAAAAAGAGTGGATTAAGGAATCAGAAGACCTCTAAGAAGAGTAGATTAAGTAGACATAATATGTCTGATCCTGGGTTAAAGAAGGATAAGAAGTCTCTGAGAAATAAGTTAAAAAAAATCAGAAGTCTCTGAGAAGAATTAGTTAAAGAAGGATCAGTAGTCTTTGAGAAAAATGTATTTGGAAGGGATCCCAAGGTTTTGAGAAAGGCGTTAAGGCGTTAAGGTCTCGTGAAGTGATTAAGATATTCTAACGTTCTTAGAAGTGGATCAAGGAACGACTACAAAGATATGAAAAGAATGGGTCAAAGAGAGATCCCAAGTTTGTGAGAAGTGTTGCTTAAAGAAGGATCCCAAAACAATGAGGAATTTGGATTATGAAAAGCTCCAAGACTCTGAGAAGAAAGAGTTAAGGGAGGATCCTATGTCTGTGAGAAGAGGGCATCAAAGAAGTCGAAAGATTTCAGGAGTGTAAGCTATGAAACTGAGAAAAATGGGTTAAGGATGGATTTCAAGTCTCAAGAACAATGGACTAGAGGAGGATTAAAAATATCCGAGAAGTGGCGGTTAAAGAATACGAAAGCTTTGAGAGTGGGAGAAAAGTCGGTTAAAGAATTCCAAAGTTCTGAGAAGTGTGGATAAGAGGAACACCAATGCTCTGAGAAGAGTGGGTTATGAAAAGACGAATGCTTGTAAAAAAAATGGTTTAAGATAATACGGTCAATAATTTGTTAAAGAGCATGTTTAAAACCTTCCCATCAAGGACATACCGAATGTGTTTCAATATGTGTGCAATTTATGGTTCGTCTCGACAAGAAAGAGGACGGCTGCTTTGAAAGATTGTATCCTTTCCTAACGAGGTCAGTGGAAAAGTTTAAAGACAGCAAAATTATACTTTGAATACTACCTCGCTCTTTATATTTCGCTTAAACCATTCTTTTTTCGCCGAGGCCTAATTTTAATTCAAAGCTAGACACTAAGCTGAAGAGAGCGAATCTTAATCACTTGAAACACCCGATTTCGTCATCATCAATTTGTCTTCGGCTTGTTAAACGTTCCATCAAACTCGCACATAAAAAAAGACAAATGATTTACAATTTTTGTTTGGTTTTTCAACCATGCAGTCAGACCTTCAACTTGTTATTCCGGCGCCACTACGTGTTGCCAATGCATCAGACATGTTGAACGCCTGCCAGGAGAGCCATCATGTCCAGCACGTGGAGGCAAGAGCACGTCAGTGAGTTGACCTTGTAAAGGTCACTACCATGGTAACGAAGAAATCGATCTGCGGCGGTGAGGATCTCTCCAGACAGCTAAATTAGAGGTCGGTCTGTCATCAATAGTTATTAGTCGGTGGCTGTTGATTAACAAGGGCATTGTCACACGGGCCATAAGGTTCACCTGTAGAGGCGCCTTCCGTGTGACCCACTCATGGCATCGATCGGGTACCGCGGCGCCATCCGCCAGTCCCGCCGCCGCCGCCAAGGCTTCTAATTACACTCTCCAAACCGATGCAAATGAGCGGACGAACCCCGACAGTTTCCGCCCTCGTGTACTTGCGCCGCCACTCTTCCTAATGGAGGAAACGTCTCGGGCTAGTCTCGGTTTTCTCTGACCTCGAGACCGCGGAATGGACAAACAAAGGCGGAGCGGCTCCTCTGATAAATTCTCCCTCGATCAGAGTACATAAGCGTCTGGGGGATGATGTGATAAACTGCGACGCACAAATGGGCCAGAAGTTTTCACTGGGTCGCTGATGAGATGTGATGTCGTTATCGAGATGGAGCGATGGGGAAAATGAAATGTTTTTTTCGTATAGTGACAATTTTTAAGATTTAGATGCAAATATTTCTTTGAATTAGAGAAAATAAAAGGCACGTTTTATTTAAAAGCATTAAAGTATTGTAATTTCTTTCCAAGAAATGATAATTAATGAGAGAAAATTTTATTGCGTACTGCCATCTAATTTTGGAGCATTAAAAATCCAAATATTTATTGGAATTGTAAAAAATGCATATTTCGTTTAAATATAATTAATAATAACAACATGTTTATTAAGAGAAGATGAATTAATTTTTTTGCAAAAAAAAAATACATACCCCCTCAAGCAGCTGCTTGCCACAGAGGTCAGACTATATGCCATAGCAGAAGGTCTGAGAGAATGGCAGGACCTCAGCAGAAAAACAACACACACATCCATGCTTTACCAGGGGCTCGAACCCAGGTCTTATTAGATCATCAGCAAAACATGCTAACCACTCGGCCACGGGACTAGCAACAAATTTTAAGTTTCAAAAAGATATAAATATTTCTTTGGATTAGAGAAAACAAAATACACATTCAATTTAAAAAAGTATTAAAATATTTTGCTTTTGTTTTAATAAAATGTTTACTGGTCGAAGAGTAAATCGTTTTTCGCTTATTGCCTGAGAATTTAGCAACATTAAAGAGACCCAAATAGTTATAGAAATTATGTGTAAAATTTTTTATATAAAAATTTAAATACCTTGTTTATGTAATAATAATAATATATTTATTGAAAGAAGATATAATAGTTTTTAACATTGCTAAGCTATTTTTTGATTTTGAAAAGATGCAAATATTTTCTTGGATTAGAGGAAAAATTACTTCATTTATATTATTAAAAAATTCCTTTTTATTTAAAATATGCATTTATTGGTGGATGATAAAATTATTTTATTGCAATAAAAACACAAAATATTTATATGTAGTGTGATAAAAAAAATAAACATTTTATATAAAAAATGATAATAATTATTCTTGTCTAAATAGTACTTTTTATTACTCTTGATTGATTGACGAATAATTAAAATATTTGAAATCTAAAACATGAAAAATTTTTGGACTGGATTAAAACAACATATTTCATTTAAAAATTATCAGAATTTTTTATTTAAATAATAATAATATCTTTATTTTTTTTTTCGATTAAGCCCCTGCTTTCTCCCCTCCCCTCTAAAAAGGGGGAAATGTGATATAGTTCGTCTACTATATCTTCCGAATGTAAGGGACCACAAGTTTGGTGACGAATGAAAGCTTCTCATGTGAAGACTGTCATTGGTCAACCGAATTCTGACCCCCATCCTTCTTCACCCATAAAAGAGGGCGGAAATTTGGCAAGGTTCGACTCAAAAGAGTTATATATATAAAGTTAAAGCCTGTGATGTCTGCTACGTCGTGGTAGACGTAGACCTCAAATCACGCCCCCTCTTTCTAATCCCCTTCCCTCCCCAAAAACAAGGGGCGATGGTGAGGAAAGAGCTTTAGTAGCCATATGTCAGAATGAAAGCTTCTGAAGATGTTTTCAGTGACATAGCAAGAAATGTAACTGAAAACATTTAAATGATACTTATCTTTCAATGGGAGTCCTAAAAAGAAAATCATACCGATGGTGAAATCATTTTCTGAATCTGTATTCGCATCAAAGGATGATAAGTAATTGATTTACGTACTCAACAAAAATTGCAGGTGTCCTACTTTCCTTTGAAGGGTTGGGTTGTTTTACCTCTGAGCGGCACTTTTTTGCACACCATGGGCTAAATGGCCAGGTCACATGGACCCCAAAGGTTCAGAGAAGGTTGGGGGAGGGGACCCACTGGAACAGCTGTTGGGAGACAGATAACGTCAAGGCCATCCAGCGTATTCTTTAACGTGCACAGGGTATGGTTCTCCCGCACACGGAGCCACGGCTTAACGTCCCATCCGACGGACGGCGGCTTTTCCAAGCCCATCGGTGTCCCCTACTGCCTGTGGGCAGGGCGGGGAATTTCGCAGAGATAAATCTCAACGCTGACCCAGCTGGGACTCGAACCTGGGAACTACAGATTACGAGCCTGGCGCGCTACCGACTGAGCCATCCCCGCCCATCCTTTGAAGGGAATACGAATTCAGCGAGTGATTTAGCCATCGGTATGCATTACTTTAAATTTTTAGAATTTACAAAGAAAGTGAGATATCTCTCAGATTTCTTTAGTTTATATTAATTTTTTATATTTTCTTTCACCCTGGTTGCAAGTGATGCGCGGTCCTTTAGCAGTCCTCATGTGAGCTTTCGTTTGACACTTTACTCTTAACTGTAGGCCCTCGCGTTCGGAAGATATAATAGAAGAACGAAGTTCACATTTTTTCAGGGGGGGGGGAAGCAAGGGGTATATATTTATTACCCACAACACTCCCCACATCATAATCCTACATTTGATATACAATGTGTTACTCTCGGCACTCGGGTTCTGGAGATATTGCGGAACAATCATTTTCATATTTACCCTTTTTTACGGAGGAAGAGAGCTTGGGGTCAGTTGGTCAGTTTTTTATAGGCTATGATACTCCCCGCGTTACAAGCTTTCATTTGGCCCATAGCTTGTTACTTTCGGCACTTGCCTTCTGAAGATATAGAGGAACAATAATTTTGAAAAAAAGCATGAGGGTGTTAATTTTTCTGGCCTATGACACTCCCCGCGTTACAAGCTTCCATTTGACACATTAAGTTAGACATTAGCTTCCATTTGACACATTAGGTACTGGAGATATAGCGGAACAATCATTTTCATGTTTACCCTTTTTTACGGAGGAAGAGAGCTTGGGGTCAGTTGGTCAGTTTTTTATACGCTATGATACTCCCCGCGTTACAAGCTTTCATTTGGCCCATAGCTTGTTACTTTCGGCACTTGCCTTCTGAAGATATAGAGGAACAATAATTTTGAAAAAAAGCATGAGGGTGTTAATTTTTATGGCCTATGACACTCCCCGCGTTACAAGCTTCCATTTGACACCTAAGTCATTAAGTTTCTCCATCGCGTTCGAAAGATAATGCTGAACAACCGTTTTGACAAAACACACAAACCGACAAATGACGAGCGAAAAGTAATAGGAAGATAGCTAAAAATGTTTTAATGATTTTCATTAAATATAAATACGTCACACATACGTTTAAATGTGTACGACAATTGGGTGGAAGGGTTTACTGGAAGGATACGACAATTGGGTGGATACGATAATTGGGTGGATATGATAAAAATTGGGAGCGTACGAATGACAATTGGATGGAAAAAGGAAATAGTTAGATGTAATTTGCGATTACTAGCAGTAATTCTAATCTATCTGTAGTAGGGCAAAAACAAAACCAACACTTTTCGGAAGTCTGGTCAATCCGGCATTCGACAAAACGAAGTTGTTTGAAAATCAGCATAGTAGATATTTATATAAATTCTCTTTAATCCGCGATTAAAGCGAATTGCAAAAGAAATCTATTTCTTTCTCATGAAACAATCCAAAATCAAACGATCACAATGGGGTCACTTATTGGGATTAATCTTTCTAACTCTTAATTCGATAAAGAGTTCATATCTACTCTCTGTAATCCGACATTTCATTACAACGGAAATTTTCTTTCTTTTTTTTTCCTTTTTTTCCTAGTACATTATTATATTTTTTTCTTTTCTACCCATCATAAAGATTTCTAAACAACTCTATTTTAATTATTTTAGCACTTTCATTTAAATTAGGAGAAGCACCTTTTCATTTGAAGATCATTCGCAGCATCAGTGCAGAAAACAAATCGCATAAGAATATTGATATTCTCACTATTCCGATATTCAATAAAACGAACTTTTTAAATGTCCTTTGCTTCTAACTAAATAATAAAAACCAAAAGCAACTGACAGAGGACAATAAAACAACTTATACTGACATCTGCCCTTGATAAAAATAAAAAATACCCCCCCCCCCCCCCCTCAAGCAGCTGCTTGTCACAGAGGTCTGACAGGAGCCTGTCAGTTAATATGCCATAGTAGAAGGTCTGTGAAGATGGCAAGACCTCAGCAGAAAAGCGACATAAAAGTCCATGCCTTATCCGTGGCTCGAACCCAAGTCCCTTAGAGCAGTAGCCAAGCGCGCTAATCACTCAGCCACGGGACAGCGCCCTTGATAATCCGACTCTATTTAAAATGGATTTTTATATTTCTATTCATTTCTGCTCCTTCTACGGGAAACAATTGGAAATCAAAGGAATTCATACAAGAAATTGGATCAAATATCTCCATTTCGATAATGCACCTCTCGTTAAAGCGGATATTAACATTCATTTCTTCTCCTTCTCAGTGAAGCATTTGGGAATCAAAGTAATTCATGCAGAGCTGAAATAGCTCATTATTTACATCTGTTTTCGATAATCCGACTCTGGTTAAAATATACGAATTTTTATATTTCTATTCATTTCTGATCCTACTAAACGAAATAATCGGAAGCCAATGAAACTTATTCAGGAAAATGAAATAGCTAATATTTGCACCCGTTCTGAATAATCCGACTTTGGCTATAGAGAATTTTTACATTTCTTCTCATTTCCTCCTTTTTCTAAACAGAATTGTAATCAAAGGAATTCATACAGAAAACTGAAACGGCACATATTAACAGCTCATTAATCCGACTCTAGTTAAAACGTATTTTTACATTTCTCTTCATTTCTGCTCCTCCTAAAGGATGCAAACGGAAATCAATGGAACTCATTAAGAAAAATAAACAGCTAATATTTACATATGTTCTCGATAATCCGACTCTGGTTACAACGAATTTTTATATGAATAGCAAATTATCACTCTTAGTTGACATCGATATCTGTTATATATATATTTAAATTATAAAAAAAACAGCGTTTTACCCTGCCCTCCAGAGATACAAGAGTTGTGTACTGTAGATAAGGAAGGTTTATGACATCAAAGAGAGGAAATCTTGATCGGTAGCTCAGCGGTCAGAGCATCTGACATGCTATCGGGAAGTCGTAGGTTCGTATGCAACCCGGCTAAAGACTGCTTTTCCTCTAAAACTGATATGGACATCAACTAAGAGTGATAAGTTCCTATTCAGAATTCCTTCCAGAATTTCTTCCAGAATTTTCATATTTCTATTAATTCCTGCTCCACCTAAAGGATGCAAACGGAAATCAAAGAAACCCATTCAGGAGACTAAAACAGCCCATGCTATTATCTGTCCCCGATAATCCGACTCTGGTTTAAATAAATATTTATATTTATATTCATACCCGCTCTTCTACAGGAAAAAAATTGGGAATCAAAGAAGCTCATACAGGAAAGTGAAACAGCTCTTATTAACATCTGTCCTCCATAATCCGACTCTGAATAAAACCGATTTTTATATTTCTGTTCATTTCTGCTCCTTCTACAAGAAACAATTGGAAATCAAAGGAATTCAGAAACAAAATTCAAACAGCTGACATTTACATTTGTTCTCAGTAATGCGACTCTGATTAAAACGAATTTTTCGCAATTTTGCTGAGATATAAAGTCAGAATTACTATAACACAACTCATTAATGTTGATTGTCAGCAATATTCATTTAGTATTTAAAGCCAATGGTTAGACTTCTTGGCTACGGTTCTTGTGTTGTTTTTCTGCTGAGGTCTCGCTTTCCTCAAAGATCTTCTCTATGACAAAAGACCTCTGTGGCAAGCAGCTGTTTGAAGTGTAATGTATAAATTAACAGCTAAACATTCTACATCACTGATCGTCGTTCTAAAGTTTTCCCTAAAAACTGATAGACGGGGATTGGTTCAGTCGGCAGCGTGCCAGGATCGTAATCTGTAGTTCCCAGGTTCGAATCTCGTATCATCGTCATGTCAACCCTGTATGCAGGAGAGCCATACCCTGTGCACATTATAAAACACACTCGTTGACTATCAGTTACATTATAAAAGTGTTACAACTGAGTGTGTTATAAAAGTGTTATAACTGAGTGTGTTACATTATAAAACACACTCGGGAGGCTATCAGCTGTCCAGTGGGTCCCCTTCCCCTAACCTTTTATGAACCTTTGGAGTCCTTGTGAGCTGGCCATTTTGTCCATTAGGTGCAATAAAGTGTCGTGAAGAGATAAAACAACACAACCTGTTCATTTAGCCTATTCTGTGCACATAAGTATTGTTCAGAGGCAAAACAACCCAACCCTGAAAATTAACAAAAAAGGATTTACAGAATCCCTTCACAAACTTCTAAACACATGCATATTTTAATAAACGCTTGAATATATCACTTCATTTATAGAGTTAGATGAAAATAATGAATTTCACCAGGAGTGAGATCTGAAATCCAGAACTTGTGGATGACACGTCAGGTGTTTACCACTGAGTATTCCAAGGCTAGTTCCACTCCAACTAATGAAGACTGTCAACATTTAACGTGTACAACTGGTCTGTTCCATTCCCGATCAACAGATGGCGCCATGAGCGACTGACCCGTTTCTGGAGTTTAACTACCTTTAGGATATATCCGTGGTTGGATACCTAACATGTATATATCAGGGAAATCGTGGGTTCGGATCCTACTCCTAGTGACATTCAATTCTTTCAGCTAATCCTATAACTGTTCTTGATTACAGAACATTTCCTGTACTATGTTAATATTAACCGTACCATGGCCAAGTGGTTAGCATGCTTGGTTACTGATAAAAGGGACTAGGGTTCGAGCCCCGGATAAGGATGAGATGTTAGTGTTGTTTTTCTGCTGTGGTCCCGCCATCCTCACAGACCTTCTACTACGGCGTATAAACCGACAGTCCCTCAAGCAGCTTCTTGAGGGACTATATATTTATTTTTTTTAATAATGTTAATAAATCTTGCCTAGGTAACGTTCTTTCTACGCATATAACTATAAAAATAATTATAGCATTATAGCATACTTCTGTTTGAAGCTAGGCTACTCCACTTTTGACCAATAGAAGGCGCTACAAGCGACTGAAGATCGCGGAATTAGGTCTTTATAGTCCCTGTTAGATGAAGTTGAACTAACTTTTGGGATAGCTCAGTGGTAGAGCACCTCACACGTTATCAGTAGGCCCTCCTGCCGAAATCCTATTATTTTTTTAAAAGCCAAGAAACTCTTTTATATTAAAAAAAAAGTCAAATCCACAAGTATTCCTTAATTATAGAACATTTCCTGTCTTTTATTATTATTGAGGTATATAAATTCTTAATCATGTTGAAATTAATTTTGAGGTAAAATCTAATGAATGAACGTCAACACGTTTTAGGATTTTTACTAATCTTCAGGAAGTTTTTCCCCTTAAACGCTTATTTAAAATTTATTGATCTTAAAATATAGATTATAAAAAAAAGATAGATCTGAATGAAAATGTCAATCAACATATATATTATTGTCCCTATGTTCATTTCACTATAATTCGTTTCACATATACGATGTTAAACAGTGTTCTGTAGAATGGTGTAGTAGATATTTAGACACTAAATTTAGATATTTGTTTACTAAATTTCGTATCCTAATCATGTGACGTTGATGAATAAAATGAACAACTACGATGAATACCAAGCATTGTAACAGAGAATATAAGAGTTGTAATCGATTTCGTCCCAACTATTGGGACTTCCTCAGGCATCTGATAATTACAGGATTAGCTTAAAAAAATAATCCAATAATTTTATTTATTGGATTATACGTATGTTACTGCGATAACCTGCAATGTTGCATATTATAAAATAATCTAATAATTTTATTTATTAATTGTTGGATTATTAAAAAATAATCCAATAATTTTATTTATTGTATTATAATATGTTACTACGATAACCTGTAATGTTGCATATTATAAAATATTCCAATGATTTTATTTATTGGATTATTTTATAAGTTAACACTCTCATTACCATATGCCTGACGAAGTCCCAATAGTTGGGACGAAATAGACTACAATTTTTATATTCGTCGTATTTGTTCATTTTATTCATCTAAGTCACATGATTAGTGTGCAAAATTTATTAAAAATAATAAATACTCGCTCAAGCAGCTGCTTGCCACAGATGTCTCACAGGAACCTGTCAGTTTATATGCCATAGTAGAAGGTCTGAGAGGATGGCAGGGCCTCAGCAGGAAAACAATACATACAACCATGCCTTACCCGGGGCTCGAATCCAGGTTCCTTAGATCAATAGCCAAGCGCGCTAACCACTCGGCCACTTCTGGTAAGTGCAAATATCTAAAGTTATTTTGCCTACTTATTCTGCCATCTGCTGTCCCCACTCAGGAATTCCAGTAGCTAGATATTCTAGGCTTGCAAGAGACCAGATGGTCAGGTAAAGGTGAGATATTTAAAAATAATTTTAAATTTCTCTTTTCAGGGAGGGAGGATGGAAAGCATTTCCAAGGTGCAGGCTTGCTTTTCAGCAGACACACCAGTGATGTTCTTCTAGGATATCACAGCATTAATGAAAGATTTCTTACAGAAAAATTTAAAACAAAAACTAAAGACTTGAATGTCATCTGTTGTTATGCCCCCACAAAGGACTCTGATAGGAACGAGAAAGATACGTTTTACAGCCAGCTTCAGATATTTTGAATTTTGTGAATAAAGGAGATATTTCCCTTGTGCAGAGATGACTTCAATGCTAAAATTGGTACTGATTCTAACCTTTGGGCAGGAGTTTTAGGCCCTTTGTCATTGGTAGATCGAATGGCAATGGAGAACGTTTGCTACAGGTAAGTAAATGTAATGGTTTGCGAATAACTAACACATACTACAAACACCGGGACATTTTTAAATACACATGGGTTTCACCTGATGGGTTGCACAAGAATATGACAGATTATATTTTAGTTAACAGTAAATGGGCTAGTTCAGTTAGGAATACCAGATCATACAGGGGAGCCGAAATTGGGTCTGGCCATTATCTAGTCAAAAGTGTCTTGCAGCTGAAACTTCAGAAATGTTGTGCTAAGGTTAAGAAAATTACCTTCAACACTGAAGGTCTGAAAGATCCAGATATAACCAAAGCATACCATGGTAGGCTACTTAGTCATAATGACAATCGTGGTTTGCTTACTGCTGAAGTTGAGAAAGAATGGGATCAGTTTAAACAGCCTTTTCTTGAAACCAACAGCACTCTTTTTGGGTAAAAGGAAACAGAGGAAACGAAATTATTTGAGTGATAAACTGTGGAACTTATTTGTGAAAGAAGGAAGTGCAGGATTAATATGAATCAACACCCTACTAGTCCTAACAGAAAACATTACACCGAGCTTAATAAACGTTTAAAGGACAGTTAACAGCTGATAAGAATCTTTGGCATGATAGCTTGGCTGACAAAGCAGAGGAAGCAGTTAAGACGGTACAACAGAAGGAGATTGTATAAGATTATTAATATTTTATGTGGGAAAAAACAGAAAGGAACACAGGGATTGAGGATAAACATGACAAGGTGATTGAAGGTGAGAATTCTGTGATTGCTAGGTTGGCTGAGCATTTCAGAGATGTTCTAAATAATGTGATTATTTCTACTTCCATTTTTTGTGTGATATATGAGGATAGATGCATTACTGGTTTTAATGATAGCTCTATATCATATTCCGAAGTCGCTTTGACTATCTATAAAACTGCATAAATCCCCAGGGGTGGATGAAATCACCACTGAAATGCTTAGAGCTGGGAACATTTGTGTTGTCACACGGCTGACTGAAATTTTGAATATTTTTTTTATGTTAAAAGGTATTGTTCCTAAGGATTTTACTAGAGCTATCATTGTTCCAATTTTTAAAAAAGGTGATCGTAGTTCTTCTGATAATTATAGGGGAATTAGTTTACTTTCTGTTCCAGGTAAAGTTCTTTGAATGATTATACTTAATAGAATTAAGAATTTGGTTGAATGACAACTGCGTGATGAACAGTGTGGATTCAGAAGTATACTGGTTTCCATAAATTAAAGAAAAATGAGACAAATCGCGATAATTCGCCCAAAAATTGTGCGATCCTCACCAAACTTGTTAATGTAACCAGAAAAGTAATGCCGAGTGAGCATATCGTATGCACATTAGTCTAGGTTCTGTCAATTTGTGTAATCGGATAGCGGCATAAAAACGTGTGCTTTGGAGTGGATCGTTATTTTGTGTTTTAAATATGAGTAAAGAAATTTGAAATAGCCATTTTGTAGGAATGACCTCGAGACATCATTTGCCAAATGAACTGCAGTGGAGAGCTATTGGCCGACTCGAAGCAGGCCAAAGTCAGTCAGACGTGGCACGAAGGCTGAATCTGAGTCCTTCTGTGGTCTATAGACTGTGGACTCAGTCTCGGAGGTTTAGCCGAGGAAGGACTAGAGTTACGACCGCTATACAAGACCGATATCTACGATTAACAACACGAAGGAGCAGAACGTCTACTCACTCTCAGCTACGATCCTGAAACAAAGGGGAGCTTATTACTGCTTTAAAGGAACAATGGTCGTTACTACTTACTGAGCTGATTCACAACATCATAAGCAGCAAGAAACCTCGCTGTCGTACCTGCATTGCTGTAAGGGATGACCACACTCCTTATTAAAGAACTTTGCCCATTGCATTCTGACACCTTAGTTTTGGACAAGTTCCTGTAAGTCCTATAAGTGTTATTTTTTGACGAAAAATGTTTCTAGTGTAAAATATTTCATGCATTCTGACACTAGCATTGCAATTCATGTTACATCAATTTTCATTAAAATCATTCATATAGTTTTGTGTTTATCATAATTTTTCTGCGTTTTCCTTAATTTATGTAAACAAGTGTAATAGGGGATATATTGATCAAATATTTTCACTTAGACAGATTCTTGAGAAATGTTTAGTTTCAGAAACCTGTGGCTACTAGATTTAGAGATTTCAAAAAGGCTTTTAACTCTGTTGATCGACACAATTTGTGGTTGATTGCTAGTTTAATACAAAAATAAGTTAGTTAATGTAATGAAAGCTCTCTATAATAACACTGAGTCGAGTGTGAGAGTTGGTACGTCTTTCAGCGATTGGTGTAGCATTCTAGTAGAATTAGAAAGGGTGCATTTTGTCCCCTTTTCTGTTTCGTTTGGTTAATGATTATGTTAGGCGAAATTCTTTGCAAGAGAAGGAATTTGGCTTTAAATGGTCTAGAGATTTCAAAATTTCTGATTTAGATTATGCAGATGATTTGGCCCTGTTGGCTACTGATGTTGATCAGAAGAATTCGTTCATTAGGGCTGTTGATGAGACTGGCATAGAGTAGGTTTGATGACATAAAAAAAAATAAAATAAATACCTCCTCAAACAGCTGCTTGCCACAGAGGTCTGAAAGGAGCCTGTCAGTTTATATGCCGTAGTAAAAGGTCTGAGAGGATGGCAGGACCTCAGCAGGAAAACGACACACACATCCATGCCTTACCCGGGGCTCGAACCATGTCCCTTAGATCAGTAGCCAAGCGCGCTAACCACTCGGCCATGGGACAACAGAGAAAAAACTAAAGTGATGAAAATTGGTAAGGCAGATTGTGCTTCAGTTGCTTTGAATGGTTGCCGTCTTGAGCAAGTGTCTCAGTTTAATTATCTTGGAAGCTATGTAACAGATACTGGAGATGTGAGGCATGAGATAAATAGAAGAATAGGGATTGCTGCTGGGACTTTTAAGAATCTATGGAGTGTGGGAAAAAAGGCGTGTACACCTAAAGACTAAAATTAGGGTGTATAATAGTTTCTTTCTTTCTAAGGTTAGTTGTTGTAGTGAACCATGAACCCTTTGTAAGCAAGATAACAAGAAACCTGATGCCTTTGATTCTTGATGCTTACGCAGTATCTTGGGTATTAGGTAGTTCGACTTTGTAATTAATGATGAGGTTGAAAGAGTCATCAACCTCTTTTGAGCAGCATATTGTGCAGAGAGAGACTGCGTTGGTTTGTCCATGTTGCCCGTATGCATAGCTACAGATTGACAAGCAGAATTATGAACAGTGTGCCTAAAGGTTTCAGAAAAAGGGGGAGACCTAGGATGTGATGGGTAGACAATGTCAAACAGGACCTTGTTAGAATTGGCCTAGGGTATAAAAGGTACTGGTCTGTAAATGGTAGGTAGGTAGTCACTGGAAGGAGAGCTATGCACCAATCCCCTGTGATGATGCATAGAACCGGCCAGGCCTAGCACCTAATGTACGACCCCGCCTACTCGTGGTGCAGAACGTTAGTACCTTTAAAAAGAGATACTCTCTTGTTGAAGTGAACGGAAGGGGAGGGCTACCAGATTAGTGTGGCCTACTGATCTGGACAACTATGGCTACTTTCCTTTTTTTTTCTACCCTGCTGAGGAGTGGTCAACCACACAGGGTCCTGGTGCTGACCATATAAACCCACTGGACTGGACAGATATATGGCTCTGAGCTTGATTATGGATCCTGATTTTGCTGCACTGGCGGGCTTCTGTGGAGGGAAAATCTTCCGCTGTGTTTTCTGTTTGTTTGTGGGTTGACAGCCCCAAGTGAATAGATTCACAGGATATGTTTATCAGCTGGTGGATAATCCTGAGCAGAAGTCATCGCAGGCACCTGAACTCTTTGCTTCTATTGGCATCGTCAAATTCTATATTGGAGGAAGTCTTCCAGTGTAGATGGCTTCAGCCTTTAGTAGTGGGGGAACGGGTCTTTGCCCGATGTCTGCGATTAGGGGGCTGTTTGATATTGTCGGCATTCCCTCTCTCAATAAAAATAGTTTCTGTAAACATCCCACTAACCATTTTCTCTCCATAGGTAGTTGGAATGTGAGGACTCTGCACAGAGCTTTCTCTTGATGTCCTCACACAAGAATTCCACCATTATAATTTAGATATTCTTGGTTTGAAAGAGACCAGATGGACAGCTAAAAGTCAGATTCTTAAAAATAATCTTAAATTTCTCTTTTCAGGGAGGGACGACAATAAGCATCACCAAGGCGTGGGTCTGCTTCTCAGCAGACACGCTAGTGATGCTCTTCTAGGATACGAGTGCATTAATGAAAGGTTTCTTACAGCAAAATTTCAGACAAGCATTAAAGACTTGAATGTTATCTGCTGTTATGCCCCCACTGAGTATGCCGATGAGGATGAGAAGGATAATTTTTACGAAAAACTCCAGGATATTTTGAATTATGTCAAGAAAGAAGATATTACCCTTGTTCTTGGTGACTTCAATGCCAAAGTTGGTACTGACTCTGACTTTTGGGGAGGAGTAATAGGCCCTTTTGGTATTGGTAGCTGCAATGACAATGGGCAACGTCTCCTACAGGTAAGTAAACTCAATGGATTCAGAATAACTAACACTTATTGCAAACACCGCGACATACATAAGTACACATGGGTTTCACCCGATGGGCTGCATAAGAATATGATTGATTATATATTAATTAACAGCAAATGGGCTAGTTCTGTTAGGAATACCAGGGCATATAGGGGAGCTGAAATTGGATCTGACCATTACCTTGTTAAAAGTGTCTTGCATCTTAAACTTAAAAAGTATTGTGCCAGGGTTAAAAAATTTACTTTTAATACTGAAGCTCTGAAAGATCCAGTTACAGCCAAAGCTTACCATGATAGGTTACTTAGTCATTATGACAGTCATGGTATGCTTACTACTGAAGTTGAGGAAGAATGGGACCATTTTAAACAGGCTTTTTTGGACACTAACGTACTCTTTTAGGAAAAAAGGAGCAGAAGATGCAGAATTATCTGAGTGATAAGGCACTTGAACTTATTTCGGAAAGAAAGAACTACAGGAATGTCCTTAATCAATACCCTACTAGTCCTAATAGAAAGCATTACAGAGAATTTGATAAACGTGTAAAAGATCAGTTAGCTGCTGATAAGAATCTTTGGCTTGATGGTTTGGCTGACAAAGTCGAGGAAGCAGTTAGACAGCACAACAAAAGAGAGCTGTAACAGATAGTTAAGCTTTGTGTGGTAGAAAACGGACAGGTATACAGGGATTGAAGGATAAACAAGGTAAGGTTATAGAAGGGGAGGATTCTGTCATGGCTAAGTGGGCTGAGCATTTCTGTGATATTCTAAACAATGCGGTTAGTTCTATTCCCATTATTTGCAATGATGATAGATGCATTGGTGGCTTTAATGTTGACCCTATAACACAATCTGAAGTTATTTTGGCTGTAACTTAAACTACATAAATCCCCAGGGGTAGATGAAATTACTACCGAAATGCTTAGAGCTGGGAATATTTTGGTTACCACTTGGATGACTGAAATTCTGAATAACGTTTATGATAAAAGCATGGTTCCTAAGGATTTTACCAGAGCTACTGTTATCCCTATTTTCAAAAAAGGTGATCGCAATTCTTGTGATAACTATAGGGGTATTAGCCTACTCTCTGTTCCAGGTAAAGTTCTTTCCATGATTGTGCTTAATAGAATTAAGAATCTGGTTGACAATCAATTGCGTGATGAGCAATGTAGATTCAGAAGTGGTAGGGGATGTGTAGATCAGATATTTTCACTTAGGCAGATACTTGAGAAACGTTTAGAGTTTCAGAAACCTTTGGTTGCTAGCTTTCTTGATTTCAAAAAGACTTTAGACTCTGTTGATCATCATAATTTATGGTTGATTGTGAGATCATATGGTATACCAGACAAGTTAGTATTATTATAGAGAGCTTTCATTATGTTAACTGAGTCGTGTATGAGAGTTGGTAAGGCTTGTAGCAATTGGTTTAGCATTGCTTCTGGTGTTCGACAAGGGTGCATATTGTCTCCTTTTCTCTTTAGTTTGGTTGTTGATTATGTTATGCGAAATTCACTTCAAGGGAAAGATTTTGGCCTTAAATGGACTGGAGATACGAAAATTTCTAATTTAGATTATGCTGATGATTTAGCCCTTTTGGTAAATGATGTTGATGAGATGAACTCTTTCATTCGAGCTATTGATGAGACTGGTAGTAGAGTAGGTTTGGTTATAAACAGAGAGAAAACTAAAGTGATGAAAATTGGCCAGGCAGGCTGTGATTCAGTTAATCTGAATGGTTGCAGTCTTGAGCAGGTGTCACAGTTTAATTATCTTGGGAGCTATGTAACAGATATTGGTGATGAGAGGCATGAGATTAGCAGATGAATAGGGATTGCTGCCGGGACTTTTAAGAATCTATGGAGAGTGTGGAGAAATAGGCGTATACACCTAAAGACTAAAATTAGACTGTATAATAATTTGGTTCTTTCTAGGGTTATTCGATTATTGCTTTTGATTCTAGATGCTTACGTAATATCTTGGGTATTAGGTGGTTTAACTTTGTAACTAATGATGAGGTTAGGCAAAGGAGTTTGCAACCTCCTTTAAACAGCATATTGTGCAGACAGAGACTCCGTTGGTTTGGCCATGTTGCCCGTATGAATAATTATAGATTGGCGAATAGGGTTATGAACAGTGTGCCTAAAGGCCTCAGAAAGAAGGAGGAGACCTAGGATGCGGTGGGCAAACAATGTCAAACAGGACCTTGATAGAATTGGTATGCAGTGGCCAGATGCAGTAGATGTAGCTCAGGATAGACTTGCTTGGAGAACTAAATTGCACTGTCTGGTAGGACCTCCGTAGCCCATGGCTGCTTGATGATGATGATGATGGTGGTGGTGGTGGTGGTGGTGGTGGTGGTGATGATGATGATGATGATGATGATGATGATGATGATGATGATGATGATGATGATGATGATGGCCAAATGCAGCAGCTGTAGCTCAGAACAGACACGTCTGGAGAGGAAAATTACAGTCTGTTTGGACCTCCGTAGCCATGGCTGCATGAGGATATTGTATGTATGTATGTAATTATGATTCAGTGATGATTCAGTGTAATCAGATCTCAGTGATTTGTATGTATGTATGTATGTATGTATGTATGTATGTATGTATGTATGTATGTATGTATGTATTCTGCCATCTACTACACCATTATAAAAAGTACCGTTTAACATCGTACAGATGAAACGAATTATAGCAAAATAAACAATTATATATATATATATTTCGAATATAGATTTTCATTTAAATACCTATAAATGCTGGCTATCGTTTTTGCATGTGTGCTTCATCTTGAAGCTTAAGACTTGGCAGTTGATGTGAAATTCCTTAAGCAATTAACTTAGGAAATACCTGTTTTGGTAACAAAACATGCAAATTTTGGATTTTTTGCGGCATATTTCCCACTTTCAAGTGGATAACTGGGATTTCTGTAAACGTCAATACTCTTTGAGAGTATTGATTATTTGTTAAATGGAAGGAATATCCTCTTATCTCTTTAAATGTATTATCAGCAGTCGGCCTAGAAGGTAAAAAAGGAAAGAGATAAGAATAGATAATTCTTCTCTTTCAAGGAGCTGAAGTGATAAGAATCCTCAAGAATAATTCACAACTCCAGTTATCATATTACAACTTTGGCGATTCCAGAAACATCAACTCATTGCGTTTTTTTCCCAATGCTTCCACATTATCTTTAATGAATACAAAAACTCATCTTATATTTTCCCAAACAATTTAAATGTCATCTTTGTGATTTCCACAAACGTGCTTTCTTCTCAATACTCGGATAATTTTTCTCTTTCTTACATGATCTAAAAGATTTCGTTATTTCCTCAAAATCCCTTCAATGATATTTCTTATTTCCACAATGTGTTTTGTAATATTCGGGCAATTATACTTTCCTTTTGATAAAGGATGTTGTAGTTTCTCTTATTTACACAAAAATACTTCAAATATCCCCTCATGAGAGGTAGTTATCTTTGATACCTGGGGTAATTACAATTTCCTTCATTTGCGAATGATCTAAGATATTCCGTTATGTAACTCCAAACTCACACTGTACAATATTTAAAGCCGTCTAAGTTAAGGAACAGAATCAGAATTAGCATCAACATCGAAGGTGTGCATTGCCTTCCAGACTCGATGATGTTTCCATTTTCGGTATCAAAGAAGGCTTCTGGAGGTGTCTTCAGCATCTGTCTCCTCTTGATGTTGTTGAATCTTCAACGAGGGTTCGTCAAAGCCGATTCCTTAGAGTCACTCCAAAATGCAACTCCTGTTCTTCTTCGCCACGATTCCTGCTCATCGACGAATCACTCCTTCTCCTCCCTTCAAGTAAATGCATTTGGTTCGCAATACGAGGCTAATCTTTTCCTTCCAGCCAATCACAGCCACTCCCAACTGCTCCTTCTGATGCAGAAATTTCAACCTCGATCTCAACCTGAATTGGGCGACGACGAAAGCATTTGCGACCCCACACTCAAACTGGATCGCAGCACCGACGCTAGTGTCCGCTCCTTGTGTCCTTTCCAATGGGTCGCCATCGACTACCATCCGGCCCGAATCCCGGCTTATTTGATGAGCGCTCGCTGCTCGTGCCAAGTGTCGAAGTTGGCAGCTCAAAGGAGGATTCGGTGCGAGGAGGTGAAGCACAAGATGCGCGTTCTATGGCGCACCGGATGCAATTCGGGCATGCACGTGTATCGTGAGGGTTGGGAAGAGATTGCCATCGCTTGTGTGCCTAGGAGACCTGAGACGGTGATTGGAGAGCCAGGAAATGTAGCGGCTGACCGGGTTGTTTCTCAGTGATTGGTTTTAAGCTGGTTTGGAAGTCAATTTGGTCAAAGTTACCGATAAAATCAATACCGTGTTGTACTACTCTCATATTCATCTTCCTGGAAACAAATTCGTGCTTTGTTGGACTGAAATTCGTGCTGCTCTCCTAGATCCAAATTTACACTCAACTAGTTAGTGACTCAAACTAGTGTTTCTTGGATTGAAAATTTTGTTTTACTGGACTCAATTCTTGTTTTACTGGATTCAAATTCACACTCTGCCGGACTCAAACTTCTGCTTTGCTGGACTCAACCTTCTGCTCTGCTGGACTCAAACTTCTCTATTGGATTAAAATTTGTACCCTCCTAAAGTCTAATTCGCTTTCTGCTGGATTCAAACTTGTGACCTAATGGACTCAAATTTGCACTCTGTGGATTTGAAATCGTCCTAGACTAGATTCGAATTCCTCCCTTGCTGGACGGAAACTTGTTTTTTTTTTGGACTCAAATTCATGCTTTGCTGCACTCAGTTTTATAATTTTACTTTGTTTTAAATTTGACCTTCAGCATACTTTTATTAATCACAAAGGAAAGTTTTTATTTAATAACTTTTACGTACAACAGTTCTGTTTTGGGATAAGGTAACTTTATGAAATTTTTCTGTTCCCAATTTTAAAGTTTCACTGACAATGTCTTTTATTATGTAAACATTATTGTGTGTTAGAAATGAAGTTTTTTTTCTTGCAGATACAAATTTTTTTCAGGAATATTTCTGAAATATTTAAACTTGTCTCATGTTATCTTTATAATTAAGGTTGAATTTACTTTTTTTTCGCTTCATGCTAATTTGATGAATTATGAAGTTACCAGGATTACAAAACTATACGGACAGTTGCAAAAACTACGGTTAACTGAAGGTTTTTGACATTGCAAATGAGTTTACTTCTTTGTTGTACTAAATGAGCTTAACTTTCTTTGGTCTTAGTGAATTTTATGTTCTTTTTCTGCCTCCAACAAAAGAGTTTACCTTTTTTTTAGTCCTAAATGAACTTTTTTTCCCCAATTCAAGTCTATTGTTTTTCTTTCTCCGAAAGGAGTTTGTTTTTTCTCCTTCCCAAGAAAGTTTACGTTTTTCCAGTCACTAATAGAGTTCATTTCATTTTCGTCCCAAACGAATTTATTTTATTTTCGCCCCCAAGCAAGTTTATTTTATTTTCGCCCCAAATGAGTTTAATATTTTCGTCCCTAATTAAGAGAAAATATTTTTTTTTAGTTGGGAAAAGAAATTAAATGTAGATTAATTAATGTTAAATGTAGATTAATGATGACATAATTTGTTAATAGCCCATTGTCTCAAACAATGGGCTATTAACAAATTATGTAAATCCCAATGTTATTTTGAAATATTTTATGAAAAAAGGTAAAAACTTTAGTAAAGAGAGCATATTATTTAATGTTGAAATTTTCAACTGAAATAGTATTTATGTCAATGTATTATTCTCTCCTGTAGATAAGCTGTTATCTTTGCGGGATATTTGTAAACAGAAATGATTTATTTGAATTTTTTGAATAAATAACTGATTAAAAAAATTGTAGTGAATCCCCTATTCAGTTCTGAGACCACAGGGACCTTGCAACCTAGACATTTAGCTCATTGTGAGCAAAATAATGTCCCTCAACATAACCTTACCTAAGAATGGATTTGCAGTTATGAAAACGCTTAGAATTATTAACCTTAGTGCTGAAAACGCTTAGAATTATTAACCTTAGTACTGAAAACGCTTTTCAATGTATCTCGCTTCATTTTGATGACATGATAATATTTAGCTTTCTCTGGTAAGTTGATGTTCAGAATGACAAATTGCTGCAAAAAGCAGAATCAAGGCTAATGTTGTACGTAGAAATTAGCATGTCTCAAGGTCTAATCACTGATGATAACGATGAAAATTTACGTCTACATTATTTGTCATTCGATTGTGGCAACACGAGAATGACGAAGGTATTTTTTTACCCGGACGATCAGTCAGGTATACAAAAAGATATTGCGCTGCAATGATCTGGTTCCTTGATAGTTGAATAATTTGGCTTGTAACAATGGTGTTGAGATCCGTTCAGTAAGACGCCCAATGGCTACTGGATTAGTAACTAAATCTCATTTTCAACAATATTCATTTGGTATTTAAAGAGCAAAGAAATTAGAAAATTTAACAACACTAATGTCAGTTTAAATAACTGAACGGAACGGTTAATTCGAACAATGTTTAAACTAGAATAATACTAAAACGTTTAGTCACGAGCCGCCACTAATTAGTATTGTAATAAGGAAAAACGATTAAATTTAGGGTTGCAAACTCCGAAAGATTAAATCACGCCAAAACTTCAGAAAATGGCAACGATGGATTTTAGTAACAATTACCGTTTTCCTTAGGAATAGCATGGTAAATATATTTGCTTCTAGTATGCCTCTTTTGGAATTTCGACTTGAAACTGGCCACTGCAACTTGGACGACAACCTAAAATACTCTGGCAAATGTTGTAGCATCTATCATTATTTCCCGATGAGTTATGGCTGCCATAGACAGAAAGACACAGACAGAAATCTCCTTTTATTATTATAGATACAGGAATGAACATTCTGAGTGTTTTTATATGTATAAACGTGTCCGGTGTATGAAGACGGAAACCAAGGACACCGATTAATCCGAAGGATTTTATGATAAAACTATTGCTAAAATTACTGGAAAAAACTATATTTTTATCCATACACACACATATATATACAGAGGTAAATAACATTCTTCACAGGAGTAAACATTTTTGCAAATCACTCTGCCATATTTGAAGTAAACGTATATACTGTGTTTTACGCTAAAAAAAAATAGTTAATTGAGCAGACTGTGCAATCTCGAAATTCACAAAAATCTATCATAATAATTGTCAGGCTAGAGGCCTTTTTAAATATTTTTTTGTTCGGGTTTTGTATATTATTTTGGATTTCACCAAAAAGGCATATGCTACGTGGGAGGCCCTCTGTCCCAGCATCTGGAGAGTTAATTGAAGTAGCAGTGCCCGGAGGGACGGAGGTCACCCAACTTCTGGCGTCCGCTGACAAGTGACCCGGGTCCCTTAGTGCTAACGGCCTTGCCAGATGGCCGAAGAAGAGAGAGAAAGGAAAAAAGGGTTTGGCAACGAGGAAAGGAGAGCCAGTCGAAGAACGAACGCGTGAAGACGTAAAATTGTAAAGCTGGTAAATGCCGACTGGAAATAACGGCATTGGGCTCTGTGAATGCAGCTGAACAGGCATAGTAAGCTGTTGTTGTAATGCATGTAATTGAGCATATGTCCTTGTCTATCAAACATGTGTGGAAGGTTCAATAAATAATTGTTATTTTTAAGTAGAGGCTGAAGTTGAACCAATTTATTGGGGAGGAGCCTCAGTATTGAGTCCCTACAATTGTGATAAAATCTTTGATTTTTGTTCTGAAAGACTCTTTCACCCGTCGCGTATTGCGATCGAACCGGAGGGACATTCCTAAGTGATCCCAATAAACAGACAACCGAAGAGGTAACATCACAATAATCTATCATTTATTGTGCAGCAATAACTGTCTGCTTTCGTAATGGATAAATGAAGTCAAATGAAGAATAATAATTTAATTTATATTATTCTTCAATTACATAAAATTTCTCATCATTAGTACAAAATGTGATATTTTTTACATAACCTGATGAAATAAATCTTGATAGATTTTATTATCTCTGAGCGGCACTTATTCTCAAACAATGGTCTAAACGTCCAGGTCACAAGGGTTCCATGGATTCAGAGAAGATTAGGAAAGGAGATGCACCATATTATAGCTTTTAGGAGATAGATGAACACCTATTGTCAAGGCCATCCAAGGTGTTCTTTAACGTGCAGAGGGTATGGCTCTCCTGCACACGGAAACACGGAGAAGTCGGGATTCGGACCTGAAACTACAGATTAGAAGCCTGGAGCGCTACCAGCTGAGACAACCCAACCTCCATAAATGTTGTATAATGGCTGTGAATGTTTATTTTGTAATTGGGAGAAGAGCACTTCTTAATTATTACAATAGACTTTACTTATAACTTATAATAGAATAGTTATAAGTATACTTATAACTAATAATATAATAATATATAATTATTACTTATAACTTATAATAGAATAGTTATGCGTTATAAAGAAGTATATAATAATACTTCTTTATAACGCAAAATTTGATTTATTCTGCTCTCTATGGAATACTTTTAGAATCACATGGAGAAAGCATTTTAAAAATAAGATTTTGAATATTTCAAACGTTGCATAAAAGAATTAAAAATTTCTCCATAACTTGTAATACAGAATAATATAATAGATTCCCATATTGATTTATCAAAGGTGATCTTAGTCTGCTGCGGTAATATAGATGCATTGTTCCTGACAAGTTAAGCATGGATCATCCAAATGTGAATAAATAAAGAACCGTTAGAGATAAAAAATATATATATATATACAGTACTGTGCAAACTAGTTGGGACAATGGGAAAATGCAGTAACAAAGACACAAAATATTTATTTGTTTAATAGTGTAGTTAATAGTGAATGTGACCCCCCTTAGCTTTAATTACTTTTTCACCCCCTCAAACATTGATGCCACTAGCTTTCCACACATCTCCTTCACTTCAGGGTCGTGGTACCACACTTTCATGACACTTTCTATCATTTTGGTTTTCGTCGTGCAATCCATCTTAGGTATGTGCGCTTTAATAATGGCCAACAAATTTTCAATGTGGTTTAGATCGGGTGAATTTCCTGGCCACTCCAATACCTTCAAATGTTACTGGGTAAAGAAGCTCTTAGCAAACTTAGAATTGTGGCATGGAGCCAGATCCTGTTGAAATACCCCATCGCCGTTAGGAAACAGCTTCTGCAGTGTTGGGACCATTTTCGCCTCCAGAACGGCTATGTACTTTTTGCTGTCCATCATTCATTCAATGGGGTGAAGCGTCTGTGACCCGGAAGCTGCATGCGCAAGTTTAGACTTGCAGCAGAAGGTTACGAAAAAGTTTAGACTTGCAGCAGTTTGGACTCTGCAGCGGAAGGGACTTAGCGTACCTTCGCTTGTCCCAACTAATTCGCACAGTACTGTACCTATAGGTAAGGTGAAGTGAAATTTCAAAAACTCAACATGTAAATTCTGTATAACTTAGAAACAAATACCCTATGAAAGTAGTACTTTCATAGACTCTCTATCATTTCAAATTGAAATGTTACATTGCCAGTCTGGAATAATCGATTGCTTCATGATGCCTCAAAGAAAACTTTTAGAAAATTCAAAAGGAATGAGAGCCGTTGGGAGACTGGAAGCCGGTCAAACAATCACTGATGTGGCCATATTATTCGATGTACACTATTCTGTTATCTCAAGGCTATGGCAGCAATTCAAAACAGTTATCAGAAGATATGTTCAAAGGTACCATAAGGGTTACAACCCTACTAACCTTGGTTACAACCCTTCAAGATGATCGCTATTGTGACTACTGTCTCCCGAAGGAACAGGAGAACAAAAACATCATTTCTGTTTTCAGACTTCACTGCAGTCACAAGGAGGCAGGTATCTGTCTCAACGGTGACTAGGTTTTACAAGGCCTACTCTATTCCCAGGCTTAACAAAACCTACTCTATGCCTGTTGACCCATTTTGCGTCCCTCTAACCTCCAGATACAGAGAGATCTGTTTGAAATGGTGCCACGATCATGTAGCCTAAATCCGAGAACAATGGAGTCATGTATTGTAAACTGAGGAGTTGAGATTTTCTCTACAATCGGAAAACAGTGACTGGAGAGTGGTGGAAAACCCTCAATCAGCTCTATAACATCACTGAGAGAACTGAAGTTTGGTGGTGGAGTAATGATGCAATACATGTGATCATATATAATTTGTTTAAGAGACAAGAACTGCAAACCTGTAATAGTATAAATAACGGAACAGATGTGAGAAACCTCATTTCTTGTCGCCAGCGCATTCTGTTTCTGTTCGACCTGATTTGTTGCTGTAACAATATGTCACACAGACAGCAATAGATGTTCTTACACGTGGTCAGGCTATTGGGATGTTATAATCAGGGTGACACAGAACGATGTTACCAGGGCAATAGGTGTGCTCCAGTCCTTGGTGCCAAAGATGTGGAGAATGTACCAAGAGACAAGAAAAACGTTAGTCATCCGACCACGACTTACAATGGCTCAGGATGACTGCTATGTGGCAATAACAGCGAAAAGAATAGACACATATCAGCGAGTGTTGACGAACAGTTTTGAGGCAAACGTTACACAGAAGGCTTCAAGAACAAGGACTGTATGCGGTACGACTTTCAGTTTACATTACACCCACTCTGTCAGGAAGGTTGGTTGTCGTGGTGTAGAAAAACCACGATTGGACCGAAACCCAATGACCAATGTTCTCTTCTGTGATGAATCCAGATTAAGTTTACAGAGTGATGAGAGTCATCGTGTTGTCATCTGGAGAGAAGCCGGAACCTATTATCATCCGTCAAACATCAGAGGAATGCACCATTACAGAGGTGGTGTTTAACTGGTCTGGGGTGACATATGTCACATGGCCGCACACCGCTCCATATTTTTTCTGCAGGAACTTTGACAGGCCTCAGATATAAAGACGAAATCGTCGAGCCCTATATGAAACTTTACAGGGGGCTGTTGGCCCACAATTCCTGTTTATGGACAGTAACGCACGTCCACATAGGGTTACTTTAGTGCATGATTTCCTTGCAAATAAGAACATACAGCCACGACCAGCATGTTCACCGGACCTCAGTCCTACAAAGCACATATGGAATGCATTGGAGAGGCGGATTTCAACCCATCAACCTCCTCCCAGAATTCTCCTGGAGCTCTGATCTGCTCTTGTACAGGAGTGGGATTTAATGCTGCAAGATCTTCTTACTGTCCTCGTCAACAGTATGTAACATCGATGTGACTTTTGTATCTCTGTAAAGGGTCATCAGAGATCTTAGTGAACTCTCTTGAATGAGCAAATGGCCTCTAGGCAACTACTCCAATTGCCACCCTATTGAACTTCAGTGCATTTCTCCAGTTTATCCTGTATTTAATGTCAGTTATATCACGCATTTGTTTTTTCCTTCCATATTCTATATTCCACTACGGCGTCCATGTCATTCTTTCGTCTCGTATTCTCCATTTTACCCAGTTTTCAACTCTACTTAATTTTTGAACATCAGTGTATCAGGGTCCGCTGTTGATTGAGTTACTAGACATGGCGACATCATCAATTTGCAATCAATATTGCAAAACTATGAACAATTGAAGGCAGGCAATAAAGTCGAAGTGCCCAGGACTTTTGAGTAAGAAGGTTGTTTTGTTACTCCGTTCCCTTACTGCCCAAGTAACAATAACAACACTGAACAGATATGGTTGGGAATGTCTGAAACATCCTCCTCATAGTCCGGGGTATCGTTCTGTTAGAATTTCACATTTCTGGAATCTCTGAAAATTTTGGGGAGGTGGTGGCTCAGTCGAGAGCGTGCCAGGCTCGTAATCTGCAGTTCCCAGGTTCGAATCCCAGCTGGGTCAGCGTTGAGACTTATCTCCACAAAACTCTGCAAAACTTGCCCACGGTCAGTAGAGGACTCCGATTGGCTTGGAAAGGCCACCGTCCGTCGGATGGGACGTTAAGCCGTATCCCCGTATGCGAGAGAGCCCATACCCTGTGCACGTTAAAGAACACACTGGATGGCCTTGACGGGAGGCTACCATCTGTCTCCCAACAGCTGTTCCAGTGGGTCCCTTCCCCCAACCTTCTCTGAGCCTTCGGGATCCTTGTGATCTGGCCATTTAGCCAATGGTGTGCAAAAAAGTGCCGCTCAGAGGTAAAACAACCCAAAAAACAACAAATCTGAAAAATTTCCTCATGTAACAACCAAAGTCGCTCTAGAAGGGGGTTTCAGTTACTATTTTCATGTCCGGAAAATTATTTCAATACGCATGGTGAATTTAAACACATCAGATTTACGCTTCATTACCGAATTTTTCATATTTCATTTCAGTAATCGTTACATTTATTGTTGTCCCTTTCCTGTTAATATATAATTCAATGATCTATTTTTGTGCTAATATATGTCTTGTATCGTTTTGCTAATATTGTCATTGTTGACACTCTTCGTTGTAATATACGTATGCTATAATTTTTATATAAGACATCAGTATATGTGCATTATGGTATTACTTTAGCGCTAATATATGTCCATTGTTTACTCTTTTTATGCCAATATATGTCAAATGTCATCTCTTTCCGCCCTTTCAAGTTCTGGCATTTTTCTGTACTAGGTCCTTTTCGGGCTCTTTTCCCGCGATCAGCCAAGCATTTTATCCACTAGTTCAGCTGCGCCACTCTGGTGTAAGAGATTAACAGTCTCGAATGAACTTCTATCTTTCGAATCTGGCATGATGCAGCTATTCAGCAACCTCGTGTCTGTTTCCAACCTGTTGCTTAGCTTCCCCACGTGTTCATCCCAATGTTGAATGCCTGCCAGGAGAGCCATCATATCCAGCACGTGGAGGCAAGAGCACGTCAGTGAGTTGACCTTGTAAAGGTCACTACCATGGTAACGAAGAAATCGATCTGCTGTGGTGGGAATCTCTCCAGACAGCTAAATTAGAGGTCGGTCTGTCATCAATAGTTATTAGTCGGTGGCTGTTGATTAACAAGGGCATTGTCACACGGGCCATAAGGTTCACCTGTAAAGACGCCTTCCGTGTGACCCACTCACGGCATCGATCGGGTACCGCGGCGCCATCCGTCAGTCCCGCCGCCGCCGCCAAGGCTTCTAATTACACGCTCTCCAAACCGATGCAAATGAGGGGACGAACCTCGAGTTTCCGCCCTCATCTCTTTAGTGGCCTCGTCTGTGACACTTCGGCGCAGAAGACGACGTCTCGGTCGTGTCTAGCGATTCACTTTTTCATCTCGCCTCGGGTCTTCAGAGTGGAATGGGAGGATTGCTTTTCAGCTTCACTGGCATCATTTTGCTGAACAATGTGTTGAACTCGTACTTTCAAAAGTGACTGACAGGGATAGCCGATTTTCCAAAGACCTGGATCGGGTTAAAGCTACCTGGAATGAGGAATAGAAAGTCCTGCATTGCTGAAGGCACTAAATTCTTTATTCCAAATATCAGTTTACTACTTGTTTCAGTAGAAAACACATTTCGCATAGTTCCAGAATATAAATTTTGAAAACAAAACTAAAAAAAAAACCTCTGTCCGTACAGGCGCCCCCCTAGCCCAAAAGAGAAAAGTCTGCCCAATCCAATACCACGATGAGGGAAAAAGACCAATCCAATACCAAGAATAGAGGAAAAGGCAATCCAATAGCACGAAGTGGGAAAAAATCTGTCTAACCCAATAAGTGATAAATGTTTCTGTTCCCACAGAACCTAGAAATATCTAAACCTAAAGCACAAAACACGAAATGTTTGTCCAACCCTGGATGAAAACAACAAATTATTATCCAACCCTCAGAGCATAGAAAGAAAAACATTTGTCTAATTCCCGTAGAAAGAGAAGAATATCTAACTCTAATCGCGGCTCAAAAGAGAAAATATATAACCTATCCCCGTAGCTTAGATGTAAAAAAAAGAGATTATCCGGCGCTAGAATAGAAAATATTTAACTCCGTAGATTATCAGCGAAAATATTTGTCTAACTTTCATGTCCTAGATGATAAAATATTTCAACTTCTATAGCTTAGCAGAGAAAATAAAATATTTGTCCAATCCCATAGCCACTATATACATTTATTCAACTCCATATCCTAACAAAGCAAATGTTTGTCTAATAACTCCGTAGCTCTATACAGCAAATATTTGTCTAACCGCAAAACCTTCAAAGATTTTCCAGTCACCTTAAGAGAGAGGTTAAGAACAAAGCAATAAACCTTTGTCCAAACCATGAGCTTAAAATAACTAAAACAAGGTAATGTGTCTCACATATGCCAAAATAGGAAATATTGGTTTAACGCCATAAATGAAAACAGCAAATGCTTGTCTAATTTATAATACTAAAGAAAAAGTTTGTCCAATCCATAACACAGAAGAAAAAAGTTTGTCAACTCCATTACAGCAAAAGAAAACGTTTGCACAATAGCATAAAACAAAAAACGTTTATCCAACGTTCAGCTCACTTCAGATGTTCCTGGAATTAGTATATCTTAATGACTAGCTGGATTCATATCCTTATGTATCATTTTCATGACGTCATCTGTTGTCTACATTATGAATCATCCTCTTTTCATCTTGTCTAACAAATAATTTTGTTCTGTTTTATTAATTTCATTGACCCACATATACTCTGTGCCAATGAAAATGTACCACCCAGAAGGAGTGGATGGATTTGTATGCAAATCGGCATGCGAGTGCAATGATGAAAAAATGACGCTCCCGTGACAAACTTCAGGTATCTGTGGTAGGTCACAGGACAGAAGCTGAGTGGCTAAGTCAAATGTTGAAGTTGTCTGCAGCAAGCTATGAAAAAGAGTTGAAGCAGATATTGAGGACAAAGTGTAGAAAACGCCAGGATGACCCTTTTGCCAACCATATAGGAATACGTTTCAGTGTGGTCGGATAGTAAGGCTGTGTGAAGCCAGTTGGTCTATCTGTGATGAAAGATGGTTCGATGTTGTTGTCACAAATCATCTTAAGAAGGTACTCAGAGTCATCGCATAGGACCAAGCAGTGTCAGACTAGGGCAATTTCCAGGATCACTGGAATACAATAGCGCGAGTGAATTGTAGGATCCATCAGCAAGTGGTAGCAGACCCAACAGCAACCATGATCAACATTCAATAAACTGTAACTGCTTCAATAGAAATTCCCATCATGATTTTAATTGCTGCAATAGAAATTCCCATCATGATTTTAACTGCTGCAATAGAAATTCATATCATGATTTAAACAATTTCCAGGAAACTGGTAGATGCTACTTGGAATAAGGAATTCAATGCCTTCAGCAATGCACGGCGTTTCCATTCCTCATTCCAGGTAGCTTGAATCCGACTCAGATCCATCCAAGTTTGATAGTGGCACATGGACAAGGTCATTCTATGTAATAGACGCCAAGCTATTCTACTTTTCTAGGAGACTGGACCTATACATTTGCCAGTCTCCTGGAAATTGTCCTAATCGTGATAGGAACTGCTATGGCAGCAATAACAATTCATCAAATTGTAGCTACGGTTGGGTTTATTATCATCTGCCGATGAAACATGCGATTCACCCGTGTAATCTGACGGTGTGACTTTGAGTATCTTCTTGAGATGATTGGTGCCATGAACTTCCAACATTCTTGAGATGATTTTTACAGTGAACGTTCAACCACCTTGGTCCACATCACATGCGTGGTAATACGGTGGATAGACTAAATGGCTTCACACAGCTTACACTCCGACCATGCTGAAACGTGCCCAGCTGCTGATATGGTTGGCGAAAGTGTCATCTTGGTGTCTTCTACACTTTTCCTTCAATATCTTCTATCAACCCCTTTCATAGCCTGGTGCAGACAACTACACTCTACTTTTTTACGCTTTACTTACTACTACATACTTTTTTTACAGCACCCGAAGCATTTGGCTTAGCAGCTCTGTTTTTGTCCTGTGATCTCCCACAGGTACCACATGTTTGTCATGAAAAACGTAAACACTTACATATTTCACTTCTTCACTTCCCTGCACTCACAGACCGATTTGCATACAATTCTCTCCACTCCTTCTAGGTGGTACGATTTCAACGGCACAGAGTGTATTTTATGTTTACCATTTGTAATATACCTATCTAGATTTTATTCATTATGTTCATTTTTTTCCCTCTCCTTTTATTAATTTCTATCCCTATATGGTAGTGGTGGTGGTTAGCTGACTATAGTACGCTATAGACAGCTAACCTTTAACGCTAGGCTCGAAACTCATATTCCCGAGTTCGAGTCCCAACTGTGCCAACACTGAGATAATCATTAACTCCAACCCTGCCCTCGGTCAGAAAGGAGACACCCTATGGGCTAGGAAAATACACCTTCCGTCAAATGAGACATTAAACAATGGGTCCGAGAGCTATTCCAACACCTTCTATAACAGAAGGCCAATGTACCAAATTTTTGACGTCACTTAAATAGTCCTACTATGTAGACAAATCTTATACTTTTTATTCTAATATTATTAGTGGTAGATTATGTGCTAATCTTTATACTAATGTTTATTTATAAATATATTTTACTTAGGAAGAAAATTATTCCTATTTATTATCAGATATAATAATACTAATAAATACAAATAAATTTTCTCCTAAATAAAATATTTTTATAGACAAACATTAGTATAAAGATTAGCACATAATCTACCAGTAATAATATTAGAATAAAAAATATAAGAAGTGTTTATATGGTAGGACTACTTAAGCTGACGTCATAAATTTTGTACTCTGGCTTTAGGAGCTGTTTAGTACTCTGTTATAGGAGCTGTTGACTAAACCCTATTTAATGCCATAGGTTATAGCTCTTGGGAGGCAACCATTGAAACATAATCATATTGCTAAAGAACACGCTGGATGGCTTAGACAGAAGGTTTCCAGCTGTCTTCTAAGAGCTGTTCAGTGAATCCCTTCCCCCACCTTCTCTGCCTTTGGGGAACTTGTGATAGGGCAGGTGTGTGAAAAAAAAAGTGATTCTTAGAAGTAAATTGAGTTAGGCAGCACCTTGGCATTTACTATATAAATCTTACAAAATGATGATTTGTACAAATATATAATTGATTTAAAATATTGCTTACTTAAGACTTCAGAAAATTATCCAGAACAATGCTGAACACCAACGGATGTTATTCATTGCCTAAAATCACAAACAACTATGGGGAAAATACCCGAGCGTACCAAGTACCATTTATCTATGCAATGCCAGGATATCAGAATTTAAAAGATAAACCACTTTCAAAAACCGAACAAAAATCAGCTATTTGAAAACATAGCAAAATAATAATTTTTTTTTATGTGTTACAAATAAATATTTTACCATTTTTCTACTTAATTCTACTTGCTGCTCTTTGCACTCTGTAAAATTTCGAACTATATGCAGTCCCGACAAACATGACAGATGCTTTTTTCAAAACATCCGTGTAAGGCGACAAGACTTTCTCATAAGAAAGAAAGTAAATAGTTGGGATGCGTTTTAAAATTTTAACCCGATTGACATGTTTTCCTTTTTTCCTTTATTATTCCTTTTATTATAACTATACTTTAAATTTGTAATTTTATTCCTTTGATAATGACTATACTTTTCATACATAATTTTATTCCTTTATTATGACTATACTTTGGCTATATATTCATTTAAGTATATTTCATACATGTAACTCATTTTTACAAAATATAAACAACGAAGTAGTAACCAAAAATGGCTCAATGCAGTTTTATTTTAATACACGGTACGAGTGGTAATACATTTCGAGTAACGAAGATGGAAAAGACGAAATCGATTGTTATGTTATTATCGAATGATGAAGAAAACTAACTGTACGTTTAGAAGCGTTTCTACTCTATATGTGATAAGTTATATCTTTAACCAATCAGGTCAATTCGCATACATTGACATCAGTTAAAAAAAAATACCCCCTCAAGCAGCTGCTTGCCACAGAGGTCTGACAGGAGCCTGTGAGTTTATGTGCCATAGTACAAGGTCTGTGAGGATGGCAGGACCTCAGCAGAAAAACGACACAAACATCCATGCCTTATTCGGGGTTCGAACCCAAGTTCCTTTGATCAGTAGCCAAGTGCGCTAACCACTCGGCCACAGGACACCAGTACCCAAGTCCTTTTGATTAGTAGCCAAACACGCTAACCACTCGGCCACAGGACACCAGTTAGCGAGAAATAAAATGCTCTTTATGTATATATATTTACAAATATATTACGTCTTACAGCTGTTTAAATACGCATCTGTTGAAATAATTGGTTGTCCTGAGTGGGAATCGAACCCACTCCTCCCAGAAGCATGCCAGGCGTCCTAACCGCTAGATCACCAGAAGCTAACCATTTCTTCAACAATGTGACTTAAAAGCATTTCCAAAATTTTTGTTGATTCGCCAGTGACGCCATCTATTATCAGGAATCGGGCAGCCGAGCTGCCACATATGATGCCATATTTGTCACTCACGCTCACACCGTTATATAAATAATTCAGGAATAAAGTTTCACAAGAAAACGTCCTGTAGACAAAAAACACTTGAAATAAGTTGTCTACATGACATTTTCCTGCGATATTTTATTCCATACACTAATCTGTATGTGTCTTTATGAATGTGCTGAAATTATGAAAAACGATCGGTCAGATAGATGAGACAAGGAAAGAATTAAGGTGTCGTCTTATATCGTAAAGACAATAATATAAACTATCGTATAGAGAAGTAGTGGAGAAATCATGTTAAATCGAATGATCAGTCACGTTGTCGAAAACCAGCCTTACTTTAAAAAACGCGTTGATAAAATTTGCGTCAGTCGGGAACTGACTGTATTTGTCATTATAAGTATTTTCAATAAATAAAATAAAACCGTTTCATACAATGTAAAATCTACCTGCAGAAAAAATCCCGACTTCACAGGAGGTTATACTGAACGTATAACGAATACGTTCAGTATTTATTGAATTATAAGCAATTGACTTCATGTTATATCAATGGAACGCTAATTTCGATGCTCTATAACTTCAGGGGAAAAGCCTTTTAGGATAAAATATCACAGGTGTTCTCATCTATCTAAATCTCGATTTTTAAAATTATTTACTCAGCATTTGAAGAATTATGGAAGTTTGAATATTGGACAGCAGCAGTGGCAGACAAAAATTTACCTTAAAAGTTAACTAGACGTTTAAAAAGTATTATTTTAAACCATTTTAAAAAGAAAAGTGAATTTTATAATATTTGTGAATAATTCTTTCGATGTTCGTCAGTTTTGTACTATTTCTTACGATTGGCGTTACTGATATTAATTATTTAAATTTCCATAACTCTTTAAATAATGAGTAAATAATTTTAAAAATCGAGATTAAGATGTAGTTGCGATCTGCAATTTATCATAGTGATATTTGACCATAAAAGGCTTATTTCAGAAGTTATGAAGATTCGAAATTTGCTTCTCTTTGACATAATATTGAGTGGAGCAATCATAATTCAATACACATTGAATTCATTAAGTTATTTGAACATTGAATTATTCAATAAACACTGAGTTCACTGAATTGCAAACGTATAGTAGAAATCAAATGGTGTCATCAGCACCTCTTGATTTTGAGCCCGTCACTCCGACCCCTATTTGACCTCGAATGTGACACTGGATCTGAAAATCCTTCTCATTTCTGAGTTCTACGGCCGGAAATAGCCCTATTCACCAATTTTAGTCTCCAGGGACGGTGTATCGGGGTTTGGAATTTGACCTCAAAGGACCATCGCATCCAAAATTTGGCATATAAGAAATCTACGACTCAAAATATCCCAGGAACCAATTTTAGCCCTCTACCACTGGTAAATCTATATTTGACTTTCTTTGACCTTGAAGGACCCATCGTACCCAAATTACAATAATAGTTTCGAGCTTTACAACCCAAAATATCCCCAGGAACCAAATTTTAGCTCTCTAGACTTTTCTCTCTTATTTTTGACCTGGAAGAACCTATGAATCTGCTTTTTCTTACATCTACAACGTGAAACACCCCAACACACCAATTTTCACGTTTCTAACACTGGTAGATCAAGATTTGACTTCTACGTGTCCTCTTTTTGACTTTGAAAGACACGTCAGAGGTCAAATTTCGGAGTTTTCCCGAGATCTACGATCCGGATTATCCCTAGGTGCAAATTTTTAGAGCTGTACCACTTTTACATAGAAATAGCGATCAAAATATATCACGTTGAAATAACAGAACTTTTCAGATACACCTGGTAGTATTTTGTTTAATAAATATGGAGAAAAAATTGTCATTAGCCGGAAAAGAAAATATCATGACCTGGGAAGGCCGTGTGCACTAAACTGCAGAGTGTCTTCTGCACCAGACTCTTCACAATTACAATCAACTACATTTCCAATGACTAATTCTATGGGTTGGGTTGTTTTACCTCTGGGCGGCACTTTTTTGCACACAATGGGCTAAATGGCCAGGCCACACGGAACCCGAAGGCTCAGAGAAGGTTGGAGTGGACCCACTGGAATAGCTGTTGGGAGACAGATGGTAGCTCCCCGTCAAGGCCATCCAGCGTGTTCTTTAACGTGCACAGGGTATGGCTCTCCCGCATACGGGGCCACGGCTTAACGTCCCATCCGACGGACGGCAGCCTTTCCAAGCCCATCGGTGTCCCCTACTGACCGTGAGCAGGGCGGGGAATTTTGCGGAGATAAATCTCAACGCTGACCCAGCTGGGACTCCAACCTGGGAACTACAGATTACGAGCCTGACGCGCTACCGACTGAGCCACCCCCACTAATTCTATGGCATCATGCTTAAAGCCACTAATAGAGGATAATTGTTCGGCGGCCGGTTAGTTACCGGCCGCCGAACATGCTATGAGTAGATCTTGGGTTTAGATCCCACCGGGCAACTAACAATTTTTCCTCTATATTTATCTAAAATATATCAGATGAGAAATTTTGTTAGTATTATCCGTTTGAAATTCATTTAGAATATGCGAAAAAATCATATTCGAAATATATATATAAATATAAGCAGAAATATCTGGCGATGTTCGGGTTGTTAAACAAAGAATTAAAAAAAAAAATTAACAGCGAGCAGTTGATTGCCATAGAGATCTGACAAGAGCCTATTATTATAACATTCCAAAGAGAAAATCTGAATTAACCAACTTTTTTAATGATATTAAAGTTTTTATTCCTGTTTATTAAAGCATAAAAGTTAATTAAAAAAACAGACTCAATCTTTAATTAAAAGAATATTATCCCCTTAATCAGCTGCATGCCTCAGAAGTCTAACATGAGCCTCTTAGTTTACTTAGCTACAGTAGGTCTGTGAGGATGGCGGGATCTCAGCAGAAAGCCAATAGAAACATCCATGCCTTACGCGGGTTCTGTCAATCAGTAACTAATCGTGCTAACCACTCGGCCATCGGACGGTCTTCACTTAAAGCTCGGTAACAAATCACACTGGGAAAAGAATACTGGAAGAATGTGTAACAACACAATATGCTAGTTACAAAACTCTATACACCTGGAACTTTTATTTCCAACATAGGTCACATGGAGGTGTGAGAGTAATCCGTTCATTAGTGCAAGAAAATATAAAAGAGTAAATGAATGAGCAGAAAACATAACCAAGTGAGAAAGAAGAAGATATCGATGCAAAACGTACAGAACAATGAGGGTTCTTCACAAATCTGTGGGAACTGTTCTTATTTGATATACCGAATTAACGAGGTTTAGTTGCATGTAAAATATATGTGGCTAATCGTCTTTGTTTTAGAAAGGAGTATATTTTACTTAAGTCGTTGTGAATTAAATATAAATCAGAGTTTTTGTTTTAGATTAGTATTTTTCAGGATTAGTTATCTCGCGGCTCGGCAACAACTCTGCACCCCTTCCCCCGTGATCTCTTTTATTGTATGTGTTAAAGTAAATGGAACTGAAGAAGATAAAAAAAAAATACTTAGCACATTTCTTTACGAAATTTTCATTTTTCGAATGAAGTATAACATTGTTTTTTATCCCTTTTATTTCATTATTTCCCCCCATCAGTTCTCGCAGCCTGATAATTGAGAAACACTGCTTTAGGCGATGGCAATCTCGCCTTGAAAGCCACGGAGTCTACTTATTATATTAACCCATAGACAGGCGATTTCAAACTAAAACACTGAACTTTTAGAAGCATTATTTTCTCCAGAGTTGTAAAAGGGGAACGGGGTTGACTTTGTCAGTTCCCTGACACGCTCGTGACCTCAGATCCTCAATTCCCGATGTCCTCTGCGAGAAACAGGAAAACAGATGGGACTCGAAAATCAACCGTCCGTCGGACGGAACATTAAGCCATAAATTCCTGTGATCGAGAGACACACCCACTGGTATTGAGCAGTTTTACCTCTGAAACTTACTTTTTGTGCGCAAAATGGGCTAAATTACTAGGTCACAAGGACACCAAAGGCTCAAGAAAGTTGGGGGGAAGAGGATCCACTGGACAGCTGTTAGGAGAGATATGACAGACTCTAGTCCATCAAGCGTGTTCTTTAACGTGTCCAGGGTATGACACTAATGCACTGGGGTTAACGGCTTAACGTGCCATCCGACGGATGGCGGCGTTTCCAAGCCCATCGGTGTCTCCTTTCTGATCGAGGGGGGTGGGGATTTAGTGAAGCTAAAACTCAAAGTTTGGTACTCGAACCTTGTAATTGCAGATTATGAACCTGGTGCGCTGCCGACTGAACCAGCGTTTGTCCATTCTAATCACAAGTAAGTGACTCTTTGTCTTAAGTGAATTCTACAGTGCTATATAAAATATCTATTGTAAGACAGCCATGAATTCAATAGTTACGAAAACCTATGTACACCGACTGATTTTCCTTCAAAATCTTCGTATAGGATACAGAGGTTTATCATTAATTTTTCATGTATATTATCTGTAACTTCAAAAGTTTTTTCTATGAATGACAGTCAAATGTGTTTCGGAAAAAAATAAAAATACATTTCAGTCAATTATACTACAGGCTGTTTTTAATCCCCGAATTGATTATAACGAAATTTAGGCATAAAAAAAAATGCTGTAACCCGAGTCGAGTAAGAAATCCACAACAACCAAAAGGGACGTGTTTGCACACATCTCAATTGATTCGTGTATTATTGCATTAAAGATAAAAAAAAAAACACTTCGATTCAGTTAGTTTTTACTTACCCCTATTTCTCCGCAAAAATTCCTCGCCCTGCCCACGGTCAGTAGGGGACACCGATGGGCTTGGAAAGGCCGCCGTCCGTCGGATGGGAGGTTAAGCCATGGCTCCGTGTGCGGGAGAGCCATACCCTGTGCACGTTAAAGAACACGCTGGATGGCTTTGACGGGAGGCTACCATCTGTCTCCCAACAGCTGTTCCAGTGGGTCCCCTCCCCCAACCTTCTCTGAGCCTTAGGGGTCCATGTGACCTGGCCATTTAGCCCATAGTGTGCAAAAAAGTGCCGCTCAGAGGTAAAACAACCCAACCCAACTTACCCCTATCAGTTCCGCATTAAGTTGGCTAGCTACCAATGTTTGGAGCATTATGTTATTGCTATATGGACTTAAACACCTTTTACGAAAAAAATACTTTTATTAATGGTTAATATATATTACATGTTCTCATATGACGTGTGCGGGAGAGCCATACCCTGTGCACGTTAAAGAACACGCTGGATGGCTTTGACGGGAGGCTACCATCTGTCTCCCAACAGCTGTTCCAGTGGGTCCCCTCCCCCAACCTTCTCTGAGCCTTAGGGGTCCATGTGACCTGGCCATTTAGCCCATAGTGTGCAAAAAAGTGCCGCTCAGAGGTAAAACAACCCAACCCAACTTACCCCTATCAGTTCCGCATTAAGTTGGCTAGCTACCAATGTTTGGAGCATTATGTTATTGCTATATGGACTTAAACACCTTTTACGAAAAAAATACTTTTATTAATGGTTAATATATATTACATGTTCTCATATGGGAAACAATATTCAAAATGCACTTTATTTAACAGTTTTATATTGATTAAAAAGAGTGTTTCAAACAAACAACAAACACTCTTTGTTTCAAGAGATAAAAAAATTTCTTGTTGAGTAGGTAAGAAACTGTATTTGCATTTACAGAAATAAGCATTGTATCACGCTCTAAAAAGTAAAAGCCATAAATTATTTACAATTAGTACATAGTAATAATAAAATATTACCTTTTATCTTATTTCTTTAAAAACGAGATAATAGATAATAGAAAACAAGATAAATTAAAAATACTTTTTGTGTTGGATAGGTATTGACGAAATATTATGATCTGCACTTTCCGAAGCTACCTAAGGCTATAATTACGCCCTCTAGCGGTGGAAAACGTTGAAAATTCCAAATTTCAAACGAATATTGCAAATGATGCATTTATGGTAGAAATTTGAAATTTTGGTGGTGGAATGTGAATGTTACCAAGTTTCCATTGCAAACAATGATTTAGCCCTTTAGACACAGAGGGTGTGGGAAAACACGCCTTTTTAGTTTTAACAGATGCTTGTTTTTAAACATAAATGAAAAATTCTTTTTGGGTTAGAGAAATGGATGAAATATTGATTCACACTTCTGAAATCTTCCAAAAACTATAATTGCGCCTTCTAATGGTGGAAATTTAAAAATTCAGAAAATTTCAAACGAATATTGCAAACGATGTATTTATGCTAGAAATTTGAAATTTTGATGGTGGAATGTGAAGGTTACCACGTTTCCATTGACAACAATAAAGTGATAATTGATAAACTCATTTACTTGGACTGGTACTAATGAAATATTATAATTAACATTTTTCCAATAATTAGGTAATTTTAATTCATATTGTTAACTGTTAACATCGTAGATCGTGTATGGATATGTGATGTTCCAGGTAAAACATTACCCATTACGATATCCATCTGAGAATAAGCCCAGTTGGCATAAATAAAAACATAATAAGTAAACCACCCATTGGTGGCCCCTAGGGGCTAACGTAAAACACAAGCTCAAAATAGCATATATCATACAAAAGAGACCAAAAATGAATAGCTTTCCTCAGAGAAAGCCATCATTTTAGGCCTCTTGTACTTATTAAGAACATTATGATCATATATAATTAAGCAAGGAAGAAATGATCTCATTAGGATTATTTTTAACAGCCTCAAAAAACCTTTTTGAGATGCATTTAATATGAGTTATATTCGTTTCCCCCATTCGTTGCCCAAGTCTTTATGAAGTTGTCTGTTAGTAACAAACCAAGGGGCATCGACCGCAGATCTCAATATTTTGTTTTGCAAGACCTGAATCTTGCGTATATTCATGGAGGTGGTGTTCGCCCATATAGGAGATGCATTAGTTATTATCGGACGAATTACCGTGTTATACAATAATAATTTATGGTCAGTCATCAAGATAGCATTTCTCCGAAGGAGAGATCCTAGTTGATATCTCACTGCATTGACTTTAGTGATAATATCATGAATATGAGGGTCTCATTTGAGCTTTTAATGTAGGGTTATACCCAAGTATTTGATGGTCTTTTGCCATTCAATTTGTTTATCTAAAAGTTTTGGGTTTTTAATAAGTTTTCCACTGAAGAGGATGGCAGTGCTCTTCTCAGTGTTTATCTTGACCTTCGATTTATAGTACTCCTCCTCCATCTCATCAAGACATCTCTGCATCCTGTCTATAACAATCAGTGGACCCAATGAGGTGGAAAGGAGAGCGATACATCAGCATATTGGGCTAATAGGATGCGATCAAAAGATGACATATCATAAAGTTAACTGTTAGCACTGTAGATCGTGCATGGATATGCGATGTTCCAGGTAAAACATTACCCATTACCATCTCCATCTGAGAATATGCCCAGTTGGCATAAGTAAAAACATATAACAAGTAAACCACCCGTGGGTGGGTCCCTAGAGGCTAATAACTATTAGCAATTTTTGCATACGACAAAAATTTGAAATTTCGGTGGTAGCTTTTAAAAAGATATTCCAGTGAGAGAAATAATGTATCCACTTTTCTGAGTAGGGTATGGCAAATGCAACTTTTTTAAATTTAAGAAATAAGAGACAAACACTTTTTATGTTGTACAATTAGTAATAAAATACTATTTGCATTTTCCCCATCACTCGTTAGCTCAAATTAAAACATTTAAGGAGTGAAAAACTAGGTAAAGGAAAACTCTTTGAAAACGAGATTCTCATGTGCACTAGAAGCGATATGCGTTCTTCTAGTTAAATTTTCGAATCATCAATTGGCTTGAATTTTCATTGTTAGAGGTGCTGTGGTAGGAAGATAACAAACTTTGTTCTAAATAATTAGGAAAGTGTGGAAGAAATCTCCACGCCTCCTGTTCACGTACCAGTTTCTCTACCAGTAAAGTTTAATTCTGGCAATGCAGACTTGCTTAAGTAAACTTATGAAGGTAGTTCTTGCTGTGAAACATTATCATGTAGTTCGCATAATTTATACCCACAGTGAATTGAGCATTTAATAACCTTGGGTTAACCAAATATTAATACACCTTGGGTTACTTTTAAAGCTAAAAAGAATCGGAGCATTCGATGTTAATAACTTTATCAGCCTTTGGGAGGAGAACATTTGATACCAAGCAATGGAACCTTAAATTGTAATAAAATTAAGAAACATTTAGTTTCAATAATTAAGTCCAGTTTTAGTAATATTTAAAAAAACACAGTTTTCTTTTCAAAACCACCAATACAAACAGCCCTGACAACTTAAATATGGTTAGTGCTTCTCACACAGCATGAATTGTCTTCGTAACCTTACTTAAGAAAAAGTCAATTCTCTTAGCTTAATTGGCAGAACAACTGGCTTGTGACTAGATTTCAAGTCTCGCATATGAAACTTCATTCGCTTTCAAAATGAGCATTCACTAGAGGCGATTTCTCTTTCAGTTATTTATTGCATTCTTCAGTACTCCCAAAGTTAAAGAGAAATAGTTCTGCATTTGTATTCATGAGATACAAAATAAATGTTACATTAAAAAGAGCGTTTGGGGAAAATGAGTCAGTATTTTCAAAATAGAATTTAAAACAATCCAAAAAGTATTTAATAAAATCCGTCATTCTTACAGCACTTAAAAGTAAACATTTTTGTCAGGTTGGGATCACGAATATACTCCTTTTCATTACCAGTATTTTTCAGAGAAAAACTATCAATTTAACTCACTTTGTTCAGTTTTAAACTCCCTAAAACAACGCCAAATATTGCAAGCATCCCTTTCACATTTACCTCATTTTGATCCACCAGTAAAATATCCCTCCCCAATTTTTGGAGGAACAAGAAAGAAGGGGCCATAATGTAAGCACCTCATGCTACTCCCCACCTCAGAATCTTTCATTTGTGATATAATTAGTTACGCTCCGTAATCGTTTACGTATTTCCCCATTTCGTAGGGTAAATAATTTATTTACCGTATATTTCCGCAGATAAGACGATAGTTGAATCATAAAAAAAGGTCCCCAAAATTCGGGTCGTCTTATAGGACAGATACAAAAAAAATTAGATTGAAATTTATATAAATTGAAACCATTATTACTACAACTATTCGAAAAATCTATCATATTATTTAAATACGCTATATGATAATACATTACATTGTAATAGTAAAACAATACTAAAACAAAATAAATATTAAAAGTTATGTTTATTGAGCTACTGAGGAAAAAACGGACAAACCGTAATTATTTACTAATACAGAGTAGGGTATGTCCACAAAATAGAATAGCCCATACGACGCTTTTGTGAATAGTCAAGGTCATTACCCGGAATGCCCGAATCAGTGCGAATGTTTGCGAATAGGACATAATTCCGTATACGCTATATAGTATTATTATCCAGATGATGATCGCCGATCTAAACTAAATTCATAGGCCTTGATAGTTTGGGGTCGTCTTATAGGACAGATATATGCTAAAACTATAAAATTTTGACGAAAATTTATACCTCGTCTTATCTGAAGGTCGTCTTATCTGCGGAAATATACGGTACATTAATTTTATTGTTAATTATTTATATTAATAATTTTACAGGGAAAAGAAATGGTCTGAAATCTTACTTTGCTTAAAGTTATGATGAAAGGAAGATGTGTACCGAATTCAGTGATCCGAGTGCATCTCTTACCATTTCGCTTGGATTGAACACCTGTGAGTGCCTTTTTTTTTACAAACAATGGGCTAAATGGCTGGGCCAGAAGGACCCCAAGGTCTCAGAGAAGGTTGGGGGGAAGGGAATCGAATGGTCGAATGGAGAGTTATTATGAGACAGATGATAGCCTCCCGTCAAGGCCACGCAGAGTGTTCTTTAAGGTGCACAAGGTATGGCTCTCAGCACACGGTACCATTTCGAAGAAATTCTTCCCACGATTTTATATAACGGCCTTGGGGTGGAAGGGAAATAGAAGTTAAGGAAGACAAATTTTTATGATTCTTTAAATTATAATAGGAGGAAGCTGTACATTGAATTTAGTGTTCCTAGTTCATGCCATTTTAGGAGCCAGTTTCTAACCCGGCATTATTTCTGGAGAAGGTAAAAGAGCATTTTCTGCTGCCCACAAAACTTTTGCAAGACCTAACACTATAAAACTAAACATAAATTTACGAAAATACAATTTTCATAGAAGCGTAATAGCCCGATTATAAGGGACCTCCGTTGCTTTCAATTTTGATTTTTAGAAAACTAAAAAGCAAACTTATTACAGCTGTACTTAGGGAAAGTAAGTAGTGACTAGACAACAGGTTGTCTTCTCACTATTAAAGTATAAACTAAAAATATTATCAACGCCGTAAGCAGCATCTTCTGCATCAGTTTCTACGTCGCTAGACCCAATTTCATCTTCTTCCCTGGAAGTACTTTTACTTTCTTGAGTAATGTTCCATAAAATGTTGGTTTCGTGTATTTTAGCTTTTTTTCTCTTTTGTGTGGCGTATTACAGCCTTAGTTACCGATGCTATAATGCCCCACACAAAAGCTCTAAAACCCAAACAACTAATCCTTAATATGTCAGAAGAATGGCGAACTGCGAAAAAGCGCTGATTAGTAAACAAATGCATGCTCGACTGGCTTAACAGTATTTGCATTTTACTAATAAATTACCAAGGTGTATGTTGTATTATACATAACTTACCTTGAAATCAAAGCAACTACTTGTTTCTGAATGTGTCCAAAATTTTCGGTTTATAATGAGACATTCATTTGTTTCAAAATTATCTCACCTTATAATCGGTCTAAAATTGTAATTCTTTTGTTTCTAACTTCGCACGAAAACAGAATATTTGTTCCTTGCAGACATGTAGTACAAAGCAAATGATCCATCTTTGACAAAACTGTATACTGAACACTAACCTTTTCTTAGATTATGCGCTACTAAGGATCGCCGCTGAAACCTATACACAAAGTCTGGAATTTTATAATGTAAATTACTATTCTAGACTAATGAAATATTTTTGGTTACAGTTAAAAAAAGTGTACTTTTTAAATATATTTCTACATAAAGTTACCAGAATGACGAATTGGTACAAGCCCGTTGCCGCCCCCTCCCCACTTCTCGATTCCTATGCCCTTCTTCACAGAGCAAACCCGTCGAGACTGACACACATGTTATGCTATCCTCCGAGCGATTGACACACATCTTATGCGGCCCGCCCAACAAAATATTTGCCTATCCCTGATTTAGGAGTTCTTGATCAAGCATACAGAATTGGTTGTATTTTTAAAACGTTTCTAGAAATTTTGGATAAAAATAGGTGTATGATGCATTGGTATTATTCGATCAGCTCTTTTCCAAACTGAAAATTAAATATAGAAAGAGAGGATTTAAAGATTGGAAAACTGTAAATCGTGTTGTAGAACATAAAAATTCAAGCAATTATTGTGAAAATTCTTATAAAAGGAAATCCATGCAAAACAGATTATTGAGCTCAGAATAGGCTAGGTTGTATCTCTGAGCGGCACTTTTTTTGCACACAATGGGCTAAATGGCCAGGTCCCAAGAACCCCGAGGGCTCAGAGAAGGTTAGGGACTCACTGAACAGCTCTGAGGAGACAGATAATAGCTCCCATCAAGCGTGTTCTTTAACGCCAGCGTTTACAAGGCCATCCAACGTGTTCTTAACAGCTTTAAGTTCCATCCGACAGACGGAGGCGAAGCTTTTCGAAGTCCATCGGTATCCCCTATTGACGGAGGGCAGGTAGTTCTATTTTGTATATTGTAATTTTCCTACACTCGGAGGTACTGAGAGATGTAGACTGGCTTAGCTTTTAATTCAGTTACTGATAGTGATGTACCACGTTTTAATAGAAAACAAAACGAGTTTCGAAATGCACACAGTTGGTGAAATTATTAAGAAACTGAATAGTAGAACAGAAAGATCCAAATTCTTTGTGTATCGTATATACCGTTAATTTGTAACATAAGTATCCTTGATAAAGAAGATTAGCAAGTAAAACAGATTCATATTTATAAGTTAAATAATAAGATTAATTTATGATTATGGAAAATGTTACAACAAATTCATAATCAGAAAATGGATTACATTGCCAATTGAAACAAGTGAAGCATAAAAACTAAAATGAAATGTGTGCTCATTTACGTTTCATTGAACAACTTTGTTAAAGGCTATATAAATTACTTGGAAAATACTATTAATTAAATATATATTTATTATCGACCAAGAGGGAAACAAAAAATTTGTGGATATTTTAAAAATAATTCATGCTTTCAGACTTTTAGTTTGTAAAAAAAAATAAAAATAAATACCCCCTCAATCAGCTGCTTGCCACAGAGGTCTGACAGGAGCCTGTCAGTTTATATGCCACAGTAGGAGATCTGAGAGGATGGCAGGACCTCAGCAGAAAAACGACACACACATCCATGCCTAATTCCGGGGCTCGAACTCAGGTCCCTTAGATCAGTAGCCAAGCGTGCTAACCACTCGGCCATTACTTAATACTTGTAAATGATCATAGATGGCAGCAGTAGTAAGAGAAAAATTTAGTTCTATTATCTTAATTTATATCATAGCACTACATCTGTGTATAACCATTGTTGTATACGTATCTTGAGTTAACGTCAGTCACAAAATCGCGTTTTTCCCTTGGTTAGATTGAACAAAATATTCTAGGCAAAAATAAATATTTGCTTTCATTACAATGAACATTTTTTTCTACCTTTATACGCTTTCAGAAGTCAACTAAACGAATCAGATATTTTCCTATACACTCCTCTAATTTTCTCGTAATTCAATTAAAAATTAATTAGCGCTCTCTTACTTCGAATTATTTTAACATTTCCTACCCACTAATTCTTTTAATATCCTCTTAACTTCAAAGTCATTTAATGATCTCTACTTACTAATTCTTTTCATACCTCTTACACTACTACTTCTATTACTCCGCATAAACTCTAATGATGTTGATATTACATACCACCTAATTTTCTTAACACTTTCCACTGCTCAATTTTCTCAATATCTATCACTCTTCTACTTTTTTTACCACCCTCACCGCAAAATTCTGTAAAATACCCTTTAAATCTTAATTAACACCATCCTAAATTTCTCAATAAATTTCGCCATCTAATTTTCTTACCACCCTCTACCACCAAATTCTTTCTACACTTACCACCCTTGACTCTCTTAAAACCTTCTACACCCTAAAATCTCTTAACACTTGCAACTAATTTTCTGAACACCCTCTACCTCATAATTTTCTTGAACCTCCCATTCTTTAATTCTCCTAACATCATCAACTCCTTATTCAACACCTTGCATCCCATAATTAGTTTAACATTTTCTATCTGACCCTGAAATCTTTCAGATAAGGGTAACGTATTGCAGAGGTTGGAATATTCCTTTATGCCTAAAACCCGAAAATACTCCCCTTAATTGTTTTTAAAACTCCCTACCCCATAATTCTCTTAATACTTTCTACCCCACAATTTTCTTAATACTTTCTACCCATAATCATGGAAAATACACTTTATATACCTGGGAGTCAATGTTGGTGTGTGTGTGTGGGGGGGGGGGGGGGGGGAATGGCGCATTACCTTCCGGCATTTATACAAATATTTAAAAATGTTGATATTGTATTTTTTCAGCTATTTGAATTTTAAACACTCCCCTCCGCAAAATTACTGCCGGAACTCATGCCACTATCTCTCGATTCACTTTTACAAAAATCTCTTAATACCTTCTAATCTCTTAATATCTTACACCCTTCCTCCATAATACTCTCAACCCCTCTCAAAATTCTCCCAATTCCTCTCACTCTCTGACGTAGAACATTCACAGAATATTGCCCGCCTCATACAAAAACATTATATCGTCTTCAAATCCCTTTGCAGCATTTGGAAATGAGTCTCCATTATCATTAAAAGGCACAAGTATTTGATATATTTGAGACTTATTTCGACAGCACGGGAAGAACTATCAATATGTCAAATGGTATATATTTTGCTTTATTACGATTTGACTTAGCATCTCTTAGGATTACAGAGGGAGGGGGAGGGTTAAAAGGATCTTAGGAAGAGAGGGGGGAAGGTTAAATCAAGAGTTTTGTAGAGGGGCGATTAAATGTAAAGATCCCGAGAAAGTGTGTTTTAAATGTATGTCTTTAGCTTCATAAAATTTGTAAACCCTTGGGTCTAGAAGAAATTCGTTCCCATTTCTATTCTCGTTTCTCTGTTACTGCTGCCATCTGTCGGCATTTAAAGGTGTTTCTTTGTAAGGTGAAAATGTATATCCGATATTATTTTTTTTATTATTCTTATTAGTTTGTTCATTATTTTAGCTTATAATGCATATTATATTCTTCCAAAATGAACATATCATAAAACTAACACTATATTGAACGTACTAGAGTTAATGCTGAAAACTGTTAAATAGTAGCAAAACCAAACAAATTTCCTTACAATATAATGATATCAGAATAAGAATTCTGACATCATTAAGTTAAAGTATCATAATTCGATATTTATTGCAATTTAAATCATTAGTAATATAGCCCATTGTAGCAACAATAAATGAATTTAATATTAATAGGCATCAAATTATACTTTCACTGTTTCTGAGCAGATTTGCAATTTATAGCTTTATTGTTGTGTTGTTCATTACAACAGTAGATTCTAATTCAAATTTTCTGGGACAATTTATGAAAGAAAAAAATTCGACATTAGTGACATAATTTCTGATAGCGAGCTAGAAATTTGTTTCTTAAATTGTAATATTTTATCGTCTTATAATTTTAGGAGGGCCTTGGGCCACCCCCTTGTCCCGATTGTTATGATTAAAGCTCGGCTGCGGTCTCTAGGTAACAGCTCCTTTTCCCCGATGTTATTATTATTTTTATCCATTGGTATAGAATGCTTGGCTACTGAGGAAAGGGACCTGCCTTCCAATCCCAGGTAAGATCATGGATGTTTGTGTTGTTTTTCTACTGATATTCCCGCCTTCCTTACATACCTTCTACTCTGACGTAAAAACTAACAGGCTCCTGTCAGACCTCTTTGGCAAGAAGATGCTCGAGAGGACATTTATTTATTTATTTCATTTCAGCTGTTAAAGGGTGCTGGCCTTTGTCCTATATTAGGTGAGAGATACATTTCATAAGGTGAAGAAAATTTTGGATTTCTTTATGGTAGGCGAACATCGGTCAGAAATGTTCAGCAGTGGTATACCTCGTAGAAGACAGGTTTCGATGGACCACTTTGAGCTAGAAGATGAACTCGCATGCTGAAAACTCATGGCTCTCGCAGATAGCAATAATAACTAAAGGTACAGCATAGTGTGAGCAAACATTCTGATACGCACATATCGTTAAGCAACACAAAATGCAATCTCACAATATAAAATTTCGCAAAACATTCAGACTTTGTTTTCGTACCGGGACAAAGACACACACAAAAGACAAAGTTTTACACCGGAAGCTACTTTTAATTTCTTTGGAAGACTACAAAATTTTTATTTGCGTTTGAATATAAAGCAATAAAGATATACCATCAGTAATTAAAAAAAGCAAAATAAAAAAAAAATTAACTTGCGCTTAACATATTGAAAACACATTTCTATTTTTGTATAATCTAAAAATTTTACTGGAAAAAAACTCCCCTCTTAAAAATTAATTCTACTTCTTACTATGTCGTGGGTGATTCTTACCTTGCTAAAGGGCAACTGGAAACCCGCGGGCGCCGTAATGAGCACCCTTGGACTAGGAGATATATAGTGCTCAGTCTAACGAGCAGACTCTTAACATGAAAGGTTACAAACAGGAAAATGTAAATTTCATTTCAGATGTCATATAACTTTTTAGCTTGGTTTTGCCAAAAAAACACTGTCTGTTTGTAGACATTTACCATTTTTGCTTTCAGAAAAAAAAATTCTTTGTGGATTCCTATGAACATGGCCTACTATGAGATGATTCATGAAAGGTATTCATGAAATATTACGAGTAGCATTTTACGAATTTCCCAACAGCTTTAACAGCGTCTCCTAACTGGAAATTTTTGAAAAATGCCGAAACTTTAAACAAATATTGCGAACAGGCAAAAATATGAAATTTTGATCGTAGATTTTGTTTCCTTTTTCGATGGTCGCTACAGGAAAACAAGGCAGGCCTATAAATATGAAAGCTCTAAAATGAAGAAAAAAGATCTCGGCGTTAACCTATAACAATGCAGATGAGTTACATAGATTAAAACTTATTGATGTTGGTAAATCATGTGGAGCCACAACAACACGATAGCTCTTTAGATTCAGTAAAAAAAGGTTTTTCTGCTTACTATATTGTTTATTTTAGTGTTTTTATTGCTATTACAGGTACTAGATGGATGTATTAGTCTGTTTAATGGTGTTACTAATGTACTGCATTGGTTATTATAAGATATGATCATGTATTCTGTGCATCGTCTATATAAACATTTGGATTTAACGGACATCACTTCTCGTATACTAGTAGAGCCCTAAGCGGATGACAAATGTAACCGATTCCGAAAATCTTTATCAGCATCCATGTATATTGGCTCCTCTACATATCACTAAACAAACTTCGTGAACTTCATTACTGAAATTTTCCCAGATTAAATTCCAGTTGTCTACGTAACACTGTAATAATGTTTTTACACTTATAGTCTGATTTGTCAGTAAAAAAAATTGAATATTTTACACATGATAAGTTTTTTTAAATCTGCTGACAGAAAATTTCGCCTATAATCTATCACTTACTTCTTATCTTCACAGAGTATCTGTATTAGCAATCATCTTAGACATAATTATTTACAAGCAGATCCTCTAGCACGTTTCCTATACATAGGAATTTTTTAAATTTTTAAATTTATATATTTTTTTTGTTTTCCTATCCATTTAGTTTTGCCGTAATAACCGCAGAAAACATTTACAAAATTTTGATTTACAGTGGATTGGATTATTTGGATCTTACTAGCTTACTAGCCATTATCTTACTAGCCATTATGTTTTATGGTTTTGGGGTAAAAACCGCATGAAACATGAATAATGAAATGGAAGTTTATAATACTTAATTGCTTTACAGTCAGACTGGTTTATTTGAAAAAAAAGTTAAAAATTATTCACAAAGTTTAAAAATATGCGAATGTAAACATTTGAGAAAATATTTACGTGTTTGGGTTATGCATGAACAGTGAAGAAAGTAAACATGATTATAACTACTACTTTTTAATATGACTCTATTGTTACATTGGACATCAACAGTCTCATGTTATGCAAGTCTCAAATACCAAATTTTTCTTTCTCTCAAGAAATTACTACTTGAGAGACTGCTGACTTAGCAAATTTCGCCTATAATCTATCATTAACTTCTTATATTCACATTGTATCTATTATTCGCATTACTTATGAACTTTAGGCCTAATTATTTACAAACAGATCATCTAGTACGTTTTCTTCTAGTTTTTCTTTCCGATCTGGTGGCAACATCGCTTGCAGGATCATCTCATAGGAGGCCATGTCCGACGCAGGGTAAATCTGACGGAAATTGCCGAGGGTTTTTCTCTCATGCCTTTCTTGATTCTCGTTTAAGAGAATTTCACGAGCCGTGAATTTCCTGCAAAAATTATATTTGATTGTAAAAAGAAATAAAATATTTGCTAGTTCGATCACAATTTAAAGTGTTTTACGACAACAATTAACAGGGCAGAAATGCACATTTCGTCATATCATCAAGAGAATTTCGAGATGCTTGCAGATGCCAGATTGTTTACTTGAATAACACCTATAGATTTTGCTGAAGAAAGTCTTCAGAAAACGTCCACACCAGGCGTACGCAACTTCTTTGTTAACGCAGGACACATTAGAATTGTAATTTGTAAATGAGCCTCATTAGAAGGATTAGGAGGGGGTATAATATACAAAAATAGATAATTATATATATATACACAGAAGAGCAAAAACATTATGACCAGCGCGTCTTTATGCAAATCGAAGCAACTGCAGATAAATGACGCCGCGTGTAAAGGTCATGGAAACGGTATAAATAACACACCTGATACTGAACTCTGTTAATCAGTCTTATTCTTGTTCTTCAGATGGGAAAGGGAGCAGACTCAAGTGAGTTTGAAAAAGGCCAAATTGTAATCGCCAGACGACTGGGTCAGAGCATTTCCGAGACGGCAAGGCTTGTGGGGGTCCTTACGGTCAGCCGTGGTTGGTACCTTCAAAAAGTGGTCCCATGAGTGAAAAACCACTAACTGCTGGCAAGGTATGGGCCGACCACAGCTCATCGATGCTTGAGGTGAGCGAAGGTTATCCCGTATGGTACGACGACCTGTATGGTACGAGCCAACAGAATGGATACTGTGGCGCAATTCGCCCGTAATTTGAATGCTCGTGACGTGAGTAATGTGTCACAACACACAGTACATCGAACCCTGCTGAAAATGGGGCTGCACAGCTGCAGGCCACTCCGTGTGCCCATGTTAACCCTGGTTCACCATTGAAAGTGCCTACAATGGGCACGCGAGCATCAACACTGACCTTAAATGATTGGAAGGTCGCCTGATCCGATGAATCTCGTTTGTGGAACGAAAACTAGCCGGTGAAGGAAGTGTAATGCTTCGGGCAATGTTCTGCTGGGAAACCTTGAGTCCAGTCATTCATGTGCAGGAAACTATGACGTCTAGCACCTACCTAAACATCATTGCAGACCAGCTACATCCTTTCATGGCAACGGTATATCCTTCTAGTAGTGCCTTCTTTCAGCAGGATAATGCACCATGCCACAACTGTCTGGATTGTTCGAGAATAGTTCTCGGAACATGAGGAAGACATTCAGGTATTGCCCTGGCCTCCAAATTCCTCAGACATCAATCCAATCGAGCATCTGTGGTTTATGTTGCAACAGCATATCCGATCTGCGGTGGCTCAACCATATAACTTACAAGAGTTAAAGGATCTCTTGATAACGTGTTGGTACCATATACCACAAGACACCTTTAGAAATCTTGTAGCGTCCATGCCTCGCCGGGTAAGAGCTGTTTTGTGGTACATGGAGGACCAACATCATATTACGAAATAATTATAGATTCGCTAATCTATAATTAGGGTTATGAACAGTGTGTCTAAAGGCCTCAGAAAGATGGGAGACCTAGGATGCGGTGAGCAGACAATGTCAAACGGGACCTTGTTAAAATTGGTGTGCAGTGGCCAGATGCAGTAGATATAGCTCAGGACAGATATGCTTGGAGAACTAAACTGCGCAGTCTGGTTGGCCCGCTGTAGCTCATGGCTGCTTGAAGATAAGGATGATGACTAAAATAGCTGAATAACTTTCTTGCACTTCAATACACTATATTTAAACTATTCAGAAATCCCAGAAAATATAATTTAATAAGGAAAAATATAGTATAAATAAATATATACAAAATTAAATACAACTTTAATATACAGTACAATATATGTATACTATAATATACAATATATTTCTGCTTTTCTACAGTGTTTTGACCAACTGTCAGCTGAGTTCTCCGATACTCTGCATTCATGTCTGTAACTAATTCCATGTATTTCTGTGAAAAGTATGACCTCCAGTTCCTACCTATGAAAATTGGCCAAGCTTAAATTGCGAGCTTGGAGAGAGCCTTACACTGCCTAAGCATCACCAAAAGAACCAACCGTTCGCCTTCATGATTTTGCGCTGCTATAATAAGTGCAACAGGCCAACTGTTTTCAAGGCATTCACTACTTTTGTTATGCCTATTCTAGAATATGCATCTCCTGTCTAGTCTCCCCACATGATCTCTGATTTCAGTCTAGTTGAACATCTAATCAGATGTTTATTACGAGACTATAAGGACTTTCCATCTCAAGCTACGAGGAGCGACTGAAATTGCTCAATATTCACTCCATGAAATGGAGAATGTTGTTTCACGATCTAAAAATCTGTTATAAAATCATTAACAGCCTTCTCTATTCAAATCCGGTCAAGCCATTAATTAATGTCTTAGACTCTAGCAGAACAAGGCGGCATCCACTGTGTATACATATATTCCTCATGCGAGAACAAACTTAAATATCATTCCTTCATATGACAAGTTGATTGTATTTGGAACTCTCTACCTCCTGATGTTGTTATTGTATCCAAAGTTGCGTATTTTCTGTGATCGACGAAATACAGTCGACTTAGTCAAATTTCTAACATGTTTCAAATGTTTTCAAAATGTTAACCGTAGTGTAAATAACAACAAGTGTTAATTACCAACATTGTTAATACTTGGTGTGATATTGTAAATATTTCTCTTATTTTGATGTCTTGCGGTGTTAGCGTATATTTTTGTACTTTCCTCTCAATAAATAAAATAAATCACATTCTAAATGTTACATGCACATTTTCCAGGTGGAAGACACGACCTGAATGAATCGTAGCAGATGGAGAAGTGAATAGTGCCTGGGACGAAGAGGTAGTGAAGCAGCGAATTTGGCGACGCAAATAAAGATTTTTGTTCCCGTGGGTTAACAACGCACCAGCGAAAGGTGCAAACCGACGAGAAACGACGATGGTAATTGGTGTTTTATTACAGCTGGAAAATTAAGCAATGGTATCACATTCTCTAAGAAATTTTCGCCAAAACTAAAATTGGACAAGTTCGGGGCAAAGTAAAAGGAGTTTTAAACTGGAATGTGGGTCGAAGAGGGAGGGAGGAAGAGGTTAAAAAGTATTAACTCAAAATTTCGAAGGATAAATTAAATATATGAGGGTTTTCCCCTCATATATTTAATTTATCCTTCGAAATTTTGAAATTCCAAGGTTCGAAATCAGATTCTGTTATACGTAAAGGCTTGCATTTTTAGCACAGCACGGTATGGCATATGGGAAACTCATGCATGAAATATTTGGGAAAATATTATTGGAGGGTCCAAATCTGTTGAAAAGAGAAGCAACATTTTCAACATTGAATAAAGCGGCGAACTTATCCGGTTGTAAACTTTCCGAGTGCTACATCAGCATTCATTTTTTCCCCAGGAACGGATTTTTTTTCCTCGACATCGGAAAAGAATTACCACTATTATTTATATTTGATACTGTTGAAAATCAAGATTTAAAGAGAATTTACTGAGCCTTTTAGTTGTACTGGTTAATAAAAATAAAAAAAAAATCAACTATTTATCTTTCACATTACCAATGGGAAGAATAGGAAGATGAGCTAATTTTGACATACAACTTTATTTTCTAGAATTTGCAAACATTTTAAAATTTTCGTGACATTTTTCAAAAACAGATGTCGATTAATGCAGTGTACAGTTTCTGTTTCAGCCTAGTGACAATAATTTATGCACATTTTTAGGTCATTTTTTTCCAGGTCCAGGTCAATTTAACAATTTTACCTTTCACAAATAGTCCATGACTACAGAGCTGAGAAAAAGTTTTAAAAATGCATATTCTTCCAAAATAAATACTGTATGACTGTTTTAGTATTTAACTTCAATTAGGTTTAGTTTCAGTTAGAAGCAACACATATGTTCTACATAAAATAAAACAAATGGGAGCTGAAGCAGTTACTTGAACATAGGTCTGATACGCCAGGGTAAAGGTCTGTAAGAAAGGCAAGCAGAAAAAAAACCCATGCTTTATCCGAGATTCGTATTTATGAGAGAAAAAGTAAGAAATTTTGATGTAACCTCTGCCATGATAGCATGACGACTCTGAAAATATTAGATCATTTACCTATAAAAATATATTTTTCGAGCTCGTACCGATTTGAAGATATATCTCTGACGCATCCTAAGACATAAATGCAAAAATGCAGGCTTCTATTCATTTATTTTTTTCTTATATTATTAATTATAATAATTTTATCACAAAATTAAAAAATTAACGCTATTTGGAAAAACTATTAGAAATACTAGTAGAAACTGGAAGTTCGTGGGTAACGAAAGCCGCATGGTGTTTATTTTTAATTACTGAAGGCTGATTAAAAATTTGAAATTGTAATCATAAATGTTTTATATTTTTACGCGTTTTTTCACAATTACAAGAAAGATTTTGAAATTTAATTATTCTGAACCAAAGGCAGCCCTGAGCCCGATACCGCTCGAACTCATTTCTGTTAGAAAAGGTAACTTTTTTTTAAGATCTTTTAGCTAGTTTTCAGAAAATAAAATAAAAAATAAAAAACAATATTTTCATATGGTCGTTTAGCTTCAGACTGCCCTTTTTTATTGCTTTTTTGATATAAATTAAAAATTCTTTTTGGGTATTTGGGTATATTACGATTCACCCTTTCTGAATTTCCCAACAGTTTCTATTTTTAAAACGTTCTGTATCGGTTGAAAAGTGGGAAAAATGACAAAATTTTCAAATAATATTGCAAACGTTCTATTCATGCAAGTAATTTCATATTTTTGGTGGTAAAGTGTGATGGTTAAAGGATTTAGATTGGGAGCACTGATTATGTTTCTTCCAGGAGAACTCTCAGAGAACCACTCTTTACTTCCAGAAGGGAGGTATTTAAATTTTTTTTTGTTTGTTTTCAGATACTAATGAAAGATTATTTTCGTGTTTCACAGATACTTATAAAAAATACCATATGCCTTTTCCCATTAGTTTTAATTTCATTGTAAGAAGGTGATAAAACGTAAAAAAAAAACATTTTCTTTGAAATCAAGCATTTCGTGTTCTTTTAGTAATTGTATAATTACTTTCTGAAAATTTTCAAAATAATGGAAGTGGCTGAAAATAATCTCTTCCTGCTTCTTGGTAAAGCACGGAAGCCTAGAGCGATTGGTATATAACGGTTATAGAATATGCTGACTCATGAATTGTGCAATTAAAGTGGGCGTTTCAAACTGACATCTTACTGATAAGTTTATCAGAATCATCACATATCCATCGGTTAAGTAAAGCAAAGAGATGTCATTGTGAAGGTTGTAAGTGGGAGAAGTAATATTATCAGACATATGAGAAGGCTTGATGGACCGTCGATTGCAAGATGAAAGAATATAGATGCATATATACACTTTTCAACTGATATTAACACAGATAGTGTTAAATGTTCATATGAAAATGATGCCATTAAGATAAACAGAAAACATCACGAAATTCAGAATATCCTTAGGAGCATAATAAGATTAATTTATTTCATGAGGTCACAAGGGTTACAGAAAAAAACACTACTTATTCAACATACAAAAGGATTGCACAAACTAAATGAAAAACAAGTTACTGCAAATATTCATAACAGTTGACTAATTATCGCAATTCCCTATATAGTTATATCCATCATCAGATTTACGTAGATGTTTAGAATGCTATACAAGAAATTATGGTTATTGTGTAGCCTTCTAAATAGCTATTAAAACCTGATGATGGATAAAAATATATCCGAAATCGCGATAATTAGTAAACTATTATGAATATTTGCAGTAAGTTGTGTTCTGATCAGTTTGTGTTATCCTTTTATATGTTTAGGAAGAAGTGTTTTTTTCTTCTGTAACCTTTGTGATGTCATGGAATAAATTCATCTTATTATGCTCCTAAGGACATTCGGGCTTTCATGATGTATTCTGTTTATCTTAAGGGCATCATTTTCATACGAAACATCTCACAACTTATGTGCTACCATCAGTGGAAAAAGTATATACTACACTGGCGGAAATTTAAAAACGAACACTCAGAAAGAATCCCTTTAGGAACGCCATATTACAATATGTTAATAGTTAAAGGCAGCAGAAACCGTGATCCAAGATAGACACTCATTGGATGAAATAAAGCCATCACTAAGGACGACAACATGCAAATGTACGTAGCGCGTTATTTAAGGACTAGGGCGTGAAGAAAGAAGTTATTTGTCTTGTGTTGTGTTGTTCAGTGCTCTTTGAAAAAGCTACCATGCCTCGACAACGCAGGCGCGCAACATTTGTTCAGTTAGCGGAGTTTGGAGTAAGATCATATAGTGAGTCTTCGGGAAGCAGGTTGACCATCGCTGAATTACGCGTCCATGTTGAATGCGCATGGAATGGTATCCAGCATTTGTATGACCGATTACATGTCAGATTGGAAGCTTGTGTTGCTGCTCGAGGTTCAACACCTTACTGAAATATGCCTTCCGTAAAATGTAATATTCATTAAAAGGTAAAATAAACATTGAATCACTTCATACGTGTGATCACTGTCCTTTCTCAACATGTTGTTTCTACTAAATAAATCTCACAGATTACGCTTTAATTGTAAATGGTGCTCTTTTTTCAATTTCAGTCAGTGTATATTTGAATATTGGACATTGAGTTTAAGCTATTTAAAGATGAAAGAAAAGATTTAAAGTCTAAGAAGTGATATATTACACGCAGTTACAAAACATTAAGTTAAGTTCCTCTGGTCTCTATTTTTTTACACTCAAACTAAAGAGTCAGGTCACAAAGACCCCAAGGGTTCAGAATTGAGTAATGGAAGAAATTCACTTAAAGCAGAATGCCTCCCGTCAAAGCCATCCAGTTCTCCATTTATTTTTTTTCACCCGGAATCACGACTTAACGTCTCATCCAATAGAAACACAGAACTGCGAAATGGCAAAAATATTGGGATTAAGTCAAATAATTGACTTTTTACTAATCACACGAATTATGTGTATGTCGAGCTAGAAAAAGTAAAAAAAAAAGGAGTTGTGGCTGATGCGTGTGTGTGTGTGGGGGGGGGGGCAAGAGACTGGATTTCCATTATAGTTCAACATTTCTCCCTCCGTTCACACAAGATCTACAATCAGATCAGAAGTCAAATTATCATTTAAGTCTCCCTACGTAACTTTTCAAATAAATTCTTATTCATTGAAAAATCAAACAATAATTATTCTGCGCCTACATTCTAACATTCTTAGTATTTAAATCGTTAAAACAATTGGTAGATGACAGTTCTTGCAGATTTTGGTAATGAAATTTTAAAGGAAAATTCCATTCATACACGTTATTTCACCTTTCAGCAATTGCCATGAAATTTATTCGAAAGCAACGACAAAGATACCATTAAAGTTTGCAATTAAAATTAGTGGTCAGTATATATATATATATAAAAAAAACATTAGTAGTGGACGATGGGGGCGGATTGAATTGGGCCGGATCAGAAGAAATATAATGCAATATGCGATGTTTTCTTTTAACTGCAAAAAGGTCTTGTTGAATTGAGCGAATACGTTTTTGCCTGTTCCCTGGTTATAATTTTTTTTCTAACCAGGGAAAATTTTTCAAGTTAAAATTCTCCAGGAGTGGTATCCATGTCGCCCCCTCCCCCTGATTCAGCCATCCATAATAAACAGGTATAATAAAAGTACGTGAGCATTACAAGATTAGTGAAATTTAAATCCCAATTAGGCGCACATGAATCTAAAATCACGCAACTCAATTGGGTAATAACAGGAATCGAAATCACTTCGAGACAGTGCCCACTAGTGGATAATTGGAGTTCTCAGAAGTTAAATTAACTAAGAAAAACATTCTTCATGAAGCTAGTTTTGTACAGGACTTTTAAATAAATCTCCCTTTGCAAAATATCTTTAACAACTGAATTAACAGTAAAATCTTCTAAATAAATGTACTCTAAAATTCCATAAATATACAGGTTCTGATAATAGGAACTAAAATATAAATAACTTATAATTTAACACAATAGTGCACATGTGTTGTTCGAAAGATTAATTTGGCTTGATCAAAAAACAGAAAAATATTAAACAAGATTTTATTTTTATATTTCCCGAATGCCAGTTTAATGTTTTAGTGTATTAGTCAAGTCAAATTTATTTCCCTTATTTTAACACGGTTAATAAATATATCATTTGGAAATTAACTATCCACATGAGATAACTCGTTTTGCGGAAATAGTTTGACTAACTGGTATTATCGAATTCAATTATTTACGATACTTGAAAACTAAGGCAGGATCCTCCCTCATTCGGCCATACCACTGCCTAAAATCATAGTTTAATAGTAACTATAGTGTTTGCTCTTTATGGTTTTCAAGAAGTGATAAACTATAATCAATTAACATTCAGCATTTATGAAAGAATAATTTGCATTCATATTAGTATATCGGGCATATTTCATTAATTCAGTTTTATTAATTGACTGAAATTTTTTAATATTCTTTTAGTAATATTTTCTTTTAAAATCACTATTGTGTAAAATAAAGAAAGGAACATTTTCGCAAAAATTTCTTTAGCCCATTCCCATTATGTTCAAATAAACCAACAATTATTATCGGATTTTTTTCTTTCTTTTTGTTTCAGTTATTCCGCCGCTCGCCGATTTAGGTCTGCAGATAACTGAGTGAAGAGATTCAGGGCTGCGTGGACGTTAGTATTTGATAATCACACAGATCAAGAGAGATTAATTATGCAGCATCCAGGATGGATGCAGAATGAAGGATGACGCATGGATCAACAGCATTGGCAGTTGGATGCCTTTGAGAATGAATAAATAAGTTTAGACTCTGGGAGGCCGGGTGGTCAATCCAACATACAGCTGTGTGTTTTAGGTGCGATATCAAGGTAATTGGCAGGTGATGGTAACAATGGTTCCAGAATGGCACCCATACCCGTCTCAGGGGCTGGAGCAAGCAGAATCGCATGATAGAGAGATAGGCTCTACTGGAACCAACGAAAAATGCTATCATTCGGAGACTTCAATGTTATTCTTCCGGAAATGTTGAAGTTCTTAACATGGTGGCTCATTGGAGGATGACTTGTAGAGATGGTTGCACTCACATTATCTACTGCAGCACTTGTCACTACCTATTATCGTTGACTGCAACTGCAATGATGCCAGACTAGAGTCATCTAGAAAGATGAGTGGCATCGCGTCATCCTCAACTACAAGTCCTGGTTCTGGATGCAATCACCAAAATCATGCGTGCGATGGTCAGAAATATGCTCCATTAACCATTTGGGAGGGGCATATAAAACGGGCAACTGATGCAATTGTTTAAAGTATCATCAATTACGATGGTTTTCTCTTTATGGTTTTCAAATTGTTGTTTGCTGCTTATGTTTTTCGCTTTTTCACAACAAATTTTTTGTGATAAACACCAAAAGGGTTTTACAAGTATCGTAAAACACTTTTGGTGCTTATCACAGGAAATTTCGTCTCCCATAAGAACGGCGATGATATCATTAGGCAGCCACCTTTCCTGGTTATGTTATCTTTCGTCACGAAGATGCCTGGTCACACACTGCGATTATCTTCTGAGAGTCTACATGATGTGAGCATTATTCCCTGGCCATCGATGTCCACTAATTTGCCACTAAACAAGCATGTGTTCGACACACTGGGACGCCATCTGCAACTAACCAACTATTACGACAGTGATGGATCACTTGGCTAAGCTGCAGAATGTATCATTTCTTTGACTACAAACCGTGATGTGTAACTGAGTGTGTGATGAACAATAGGGGTCTACTACATATTGACAGTGGGCAAAAATCAATGCTTTTCCGTACACGAAACTTTTTGTTGCTTTGTAACTGACGTCTTAAATCCTTATAACCATCTGTACTTATGTTGATTTGCAGATGAATCGCCCACCACTTTTGGATTGGGCAATTCCAATTTCACAGTGTATTTGACAAATATCCAGTACATTCCCATCAGAGCTGGATCCCTCTATACTTAAAAAAATAAACCAGGATGTGGTCCCTACATGCGAGGGTCGTGAAGCAATGGTTCCGCTTTTAATCACACCCTGATTCTGACCATTTTCAAACATTTTACGTTTTACCCAATGGCAATCGCTGCTTCAAATTTCAGGAAAGTTCTTTACAAGAGTACAGTAATCCTATCAAGTTCTTTTGTCGTTTCATGACACTATATGGCAGTCTTTCAAAGACTATCGTTGTCACTATCTCCCCGAATTAGGCTCAGTCGGTAGCGCGCCAGGCTCGTAATCTGTAGTTCCCAGGTTCGAGTCCCAGCTGGGTCAGCGTTGAGATTTATCTCCGCAAAATTTCTCGCCCTGCCCACGGTCAGTAGGGGACACCGATGGGCTTGAAAAGGCCGCCGTCCGTCGGATGGGACGTTAAGCCGTGGCCCGTGTGTGGGAGAGCCATACCCTGTGCACGTTAAAGAACACGCTGGATGGCCTTGACGGGAGGCTACCATCTGTCTCCCAACAGCTGTTCCAGTGAGTCCCCTCCCCCAACATTCTCTGAGACTTCGGGGTCCATGTGACCTGGCCATTTAGCCCATTGTGTGCAAAAAAGCGCCGCTCAGAGGTAAAACAACCCAAACCCAACCCCGAATTAGCAGTGGGAGTTAGCGTAAAATAACTCAATGAAAACACAGTAGGGATTAAGATTTGGCATAGACTGTATCAATTAATCATTTGGTCTGACAGAAAAATATTTATTTATGTTAACGCAAAATTTCGAGCCTGGCGCACTACTAACTGAGTCAACTCATGTTTTCATTTGATCCGTAATCTTCGGGAATATACTGATTTCTTCCAGAGTAGAAATTTTGACGTACCGTAATTTAATAGTTTTTATCTCAAAATGAGCGCTAATCAAAAGCACATTAAAACTTATCCTAACACAAATGATGCTTTGAAGTTAGTTTTAAGAAAATTAAAACGAAAGTTATTCACAAAATACCTTAAAAAGTTTGAACATTCTACTAGAATTTGTCAGAATTCTTTATCCATTAATTATGGTTGCTTCGTTAATTCCTATTTTTCAAGTGTGAGGTAAAACTGAAATACTGCGACTGAAGATCTGTTATGTAGGAATACCAATCATGACCATTGTCAAGAGCAATGCATCTTACTCCTTGGAAAATCTCATAAAAGTATAATAGATTCTCAATTACATTTGCCACAGTAGATAAGTAAAAAGTGTTTTGCCCGCTTAGAATCATAAAATGCTTTACCTTAGCACTCAAAATACTTATGGCGGTGCCATATCATAAAATGCATTACCCTAGCACTCAAAATACTTATGGCGGTGTCATATCATAAAATGCTTTACCCTAGCACTCAAAATACTTATGGCGGTGTCATATCATAAAATGCTTTACCCTAGCACTCAAAATACTTATGGCGGTGTCATATCATAAAATGCATTACCCTAGCACTCAAAATACTTATGGCGGTGTCATATCATAAATGCTTTACCCTAGTACTCAAAATACTTATGGCGGTGTCATATCATAAAATGCTTTACCCTAGCACTCAAAATACTTATGGCGGTGTCATATCATAAAATGCTTTACCCTAGCACTCAAAATACTTATGGCGGTGTCATATCATAAAATGCTTTACCCTAGCACTCAAAATACTTATGGCGGTGTCATATCATAAAATGCTTTACCCTAGCACTCAAAATACTTATGGCGGTGTTCATGCTCCAGTACATTGTAAAATTGGCGCTTGAAACTTTGCTTAAATATTTATCTTAAAATTGCAGCTTGAAACCTCTCTCGAATATTTACCGTTAAAATTTCCTCTTAAAATTTCTCTCAATACTCCTTTGTTAAAACTTCTCTTTAAAGTTTCTTCCGAATACTTTACAAAAATTGTTCCTTGGAAATATTCTCCCAGTTCCTAACACTGGAATTGCTTGCAGTCAAATTACATTGAGTTATCTCCCATTATTTCATGCTAAAATTGTTACTTGAAAATTTGTTCCCATACTTTAGAAAAAGTTACTACGTCGCTCTATTGGGTTCTCAGATTTACAAGCATCGCAAATAATAAGTGGTATCAAATGAACAACTAGTCACCGTAAACAGCCAATGATTACATCACATCTTTCACAGAGAGCAAATGACAAATAAAGACAAAAGAATTTTCACAGAGAGCAAATGACAATAAAGACTAAAGAGAATTAGCCAAGACACTCAAAGCAACCTGATGCACTAGGATATGCTAATAATAAATGCAAATCTTAACAGATAATCATATGAAGCTAGATTCGCCAGTGTAAAATACATCGGTGCACGAGCATTCTTTATATATGTGCATATATTTTTTCGTTTGATAATCACAGAAATTCACATCTTGCTTCTTTCAAACAATAATATCTACTTTTCCCTTCTATAAAGCTTGACGCAGAAAATTTCAGAACGTCACGACTCCTTGTGAAGCAGACATTGCCTTCTGCCAGCTGTTCAAACCTTTCTGCAAGGCTAATACCCTGTATTTATTGCTGCCTCAACAATAATGCTAAAAATAACACTGAAGATGACTTCGAACAACACCAGTCTAAGTCAGTGGTCTTCAACTTTTAATCCATATTCACTCAGTCGTGGGTTCCGTAAACAGCTACTGAAATCTCAAAATTTGTCTTTACGTATTCATTTCTCTATTTCGAAAGAAGTGTTAATTGTCGTAATGTTACTCTAGGCAGAATCCAATATTTGTTTACCTGGTCCCATATTAAACTATAAGCGTAATGTTATATTATCGGAGAAACCAATATCGGCTTTCTAGGTCACAAGTTAAAATACAGCAAATGTATTATTATATTGCAGAATACAAAATTTCCTTCCCCCTCACAGTTTCATATTGAAATATAGCAGTAATGTTATTGTATTGGAGAAATCAAAATTGGTTAGTGTCAGCTCCTCTCTTTCAATTTTTGGGAAATCAAGGACTTTATTTTATATTTGCGTGATCTCCACAGAAGTATATTACAAACTGTATATTTTTAAGCATCAGAAAATTAGGTGTCAGTGAAAAATTATTTATACCCATATATAGATATTATATGGGTATAAATATAATATATATATATGGGTATAAATTATTTTTATACCCATATATATATGAGTATAAGCTGCATCCTTCTTTAAATAGAATATAGCTGCATCCTTCTTTAAATAGAAAAACGAGATAAATATTTCATAAAATGAATGGAATATCAGATATTTGATTAGTAAGATTCTTTCACAGATTTTCATCTTCATTTCTACATGAATGATCTACATGAATTTCTTTCATTTCTTCTATGAATGTTTTTTACAACAGTCACACATTGCCTGCACCAAAGAAATATTTAGCATCATCATTATATAAAATTCTTCATAAATCCGAATGTCAGCACAACAAATATTTTTCAGCTAATAGTTTACATCCCGTAAAGTTTTTTATTTTTCTTTCAGAGTAGATAATATCGATGTACAAGGCATTATATGATAAATTGAGGATCTTTATTTTACGAAACATTGGTATTTTCTGATAGGATTGTTTGGGTTATTTTACTTCCGAACGATACTTTTGTGTACTCAATGGGAGGTGGAAGAGAAAGTGGAAGAGGATCCCCTGGACAGTTGTTTGTTTGGGTTATTTTACTTCCGAACGATACTTTTGTGTACTCAATGGGAGGTGGAAGAGAAAGTGGAAGAGGATCCCCTGGACAGCTGTTAGCAGACGGATGGAAGCCCCCATCGTCATCTAGGGCAGCGCTGTCCATCTTACGACCCGCACAAGGACTTTTGTGGCCCTCGAACAAAATTAAGTTTTTACTTAAAATTTTAAATAAATATCTGTAATCCATCTTAAAATTTTTTGCCAACTTGTATTACTTGATATGCAATCTTCAATTTAATCATTCTATTTGCAATTATTATTGCATTATTTTAACCTACTCATTCTATTCTTATTGCCCATCAACTACGGCCACAATGCTCCCAATAAATTTATTAAATATTTGATAAGGTTTAAAAAAAATTATATTTTTTTTATTATTTATTATTTTTCATATAAATAAAGAAATTTTTTGAGGTGACATGAACTGATTTTTCAATTACCTATTCTGTCCTATTCTTTTTTTCGGCCCGCGAAATATTGATGAAAGAAAAAACGGCCCGCGAAATATTGGCGAAAGAAAAAACGGCCCGTGAAATATTGGCGAAAGAAAAAAATGGCCCGCGAAATATTGGCAAAAGGAAAAATGGCCCGCGGTCTTAGAGAAGTTGTACAGCACTGATCTAGAGGAGTGTTTCTTAAACTGTCTGATGTGGAGGACCGCAAGAACGCTGCTTCTGAGAATCATTGGCCGTGCATATGCCTGGCGCTTCTGGCCACGTGTTGTCTCAAGAAACGTGATATGTCCACGCACATGATAATTTCCTTACCCCACACGACCACGACATCTAGAGTGTCGGAGCGTATGAACTTTGGGTTGGGTTGTTTTACCTCTGAGCGGCACTTTTTTGCACACCATGGGCTAAATGGCCAGGTCACATGGACCCCGAAGGCTCAGAGAAGGTTGGGGGAGGGGACCCACTGGAACAGCTGTTGGAAGACAGATGGTAGCCTCCCGTCAAGGCCATCCAGCGTGTTCTTTAACGTGCACAGGGTATGGCTCTCCCGCATACGGGGCCACGGCTTAACGTCCCATCCGACGGACGGCGGCCTTTCCAAACCCATCGGTGTCCCCTACTGACCGTGGGCAGGGCGGGGAATTTTTGAGGAGATAAATCTCAACGCTGACCCAGCTGGGACTCGAACCTGGGAACTACAGATTACGAGCCTGGCGCGCTACCGACTGAGCCACCCTCGCCCCTACGTAAGAACTATGGCGCTAAATCATATCAATGCTATGTTTATGAAAACATATTTCTATCTTTCCTGGCAGCTCGCTGTGGACCGGCGACTGATGGCTCGTGGATCATCACTTGAGAAGAACTGATCTACTGTGTTCTTTACCGTGTATAGGGTATGGCTCCCCTGAATACGAAGGTGCAGCTTAATGTCCCATCTGACGGATAGCAGTATTTCCAAGACCAATGGTGTACTTTATCATTGAAAGCCGGGTGAGAGTTAGTGGAGATAAATCTCGACCCTGGCAGAGTTGGAGCTGGAATATAGGAAAAACAGTCAGGCGCCAACCGACTGATCCAACTTCTTCCTTCCGAAAGAGATGCAATTTCTGTAGCATTGTATCTACAGAAATATTACGGGAGCTGTACCATTTTTTGACGAAATTATATGCATTTTAGCTCTATAAAAACAGCTAGTGTTTTTTCCATCTCATCAATCCAAAACCATGAATAGCATCTACCTTTTTTTTTAAGAAACATAAAAGCTAAATTACTTCTTAAGCAGCTGCTTGACACATAGATCTGACAGTTCAATAAGCTTTAAATACTGTATCTGGAAAGGAGAGACCTCAGAAAAAAGACAACGCATGAAAATAAACTTTTAGATCCAAAGCTCAAAGCCAATCTCTTTGAACAGGAGCGAAGCATGTTAACCACTCTGCCACATAATCACATACATGCACAAAAAATATTTTCTTATTGGATATTTACGGATAAAATACAACTATTCGTATTTCCTGAATACTCCATTAATTCGAAATTCCACCTTTATTCGGCGCTAAATTTCGAAATTGACGAAACTTTACGCTCCTGGACAGCGACATTTGATATTCGTCAGAAACAATTAGACATTCTATTGTAATGAAGCTAATTGTTCATTGTAAGAGCCAAAACATTATGACCACCTGCCTGATATGATGTTGGTCCTCCACGTGCCGCCAAAACAGCTCTTACCCGACGAGGCATGGACGCTACAAGATTTCTAAAGGTGTCTTGTGGTATCTGGTACCAACACGTTGCCAGCTGATACTTTAACTCTTGCAAGTTACATGGTTGAGACACCACAGAATCGGATATGTTGTTCGAATACAAACCACAGATGCTCGATTGGTTTGATGTCTGGGGAATTTGGAGGCCAGGGCAATATCTGGAAGTCTTCCTCATGTTTCACGAAACATTATCGAACAATTCGGGCAGTGTGGCATGGAGCATTATCTTGCTGAAAGAAGGCATACTAGACAGGAATACCGTTGCTATGAAAGGTTGTACCTGGTTTGCAATGATGTATAGGTAGGTGGTAGACGTCATAATGTTTTTGCACATGAATGACAGGACCCAAGGTTTCCCAGTAGAACATTGTCCAAAGCATTACACTTCCTCCACCAGCTTGTTTTCGTCCCATAGTGCATCCTGGTGCCAACACTTCCCCAGATAAACAATGCACACGTATCCGGCCATCCACATGGTGCAACAGAAACGAGATTCGTCGGACCAGACGACCTTCTTCCAATCATTCAAGGTACAGTTTTGATGTTCGCCTGCCCATTGTAGGCGCTATTGACAGTGGAACCGAGGTTGGTATGGGCACTCGGAGCGGCTGCGCAGCTCGATTTTCAGCAGGGTTCGATACACTGTGTGTTCTGATACATTACTCTCATTTCCAGCATTCAAATTACGGACGAGTTGCGCCACAGTAGCCCTTCTATACGTACCATATGGGATAGCCTTCGCTCACCTCTAGCATCGATGATCTGCGGTCAGCCCACACCTTGCCGGCAGTTCGTGGTTTTTCCCTCCTCGGATCACTTTTTGAAGGTACTAACCACGGCTGACCATGAGCACCCCACAAGCCTTGCCGTCTCGGAAATGCTCTGACCCAATCATCTGGCCATTACAATTCGGCCTTTGCCAAACTCACTTAAGTCCGCTGCCTTTCCTATCTGAAGAACAAGAATAACATTGATTAACAGAGTTCAGTATCAGGTGTTATTTATACCGTTTCATGACCTTCACACGGGCCGTCGTTTACCTGCAGTTGCTTCGATTTGGATAAAGACGCGCTGGTCATAATGTTTTGGCTCTTCGGTGTATATTCATAGGTAATATGTGTCTGTGTGAATAACACATCCATGAATATAGTATAGATAAGAAGTCATATAACAGATTTTTTGGATATTTTCGATTTCCCAACAGCTGCGAAAACTGAACTTAACATTTTCTATCACCAAATCCTTCAATTTGATCTGTTGAGTTATCTTTGTCTCACTTCTTAATTCTTCGTTCTTTCCTAATTTGACACATTTGGTTATTTTTTCTTTTTCATGATTTCCTGTTTTCCTGCACATAACCAAATTACTCTAATTTCATTTCTACAACCAAATTTCTACAATGATTTCTTGATCACATTTAGATAGCTCATTTTGCACGATTTAATAATGTTACCAATTCTACGTGACACATTGTATACAATTCTTGGGAGCAATTAAATTGGCATGCTTAGTGTTCTTGAAGCATATGCAAATTGCGATTCCTTTTTGACATCAGTTGCTTTAGTTTTTACTTTAAGTAAACTTAATTGATAGTAAATCTACAGTAAATAGACGAAATCTCTGGCTCTTAGAAGACTGAAAATTTCATACCGAGGATTAAAATATTTTTGTATGATGATGTATTAAGAGTCAGCTGATGTTCTCATGTCCGAGTCCCCACTTACTTTTGTTTTTTCTCAGCTAATCCCGCTCTATCCTTTGAGAGAAAAGGGAACAGATCATGTTGGAAAGAACACTGCCCGTAAGATGGGATTTTAAGCTATGGCACCGTGTGTAGGAGAGTCATACTATACGCACGTTAAAACACACGTTGGTCGCACTGACGGGAGGCTTCTCCTAACAGCTCTGCTTGGGATCCCTTTCCACTACTACAGTATCTCTGAGCCTCTGCCCCGGCTATTTAATATATTATGTTAAAATAAGAACCGCATATAGTTAAAACAACTCAATACTTTAGCCAAAGGATATTTTTATTTTTGTTCCTCTATTTAACCGTATTAATAATTGAAAACCGACGAATTATGGAGCTATCTTTTTCTTTGAGCAATGTCTTCACTGTTCAAATAAATCGAGAAAGCAATAATAAAAAGATTCTTTTAATCTGTTTATCCACACTTCTTACCTATGAGAATGCTCCAAGGTTCCTGTGAGTCGACTCTTAGTCTTCTTCTGCTCTTCATTCTTTAGTTTCTCTACGTACTTCTGGTTGAGATTGACAAGCAAGAGAGCATCTCGTATCAAGTTTGTCTTTAGTTGATAATCAAGAGATAAGGGAGCATGCAAACTCGGAGAATGATTCACCTGGAAGAAACAAGTTATACGAATCAAAAGGAATCAGAATTTCAACAAAAAATGTTAAAATAGTTTTCTATACGGGGGGGGGGGGGTCCATTTCTGTGGTTCTTCAATCTTTTTGGGCATAACGTCCTATTTTGCCAAGTATTATTTTCGAACGTCTTTTTCATGGAAGACAAATAATTTTTTCTCTATGAAACTAACTGAAAAAAAGATTTGCCTATTTATACTAACTTACGAGTATTTTTAACCATGAATTTCAGAGATTTTTCTCTCGAAATCAAACATGCATAAATATCTTACTCTAAATATTCGATATTCTATTCAATCCCATTCCACAGAAACACTAAAGAAACCCCCCGCACCCCCACCACCATAAATTTCTAAAACGCCTCCTAGTGAGCGGTGATTTCCCCCCAATTGGGAACCACTGTCCTAGAGCAATGGTTTCAGAAGACTGAGGGGGGAAACAGAAAATATTCCAAACAATCTGGTATAGGACTCATTCACCATTTCGCATAGGTGTAATTCATATTGAAGAATACTATGAATACTAGCCACACGAACCCTCTGTTATCCTCTGTCATGAAATACACATTCAGTATATAAAAGGACAAAGAAATACTCGATGAATCGACTGTCTGTCCTGCATATAAAGGAAATGTTAGAACTAAATTAATGCTAAATACACTCAATATAAAGGAAACATTAATACTAATAGGGGACAATTTTTACCTATCTTCGTATTGTCAGTTTGTGGATTGTGCCAAACAGTTGTTCCATCATACCTTCCGAACGCTAAGGACAAATTAAATAATTTATATGTCAAATGAAAGCTTGTAGCGTGGGGATTATCATAAGCTATAAATAATTTCCCCCGAAATATTCCTCTATATCTTTAGAATGCGAGGATCCAAAAGTAACTGGCTATGTGTCAAATGAAAGCTTATGCCAAGGGGAGTGTCACAAGTTATAATACTTAGCTCCAGTGCTATCCCCCCAAACAAATGGGAGAAATATGTGAAGGATTGTTTATTATATCCTTCGAAAGCGAAGCAAACGTAACAAGTTGTATGTCAAATGAAAGCGTGTGACGTGGGAGTATTATGGGCTGTACATAGCACTCCTCACGTTCAGCGATGGACATATTTAACCCATTTATGCCTCATGTTCCATTATTGGAACGGTAATCACGTGGGAGTTATTTATATCCTACTGCTCAAGGTCGTCAACGAGGTCTGATTTTTCACATCAGTCTGCTTCCTAAGGGTAGATGTTATCACGTACTGCACAGAGTTAGTCACTGCTGCAGATACTGAGGTGCAGGGATGTTGTCAAAAAGTGATCTGATTTTCGAAAAAGGTTTTTGAAGAACCATCCAAAGACAGGTAAATACAACTTTAGTGCATTACAGCCTATACTTGTAATTTTTTTTCTATTACTTCTCTACTAGTTATGTTATTGTGCTGTAAAAAGAAAATACAGAAGTTATTATTCTTGTATTAGTTTTAGGTTTGATATTTTCCGTGTTCCATTTTTGGAACACTAGGCAAAACCATTACCACTAGGACTATTATAAGTTTTCCTTGTCTTTTTTAGTTAAAACCATTTTACAAGTCTCAAGATGCCCCAAACTCTAAGTTTACATGAAATAACTGACCTGTAGAGACAGATGACACCATAGAAGCAAGTGCCATAGTGATACAACCATCTGAAAATGCTACAGCACATGTTTCTGATGAGGACTCAGGAGATGAAGAAGATGGAACAATAAATAATCTGCCAGGTTCTTTGCTGTGAACACCTGCTTACCTTATTCAAGATGGTTCTGATGCTGGGTCTGACCCAGATAATCCCTCATACATATTTGAAGATGACTCTCCCGTCGATAAAGTTGCATCTACCTTCACTCCGCAGCAACCTCATCTATGAAAGAGAAAGGGACTCACAAAAATTGTCCGCAAATGGAAAAAAGCTGACTTAAATGCACAGTCCATAGCAGGTAGAATTACACAACTACCAAACGATTTTTTTTCACCGAAATGAGAACTCCCACAGAAATTCTGTAACTTTTTCTTGATGACGAGGTCGTTGAACTCACTGTCACATACTCCAACTTATAGCTGCAAGTAAGAGTGTAAATCTTGGCTTGACTAACTCCGAATTCAAATGTTTTCTGGGAATTATTTTTCTGAGTGGTTACATCTCAGTTCCTAGACGACGTATATTCTGGGAGCAAAGAACAGATGCGCATAATGTACTCGTTAGTGCTGCCGTGAGACGTGATCGCTTTAAAAATATATTTTCTCATTTGCATGTTGCTGACAACGCAAATTTGGACCCAATGGACAAGTTTTTCAAGTTGCGACCTCTCATAAGCAAACTAAATGAGAGATGTATAAATTTGTTCCAAATGAAACATGTTTCAGCTTTGATGAATCCATGGTTCCTTACTTTGTTCGTCACGGGTGCAAACAATTTATTCGGGGAAAGCCTATTCGGTTCGGCTATAAGTTTTGGTGTAGTGCAACAGGTCTGGGCTACATTTGTTGGTTTCAGCCGTATCAGGGTAAAACCCAAATACTAAACATGAGGAATACGGTGTCGACGTGTCAGTTGCCCTTCAGTTTAGTGATGCACTTACAGAGACACCCTGGACAAAACCATTTTGTATTCGACAACTTTTTCACCAGTATTGCACTTCTTGATAAACTCAGTTCAATGGGACATCAGGTAACAGGTACAGTGAGAAAAGATCGCATTGACAAAGCTCTATTGGAATCAGATAATGATCTAAAGAAAAAAGAAAGAGGCACATTCGATTATCGAATTGATGGCAAAGATAATATTGTCTGCAAATGGCATGATAACAGTGTTGTCACTTGCATCATCTGGTGCTGGTATCAATCCTTTCCGTCTTGTCAATCGTTATTCCCAAAAACAGAAAAAGAAGATCCAAGTTCAGAAGCCAAATATGATCAAAGTGTATAGCCAGTTTATGGGAGGCGTAGACAGAACTGATGAAAACATTGATAAGTATTGTGCATCAATCCGTGGAAAGAAATGGCATTCAAGCCCTCTTTTGTTTCGAACTGGTCTTACAAAATGTTTGGCAACTGCATAAAGCATATGATGAGAAGAAAATGGTTCTGCAGGATGACCATGGGTCTCCATTATCTGGAGACCCATGGTCATCCTGCAGAACCTGGCCGAAAAGGAAGAACTTCTCAGAAGCGTAACATTGACTCACGTTATGATGGTATGAATCATGTGATAGCCAAGCAGGGAAAGCAAACACGCTGTGCTGAATGTCATAAGAACATCACTTTTCAATGTGAAAATTGTGATGTTGCCTTACATGTGAAGTGTTCAGTTTCACATCACATTCAATAGCAGGTATCACCACCTTCTGAGACAAGAAACAGGATTTCATAATTGTGTACAATATAGCAATGTTTTTGCCTAATGTTCCATTTTTGGAACGCAACATAACACAAATATGTAATGAAATAACATTTTTTTCCTTCAAATTCTTGTTTCTTGAATTTTTCTAGTAACATATATGAATTTCATGCAAAAATTCAAAAATTTCAACCTCCGGCATAAATAAGTTAATACTTTATGTGTCAAATGAAAGCCTGTGACGCGGAGATTATAAAATATTGACCATCCTGAAAAATATAGGAAATATTTCGCTATATCATTGGAAAGCGAGGGCCAAAAAGTAACAGGCTATGTATCAAATGAAAGCTTGTGACAGGGAGTATCACAAATTATAATACTTCGCCTAGTACTATCCCCTCACCCCCAAAAATGGAAGAAATATGTGAAGGATTGTTCTGATCTATCTTTCGAATGCAAGGCCGAAAAAACAAGTTATATGCCAAATGAAAACCTTAGACGTGGGGAGTATTATAGATGTCACAATTTACACCCGTTTGCCTTCTTCGCCCCTAAAAAGTGGTAATGTGAAAGTCGTTCTTCTACTATATCTTTCGAACGCGAGAGTCTACAGTTACAAATTAAGTGTGAAATAAAAACTCATATGAGGACCATCGTCTACTATGTCGAGTTATGCCCCCCCACCATTATCACCTCCCCTCAAAAGGGGACGGAAATTTCGCGGTAGTCGATCTTAACGAGTTATATCTCAAATTAAAGATTGTGAGGTCTCCAATATCATGGATTACCACAAACACGACTACAAAAAAAGGGAACGAAAAATGAGGACGATGATCATAATGATTATAAGTCATCAGGGGCGTAGTGAAGAACTATGGTTGGGGGGGGGGGGAGAGAACAAAAAATTATCCAATTCGGAAATCAAATTTTGCCAACTGGGAAAATAAGACCTTTACATAGTTTATCTCTCTCTCTTTCAGGGAAATAAAAAATGAAAATACAGAATTTCACACCGTGGGGGTGTGGGGTGGCAGCTACCCAAATTTTTACCAATTGCCTCGATTTTGCAATATCGCTCATGATTTATACAAAACAATTCCCTACTTTTAACCTTACTTGAAATTTATCAAGTCACTTCGAATTTTGGCAACTCTTCTACATTATGCCAAGTTTTCTCAATTTTGCAAACTGTCCTTATTTCCACAACATCAATCCCAATTTTCACACCTCATCTACATTTTACCAAGTGGCTTTGAATTTGGTCAACTGCTCTATATTTTGATAAGTTACCTCGATTGGGCCAACTACCCTAGATTTTCGCCAAGCTGTCCCGATTTTGCCAACTTCCCAAGGTTTTGCCAAGCAGTCGCGATTTTACCAACTCTCCTTAATTTCACAAAACCAATCGCAATTTTCACAACTCACCTACATTTTACCAAGTGGCTTCGAATTTTGTAACTGTCCTAGATTTTGTCAAAGTTAACTCGATTTCGCTAACTCACGTACATTTTGTCAAGTTGCTTAATTTTGCCAACTCGACATAATTTTACAGAAAAAAAATCCCAATTTTTACATCTCCCCTGGATTTGCCGTCACTTTGAATTTTGCCAACTCTTCTAGATTTTACCAACTGTCCTTAATTTCACAAAACTAATCCCAATTTTCACAACCCATCTGTATTTACCAAATGCTTTAGATTTTGACAACTGCCCTAGATTTTTGCTAACTCGCCATAATTTTATAGGAAAAATCCCATTTACATCTCACCTGAATTTTCCCAAGTTACTTCGAATTTTGCTAAGTGTCCTTAATTTCATAAAATCAATCCCAATTTTCACAACTTTCCTGTATTTTACCAAGTGGCTTGAATATTTCCAACTGCCGTAGATTTTGCGAAGTTGCTTAGATTTTGACAACTACCCTAGATTTTGCTAATTCCTCTTAATTTTACAAAAAAAATCAGAATTTTCAGAATTCACGTGGATGTTACCAAGTTGCTTCCAATTTTGCCAACTCCGATTAACTTTGGGGGGACCTCCCCCCATCCCCCCCCGCTACGCTCCTGCATGCACACATACATATAAAATCCTCAAATAGCCATGGGCTACTGAGGTCCAGTCCTATTGCACAATTTTGTTCTCAGACATGTCCGTTCTGAGCTATAGACGCTGCATTTGGCCACTGTAGGCTAATTCTACGAAGGTATGTTTGATATTGTCTGCCCATTGCATGCTAAGTTTTTATCTTTTTCCTGAGTCCTTTAGGCACACTGTTCATAACCCTATTCCCTAATCTATAAACAACAATATATCTATATACGGGAAACATGCCCAAACTAAATGAGTCTCTTTCTGCACAATATACTGCACAAAAGATTTTGCTGACTCCTTCTTTTAACCTTCATTCTCAAGATACTGATTAAGTATCTAGAATCAAAAGCATCAAATTTCCTGTTATCTTGCTTACAAAGAGTTCATATTTCTCTACCATAACTAACTTTAGAAGGGTCCAAATTATTCTATAGCCTAATTTTAATCTTTAGGTATATAGCGTATTTTTTCATACTCTTCATAGATTCTTAAAAATCTTAACAGCAATCCCTATTCTTCTGTTTCCAATGCCCGCCGTCATCACGAGTATCAGTTAAACAACTGAAGAGGTAATTAAACGGAAACACTTGTTCCAGGGTGCAACCATTCAAAACAACTGAAGCACAACTGTGCCTGACCAATTTTCATCACTTTAGTTTCTCCCTGTTTATCACCAAACCTACTCTATTACCAGTCTCATTAGCAGCTCTAATGAAAGAGTTCATCTCATCAGCATCAAAACCCAATAGGGCCATATCATTCGCATAATCTAAATTAGATATTTTCAAATCTCTAAACCATTGAAGGCCAAAATCATTCCCTTGCAGTGAATTTTGAATAATAAAATCAATAACAAATTAATGAGAAAAGGAAACGAAATGAACCGTTGTTGAACTACACTATTAATGTTAAACCAATGGCTACAAGCCTTATCGACTCTGACATACGACTCAATGTTATTATAGAGAGCTTTCATTATGCTAAGCAGGGGCATAGCTATGTGGGGATGGGGGGGAGGAAGCTCCCCTAAAAATAAATTGGAGTTGGCAAAATTCGAAGAGACTTGGTAAAATCCAGGTGAGTTGGGAAAACAGGGATTTTTTTTGTAAAAGAAAGGGAGTTGGCAAAATCTAGAGCAATTGGTAAAATTTGAAGCCATTTGGTATAATACAGGTGATTTAAGGAAATTGAGATTTTTTTTGTAAAATTAAAGGGAGTTAGCAAAATCGAGGTAACTTGTCAAAAGCTAGAGGAGTTGGCAAAATTGAGGGAACTTGGCAAAATCTAGAGAAGTTGGCAAAGTCGAGGTAACTTTGCAAAATCTTGGAATTGGCAAAATTCGAAGCCACTTGATAAAATACAGGGGAGTTGTGAAAATTGGGTTTGGCAAAATAGAATCAGCTTGGCAAAATTGGGACAACTCGGTAAAATTATGGAGTTGACAAAATTCGAAGTGTTTTGGCAAAATTCCGGTGAGATGTAAAAATTGGGATGTTTTTTCTGTAAAATTATGGCGAGTTCGCAAAATCGTGGCAATTTTACAAAATCTTGGGGAGTTGGCAAAATTTAGATAACTTAGCAAAATCTTGAAGAGATGGCAAAATTGGGACAACTTGGTAAAATTCGAAGTGCCTTGCAAAATTCAGGTGAGATGTAAAAATTGGTAAGATATTTGTGAAATTAAGGAGGCAACTTGGCAAAATTATGGGGAGTTGGAAATTTCTAGACAACTTGGCAAAATCTTGGGGAGTTGACAAAATCGGGAGAACTGGCAAATTTAAAGTGACTTGGTGAAATTCAGGTGAGATGTAAACATTGGGATTTTTCCTATAAACGTAGAGGTAGTTGCGAAATCTAGGAGAGTAGGCAAAATCGATGCAACTTGACAAGATATAAGGGATTTGGAAAAATCTAGACAACTTTGCAAAATTTTGGGGGATTGAAAAAACCGGGATAACTTGGATAAAAATTGGAGAGTACACAAAATTTGAAGTGACTTGAGGTGAGATGCAAAAAATAGTTTTTTTTTCTGTAAAATTATGAGTCGGTGATGTGTAATGGAGTAGGCAAAATCGATATAGATTGGCAAGATTAGGGTAGTTGGAAAATCGAGGCAAATTGGAAAATCTTGTATAGCTGCCAACCCCCCCTCCCCCCACGTATAGAAATTCTGAGAATGTCCGCGACAGAGACAAAATTAAATATATGCAATTATTTTCTCAGTTGGCAAAATTTGAATTTCCAGTCGGAAAATTTACGTTTCCTCCCCAAATAGTCATAGATCCTTCGTTACGCCCCTGATGCTAAGTTGTCAGGTATGCCATACGATCTAACAATCAGCAACAAATTATGACGATCAAGAGAGTTTTGAAATCTATAAAGTTGGAATCACGGTTTCTGAAATTCTAAACATTTCTCAAGAATTTGCATAAGTGAAAATATTTGATCAATACATTCCCTATCATTTCTGAATCCACACTGTTCATCACACAGTTGTCCATCAACTAATTTCTTAATTCTATTAAGCAGAATAATTGAAAAAAAACTTTATCTGGAACAGAAAGTAATAGAATAATTTCCCTAAAATAATTTCAAGAACTACAATACGCCTTTTTTAAAAACAGGGATAATAATAATAAACGAGGTAAAATCCGCAGGAACAACACCGTTTATCATAAAAGATTTTAAAAATTTCAGTCAGCTTGTGATAAGAAAAATATTCACAGCCGTAAGCATTAATTTTATCTCTGTCGATTAATGCGGTTTTAATTTAGTGAAAAACAAGGATCCTTCAAATATATAGGGCCAACGTTTGAGCCAATAATGCATGTAATCACGAATAACGGGAATAGAGTTAACTACAATAAACTCTCTGTTATTCGCATTGTTCCCCATTTGTTATAGCAACTATCAATGTCAAAAAGACAACAGTACCAACTTTAGCGTTGAACTCGCCTAGCAGAAGACTGAATCGAGTGGCAACAGATGAAGAAATAGGACGTGTCTGTGAGCGCTGCTAAAGGAGATCAAGATGGAAGAATGCGGTTTATGTAAAGTAGCAGTTGGGGCTACGAACATTTTTTTGAAATGCGAAAATAAATTGAAAGAGAGAGTTTCTTGAGCAATATCATGTAACTTGTGCTGGAAAACATGAGAGCAATTACAAAAAAAAATATCACGGGAGAAAAAAAAAAGAAGACAGTGGTTCTGTGCCACGTGCAGGACTATTCTTACTGGACACGTCTTACATCGACATTAACAGCTAAAGAAATTCATAAGATGTCGGAGTGTCATGTGAATGCCGTGGGACTCGTGTTAAATGGCGAAGAGTTACCTTTGTCGCCGAAAGAATCTCAGGTAGGCCTTATGCCAAATACGGCCTACCTTGAGATTATGTATCCTTTATTTTCTGAATTGAAATTAGATTGAGATTAAGGAGAACAATTAAAGAGAAAAATTTCAGTTATCAGAAGTGGTATGCACTGAATGAACGATACCTTAGAGCAGTGGTTCTCAACCTTTTATGCTTCACATACCCATTGGAAATGATCTATGTAACTGGCGTACCCCTTGTATAGATAGATAAAACTATAGTTATAGTATAACAATGGGAATAAAATATAACACTGACTTTGTTACTAAATCTAACGACTTTTGAGCTGTCACGGCGCATCCAAAAAATTTTACCGCGTACCCCACGTTGAGAACCCTACCTTAGAGAATATGCGCAAGTGCTTTAATGATATGTCGAATGAATTCTCACAACTAATTAAGGAGAATAGCTATAAATAAAAAATTTAATAGTGATGCCAATCAATTGCAAAATGAAGTGGTTGAGTTACAACAGTATTCTAGAATTAATAATTTGAAAATTAAAGAAGTACCAAAAACCTCGGTGAAGATTGTTTGAAAATCATGAATGACATTGCAATGGTTTTCGGTGTCTTTTTGCCAGAGACCAGTACTGATGCTATCTATAGAGTTAGCGATAAAGGACTAGACAAGAGCTAAAGCCATTATTGTTAAATTCGTGCACAAGGAGAATAAAAATGAACTGTCGCGAAGAGCAAAACTTTTTGTGAAGGACTTAGGTTTTTCCAATTCGAACATTTATACTTATCAAAGCTTTTCAATGAGGCCTTAGCATTGAAAAGAGCGAACAACTGGATGTTTCCATGGATTGCAAAAGGTAGAATTAAGATGCGAAAATCTGTAAATTCAAAGGTAGTTCGTATAGATAGCACTGATGATCTTAAATCGATTGTAGGAAAGTTTGTTCTAGAAATGTCTAGCTTGTGCAGCATATTGAGTTTTAATTTGAAATGGCGTTAATTAAAGATTACTTTGATATTGATGATATTTTAACCCTAAAACATAAATGTAATTTTTCTATAATTCATTTGAATGCACGTAGTTTAAGCAATAAGAATGAATGCCTGTTGAATTCGATTGAATTGTTTAATGGTGATATTGATTGCATATGTGTGACAGAAACTTGGTTTTCTAATACCAGTTATGTCAATATACCTGGATACAATACGTCGCATTCATTGCAAGGGAAAGAATTTGGGCTTAAATGGTTTAGAAGTGTGAAACTCTCCAATTTAGATTATGCTGATGATTTGGCAAGTTGTCTAATGATGTTGATGAGATGAATTTGTTCATTAGGGCTGTTGATGAGACTGGTAAAAGGGTTGATTTGGTGATAAACAGAGAAAAAGCTAAAAATATGAAATTTGGTTAGGCAGATGGTGCTTCAGTTGCTTTAAATGGTTGCCGTCTTGAGCAAGGGTCTCAGTTTAATTATCTTGGGAGCTACGTATATAACAGATATTGGTAACGTGCGGCATGAGATTAACTGACGAATAGGGATTGCTTGCTGGACTTTTAAGAATCTATGAAGAGTGTGGAGAAAGAGGAGTATACACCTAAAGACTAAAATTAGACTTTAAAATAGTTTAGTTCTTTCTAGGGTTAGTTACGGTAGTGAAACATGAATCCGTTGCAAAAAAGATAATAGGAAACTTTATGATTTTCTTTCTACATACTTACGCAGTATCTTGGGCATGGGGGTTCAACTTTGTGAGTAATGATTTTGAGTACAACCCTTTAGGTGATTAAAAAGCTTGGAAAGTCTTGGATGCCATCCGCCATATACAAACGCATCAAACATAAACTTTTTAAAAAGTTCTTAAAAACAAAAGATCCAAAGTGACTTTAAAATTTTCAAGACATTTCGAAATCTAATTGTTAAAGAAATACGCGGCGAAAAAATAGCTTGGTGCGCTTGGCTACTGCTCTAAGGGACCTGGGTTCGAGCCCCGGATAAGGCATGGTTGTTTGTGTCGTTTTTCTGCTGAGGTCCCGCCATCCTCACAGCCCTTCAACTAGGGCGTATAAACTGACAGGCTCCTGTCAGACCTCTGTCGCAAGCAGCTGTTTGAGGGGTTATTTACTTTTTTATTTTAATTAATCCAAACAAAAAGGTTTCATACATTGATAAAATTAATTATGACGGTAAAGACATTACAGGTTTAAACGAAATAGTAAATATATTTAACAAGTATTTTACAACTTCGCAGATTCCATCTACTCAGGAGCAATATTCTACTTTCTTTGTGGATTTTTTTAATTTATATTCCATATATTTTGTTCCTTTATCAGAAGACGAAATCTTAAAACTTTTCACTATTTAGATCCCGATAAAGGACCGGGGCACGATGACTTTCTCCCTAGAACTATTAAATATGTCGCTGAAACATTTGCGAAGCCTTTGGTATTAATTTTCAACTTATGTATTACAACGGGCAAATTTCCTGATCTATTAAAGATTAGCAAAGTCATTAACATAAATTCATAAATCTGGAGATAAAACTGAAAATTCTAATTATAGACCATATTATCAGTTTTCAGCAAAATATTTGAGAAATTAATAAATATTTGCTTAATAAATTATTTGATACCAATGAATGTCTACATGATAATCAGCATGGTTTCCGAAAAAAAATAAATCTACTTAAACAGCTACATTGCATGTTCTTAACATATTGCATACCAATTTCGACAAGAGTTTAACAACTGTTGGCGTATTTTTTACTTATCCAGGGCTTTTGAAAAAATATCTCATGCTTTTCTCCTAGACAAATTATATCATACGCGTATAAGGGGTCTCATTCAGAACTTGCTGAACTGTCGTCTTACTAATAGAAAAGAATATGTCATAATGAATGATACAAATTAGAGCATATTATTTAACGAGCGTGGTGGGTCACAGGGTTCACTTTTATTTTCAATTTATGTTAATGACATTTTTAATGTTAACAGAAATTCTAGTCCCATTACTACATGCAGATGACACCATTTATTATTTTCTCATAGTAATGTTATTAATGCAATAGAAATTGAGAATATTGAAATCAACAAATACATAAACTTGTTTCAATGCAATCTTTTGAAACTCAATCATATGAAAATTAACGGAATCATTTTCAATCGCATTGCAAATCTTTAAATATAAACTAATATGTTTCCGTCCGTAACCAACAGTTAACCATTGTGAATGAAATAGATTTCTTGGAGGAATTTTGACAGATAATTTGAAATGGAAGTCGCATACAAACAATGTCTGTAAAAAAATAAGTAAAAATATTGGAGTTATTAATAAAATAAAATCATGTCTCATCAGCAAATATTAAGCTACTACCTTTTCATACCTTATCATAATAATTACGCAAATAATAATTATTATTCATAATAATTGTGGTAATTATTTGCGTAATTATTCATAATAATTACGCAAACAGCCTTTTTCTGTGACTCCTGATCAAATGTAATAATTATTTTAAACACTGCAATTTGTGTAAAATCTTACTAAATATTTATTTACAATGCTGTCTATTACAAAAAGTTTTTAGAATAATATGAGAAAAAATATACAGTTCGTTTTTAGAATTAAATAAAGTTTTCTTTATGGCTCATTAATTTTTTAGATTAAGTTTAAAATTTTTTATGTTTCATTAATTTTATAGAGATAGATAAAATTTTCTTTATTTCTTAAATTTAATGTGAATTCTCTTTATTTTTTAAATTTAATTTAAATTTCCTTTATGGTTTATTAACTTTACGGGCTTAGAAAAAAAATTATTGTTAAAAAGATTTAAAATGATTCAAAAGATTAAGTTTATGATTCATTAATTTCAGAGACTTTGATAAAAGATTTGAATATGCTTTATTTTGTAGATTCAATTTAAGCATCCTTTATTATGGATCATTAATTTCATAAATTTAAGTAAACTTTTCTCTATTAAAAATATTTTTAAGGTATAAGTAATTACATAATTAAATAAATAGATATATATATATATAATTAAATAAATAAAAAAATTAAATATTAAAATTAATTTATTTTAAAAATATTTTAAGGTATAAGTTGTATTTATTTTAAACATACAAATAAGACTGTCATAAATACTTCTAAGTATTTGAGGTTATAAAAGTTTATGACCTATGACAGCAAATATGTAAATATTATAAATTATTCTAAATATTGTAAGTATTGTAAATGATTCTAAATATTGTAAGTGTTGTAAATGAGTGTAAATATTGTAAGTATTGTAAATATTGTAAGTATTGTAGATATTATAAGTATTGTAGATATTTTAAGTATTGTAGATATTGTAAATATTGTAGATATTGTAAGTGTTGTAGATATTGTAAGTATTGTAAATTATTCTAAATATTGTAAAATTTCAAATACCGTAACTTATAAAAATAATTTTCTTTAGAAACAGTAATTGCTATTTATTTAATAGTCCCAAACCTGTAAATCCTCTTTTTGAGGTGGGAGAATGCTCCCTTAGAAATTTATTTTTAAACAAATCGGTAAATTTATATTGCACACGGTTTTCTCTATGAGTTGTGGTGGATTAGTAAATGTGATATTCATAATTTTGATTCATGTTATTGTTGAAGGTGACAGATCTTCCAGTGCCTCTTTCAGCTCTTTAACAAATGGCTCGGAGTTTCTTGAAGTAAATGTCTGGAGGGGAGAGATGATAACGGGTGGAGATCATAGAGGTGCTCAGGTGGCTAGAATATACTGAGAAAGAGGTGAGGGTTGCAAAATCGTATTCATCAATAACTGCCAGGCCTTCAGAAGAAATCTGTCGGAGAACCGCCAATCAGTGAGCTTTGTCAGTCTTTTGGGTCATCTAGAGTCTTTGGGGAGGAGCGATATTTGTAAAGGGAAGTGATCAGTGTCCCAAGAGTCAGGATTAAAGCCCCAAAAAAATGTTTTGAGAGATACTAGTAGTGCAGAGAATTTGGTCAACGGAGCTTTAAGTGTGAAGAGGAAGTCGAAAGTAGGAAAACCGTCATTTGCGATGTAAAGGTAGTGCTGCAGAATGTTTTTTAGTAAAGGACAGTTAAAAACTGACCATATTATCATTTAAATAACGTTAGTTGTAAGTGAGGAGAGTAGGGGAGACTATGAGACTGCGTAGTTGATTCCATTACGATTCTCAGAGAATCAACCAATGATCTGTTAGAATAGTAGAAGCCCCACCTGTGCAGTCTGTCTCCTCCTAGCCTCCTCAGTTGGCATTCACTCAAAAAATGTTTTGAGAGATACATTTTTGTATCTCTCAAAAGTTTTTTATTTTGAGTCAAATTTATTTCTCTTATTTGAGCATAGATTAATACATATATCAACTGGAAATTTAACTATCCACATGAGATAACTAGTTTTATGGATATAAACTTATATACATATTATTTCTAACATAAATATGACAATGTTTGGTTATTCATACAGTCAACTATGTAACTTGAATTTAATAAAATCTTAACATTTGTTAGTAATTTTAGTCAGTAATTCACCAAATAAAATAGCCAATTTTTCAATTACCTTTCGATATCACCTAAAAAGGTTTTCACTTTGATTTCTAATTGGTAATTAATTAAATAACTTAGAAGCTATATATATATATAACGCCTTTTGATTATATCCTTTTTCGGCAAAATTATTCGCAGTAGAAGCCGATTAGATGATCTGGTAAAATAGCGACATAATCTAATATTTAAAACTTCACTGTCACATGCTCCATAAACATAGCAAAATACTGTAACCATATAGATGTCTAATACTTAACATTTGTGAATCCTTATAAAGTACATTTATGTTTTGATACCTATCTGCAAAAGCTATATACATCTTATAATTTTATTTTGGATAGTACATAACGGTTTTAGGTTATTATAGTAAATACATCCCTATATAATAATATCATATAAGAAATTAGAATTAACCCAAATATGAAATGAGAATTAAACTAGCAATAAAAGATCCGCAGATTTTCTAATTACATAAAAACTTGGCAATAAACAAATAATTCTCTTTATAACATACTTTATGTGATGATTCCATGTGAATTTTATGTCCATTAATAAACTTAAATATTTATAAAGAGCAGCTTCAATATTTGAACATTAAAAATTCTCACTATGAATCACTCAAATCCCACTTTATAAATTGAATAGAGTAGTTTCAGTCCTCATGAAATAGGAGAAGTGGATGTCATGAAAAGAAATGGGTCAAGGCAAAATTTAACCAGCAGTAGGTTCTTGACAGATCAGAGGCAAAATGTGGAAGAAGTAGATTGGTCAATATGATCTTAATGTTGTTGACGATTATGGAGAGGTAATACTTCTTGTTGGAAAGAAATAGAAACTTTGCAATGGAAGCAGCTTACATTTGAATGGAAAGGCAGATGATTTTTTCCTGTCTTTAATGTATTTCATACGGTATGAAGATTTTTGCATATATTAATGAACTTTTTCTTTCTACCAAACTAGGATGAGAGACAGAGATGTTTTTCTTTTCCTTAAGGAAGAGAGTGAATGTTTCAGATGATTTCTTTAGAGGTAGAAATTATTGTAACGAAGCAGAAAAAGGCTCCACATTGAGATTCAATGCCATTCTGACAGAGAAGTGCATCTATTTAGCGGTATATGAAGAGAGAGAAGTTGAAAGGGAAGTTTCTTGAGTAACGTCTGCGAAACGGTACTTGCTGAGTTCTTGGGGGCTAAGAGTGTGTGTGATTTTTTAAATAGTGAATCTGAAGGGGAAATTTTTTCTGCTGTCTGTGTGAGCTGGCGTATCGAGTCTTAATGAATTAGGCACATTATAAAAGGAATGAAGGAAACAGGATCAGGAGAGCTGTTTCCGAATAACAAGAGTTGATAGCTTAACTTTCTTGCAAGATCTACAAGCTCGATTACTTAACATTGAAGAAAATATGCTGATCTTCTAAAGGTTAGTAAAGTTCGTAAAGCATTCACCACTAAGGGAAGAGAACCTCTACTTGTCAGGATTTTGTTGCTAAGATTAAAGTCAGTGTTTTCAGTCTGACATGATGTTGATGTTTTTGTTTACATTTAACGGAGCACTTTCAGTGTGTTTTAGATACGACGACATATTGAAGTTTTTGCCAATTAATTTATGTAACTGCACTGCTTCTGAAATTGAATTTGGTTATGCAGTGAGGTGAAGTTAAGGAATTCATATAGCTGAATCACACGGGAAGATATTAAGTGATTTTTCAAACAGTGGAAACATTTGGTTGGTCTTGCACTACTGTCATTATATAAGAAGAGTAAAGGAGTTTTGTTATGGAATTAAAAATAACTTTGATGCCTTTGTTGATGTTTTGTGGAACTGTTCCATTCCGTTTTGGATATGATGGTACATTTCAGTTTGTGGCAATATGGCAACCAAATGTAATTGCTCTGCTGCTGAAGCTGGATTTGGTTATGTGGCAATCTGAAATTAAAGGATTCATTTAGTTCAACGACATGGGATGGTATTCAGTGATTTTTTAAAAGTGGAAACATTTGATTGGTCTTGCGTTCTTGTGATATATGATGCTTTTGCTATGTTTTCTGGAGTACTTACATTCTGTTTTGGATGTGATGGCATATTTTAATTTGTGGCAATTTGGCAACCAAATGTAATTGCTCTACTGCTGAAGTTGGATTTGGTTATGTGGCAAGCTGAAATTAGAGGATTCACTTAGTTCAACGACATGGGATGTATTCAGTGATTTTTTAAAAGAAGTGGAAACATTTGATTGGTCTTGCATTCTTGCGATTAATGAAGCTTTTACTATGTTTTCTGGAGTACTTACATTCTGTTTTGGATGTGATGGCATATTTTAGTTTGTGGTAATCTAGTAACCAAATATAATTGCTCTGCTGCTGAAGTTGGATTTGGTTATGTAGCAAGCTGAAATTAAAGGATTCATTTAGTTTACATTGAATGTATTCAGCGATTTTTGTAAGAAGTGGAAACATTTTATTTGTCTGGCATTGCTATGATTTATGATGCTTTTGTTTATGTTTTGTGGAACACTTTCTTGTGTTTTGTATATTAGGGGATGTTGTGGTTTGTGGCAATTTGGTAACGAAATATAATTGCTATGCTGCTGATATTGAATTTATTCATGTTGTGTTTTCACAATATTCTAACGAAATGTAATTGCTCCACCTCAGAAATTGAACTTGGTTATTTAGCAAGATGAAATTAAACGATTCATTTAGTTGAAGAATATGCGAGGATATTGAGAGATTTTTGAAAGAAGCAAAAACCTTTAATTGGTCTTGCATTTCTGTGATTTCCATGCTTTTGATTATGTTTTGAGGAACACTTACGTTGTGTTTTGGATATATGATGGGATATTTTGTTTGTGGCAATTTACTAACGAATTGTAATTGCTCTGTTGCTGAAAATGAATTTGTTATGCAGAAGGTGAAATTAAATGGTTCATTTAGTTTCTATTAGACGTATTCAGTGATTTTTGAAAGAAGTAGAAAACATTTCATTTGTCTGTCATTGCTGTGATTTATGATACTTTTGTTTATGTTTCGTGGAACACTTTCATTGTGTTTGTAAATTAGGGGATGTTGTGGTCTGTGGAAATTTGGTAACGAAATATAATTGCTCTGCTGCTGCAATTGAATTTGTTTATGTTATGTTTTCACACTATTTTAACGAAATGTAAATGTTCTACTGCTGAAATAGAATTTGGTTATGTTATGTTGTCGCAATTTACTAACGGGACGTAATTGCTCTGCTACTGAAATTGAATTTGGTGATATTGCAAGGTAAAGTTAAGAATTCATTAGTTAAACAGTATGGGATGGTATTCAGTGATTTTTGAAAGAATAGAAATATTTGACTGATCTTGAACTGCTGCGAAACTATTGGGATTTTTTGACAAAGGTGATTATAGTAGGTTCTGTGAATCACAGATGATGTTGGTGATTTTGTACGCATGTTGTGTGGACAGTTGAAGGCTCTTTCGATGACAGTGATTTATCATTAGTCCTTGAGATTCAGAATTCCAGTTTCAGACTGGGGATAAGTATATCTGTTGCTGTCTTATGCAGGATCATATGTAGAGAAGGGGGTAAGCCCCCCCCCCTTGAGAATTCTAGTAACAGTAAAAAAAAATCATCAAACTTGTGCATATATATCACGCATTTTTCATGAAATTTTCTTTAAACCCATAAAACAAAGGGGAAAATATTACACTGCAAAGAAAATCCAGTCTGTTGACAACATGCCCTATATTTTCCGGTTCAATTACATCGCTTGACCCTCCCCCCACTTCTCCCTACTTTTTTTTTTGTTCACTCCGGGCGTGGTCTTACTGGTAAAAAAATGGCTGGATGTTTAGCAGGACTCAGTGATTCTTTCAAGTGTGATATTATCGTAGAAATTTTTCGTTTCTGAATTTATAATTTGTGCTCTCATATTTCCAGTAAGAAAGAGCAGGGAACTATAGCTAGGAAACTCTTAACAAACATGTCTTTACGTTATGACAGTTTATTCTGTGAATATCACTGGTGATGATCGGGATATTAATAGATATGAGAGAATTGGTTTTTTGCGTAGAATTTGAGAGATTGAATGTAAAAGGTCTTCATGATCCGTGAACGGATTACGTTAGGTGAAGACTCAGAAAAGAATGGTGGGAGATTAATTGAGTTAAAGATGCATTTACCACTTCAAAAATAACATTTCCCTTATTAAGTGTTCCATTTTGCTTAAAACAATATGCAAAATGATGCAAAAAAAAAGATGCAGATAGATGAAGTGTTGCGATTAAAATGAGAATGTTCATTTTGTGATAAAGTGGACTGAGTTTAGAGATGGAGTGAGAGATATTTGTGTTCACTAAATTAGCCTCTTGTGATTCCCCTACTGAGAAATGAACAAAATAAAGGATTTAAATTATTCAGAATGATACTTTCAGTATGCATCCAAACGGAGAAGTATGCATTAGAGAATATTTTTTGATACGTCTAGAATTCAATCGATGAATCTACGGAATGTATTGCCATTATGTGGTTGGATGATGTCTGCACTAGTTAGAGAAAGGGAAAAAAAGATGATTTTCCGTGTTTTTCCCCCTGATTATATAAACAATCTGATGTAACACTAGAAAATGCTGTCAGACAAGAAGATATTTTATTGCATTTTCTTCTTTCAAGTGCTGGAAGCTGTTTGAGCCTTTCGACGCGGAGAAGATATTTTTAGGAATTAGGAGTAGGATATGAGTCTGATAGAATTTTACGGATAGTTGCGTTAGTTCTTGAGGATCACGATTTGGTTTCAGTAATAACTGTGCATCATGCTTGAACGTCTGTAATGCAGTTGAGAAATTCTCATAAGTGAGACGGTGTCATGAATGTAGCACATACTGTTGGCTTGGAATTGTCACAGTCTAATAAGATATGTTCTTGAACCAAAACTTTTAAGGCGATTTTCTTTTTTATGCTGGTGGTATCTGAGAGAGTAAAGTTAGGTAACGGGAGGAACAATGTAAGATGTACTTCGATTGTTTAGAACCCGATTTAGGTGCATTTGGTATTTCATGTTCATTTTCATGTTCATTTGGTATTTGGTGTTGATTTTAGTATAGATATTGCATATTCATAAGTTTTATTTCGTCGAAGCGACTATTAATTTTGATGAAGATGATTGGTTGGTGACGGGGTATATATATTTTAAGGCTGAGTTTGATATTTCCATGGGTGTTTCAAGTGAAGTTGCGACAGAGGGAAATTGTTGCTTTTGTCCTATTCTGTCCTATTGAGACGTAGTCGAAATCGTTTTCATGCCATTTCGAAGTTAAAGTGGTAAAGATAGGAATTGCACAGGTATGCAGTAGTTGAAAAGTCTTTGATTACTGGCAGAAACATATTTCATCATTGAGACAAATATACATTGGATTTAACAATGTTGAATGCGTGTTTGGGAAGAAGAAGCACCCTTTGCTAGACCTCATCCCTCCCCCGCCGATGCCCATGGTTTTTGAAACAATCCCGATGGAATAATTACAGAATCAAAAGGTGAAGAGATTTGCCACTGAAAAAAGCTGCACGTGCCACATAGTCAATGTATATATTTTTCAATAAAAGAAATTATTAAAAAACTTTTATATTGTTTTCTTTTAGAGTTAGTCTAGATTTCTTTCTCTAGTGTTAGGATGATATGATTCGTCATCATTTCTACGATGAATGATCCTTTCAATTTTAACAATTCCAGTAGATTAGGGGCATTCTTAATCAACCAGTAATGGGGAAATGTAACAGACGTTTAAATTTGGTTTTTGCGTTAAAACCAAGAAAGGAATCATTCCTCTGATATTTTAGACTCAATGGGACCCGATAGAATTAGAGGTTAGGGGAGGGGGTGGGGGGATGCATCTCCGGTTCGTTAAAACCAAGAAAGGAATTATTCCTATGATATTTAGACTCAAAGTGACGCGACAGAATTAGTTTAGGGAAAGGGGGGATGCCTCTCGAAAAGCCAACCTCGAACGTCCATGTCGTGAGAGGAGGACAACATCCATTATCTGTCGATTTATTTATTCGTTTCTATCGTCTTTAGTGAATAATTGTAAGACTTCTAAGAGAAAATGGCAGATAGTGGATGGCTGATACGAGGCTCTGGTGATTGCTATATTAGCGAAATGCCCAGGTTACAAAGATAACAAGAGCTCAGAGAAGATTTAGGGAATGGGAATCCACTGAACAACTGGTTAGATGTCAGATGGACGTCTCCTGTCTAGGCCATCTAGCGTATTCTTTAAGTGAACAGGGCTCTCCTGCACAAGAGTCACAGTTTAACGTTCCATCCAAAGGACGGCTTTTCCATGCCCATAGGTTAACCTTCTCTCATCGGACCATATTGAAGTGTGTGTGTGTGTGTGTGTGTGGGGGGGGGGTTATGGAAATGAATATTCACATTGCCTAGTTGGAACTTGAACCTGTGGTCTGCAGATTAGAACTCTGGGGAGCTACTAACTGAGAGAACCTCCGCCTCCAAAATCACCTTGCAACGATAATATTATTAGATCAGTATTCTTATGGGAGATGCTTCTATATAAATAACATATTTCTGACATCAAACAAAAATTCTAAAAAATGTCAGTTTAAACAGCTCAAAGCAGAAGAGGAGCAGACAATGCGCATAACTGATTTCAACCTTCATTCATTCATTTCTGATAAAGTGCTCAAAGTAGCCACTACTATAAACAGGACAGGACAGAGGGTCCTTAACTTTGCACAGGTCTGTCAAAATTAGGAAAGCAGTCATAAAGAGTGATTTTAATTTTCTCGATACATTTTAAGCTCAGAGAAAGTTTCATTGATTTACCTTTTCATATATTGGTGTCGATTTCTCGATTAACATCTCGAAAAATACTGAGGAACTGATGTTAAACTTGCACAAAATTTTGGAAAACTACAATAACCGGTTTCTGTATCTTGAGGTCTTTTCATCAGGAAAGTACAAATGGATTTTAACCGGTGGGATAGAAATTGTTTCGGTTAGTAGCACACCAAGCTCGTAATCTCATATTCATAGATTCGAGTCCCAACTCTGCCAGCATTGAGATTTATCTCCACAAACCTCTACTGTACCCTCGGTGATAAAGGGGACATTGGATGAAATGGACTTGGAAAGGCCGCAATCTGTTGGATGGGGCATTAAGCTATAATCCAGTGTTCAGGAGAGCTATATCCTGTGCAAGTTAAAGAATACGGCGGAGAGCCTTGACGGAAGGCTTCCATCTGTCTCCCTACAAAAGCTGTCCAGTGGATTCCCTTTCCCAACTTTCTCTGAGCCCTTGAAGTCTTTATGCCTGGCCATTTAGTCCATTGTGTGCAAAAAAGTGTGTGCACCAAAATCAAAGTTTATAATATTGATAATGATATTTACACATGAAAGACAAAAATATCATTTATATTTTAAGGAAATGTTGATATACTAAATTTATTAGTGTCAGGAAGTTGTAACAGTTTGGAAATAACTTTTTAGAATAGTATTTCGGATGTTGCGTATGAAACTGCTGACAGATGCAGCACATGAAAGTTATTCATTTTTATTCATTGTCATAAATTTACAAGCACCAATTATGAACAATAAACAACCTATACGTAATTCGAATAATACAGCAGTGGCATTGCATCATTAGTGGCTACCGGAGCTGAACTCCGCATCAAATTTCTGAAGTTTCCTTTTTAATTGGAAAAACAAAAAAACCTTTGAAAATTTTGATAGCAAAAACAGAATTTTATTGTCTGCTATATATATATATTCGTTATCATCTCTATGAAGAATTTTAAGCAGTTAACTCCTTCTATTCCGGATTTAATATCTGAGCTACTATTTTTAGCAAAAATAGTCTACTGTTGCTACTTTTGATTCACGGTTTGCTTTTGATTGGTAGTGTCAGCAGCAAAGGGAATATCATTTGGAGCTAATTCCAACTGGCCCTTACGACCGAGAAATCGTAATATAACCCACGTCAGTCACACCTCTTCGTTTGATCTTTTTGGAAGTTTTAAATAGCAACAGAAGAGGGAAAGGGGGCATGGTATGGGCTAATGTATGCGTTCAGGAGCGACAGCAGTAGGCTAGGGAAAACCTACAGAGAAGTGGGCGAGGTGTAACATACTTCTGTTAAATGCACAGTTGAATGCTCTACTCAGTTTTATGTCGTGGTAGAATATTTCATAGTTTCTTTTCACCAATTTATTATTCTTATTTCTTTTATATATCAGACAGGTATTCGACTACAGCATCCTTTTGAAATATTTGAAAACTCAAAATTGGAAAATGATGAAACTATTCACAGATGAGATCGAAGTATTTGAGAAAAACGCCATGTTAACTGAAATTGAGAAACAAAAACAACACTAGAATTTCGCATAACATAATCAATAACCAAACTAAAAGTAAAGGAGACAAAACGTACCCTTATCGAACACCAGAAACAAGGCTACACCAATTGCTACAAGCCTTATCAACTCTCGCACATCACTCAGTGTTATTATAGAGAGCTTTCATTATGTTAACTAACTTGTCTGGTATGCCATAGGATCTCACGATCAACAACATATTATGACGACCAACAGAGTTAAATGCCTTTTTGAAATCTAGTAACCACAGTTTCTGAAACTCTAAACATCTCTCAAGAATCTCCCATTTTAAAAAAATCTGATCTACACATCTGATCTACACATACATTCTGAATCCACACTGCTCATCACGTAATTGTCCATCAGCCAGATTCTTAATTCTATTAAGTCCAATCATGCCAAGAACTTTTCTTCGAACAGAGAGCAGTCTAATACCCCTAGAATTATCACAAGAACTGCGATCACCCTTTTCAAAAATAGGCATTATAATAGCTCTTGTAAAATCCTTAGGAACAAAGTTTTATCGTAAAAGATATTCAAAATTTCAGTCATCGATGTAGTAACCGAAACATTTCCAGCTCTGAGCATTTCAGAAGCAATTTCATCTACCCCTAGGGATTAATTCATTGTCATAATTATTAGTGGCTATCGGTGCCAATGTAGTATAAGTTTAGAAATAGCCAAAATAACTTCAGATTGTGTTATAGTGCCAACATTAAAGCCATCAATGCATCTATCATCATTACAAACAATGGGAGTAGAACTAACCACATTGATTTTACAACCTGCAACCGGCTACTCTATGCAGACTTGCAAGTTTATCTTAGGTTCAGGAAACCCCTAAAAAACCTGGATACGCGCCTGTTATATAAAAATATCCGCAATTTGTATAATGGATAAAACTGACTATTTTTAACATGTCTTTATTAGCTTACTAGAGTTTCTCAAACGTTTTGATACTGGGATATCCTAGAATTGCAAAACAATTTATGCTACCTCGTAGAATTGTAATAAATTTATGCGACTCCTAGAATTGTAATAAATTTATGCGATCCCCTAGAAATATAATAAATTTATGCGTCCCCTATAATTGTAATAAATAAATGCGACCCCACAGAATCATAGATAAAATGATACGACTCCTTCCTACAATGTAGGAGCTATGGATTTGCAGAAAAAATTTCAAGAAAACTACTAGCAAATATAAAACTATCATCAGAGTTTCACAAACCCTTTCAAGCTGCTTGCGACCCACAGTTTGAGAACCACTGGGTTAAGCGATCGCAAAACACTGCAGTTAAACCTTTAGGAGCAGGCCACCTAGCACGTCGGCAGAATGTTTTGGGGCGGGCAAAAAAAATCCATTAATAATAGAAATATTTAAATCACGCCATTCATTAATGAACGCAATTGCGATCATGCATATATCATAATCATAATGAAACTAAGGATGGCTGAAAAAAAAAAGAAAAGTTTTTATTGGGGATATAGGTAGTTTTTTTTTCATATTACTAAAATAAAAATAAATTGTATGCTTCCGAAAACAAAAGAAAACGTAAAAATGAAGTTATTTCCGTCACGTGAAAAACAACATTACATTTTGGTACACCTATGTTATTTTGTATACAAATATATTGTATATATTGTATATGTGCACAAAATTATATAATTGTAATATATATTGTATATGTGCACAAAAGACAACACAACCCACTTTGCGAACATGTTTTAACTTGTGTGAGTTTTCATTAGGAGACAAAAAAGATGCTGACCTCGAGAAGATAAGGCTTGAGTCTGTGGCTGAGTATGATGTCGAAACCAAGGATCTCGAAACATGGACTGATGGCCGGAGTGAGAGGGAAGCAAGTGTGATAGATCCTCTGCAGATAGGGGAGAACAGAGAGAATCGTTTTGATGATAACACCGTCGATTTGGCGCCACATCATCTCTATGTCATAACCGTGGCAACCGAGCAACTTCTCCACAACAGAAACATATCTAGGAAAAGAACAAAAGTGTGTATGAAAAGCTGAAAACAATGAACAACAAATTTTACATTCCACTACCAACAATGTAGAGTAGTTAAAAATATTACTCCTTTCTGAAATGAATGGAATCAAAGACACTACCAACCAATACATATTGCAGCATTTCGATGTTATGTAAATGGAAAGCCACATTCAAAAACTCAAAAATTTTGAAAATAGCCTTTTATGGAAAATCATCATGGATTCAATTTTTATTAGTATTCTTTTAATATCTAAAATGTTATGAAATTTAAACATTTACGGCAGCTAAACATGCTTTCACAAGGATTTACTTTAAAAGTTGAGTAGTTTTACCTCTGAGCGGCACTTTTTTGCACACAGTGGACTAAACGTCCGGGTCACAAGGACCCCGAAGGCTCAGAGAAGGTTGGGGGTGGAGACCCACTGATAGCTGTTGGGTGACAGATGGTAGCCTCCTACAAGGCCATCCAGCGTATTCTTTAAGGTGAAAAGAGTATGACTCTCCCACACGGGGAACCACGGCTTAACATCCCATCCCATGAACGGCTGCCTTTACAAGCCCATCGGTGTCCCCTACTGACTGTGGGAAGGGCGGAAAGGTTTGCGCAGATAAATCTCAATGCTGGGCCAGCTGGTACTCGAATCTGGGAACTGAAGATTACGAATCTGGTGCGCTACCGACTGGGCCACCTCGGCCCCGCTTTAAAAGCTAATTAACACATATATAATAACTGTTACAACAAATCGTTTAATAAAATAAAAGTACTTTAAAAAACTTGTGTAATGATTATTTCAGTTGTTGTTAATTTCGAAGTATTTACGACAAAAGTAACTGCGTCTCCTGTTAAATGTTCCAAAATTTTACACATTTCTTGATATACTTCCTATTCGCAAGTTATATTTATACTGCTGTTTATTACATGTGCACACTAATATTATTGATTTTCCTACATATAATGTAAACTACGATTTGCGTTGAGGTGAAAATACTCTAGTTGTTTCTAAAGCCAATCGGGAATATTTTCATAAATCTTTTGAATATGTAGCCATTAATAACTATAACAAATTGCAAAAGGAAATGAAGCAGATTGCACCATCACATATTTTTTTTTAATTTACGGATTTATGTTCTGAATCTTAAAGATATTGAGTTGTGTTTTAAATGTCTTATATGATATATCTTTGCTCTAGTACACGAAAAATGGAGTCGATTACACTCAAGTGTATTTCATCTACATAATTTTAGTTAATTATATGTTGCCATTCATAATTGTATATGCATAATGTTTGAATATTGAAGTTTTAAACTTTTATTTTATGTAAGGTATTGTAAATATCTTCTACACACACCGGCCATTGAATTAGAACCTTTATTTAATATCGAGTTGGACCTCTTTTAGCCCGAATAACAGCTCGTATGCGGTTTGTCATAGATTCCACAAGGTGTTGGAGTGCCTTTTACATCTCCAGCATACCAGGCGTTTACCAGACACTCCTTCAATTGGCTCAAATTTGACGGAAGAGAACTTTGCTTCCGGATCTGTTTTTCTAACATATCCCATACATTCTCAATGGGGTTCAGATCCGGGCTTTGTGGTGGTCAAGGAGGATGGTGGAAGTCGCTGTCATGTTCGCTGAACCACTGCTGAACACATCTTGCGCGATGGACAGTACCATTGTCGTCCATGAAACAGCAGTCACCTGCTGGATAAAAAGTCTACATTGCAGGATGGACTTGATCGGCAACAATGTTCAGATAATCCTTGGCGGACACCCGACCTTCCAGCAATATCAGGGGACCCGTTCCGTAACAACAGAAAGTGTCCCACACCATGACACCGCCTTCAGAACCTTGAGTTGTGTTTACAAGGCAAACTAGGTCCATTGTTTCATGGGACTCCCGCCAAACTCTCTGTCTACCGTCGGTGCAGAACAAGGTGTACCGCAACGCGTCGGACCAAATGATATTTTTTCCAGTCTTCCAATGTCCAGTTACGGTGTTCCTGGCACCATTGTAGACGAACTTTCTTCGCAGAATTCAGTGGCTTCTGTATAGGCATGCGACTGCTAATACCGATCCTCTTCAATTCCCTGCGCATAGTTCGCTGAGATACTGGGTCAGGAACAGCCTTCATTGAATGCTTCGGTCAATTGCTGCACACAGGAAGTCGTTTCTCCGTACACGCCTTCTCAGACGACGGCGATCTCGTTCCTGACAGAGTGTCGTCATGCCACAATTAAGCCTCTTAGACACTTAATGTGGGTTATTTTTCCACTGATTAATCTGGCCATTTTAGCCCATTGTGTGCGAGTTATCTCACCTTTTGAGAAACCAGCTAGCTCTGTTGTTTTTAAAATCGTCGCTCCAGCCAGACGGGCACCCACAATAAGCCCTTTATCGAACTCCGAAAGATCCTTTGTTTTTCCCATTATGATTAACGCTACTGACGATTACTGACGAGCAGCAGTCTTAAATAGTTGCCTAGATCACGTGGTGATGCACGTGATTACGTATTTTGCATATGCGCTGAACAAGTGAGTTTACGTACATCTGAATAAAGGTTTCTAATTAACTGGCCAGTATGTGTAGTAAACAATATTGCTATTGGCCCTTGGCTACACATACTAAGACCAGTTTTATTTTTATGTTTTTTATATACATTTTTTATTTTATGTTATTATTTTTATTTCATTTTTCTTTAGCCTTTCTTGGATTTTGCATATATTTTGCTTATTTGCTATATAACTTGTCTTTGCAAAGTTACTATTAATGTAATGTATATATGTAAAAAGTCAAATTACGGCTGATAAATTTCAATTTCAGGTGATTGAAGTTTCAGTCACGATTCAAGTTACGGATCTCCGAATCTGACTCTCTTTTGACAGAACAAGTCTCGGTTCGTAATATGGGGCCACTAAGTGTATATTATTTTTAATTGCCTTACTATTAGCAAAGTCGCCATTTACTATTGACAGTCTTTTTCCTAGCATGATTTCAGAGCCCTTGTGGTCTTGGTGACCTGGCCATTTAGCCCATTGTGCGCAAAAGAGTGCCGCTCAGAGGTAAAATAACCCAATCTAGTAAGATTTCAAGAATTTCTTTTTAATCAGTGTTTCTTCATGGCAGTGAGTTTGGCAGATTTAAGTCCAAACTCTGCTAGAGTTTGGATTTTCATCTCTTATACTGCCCCAGATGAAGCAATGGCCAAGTGGTTATCTGCGGGGTAGAGGGTTGGGTTGTTTTACCTCTGAGCGGCACTTTTTTGCACACAATGGGCTAAAATGGCCAGATCACAACCACGAGGGCTCAGAGAATGTTAGGAGAAGGGTACCCACTGCACAACTATTACTCCAAGTCCCTACTGGTCTCTTCTGAGACAAATTTTATCTTCTACTTCAAGGCTTCTCATGCCAGCTCGTGTAGTGTCGGAAGATGGAATACGAGCTTTCTCCATGGGGGGCGGGTCCTTCGGGACCCGCCCCCCACCCCAATTATTGAGAGGTGCACAACTATTACGAGCCTCCCGTCAAGGCCATCCAGTGAGTTCTTTAACGTGCACAGGGTATGGCTCTCTGGTACGCCATTGCCACAGGTTAACGTCCATCTGACGGACACTGAGACACTGATGAGCCTTTCCAAGCCCATCAGTGTCTCCTAGCGGAGTAGAGGAAAATGGATTCAAATCCCAGATAAAGCATGGGTGATTTCTTTCTGATGTATATTATCTTTTTGCCGAGGTCTCGCAGGGCGAGGGTTAGCTCAGTCGGTAGCGCGCCAGACCCGCAATCTGTAGTTCACAGGTTCAAGTCCCAGCTGGGCCAGCATTGAGATTTATCTTCGAAAACTTCCCGCCCTGCCCACAGTTAGTAGGGGACACAGATGGGCTTGGAAAGGCCGCCGTCCGTCGTATGTAACGTTAAATCGTGGCCCCTTGTGTGGGAGAGCCATACCCTGTGCACGTTAAAGAACATGCTGAATGGCTTTGACGGGAGGCTACCATCTATCTCCTAACAGCTGTTCCAGTGGGTCCCATCCCCCAACCTTCTCTGAGCCTTCCGGGTCCTTGTGACCTGGCCTTTTAGACCATGATGTGCAAAAAAGTGCCGCTCAGAGGTAAAACAACCCAACGTGTGCCAGGCTCGTAATCTGATTTTAGCAGTTACGAGTCCCAACTGTGTTTGTGGTGATATTTATCTCCACTAACTCCCACTCTGTCCTCGTGGAGAAAAGGGACACCGATGAGCTTGTAAAAGCTGCCTTTCTTCGGATGGGACGTTAAACCGTAGAACCATGAGCGTGAGAGCCATACCTGTACATGCTAAAGAACTCACTGGATGTCCTTGACAAGTCGATCCCATCTGTCTCCTAACAATTGTCTAGTGCAGGGGTTCTCAACGTGGGGTATGCGTTAAAATTTTTGGGGGTACGCCGTGGGAGCTCAAAAGTCTTTAGATCTAGTAAGAAAGTCGCTAAGTTGGCAACACTGCTGTGCAAAAATGTCATTTTTTGTGTTCATTTATTTATGTAATTGTTGAATACAAAATGTAATGTGTGTGTGTGTATATATATATAAGTTTTATTTTATTCCCATTGTTATACTATAACTATAGTTTTATCTATCTATACAAGGGGTACGCCAGCTACATACACATTTCCAGGGGGTACGTGGAACATAAAAGGTTGAGAACCACTGATATATGTGTTTTATTTTATTCCCATTGTTATACTATAACTATAGTTTTATCTATCTATACAAGGGGTACGCCAGCTATATACACATTTCCAGGGGGTACGTGGAACATAAAAGGTTGAGAACCACTGGTCTAGTGGATCTATTTCCCCAACCTTCTCTGAGCCTTTGGAGTCGTGGTGATTGGTTGCACAAAACTGCCGCAAAAGTATAATATATTTTAATTTCAAACCATTTGTTATTTTCTGATTGGTAACTCTACTTTTCAAGAAAAGTAAATAAAAATACTTTAATACATGTTTTCTCAATTATATATCGAAAGAAAAATGAAATTGCGACCAGTGAAAAATCAGTTGCTAAGATAACTAGAGTAAATTCTGATCTGGTAAATGAGAATAAAATATTATGACAGCAGATTTGTGATTTGAAACAAGAAGTAAATGAGTTACACCAATACAGAAAAATAAATAATGTGGAAATAAGAGGCTTGCCAGAGACAGGTAATGAAAATACAGACATGTAAGTCATGAATATTATCACCGACAAATTGGCGAGTATGTTGCGAGTTTCGAAGGAAGATATTGTGCAAGCATACAGAGAGCCTACTTTTAAAAGTACAGGTATTAAACCAATTGTGATCCAACTACAAAATAGAAATATAAAAAATGGCTGGAAAATGCAAAAGCAATTGAAGAGCATCAGAGTTGTCTAGTTTGATGACCAATTAAGAGATTCTATTGTGTATGTGAATGACCATTTAATCCCATATAATAAGCAATTACTCTACTTTGCTAAGCAAAAGAAGTTAAGTGGAGAAATGAAATTTGTGTGGGTACGAGATGGAAATGTGAGATGGAGAGAGGTCATGCGGGTAAGAACGAAAGATGATTTTGATGTTCACAATGGTAGGAATAGATGAAGTAGAACTGAATGCTGTGGTTGTTTGTGAAAAATTGTAGAATTTGAATTCAGTTAAATATTTTTATAATAATGAATTGATATCTACTGATAAAGTTTCAAATTTGTATCATTTACACTGCTCAAAGTGGAAATCGCAACACTGCAAAGGAAGTAATACATACGCACGAAATTAACAGGATGGAAGCTATTAGGGTAGATGTGCAAACGATCAAAAAACGGAACGTGGGAACGCAACGTGCGTTTATTGCATATTCATCAGTACATAGTAGGCCAATCTCAGGTTGTTATACAAGCCTGTATACGTCTCGGCATTCCATCAATCATATGGTTAATGGCAAGGACGTAGCAAAGGACTATGGTTGGGAGGGGAAAAATCAAAACTTTTCCAATTCGTAATTCAAATTTTTGCCAACTGAGCAAACTTAATTAGATTTCCGCTCCGTGGGGGGGAAGGGGGGGGTTGAGTCAAGTTTCACGACTCCCCTGCATTTTGCCACTTAATTTCCAATTTTGCCAACTAACCGTAATTTGCCATTTTACTTAACTTCCAGTTTTGCCAACTAGCCATAATTTCACAGAAATCATTCTAATATTTACATATCGTCTGAATTGTAGCAAGTCAGTGTGGATTTTTCCTTGATTTGGCCAACTCTCCTTAATTTCACGAAACTAATCCCAATCTTTACATCTCTCTTAAAATTGCCAGATCACTTCAAACTCCTCAAGATTTTGCACAGTTTTCGCGATTTTAATCAACTATCCTGAATTTCACAAACCCAAGCCCAAATAACAACTCGCCCGTATTTTTTCTAAGTGGATTAGAATTTTGCCAACTGCCCTACATTTTGTTAAGTTGCCTGAATTTGTCCAACACTCCTTAATTTCACAAAACAAATCTCAATTTTCACAACTCGCCTATATTTTACCAAGTGGATTCGAATTTTGCCAATTCGCCGGACTTTTACAAAAACAATCGCAATTTTTACATCTTCCCTGAATTTGCCAAGCCGCTTCGAATTTTATCAACTCTCCTTAATTGTACAAGGCACAATTTTCACAACTCCCCTGTATTTTACCAAGTGGCTTCGAATTTTGCCAACTCCCCTAGATTTTGCCAAGAGTTCTTGGTTTTTCCGAATCTCCTTAATTTCACAAAACCAATCCCAATTTTTACAACTCACCTGTACTTTACCAAGTGGTTGGCAAAACTGGAAACCACTTGGTAAAATACAGGTGAGTTGTAAAAATTGGGATTGGTCAAAATCGAGAAAACTTGGCAAAATCTAGGGAAGTTGGCAAAACTGGAAACGTCCCTAGATTTTGCCAAGTTTTCCCGATTTTGTCAACTCTCCTTAATTTCACAAAAACAATCCCAATTTTTAAAAATCGCCCGTATTTTACCAGTGGATTCGAATTTTGCCAACTGCCCTAGATTTTGCCATCTCACCATAATTTTACAGAAAAAAATCCCAATTTTATACACCTGATTTTTGCAAAGCCACTCTGAATTTTACGAACTCCCCCAAGATTTGCCAATTCTCTTAGATTTTGCTAACTCGCCATAATTTTACAGAAAAAATCCAAATTTTCACATCTCACCAGAATTTTTCCAACTCCTCACGATTTTGCCAAGTCATTTACACTGCTCAAAGAAATCCGAATTTTGCTAACTGTCCCTAGATTTTGCCAACTCCCTAAGTTTTGTCAACTTGCCATAATTTTACAGAAAAAATCCAAATTTTCACATCTCACCTGAATTTTGCTAACTGTCCCTAGATTTGCCAACTCCCTAAGTTTTGCCAACTCGCCATAAGTTTACAGAAAAAAATCCTAATTTTCACATCTCACCTGAATTTTGCCAACTCCCCAAGATTTTACCAAGTCACTCCGAGTTTTGCTAAGTTGTCCCGATTTTGCCAACTCACTTGTATTTTACTAGGTGGCTTCGAATTTTGCCACCTGCTCTAAATTTTGCCGTCTCTCCATTTTCCAAACTGCCTTAGATTTGCCAAGTTGCCTCGATTCTGACAACTCCCCTTAATTTTCCAAAAAAAAAATTACAAATTTTCACAACTCACCTAGATTTCCCGAAGTCGCTTCGAATTTTGCACAACTCCGAGTTACTTTGGGGGGGGGGGAGCCTCCTCCCATCCCCCATGACTACGCCCCTGGTTAATGGTGTCCTAAGGTATGGTGTTCCAAAGAGCATCCAATTGGTCACATTGGATGGTACCGTGGTCACCAACTGTACCAGGTTAGCCGCCGGAGAAAATTGGCGAATGCGGTGACCAATAAGGTCCCATACATGCTCAGTTTGTTAAAATTAATGTAAAAATGCAAGATTTTGAGTTTTTGATGTTCTAACGTAACCTTAGATAGATAGATAGATAGATAGATAGATATATACTTGATTTATAGAGCCCAAGATGGATCAGTTGATACATTTTTGGTAGAGCTGAAAATTATTTCAGATTCCTTGAAATATAAAAATATTATATTGTTAGATGACATAAAACTGGACTTATATAAAAATGATAGTTTGGTAGAGATACAATATATAGAAGGTATTTAAGATGACCTTCTGGATATATTCTAGATATAGTGGTTGTGTGGGGAGTTGGATAGGGGAACCACTGAACAACTGTTAGGAAACAGGTTGAAGCTTCTTTTCAATGCCATCCAGCGTGTTCTTTAACAGCACAGGGTATGCCTCTCTTGTACAAGGGAGCCACGACTTAATGTCTCATCCGAAGGACGGTGGCCTCTTCAAGCCCATTGGTGTCTCCTTTCTCACCGAGAGCCGAGTTCGGGATGGCGGAGATAAATCTCAACGTTAGCGCAGTTGACAGTCGAACCTGTGACGTTAGTATAGTTGAGACTCAAACTCGTGATGTTAGTACAATTTAGACTCGAACTTGTGACGTTAGCTAAGTTGAAATCGGAACATGGGACATTGGCATAGTTGAAATTCGAACGCACTCAGAGTTGAACTGGAATTAAGAATGGAACTTTGTTAGAAACATTCGATGACAGCTTAATCAATCTGGTTACTGTTGAGTACCAGTGTTAACCGATCAATATGTGCTACGTCACATCCTTCAGTGCACGACAACAGGAAATGGCATGAACTTTGCCGGAAACACCAGAATAATTCACAGAACTACTTAAACAATTATATTTCATTCCACGTGTCTGTGGGTTAAAAAAGGGTGATTTTTATAACTTCAGACTTCAAATAATCTTCATATACATTCAGGCATTATGGCAGTTTCTTCATAACATTCATATACATCAAGGCAGTTTCTGGAGAATTTCATTAATTGGAACAGAGTGGATAAATCTACTATATATTTCAGATAATTTATCTATCTCGTTGATCAAGAACTCCTCTTACATGGTAAGAGATGTATACTGTATACATATTCCTCACATTGTAACTTTAAGCAACGTAAAGGTTTGGCTTTGAAAAACTAAAATTTGTTTCCCCCTTAAAATACTGAGTAGGAACTGCTCCTAAATGGCAAGAGTTAAGACAACCAAATTTGATAAACAATTTCCTTTGTTCATAACTTAAAGCAACGTAAACGTTTAATCCTGTGCTTCCCCCTACCTCTGGGGAAGAGTGTTTTTTTCCCCACCAGGCTCTGATACAACTTGCCCCACATATCTGCAGCCTCCATATAAACAACTACCCCTTCCTCCATCCTACCCATTTTTTTTACCTTCAATTATTTTTCGCTATATTCACTAAGAACAAGTATTTCATCAGAAATAATATTTTATACAAAAAAAATATTATCTCTAGCTCGAATTGAATCCGATTTTGAGCTTAAGACAGCCGGAGAAGAAATTCGCTTTCATCCCTCAAATTTTGGAGGCCAATGTTCTAGTATATGCAAATGTTTTAAAATGATAGAAGCAAACAAAATATTTAAAAAGTAACAAAATATTTAAAAAATATCTCTTAATTTATAAAGTTCAGTTGAAGTAGTAGTGCAGAACTACATTGCAATACTGCAAGAGGAACACAGCGTTCATATCAGAGTAGTGTAAAATAGTATGCATGCGTAAAAGTTGCGCAGAAAGCACATTAATATTATAAACTGTAGTATACTTATACTACAGTTTGTACTTATAACGTATCCAGTTAATACTTATAACGTATCCAGTAATTTTTCTATCGTGTTGTCTTTAAATTTTGTTGTTTCCTTCAGTCTGACTGACCTTATGAATACCTATATTACACCAGCCCTTATGAAACTGTAGTCCACCGGGCTTCACCCAGTAAGCTTTAAGGTCAGTCCGCCCCTGCCTCACTCTGGACGATTTGGTTGATTTTCCTCTGAGCGGTACTTATTTTTGCACACATAGGCTAAAGGACCAAATCACGATGGCCCCAAGAGCTCAGAGAAGGTTGGAGGAAGGGGACCCACTGGACAGCTGTTATGAGACGGATGGAGCCTACATGCAAGCACATACAGTATGTTCTTTAACGTGCACAGAATATGGCTCTCCTGCATGGGGAGGGGTACAGCTTTACAACGCGTCCGACGGACGGCGGCCTTTCCAAAAATTGCAAGAGAGTGGGAAGGGATTTCTATTAAATGGTAAAAATTACGATCACAAAATTCGTTATACAGCTTCCTCGCATAGCAAGTTACAAATGCGTAAGATCCCATCTCCCAACTTTTTTTTCTCTCCCCCCAAAAAACAAGTATACTGCTGTCGTGAGCCAACTCCAGCTATGTCGTGGAGAGGGCAGACTTTAGAGCAAATGAAAAAGGAGAGCAAGGGGAGAAAAGGGTGTTGTGTAATTCAGGAATTACACAAAACCTTTTTTCCCCTTGCCCTCCTTTTTCATTTGCCAAAGATCAAGCATTTTGCTCAAGCTAAATGCTGAAGTCAGCATTTAGATGAGCGCCAGTTCGTAGCCAGAATAAGATCCGTTGGTGAGTTTAGTTCTTCCTTATAAATGATTGATCCAAATACTTTGTTTCTGGTCTGAGACAAAAATTAAAAACAAAAAACATTCACATGCATAAAGTATTTCACTGACTCAAATCTTTATTATTTTCACAGTCAGTTTAATTCTCTTACCACTAATGCGAGCAAAGACGAGGCATAATGACAAATTCTAGCTCAGTGCGGTTTAGGCCAATTGTGGCAGAAAGTTCTCATTTAAGTAGCAATAAAAGGGAGAGGGACCAAAACAGTCCTAGAGTGTGCATACCTCTTTCTCCAATTCCATGAGGGAAGAAAAGGGTCCTAGTACAACTCGTGCCTTTCCAACGCCACCTAGAGAGAAGGCCAAGGCGCTTGTCCAAAGACGTCACTGGAGTGAGAACAGCGAGCAACTCTCTAACATTGTAATCGCTGTCTCGCTTCATATATTACTAAATTTTGAATAATAATATTTTTTGTTATGAATTATACTACAAATAGTTTAAAAGTTTATATATAGTATATTTTTATGTGATTTATTTGAGGGATTCACTTTTTTCCAAAATAGCTTATAATAACTATATCTAATTATGCGTAACTTTTAGCTAGTTTTCAAAGAAAAAAAAAACGAACAAATGTTTTCCCTTTATTATCTGTCTCTACACATTCAATATTCTTATAATTCCAGATATTATTTTTGGTTTGGATGGGTATGTTTCTCAGTTGGTCAAAGTTTACATTGTCCGTAATGATTTCACCATTTAACCTTAGAGTAATAATTTGAGTTTTTTTTGTTTCAAGTGAAATGAAAAGCCTTTATTTAATAACATAATACAGTATTAACATTCATATTTCCATAATCATCCATTAGTTGAATTTACACTGTTAGAATATGATAGAAGCAGAATGTAAAAACTATCTTCTTGAAAACGGACATCCCCATATTCACTAGAGACAATATATTTTCATAGTTTTATTAGTGTATGACACTTAAGAAAACACGACTGCTCTCACAAAACCAATTGTAATTATTAAAGTTAAAAAATTGCGCAATTTACAACCGCAGTCCAAGGCAAATTTAAAGATACAAGTATACATCATTGCAATAAGTTCTTTTTATCTACAACCCTTCTGAAATAGAGTTTACCAAAATTTTAGCATTGAAACCCTTTTGTGAAGTACATTAGTAGCCAAAGTTTTACACAACCCCGTAATGATCAGCCAAAATCATGTAATTTAAATATAACAAATTTTAATTGCAATCATTTACTTGAAATCCAGCTAGAAAATATATTCCAAAAGAAAAACAGTATTGATCCATACATTATTTTTCAACATAATATAGATACTGGGTATTTATTCATTTTTTTATAGATAAAAGGCACAGTAATATTTTTCTGTAACTTGTTTTCTAAATTACAATCTATTGCTTGAAATTTTAAACAAATATATCAGTGGTAATAATTATCAATATACAGCATTTTAGACATGATCAATGATTTCGGGTTTCAATGCCAAAAATGATACAGACATGAAACTCAGAAGGACAATTAACCAAAATAGTAGCTCTAAATCAGACCCGTCTAACACAATCTTCGTGAAGAGCAACAAAGAGAAAAAATTATATTCTTAAAGAGCCGCAGGAAAAATTTTCTACTTAAAAACGAAAACACACATATAAACAACTAATAAGCAAAGAATTGGGGGAAAAAAACTCTATTTTTAAGGAACAAAGAAAATATCTTACTTAAAAAACAAAAAATATATGTTTTTAATGAGTGGTATAAATTGAAATATTCCCTTATGATTGGCCAAAACATTGGAAGAAATGAGCCCAACTCAGTGTATTGATTATTTGCTTTATTAACCGCAAGTTTCTTTCCAATGAGCTGCGGATTGGATGAGCTGCTCTGAATAATCGAATTCTAAAAGATCAACTTTTTGCAGAGCATTAAGAAACGCAAAACATTAACTTGCTATACCTTAAGAAATTACTAACTTTAACTAGAGACCATAAGACCGTTTAAGCGGGAAATTAAGTAAAATTGAGAATGTCTTTTTATAAATCACAATATCATTACTAAATTTAAATTTTTGGGCTTGAAGAAAGAAAATGTTCAGTTGGACAGAAACATGACATATTTTGTCAAAAATGTACAACGTCGAATCACGCGCTCACGATTTATACTATTTTTGTCTTGATCGCCTAGTAATCACGTCACCAAGAAAGTAGACGTGAGCAGAGAAGGCGTCACCAAGAAAGTAGAGAGAAGGCTACACCAAGAAAGTAGCCTTCTCTCTAGGTGGCGTTAGCCTTTCACGCTCCCTTGCACCGAATCCTCTGTTAAACCGATGGTTACGGTTTAGCTGGCAGACGTTTCATCAGTTCCTTCCATTGTGAGATCAAGAGTTGCTTGGACCCCAAGGTTGCTTGGCTATGCTCTGGTGCTCAGCAAAACGCGGAAGCGACTTTCTAGAGAGCGTCTTGGCTCTTCAACTATGTGAACGCCAATCTCAGGTTGACATCAGGAGAACAAAGCCTACTTAAGCAATCAGATGAGAAGACACAAGAATGTCCGAATAGTCCCACATCGGCTATCTGCATACAGCTTGGGGTCAGTTGGGTGGTTTTACCTCTGAGCGGCACTTTTTTGCACACCATGGGCTAAATGGCCAGGTCACATGGACCCCAAAGGCTCAGAGAAGGTTGGGGGAGGGGACCAACTGGAACAGCTGTTGGGAGACAGATGGTAGCCTCCCGTCAAGGCCATCCAGCGTGTTCTTTAACGTGCACAAGGGTATGGCTCTCCCGCACACGGGACCACGGCTTAACGTCCCATCCGACGGAAGGCGGCCTATTTCAAGCCCATCGGTGTCCCCTACTGACCGTGGGCAGGGCGGGGAATTTAGCGGACATAAATCACAACGCTGACCCAGCTGGGACTCGAACCTGGGAACTACAGATTACGAGTCTGGCACGCTATCGACTGAGCTACCCCCGCCCCGCTTGGGGTCAGAGTGAGCAGAGATCGTAGAGGTTGGTCATTGGCCATTTCGTACCTTTTTTGGTAGCCAGCTGGGTTACATCAGCCAAGTCTTAGTGTCGCTTTTCTGGGAAACTGTTCACGTATAGTTCAGGCCTTCGAGCTTGTTCAGGAAGAGATATAGCCTGGAGGGGCATCTTCGGTGGGCACGAGAACAGAAGAAAGGCGAAGAACAAAGTATCCTAACTTAAAGCAACGCATGTGTTTTCACTCATATTATCTCCCTATGAAAAACCTCACAATTAAAACCCCCTATAAAAAAGCCCCATAAAATAAAAAATAAAAATTTTTTGGCAGGAATGGAATGCGTAAATGACCTGAAATTACAGCTTCTGACAACTGGATTATTAAGGATTACCTCAAATTACGTCCCGTTCTTTCTCATTTCCTTTCTAAAACGTGGGAAATAAATTTTACGGAGTTGATTGTAACTATTTGTATGCCAAATGAAAGCTTGCGATATCGGAAATATCATCTACTAAACCTTTAGTGAGTTAGTTGGAATAATAATACGAGCAACGCCGAGTAAATTGATAGTACTTTACATTAGTGGTTGAAATTGTTAAGCACTGTCACAGGAATCAACACTTAATACTCGCAGTTATTGGTGAGTAGTTTGTTCCCACTCCAGCCCCCCTTTGTACAGTGATTTCCCCTTATGACGTCACCGACCACGTTCCTTATTAATATTCATAATTAATAATTAATAATTCATAATTAAAAATTAATTAACCCCCTCTTTATTCAAAAACTTCCCTATTTAAAAATTACCCCCTCTATTAAAAGCCCGTGGCGCCATCTAGTGTATATGATGAGTACTATTTTAGAAAAAAAAACCAAATTTAACTGTAATTTTTCCAAATTTTGACTCCCCCTCATTAAAAAAACCCTTATCAAAATTCCTCCCCCTTTATTAGAAACCTGTGGCGCCCTCTAGTGTATATAATGAGTACTATTTTTACGAAAAGCCCTCTATTTTAATCGAAAATTTCCCAATTTTTGACTCCTCCTCATTAAAAAAACCCTTATCAAAATTCCTCCCCCTTTATTAAAAACCCGTGGCGCCATCTAGTGTATATGATCAGTACTATTTTTAGAAAAACAATCAATTTTAACTGTAATTTTTGCAATTTTTGACTCCCTCTCATTAAAAAACACCCTTATCAAAATTCTGCCTCCTTTATTAAAAAATTCCTCCCCCTCTTTATTAAACTCACCCCTTATTACAAATCTCCGAATAAGGCCCAGGGTTTCTACCAACTAAATTTTGTGTGGCAACGATCAGAATGGCTGATGCAATCCTCAAAATAATTACAAAACTTTCGGTGGCAACACCTCGCTGAATGGGTGAGACAATCTATGGAAGGGGACACCGTGCCTGTAATTCAACTTTATTCAAATATCGTCAGATGCTCTGTGTGGACACTGATGCATGCATTGCAGGTGCCACTGTGCTGGATTGCTGTAGATGTCGCACAGGGGCCGAAGGTTGGTTGCCGACAGATAAGGCAATCTTTTCGTGGTGTGGTACGTCTTTGGAGACCTGAGCCATGGCGACGTGAAGCAGTGCCTGTCCTCGTCCACTGCTACAAACAACGTGCTACAGTACTCCTAGTATGACCAAGATGGTTGGCTATATGACTGACAGACCAACCGACCTCAGGCATCCTCATGTAAGCTCAGCTCATACGGGCCTAGCTGCTGATAATGCACTCACATTCATTGCCTTAACATGACTGAAACACACATGAACTGTTTCACTTCCGATGATTTTACCTGCTGTCTGCTACGGTGGCAGTTATACTTACTGTGATCTCGGGACCAACAGAGCCGCCTCTATTTTTGGTTCCATCTGACGCTATGCTGTCCTCACTGGAATTATTTGCATAGGACCTCCGGTACTATATGTAGTAATGATATGGTGTCACTGCATTCATCCTTTATGGGTGCTGCAATTTTTGTGTCCATGAGTGCACATATTGGTGCAGTTCACTGTCTGATTATGAACCGATGACTTCCACGGTTATGTTAATTTATAACTAGATTGCTTAAAATTTATCACACAACGTTAAGGCCATGTAACTAAACACGTATTTCGATATTTACAGCTTTTCATCTTCCCTAACTTTCCAAATACATTACTGCTCAATTTCTAATTTCACTTCATTTCAAATTACCCATGGTACCAAGAATCGCATCAAAAATTAAAGTCTATACCTGAAATAGAACCCAAATTCGAACCTGAAAATACTTTTACAAAATATGTATTCGCCAGCTAGTAAGCAGCCGTAACAATTGAAGAATATTTCAAGTTAGTCTGGTAGCTAAGAAAGACTCTTACATTGGTGAAAGGAGCAATCTGGTCCGTCGTCCTTATGGTATCGATAAGTTTGGAAAACACTTAAGGGAATTTCACACTCCTGTTTAACTTATTTACATATTATCTCTTGTATAATATTTCTGTCCAGTTCTATCCAAAATGCTGTCAAACAGAAGTTTAGGGTTTTACCTCTGAGCGGCACTTTTCTGCACACAATGGCCAGGTCACAAAGACCTCAAAGGCTTAGTTAGAGAAGGTTGGTGAGGAGAATCCATTGGAGAGCTGTTAAGAGATAAGCGGAAACCTCTTGCCAAGGCCATCCAATGTGTTTCTTTAACCTGTAGCAGGTAGGTTCTCTTGCACACTGAAACACAGCTTAACGTCTCATCCAACAGGCGGTGGATTTTCGAAGCCTAATTACGTAGAGCTCAAGGTGAATATAAAAATCGTAATGTGATTAAGAAATGTTCAAAATGTAATAAAGAAAGGTGAAACATTTTAGTAGAGTAAAATATACAATGTTGAAGTTTTTACTTAAAATAGTAAATTAGTATAATGAATGCAACAAGAAATAATTTTATTAAGATTAGCGGATGAAGACAGAAAGATGTAAAATATTATTTCAATGTATTATTCTCTCCTGCAGATAAGCTGCTTAGCTATGGCATCTGTAAGCAGAAGTGATTTATTTATAATTATTTAAATAAATAAATGCCCATCAGCTCCTCTTCATCACCGAGGGCTGGGCTTAGAAGAAATAAAACTCAACTCTGGAACAAGTGGAACTCAAGCCTAGGAACTGCAGATTATGAGCCTAGTACACTAGCGACTGAGCCAACTCCCGTTCCACAGAAGTTTGAATTCATCAAATGATACAGAAGCAGTAAAAATAACACGAGGCCTTATTACTGTCACACCTGATCTGAACTGGATAATCATCATTTTCTGACTTGATACTTTGGCATTTACAATCTGTATCTAATCTCTAAGTCATTCATTTTTCACATCACTCGATTAAACTTTGAGCAGATATCAGAATTGAAGGCCAAATAAGAAAATGAAATTCAGTTTGAGGTTGCACTCAGTGGGTCACCTTATTTTATTAACAACCGGTGTTCTTTAGTTGAAATTTTTATTTTACTATTGTTACGGAAATGTATTTTAGGAACTAGGATTCTAAGAGTCAGTACAAAAAGGCGCAACCATAATAGATTTATTTCTATACGTATATTTCCTTCATTATTAATAACTGTTTTTTCCCTATATCTTTTCACTGCTTCTGCGATCAAAAGTATTTTTAACAACTGGTTCGACTGAATTGCTGCGAACCAGCTGCGTGATACTACTGGCTACACAGTATCCAAATGAGAGCTAGCCACGAAGTTAAACCTTCCGTAATAAGTACTATAGCATTGATATCAGAGACTATAAGTTCTGAGTTCTGAATAAGACTAATGATCTGTTACTATGGTAGCCACTGAGTGCATATGAAACAGAAAATGTGAAAAACAATATCGAATAAATTTTAAATAAATTTTAAATAATAACGGCCAATTCGGTCTGTAGCTTGTCACATTCGTGGAGACTACACATTTATTTTTTTCTACAGTTACAGAAAAAAAAAGCTTCATTTAGCTCGCTTTCAGAAAAAAACGGGCAAATGTTTTCATATTGTTTTCTGTCCGTTTTATCTGGCTCTAGATATTTAACTTTTTTGCCTTTCAGAGATGAAAATTCTTTTTGATTTGGATATTGATGAAATGTTATGATTCGCACTTTTCGAATCTTCCAATAGCACCCTCTATCGGTAGAAATTTTCTAAAAATGCAAAAAGGAAAACGAATATTGACAAAGATTTATTCATTGTAGAAATTTAAAATTTTGGTGGTAGAGGATGAGGAGAAGAAATTTATACTGGCAGCAATGATTTGCCGTTTGCCACCAAGGAAAACGCAACTTTTTTGTTTTAAAGATAAATGAGAAATTTTTTTCCTGTACAGATACTAATAAAATATCACTATTTCTATTTTCCCAATCATTCATTAGTTTAAATTTCTACTGTTAGAGCATTAAAGGTGGAAAATGAAAAACTCCCTGAAAATGAGCACCCCATATTTTGCCTGAGGCAATGATATGTTTGTGATTCTTCCAGTTTAAATTCATAAGATACGAAACGCCATTTTGAACGCCACTGAGTGCAAAGGCCATAAGTGTAGATCTAAGCGCAAACCGGAAACAGCCCCTCACGTACCTTTTACTTCCGGCTTCCTCGTCGTCACTGAACTGGTCGTTCTTCCGGTTGATGGCGTAATTGGTGAGATGCATGCACAGCTCTTCCTAGGGGAGAAGAGAGAACAGGAACTCATTTGCAAATTACCAGAACGTTATCACTTTAACATCAACTCTTATTCCATCAGCTAAACTTCAGCACACGAAATGAGCGAGGACTGAAAACTGAAAACAAAATGTGCATTAATAGTAATAATTCCTCGTAGCTAGAGGTAACTGGGAGAGAATTACATGATGGCGCTGGCCAGGGCCGGTGAGACAGTAAATATGATACTGGGTGAAACGAAATTTCGCTGCCCCCCCCCTCCCCCCATGCTTTTTTTTTAAATTATAAAAAAATTTAGTTGTTCTCATATTATAAAACTTTAATCTACAGAGCTTGGACAAAGCGAAGGCACAAAGAGCAGTAGTACGCAATTATATGTCTTTGCTTTGAATTTTCCAGAATTCTTTTTACTTTTATGTTTACATCCATGAAAATAGGTAATTCCAGATATTTTGTAACACTTTTGTTACCAAATGGTGCAAATTAAAACAATAAATATTACACATAGCATGATATATAGTTTTCAATAAGTAATTGAATTTAAAATTCAAATTATTAATATTCAAACATTTTTCTTCCTTACTTTTTTTACTCTAGGAGTGATCAGGGAATGATACAAAATTATCAAACGTATTGAGATACTTACATGCTGTGTGAATGGAAAGCTTTATTGAAGGTTCCTTAACCATGAAATAAAGCTTTTTTTCAGCAAAACGTTACAATAAATTGAAAATATTTACCAAATCATAATTATTTACTATTTAAAGGGTTCTGGTTGCTGAAACTTTGAACAATAGTGTTGCTACCGTAAGAATTTACTTCAAAAGTTATAAATCGTTTGCCAAAATTAAAACCCCGTTTATAACGAATTTGAAGGGACAGCCAAATAATTTCGATATATCCATAAATTCGTTACAAGAAATATTAATTGGAAAGTTGTCTAAAAAGTTATATATATACTATGAAGTTGCCCAACTAACAAAAACTGAAACTGTAAATATAATAAGACTACTTAAACACAAATAATAAAAACTAGTTACGTACTTTTAAGTAAGCCATGCATCTAATTAACGCTGCTTTTGTTTCGTTCGAAGTAGTGGAAAATGTCGAGCTCTGACACATAGAGAATTAATGGGGAAAAACAGCTATTCAACATCCGGGTATAAAGCTGATTTAATATTTTTTCCTGAAGCAACCCTCTCTCGATAAAGAACCGAAATATTTGTTCTTTATTATTTGAATTATAGATAACGAACTTGGTGGAATTCCATACACCTTGGTAAGATATCTTTCATCTGGTTTTCCTGAAATGTTTTATGACTTCACCTTTGTGCCACATTAAGAATTTTACGTTTTTCGGACTAAATTGTATAGCAGCTCACCATCAGACGGAACACTTGGTTAAGAACGAAAATCAGAATTCCCGAAAGATAAAACGAACAAGAAATGACTTGTGATTCATTATTTTCTTGCCCTACCTCTTCACAATGAAATTCCTAAAGTATGTTTGTCCCCTTACTCCTAGCTATTCACCGATCACCTAGTAAAACATCCTAGTTGTGTGACAATCAGTAGACTGACAAATTTGATTGTTTCATTTTCTCTGGTTGCCCTTAGTATGTTATATTTCTCTGGTTGCCCTTTTAATGAAATGTTTCTGAATGTCACTGAAGATCAACCTAACACTTAGTGTGTTAAGTAAACCTTGAGTGACTCAGTTTGAAATCTTAACGACCCCCTCTTAGGTCGGTAAACATGTTCCCTTACCTATGGAATGTGACAGAAACTCCCAACTCCGAACTCGAAACTCCTTGAAAAGTACATCACTGCAAAATCTTTTTTTTTTTTTAGGGGGGGGGGGGAGAAGCTGGAAAATATTTCAATGGTCACTGATGCTCTGACTAAAGGATCCTTAACGAAAAAAATTCTTTAACATCCGTAAAGAACGGAAAAAGTATTCGTAATAAAAATTCCGTACAACATAGCTTGAAGCGGAACGAACAACTACCCAAAGGGAAATGGAAGAAAAAATTCTCAGAGAGGGGAATGGAAACCAAGTTTCAACAAATGGAAAGGGAATGTACTCTGCTTCGTTATAGCAGCAATTTCGTTATAACCGACTTCGTTATAAATGGGTTTGACTGTATTTTAAAAAATTTTCTGAATTAGGCTTTTCAGTTTGCATAAATGTTTTCCAACAATTTTTCTAATTTTCATCAAAGTTTTTGTAGTTTCCACCAATTGTTTTTCCTTTAATTCCTTTAATTTTTATCAAGGCTTTCGCAGTTTCCACCAATTTTGAAAGTGTTTAAGGCGATCTAGCCACCGCTGTCAAATATTTCATTTTCAATAGCTATAAAAGGAATATGGTTTAAAATTGATATTTGGATAAATTTGAATGTGATATATAATTTATCCTCCTTTTTCATTTCTATGTAAAAAAGAAGCTTATTGGCAAAGTTAAAGAGCTTTTAATGTGGCTCACTATCCACAAAATTATGGAAGTATTCCAATACGTTTGGTAACGGTATATTCTCATAATCCGCATTCTTTTAAAACTTCACTTTCGACCGTCAGGACAGAGAGTGCTTTAAAGAGAGCAATCGCTCTTTTTACAATAGATATTTGCAACTACTTTATTACCGACATAATTTTGTGTTATATATAAACAAATCGTAAGACATAAATGAGGGCGGACTATTATGTTGTTGCTCCTAGACAAGTACCTTACCAAACTTGCGTGTTCACTATAAATATATATATTTTAAATGCATATCTAATAAACGATATGTGAGCCTTAGACGCCCCCTGTGCCGTGGCACCCGGGCGATCACCCCACTCCTTGCACCGGCCGAGTATCGTTTTTGATAGGAGTTGCGACGCGAGTTTTAGACCCATTAAAAGCATTAACCAGATTTTTTTCCAGTTTTATTTTGTTTTGCATTAATCACAAGGTTTTTGGTTGTTTAGTCTGTGCAATGGACAAGAAATTCGAGCAACTGTTCAGTGAAGATGTATAATGTTTTCAATATGTATGAAACATTGTACCTTTGAATATAACGAATCGCACACTACTAACAAATTTACCCGGTGTTGTTCGGGTCTGAAACTTTCTAAAGTATATAATAAACGGCCTTTCCCACGTGACAAACTTTCATTGACATAAAATTCATTATGATCTCCTATGGCAAAACAATTTTCTTCCCCACTTTTGGGAGAGGTCTGAAACCCTCTAAAGTATATAATAGATGGCACTTAAGCACGTCGCAATATGGCACTCAAGCACGTCGCTTTCATTTGGCATAAAACTCATTACGATGGTTTCGTCCCACTCACCCCTTCGCTATTCCCGTGGTAAAAGTTTAACCCACCCCCCATCTTCTAGGGGAGGTCTGAAACTCTCTAACGTATATAGCAGATGGCACTCCCTACTTCACTAGTTTTCCTTTGACATAAAACCCATTACAATCAATTCGTCGTCTCCCACCCCCCTCGGTATAATTTTTATCCTCTTCTTCAGGGGAAGTCTGAAACTCTCTAAAGTTGTGATAGATGACATTCTCCAAGTGATTTTGAATAACTGCGAATGCTAAGTCTATGAGTGACACCGTTTTTTAACCGCTAATGTTAAGTATATGGGGATTTCGAGAAATTCAAACCCGCCTACTCCAGTTTTGCTTGACCCAAGCGGGTTTGAACTAGGCTATGCTCATTCCTTGGGTGAAAGTAACATTCATGCAAAATTTGTGTATCTAACTTTTCTGGTGCCGAGTGCATAAGGGACAGACGCATAAATGCACAAACTTTCTTCTTTATATATTAGATATTACAAAATCTTTCCGGACACTTAGATGTTACGTGAATGGAAATCATATTCGGAACTACCTTTAAAAATAAACTTTTTACAGAAAAATGTAACAGGAGACAAAGAGATTTCACTCAAATCTTCCTAAATCTTGACTTTTCAACAATATCCGTGTGATACTTAAAGAGTTATTAAAAGTTATTTTAAAGAGTTATTATTAAAGCGTCACTGATCATAACTATTTATTTCAAAAGCCCACTGAAATACAAATTATCGAGAAATTGTTACAAAAAACCGCTTACTAAAATATTTTAGTAAGCAATTTTAGTTGTTGTCTATGTTTGGAACGAATATAAGAGCAGCGTTTGCTATTAAATGTTTCCAACTTAACAACTTCGCAAATATTAAAGAACACTGTTGAAAATCAAAATCTGGAACGATTTCAGTGATATCTTCTTTTTATCTCCTGTGGCATTTCTCCGTAAAAAGTTTATTTTCAAAGTAAGGGAGTTTTGAATGTAACTTTCCATTCACATCACATGGAAGTGCCCAGAAACGTTTTGTAATCTAATGTATATTTAATAACTCCCATTTTTCTAGTAAAAAAAAATGTTTCAAATTCCCATTTCGAATTTAAATGCCCTGATAATTGTTACTAATGTAGGCTAATCTTGACGAATTTAAGAGAAACGCTGCAAACAATTGCCTTTTCTCCTATCTTTATGAAAAATGCTATGTCACGAATGGAAGAATTTTTCATGAAAAAAAAGGGGGGAGTGGGGCAAATTAACCCAAAGTTTCGAGGTTTGCATTTAACGTAGTTCCGCTCTTCGCTAATTCTCTGCAAGCAGTAGTAATCCTGCTAACATCACTAAAAAGAGGAGCTGGCTCAGTCGGTAGCGCGCCAGGCTCGTAATCTAGATTCCCAGGTTCGAGCCCCAGCTGGGTCAGCGTTGAGATTTATCTCCGTAAAAATTTCCCGCCCTGCTCCCGGTCAGTAGGTGACACCGATGGACTTGGAAAGGCCGCTCTCCGTCGGATGGGACGTTAATCCGTGGCCTTTTTTTGCACACCATGGGCTAAATGGCCAGGTCACATGGACCCCGAAGGCTCAGAGAAGGTTGGGGGAGGGGACACACTGGAACAGCTATTGGGAGACAGATGGTAGCCTCCCGTCAAGGCCATCCAGCGTGTTCTTTAACGTGCACAGTGTATGGCATTCCCGCACACGGTGACACGGATTAACGTATCAGCTGACGGACGGCGGCCTTTCTAAGCCCATCGGTGTCCCGTACTGACCGTGGGCAGGGCGGGGAATTTTCGCGGAGATAAATTTCAACGCTGACCCAGCTGGGACTCGAACCTGGGGGTAGACTACAGATTATGAGCCTGGATCGCTATCAACTGAGCCACCCCCACCCCGTCCAGTTCAAGGATTTGGAAATACAGGTGCTAGAACAGCGATTCGATTTAATTTCAGCAATGCTTTTGATAACTGCTTCCCTTTTTCGAAACGTTCTGCTTCTCCACTGATACCCAAAATACCGTAGGTTGCTCGGGAAAAAAGCCGCTAACCCTCAACCTGCCTTCTATCAGAAAGAGAACACCGATGGGCTTGGAAAGGCTACCGTCCATCGCATGGGATGTTAAACCGTGGCGCCATGTGCAGGAGAGACATATCCTTTGCACTTTAAAGAACACGCTGGATGGCCAGGAAGTTCCCATCTGTCTTCTAACAGCTGTCCAGTGAATATTCTCCCACCCTTTTCTGAGCCCTCAGGGTCCTGGTGACCTGGCCTGTTGTGTATCAAAAATGCCATTCAGAGGTGAAACAATCCAGCCCAACTCGGAGGAAAAAAAGTACATTTTAGAAACAAAAAGTACAAGGAATTCGGGGATGCTGGGTAATATTTTATGTTTTAGACTAGTTGCTTGAAAGAGTGTTTCTGAATAAAATTGAACTAAGAATTGAAAATGTCAATAAATAATGCATAATATCACATAAATACGGATAATCTATAAGGAAGTGTGAGTATACCTGCATTATAGCTTATAATCTGAGATACAGAGGCAACTGAAAGCAAACTTGCAACAATTTTTAAAAAAGCCTTTCATCCCAAGCAATGGCGGTTACTTTGACTAGTAAAAAATGAAAATAAATCTTTTTTGTACTAAACCTTGTAAATTTTTGTTCTACGCTTAGTCCTTTTCGACCCCTCTATACCGACTAGTTCTTTATTCAGACCTCTGCACCGTCCCAACGACAACTTTGGGAAATCCTGATTTCGCGTTAATGACACCATAACATGAAACAATAGCGTCACTTAGGTTAATAACATTGTTTAATGTTGATTAATAATAACATTACGTATTTTAAGCTAAAATATCGTTTAATGTTGATTAATGATGTAGTTAAGTTAATAATATCGTTTAGCATGAAATAATATTAGTGCTATTGAATAGCATCATTAAGCGCAATGGTTTCCCAACTTTTTATAATGGCGCCACCTCATTTTCGTAGGGATTTCATCGCGTCTGCTTTCGGTATTATCGGGCGCTTACAAATATATGTGCAGTTGCAAGAAATGTCAATTGTTGAGACACGGAGAGAAGACATAAACAACTCATTGCACGTGCAGAGTTTAGAGTGGTATTTCAATGCCGTCTTACAAGATGGGAATTCTTCATGAGAGAAAGTTCGTGCTTTCGTTTTAATAAAAACAGTGTTTTGTATATATTTGGAGCATTTTAGCTTTTAGTAAAATATAAGAAAACAAAAGGTTTAGTTTTATTTCTGCATTACGCCCCTTCACATTAGTAAGTAGCATAAAAGTAAAACGTAATATTGTGTTGATTTAGCGCCATCCCTGTAACCAAATTTAATGTTTGTATTCTATTTATTAATTAATAAATTCTCAGAAATAATTCTAAACACGTTATTAATCCTCAATCAAGCACGGATTAGTTACTAATCCGTGCTTCGCTGTGAATCAAAGGAGTCTGGGTTTGAGCATCGTTTGAGCAACACCTCCTATAATCAGAAGGCCGTACGACAAAGTTATGACGTCAACATTGGTAGTCCTAAACTCTAGACGTTTTTATATAGTTATTTCTATTATTGCTGGCATATATATTTGTATTGATGTTTATTGGCCGAGTGGTTAGCACGCTTGGCTACTGATCTAAGGGACCTGGGTTCGAGCCCCGGATTAGGCATGGATGTGTGTGTCATTTTTCTGCTGAGGTCCAGCCATCCTCTCAGATCTCCTACTGTGGCATATTAAACTGACAGGCTCCTGTCAGACCTCTGTGGCAAGCAGATGCTTGAGGTGGTATTTATTTTCATTTTTTTTTATTTATTCATAAATGTACATTATTAAAAAAAATTCTCGCGTGCATTAGGGTTATGATAATGCTAATAAATATGAATAATTTTCTTTTTTTTAAATATATTTGTAAGTAAACATTAGGATCAAGGTTAGTACTGATATACACCAGTAATAATAATATAAATAATTATTAGGAAATGTCTAGATTTTTAGGAATACCTATGAAGACGTCAGGAACGAACCCAGGTCTGTTACTAAAATATTCCACCGGACAGGAAAGATTAAAATAATATTCTATATGGAATAAAATTTGACAGTTGTTAAGTTAAATTAATCGTATGCTAAACGATTAATTTAAATCTATTTTCGGTGTTGGACATATACTATGGGGCTAAAATAAAATTATTCAAAAATAACTTTTATATTTCAAATCAGGTAGACAAGTTTTAGATTTTGTATAAGACGACCGGATTTTCGGGGGTGGGGGTCCGACCCCCTAGTTCCCCCCTCCTCGGTACATCCCTGCATATAACGTAGCCTATAACCCCATAACTTAGTCGTAAGGCCTTCTCGTATACCAGATATTGTTTTACTCCCCGAGTATCACAGACTTCTCTATGGCGTACTATACTGAAACCTTCAGTTCTCTGAGACAAGCAGTTGCTTGAGTGCAGGCCAGGATCCAGAAGAAAAAAATCGAGGGTGGGCCAAAAAATGCAATCGAGCTATAAAAATATAAAGGGGGGGGGGCAAGAGGTTGAATTTCAAATGTATTATAACATTTCTCCCTCCGTTTTACAGGTCTTTAAAAATTTCTTGAAAAGTTCATGAAATATAAATAAGTTTAATATTTTTTCCTCTATTACCCTGAAAGGGGGATGGGGTATGGCGCCCCTGTTCCCATCCTAGATTCGGCCCTTCTTGACAGGAAAGTTATTATTTATTGATTAGTTTTATAAATAACAATTGATAGACTTCAAGAAATGTAGTATGATTGAGGCCTTTAAAATAATAATTGCCGTTTCTGCATCCAAGAGATTAACAGTTGTTACATAAAAACATTTCTTTAAAACCGAATAAAAATGTTAAAAGCTTATGTTTTTTTCCTACCCAAAAAGTACGGCGTCTCATCCCATGCAAAGCCTTTGTGCAGGTGACGATTTTGGCAACTGTAAAGAAGAAACAGCTACTGCTTGCGACGTTGAACTTCAAATCATACAAGAGACGCAATGACTCAAAAAGTCTTTAATTGAACCGAGCGATCTTGTAGCGGCGAGGGTGTTTGTAAAAGTAAAGCACGAAATTAAATAATTTATCTTTGACATTTTGGAAATTACAATCAATCAAAAATCCATAAGAGTTTTCGAAAAAATACCGCACGCTCCTAACCAACTAGTCGCGTTACACGCATTGGAAACCACTGATTTTGGGATTTTAAATACATTGTCAACTTGAAATACTATCATGTAGTATTACTAGAATTAAATGAAATAACTTCATTTATTGTTACTTAATGACATTAATGCGAAATAATAAGATCAATACTGTTTGCCAATAATAATATCATTAATAAAAAATATCATTTTCAGTTATTAGCATGATGTAGTGTTAGTGAATAACATCAATCATGAAATGAAAAAGTTATTTAATAATAGTTAATAACACAATTAACACGAAATAGCAATGTTTAGAATTAATGGCATTATTAACATGAAATAGCATTGTTTAAAATTAATAACACTATTATCGTATAATATCATTATTTAGAATTAATAATATTATTAACATGAAATAGCAAAATCGAGCAAGGATCTAAGAGAAAAATCATGGGAAGTTGAAGCTACTGTATTGATCAGGAACGTAACAGATATGTTTTTCTCCTTGTTTAGTCTATAAAAAAGGAATATTTTCGCAGAACCTGTAATACATATTGTATATATTCAGCGACCACTTTATTAGTTCCATGTTACGTTAATAGTAACTCATACAAAACTAGTAAACTTTTTAAATATGCTTTTCACGAAAAAAAAATGCAATGAAAATAATTTAAAGATCTCAATAAAATCTATTTCAGTCTCGATTTTCAATAATATTAGCTCTGTACTTACAGCATTACGGAAATTTAACTATAACAATACCAGTTTAAATAACTGATTTGTTAAGTTAATGCAAACAAACTGAAACGAAAGCAATATCGTTTTACTAAATTTTACCAAGATATGTATTTTTAATAGTTCGTGTAGTTATTTTAATTTTCGCCAATTTTGAATATTTCTTACACAACGAACTTAATTGTTAAATGTTTCAGCTCCCATAATTCTTTAAATACTGAACGTATATTGTTTTAAATTCAGATTTAAATTGATTAGATTCAGATATTCAATTATGTTTTCCCTTAAAACTTTATTTAACAAGTTACTTAGCTCTGAACATGACTGCCTATTGACATAACATGGAATTGTACCTGATAACTGGCAGCTGAATGTATATATTTATTTTTTCTGTGTCCGTTCCAGTTACAGAAATTCTCCAGGAGGGATATGTCCCCCATATCCCCCCATCCCTCGTCCCAAGAGTAATACTATAAAGGAATAGAAGAGAATGTGAGGCGATATAAGAGAATATGAGGAATAGAGGAGAATATAAGGGGAGGAGTTGCCGAGTGAGTGATGACGTGTGTGAGTTATGCTCTTGAATTAGCATGATTTGTGTTCGTCATTGCATCGGAGATTTTTGACTGCTTTCCTTGAAAGCTAGTGGAAAGCTAATTTCGCCAAATCGGCTTCGGTTTGTGTCTACATCCGTGACCCTTCTTGTGCCTTCTCCATTTGAATCTCCGACATGGGTGGCAAAAGAAGAATATCAACTCCAGCAACAAACTCAAAAAAACTAAAGGTGTGCCTATAAAGTCAACAGAAAAGGCCCAATTAAATAAACTCTCTAAACATGTGAACAAAATACAGCTAGTGAGAGTCCAAATATCCCTCTCTGCTAATGACTTGACCAACATTTTGGACAACAGTGAAATATTCATTCCTAAACATTTACAAGGTAACAACATTACACATAATGCAAACTACTTAGATAAGTTTAACTCTACTATATTTGAGAAAGATATCCAAGATTGTTCTGACTTAGATTCAGATAATGACTCTATAATTTCCCATAATGTAAAATCAAATGTTCGATCTTCTCGTTCTCGGCATAAAGAAGAATTAGCAATCATTTTCTTTAGTAATATACAAAAATTGTCTGAAAAATTGTCTTTAGTAATATACAAAAATTGTCTGGAATTGTCAAAACTTTTCATTGTATCAGACAAAAATTATCTGATACAATGAAAAATTGTCTAAAATTGTAGATTAGATGACGGTCTAGTGACTGATTTCTTCTTTAAAGCTCTGAATAAGGAGGTCAAGGGTAGATTTACCCGGAAGGGGGACATTATTGTCTTCCCTTCAAATCAATCTGACTTAGAATTGTTTCAAAAAATTGACAAAATACTAGGGGTAGAAGTAAATAATCGTCTCCCAGCGAAGGATTTTAACATGGGAATCATCATGAATACCAAATATGATGATGACATTTTGCTACAAAGCTTGAAATGCTATGATGTTTTTAAAGTTCGGCGTATGTTTAGATATTTCCCAAACTCTTCAAAGGATGGTTTCATTAAAAAACTTACGGAAAATGTAATCTTTCACTCTACCTGCTCTAAGTTACCGTCTCATGTTAATATAGGCTGCTCCCACTTCTACGTAAAAAGAGTATTTCGGCTCCCCTCCACTATGTGGAAACTGTTTTAGATGGGGTCATGCAGCGACTTCATGTAGAAGCAAGATCAGATGTAAGCGCTGCAGTGATGAACACTCCCATAAAAACTGTACTAATAGTGACTTTTGTTGCTCCAACTGTGGTGGTTTGCATCCTGCAACTTTCTATGGGTGTTCGGTAAAAAAAAATTGCCTGTGCGGTATTACGAATTCAAAGCAAAACAAATTGTAGCTCGTCATCAGCATTTGCACAGGCAAAAAAAGAAGCAGGCCACACCTAGGTTCGGAGAGAAAAAAGTTCCGGACAGACGGAATCACTGCGCCGCTATGCTCGTAATCAACAATCCTTTCAACAAGTTTTAAATGATTTTTATGTAGAAGATGGAATTGACTCTGACTTTGTAAAGAATTTGACTAACTCTTACTCTCATGGTATGGACTATATTTAAAGATCTGAAAATATTAAAAAAACTTTCTAAAAGTGACATTCCTAGTAAACGACCTATGCTACAGGAGGACCGAATTACCTCATATCCCTCCACCTCTGCAACTGAATCTACAAGCGTCTCATGCATTCGAAAGGCTAAAGCTTTAAAAACAACGACCTCATATGCTGAGAAAGCTAAAGCTAGCTTGTCAAAAAAACCACTACTAAAATGGTATCAACTCAACTTTCGCCCAGCTCCATTGTCAAGGAGATTGCGAAAGAACACGTCACTGTGAACATTATCATTGACTTAATATTACACCTGCTTTCTTATGTTTGCTCATCAGATGAAAACTTCAAGTGAACTTCAAGTTTATAAGTGAAATTCTACTCCAACTCAAAACCTAAGAATTTGACGCTCCTGCAATGGAATTGCAGGGGCTTGATTTCAAAAAAAAAAAGAGGAACTAATATTATTTTCCAAAGTTAACAGAATAAATATATTTGCTTTACAGGAATTGCAGACCAGAAAACAGGTAAATATTCCAGGTTTCCTGGCATATACCTATTTTGCTGAGCAATGGAGTCGCTATTTTTATTGATAAAAGAATTAACCATAGGCTCATTCAGATAAAATTTAAATTACATCCATTAGAATGTATTGCCATCCAGGTTTTAATTAATAATTTATCTCTATCTATTTTAAATATTTATAATCCTGGATTGGCTCTTAATGATTCTTTTTTCACTAAATTATTAGCACAAATATCTGAACCATATATCATCGTTGGAGACTTTAACTCACATCACCCGATGTGGTTTTCATATACTATTAATTATGCAGGTTTTCATTTAAGTAAGTATATTACTAAATCGGATCTTATCATTTGAAATGAGAAAATCACAACACATGAAAATCCTGCAAATCAACGTTCTGTAATTCACCTACTTTAATTTCTCCTATTCTTTCTCAAAATTTTAATTGGTCGTTGCTCCCAGATACTAGGGACAGCGACCATCATCCAATTATTATTAACTCTAATTTAAAATTAAATATCAACAAACTTATATATTTAAATAATTGGAGATTGTTCTCCCAAATTTTTGAACATGAACCGCCGTCAGATAAAAATGACGATTAGTCTGAATTTTTCAATGAAGTTTTCTCACTCACAAAATCGGCATTCCAAACCATTCAAAACAAAATTACTAAATTACAACGAAACTTTTGGCATATGAATAGGCTTGTAGCCTTACGAAAAAAGGCAGAAAATAGAGTCAAAAGATCCAGGGATTTTTCAGACATAGAATCTTATAGGAAAATCAATGCAATGGTTCGCAAAAAAATAAAACAATCATAGAGACAATTGGAAAGAACTTATTTCTCATCTTACCACCATGTCTCCGGGGAATTAACATCTGGAAGGTTTACCAAAGACTTCTCGCAGATAAATCTCAAAAAATTCCTATGGCTGAAATTGCCCTACTTAACAATATAAATTTAAAAGAATTACTGAGCTTTTTGCTAAAAATTTAAAAATTACTCAAAATATATTTACAAATAATTCTGATTTACAGATTAAATTAATGAATAACAAAACCACTCACTTAAAAATGGACATACCATTTAACATAGTGGAACTCAATTCCGCAATTAATAAAATTAATCTTAAATCAGCCCCTGGTGCTGATTCTATTTCAAATAAATTTTTTTTCCATCTTCCACAAAATGGAAATTAAAATTATTGGATGTTTACAACTATATTTGAGAACATAATTGTATTCCTCCTGAATGGGGGAAAGTCATTGTTTTTTTATACTAAAACCTGGCAAGTTCCCAACATTACTCAATTCATATCGCCCAATTTCTTTAAATTCTAACTCTCTCAAACTTTTTGAGAGACTAATATATAAAAGACTTTCCTGGTATTTTGAGACAGGTAACTTTTTTCCAAATAACTTCTTTGGTTTTAGGAAACATCGTTCCGCCAAAGAAAACATTTCATTACTTTTACATGATATTTTTATAGCTATTAAACAGAAAAAAGTTCTTTTAGTTATATCTTTGGACTTAACATAAGCTTTTGATTCTGTATCAATAGATGGTTTATTTACAAAATTATTAAAATCTAACTTAAGTGCAAAATACATTAACTTTTTATTTAATCTATTAAGCAATAGATTAATTCATTTTAAAATTGGAGAATATCTCTCAGAAACTCACAAAATGACCCAAGGTCTTTCTCAGGGATCAATATTGTCCCCGATTTTATTTAATTTTTATTTACACGACATTAAAGAAATTTTTGAAAAATCAATAACATTTACAGGATTTGCTGATGACATTATTTTTTTGGTAATCAGGGAAAAATGAATACAAGTTACAGGAAAATTTACAAAAACAGTTAAATAAACTTAGTGAATATTGTTCAATATGGAATTTGGAAATTAATATTAAAAAAAACGTTTATAATTCCATTTCATAAAAAAAATTACAATCCCAAATTTAAGTTATCTATTAATTCAGAAACCTTAACTCAGGTTAATAAATGCAAAATTTTAGGTATGTATTTGTATACAAAACTAAATTGGCAACATCATCTTAATAATAAACATAATTCAGGTCTACGACTATTAAATTGCATTAAACATTTTGCTTCCAAAAATGAAGGCACACAACAACAGCAATTAATAACTGTATACAAAAACCTTATAAGACCTAAAATCGAATTTGGCCTAGAATTTATTTCTGGAGCTCTTTTTTCAAAATTCAGGAAACTTAATTCTTTGCAGAATCAATGTCTGAAAATTGCCCTGGGACTTGTAAAATCCTGCCCCACAATTTCTGTAATAGCAGAGACCGCTATTCCACCATTTGAGATTAGACATAATATTTTATTAACAAATATATTTTGAAATTACATTACAAACTTCACACACATCCTTTTTACAAACATTTTCATAGATTACCATATATCAAAACTACATATAATAATGAACACTTCTCCAATCTCTATGATGAATATTTTAGTAGAACACTAAAAGGGGACATCCCCAATATCATAGCAGACTGGTGTTATCCCTCACCTTCAATTATCACCGAAATCCCATTATTGACTTCAAAAAAAGACATACCTGCGGAAGCAGAACTAATATTATTCAAATCCTATTTTTCTGAAAACTTTGAGTCTACACTTACATATACACAGACGGATCAGTCTTAAAAGAAACAGGGTCTTCTGCTGCTGCTTTTCTTATCCCTTCATTTAATGTTTCAAAATCTTTTAAGTTCGCTAAAAACACATCTATTATTCAAGCTGAATTAACAGCTATCTATGAATCCTTCAAATGGATTCTGTGTAATTTAACTAATCAGAATACAGTAATATTTTCTGACTCAAAAGGCGCCCTTCAGGTGCTCCAACAAGAAATATATTATTCAAATTATAATCAATTTATCACCAATATCCTACAAATGAATTTGCCAAATATCTCCCTTAAAAACAGCAAAATCAGATTACAATGGATCCCAAGTCATATTGGGATCCAAGAAAATGAAAGAGTTGATATATTGGCTAAAAATGCATATAACTTAAAGGACATCACCTCAATACATAATTTTTTTCCATTCTTTTAAACAAGAACTCAATAAAATAGAATTTTCTCTTACATAAAAACTCTTCCAAGTACAGACAATCTGCAAAAATAACTTCAGATTTAATTTATCAAACAAAATCAACTATATTGAAAAATTGCCTTTCTCTCGTAAAGAAAACAAAATTATATATTGATTAAAAACAGATACAATAAATCTAAACAAACAAAAATTCCAATTAAGGCTTACAAACTCTCCAAACTGCTTTAAATGTAACCTATTAGAAAACACAAATCATGTATTGTTAAATTGTAATTTATATTCTAAACAAAGAGAAACCCTAATATCTGAATTAAATAAACTAGGAATAGTAGACTTAAACATACAAAATCTATTAAATCATTCTAAATATGAAACTAAAATTTTAATATATAAACTTATGCTTAACTTTCTTATTTCCACTCCATTATGGAATAAGCTTTAAAAAAAATTTTAACTTTGGAAGATAAAATTAAAATATATGTATAAAACATAAAAAAAGAGAGAAAAAAATAAAAAAAAAGGAGTCTAACCTTAAAAATAGAATAAAAAAATATATAAAAAAATAAAAAAGGAGTCTAACCTTGAAAATAGAATAAATAAAAAAATAGTTAAAAAATAATTAAAAAAATGAAAATAAAAAAACAAGAATTTAATATTAAAAATAAAAAAGAGTAAAAAAAATTAAAAATTTTTATGTTTTTTTTTCAATGAGTGATTATGCTCACTTTGTACAAAACTTTAATTGGGAAAGCCTAAATAAGGACATCCCATGTTTCTTCTAACGTAGAGAAGAAGAAGGAGAATATAAAGAGAGGGAATACGAGGAGAATATATAACCCCAGTAGTCTATATTCAACAGGAAATCTTCCCCGCTTGCAGAGATGAAGTTTAGTGAAAAGACCGCTTTCGACAAAAACACGATCGAAATATCCAATATCTTATGGAATCAAAATGAGGATTATAACAAATAGAAACCAACATCAGTAAACGTGTTTTCGCAATAAAAGCCTGGGAATAAATACTGTTCATAAGTATGAAATAAATAAATGGAAAAGCAAGAAAGTATTAAAATTTATTTACTGTAAATCAAATCAGTAAAAATAAGAATGGGACTATTCTATTTTCATTTTATTAACCAACAGATCCCTTACTATCTTTGTGCTTTTTAGCAGACGTCTACATTAATTTGTTCCTATATGCACGAATGCTAAGTATGATCGACTCCTTCATTTGATACCCTTGAGAAAGAGGCACTGCATTCCTACTGCCACATAATGCCACCATAATTGGTGTAAAAAATACTATCATTTCAACTAAATTTTAAATTTTGCCTGATTTCTATGCTGCACCATCATTTGAAGAAACTTTACACTTATGGGCCAGGGCCGGATCTAGGGGGGGGGGGGGGGCAAGAGGCCCATAACCCCCCTACACCTTGAGAATGTCAGTAAGGGTAATGGAAGCCAAAAATGATTAAACTTGCGCATATTTCACGCATTTTTCATGAAAATTTTTAAAAGCCTCTAAAACGAAGGGGAAAATGTTACATTGCAATGGAAATCCAGTCTCTTCCCACCCCACCCTCCTTTATTTTGTTCTAGATACGGGCCTGCTTAGTGCCAGAGTTCAATTAAATGAGAGTTTAACGTAAAAGGCAATAAAAGAAATTTTACAGAGACAACAACCTTAGTGAAATACGGCAATAACTGTATTAACGAGAGTGCACATTAATAGTTGGCATTTGCAAAGAAAAATCACGCTCGCTTATGACGTCATACGCTTTATATATTAGGAGCAATCCACAGTTCCTGTTAATGCTGTAAAACACATGCCAAGCACGTATCAGCCATTGTGAGAAGGCAGCAGTTACGCAGGTGTTTTTTGGCTCTCTTCCTACCATCTCATGAATGCATGAATATAAACGTATTACTTTGTGTGGCCCGTATTGGATGTAGAATTCAAAACTGCGAATAATCAAAATTTTTTCCAAGTTGGACAAATAAGTGTCACATTTATTTAAACGCATATAATGAAATCCGCGATCGGCAAGGATTTTTCGCAGTTTCGTGCTCAGAGGTAGCCAGCTTCGATCATCAGTTTGCAATACTCTGAGGAAGACATTAATGGAATCTAGACTTCAAAGGCCTGTAAATGGTAGTTAGGCGTAAACTGGAAGGAGAGCTGTGTACCAATCCCTAGTGATGATGCACAGAACCGGCCAGGTCTAGCACCTAATGTCCGACCCCGCCTTCTCGTGGTGCAGGCCGTTAGTACCTTTCAAAAGAGATATTCTCTTTTGGAAGGGAACGGAAGGGGAGGGCTGCCAGTTCAGTATGGCCTGCTGATCTGGTCATCTACGGCCACCTTTTTCTTTTTTTTCAACCCTGCTGAGGAGTGGTCAACATCACAGGGTCCTGGTGCTGACCATTTATACCTACTAGACTGGACTTGTTTATGGATTTGAGCTTGATTATTGATCCTGGACTTGCTGCACTGGTGGGCCTCTGTTGAGGGAGAGTCTGCCGCTGTGTTTTCTGTTTGCTTCTGGGTTGCCAGCTCTAAGTGAACAGAGGCATGGGATACCTTATACCAGTTGGTGGATAATCCTAATCAGAGGCCATCGCAGGTACCTGAACCTTACTTAGCTAGTTCGGCATCGTCAAGCCTAAACTGGAGTAATGCGTCTCAGGCAGGCCATGTGACTCTTGAAAAAGTCCACTTGAAAAGGTGGTGCCTGAAGTTCCTACCAGCATCGGTGACTTCAGCCTTTAGCGGAGGAGGAACGGGTCTTTGCCCCATGCCTGCGATCAGGGGGCTGTTTGATATTGTTGGCCCTACCAATCTCAATAAACCTAATTTCTTTAAAAATCCTACTAATCATTTTCTCTCTGCAGGAACGTGGAACATGAGGACATTACATAGAGATTATTCTCTTGATGTCCTCATGCAGGAATTCCAGCGCTATAACCTAGATATTCCAGGCTTGCAAGAGACCAGATGGACAGGTAAAGGTGAGATACTTAAAAATAACTTTAAATTTCTCTTTACAGGGAGGGAGGATGGAAAGCATCACCAAGGTGTGGGTCTGCTGCTCAGCAGACATGCTAGTGATGCTCTTCTAGGATATGAGTGCATTAATGAAAGGTTTCTTACAGCAAAATTTCAGACAAGCATTAAAAACTTGAATGTTATCTGCTGTTATGCCCCCACTGAGGATGCTGATGAGGATGAGAAGGATAGGTTTTACGGACAACTTCAGGATATTTTGAATTCTGTCAAGAAAGGAGATATTACCCTTGTTCTTAGTGACTTCAATGGCAAAGTTGGTACTGACTCTGATCTTTGGGGAGGGGTGATAGGCCCTTTTGGTATTGGTAGCTGCAATGGCAATGGGCAACGTCTCCTACAGGTAAGTAAACTCAATGGTTTCAGAATAACTAACACATATTACAAACACCGCGACATACATAAATACACATGGGTTTCACCTGATGGGCTGCATAGGAATATGATTGATTATATATTAATTAACAGCAAATGGGCTAGTTCTGTTAGAAATACCAGGGCATATAGGGGAGCTGAAATTGGATCTGACCATTACCTTGTTAAAAGTGTCTTGCAACTTAAATTTAAAAAGTGTTGTGCTAGAGTTAAAAAATTTACCTTTAATACTGAAGCTCTGAATGACCCAGTTATAGCTAAAGCTTACCATGATAGGTTACTTAGTCATTATGACGGTCATGGTTTGCTTAATACTGAAGTTGAGGAAGAATGGGGCCATTTTAAACAGGCTTTTTTGGAAACTAACAGTACTCTTTTAGGAAAAAAGGAGCAGAGGAGGCAGAATTATTTACGTGATAAGGCAATTGAGCTTATTTCAGAAAGAAGGAACTGCAGGAATGTCCTTAATCAGTACCCTACTAGTCCTAATAGAAAAGATTACAGAGAGATTAATAAACGTGTAAAGGATCAGTTAGCTACTGATAAAAATCTTTGGCTTGATAGCTTGGCTGACAAAGCTGAGGAAGCAGTTAGGCAGCACAACAGCAGAGAGCTGTACCAGATAGTTAATGTTTTATGTGGTAGAAAACGGACAGGCATACAGGGATTGAAGGATAAACAAGGTAAGGTTATAGAAGGTGAGGATTCTCTCATGGCTAGGTGGGCTGAGCATTTCAGTGATGTTCTAAACAATGTGGTTAGTTCTACTCCCATTGTTTGTAATGATGATAGATGCATTAGCAGCTTTAATGTTGGCCATATAACACAATCTGAAGTTAGTTTGGCTATCTCTAAACTGAAACTTCATAAATCCCCAGGGGTAGATGAAATTACTACTGAAATGCTCAGAGCTGGGAATGTTTTGGTTACCACTTGGATGACTGAAATTTTGAATAACTTTTATGATAAAGGCATGGTTCCTAAAGATTTTACCAGAGCTATTATTATCCCTATTTTCAAAAAAGGTGATCGCAGTTCTTGTGATAACTATAGGGGTATCAGCCTACTCTCTGTTCCAGGTAAAGTTCTTTCCATGATTGTGCTTAATAGAATTAAGAATCTGGTTGACAGGCAATTGCGTGATAAACAATGTGGATTCAGAAGTGGTAGGGGATGTGTAGATCAGATATTTTCACTTAGGCAGATTCTTGAGAAATGTTTAGAGTTTCAGAAACCTTTGGTTGCTAGCTTTGTTGATTTCAAAAAGGCTTTCGACTCTGTTCATCGTCATAATTTGTGGTTGATTGTGAAATCATATGGTATACCAGACAAGTTAGTTAACATAATGAAAGCTCTCTATAATAACACTGAGTCATGTGTGAGAGTTGGTAAGTCTTGTAGCAATTGGTTTAGCATTACGTCTGGTGTTCGACAAGGGTGCATTTTGTCTCCTTTTCTCTTTAGTTTGGTTGTTGATTATGTTATGCGAAATTCACTTCGAGGGAAAGATTTTGGCCTTAAATGGGCTGGAGATACGAAAATTTCTGATTTAGATTATGCTGATGATTTAGCCCTTTTGGCAAATGATGTTGATGAGATGAACTCTTTCATTCGAGCTGTTGATGAGACTGCTAGTAGAGTAGGTTTGGTTATAAACAGAGAGAAAACTAAAGTGATGAAAATTGGTCATTCAGGTTGTGATTCAGTTAATTTGAATGGTTGCAGTCTTGAGCAGGTGTCACAGTTTAATTATCTTGGGAGCTATGTTACTGATACTGGTGATGTGCGACATGAGACTAACAGACGAATAGGTATTGCTGCCGGGACTTTTAAGAATCTATGGAGATTGTGGAGAAATAGGCGTATACACCTAAAGACTAAAATTAGACTGTATAATAGTTTGGTTCTTTCTAGGGTTAGTTATGGTAGTGAAACTTGGACGCTGTGTAAACAAGATAACAGGAAACTAGATGCTTTTGATTCTAGATGCTTACGCAGTATCTTGGGTATTAGGTGGTTTAACTTTGTAACTAATGATGAGGTTAGGCAAAGGAGTCTGCAACCTCCTTTAAGCAGCATATTGTGCAGAGAGAGACTCCGTTGGTTTGGCCATGTTGCCTGTATGAATAATTATAGATTGGCGAATAGGGTTATGAACAGTGTGCCTAAAGGCCTCAGAAAGAGGGGGAGACCTAGGATGCGGTGGGCAGACAATGTCAAACAGGACCTTGTTAGAATTGGTGTGCAGTGGCCGGATGCAGCAGATGTAGCTCAGGACAGATATGCTTGGAGAATTAAACTGCGTGGTCTGGTTGGACCTCCGTAGCCCATGGCTGCTTGAGGATGATGATGATGATGATGAGACTTCAAAGCTGAAGACACAAAACGAAATAATGCAAGTACTAGACAACCATATCATCTTAACTCTATACTTACCTCAGAAGTCGTTAAATCCTTACTGCGTTCTACTTTTTGCTATGTTTAAGTTGTATGTTTTCTTAGTTATGTGTGTTCACACAGCTCAAGACATCAAGTCTTGGTTACTATTTCGTTTCCCTGCCAGTTTTAAATGGTAAAATCTGTAAAAAGCAATAAGATTTTGGAAACATAAAATGTAAGATACTGACTTCTTATCTTCCAATACACTATATTTGAAAAAAGTATCCGGACACTTCAATGTTATGTGAATGGAAAGCCACTTTCAAAGCTCCCTAACATTGAAAATAAACCTTTTACGCAAAAACTGTTATTGGCGATAAATTGTAGATGTCACTTAAATCTCTAAATATATTTCCCGCAATATTCACTTAATATTTAAAGAATGAATGGAAGCTGAAGCATTCATATTCAACTTTTGACACTTGTGAAAAATACTTCAATAGATAAAACACAACTCTTGTAACAATTTGTTCCCTAACATAAATTAAATATCTGAAATTTGTTTGACGATGTTTTAAGATTTCATCAATTTGGAGGCAATGTGAAAGTGTCGTCTGCTGTTAACCCTTTCAGGACCATTAGGTTTCTAAGAGTAAATATTAGTATGTAACTGTTTATTTTAGTTTGTTTAGACGTAAAATAAATAAAAAACATAAGAAAAATACATAACAATGTGTAGTTTTTTTGGAATTTTATGGGAAATATTTTTCCTAATGGACTATAAAGGTAACACAAATTATAGTTAGACTTATTATGCAATGTCTTTTATTTATTGGTTTATTAGAACAAAATGTTAACTAAAATAATACAAAATTATGAAATAAAATTACTATACAAAATGATGTGCTAATTATGATATTCTGCGAAGCAATTTCTTTAGGTAGTGAGGCAAAGATGGACATTGCACATAGTACATATATTATGCGTCCTGACAGTTCTGTTTTTGTTTTCTAAATGTTCCCGTTTACGTAATTGCGTTCGGCATACGTTCTATTTTGACATTCTGTATAAAAAATGCAGATAAGGTTATAATTAAATACGACAATCACCAATTTTAAAATGGGAAAAATGTTTCCTTTAGTCGTGAAAGGGTTAAATGGTCCCGCTTCAATGACTCTAAATATTTATCGAATATTGCTGAAAATTGACACTGTCACATTGCCTCCAAATCGATGAAATTAAAAAAAAAACGTCATACAAGCTTCAGATATTTAATTTATATTAGTGAACAAATTGTTACAAGAGTTGTGTTTTATCTATTGAAGTATTTTTTACAAGTCTCAAAAGTGGAAGATAAATGTTTCAGCTTTCTTCATTCATTCTTTAAATATTAAACGAATATTGAGGGAAATATATTTAGAGAGAGTTGAGGAAATAGTTTTTGAGTAAAAGGTTTATTTTCAATGTTAGGAAGCTTTGAAAATGGCTTTCCATTCACATAACATGGAAGTGTCCGGACACTCTTTTTTCAATATAATGTATTACCGCGCCTATAGTAAGTATTCGCCTATAGAAAATATTCGTAATAAAATTATAACGTAATCTGTGCTGATTGGTCTTGGGAGGAGGAAAATAGACTACTTACACTAGGTCCCAGGTTCTTCACTTATGTTCCGGACCCCTTGCTCAGTTTATATCCAAAACGCTTTGCTTAATTTATGTGCCAGTCATCCAGTTTACTCTAAGCAAGGCCTGGGCAAAAATTTTTTTATCTGAAAGGCGGCAGAGAACACTGAAATGGAAGGGTGAGCCGCACAGAGAATTGAAATGGAAGAGTGGGCCGCCAAAGAAATATAGTAAATAACGTATCTATAACTAACAAAAAAAATCTAAAGTGAAGAATAAACTATAATTTTCGTTTCCAGTGTTGAATTTCGTGTTCTCTGTACGTTCTTTTTGTCTTTTGCAAATTTATTTACCATCAGTAGCTCGCCGGCAGCATAAAAGGAGGTGGTTTTCTCGTAGCCTGCTTTAAGTCCTAAGTTCCGACTTACTCTAGATTCCAGGCTCCTCGCTTACTCCAAGTCAAAAATAATAAATCTTTACACACAAGGTATGGCTTTCCTGGACAGGAAACATGGCTTAACATTGCATTTGTCGGATGGCGGCTCATAGCGCTGACAAAATTGAAATTCAATTTCAAGCAAGCTAACTTCGTCAGAACTCGTTCATACTTCGTTTTACTCACCATATTTTGTTTCCTGGGCATTTTGTAGTGCAGCGTGGCGAAGCGGGCCAACCCTTCCTTGTACATGTATACTCGTAAGGGGTCACATGATGTCAGCAGCACGTAGAGTCGCAAGTCAAATTTGTAGCCGTCAATCAAAAGAGGCTAGAGAGAAGGAAGAAATAGCAATGCATGGAGTAACATGACAAAACAGAATAATAATATTAGAAACTGAATAATTGGCAGAACATGAAGCTAAACAGGAAGATTTCATTAGCTAACAAAATAGCGCTGCGATAGAATGCCAATATGAGAGGAGCGAGGGTTGGCTCAGTCGGTAGCTCACCAGGCTTCTAATCTGCAGTTCACAAGTTCGAGTTCTAAATGTGCTAACTTTGAAATTTATCACAGCTAACTCCCGTCCATCCCTTGTTAAATAAGGGGACATCATTGGGCTTGGAAAGGCCGCTAGATGGGATGTAAATCCGTGGCTGCATATGCATGTTAAAGAATAGGCTGGATGGCCTTGATGGAAGACTTCCATCTGTCTCCTAACAGCTGGTCGTGAGTAATCTAAGCTTTTAGAATCCTTGTCACCTAAACATTTAGCCCATTGTGTACGAACAAGTGGCTCTCAGAGGTTACAACACAACGAGGTGTACCAAACTTTAAATTTGTCTAACATTCTACTACTGGTGGTTACCAAAACAGAAGTTTGATCATTGGCGTTCGGTGGAACAAACTGAAGGTTTCGCCATTAACGTTATACCAAACTGTCACACTGAAACAAATTGCAAACTTCCATGCCCACCAGTATTTGAAGTGCACCTTGTGAAAAGATCCTTTTTCAGTAAATTGATTTGTATTTCACTCAAATAATCAGTTAGATTGTTTTACCTCTGAACGGCACTTTTTTGCAATAATGGGCTAAATGGCCAGGTCACAAAGACCCCGAAGGCTCAGAGAATGTTGGGGGGAGGGGATGCATCGGACAGCTGTTAGGAACCCGATGGTAGCCTTCCGTCAAGGCCATACAGCGGGTTCTTTAACGTGCACAGGAGGTTACCCCCTTGTGCACTTTCTCTGAAATGGAAGGGCGAGCCGCATAGAAAACTGAAATGAAAGAGTGGACCGCTAAAGAAATATAGTAAATAGCGTATTTATAACTAACGAAAAAAAAAAATCTAAAGTGAAGCATAAACTATAATTTCGTTTCCAGTTTTGAATTTCGTATCCTCTGTACGTTCTTTTTCTCTTTTGCTTTTTTCTCTTTTTCGGTGTTCTTTGAGAGAATGAAAATTCTGAAAGGCAAAATATTTTCATAACTCGTCCATTGTCGAATCTCTATCATTGAATTTGTTTCATTCACCTTATAACTTAAATTAAAATACATGATTTTTTTCAAATATTTGATATCTAACAAGTTATTTTAAACCTTCGATCATTGACTTGTACAAACAAGCTATTTTAAAACGAAACTGAGGAGCTTTAAGCAATGCTAATGAGATTAATACGATAGATATTTTATAAAAGTACTTAAACATGATGAACTAAATATTTCCCTTGCTATATAAAAATCAACAGTCTAACCTAAGGCAATCGGTAGATCACCAAACCTTCCAGTCCAGCGATGGCCTTATTTCTTTCTATTTCGAATACATCAATTGTTCGGAATGTTAGATTGGGTGAACGTCTACTGAATAGCTATAGGATCCACACGGAAACCTCTCACTAAGGGTATTTAGTTTGTTCTTGAACTTGCATAGGATACGACTCTCCTGACATGAAACCGTGACTTAATCTCTAGTCCGATGCACGGAGTTTTTTTTTTTCAAGCCTACTGGTATATTCTTTTTCTCACAGATGAAAAGCAAGGCTTAGCGGGAAAACTTTCGAGTGAGGACATGAACCTGGGACATCAGATTACGAGGCTGGTGTGCTACTGACTGAGCCAACTTCCACCTCAAATATTTTGTGAGGAAAACAAATTTCAGTGTAGTAAGGAGGAGGGGGGGACTTAGAAAAAAATCAATAAAGTTCAATATTTTGTATTTCAAGTTTTACAACAACAGAATAATAAACTGTTAAAAACAAAGTAAAAATACATAAAAATTATTCCTGAAATATTCATTTCCTAAATTTTTTTATCATTTTTGAATTTCTGATGGAGTTGCCCTACACCCTTGTTTACCCTTAACCCTTCCCAGGTCCAGCTATTTTTCCACTCTGATCAGGTAAAAGAAATATTAACTTTAGAATTTTTTTGCCAAATAACTAATGAAAAGAATTATGGTATGTTATATGCCAAATTAATCAGCATTTAATTCTGGATTTTTCTGAAAATAAAATATTTAACAAAAAAAAAGACGACTAGTTTTATTTTAATAGGACTTTTTTTTAGAGTCATGTACTAAAAAATGCATCTGGAAACAAATATAAAAATTTATTTAAAAACACTAATAAACAGAAATAATTATAATGCACATGAATAGAAAGGCTGTTTGTTTCTGAACAACACAAAAATTAATTTTCTTATTTAAAGTAAAAATTTCTTCCGTTTTGTAATTTTTTTCTCCGTACTATATTTTGAGAAAAGTCCAAACATGTTGCAGAGTCCAATAAACAAGTCAACATTAGAATATTTTTAATAAATAACTAATCAACAGAAATAGGTCACGTTATATGCCAAATTAAATAGAATTTAATTCTGAATTTTATTGAAGTAAAAAATGTGAATATTGTAGTAACATTTTGATTTTAATAACACTTTTCATAGTGGTATACCGAAAAAATTTGTATATATTTCATAATTATTTCCAAAATCTTCCATTTTTAAAAATAGCAGTTTTTTGTTAATTTTTAGATTTTCGAAAATTTAAGAAAAAATATGTTGATAATAGTTCATATCAAACTTGTGAGATTAAATCAGGTGATTTTTTCAATGTAGAGTAACGTTAACAAACAAATCGGCAATACCATATAGTACTTTTAAAATATGGCAACCAGATGGATGCATCGAATTATTTATATTGTAGTTTAATAAAATACGCATCAAATGGAAAAAGAAAAATTTTTAAGCTTAAATTACATATTTTTAAAAGATATATGTAAGAAAATTTTCAAACAGCAATTTAAAAAAAATCGAAGTTTCATGTATTGTACAAAAAAGTCTATAGACGTCCTTGACCCGGGAAGGGTTAAAACATATATCCGATTATTTCCTTATAATCCCCCAAAAAATTAGTTTTTTTCCAGATAACTGAAATAAGTTTAAATTATTAAGGTTAAATTCGAATGTTCGGTTCAACTCAAAATTTACATTTTGACAAACTAGAAAAGAACCAATTAAACTAGAAATATATGTTTGACCTCAAAGACGAAAGTTCGGTACACTTGTAGCAAAATATATCCGAATCTGTGCTTAATTCATTGTTGTGTTAACGATTCTGAAAACCAAAAGAGAAGACTTGAAGAATACCAAAATAATCAACTCATGTTCAGCATAACAATGAATAGGTCTGGTTGATTAGAAACCATTACTAGCATCTAGGTCATTTTAGAAAGAAATCTTACATAAATCTAAAAGATAGGTGTAGCATGAATTGCTCAAATTTTCTTAAACGCTTATTTCGTTAATCACATGCAAAATGCAGTTTCAAATTTTTACTACACCTTTACACTAAAGGTTGTTAACGGATGAAGGTAACATGCTGTCTCCTAGTTAAAAAATGTCAATAAACTTTCATGGGCTTGTATAGTATGTTTTTTCTGCACCATGTGATCTATGAATTATTGTGACCTAAACTCCGAGTAAATAACCAAAACTCGATAAAAAAAAAGTCGTTTTTCACAAAATCTTCACGTCATAAAATCGCTCTAAGTCAAGTCGAAATGTATTTTATAAGATTATCAGATTAGTTTTCATTGAATGGAAACTTGATTGCACCATCACAGTAAACAGTTCATATGTTACGTCCTAACGGTTCCAATCGAGTGAAGTGCTTTAAATGTATATATCACAGAAAGAAAAACTTTAAGGATTACAATTTTCGTAATTTATTTATGAATATTATGCAAACGACATAGCATTCGTGTATTGTATAACTTTAGGATCTGTCTATGCAGTTGTTATATATCTGTGAACCAATACACGTACCCTTATTGGCTGGCTATAAAAGTAGCTTGGCCCTTTGTTACAACATTCAAATACATAAATTTTGAAGTGGCATTTTTCTGGAAAGAGGTGAACAAAGCCAGCCAACAACACTCTCTCTGGCGGCTTAAGCCGTGGGGAGTCCCTAGTAAATATACAGGGTGTTTCAAAACTCTCTCTACAAATTTCAATGGGAGATAGGGAACACCAAGACAAACCTTTTTCGTCTATGAATATATGTCCGCTGACGTAACCCTTCGGCGCTAGAGGGAGCTGTTTAGCGGCGCTGCAATTGGCCAGAGGGGCGAAGTGGGAATGGAGAACGACTTGTGTTTGCCGTCGGCATTTGTAAATCAGACACATTACATGTAACACGGAATGTTTCACGACTACTGAGATAGCTGACATGCATCTGGCGTATGGCAATGGAAACAGAAGAGCTGCTGTGAGATTGTACAAACAGCGCATCCAAAACAGACATGTGCCAAACCATAAAACATTTGCACCGGCAACTGCGAGAAACTGGAACATTCCATGCAAACATGCATGACACTGGTTGCGAGAGAACCACACTCCTGATGTGGAAGAAGAGATCCTACAGTGGATTGAGGACAATCCGGCACTACGCGAGCTGTTGCATGTAGCCTCAGTGTGAACCACGCCCTCAGTGTGGAGAGTGTTGCACGAGCAGCAGTTACATTCGTTTCATCGTCAGAGAGTTCAGACATTGCAACCTCAGGATTATCCTCTTCATGTTGAATTGTGCACTGGTTTCTGCAGCAGACCGCAGTGCAGCCTGATTTTCCGGTTCATGTGCTCTTCTAAGATGAGGCCTCTTTCACAGGTGAGGGTGTTTAATGTGCACAATTCTCACGTTTGGGCTCACGAAAATTCACATGCCACAATGGCGCATGGTCATCAACAACGGTCCATCATTAATAGTTAGGCGGGTATCGTCCATGACATTTTGATTGGGCCATACTTGATGCCTCCCCGACTCAATGGGCAGATTTATCGGGTATTTCTTGAAGAAACGTTGCCAGGACTGCTGGAAGATATTTCTCTGGCTATTTGCAGACGAATGTGGTTTCAACACGACGGGGGCGCCAGCACACTTAAGCAATGATGTACGGGATTATCTGAACGCCACCTTTGGGGGCCGATGGATCGCCCGATTTGACATGTATCGATTTCTTCCTCTTGGGATACAGGTAGAATCTCGTGTACGAGACTCCCATTGACTCAGATGAAGACCTCGTCGCAAGAATAGCTGTCGCCGCTGCAACTGTTCGCGAAATTCTGGGAATCTTTCAACATGTACGGCAATCAATGCTTCGATGCTGTCATGCATGCAATGCTGTTGCCGATGTAAACTTTGAGCACCTTCTTTAAATAAACATGTTGTTAACACTTGTTTCCATTCATTTATGTAAAAACTACACCGATATTTCTGTCAGTGCCCTCTAGCACCGAAGGGTTACGTCAGCGGACACACATTCATAGACGAAAAAAGTTGTCTTGGTGTTCCCATCTCACATTGAAATTTGAACAGAGAGTTTTGAAACACCCTATATAAGGTCTGTATATATCCTATGTATAAATATATGCCGTGGAGTTCGTAGCATGTATGTATACATATATTATTAATGAGGCGAGCTTGTCTCCCTGAGGCTAATGGTCCCTCCTGGAAAAGTTCATGTTTGCACAAAAATTAAACTGCTTATAATTGAATTGAATTGAAGTTTATTTCATCCAAACATACATATATTGGTAGATAAAACACAGACAAGTTCACAGACAGGTGAAAAAGGAGAACATAATAAGCCGTAGCTTTTGAATAAATGTTTCCTGAAATCACTTAAATTTAAAACAATGCAGGTGACCTTAATTTATACATTTATACATTTATTTGAGCACATGAATTTTTGTGGTCTGACTCTATCATTTACTTGATAATAAGTGTAGTTTATATTTAAATTTAAAAGTTCTATATTGTTCCATTGCAGCAGTATCCTCTGGTATCTCGTCATTCCAAATCTTAATGCCAATGTACCGTATTGATCTCTGGCCTATAGATTTCTTATAAAGGGGCAACATGATCTTGTTCTTAAGTCGAGTATCATAACTGAAAGTCTTCGTTCTTTCTAAGCAGCAGTAAAGTTCCGAGTACTCTATCATTTTATTCTTCACTCTGTATACAAAATTCCCCATAACATACTTGTAAATATTATATATATTTAGTATTCCATTTTCTGCCATCAAGTGTTGTACCGGATTTCTGAAATTTAATCTTAGAATATATCTCATAATTCTCTTTTGCAGACAAAATAAATTATTCAAATTGGTTGAACTAGTATCTCCCCAAACACTAATTCCATATATTAAATGTGGGTACACTAATGCATAATATAAATTTATCAAAGTATGTTGATTTACATATTTTTTAATTCTCCCAATCGATCCAATATTTTTTGAAATAGTAGCTCTTATCTGGTTAATATGATAATTCCAAGTTAAATTAGCATCTACCCAGAGTCCAAGAAATTTTATATATTCACATATTTCAATCTTTTGATCATTCATCAAAATATTTATTTCGTTATAATTCAGTTTTTTATTCTTGTTCTTAAAGACCATACACTTTGTTTTAGAAATATTTATAGCTAGTTTATTATATGTGATCCATTTATGCATATTTCCAATTAGAGTATTTGTTTCTTCTACTAAAGTTCTTACATCAGTATGAACATTAGAAGACATTTATATAAGAACATCAGAAGACATTTATATCATCTGCATACATAACTAGTTTAGCTGCTCCCTTTTGTGATTGAAAATCATTTATATACAAAAGGAATAATAAAGGTCCCAGCACAGAACCCTGTGGCACTCCCCTATTGAATTTGATTTGTTCAGATATAGTCCTATTGACTTGTACAAACGCTGGTCTTTGAAATAGGTAGCTTTTAAGCCAATTATTTATTTTCCCTCGAAGCCCATAGTGTCTAATCTTTTCCAAGAGAATTTCATGATCTACACAATCGAATGCTTTAGACAAATCTAAATATACAGCCAAGCCAACTCGCTGATGTTCAAGATTATTAACAATATAATCATAGGTATCTATAATAGCACCTTGTGTAGATTTGCCATGTTGAAAACCATATTGTTCTGGTATAATTAGCTTTCTGTTTGATATTAATTTATATATACATTTATGCATTAATTTCTCGAAAATCTTGGCGAAAACTGAGAGTAAAGAAATTGGTCTGTAATTCTTTATATCTTTCAGGTTTTTACTCTTGTGAATAGGTATTATTTTTGCTAGTTTCATTTCATTTGGAAAAATTTCCTTCTGAAGTGACAAGTTGAAAATATAAGTGAGGGGGATCTTAATTTCATTTTTAACATTTTTAATTACATTTATTGAGATATCATCAGGCCCACAAGAAGTATTAGGTTTCATTATACTTATAACATGACATATATCATCTTCAGAAAAAGGTTCAATATATAAACTATCTGGAAAACTGTATCCATAATATTTATATTGCACTTGATTTTTTGTATTGAAATCAGCTGCTAGATCTTCGGCTATACTTTTAAAATACTGGTTGAAAGCTGTAGCTTTTTGCGCATCGTCTGTTAGTACATTTTCAGCCATCTCAATGTCCCCAATTCTAAGATTTTTGTTTTTATTCCGAGACAATAGGTTATTTATCAGCCTCCATTTCTGTTTCAGCGAAGTATCACCATATATATTAAATTTAGTTTCATAGTATTTTTGTTTAGCTTCTCTTATTAAACCAGTGACATAATTTCTGCAAATTCTGTGCCTTTCCTTGTCCGTTTCATCACTGGAATTCTTATATATTTCAGCAAGTCTGTTTCTTTTTCTAATCTGGTTTTTTATATAATTATTTATCCAAGGAGCATAACCAGGGTGTTGTGATCTCTTCTTTCGAATTCTAGGAAAGCATACATTATATATATCCATAAAGAGTGAAAGAAAGTGATCATATGCCTGGTTCACATCCGTAATCTGTAGTAAATCCTGCCAATTAATAATGCTTATTTTTTCCTGAAAATGTAAAACACACTTATGTGTCATCTTCCTGTAAGTTATATCATCTTCTAAATGTTTCCTTGAATCTTCAATAAAGTAAATTACGGGGTAGTGGTCAGTTAAATCAGATTGTAATATTTTACTTTTCCAAGACATATTAGTAATTGCATAACCAAGCAGTGAGCCATTCACATTTGTTAATCTAGTTGGTTTGTCATTTGGTGTAATCATGTAAAAATACGAATTAATTAAATCTCTAAAATCCAAAACATTCTTATCTGTACAATTGAGTAGATCTAAATTGTAGTCTCCTACAATTATGAAACTCGAATTCATTTTCTGTAATTTATCAAAATTTGTTTCCATAACTTGTAAAAAATATTCAAAATTGCCATCTGGTGGTCGGTATACTACTCCTATCACCATTGTATCAGACTTGATACAAATCATTTCAATACTGTTGTGAAGTATCATCAGGGAGTCACATATGTCATAATTAATTCCATTCAATGAATAGATTGCTAAGCCTCCGCCTCTTCTGTTTATTCTTCCTAGATTGGCCGACTGATATCCTTCTATATGTAACGACTCACCATTTGCTAATCAAGTTTCTGAAAATGCCAAAAAATTGAACTGATGTCCCATGATTTCCAGTGTAGACAAAATTCCATCTGAGTTTGCCCTTAAGCTTCTAGAATTCATGTAAAATAAAGTTGAGGTTCCCCTACAGCAGGTGATCACTCTATTACAATCCTCCAAAGAACTAACTGCTAATAACATAAAGGTCAGATCGAAAATGTTATCTATTAGAATGGATGTTACAGCGTAGTACAGGTGAAGAAGATATCATAGTTTAAGAGAATAGATTCCAAAAAAATACTTTAAAATGACTTGATATATATATATTGTAGGGGTCCTTGTGACCTGATCCTCATACACCTGAAAAAAAAAAAGACTAGGAGAGAAATGGCGGGAAAAAAATCAGACATTTAAATGGTGGTTTTGCAGGAATGGAGAATTTCAATAACAATTGGCAAATAGCTAACTTACTCTTACAATATATCGTTGGCACACAGCATCAGCACAATTTTTTACAGCTGAAACGTTCTTAGTGAGAAAGATGCCATTCCCTTGGCAACTGCTGTGAGGTTTAACTATGTAGATACATTTCTTCCTTGTTTTGCTGTATCGCTGCAAGGCGTTATACCTGAAAATAAAAAATAATCATAACTGAGTCATATTCTGAGTTTAGAATTATTATTAAATTTAAGACTCCTTTTAAAATACATGGCTATTCTAAATAATTCACAGAACTTCGAAAATCTACGCACTACTTCAAGTTTTTTTAATGAGATCTGAAAGATCATTTGATTACGCCCCCGTTGCAGACTACATTACAGGAACACAACAGAAAATAGCTGTTATGCGGCGATCCCTATAAAGAGTATGGAAGAAGTTTGATTTATCAGTTCAGCATGCCGAGTGGTTAGCGTGCTTGGCAACTGATCTAAGGGACCTGGGTTCGAGCCCCGGGTAAGGCTTTCTTAACCAGGTAGTGCTGTCAGGCGGAACCGGGAATTGCCGTGGTTGCATAAGATCGCAACATAGAGATCCATTTCCTCTCAGACCTTCTACTGTGGCATATAAACTGAGAGGCTCCTGTCTGACCTCTGTCGCAAGCAGCTGCTTGAGGGGGTATTTATTTATTTTTGTGACGGGGACGGGTCACAAATGGGACCCTGCATTTAAAACAGTGGCTGCATCCTCCGGTGCCCGATCACGGAAGGGTTCGCTAACGAACTCAGAAGTTCCCAAGCGATCAGAGAGGTAACAGGAGAGGCAGTCACAGTGTCCATCAGGAGCGCCCAAGTTAGAGCACACCTGAGGGGGCTCGTTATCGTATGGACTGGCTCGTCTGCCGTCTCCGGGACTCACTCCTTTGAGACCGAGCTGCTTTCGCTCTTCTACTTATCTTCCATACTTTTCTAGCCGGGCTGCGCTCTGCACCCCCTTTAACGCCACCCATACTCCAAGTCACTACTGGTCTCCTCCGAGATAAACCTTAAATCTTCTACTTCTAGGCTTCTCATGCCGTTCGTGTAGTGTCTTGACGACGGAGCACAAGTTTTCCCCATGGGGAACGAGTCCCGAAGGACCCGCCCCCCACCCCAATTATTGAGAGGTACCCAAACCCTGGGTCGAGAGGGTTTTCTGATAGTTTGCGAAAGGTTTTCGATTCCCCCTTCACCCCAACACAGACATAATTTTTTTAGTTGATAAGGCAGATATCCTATAGGTACCTGTGCCATTTGGGTCGCGAGGTGAATGCGAATTTAAATTTTAGATTGCAACTAAAAGTTTTTGGTAACCACTAATTTAAATATTAATCTGTAAGAATATAAAACGTTTTGTTTCGTTATCATTTGCGGATTGTGTCATTCATATAATACGTAATTCATCTTAGTATTGGGAATTTTTGAAGTTCATTATGGATAATCTTGTAATGCTTTATAATATTTGATATACCATTCGCTATTAATTACGGTACAAATACTTTAAACTGTACTAAAATACCCTGTAAAAATGTATACGTATAGTTACGGCGAAGATATTCTTTTCCCAAATAATGGAGCCATCCTAATGTGTCTGCAAATTTGCATCCAAAGATCTATACCGAGTGGCTAATTATTAAAAACTGGCCCTTGTTATGATAACTAGTCAGAGTTCCGTAACTTTTAAAAGAAATTTTTTATGGAAATATTGAACTGAAAACAAATTGAAATCTCAATCAAATCTATCCAAATATATCAAATCTATATAAATATCGATTTTCAATAATATTCCTTCAGTATTTAAAGAGTTACCGAAGGCAGATGATTTCACAACAGCAATTTCAAGTAATTTATTCAGAAAGCTAATTAAAGTTTATTCAATAAACCTCTCGATATTTGTTCAGTTGAAAATCATAAAGTAACTCGCAACATCCAATCAAATATAGAGGAAAGGTTGCCTTGAGTTGCAAATTATTAATAATTTATTGATTAAAACAAGTTTAAATGAAGGTAATAACCATTATATTAAAATTTACTTAATGTATAAACGTATTTTTCAGCAACTTGTGCAATGATTATTTTAATTTCTTCCAATTCTGAATGTTTTTTGCAGAATATAAAAAAAAAAAACGTTGGTTTAGCGTTCACAACACTTTAAATCCTAAAACAAATATTGTTGAAAATTCAGATTTAGATCCATCTGATTGAGATTTTTATTTTGAGCTGTTTTCATATAAAGATTTCTTAAAGAATTTATTCAACTGTGACTCCGACTCCATATAGACATAACATGAGGGACATTCCAAATAATGTGGCCATGAACTATAACACAAATCCCAGGAAATTTCTTAAATTCAATAAATTTTTATTAGGAGGTTAATTTTCTGTGGCTGAGACATAATTAGATAGCCAAAACTTTAAAAATATCACAAAGGCACGATTTGTCTGAAAGTTTACGATGGACAATCTTAAGGCTTACTTTTTGGTCGCTTTTGCATTTCAAGTTCAAAATCTTCGTCGACATCTTGGTATGACAAGGGAGGAACATCCCGAAATCAATGTGGTTCACACATGAAAAATGCGACAGAAGAAAAAGTAAAGTGAAGGTAGAGAAAAAGAATTCCTTATCGTGAGTAGTGTTGTAGTCGAGTCAGGGCACATCAGGGCGACGCTCCGGTATTTTAATTCCTATATTATCTAAATTTTTAGGTCATTTTAAATTTGATAACTAAATCACGTACAAAATAGACGGAACTTGATTCACCTTGCATGCTACGCCATTTGGGGTTAACTCAAATCCGCGACTGAAGGGAATTTAATATCATTTTATCGGAATTCCTTGGCTTTGGGAGCCTAGGAATTCTTAACTCCACAATAAAGAATCTATATTTTGAAGCTAAACTAATTTTTTAAACAAAACTCTCATCTTAAAGATGAGAGTTTTGTTTAAAAAATTCGTTGAAATGAATTTGCTAACAATTAAGAAAGTAAAGAGATCCAGTGAATCAGAATAAAAGAATAGTTTAAATTACAGTTAGAAAAATACGCTCACCATACAAATCAAAAATAAGGAAAAAGAAATATCACCTAAGTTTAATGAATCTCCACTGCTGATAATATAAAGTCGCGACACTTAAAAAATGAAAGCACTCCTGAAATTAAAATAACTTTAGAAATTATTCTAAATTTGATAAAATTTTATAAAAATTATTTTGATACAACATTGTGATAATTTATAAAATTATTGTGATATAAAATGCATAAAATGTTCCAAATATTTCACCGATTTCATCGAAAGTTCCTCACTGCAGCGCATTAGGGTTAAAAGATTATGTTTGGAATTTCATACCGATAGGTCTTTGTGTTTTTGAATTAATAGACGGACAGAAGGAAATGAATTATTAGTTAATTTAGGTTCAGGGATTTCTAAAACGTGTATTTTCGTTGAAATCTTAAGATCCTCATTAAAAATATACTTTATATCGTTCCGATGAGAAAGTAAAAAGCGCCAGGAACTTTTTTTAGAACTGCACTGTTACCAAGAAGTTTTTGCGTGTATATCCTGCAATGATTTTTTCGGTCATCCTGCAATGATTTTTTCGTTCATCCTGCTTTGTTTTACCAAGTTATTTTATTGCCCTTTGGAACAACTTGCAGCCAGTTGGAGTTTAAGCCACTGTCAAAAGTATGCTTCCACTTTGAATTTTCCGATAGATAGTCTCTTTGACAGCTTTCCATATTGCATAGAAAACCCAAGTCTACATCATTCTTTCAACTTTTCTTAACAGCACTCTATACATTTTGCTCAATTCTGATTAATTAATGATTACAATAAAATTATCTAGCGTGTTATCCAAATAAGCGAAAAATTCAACTGCAACATCCATGAAAACATGAAATGAGAAACCTGATAACGTTATTAATGCGATGGCTGCGACTTACTCTTTCGGTAGACACCACGTGTGGGGGAAAAAGTTATAGTCCGCTGGTAACAATCGTTTCATCATGTTGAGGTTCTTGGCCAGGAGGTCTTTTCGACAGATCTCGCTCATACCTGGGAAATGGTTGATGCGCTGTAAAAAAATTAAAATTAGAAATTGCATCATGGAAGCGGTTCATGCGCTGAATAAACTAGAAAAAAAAATAACTTCTTATCAAGCAAACCTTTTAGAGTACCAAAATAGTATTTAAATCGAAAACTTATATCAGAGACAAATACGTTTACTGATTTCGTTAACCCGTAATTATAACAATGATTGGTTTTTGACACGAAGCAATTATATTTGCTTTTTAAATTAGCTGATGCACCTGATCAAGTAGGATGCCAAGTAGGCATGGGATTTCATCGTAAGTTAATTTCTGCTGTCAAGTTGTCCTTTCCGTATTTCTACGTTATCATGTTAGTTGTCAAAAATTATCTAAGGATAACACTTGCGCGATTTTTTTTATCCTGCTATCAAATAACTTTTCATCGAGTTTATATGCATTGTTTAATATGAAAATAAAAGGAAGAATGAATTTTGAAATGATTAGATGAAACAGAGCAGGAAAATGATGCTTTTGTGATGAAATGGGCTACTTTTACCTCGGAGAAATATTTTTTCTTGTAAACAATGGGCTAAATTGCCAGTCCACATGAACCTCAAGGGTAGCTAACGTTACACAATACACAGTTCATAGAAACATGAAATCCTCTCGTCAAGGCTATCAAAAGTATTCTTTAATATACACAGATAGTAGCCTCCCATTACGGCCATCAGCGTGTTCTTTAACGTGCACAGTGTATGGCTCTCCTGCACACAGAGCAAAGGCTTAAAGTCCCATGCAACGGACGGCGGCCTTTCCAAACCCATCGGTGTCCTCAACTGACCGCGGGCAGGGAGGGGAGTTTTGCGGAAATGAAACCTGGGAACTGCAAATTACAAGTCTGGTGCGCTATCGACTGAGTTACCTCCCCCACTCCCCTTACGTTCTGGAAATATGGATGAACAATCGTTTCATATTTCCCTTTTTTAGTGAGGAAGAAAGCATAAGGTGTCAAAGTTTAGAGCCTATAGCACTCCCTGCTTTACAAACTTTCATTTCCCGCATAACTCGTTACTTCCCGCATTCGCATTCCGGATATATATTGGAACAATCATTTTCATATTTTCCCTTTTTTTAGAGAGGAAGAAAGCATGGGGCTATTTTTTATAGCTAATGACACTCCCCACGTCACAAGCTTTTATTTGAATAATTAATTTTGGCACTCGCGTTGTGGCATTCATGTCCTGGAGATAGAGGAGAATAATCGTTTTCATATTTCCCTTTTTTAGGGGGGGGGGGAGAGATACTTTTTTCTGGAGATAGAGCAGAATAATCGTTTTCATATTTCCCTTTTTTAGGGGGGGAGAGATACTTTTTCTGGAGATAGAGCAGAATAATCGTTTTCATATTTCCCTTTTTTTAGGGGGGGAGGAGTGCCTGGGGATCAAATTTTTTATCGTCTATGACACTCCTTGCGTCATAAGTTTTCATTTGACTTATAGCTTGCTAGTTTCGGCACCTGCATTCTGGAGATATAGCTGAACAATAGTTTTCATATTTCCCCCTTTTTAGTGGAGAAGAAAGCATGAGGGGTTAATTTTTTACAGTCTATGGCACTCCCCGCTTTATACGCTTTCATTTGGTATATAAATCATTAAGTTTATCCATCGCATTCGAATATAACAGAAGAACTCTTGATAAATCCATAAACCGACAAATGACGAGCAAAAAGCAATAGGATGATAGGTAAAAATAAAAAAAATTAAAAAATACCTATCATCGTATAAGCGATCTGAAAAGTAGAAAAAAAAAACCTAAAGCATATCGATGGTGCAATCAGTCACTGAGTTCGTATTCAATTCAAAGTAAGATAGGGTGCAGGCAATCTTGTTGAGTAAATAAATCGGCGCCTTGTTCCTTTGAAGTTAATACGAACTTGGTGGCTGATCGACAAACTGACAGTCAAAGCGAAAAGAAATAGGAAGATAGGTAAAAAATGACCTCCCATGTTTTCTTTCTCCCTAAAATTGATGAAATATGAAAACGATTGTTCTGCTATACCTTCTGAACGAGAGGGACGAATCTAACAAATTGTATGTCAAATAAAAGTTTGTGACGTGGGGAATGTTGTGGGCAATAAACTATTTTGATTTCTTCCCCCTATAAAGGTGAAATGAAAATATCATTCTTCTACTTCATCTTCCGAATGTGAGGGCCTAGAGTTACGAATTAGGTGGAAAACGAAAGCTTGTATGAGGAGCGACGTCGACTATTTCGAATTATGCGCGAATTAACCTTAACGAGTTATAATCTCAAATTAAAGCTCGTGATGTCTGCAATGTCATGGGCTCCCTGAAACACGACTCCAAAAAAAGAGAGAAGTAATATGTGGTGGATGTTTATGAGTCACATATGAAATGAATGTTTCTGAAGGTGGCTGTTTTAAGTGAAGAAGAAAAAAAATAAATTAAAAATTAAAAAAAAAACCTATCTTCCTGAATGCTCTCTAAAAAGCAGAAATGGAGCAATCAGTCACTCGATTCGCATTTATTTAAAAGGAAGATAGGGCACAAACAATCTTGTTGAGTAGGTAAATTGGCGCCCTGTGTTCCGTTGAAGTGAATACGAATATAATGACTAATTGTACCATCGATACGTTTTAGGATTATTTTCCACTTGTTAGGGCGCAAACAGGGAGATAGATATTTAAAAAAAATTATTGATTTCTTTGGAATACGAATTTTGCATCCAGCCATTTGAATATCTTAACTACCTTTCAAAATTACTTATTTACTCAAACCCACTAGCACAGAATAATATATTATTAGATTAAAATAAATAAAAATATTACTTCTCTAGCAGCTGCTTGCCACAGAGGTCTGACAGGAGCCTGTCAGAATATAGAGCTATAGAGAAGATCTGTGAGGCAGGCGAGACCTCAGCAGAAAGACAACAGGGGCATAAGTAAGAAAATTTATCGAAACAGCTTAAAAAGTGTATGCTTCTAACAGCAATTTAATATAACATGCCTAAATACCACCAAGGGCATAAAAAGAAACAAGAAAATAATCTTTTCACTGAATTCTCAACTTTTTCTTATTTTTATGTAAGATAGCTTGTTTTTCCTTTTTTAAATATTCAGGTTTTAAAAAAATGATGATGAAATGAAATTTTGTTAATTTGTTAATGAATATTGTTGTACCAGGGGCGGTACTAGCATTGCAAATGACGGTGCAAAACACCGCTATTTTATACTTATACGACAGGAGACGAATAGAATATTTTGGACCAAGTCACATGACCATCTCTCTCACTGGTTGATTTCGCCACTGGATGATATTGTGGTAAACCTTTTGATACTTAAACCTTTCTTTCGTGGTAGGTCTTTGTATATGTAGGTATTGTATCTAAACCACTGATGATTTTCAGAAATGAATTTCGGATTTTGCACTGTTGACATGACAAAAACTTGGAATCAAATAAGACACGAGGAAAATACCTAAGTTAGCGAAAATAAGTATAGTACTAATCAAAAGTTATTAAAAAAACCTTAGGAACTTAAGTCTTTATGAAATAAATTTAGCAACCAAGATAGTAAGTTTTTTGTTGTACCGAGGAAAAGAGCCATTTCATATCCATTAATATTTTAGTTTTTCATTTTTGACCAGTGTGTCGCGAAACATACACTCAAGTTTAATTTTTATTAAACGGTATCCACATGGTCATAAATTTAGTTCCATTTGCCAAAATATCGTTCCCATAGTTAAAAATCTTGGAATGAACATACAAGCAGAGTTAAAATATATGCACATATGTTTATATTAGTCTAGGCAGCGAATCCAAGAAAAAAGAAGCATTGTGGAATAGATTACAATGCTAGGCATGAAACGAAGAATTGTAGTAAATCTGGTTACTAAGGCAGAGTAGTCATCTTTAGTGATTTCAGCCGTAAGAAACTAAAAATTTCGTTTCACATAATATTCATCTGATTTAAAATAAAACGACTGATAAACAAATTTGATACGATATAAGGATTACATGCCACAAAAACAAACCTATTTAAGAGTTTAAAATGTTTTTAGTTTTAAAAATAATTGGTTTTAAAAATATTTTTTAAATATTATATTTTAAAACCAAAATATATTTAAAACCAAAAGCATTATTAAAAATATTAACTTTCAGAATATTTAAAAAAAGCTTCATTTATTTATAATCATTACATGTTATTAAAAATAACGTAATAAAAAAAAACTTCATAATAAAATGTGTTTAGTACGAAAAAACAATTTAAAGCATCAGATATAAATTAGGTGTAATTAAAAAAGTTCAAATAATTATATAAACAGAAATACTTCAATGTGTTCTCATAAATTTCTCATAATGGAACTATGGTTTAAACACACTATCATATTTAAGATAAAGGTGATATTTAGTGTTATACGAAAAGGGGTTAAAAACTGAGACCTAAGCTTCAAACTGCAAATTTCACAACTGGAACTTATTCCAATGTACGAAAAGTCAACCGAGGTAATCCTGCCATTGTGAAGAGAATAATAGAAACAATGACTGCTACCTCAGTCGGACTTCAGCCTCGAGCAATAAATAGAATTCAAAGATAAGAACAGAAAGATAAGTTACAAAAAGCTGGATGCAATATCTGATAAAAGCACGAAGGCGGCAGACAAAAATCTAGAAGGTCACTTCAAAAATAAATGCCATGACATGGATACTGAGCTTTGTGAGGGTGTATCGGCAACTTTTATCAATGGACTAGTGGTTTTCCTGAAACGAGAAAGAGTCATGCTGTGATGAGCAGGCAACTTCCCACAAGGCGATGCATATCATAAGGAAACGTCGTTTATGCTCCGATGATTTAGGAATGGGGTTTTATTGCACGCCAGTTCTCTAGAAGTTCAAATCCTATAGACAATATCAAGCTACATCTGGTGAAGCATTTGATTCTTCATCTTGTTAAAAACATTAAGCTTGTTTACCTGTAGCCATGCGATGAGAGCTGCAGGATGGATTACTTTACTACAGAGCAACAATTTTTCGAATGACTAGCTAGCTGTTAGGGGAAGAAAGTAGCTGCCACGAATCCAAATGCACGTTTGATTTCGCAATGACAGAATTCACATATTTGACGCTTTCAAATCCAACTAAGTTCTCCACCTGTTTTGAACGGTTAAAAGGGAATTTTTGCCTATGACCTAGAGAAATCTGTAAGATGTGATATTGTAGTTTTACTCCATACTTTATAAAAAAGTGTGAAATAAAGAAATTATAACCCGTTGTAAAAAGAATCCTGGCAAACCTTAATTCCATATATTTTTCTAAACGTGTAAAATCAATTTACTTTTCTAAGATTACTGACATTCAAAGAATCATAAGAGCCGTATTTTAATTTTTGTAAAGCTAACCCCAAAGTTTCATTCTGTTAAAAAAGTCTGAATGTGCTTCTGATTAGAGAATTTTTAGGGGGGGGGCGATGTATTAAATTATGATATATGATAATAAGATTTACCCCAAGGAAAATCGTGATGTTGCCGTAGATTCTGTCTCTTAACACAAAGTCTCCAGATCAGAAACCATTACGGAGGCGTTCAAAGGTTCTTGACGTGCATTTGTAGGATAAAAAAAATTACATTTGCTTCAAAAAAACTTTTAATATCCTTCAAAGTACTCCCCTCCAACATCAATGCGAAATTGCAGATGTCTACGCCAATTCTGGAACGCTTGGTGGTATTCCTTTGAGGAAGACTCCGCAACTCTCAATGAATGCATTTTGCAAGGTCTTGCACCCTTAAAAAAGACTTCCCAGCATGTTCCTTTTTAATTTTTAGAAACAACCAAAAATCGCATGGTGCAAGATCGGGTGAACATTCAGGATGGGGCAACTGTTTGATTTTTTTTCCTGCTCCGAATAGGCTGTAACTAGACGAGTTTTGTGAGCAATGGCATTGTGATGAAAAAGGAGAATCCTTGACACGCCTGTTATTGGACGCTGTTCCTTTTTATCCTTAACCATTTTGGGCAAAACAATGTTTACGTAGCAATGGCCATTTATAGTCTTTTTCAGGTAGGGCTAACACTACGTGGGAAGTGAAAAAGAAATGGGAACATCCTCTTCCTTGAGCAAAAGTCTTGTCGGAGGATTTGAAGACGCAGTTAATCTTGTGCAACCCAAACACAGTTGTCGATCTTCCTGGGAGTTGTATCATAATCAAACCACGTGATCAAACTTTGTGTGACAATGTCTGTTAACCTTTTGGGGCCACTAGGTTCAAACATTGCCAGCATCTCTTTGCACGAGTCTACTCTAGTCCTGCTACTCAGTCAGTTTGTGGGATACCCATTTAGCACAGATCTTAGACAATTTAAATGCTGATAAAAATGTTTCCACACTGCCAATCGATACATTGATATCGAAACTTATTACCTGAACGGCGATGTGTGGATTTTCTTTAAAGAATTCACGAACAGCAGCGATGATTCACTCATTCACGGCCTCCTTCGGTCTTTTTGCACGAGTTAGGTCTTCGAAGCTCTGCCGTCCTTCTCTGTATTTGTGCATCCATCTCGTAACAGTGCCACATGAACATGCATGATCCCCATATACTTGTGATAAATTGGCATGTGTTTTTTCGCCTCGTCCCCAAGCTGCGTCCTTGTGAAAATGTAAAATCTTTCCCTGTATTTAGTAGGCTCCATAGTAACAACGCACAGTTTTCACAGACCGAAGGGAGAAATGATGATACGGTCTTCTTTTTGACACGTAATGACAAGTTTAGACAAGCTTCCAAAATAAGTCGTAGCTCGTTAACTTAGGAGAAACGAGTGCAAATCTACAGACACGTGTCAAGAACGTTTTGAACGCCCTCTGTAATTATGGCAACCCTGAATGACTGATTGATATGAGGGAAAAACTAATAACTCAACATATCTGAGCCACACTTTTGTGTACACAGTGGGCTAAATGGCCAAGCCACAAGGACTCCAAAGGTTTAGAGTAGCCTGGGAAAGGGGCTACACTGGACAGCTGTTAGGAGATAGGTATAAATCTCCCGTCAAGGGCCTCCAATGTGTTTTTGAAATTACACAGATTATGGATCTCATACACAAGAACACAACTTAACATTTCAGCTAACGAACTGCGACTTTTTCACTTTCTCACAGGAAGAAGGATAGGAGATTAGCGGAGATAAATTTCAAAGCTTCCACAGTTTGGACTCAATCTGAGTACTGTTTATTACTAGTCTGGCCTGCTGCCAAACTTATAATATACAGGTCCCACGGCAAGATGAGCATGTGGGACAACAGCTACACTTGAAAGGTGTGGCATGCACTTGATGATTAAGTCCACACTACCAACTGATTCTTACATCACGTGAATATCAACGAATCTTACGAAGCTATGAATAAAGTTTCGAGAGATTCTGCTTTCCTTTCGCAAAAGAAGTCAGTGCAATACGTCACTAGTCCAGGAAAATGAGATTGATTTTTGGTAGGGGGAAAAACAGTTTCCAACAGAAAGGGTTTTTGGATGAAATGTATGTCCGGGTGCTTTGAATAACAATATATTAGAAACGTCTCCATTTGTCAAGTTGAGCTAGCGCCGCCATCTTTAAAAAAATTACTCTAGCCTTTAGATGAAAGTTGACAAAAATTATATACTTAAATTAAAATACCTTGCTGATAAGCTGAGGCATACTAAGAGTTATGATTTGCGAATAATTATAATGTGAAATTTTTGTAATAAAACTGGATTCAGTTGAAAATGGAAAAGAATATTTTTCCCAATAGACGAATTGGAACTCCGAAAACTTTGAATCATGAGGTACCAGTTGATGCATAGATTTTCCGCTGCTCTTTTGTTGCCGCATACTTCGTTTTTCGACAAATGAAACAAGTATTGATGCATGTGCTACACTTCGTTTCAACGGTCATGGTCTTTTGAATGTGGTGAAAACCTCCATGGACCGAGATACAGAACCTTGTCTGTAAGCATCAAGCAGTATCATTACCAGTTATATCTGAACCTACGAATGTGAAATCTAAATAGTCTCCGGATATATCTGGAACCGAATCAGTGTGCTTCCAGCAGTGTCCAGTTATCTCCAGAACCCATACTTTGATCTCTAATTGATGTCTTGAATATATCTAAAACTCAGCTTGAGGCCTGTAGGCTCAGCCTGTAGCTCAATCGGTTCCAGTTACACTAGAGATACAGTTATATTGTGATCATTAAGTGATGTCTCGATACATTCGGAACTGTTGTGGATATCAAGCACGTCCAGTTATATCCAGAACATAGACGTTAATTCTAAGTGATGTTCGAATACATTCAATTTCGGAAGGCTTCAAGCGATGCCCAGATGTATTCAGAACCTCGACTGTGACCTCTATGCAGTGTCTGGATGCATTCAGAACGCCTATGGGCTTCACAAGTGTCCGATTGTTAAATGTACCCAAAGAAAAGAACACATACACATCCGAGGACTGAGTGTTCTAACTCGAAAAACTGAAATAATAATGCCGAAAATTGGTTCTGGTGTGAAGAACATGAATGCTTAGCGGATGCTCCCATTATTCTACTAGGTTCCAAAACACGAATTAGAGACTCCAACAGACTGGAATTGAAAAAGCCAACAGCTTTTTCAATTCCAGTCACGAATTAGACTCCAGCAGACTGGAATTGAAAAAGCCAACAGCTTTTTCAATTCCAGTCTGCTGGAGTCTCTAATTCGTGTCTTGGGAAGAAGGAAGGAAATACTTTTATTCCTGTAGGAGCCATTGAGCAAGTCAAATTCAACAGAGCCTACAAAATGTGAATAGTTGTTCTCACCTGATAAGGTTTCATCCGGGTCACTCTAGAGATAGACACTGACCAGTCCAACCACGCCAACAGCCAGGGACCATCCTCTTCCTCTTCTTCTGCTCCAAGCTCAAACAGGACCTGGCGAACTGAAGGGACAAATTAATATTATCTGTTTCAAGGAATTCACAGAGAGTAACCACAAGAAACATAATTAGAATATGCAGTTTTACGACTAATTTGTTTCTAAATGAGGAATTTAGATTACTTTAACTCTCAGTAGAATTGAATAGGTTCTTATGGCATTTAAAGAATTCCTGTCAATCTCTCACTTTTCATTTTCTCATTTTACAATGACCATTTTTGCGTATAAAAACACTTCATACGCCAACTTTGAGACAAAAATTATAATTAAGTTCAAAGATAATTAACGTTAAAGCGTAGGCAGTAGTGGAAGTGAACAAGTATTGGTGCTGAAATTATGGTTATCAAAAGTCCATCCAATCTGAACGCTAAAGCAGATTTCCCGAAAAATGTATTTGTAAAAGAGATTGACAAGAATTCTTTAAATACCGTAGAAGCCTATTTCAAGGCGTAGAAGACAAGAGAAACGTATGCAATGAAGGTAAGTTATATCCGAAACCTACACTGTGAATTCTAAATGGAATTCTGATAATTATATATCCAATATCTCTGCTCTTAAGCGATGTCCAGATATATCCAGAGCAACTAAACTTGTTCTGTCTCAAACACGCGACCTATGAAGTCATTTTGTGCGGCTCTCAAGCATGCGTTCTATCATAATTATTGTAGCGAACTGTGGCTTCGATGATGTCACGCGAGTATGGAAAATATTGTCACGTTAATGCGATGATGAAGCCCTTAAAAATGAAGTTTAGGTTTACATATTGGTATTAAAAGTACGTAACGTTTAAATACCAAAATAACAATACAGTTATGTTTTGTTTAATATTTTTTACAAATTTTAATCTAGGTCCGCCATATATTCGTCATCATAATCATCCTCAAGCAGCCAAGGGCTACGGAGGTTCACCAGACCAAGGCATATCTGTCCTGAGCTACATCTGCTGCATCTGGTCATTGCACACCAATTCTAACAAGGTCCCGTCTGACGTTGTCTGCCCACCGCATCCTAGGTCTCCCTCTCTTTCTGAGGCCTTTAGGCACACTGTTCATAGCCCTATTCGCTAATCTATAATTATCCATATCGGCAACATGACCAAACCAACGGAGGTCTCTCTCTGCACAATATGCTGCTTAAAGGAAGTTGCCACCTCCTTTGCCTCATCATTACTGACAAAGTTGAACCACCTAATGCCAAGACACTGCGTAAGCTTCTACAATCAAATGCATCTAGTTTCCTGTTATCTTGCTTACAAAGCGTCCAAATTTCCCTGCCATAACTAACCCTAGAGAGAACCAAACTGTTATTGTCTAATTTTAGACTTTAGGTGTATACGCCTATTTCTCCACACTCTCCATAGATTCTTAAAAGTCCCGGCAGCAATCCCTATTCGTCTGTTAATCTCATGCCGCACATCACCATTATCTGTTACATAGCTCCCAAGATAATTAAACTGTGACACCTGCTCAAGACTGCAACCATTCAGATTAACTGAATCACAACTTGCCAGACCAGTTTTCATCACTTTAGTTTTTTCTGTTTATAACCAAACCTACTCTACTACCAGTCTCATCAACAGCTCGAATGAAAGAGTTCATCTCATCAACATCATTTGCCAAAAGAGCTAAATCATCAGCATAATCTTAATCAGAAATTTTCATATCTCCAGACCATTTAAGGCCTAAATTTCTCTTTTGCATTGAATTTCGCATAACATAATCAATAACCGAACTAAAGAGAAAAGGAGACAAAATACACCCTTGTTAAACACCAGAAGCAATGCTGAACCAATTAGTACAAGCCTTGGCAACTCTCACACAAGACTAAGTATTATTATAGATAGTTTTCATTATGCTAACTAGCTTGTCCGTTATGCTATACGACCTCACGATCAACCACAAATTAAGACGATTAACAGAGTCTAAAGCCTTTTTAAAATCAGCAAAGCTTGTAACTACAGATTTCTGAAACTCTAAACATTTCTCAAGAATCTGCTTGAGTGAAAATATCTGATCTACACATCCCCTATACTTCTGAATCCACATTGCTCATCACGCAATTGACTGTCAATCAGATTCTTAATTCTATTAAGCAAAATCATGCAAAGACCTTTACCTGGAACAGAAAGCAGGCTGATACCCCTATAGTTATCATAAGAACTGCGATCACTTTTTTCAAAAATAGAAATAATAATAGCTCTGGTAAAATACTTAGGAACCATGCCATTATCATAAAATATTTTCAAAATTTAAGTCATCCATGTGGTAACCGAAACATTTCCAACTCTAAGTATTTCTGTAATAATTTCGTCTACCCCTGGGGATTTATACAGTTTAAGTTTAGAAATAGCCAAAATAACTTCAGACTGTGTTATACGGCCAACATTAAAGCCAGTAATGCACCTATCATAATTACAAACAATGGGAGAAGTACTAACCACATTGTTTAGAACATCACTGAAATGCTCAGCCCATCTAGCCATGACAGAATCCTCCCCTTCTATAACCTTACCTTGTTTATCCTTCAATCCTTGTAGGCCTGTCCGTTTTGTATCACATAAAACATTAAGTATCTGGTACAGCTCTCTGCTGTTGTGCTGCCTAACTGCTTCCTCAGCTTTGTCAGCCAAGCCATCAAGCCAAAGATTCTTATCAGTAGCTAACTGATCATTTACACGTTTATTAAGCTCTCTGTAATCCTTTCTATTAAAACTAGCAGGGTACTGATTAAGGACATTCCTGCAGTTCCTTCTTTCTGAAATAAACTCAAGTGCCTTATCACTTAAACAATTCTGCCTCCCCTGCTCCTTTTTTCCTAAAAGAGTACTGTTAGTTTCCAAAAAAGCCTGTTTAAAATGGCCCCATTCTTCCTCAACTTCAGTAGTAAGCATACCATGACTGTCATAATGACTAAGTAACCTATCATGGTAAGCTTTGGCTGTAACTGGATCTTTCAGAGCTTCAGTATTAAAAGTAAATTTTTTAACCCAAGCACAACACTTTTTAAGTTTAAGTTGCAAGACACTTTTAACAAGGTAATGGTCAGATCCAATTTCAGCTCCCCTATATGACCTGGTATTCCTAACAGAACTAGCCCATTTGCTGTTAATTAATATGTAATCAATCATATTCTTATGCAGCCCATCAGATGAAACCCATGTGTACTTATGTATGTCGCGGTGTTTGTAATAAGTGTTAGTTATTCTGAATCCATTGAGTTTACTTACCTATAAGAGACGTTGCCCATCGCCATTGCAGCTACCAATACCAAAAGGGCCTATCTCTCCTCCCCAAAGGTCAGAGTCAGTATCAACTTTGACATTGAAGTCACCAAGAACAAGGGTAATATCTCCTTTCTTGACAGAATTCAAAATATCCTGAAGTTGTCCGTAAAACCTATCCTTCTCATCCTCATCGGCATCCTCAGTGGGGGTATAACAGCAAATAACATTCAAGTCTTTAATGCTTGTCTAAAAGTTTGCTCTAAGAAACCTTTCATTAATGCACTCATATCCTAGAAGAGCATCACTAACGTGTCTGCTAAGAAGCAGACCTACGCCTTGGAGATGCTTATTATCTTCCCTCCCTGAAAAGAGAAATTTAGGATTATTTTTAAGAATCTCACTTTTATCTGTCTATATGGTCTCTTGCAAGCAGAGAATATCTGAATTATAACGGTGGAATTCTTGTGTGAGAACATCAAGAGAATAATCTCTGTGCAGACTCCTCACAATACAACTGCTTATGGAGAGAAAATGGTAAGTGGGCTATTTAAGAAACTGCGTTTATTGAGAGAAACGCAGACATGGGGTAAGACCCGTTCCCCAACCACTAAAGACTTCGTCCAATGTAGAATTTGACGATGCCAGTAGAAGAAAGAGTTTAAGTGCCTGCAATGACCTCTGCTCAGGATTATCCACCAGCTCATAAAACATATCCTGTGAATCTATTCACTTGGGGCTGTCAACCCACAAACAAATAGAAGGCGCTGCGGAAGATTTTCCCTCCACAGAAGCCCACCAGTACAGCAAATTCAGGATCCATAATCAAGGTCAGAGTCTATTTTCAGTCTGGTAGGTTTATATGGTCAGCACTAGGACCCTGTGTGGTTGACCAGTCCTCAGCAGGGTAGAAAAAAGAAAAGTAGCCATAGTTGTCCAGATCAGTAGGCCATACTAATCTGGCAGCCTTCCCTTTCCAAAAGAGAATATCTCTTTTGAAAGTTACTAACGGACTGCACCACGAAAAGGCAGGGTCGGACATTAGTTACTAGGCCTGGCCGGTTATATGCATCATCACAGGGGATTTCTACCTAACTCTCCTTCCAGTGACTACCTCGCTATCATTTATAAGCCCCATATATTACGTATTAAGACTAACTATTTCGACCCCTATATGATTGAAGTTTGAGACCCCTACCCTAGATACAACATGAAATTCTGAATCTAAAAAAAAGCATGCAATGTAGCTGTTAGCAAAAATTATGCAAAAAAAAGATACGCTGTCAGTTTTGAATGCCTTCAATAATGAATTACTTATTCAATTGAGGTTCCACAAGGTTCAGTATTAGGCCCTCTGTTACTTCTAGTATTTGTTGACGACATATGCTACTTTGATTTAAAGGGAAAATAATTGCATTTGCAGCTGACCATGGCATTAATTTATTCAGGAAATGAAAATAAAATTATGAAAAAAATAAATTCTGACTTAGTAAATTTGGAACATTGGTTTAACAGAAATAAAATGTTCCTAAACGTTTCCAAGACCATATATGTAAATTTTAGATTAAGAATAAATAAAGACTTTTTTCGAAATAAAATTATATATCACAAGTTAAACTGAAATAAAAAAGTTTCCCATTGTGACAAAATTGAACGAGTGGATACTGTAAAATATCTGGGAGTAATCATAGACAGTCAATTATCTTGGAAACCACAAGCAGCTGATGTTTTGAAAAAATGAAATTCGGTTATTCCAAATATTTATTTTATGAGGAATGTTGTTGACATTTCTACCTTGTCAATAATTTACAATGCGTGTGTCAAGTCTTATTTCTCATATGGTATTCTATCATAGGGAGGAAAGTTTTCGTCTACTATTAAACCATTACAGTACGCCCAAAACCATATACTTCGGTGTATGAGTAAAATAAAGAAGTATGAGTAAGTAAGAAGAATATATTATAATATAAAAATTTTGCAAATAAGAAAACTATACATTTTTACTGCGCTAAAGCATCTGAAGAACAATTGGAATCCACAATTAGGTAGAATATTCGCAAGAGACACTCGACAATCTAAATATTTATTTCTAGAAAACATTACTGTTAGTAAAATTCTAATTACCAAACACTGTTTTTTTTGACTCCTAAAATTTTTAATGATTTACCAAATGAAATTAAGAAAATAATTAATATTAAAACATATATTAAGGAAGTTAAAAATTGGATATTAAAAAATGAGAATATTATTATAATAATGATAATTCTAATCAAGCAACCGTAAGTTAATTGAATCCATGTGATTGAATTGATTTCGATCTCCAAACTGTTTTACTGAGCTGTAATTTACGTTTGTTTACATATCTAGACTGTTTGTGTATACATGAATTTAGTTATGTTAAATAATATCCACATGCGAGTCATAGTTACTCTTGTGGATAAGAAAATTGGATTCGATAAATGTATCTGTATGCAGGCATTACTACTGTATATTTAGTTATGAAAACTACGCTATGTTACTATTATAATATAATTAGAATAACTGTACTTTTGTGTAACTTGTACAGTGAAATTATGCTGTACATGATTGCCGTTCTTGATAAGGAAATGTAAAGTTACTTTCATGTTCCAGTTTTCTTAATAACACTGGGCAACAAATTTTCATAAAAGTCATGCCTCTGAGATAAAAGTAGCCATTTTTTTTAAAGATTTCAAGGTGTTGAACACGAATATGACAATGAAAATGCAAAATTGGCTACGATTTCTGAGAAATCCGCAATAGTTTCTTATATAATAGAGTAATATGTATATATGACATGTACTGGTAAAACTCCGCGTCTACTTCCGACGTCGCTTGTACAGCTGCTCAGGATCATCTGTAGCGAGTGTCCAACAGTAGTCAGACAACATTGAAGTGTCCCTGGTATCGTTTCTCAATTGTTGCAATGTCCTGGTGAAAACATTCACGTGCTCATCACTAACCATGCCGCAATTGTCGGGGAAGAAATCTAAGTGGGAATGGAGAAAGTGGATATTTAAGGACATATTGCAGGCAAGTTTGTGATACAGAGACATGTCCTTAACTAGTTTCTTGTAGTTGTCTTTTCCCGAGGAATTTAGTTGACACCAGACGAAATGCGTCCCAAGCCTTTTCCTCGTCACCCTGAAGCAGGTTGTCGAACATCTGATATCTGAACAGCTCGCGGATCTGAGGACCCACAAAAATTCCCTCTTTAATTTTCGCTTCGCTTAGTCCAGGGAATTTGTCAGCAAAGTACTTGAGAGCTGATACAGTCCGGTCCATGGCTTTTACGAAGTTTTTAATCACACCGAACATTTTTCTCGTCACCCTGAAGCAGGTTGTTGAACATCTGATATCTGAACAGCTCGCAGATCTGAGGACCCACAAAAATCCCCTCTGTAATGTTCGCTTCGCTGAGTCAAGGGAATTTGTCAGCAAAGTACTTGAAAGCTGATGCAGTACGGTCCATGTTTTTTACGAAGTTTTTCATCACACCGAGTTTGATGTGTAGGGACGGTAGCAAGATTTTTTTGCGTTTCTGCCAGTGCTGGGTGTCCACATTCTACTCTCCGACCTTCACAGATTTCCTCTGAAGCCATTTTCTCTTCACGTAGTACAAAATCTTTGCTCGGCTGTCCCATTCACATAAGAAACAACAGTACTTCGTATATCGCAGCTGCAGACCCATCAACAGAGCCACTACCTTCAAGTCACAACAGAGATGCCAACCATACTTGCTGTATTGAAGACAGTTCAACAGTTGTTTTAGGTTGTAGTAGGTTTCTTTCATGTAGACAGCGTGTCCTACCGGATTGGATGGAAGTCGATTTCCATTAAGCAGCAACACCACCTTGAGACTCAATTTCGAGGAGTCTATGAATAGTCGACATTCTTGAGGGTCATGTTTGATTCCGAGGGCATTCATCAGGCAATCTACATCGGAGCAGAACACAAGGTCATCTTCCTTTCTGAAGTAAGGCGCAAATTGCTCATGACGAGTTCGAATCGAAGTCACTCGGACATTTTCCGTGAGAAGATTCGATTGTTTGTCTTGATCCAAGTAACTGTTTTGGCCTTGGACAGTTCCAAATCATGAACAAGATCGTTCATTTCTTCTTCGGTGAGAATATGTAGTGCAGATGGTGCACCGTGGCAGACGTATGGATCATCATTAGTCACTGAAGGCTGCAGAGAACCCGACGCCGGTTCGCTTCCCTCCTCATCGTCTGAATCGATGGAAAATTCTTTTGGAGGTTAGAGAACGGGAAGGCCTTCGCCATGCGGAACAGGTCGGAGAGTATATTATTCACTTCTTTTTCCTTGTGATAATATTCACTTCTTTTTCCTTGTGATACCTCCGGAAACAGGTGGAACCATGCACAAGTAGCAGTCATTTGGGTGATTGCTTGGCTCTCTCCAAACCATAAGAACAACAAACGGCATCGCCATTGCTGTTCAGCCTTTCATTTTTCACCTTTCAGCCACTTCGGAAAATTTCTTGAACACGTACTGCAGCATACGTGTGGGGCCCAGGCCTTGTCCTGGTCCCCGATCTTGCATCCAAAATAAAACTCATACGGCGCTTTCACTATTGGAGTGATGGCCCTTTTCTGGCTTGCAAACGTCACTTCCCCACAAATGTAACGAAATGTATCTGCACTATTAACACAGTTACGAGGCATCACTACTGCTGCATTAAAACTGCAAGGTTCACTTGTGTTGTACTTATGACTCAGGGGTAAATAGGAGTCGCTCAAAAGACTTGCTCACCCTACGAGACTTCGCTTACAACTAACGATTGCATCATCTTTTGTCCGCGATCGTAAAGCCGCGACGTCATGACTTAACTACACTGCATCAGACAATGATGCAATACTTCCGGGGGTTGTGTGCGTGGCTGGCTGGTGCAATACAACGCAATATGTTGCAATCTGGAGTTTAAAATACAGCGTTGCTAAAAGGTCACCTATGTACTCGATGCGGAATGAGTCGTTTATACATGACCATCTCTGTCTCTCCTAAACAAGAGTCAATCGTCAAATTTTATTGTCCTTTTCGTGTTCAGCATTTCGAAATTAATAAAGATTGGCTATTTTGATTTCAAAGCCATTTTGTGTTGTTGCCCAGTGTAATAATTTTGTTAATAATACTAAATAGGTAAAATCTATGAGAAAGGGAAAAATAATACATAAATAGCGAAAATTTTCATTGCCTCCCTCTTTCCCAAAACAATTTAAACGGTAGCACATATGCGACAATCGACCTGAGAAAAATATTCTGTGATTCCTGGTGAATGTATGAAAAATATAAGAATGAAAACAAGCTAGTTGTTTCCGCAAAAGAAATACGAAAAATGACGGGACTAAAATATGAATTTTACAAATTTAATTTTGTTTTTTTCACCATTTTTCTTACAAAAGGCATGGAATTTGAAGAAAAAAAAAGAAGTTTGGCCCACTTAAAATTGAGTAGTTCCGCTGTACTCTTACAAAATTCACACTTAGAGCACATCACTTTACAACGGGCATTTTATGTGTAAATGACAATACGCCAATTTTTGGACAAAAAAAGTAATTAGGTTGAAAGATAATTAATGATAAAACCCTTTCAGTGGTATGTGGTAGTAATGATACTGAAGTTATGGTTGCCAAATATCCACCTTAAGAACCACTACGGAAGAGCAATCTTCCTTTCATTAGTATCTATTCCACAAAAAAAATTTTTATTCATCTCTTAAAACAAAAGTTTTAATAAACATTTCAACACCCAAATTCCAAATTTCTAACCTAATTACATCGCTTGGAATATTTGGTTAAAATTTTGCAATTTTTGGCATTTTCCACCGTTAGAGGTCGCAGTTATGATTTTTGTGAGATTCTGAAAGTGCGAATCGTACTATTTCATCAATACCTATCAGCTCAAAAAGAATTGTAATTTATCACTAAAAAATAAAGTGGAATATCTACAGATGAATATAGATATAAAACATTAGCTCGTTTTTTTTTTGAAAACCAGCTAAAAATAACAAACTCGAGAGAAATTCGTTAGCCCACGACACCGTTTAATCCACAATTAAATTTTATGACCACTCGCATTTATACTGCCTTTAAATTGATAGAGCATTTCTAAATATTAAAAGTTTCGAAATATAATTTTTTCAATTCGAAATGCGCTTCTGAATTTTAATGTTTGTCTAAGAATGGCATGAAACCTAGAAACAGGCATGCTAATATATCAAAAATGGCACAATGTCCTATGGGCGCTAGACTGGGACCAAAGATTTCTAGGGAACTCTATTTCAGGTGCGTTTAGGATTAGTTATAATTACAGCAAATTTAGTAATTTAGCAATAGTGTTAAAAGAGAAATTACTAATGAAATCGGTTATAATACAAATGATTAATTTTCTGAAATCTATAACAGAACAAATGAAATTACCGTTCTTATTTACTATTATCTTTTTATGTATGAAAAATAAAGTATATTCTGTTCATTTTTCCATTAATTTCAATCTGTGAGCATACGTTTGGCGCACTACCCAAGGTCCTCAGATTGTTCACTGCACTCCTGTATATCGATGATGAGCTGCTGGGTTTAAGGAATTAATGATGCCTTATGATGGGAAGTTGTTGATCTCTTTAATAAGCTTCGCATCTGTCTGTCTTAGTTACGAATCTACAAAATTCGGTGACGTTAGATGGCATTACATACATCTTCAGAAGGAAAAATACGGAACTTTAAAAACAGTTGTCCTGGGGAAGGGTAATTGTTGTTTTTTTCTTGTAAACTATGCGAATATGCATTGAAATTTGATTTTAGAATATTGTTGCGGATTACAAAAATGGATAGCCACTGAGCGTGAGTATTAAAAGCTATATTTCAAAACCAAATTCAATACAAGGTAAATTGTTACAAAGGAAATATGGATGAAGTATCTTATTAACAAATCAACTATTAACATGCACAAGTCATCAATCTTCCTGCGTAGAGCACACAATATCAGCTCTGTGTATTTTACTAAATACTACCTTTTACTTGATTTACCAGGTCACCCGAAGATCTTCACTCGTAAACCAATTCTCGTCCTGTGCTAATAACTGTTCACACACTAGCCGAACAAAAAGACAGTCCGTGTAGACATTCGAAGTTAGCCATAAAAGTTCCCACTTTTATACTTCCGTGTATACACAACACATCAAGTTACTTCTTGATACTTAACGATAAAAGATCCCACTTTTATCCTTCCGCGTATACACAACACATCAAGTTACTTCTTGATACTTACGCGCACTGTCTCAGAACAGCTCACCGTCCATTTTCGAACTCACCGACCGTTACAATACACAACGACCGTTACAATACACAACCGTTAACGCTCCACTCTTCTTCTCCAAATTCTCCCAACGTTCTTATTCGTTGGCTGAAACTTTGCTTTCGGTTGCCAGATTCCTTCTGTCGTAACACTGCCCCCTTCCTAGGTCTTGTTCGTCCCGAACAATTCTGGATTCCAAAGTTTCCAGAGTATCTCCCGTCAATTGGCGAGCACGACCGGAGATCATAGGGACCTTGAGACCTAAAGCAGCAAGTGCAGGAGCCAAGACAAGACTCACTTTGTTGCCGACACCTCCTGTGCTGTTTTCATCTACCATCCGATGGCGCCACTCTGGTCTCCAGCAAAACACATGACCCGAGGAGGTCATAGTTGCTGTTTCTTCGGAATTCACTTTCTTGGAGCTCTCATTGTAATTAGCCAGGGAAACATCAGTCATGATTGCCAAATTGTTCATTCTGGAGATCAGCGACGAGTTTTGTAACATGATATTGTCCACTTTAGAGCTCTTGTAGTCGTGATAAAACTTTTCTATATCCTTATAATCTAAATGGTTATAATGTCCAAATCTGCACATTGACTGTTCAGAAAAGAAATTCAGCGTGGCTACGTTGAAATTATCTGAGGGATTCACTTCTCTCTGATCGTAACTCTGAGGCTTAGTTTCATCCAGAAAGTTAGTCTTTGAAGTACTGTCTCTGCCTGAAGCTCCTTTACTAGCATCACCTGTTACGCTTCTAAGCCATTCTTCGGAATTCCTCTTCCTTAAATCCCCACTTTCTATAAACGATTCGAGTGTGGCTATATGCTTCGGAAAAATCTCTCCGACTTCCCGGGTAACGTCGAATGGCACTTTGTTTCTATGATGAATGGACGCCTCTTCTTTACTCGGACCACTCTGCGAAACGTAAACTCTGTTTCGTTCCCCCTCATTACCACTCGTTACTCTGCCTTTGCGATAATTGTCCATGACGCATTTTGCTGAGAGCGAGGAATAGAATACCTTTCGTGTGGATCTCTCTTCAGATCGTGCCAGACTTGTATACCTAGGTATTTTGAAGTGCAAAGCGTACTGTATAGTCTCGCAGCTCTCTGATCTGTGTGATTGTTCTTCACAGTTCCTAGACATGTCACCAGCGACATAGACACTCTGCCATGCATTACCAGTAGTTGCGTGGTCAAAGGCATTATCTGCGCTATCTCTACGATTCTTGATTTCCAGTAGCAGATCCACATTTTTATATGCGTTGCCTTTCTCTTTTTCTTTTCCATGTTTACAATCTAACTTAACACTATCAAGATCATCTTTTTCACTGACAAATTCAACATTTAAACTATTGCATTGTCTATTGAGTTCGGTTTTATGATCCTTGAAGTGATCAATAAACTTACCAACTTGAGAAGCCACTTCAGCTCTCATCTCAGTATTTTGTGCGGCCAGGTCACCTATTTTGTTAGCCATATCGGCTTTCAAGTCATTATTTTGACTTTTAATGTCATTCATCTGTGTAGCCATATCGGCTTTCATATCAGTCATCTGCGTAGCCATATCGGCTTTCATATCAGTCATCTGCGTAGCCATATCGACTTTCAAGCTATTTATCAACTTTACTAATTCATCCATACTTCTAGTTAACGGCATTCAATAAATTATCATAATCCCACTTCTGACACCAAATGTTGCGGATTACAAAAATGGATAGCCACTGAGCGTGAGTATTAAAAGCTATATTTCAAAACCAAATTCAATACAAGGTAAATTGTTACAAAGGAAATATGGATGAAGTATCTTATTAACAAATCAACTATTAACATGCACAAGTCATCAATCTTCCTGCGTAGAGCACACAATATCAGCTCTGTGTATTTTACTAAATACTACCTTTTACTTGATTTACCAGGTCACCCGAAGATCTTCACTCGTAAACCAATTCTCGTCCTGTGCTAATAACTGTTCACACACTAGCCGAACAAAAAGACAGTCCGTGTAGACATTCGAAGTTAGCCATAAAAGTTCCCACTTTTATACTTCCGTGTATACACAACACATCAAGTTACTTCTTGATACTTAACGATAAAAGATCCCACTTTTATCCTTCCGCGTATACACAACACATCAAGTTACTTCTTGATACTTACGCGCACTGTCTCAGAACAGCTCACCGTCCATTTTCGAACTCACCGACCGTTACAATACACAACGACCGTTACAATACACAACCGTTAACGCTCCACTCTTCTTCTCCAAATTCTCCCAACGTTCTTATTCGTTGGCTGAAACTTTGCTTTCGGTTGCCAGATTCCTTCTGTCGTAACAATATATAGCAAACACACATACAAGTACTGGGCAGAAAAAATGGGAAATTATCTCAATAGAAAATCACATTCAGAGCTCAACAATTTCTTCAATGCGAAATTTAATGAATAATATGTCTAAAGATAAACTAAAGATCTAAGCCAAATTATCTACATTTCGATTTTAACAATATTTGTTCAGCATTCAAAGAGTTATGAACACTGGAATATTTAACTGGCTACAAAAAAATTGACTCCAAAATTTAATTAAAGCAATGAAACAGGTTACGAGATCAATACCGAGTTCAATGCACCCTGTAAGTACTCTACTTACTAGAGTCAACATTGTTCTCTGATCTACAACTTGTTTTAATGCTTTAATTAAATTTTGGAGCAAATAATATTTTGTAGCCTGTTAAATATTCCAGAGTTCATAACACTTTGAACACTGAGCAAATATTGTTTAAAATCGATATTTAGATATTTTTAATTAAGATCTTTATCTTTACGAATATTTTTCATTAAAAATTCCTATTAAATAAATTTTTAAGCTCTGAATGTGATTTTCTATTGAGTTAAAACTGATCATCATCATCAATCGATCCTTGGGAAGCCATTGTCTACCATCTCGTAGCAAACACTCCCAGATACATATTTCAGATATCAGATTTCATTTTTCGTTTAAACATTTTTTTTCCCATTCACAATGTTACTCTAAATGGTGTCTTCGACATAAACGAGGCTACTTCTGATATATAAGGTTCAAGATATGCATTTTAGCTTCTACATTCATAGAGTTGTTGAGCAAAGTCCAATTCGCAAATGTTCTTTTAGATATTATTTCAGCTAAGAACGGTGGTTGTTCTGGATAAGAGGTGTCCGTTGAATGCATGGCACACTGTAGGAGATTATACATCCTTTGAATGGGCAGCACTAAGAATAGGAGCGAAATAGAATTTGCTTTTTGGGTTATAATCTTTGAGGCGTGGGGTGCTGATCCAAAATTTCAACGCTATTAGATGTTATTATATCACAAAAGGTCATGGAGTTTTGCATTTCTGTTTTTTAGTTACACGTTAAGTCCATTTTGTGAAGGTAGCATTAAGAGTTGACTTTTTCCAGTGGTGTTATTATGGTGTTGATTTATTTATTCTGATTTAAGTTCATGTTTGAAACATTTCCTTTGTAGTCAGTATATCCACGGGGCTGTTTATCAGATTCTATTGTATAAGTTTGTAGTTTTTAGGAAATTAAGTATTTTCTTGTATATTTTCCTTTGTATGGATAGAACTGAGGTTTAATAGGCTGCTTAGTGTGAAGTCCTGAATTCCATATTCTTTAATGCTTTCGAATAAAATATTTCTTTCCGTCTTGATAGGGCATATTAAGAGCACACGTGTGACTTTCTCTGTGGTTTCACAATGTGTACATTTGAAGGTGTCAACCTTTTTCATTAGGTGCATTTTATCATTAAGTCTTGTGTAACTAATCCTGAGGCATGTGATTTTTATCAAGTCTTGTCTATTTTCCATAGTGGAGCATATTTCCGATAGATGAAGAGAGATTAATCTTTTGTGGTTGGTAGTATTGGAAGTTTGGTCACAGAACAGTTTCTGAAGTTTGTCTAAAGTTTGTTGCTTGAAATCTGTCTTGATTTGTTCAGATTGTGATAATTAGAGATGGTGGGTGTAAAATTGAACTGTTGCTTTTTTTTTCTGTCCGGTACCTGTACGTATTTATGCATAAAGTAAAAACGGTTTCAAAGTTCCACAAATATACTCAAATATTCCTTTCAATTATGAGTTAATTAATATATTACTGCACTACATAAAATGCAACAAAAGAACGAAATTTGGGACATTTAGTTTGCAAACATTTATAACCATCAGGATGTGGTCGACATCCAAACCCAAAAAATTCATAAATGGCAGATCAGGCACGTATTTTTGCGGGGTCAGGTGCAATTTATTGTTGCGAGGCTGGGTGCAGTTTCTCATCGCTGGGCTCCTTGCCATGTGATAAAGCATAAAAGTTTAGAAATAGAATCTGCTATAAACCTAAAAAAAATATTTAAATAAAAATGAGCGATTTTTGAAAATCGCGAAAAATATCAATAATGATATACAGGCTAACTCACGTAGAAACTTGCACCTCAAATATCTTTTTAATTTCTTATTATCGATGTTGTAGCTACAGCAAAGTTCACTGGAATGATGAAGATTTCGCTGAAAAATGTTCAGAATTTTAGTTTCCATGCTGCACAAGAGCGCATGAGTAGTTCGATATCAGTTTCCCTTCAAGCGAAAAAGGCATCTCTCGTGCGACTGCAGCACACATTTCGCACCTGGCTAAAAGGGGCAATGACAGGTTTTCATTTTACATATTTTTTAACTTTAAGATGTAGTTTGGTTTCCGTCGTTATTTGAGAAGAATGAAAATCGTTTATTAACTTATGAATTATTTTCTTTACACGCAGTGCTTAATTAATTTATTTTGCTTTTTTTTTTCAGGTGAAGTAAGACAAGTATTAGACGATACTTACCCAGTTCGTACTTGCATTCTTTCATAAAAGCTTTGAAGAACCTGAAAAATTTAATAACACATTAGTATACAGAGCAAAATTGAAAGCACTATCTGTTGATACACTACCTAGAGCAGTGTTTCCCAATCGCTAGGCAGCGAGAACTAATGGCAAAAAAATTAAATCAAAGGAATGAAAAAATATTACTCCATCATAAAAATCAAAATTTCATAAAGAAATGTGCATAGTAGCTTTCGATTTAGTTCAGAATCCCTTACTTAAACTCTGGCAGTAAGAGAGAGAATATGGGAAGTGATACACAGTTCTTGTCAGGTAGCGCAGATGACTAACCCTTAAACTTGGGAAACAGTGGTCTAGACAAAAGGAAATGAAAATTTTCAAGTTATGCTAGTGGAAAGACAAATTCGATGCCAGAACTTCAAAAGTAAATTTTATGTGGAAAATGTGACTCGAGATAAAGATCTCAATCAAATATTTTTAAACCTCAATTTTCAACAACATTTCTTACAACTTAATACTGAAAATATTCGTTCAATATTTAAACTAGCGTTGAAAAACATAGCGTAACGAAATAATTTTAAAATAACACTGAAAAACGGTAAAGGCATTTAAAAATATCGGTAACGAGGAAAGTAACGAAAGAATATGAAAATCTCGTTATTTTTTTACTGTCATTGCTGTATCGCTACCATTTAGCTTTTTCCTTAAAGGAGAGTTAGTAAAACTAGTTGTTATTCATAATCTTTACATCGGCTTATTTAAATTTTGTACTATTTTTCGGCCTACGTGACGTTTTCATTCTGACATTACTTTTCGTGAGAAACAGAGCCAGTGACAAGGCCTTTTCTACCTCGTTTTCAGAAAAACCTAGTTAATATTATCTTGTCCCTCCATCCGTCTGTAGACATTGAACTCTTTGCTTTTAGGAATAAAATTAAAATTCCTTTTGGGTTGGATAGATCTTGATGAAATATTACGATTCGGTTATATCGAATAGCGCCTTCTAACGTAGAAAAAATATGGAAATGGCCAAACTTCAATGAATACTTCAAGCAATCTAAGCTATAAATTTGAAATTTTGGTGGTATAGTGTGAAGATTTGCATTGGCAGCAATGATTTGTCCCCTTACCATCAGAGGGCTGGGAAAATGCAATCGTTTAGTTTTAGGAGATAAATGAAAATTCGTTTTGTATGTACAGGTACTAATAAAATATTACTATTTACATTTTCCCAATCATCCATTATTTCGAATTTCCATTGCTAGAGGGAGCAAAAGACGGAAAATATATTTCACTCTCTTTGAAAACGGGCATCTCATAGTCGCGAGAGACGATAGGTTATTCTCCTAGTTTCTTGAAGCGATTATACCGGCGACAGCATTAGAAGGGCGGTAAAAAACGTTTTGCCCTTATTTTTATACAGAACATTTTAAACATCGAAAGTGTTTCCGGAGATTCGATTACTTTTCCGTATTTTTTTTTTTACTTTCTATGGGTTGTTGGGTTGTTTTACCTCTGAGTGGCACTTTTTTCCACACCATGGGCTAAATGGCCAGGCGGCACTCTTTTGCACACCATGAGCTAAATGTGCAGGTAACAAGGATCCCCAAGCTTTTACCTATTGGTAGATTCGATATAACCGAATCGTAATATTTCATCAAGAGAAGATTGGGGGAGGGGACCCGCTGGAGCAGCTATTGGAAGACAGATGGTAACCTCCCGTCAAGGTCATCCAGTGTGTTCTTTAACGTGCACAGGGTATGGCTCTCTCGCACATGGGAACTCGGCTTCACGTCCCATCCGACGGACGGCGGCCTTTTGAAGCCCATCGGTGTCCCCTACTGACCGTGGACAGGGCGGGGAATTTTGCGGAGATAAATCTCAACGCTGACGCAGCTGGGACTCGAACCTGGGAACTACAGATTACGAGACTGGCGCGCTGCCGACTGAGCCATTCGCGCCCTGCTTTCTATGATTTCTCTAAAAAATTTCTATGAAACTGAAATTAAACCCTTGTTATCTTCGACAGATGTATATTTTAACTTTTACTTTCAAAAAATTGAAAATTTTAACATTTAAAAAACCATTAAAAACTACCATGAAACAATTTAAAATTTTGAAGTTATTTTATGACATGCAAAAACTACTGAATTTTAAATGCTTCTAAAGATTAAACGCTTCCTTTTCTTATGCATAGCTGTTATCATTTTAATTTGAAATATATAAGTATAACATTTTTCTTATAACACGGATGGGCTTATTTTTAGCTTCTTGGTTTATACATATTAATTTTTTTGCTCCATATCCCTTGTGCATATACTTAAATTTGTAGTGTTATAAAAATATTTATTGTTAATTACATTTACTACTCCATAAACGATTATATTTTAATGTGCTATGTACAGGTACTGGACAGAAAAATCACATGCAGAGCTCAATAACTTCTTTAGTATGATTTTCAATGAAAAATATGTCTATAGATAAATTAAAGATCTCAGTCAACTCCATCTAAATCTCGATTTTAAACAATATTTATTCATTATCCAAGGAGTTAAGACTCCTGGTACTCTACTAGAGTCAACCATGATCTATGATCTGGTTTAATATTTTAATTAAATTGACGGGTCAGTTTTTTTTTGTAGCCTGTTAAATAGTTCAGGGTTCATAATTCTTTGAATACTGAGCAAATAATGTTTAAAATCGAGATTTAGATAGATTTGACTGAGATCTTTAATTAATTTTCAGACATATTTTTCATTAAATATCATATAGAAGAAGTTATTGAGCTCTGATATTTTCTATTGAGATAATATGGAATTTTCATTTTTTCTGCTCAGTACCTGTATATACTATGTCTGATTGTATGTTTAATAAATAAATAAATTAATACACTACAGGAAAAAAAACTGCAACACCTGGAAGGATTTTAATTATACCACTCTGCCTACCCGGTAAAGTGGTATAATTAGTATGATGTTGAACCGCCCAGCGCAGCAATGCATTCATGAAACAGCGGGGAAGGGTATCGTACAGCTCTATAATGTCCTCCTGAGAGACAGCACGCCAAATAGCGAGAAGTCGCTGTTTCATTTCAGCGACAGTGGTTGGCGAACTTCTTGGGTATTGTTGGAACTGTCGCCCCATCATGTCCCAGACGCGTCCGATAGGTAAAAAAAACTTCTAGTTTTTGGACTTTTTTCAGTTTGGTGAGAAAAACGCCACAGTTTTGCCCCAAGCAAAGGGCAAAACGCAGTGCCGGACGATAGACTCGCAATAAAAACTGTGAAAGCCTGTTGTTTACTATCCACCCGGTAGGTATCGATGTGTTTTACCTGTTGCCAGCCCCCTTGCAGTTGCGTTGGAGTCGCGAATCTGTCACGCAATGCCAAGCGTCGCAAATGGCAGTCCTGTCGCTTCGTGGTCATATGTCGTCTTCCTGATACTTGTCGCCGTGTGCTGGATCCTTCTTGAACCTATTGGCGCCGTGTGCGATGGTGCTGGGATTGCGGCCAACAAGGTTGGCAACATCTCTGTATGACAAACCAGCTTCTCTAAGACCAATGATTCTTCCACGCTCAAAGTCTGTTAACTGTTGGAACGGCTGTCGACGTCTGCGTAAGGGCATCTTTAGCGGTTTAGAACAATTTCCACAACGTTTTGTCAACCAGGGAGATTTGGTTGCCTTTATCTGTGCTTGACTGCTCCGCACCTGCGACGTCAGCTCGCGCCTGTCCAATCGTTTCGCTCGTCTTGCAAACCTAATCATTTCCATGCATTTACATATACTACAGCCTTCCTAAATTTCGTCAGATTTGCATAATTTCTTGCAAGTGTTGCAATTTTTATTTCCTGTAGTGGAAATAAAAAGCAAGAAGCTTGTCAATGATTGTGTTTAATAATATGTTCCCAAAAAAATGTATTTGCAACAGCTCTGGTTCCAGGTAGTACAATTAGCACTCAAGGAGATGTGATGACCAAATAATAGTGGCGTTGGGAAAAGAAATTCTTAGGCGCCATTCATGCAGAAGAAAAAGTACCGACGAATTGTGACTGTGGGTGAGAAGTGGATATTCTACGACAATCGTACACGTTCGTCGCAGTGGTTGGGAGTGAATGACGCTCCAGGAAGGACTCCAAAAGCACCTTTGCATCCAAAGAAGATGTTGTTTACTGTATGGTGGTCTTCTGCTGGTATTATTCACTACTCATTCCTTCCACGAGGTGAAACGATAAATGCAGCTCGATATTGTACTGATATGCGGCAAATGCATGACAAATTGTGCCTTCAGCAACCAGAACTTGCGAATAGACATGAAGTCCTATTGCTTCAGGATAACGCCCGACCACATACAGCAGTGTCAACCATACAGCAAATCAACAATTTGGGATACGAAATTGTGCCTCATCTTCCATACTCTCCTGACATTTCCCCAACAGATTACCATTTTTTCCGGCACTTGAGCCATTTTTTGTCCAAGAAATGCTTTGCCAACGACGTATCAATTGATCGGGCAGTGGAGGACTTCATCACTTCCAGAGACACTGATTTTTACAAACGTGGTATAAATGACTTTGCCACACGTTGGAAACAATTCATTGATGCTGCTGGAGATTACTTTGATTAAACAGGTATTCTTATTCTTTTTATTCTCTTCTTTTTCAATCGTCCTTAAAATCGGCCATTTCATTTGCAACAACCCGATACTTGGAATGGGTGTCTTGCAGTTTTCCAGAAATGGGTTCCGATTCATGGTAATTGATATTTGTAACCTCAGCAGCTACATGTTTGATTAGAGCTGATGTTGATTAGAGCGGCTGGGTGATTTGGGAATGGGATGGCGAGTCCGGAAGTAGAGCCATTTACTTTAAAGGTGGTTAAAAATTTCCTTTTTGATCTTCACACTTCCTTTCCCTTTTCTAAACATTTTTCCCACCAAAACTTTCCAGGTCTCTTCGTGGACCTTATAAATACACTGAGATATCACTTTATTAAAAATACCACCCATCATCACATAAATTATTCATTCCAACAAGTAATATGTCACGTGATCGCGGTGTGCAATATAAATCGGGCAGACAAATTCTTCGAGCATCAGTTTGAGTTGAATTGAGAGTTAGAGTCAAAACGAGCGACCTAAGAGACTTTGAACGTGTCATGATAGTTGGCGCTAGACGTTCCGGTTCTAGCATCTCACAAAGGGCAGTTCTCCTGGGCTTCTCACGAACAACCGTTTCAAGGATTTACCAAGAATGGTACGAAATACAAAAAAACTACAAGTGATAGGCGATGCTGTGGACGAAAATAACTTGTCAGTCAGAGAGGTCAAAGGAGACTGAACGTATGGGACCTTGTCGCGAGTGGGCTGTAACAGCCGCCGACCATGTCAGGTGTCGATGTTGTGAGTGAAGAACACTAAAGTGCATTACCAGTGAGCGCAGGAGCATTGACAGTGTTTGATTTCAGGAACATGTCGGCGAGTTTTTATTGCTTTATTAGCCTGCACAGTCCCCAGATCTAAACCTTATCGAATACTTTTGGGATGTAGTGGTGAGGACTATTCGCAGCGAGACTGTTCTGCCGTCCATTTTGCAGCAACTGAACGACACAATCATTTCAACATGGTACAACATTCCTGCACAACGCATCCAGCATCTTGTAAGTTCCATGCCCTGACAAATTCGGGTTGTTCTGAGGGCCAAAGGAGGTGCAACATGCTACTAGATATGTACCTAATAAACTGGCATCTCAGTGTATATTCAATGGATCTGCTGGTAGATCAGCAACTGTAGTGTTCACCCTAACATGTGTTAGGAGGAAAAAAAGGGTAGTTCTTTTAAATAATTAGAGAAAAAAATTGGTTGTCGAGTGGGACTCGAATTTATGCTTCCCAGAAGCATGTCGGTTGTCCTAACTGACAGAAAGAAGTGACAACGCCTTTCTTGTTAAGGATAATCAGCAGCTCCATTACGGTGGGCGTTTAAAAAATTCTTGACACTTCTGTAGATTTGAACTCGTTCCTCCGAAGTCAACGAACTATCACTTCTTTGAAAACTTGTCTAAACTTGTCATTACGTGTTAAAAACAAAATGCCGTATCATAATTTTTCTCTTAGCTGGCGGCGCGTGAAGTTCGGTGCGAAATCTGTGCGTTGTTGCTATGGAGCCTATTAAAGAAGGGGAAAGATTTTGCATTTTCACAAGGATGCAGGAAATCAAACACATCACCGTTCAGATAATAAGTTTAGATGTCAGTATCGATTGGCAGTGTGGCAACATTATTCATCAACATTTAAAATTTTGAAAGATCTGTGCCAAATGGATACTCCACAAATTGACAGAAGAGCAAAAAAAAACGCTAGCGTCGACGCGTGCAATGTTTACTCCTAGTGGCCCCAAACGATTAACAGACATTGTCAGAGGTGATCGACGTGGTTTTATTACTACACAACTCCCAGAAAGATCGGCATCTGTATTAGGATTGCGGAAAATGAGCCACGTTCCCAAATCCTACGGCAAGACTTTCTCTCAAAGAAGAGAAAGTTCCCAAGGAGTGGTAGCTGTGGACACCTTACCTGTAAACAATGACTATATATAATAAATACTACACCAACATTGCTTTGACCAAAATGGTTATGGAGATGAAGAAGCAGCGTCAACAACAGGCTTGACAGGGGTTCTCATTCTTCATGGCAATATCAGTGCTGGCAAAATCCCACAACGTAAGGCCTATCTGGAACATGAAAAAAATGAAACAGCTACCTCATCCTGCATATTCATCCGATCTTGTCCTACACGATATTTGGTTGTTTCCAAAAATTAAAAAGCAACTTGCTAGGAAGCCTTTTTTTTCAAAGGTGCATGACCTTGCAAAATGGGTTTATTCAGAGTTGCTGAGTCTTCCTCAACAGGAGTACCACCAAGCGTTCCTGAATTGGCGTAGACATCTGCAACTCTGCATAGACGATGGAGGGGAGTACTTTGAAAGACAGTAAAAGTTTTGTTTAAGTGCAATGGATTTTGTTCTACAGATGCCTGTCAAGAACGTTTTGAACGTTCCTCGTAATATATCACCATAAAATCTTATTTTAGAAGTTACGGAACATCGAATATGGTTTTCTGTTAAGCATAACATGAAAACTCTCTAGAATTTTGTTTACGTAGTGTAGGTGAATAAACATTTCACATTCTAATGGTGATTGCTACAAATACGAATTTTCGGATTACTAAAGTAACATGCAAGCTTTTACAGGAATCCTTTTAATGCGAAAGGATAATACGAAAAAAATCCCTTAACGCGAAAACTTTCTGCTCTCTGACAAATTTCTATATTGAAACTTCCTCGGAACACGAAATTTATATCGGATTGTGAGAAATAATTTCAACCAGTCTGATAAATTTTGAACGGCTTCATATTTATCATTTAGTTATTTAACACAGAATGTAAATACACTAATCTGTTTTTGGACTCGATACCAGGAAGGTAGATAAATGATTTTGTTTGCCAATTATGAAGATAGTTTCCTGCGCTCCATTCAGATTGTTGACCTTGTTAATCCTTGATAAGGATTAACATTCATAATAAAGGCAGAATGGGTTCAGACCCCAGATGTTTGATCAATAAAGAAAAGTCTTATTCAGCTTTTGTCATAAACTTCACGCTGAAAATACGGCATAGGCTATGAATAATGTTAGGCGTCAACAATCAAAGTATATTCACCAATATACACTTATCCCTCGATTTACACGATACTCTTGTTTACATGGTTTCGGAGTTACCGTAAAAAAAATGCAACCAGTTTCTATTTACACAGTGATAGACTCTGTTTTACATGGTCAAGAAAATGCAACTAGTTCCGTTTCAGACGAATTACTGACTCAGTTTTACACGGTAACGATGGAGTTTTTTTTATATGTGCAGATATAATACATATTGTGAAGTAACAATGCTATAACGTCAAGGGAGATCATTAGAATGCCATCCCAAAGTAAAAATCAACTAAATCAAACCTGAACACTTGAGTTATCATAAATAGCGCCAATGACGGATGCAATGTGTTTACACTAATCTCTCTTGTGTACACTAATCTTCTTAAATATTTGCCATGATCATGAACATTGATTTACACTAATCTTTCTCTTGTGTGTAAATTATCAATTGGTTTTAGTATCTAGAAGAGTTCTGTTTTCTAAACTTTTCAAGTAATGTATCAGTCTTTTTAAGAAAAGGACGCTTACCACTTTATTGATCCAGAGCGCCGATAGCGTAGCTACAACGGAACAGTTTCATATTGATTGTGCCAGTAGCACATTCATTAATGAAAATATTATAGCTAACAGAGCAAAGATTTTAAATCATTTTTTTGTGCACCATTGTCCTATGCATGTCGTGATTACAATCAGTGTACCTGCGAATTTACCATCCTGAACAGCACTAATCTCTATTTATATCTTTTTCAAAACCACTAACAAATATTTTTACACTTTGCGCAACTTTAAATTCTATGGTGTAGAATATTTACTTACTTGAAGCGGACACACCTCTATGAAATGGAATTCTTCCAATGTCAGCTTTAACAAAAAATATGAAAAAGGACTAAGACCTCTTAGTCTTTTTAGCAAGATTGCTGAGTTGAATGGACCAAATTTGCCCTTTGTTTTGAGAAATTTGGGCCAGGATTTCATCAAAACTGTATGAAAACTAAATCCTGAAGAAAAAACATAGAATTTTTTTATATTTATCAATGTCAGATATATTTTTTGCTTGGGGATATTGTTAGGGCATGCCGTTGCAATGTGAACTAACTGAAGCCACTTGAAACTTTAACAGTGATAACAGATTCATCAGAAAGATGAATTATTCGAATGAATTTCGTTTCACTCTGCAATGTCATCCGTTTCCACTGAATTAAAATATTTTCTGTTTTTATACGTAGTCAAATGCACCAATTTATTTTAAAAAATCCCTCCTCAAGCAACCATGGAGATAACCAAAAGAACCTCCCAGTTCATTATGCCATTGAAAATCTATTAGAAATGCTGGTCTCAGCAAAATGATCAATACATCCATGACTTCCTATCGGGATTCGCACCAGATCTCTTCCTACCAAAAGCCAAAGGCTAAGCACGCAAACCTTTTTCAAGGATATGGATGCGTAGTAATGCATGTATAAATTAGGATTTTAAACAATCTGTGTCATAATAAGCTGCAGACAATACAGTAATAGCGGAATAATGTTACTTAACACCGTGAAAATCGAAACTAACAACTTATGGGAAAAAAGGGGAATGGGCTCCGAAAACTTCTTGTTATGAATAAAACGAAATTGCATTAAAACACGAAAGTTGAAAGTTTTATCATCATATTTATCTCAACTTTCAGTTCAGCATTAATGTAACATTGTTTGTACTTTATTTGCAGTAATTCCGACAAACATATATGAATTTCCCATACTTTTCTTTTTTGGACATCAAAAATACCCATCGATAATGTAGACCTACACTATCGAATTTGAAGACGAAATTTAAGAAAGAAAATTTATGAACTAAATAGAAATTAAGCATTTATACTAAACTTAATCAGGAGTATAGCGAAGGGACTATGTTGGAGGGCCCCCCCTCCCTCCAAACATAGTCACCATTCCATGGTTAGAGAACGAAAATTTTCAAACTTGGGAATCAAATTTTGCCAACTGAGAAAATATCAACATACTTTACATTAATTTTGGGTACTTCCTTTTTATAGCGGCCTTGGCAAGAAAGGGGAATTGGCGCGTTACCGATGCACACAAGCAATTCATTCAATATCTACACTACACAATTTATTTATTCAATATATACATAAGCAATTTATTTAAAATAAACAACATTTGCTTTTAGAAATAATACCAAAAGTTCGGTATTTTTCGGTTCTACATATCCAGTGAATCTGTCGTCGGCATTATAAAAAACGCCCGATTGAGCGGCAGCCAAGTGAGAAAGGAATCAGTAAAGTGTTTTTTATTCGTGGTTGTCCAATTCGAGTTAGAATACTAGTATTTCACTTTACTACTTGTCAAATCCATTTCAGTGAAGTAAACAGATGCCAGTGATATCTAGTTTTTGATGACTTTTTGGAATCTTTGTTTTGACCTTTACTCTCTTTGGTACTTTTCGGTTAACGAATAAAAAACACTTTACTGATTCGTTCTCACTTGGCCTCTGCTCAATCGGGGCGTTTTTTATAATGCGGACGACAGATTCACTGGATACGAAGATTGGCGACCAATTAGACTGGTTAACCGAAAACTACCTGTTGTTTATTTTAAATAATTTGCTTATGTATATATTAAATAAATAAATTGTGTAGTTTGCTTATGTATATATTGAATAAATAAATTGTGTAGTGTAGATATTGAATGCATTACGACTATCGGTAACGCGCCAATTCCCCTTTCTCGCCAAGGCCGCTATAAAAAGGAAGTACCTAATTTTGTCTCTGTCAAGCTTTTTTCCACCTCGCTATAATTTTACAAAAACTTCAGTCTAGAAAAGTTGGATCTCGCTGCATATTGAAAATAAGCTTCATTTCATTAAGATGTCACGAGACAGATTCAATTGCAATGGCAAAAATATAATTTTAGCGAAAAAATATAAATATAACTTGTTATAAACTGGATCATTTGCAGAACATTTTGCTGCTTAAAAAATAAACAATAATATAATGCTATCAATTAGTTGCTTTAAAAAGCTTTTCAGTTTACATATATAATCGATCATATTACATTATCGAGCACAATATGAAAATATTTGTATTAACATTTGTTCTATAATAAAATTTTAGTATACCATTTTAACACTTCAATACTGGTATGTCTCCCAGCTTCTAAGGTACAGATTTTTGGTTCGATCCCCAGTGTGGCAAAATGATGTTTCTCCCAACTTTGCTTTTACTTATTTTTTCTTTCCCTTTAACGTATAAACATACGCAAATATTAGATGTGGCATAACTTACCAAATTATTTTTCAGAAGAACGTGAAGATAGAAAACATTTGTCCTGTAAAATGAATATACAAAGCCCTGCAATTCCATTGCTTTATCTTACTTACGTCTTCGGTGATGGAACTGACTAAGGTGCTCATGCGCATTAGCGACTATGTTAGTTTCTACCTGGTGCACAAGTAGCGCTGAATACTCGTCGACGGCCACCATGGACCTTATGGGAGTGTCGTATCTTTACGTAGTTATATTTATCTGTGTGAAATGAAAAAGCCTTTCAGTGATATGTGTGGAGCCATAACATTGGATTTGTGAAGTGTTCCTACAGAAAAAACAATTATTTGGGAGTAACTGTGCAGTACATTACAAATGGAAAACTGCACGATCATGTTTTAAGCACACGGGAATTTGGAATCAAAATTAATACAACAGGAGAAAATATTAGGTCTGAATTAATTCGAATTTTCAAGGTCATTCGACCTGTTTGAAGAAATGAATAAAATTGTATTTGTAACTGACAGAGGAGCAAATGTTTTGGTTGCACTTCGTCAGTTTTCAAAAGTTAGTTGTTCTGTTCACATTTTGTATAATGTGCTGCATCGTACGACACGAAGTGCAAATGGTGATGAACGTAACGATATAGAGGATATGATCAGTTCTTGTCGCGCTCTCACTACATTCAAGAAGTCTGCGATCCACAGTCGCTTACATCAATCGTTGAAGGGCGATGTAGATACCAGATGAAACAGCAAACTTCAGAGTTTACCTGAATTCATTCGCAATGTCAGAAAATCCTCAAGGTTCTTACAGAGAAGAACCAAGAAATCTTAATAGAACTATCAACAAAAACGTGCTGGGTGAGTTCATTTCTTTCTTACTCCCTTCAAAGATACGGAGAATTGGAAATCTATCTAACGGTATTATGGAAACAAGCTTCTAGATATGTTGTAGACTAAATCCGAAGACACGGAATTTCTCCAAAATGTAAAGAAGAAAGCTATAGGAATTTTGATAGATGAATGCGCTATAACAATAATCCATAAACCAGCAAACTTTCTAACACACAAAATACAAGGGTTTGAAATTTCTGACACTATTAGAAAAAGAAGAAGTAAAAGCAGAAGTGAGAAGGCTAAAATAAAGATTAACTCTGAAGAGTGTGAAAATGAAATCGGAACCTCCAAAAAAGAAGAAAAAATTAAGAACAAGAAATTTCATAAGTTCGAGGATTCTTCCGATGAGGAAGCCTCCGTAGAGAGAGCTAGGCATGCTTCGGCTTCATACAAAAACGAAGTATTCAGATATGGATGTACAGTATAAAGGTCCAGGCTACAACTCTTGAGTTACTTCCTTGGTGGAGTCAGCAGGAGATCAAATTTCCACATCCGAGTAAAGTTCCCTATTTCATTCACTGCACCGTTAGACAGAGTTTACTCCGCGGTGCGTGATACAAGACCGGTGCACCTGCCTAAAACCCAGTTCAGTTGATGACATTCTATTTTTGAAAAGTAACCTTCCATAATAAAAGCTAGTGTTAAAATTTTTGAGCCTGCTTCTTCGGAATTTGGAGACACCAAATGTATGTAATTTAAATATTAATAATTTAATATCTTAACGATTAATAGTTTGCATTGGTTAAAGGTAAAAGAATAGTCATTGGGACATATTAAGTGCACGTTTTTTATAGGACTTGGTACGAGTTCACCCACTTTATTTTCTACCGGAAATCACCTCCAAAATCCTTATCCTTAATTTTTTTTTCATCTTCACGGAAGACAAAACAATGCCAAAACCGATAATGGAGGCATTTTAGAAGGAATTATGAATTGAAGTATTTTATATAAAACTAAGGAATTTATACTAGAATAAAAATGTATTAATTTCATAACTATTTCTAAAATCACAATTCCATGTTTTAAATTAAAATTAGAAAAAGATTACTCTTATTCAAATACGATAATATTTATTTCAAAAATACTGTACAAAACTGAGATGCCTCAAATTTCTGCATATTGAGTCATGAGAGTCAAAAAACTACCGATTGCGTCAACTTTCCAGGGGGGGGGGGGGGGGGGGGGGTTAGTCCACAGTGCGCCAAGCTCACAATCTGCAGTTCACAGGTAGGTTAGATTCAGACTTGGGCCAAGCAATGAGATTTATCTCTCAAAACTCCAAGCCCTCGGTCAGTAGGGGACATCGATAGGCTTGGAACGGCAACCGTCCCTCGGATGAGACTTAAAGCCATGGCTCAGTGTCGGGGAGAGCCCTACCTTTTGAACGTTAAATAACACGCTGGATGGTCTTGACAGTCGGATACTATTTTTCTACTAACAGCTGCCCATAGGGTCCCTCTACCTAACCTTCTCTGAACCCTCGAGGTCTTTGTGACCTGTCTATTTAGCCCATTATGTGCAAAAAATGCCGCTCAGAGGCAAAACAACCCCACCAAACAGGACGGGGGGCGTATTTACAAAATCCTGCAAAGTTCAAATTGATTTATTATCAGGCACAAGGTCAACTATCACTCTATTATTGAAAGCCGGCATGAATGAAAAAATTTGAAATAACTAAAAAAAAAATTTTTTTTAATTCAGTGATGGTATTCGTTTTAAAAAATGCATTGGGGTAAAACCACAAATTTTAAAAAACTTATGAAAAAAAACCTATCTTTACGCTGACAACTCAGAATATAGTTAAAAAATTACTCGAGTGTTACATGAAACTATATTTAAATCTCTGAAAATTTCATTAGTGGAGATCACGAAGTTTACACAATGAAATGATGAGGGAAGGCTGATAAAAAGGAGTGTCTTCCCATAATCTCGGATAACTGCATCTAAAAGAGCAAAATTAGCTCAAAAGAATTTGCAAAATTATGTTTAGGTGAAATTTTATTATAAGTAACCTAATATTTAGTAAGGCACATTTTTCTGAAATACAGACTTATGTCAGTAGTAAAGAATCAGAGGATAAGTCTGTAGACATGGAATTATGTATTTTTATCGCAGTGTAATTTTATTTAATTATTAGTCATTAATAAATTGTTAGACTCAGGCAGGATCTAGAAAAAATAATAGTAGAGGCGGATGGGGGATCGAACCGGAATGCCTTTCCGGTATAAATGTTTTTTCTTCGTTCTAGTGGTATGCAAAATATTTCTTGGGAAATGCATGTAATTTATATTGCATATTTTTCTGCTGCGTTTCCGTTATTAGCATTCTCAAGAGGGTCATGGTCCCTTGTCACTCTTTCCCCTAGATCCAGCCATGGTTAAGATTGATTTCTTTTATTCGCAAACATATATCGGACAAGCAAACCTCGACGATGATTAAGTAACCAATATATAATCAAGATTTGCGGATGCGGATAGAACTTTTGTTATCCGCGCAGGGCTCTAATTCTTCAAAGCCACCCCAGGCAGAACCCCTCCCCCCTAGCTCAAGACAGTTTTTTCCTATACACCCCTCTTTATCCTCTTACTTAAACAGTTTAATAGTGATTAAATGCTTCGTTTATCAATGATGAGCTGTGGATTAATTTGTCTAAAGCGATAAGTGTTGGTGGAAATGCTTAATTTTTAATTTATATTAAATTCATAAATATCCTTTCAAATTTCGTCATTTCGATAGTGTACGTCTACATTAACGATGAGTGTTTTTCGTGACCAAAAAGAAATGGATAAAATATTAATCTACGATTTTCTGAATTAGTACATATAAAGTACAAAATAATGTTAAATTAATGCTGAATTGAATTTTGAGATAACTATGCATGAAATAAAAGCTTTTAATGCACATTTTATTCCTACCAAGGATTTTTTCGCAACCTATTCCCACTTTTCCCACAAGTTGTTGGTTTCGATTTGCATGGTTCCGAATTACCCAGTATTTCCGAGAATCTATCTACCGTGCAAATTAACGGATGGGTATATTGTTAAGGCGAAATTCTGTTAACACGAAATATTTACACAGGTCCCTGACTTTCGTGTTAACCGTTTTGCACTGCATTACTAAATCAAGGGGTTAATCCTCAGCGCCCTCTAGTGTTTGGGGACGTTTTACGAAGCGAGGCCTTCCACTTAACAATGGCTACTTTATAAAAATGCTTTTAAAAGTTAATCGATACGAGAAGTTCATTGATGAAACAAAAAACAAAAGCGTATAAAGTGGTTAAAAGCCTTGAATGGACATTACTGAGTTCGTAGGAGAAAAGAGAATATGATAACGAATCTTACCTTTTTGGCTTTCTTTTTTTCTTTCGTTGCGTGCCTGCTTCTTTGTCTTTACTCATGGCTTCTACAAAAAAAAGAAAAAAAAAAGATCAATATTCCCACAGTATAAATTATGCACCTAGCAACAGCGATTCGTCTGCCATCTAGCTTACGAATTTATAATAAAAAAAACGTAGGTCGAATTGAAGTATTGACACAGCAGCAGATGAGGTGAAGTTGGATGCTCTGTTTTCTTCACAACAGCTAGTCACAATGATACATATTAAACAAATTGAGCTCTGGTAATCATAATCGGCATTTTATTTAGTTCGTGTGTTTAGTAAGCACGGAAAGTAACCTCCTGGGGCATGTCAGATACTGCAGCATCAGCTCACTGTAAAGCTGACTTCACATAAGTACAACCATTCGTTTGATTGTACTTTATGCCTCCTGAAGCTTGGCTTCTTACCTTTATATATTCTTAGATCGAACTTCGAACAGGATAGGATATCCGTCCCTTAAATGGTATATTGAGCCGTATCCATTGGGTTTCCTCCCTTCCTCAACCCTATTTGGTCCTCGTGTCCTACCATTTATAAAAAAAAAGGCAACCTTTTCGGTAAAGGTTCATCGACGAAGAAAACCGATCTGGACTTCTAACATCAGCTACACAAGAGCCACCAACTGGAAAACTGGCTCTTTGCCAAAAACAAAACTGGCGTCCAAATGGATTTTTTTTTCAGCTTTCTCTTTCAAATCTCTTACTCCACACTAAAGCAATTACAATACAATATCAGCTATATATTTTATCGGTGAAGTGAACTTCAGTACATGTATAAATTTAAATTTCCAGTTTTAGAAACACAGTTATGTTTAATGTTATCTTCAAAAGTAATAAGCATTAAACTAGAAATACGGCATTACACTGCACAAACATCTTATCCTCTTTTTTTGGCCTAGATCATTAATCAATACAAAAGTCTCATAGTACACAGTTTTACCAAACCTTCAACCAAGAGAATCTGTAATACCGAAAACAAAGTGCGATTCTCGAAAGTAGTGATTCCTTCGAAATTTGTGCGGGGCGTTTTCTTGAGATTTTCTGCGAAAATAGATTAAAGAGAATATTAAATACTTCGTAAAGTAGCATATTCTTCTACGAATGGAGGCAATAGGAAAATAAAGGTGTGAAAGCCACTCCCGCCAGCACCTACTATCTTATGCTATTTGCGGTCAGTGCGCTTTCATGTGGGTTCTTTCCTGCGAATTCTATTTGTCAGGAAAAGGTGGTTTGAATCTCGACACAATGACTGCGGTTTAAATATTTCATTCCCGATAATATATTTACACATATATACAAATGGACGACCAATACTGTGGTCTCGATCTAATCCTGTTGCCTGTCCCAGCAAACCGAACTCGGGCCTACACAGGCCTCCAAGCGGGACATAGCCTCGCTAATTCACACAAAGAATACCTCACGGCAGTCCCTGACGTGACTGCTGTAGCCGAGTATCAAAGCGCTCTCCCTGCTTCAAAGTTCCGTGGCGGCCACAAATCAGGTGATCTCCGCTGACTTCACCAGTCACCTGCTGCCACAACTGTCCATTTCGAAATCAACGGCTCCCTTTGGCCGCCGGACATTTTCTTCCCGGGAAGCCAAGTTCCGAGGATCGTGGGAGCGGCTGTGCCAAGAAGCTTTACTTTGTGTTCCATCGATAGGAAAAGGGGGAGAAGTGAATCCATCCCTTAAAAGGGACCTTCAGCCCAAAGAGGTTGGAAACCATTGCCCTAATTAAGTAAAAATTTTAATTATCGTACTAAATGTTTATTATATATATACTATATCATACTATATAATGTGTCAAAAAAGTACACTTTATTATAGATGATGTGTGATCGGAAACTTTACAGTCAAACTTTAAAAGCAATCTTTAATGCATGTTTTGCGAAAATACTCTATAGCAAGTATTCATTCAGACCCTTCAAAACTCAACGGTGCTCCGAAAGCTTTCGGAAAAATAGCCCAAAAATTTAATTATGGGTAATTTTGGTAATCACACATGGGAAATTTCACACGAACTGGCAACTTTGGTGGCACAATCGTGATCTTCTTCTAAACGAATCTCTCATCAATGCAGGCTCATTTGTATGGGGCGGCATGAACTTTTAAAACTCTTATATATATACATATAAAAAATATTTGAAAAAGCCCCCAGATGCTCCGCATAAACTAATTAAAAATCTAAGGGATCCCTGGTCCACCAAATGTTGAAAAACGACAGCCGCTATCCTGGCTTAGATCAGGCGCTGTCCTTAGGCGACAGTGCCTCTCCTGTCTTTGGCTCATTCTGTGCATCATTACAGGGGATTCGTAAGCACTTTTCTTTCCAGTCTATTCCTAGTTACCCTTTCAATGTCAAACGAATAACACAGAACATCAATTAGTAAATTAAGATTTATGACGAAAATCTCGAAAAGTAGCTAAAATTCTCTCAAATTTTAAAACATACATTCTGCCGAAATAGGGCAGTAAGTCCAAGATAAACTTTTGAACGTGTGCCTGCGTAATTTTCTACCAACCTTCACATTGTAATAAAAGAGACATTGATGGACTTGGAAATTCTGCCATCCGTTAAATGGATATTAAGTCATGGTCCGTGTACGGGAGAGCCATAACTTGTGCACGTTAAAGAATATGTGGAAAGGTCTATATAAAGAGGTTTTATTTGATCTTAACATCTTTCCAACTAATCCCCTACCCAGCTCTTAGTAATAGCCCAAGTGACCCTGCCAGTTTCGCCAACTGTCTGCAAATCAATGCTGTTCAGAGGTAACAGAAACATGAAAACAATTGTGTGAGCTATATAAATGGAGAGAGTGAAACTTGTACAGTTTGATTCCTTATACAATAATGCTATGCACGGCGTCTAACGTTTATATTTACGTCTTTAAACAACGTTATACAGTTCTAGGATCCTATTGCGAACTTGACTTTCTTTTTTACTACCCCGGCAATGAAGTTGTACTCATTTTTCAAGTCAGCAATGTGAAAGAGATAAAAATCAAAATACAGAATGGAGTGTAACAATATATACATATTTAAATTTTAAAAAATGAGGAAAATACCTATCTTCCTGTGTGCCTCCTGAAAAATAGAAATTCGAAAGCATATCGATGTCAGTCAGTCACTCAATTCGTATTCATTTCAAAGGAGGATTGGGCACCGACATCTTGTTCAATACTTAAATCGGCACCCTATCTTCTTTTGAAGTGAATACGCATTCAGTGATTGACTGCATCATCGATATGCTTTAGGTTCATTTTCTACCTTTTAGAGCGCTTATAGGAAAATAGGTATTTTTCAAGTGCTTTAATTTATATTTTTTTCTTTGTCACTAAAAAATACCTTCTTCAGAAACTTTCATTTGATACATGACTCATAAACATCGATCATAAATAGGTATAAATTTATTTTGCTCGTTATTCAAAAAATTCGTAAAGCGAATGTGCGTAAACCGAGAAATTGGTATATTTAAAAATAATTTCAAGTTTTTTTTTCATGGGAGAAGGATGGAAAGCATCCCTAAGGCGTGGTTTTGCTTCCCAGAAGACAATCTAGCGGTCTTTCTAGGATACGACTACTTTAGGAGTAATGACCGTAATGAAAAGTTTATTAGAGCTAAATTTAAAGCTAAGATTAAAGACGAATGATGTCTGTTACCCCTCCACTGAGGACTCTGATGAGAAATAGAAAAATAGGTTTTATGGACAGATTCGGGATATTTTTAATTCTGGAAAGAAATGAAATAAGTGGCTTTGATGCTAAAGTTGGTACTGACTCTGGCCTTTGCGCATGAGTGATAGGTTCTTTCGGCATTGATAGTTACAATAGCAATGGAGGAAAGTATCCTAGTCAGTACTCGATTACAAAGGAATACGATTGATTATAAGGTGTCCGAGATAGAATAGATACATTTCAAACATGTTTCTTAATGAAATCAAGGCAATACAGTTTTCATCATAGGAAAAAGGAAGCAAAATAAAAATTTATAACAATACAAGAGTACGGTTTTCACCATACGACAGTCGCTATCCTAGTTTTATTTTGCCAACAATGACTACAGGCCTGTCTCTTATATTAAATCTCGCTAAATGGTGCGCCAACAAATGGTCATTCGACCTGATATCATATGCTTCCCCAATTTGGGCGAATACAACTCCCACGAACATTCACAAGATACAGGTCTTGCAGAATAAAATCCTGCGATGTGTAGTCAATGCCCCCTGGTTTGTAACCAATATACAGTTGCATAAAGATCTGGGCATTGATCATATTTACACATATCTTAAGTTTGTCTCGCGAGGTTTCTACGAATCAGTGCAGAGAAACCCGCACGAGATTTTATCCTGCCTTCTGGACTACGATCATGAAGTCCTTAACAGATACAAGAGGCCTAAGATGATGGCTTTCGCTAAAGAAAGTTATCCATTTTAGGTCTCTTGTGCATCATTACTACTCTTTGTTTTATGTTATTTTGCCCTTTGGGGCACACCATTGTGTGGTTTTGTTTGTTTTTTCAAACTGATGCCGATTAGGCATATTTCCAGATGAAGAAGGTTATGGGTACTATTGTACCTGGTACTTCATTTTATGATGTAACGATCTACGGTGCGCCAACACCTGACAAACAAACCCCTCTTCTGTCGTTTTTATGTTAAAGCAGCTTGGAAAATTTTAAAATTACATGAATACAAAAAAAACCTTGGGAGGTAAATATGTTAACATTTCAGTTTGTAACTTATATTCTGATAATAGTTTTAATCGAAGTGATTTTTAGGAAGAAAAATCGTACAGATTAGGATTTAAAAAACATAAGTTTGGCGATTTCGCCTTTGTATACAAATAATATGACAAACAAAAATACTAGTTTTTTTTTATAAACTTTTTAATATGTACAGAAGTAGAAGTGTTGCTTAATTTATAAAATATTGTCACGAAAACCTGTAATAATATGCGATGTGTTTATATAGGTTTGTTTTTGCCATAGGCAGGAATATATATTTTCATCTAACAATAGAACTTAAATTTTTGGTTACTAGATCAAAATCCCAAATTTATTTTTAAAATATGTTTTCCCCCGATTTGCTCATTGAGAGCAGACCCACCCGTTGGTATATCAAAAAAATTGTATTTGAATAAAAATAAGTAAATTGAAGTACAGGAAAACATACATTCATAGTTTTTTAATTGCGGTATATCTGCAATGCTTGTGAAAATAATTTATTTTTCTATCACAACTGATTTGTTGATAATTATTAATAGCAAAAACCAAACTATTTTAAAAACTATTGACATAGTAAGGGAAGGGGTATGGCAAGTTCCGGTATTTAAAAGAGGGCGTGTCTAAAAATTTTGTTGATGTTGACAATAGCTACTTAATAGTTATATTGAGTTGATTAAAGGTATGATGTATAAGTGGAATATTATGGGACCATTCTATGGAGGACGGGAAATGAGTAGTGAAAATAATAGGGCGTTGAAAAGTAAAACTTTCCCATACGATTATGATGAAGACTGTTATTGCTAGAAGTGATAGGATGCTCCCTAATGAGGAGATAATATTCCAAGTTGTAAATACATGTTTATAGGCATCTGCATCAAACATCATTTTCATAAATGAAGATTGAAAGAATGGTTACATAAGTTTCTAAAATACATATCTGCTAGTGGATTGTTCTATTTGTTATTTATATTTTAATACGTTTAACAAATGAAATCGATAAATAATAAAATGAATACTCTCTAAAATAGGACCTCAAGTAGCCGAGAAAAATTAACATCGAGTAAGAGGTTACCGTCTTAAATAGGTGAATAGTACAAAACATAATCAACTCCCCATCACCCCCCCCCCCCAATATATACATATATTTCTGTGAACAATTGACTACATATACTTAAGTATAAACTCTATGCATTAGAGACAGAATAAATTTGATGCTAGAGGCATTTTAAACTTTATTTACAAAACATGAGTTTATTTCTTCCGATTAACTTATAATAATAAGATGTGTTTATATATCATGCAGCACAATCATTTCTAAACTAGATCTTTTCTAGAATATATGATGGAAAAACCCGGTTGATCCATTTATATCATTTTTATCAAATAACTCAGCGATAAAGTTAATTAATAATTACACTACTATTATATTTCAAATACAGTATTAAAAATAAATTACCCCATACCTATAAATACTTAAGAAGGTTCTAACAAGGGGTGAACAAAATAAATTAATAAGTAAAAATAAAACGTTCATCACAAGGATTAACGAAAAGAAATTTCATTAAATGCATTACTTTTATTGAATTAATAGAAATGACACATTAACCTATTTTTAAGCTTCGAACTGAATCAAGTTCAAAAACCAATTCCAGATATATCTACTATAAGTCACATGAACGCAGAATGCTAAAAACACCCCTTCTCGAAAATGCTACTAATCTCATCTTGACACTGAGGTGTCCTTGGTATATTCACTTTACTAAGAATATTGACACAAAAAAACATTTACTTAGGGAAATCATAGTTGTAGATATTGCAAAAAGCATTATCTTTTAATCTCATTCTGTATTGGCCAAATAAAAATGTTAAAATTCTTCAAATATAAAGAAAATATAACTTTGCCCAATAGCATGTATCCATTGATGAAGCAAAAATTTATAGCATTGTAGTCGCATTACAATAAACCACAAACGAATTTCAGAAGAGTCATATGCTATAAAACAAAATGGCGGTAACAAAATTCTCAGTTATGCAAATTAATTCCGATTCAGTAAAACATTCTCTACCTACCCTAATATTATCAATGTATTTCAATTATATATTTACTATTTCACTGCCTTTACGGCATTATCCTAGGTTAATAATCATATACATGGTGATTTTAACCGATACTTATTTTGCCCTTATGTACTTATGTTCTTAAATGAACAAAATAATTACTACTATTGCTTTGAAATGCATCTAATTGTTGAATTTAAAACTTAAAACTTACATTCATATCCTAGTACACTATGATAAGGCAACAAATCTATCTATCGAGGTTTAGAGTTGATAATTATGACAAATTTGGTGCTTATACCTAAATCAAACGTTTTCAAAAGAACTATACTGAAATATATTCTGATACAGTGTTGCCAATTCATTTAGTAAAATGTTCTGCTAGCACAAAAATATTTGTCGATATGAAAGGAATTACGAGCACATTTTCAATTTGATAAAATCTTATGTTTAAAATAAACGATAATTACGATCTAATTATTCATTTTTGTATTCTTTTCTGATTATTTGCTTAAAAACGACTATTATCACAATACAATTACAGTAGGCTCTCTCTTATCCGGTCTCGACTCAACCGGCCGTCGCTTTAACCGGTCGTTCCAAGAATCGGAAGCAAGTCGCTACTTGTTTATTTGCTTTAGTTTCAAGACCGTAAGCAAGTCGCCGCGTGTTTTGTTTATATTATAATACAGGACATATTCCTTCAGTACCTCTTTGTGAATAGTACAGTGTGCAGTGTACTGTGCGTATACAGGAGTGTGTGTTGTGATCTATTAATTATTATGTGATACAAAATGAGTGGGTGAAAACCTAAGAATAATGTCGTTACGATGAAGATGAAATTAAAAGAGATAGAACATATTGACAAAGGTGATCCAGTAAAGCATATTTGTGATGAACTAGATGTTGGTAAAAGCACGGTAAATGACTAGAGAAGGAATAGAAAATCTTTACAAGATTTTTGCACTCAAGTCGAGTCTGAAAACACACTTTCTTTTCGGCGCACCCTTAAAAAGACGAAAAATGAAATTCTCGATGATGCACTTTAGTTATGGTTCATGCAAGAGCGTCGAAAAGGAACGCATATTAGTGGGCCAATTTTGAAAGAAAAAGCATTAATCCTTCATTATGAAATCGATAATGGGGGAGATTTTTCACCAAGTGAGGGATGACTTTCTTGCTGGAAAAAGCGGCATGGTCTTCACTACTTTGGTGTTTGTGGTGAGAAATTGTCAGCTGATCCTTAGTAGCAAAGGAATTTTCAGAAAAACTTTTAGTGCTTATTGAAGAAGAAAGCCTATGCGCAGAACAAATCTACAATGTAGATGAAAACGTTTATGACAGCGCAAGAAACGTCACCATTAGGATTTAAACAAACAAAGAAAGAATCTCTGTGGCTGAGTGTAGAAATGCTGCAGGTACGTAAAAAAAATTCCTCTTTTTGTAATTGGGAAATCAGCAAAGCCTCGAGCATTCAAGCATTTAAATTTAGCTGCTGTGCCAGATTACTACAATACTCAAAGGTCTGCTTGGATAGACTCGTATTTGTTCAAAGAGTGGATCTTTACAGAATTTATTCCAAAAGCAAAAAACCACTTGACAAGTCTTAAAACGTAAAGGCCCTACTCATTCTCGTCAATGCCCCAACTTACCGAAGCGAACTCATTTCTGACAACATAAAAGCCATGATTTTGCCACCTAATATAACATCTTTTGTGCAACCAATGAATCAAGGCGTGCTTGTAAGTTTAAAAAGGCGATACAAGAGAAAGCTTCTTTCAGAAATTCTACAGCGAACCAAAAATGACGGATAGGACTTTTAAATGCTTTGAAAAAAATAAATATCAAGGATGCGATCTACATGTTGGCAATAGCTTTTGAAGAAATGTCTCGTACAACGTTTGTGAAGTCACAACGTCTTTAATAATGTTATTATAAGTCTTTATGCAAATCAAAGCAACTACAGGTAAACGACGGCCTGTATGAAGGTCATGAAACGGTATAAATAACACCTGATACTGAGCTCTGTTAATCAGTGTTATTCTTGTTCTTCAGATGGGAAAGGCAGCGGACTTAAGTGAGTTTGACAAAGGCCAAATTGTAATGGCCAGATGACTGGGTCAGAGCATTTCCAACACGGCAAGGCTTCTGGGGGTGTTCACGGTAAGCCGTGGTTAGTACCTTCAAAAAGTGGTCTGAGGACGGAAAAACCACGAACCGGAAAACCATCGATGAGCCGACCACGGCTCATCGATGTTAAAGGTGAGCAAAGGCTATCCAGTATCGTATGAGCCGACAGAAGGGATACTGTAGCGTAACTCGTCTGTAATTTCATGATGGTGAGGGGAGTAATATGTCAAAATATATCGAATTCTGCTGAAAATGGGGCTGCATTTGTGCAAAAAAAAAAAAGGTGCATGATCATAACAAGGCACTCCGAGTGCCCAGCTATGATCATGCACCTTTTTCTTCTTAAGCCCAAATTACGATTGGTGCTAGTGCAAACTTGTGGCTATGGAAGCGTACACCTATTTCTGCGGTAATTGTCTCAACCTACTCCCGAAAAGCAAGTTTTTCTGCACAATTGTTCGAACCGTCAAGTATGAGGGCACATTGATCGTATGTACCACATTATCTCTACGGAATCTCCCCTTCTTGTCCCTTACACCTTCTTCGTCTAAAGTAACACAGGAGTGGGGGAATTTTTTTTCTCTGCGGGCCACAGAAAAAAAGTTAGACATTAAGTGAGCTGTATTGAAAATTCTATTAAACCATACACCAAAGAGCCAAGCATTATGACCACCTGCCTAATATGACGTTGGTACTCTACGTGCCACCAAAACAGCTCTTACCCGGCAAGGCATGGACGTTACAAGATTTCTAAAGGTGTCTTGTGGTATCTGGTACCAACACGTTACTAGCAGATCCTTTAACTCTTGTAAGTTAGTGCTTGAGCCGCTGCAGATCGGATATGCTGTTCCAACGCAAACCACAGATGCTCGATTGTATTGATGTCTGGGGAATTTGGTGGACAGGGCAATACCTGGAAGTCTTCCTCGTGTTACGCGAGCCATTCTCGAACAATACGGACAGTGTGGCATGGTAGAACCGAGGACTAATATTGTTATGACAGATGAACGTGCTATAATGAATTTATGAAAAACGCATCATGGACCCTCGCTTATGCTTCAGCATGAGAGTTACGTTACTAACGAGATCGAACAAACTTGACTTCAAGAAGAAAAAAGAATATTTTGTTGGAATTAAGGAGAAATATAGTGTGGAGAAACACGTAGTTTGTTTTTGTCTGTACACTACAGTTTAGAGAAGAAATGATTTTATTTGGTGTGTTTGCGGGAGATTACACAAATATGCTTAGCTGCAGTTTTAGAGTACTTGAAGTCAAAACCTTAGGAAGAAGTCATTTGATGTATAACTATTTAGTTATTTAGCAATTGGTAAAGTTATTTTCGAGATCTTGCAAGTATTCACATATATGATTCTCGTTAGATTTAAAGTTTGTTCACACATAAGATAAACATTGCTATCTTTACTTTATGCACATGCTTTTATCCATACTTTCGTATTAAATTACATTATTTTATATTTATTTTTACCTGTTGGTATTTTTGAACTCATGCTAAGTTTTCATTTGTTTGAATTCATATCAATATGAATAAAACGATCGTTCTCACCATTTCGCCAGTTCCCGTTCTTGCTTTTATGCTTGTACTTTGCAATAAGAAACAACGTTGTGAAGATGCTAACGGTTTTAAAAAAATGGCAGATTTTAAGCAGATGAAATTTTAAGTTTGCTACATGAACTGAACGATTCTCTTTAATTTTTTTTGCTATCTGTTGGAATTTATTATACACTGTAAGGGATGTTCTTTTTAAATGCATAAGTAAAGTCACTGCTGTCATGTCATTGTCATTTTCAATTTGATTTTTAATATGAAATAGAAAATGTTTAATTTCTTGCAAATAAGAGTATTGTTTGGCAATTTCTGAATTTACTCTTAGAGTAATATTACGAAATGCGTTTTTTTAGATTTGGTTTAAGTGTTCTGCATTTACTATACCTCTAGTCCATTGCGTTTCAAACATTTCTGGGTGGTGGAACAATTTGTAATGTGGCAAAAGTTAGCAGAACACCCAGTCAAATGCTTTTATATATATATATACATAAACTTTATTTCCTTAAATCAATACAGCCTAAATAAATCGCCCTTTTTGGAAAAAAATATTTGTTAATAAAAAAACCCCGCTTTTTCAACGTATTTATTGAAATATCTAAATTAATAGAAATGAAGAATATTAAACATATTTGTTAAACACATTTCAGAAAGAAAAAAATTTAAAATCTATTTTTAAATAGAGTGAAAAAAATAATGCAAAGGACCAGATTCTTTTTCGTTCTTGCATTTACTCTGAACTCACCACATAACGAAACAGTACTATAAATAATAAATAAAAAAATCCCCTCAAGCAGAGGTCTGACAGCAGCCAAATTGTATATGTTTATAGGTTATTAACGAAACTGTAAAAAAAATTATAATTTTTATTTGTATGTAAAATTAATTTTGAAACACTAATGAGTAGTAATTGCATTCATGGATGCCTTTAAATAGGTATATTAATATCAATATCTGTTGAACTCAAGACAAAAAGATTCACTTTCTTCTGAATAATATCCTAATATTCCGGATGACGACTTCAGTCAATGGTCGAAATATTAGGATATTTATTCACAAGTAAGTAAATCTCTTTATCTTAAGTTCAACAGATGTTGATATTAATTTACACTAATAAGTCCAGATATGAATGTCATATCCATATTAGTAACTGTACGAATTAGGTAAAAGGAATCCGTCGCAGTTCAGTCAACCTCCCCGTCACAAACGCTTTTAATTTTTGCTCGCAGAAGAGTACTAAAAAATTTTTTCCATACGCTTTTCTCCTACTGTTTTACACAAAAACATTTTTTTTTACAGAAAAAATGCTCTGTCTTAACTGGCATCAAACAGCGTAACACGAATCAGAAAGAGTCGTTCTTATCGTCTCTCGTCCTTGCCTGCTTTTGAGGTTTTAAATCATAATGAGAAGCACACATACGAAGATGCTAACGATTTTTAAAATAAACGTAGATTCTTGGTAAATTGAAAGTCAGTTAATTACATTAACGGAATAATTTCACGCTCGATTATTTTACGTTAACGATCGCTAAATAATATTCTCTATTTCTTCTTTACAATGTTTTAGTGTAAAGCCAGAATCTACACTAACTTCAGCATAATATCATTATTATATTACTTTTTTATTCTTTACATCTCAGGTTCTTTTATAATATTCATTGAGAGTCAACAGCAGAATAATTCAGTGTTCAAGAATAGTAACAATGTGTATCTTAGTCGGCGTTGAAATGCAATAAATATGCGAAGGTTAAGCAGTTGCTTGGCGTCTACGAAGATATGTTGCACGCATGCCAAAATTGAGGCATCGTGCCCCTAAATGTCTGTTTTGTTGCAGAGCTCTTTCAACCCTTTGCAAGAGACTCGAGCAATGGAAAACAGAACTTCAAAAATACATAAAAATATTGGCAAAACAAACATAAAGTTTTACGTATGATGCACAAACCGTTAGATCCAAGATAAATCTTAATTTCTTTAAACAAGTATATTGTTACGACAGAAGGAATCTGGCAACCGAAAGCAAAAAGTTTCGGCCAACGAATAAGAACTTTGGGAGAATTTGAAGAAGAACAGTGGAGCGTGTAACGGTCGTGTTGTAACGGTCTAGATTTCGAAAATGGACGGTTAGCTGTTCTGAGACACTGCGCGTTAAGTATAAAGAATTATCTTTATGTGTTGTGTACGCGGAAGTATAAAAGTGGGATCTTTTATGTGATGTGTACGCGGATGTTCAAGCCACATGGTAATCGAGTAAAAAGGTAATATTTAGTGGAATAGACAGAGCTGATGTTGTGTACTTTGTGCAGGAAGGTTGATGACTTGTGCATGTTAGTAGTTGATTTGTGTATAAGATACTTCGTCCATATATTCTTTGTAACAATTTGCCTTGTATTTAATTTGGTTTCAAAATATAGTTTTTAATACTCACGCTCAGTGGCTATCCATTTTTGTAATCCGCAACAATATTGAATCTCTATTAAGCAAAATTAATTTTATAGTTTACGATTAAGATTAGTTTTAGCCATCCTGCAACTCAAAGCAATCGTGGATTATAACTTTGCCAACCTCTTAGTTTCATTCTTATTACGTTTAAATTACTACAGTGAAACATTATATAAAACAAAATTTCATGAAATCTATGAGCAGTATTAATTGAATATTCTTTGAATGGCGATAAAGGTAAAAGTTTAACGTTCAGTACAGAAAAATGTAGTGTTTAATCAAATCAATCCCCAATATACGGGAAAACGTAACGTATGAGAAGAGAGCAGAAAGGCATTATACAGGATCTTTTATTTTTATCACAATTTTCTCAATGGCTTCGCTTCGTATATATCATATTATCTGTTACTGATCACTTCTGCTAAGTCTACAGAATTGCTTTCACGCTGGTAACAGTAAATTTTATTCTAGCTTGTGTTTAATATTTTGTTGTTTTCTCCTACTGAGTATATATATTAATTCCACTGATATAACATTAAAATAAACAATCAATATAACTCCCATTGACATGACATTGAAATACCTTAATAAATTGGCAAAGCTCTCTTCTGTTTAATGAGTTTGCGCATATTATTTATATTCAATCTTTGTTTTTCCTGTTAGCCTTTCGTAATTGAGGCCTTTCCACCCATGCATTTTTTCTGAACCTTAATATAAATTGTCTTTCATTCGTTTTTAATAAATTGTCAAGATATGTGTGCACAGATCGAAACAGAGGTGGATTTACCTCTGTCCTATGTAGGCTGGGGAAAAAGAAAGGCAAAGGCAGAAATAAATTGTTTCATATCATATGGCAATACCCCTAACAGGATTTCATTTTCCACATAATTATTTACGATATCCCACAAGTATGGAAGACATAAAAGCAATTAAAATTATGCAAAAGTTTTTGTATAGGTAGGTGGGAGTAATTGTGAAAAATTTTATATGACCAATTAGTCTTCACCTCATAATCTTTAGTTTTGTAGAGAACCCGTTACGTTCAATTCCTAGGTTAGGCAGCTGAATAAAACATCTGCCTTGAGAAATTTAGTAGCAATCATCATACAGAGGCACTAAGAACATGGTTTGGAAAAAAAAGGTTTTCAACTCTTAAATATATTTTTGTGTTAAGAAGTACCTATACAGTAATTACTTTGACACCTTTGGGTTTTATTTGGGAAAAAATATATTCATATAACCCCTTCGTAGCATTATAAGGAGCTAAACAGGTACGTATACTTGAGCTACATTTCAGGTGTTTTGCCCAACTATTCAGCCATGACACTAGCACCTTAGTGATAATGGAGCAGATGACACATCTATAAGGGTTCTGCCTCTAGTACATATAGAACTCTGTACAATAAATAGACCTAACGCTAAGCTAAATATGAATTAAGTATATACTGTATGAAGTTGCTGCATTGTTAGAAATTCGTAATCGGTCTATTATAATCATGATATTAAGAAATTGAAGTTAAATTTAATAGTTAGAGAATATTATTTATCATGAAATTTACGCTACATCGCATATACATTAGCAAGTTTTCGAGGAAAGGAACCCCTTGAAATTACCTACCTTTGCAACATCAGTTCGCTAGTTGATTTTGCAATTTTACAGATGCATATGCACATTAATTTCTCGATTTGAAAGGATTTTATTCTAGATTTCCAGTCTATGTCGATTATGATGGAAGCTTTTTAACTTATTTATACACTACTGCTTAAATACATGCATAAAAAGGATTGTGAGATGATATTTGTTTTAGAACCATTTGTTTGTGAAGTAATCAAGTGTATAATGATATTATACTAATGCAGCAGAGTGGTCATATAACTGGTATAAATTGTCGGTAAATAGAGTGTCAAACATGTGAACAAAAGGTTTTCTAAACTAAGAAATATTTCTGCGTTATGAAGTACCTATGCAGTAATTAGGTCGATGGGGTTTTCGTTTTTTTTTGCCAAAAAATCCTTAGGTTCTAAACTCAGTGCATAAGGCGAAAACCGTATATAATCAAAATTAGCCTTAAAAATATCTTAAATCATCATATAGTACAGTATACATGGTTTTAGGTATACACCTTTGTACAGTAATTTGTAAAAACGTATAACGTAATAAAAAAATGTATAACGTACAAATGTATAACATACACACTTTGTACAGTAATTTGTAAAAATGTATAACATACAAATGTATAACGTACACACTTTGTACAGTAATTTGTAAAAATGTATAACGTACATAAAAATAAACCAGCTCTTTGACTATCAGTTAGAGTTCGATTGAGCATCAGAATGGGTAAAACGAGTGCCCTGAGTAACTTTGAATGCGCCATCATAGTTAGTGCTATTCGTGTCAGTTCTAGCATCTCACAGATTGCTGTCCTCCTGGGCAAATCACAGCAGAAATAAACATTGGTATGAAGGTCATCTCCAAATGCATCATGTATTTGACCTCATTGCGAATGGACTACAAAAGTCAGTAACAATGTAGAATGCCGATGTTATCAACGAAGAACACAAAAGCATATCACCAGTGGATGCAGGAGCATTGACATTGGACCAATGAAGACTAGAAAAGGTAGCCTGGTAGGACGAATCAAGGTTTCTTTTGCATCATGCTTATGGAAAGATCAGAATTTGATGCAAGCCACACGAAGCCATGGAGCCATCTTGTCTAGTGTTAACATTACAGGCCAGTGTTGGCGGTGTGATTATATGGGGAATGTTTTCCTGGCAAACATTAGGCCTCCTGATACCCATCAAAAGACATCTGAATGCCATGGTATATTTGAATATCGTTGGTGACCAAGTTTATCCCTTTTTAACTACAGTTTGTCCTCACTCGGATGGACACATTCAACACGATGATGCATCTGCTCACCAAACACTATAGTCACCGAATGATCCCAAGAACACACCAACGAGTTTTTCTTGTTTCCTTGCCTGCACAGTTCCAAGATCTAAACCCCATCGAGCATCTTTAGGATGAAGTGGTAATTGCTGTTCGTAGCGGGACTGTGGCACCATTCAATTTGCAGCAACTGCGTGGCACAATCATTTACGCATGGTACACCATTCCTACACAATGCATCCAGCATTTTGTAAGTTACATGCCCTGACGAATTCGGGCTGTTTTGTGGGCCAAAGGAGGTGCAACATATTACTAGGTAGGTGTACCTAATAAACTTGGCATCTCAGTGTGTAATAAAGACAATCAAAATATAATTTCGTAGTATTCTTAATTTCGTAAGAGAGAGAAAAACGGAAGATTGAAAGAATAAATAAGGATGTTTTTCGTTCTCATCAGAAGGTTCAAAATCCCTCTTTAGCAGGACTAACTCTTTTTGCAGAGTAGCTCATAGTAAAGAGGTTTGAACAGCTCATAGAGACTAGCAGCAACGTGTTGCCATCAATAGGTACACTTTTATGATTGATTTCTTCCAGCCTTATGGTTAAACCTTTTCAGCCCTCACTAAAATCTTATATACCTGGTTTGTCACCTTAGCAGTTATTGGAACACTTTAAAAATTCCCTTTTTTTAATCTTGACGTCATGGATCCTAAATGGTTAAGTCCATATTTACTCACCTTGTTGGAAATCTACATACCCTCTCTCTATATTGTAATTCCAACATGGCCAGATTTTCCTCCAGCATCGGAACAGATCTCTATTTCTTTGGTTGAGCACCAGATGAAACAAATGGCTTGCATTTAGGGGTCATGCTGTACGAAAAATCTGTACCTTTAAACGCTAGACATACTGTGCACAGCTAGATGTTCACACTAGGAGCATGGGGGAACAGAGACTGACTTAGGAATCAGCAGATTTACACAATTAAGAAATAGAAATCTCTCGCCTAAATTAGAAGAGTTGGTGATGTATTAGATTTTAAAATATTTTTACCATTGTCCCTGTTTCAAACTGGTTCAAAACAAAATCTGCCAGGTTTACGGGCAATTCAGATCTGCATTAGTCGCATATTAAGAGAACATCGAAATTTTTCTAAATTTTAGATACAAAATATTAATCTGGAAGAGAAGCAGTTTCCAGTATCTTCGTTTTTCATCGGAAATAAATCGTTAAGTGTGCATTAATTATTTTGATTTCTTGTTTCAATTATTGCATTGGAATTACCTTAATGAAATTTAAAAAACAACAACTAGGTTCTGCCTCATTTAACACGTTTGATTGCATTATGACTCTGCAAATTCATTTTAGATTATGCATTACTAAATCTATTTGTAGGTATTATTTAATAGCATTCATCGTTGTCGGCAGCCAATTCGCAATCTTGCCTCTTATGAGCATGGATGGGACAGGATGGGATGATAGCATTCTTGCCTCTCTAAGCAGGCGGCAGACATTCGTCTCACTGAGGTAGTAATACTAGAGACAGGACATCGATTCTCGTACCATTGGTAGCAATGATAGCTTGCAGACTGCTTAAGAAGGCAAGAATATCCATGATGCCTTGCTAATGGCTGGTAACGACGATGAATGCTATTAAATAATGCGTACGAAATGATTAAAATGAAGCAGAACTTTGCTGTTTTTTATTTTTTATTTCAATGAGGTTATTCCAGTGGAGTAATTAAAACAACTAAATAGATTTAATTAATGCACACTTATCGATTTATATCAGATGAAAAGCGAAGACGCTGGAAACTGCTTCTCTTTGAAATTGAGGTTTTGTATCAAAAATTTAGAAAAAGTTTCATATGCTCTTAATATGTGATTAAAGCTGAAGTAAATTGACTGTAAACTTAGTAGACTTTATTTTGACCCGTTTAAAACAGGGCAATGGTAAACATAATTTAAAATCTAATGCATGATCAAATCTTTTAGCTTAAGGAAAAGTCCGCAAAATTTATAGATCTTAATTCTGCAAATCTGCGGCTCATTTAAAAAGCACAACATGAAATGTCAAATTTATTTTCTACTTTCGTTAAAAAAACATTAATTTTTTTAAAAATTAAAAGAAATAATTAAACAACGTAATTTTTTAAAATTCAGCTGAAGCATGAAAACAAATCCCCACCCCCTAACGAATGATATAATTTAATTTCATGTTATGAAAAACCAAAATATTGTAAGCTTGTTATTTCAGCTGAAGCAGAAGGAAATTCAAGACCCCTCCAAACACAAATGACATGATTGAAATTTGATGCTATGAAAAAACAAATATTGTAAAATTTATTTCAGCTAAGGTAGAAGAAAATCAAAGGTCACACCCACACACAAATGAAATAATTGAAATTTCATGTTACATATGTATATACAAAAAACAAAATAATTTACACTTTCTCTCATTTCAACTAAGGCAGAAGGAAAAGACAGCTCCACCCACACAAATGACATGATTGAAATTTTATGCTACAAAAAACAAATATTATAAACTTTTATTTCAGCTTAGACAGAAGGAAATCCAAGGTCACAAACACACACACAAATTACATAATTGAAATTTCATGCCATAACAAAAGAAAAAAAAATATAAACCATTTTCATTTCTGCTGAGGCAGTAGGAAATTCATATCACACACACACAATATAAGAAATGAAGTTACTGCAAAGTATGTTTTTGTCATTGTGTTTTGTGAAAATTTAAACGTGTGCTCTGATATTGATGCCTTTTAATGTTTTTGTTATTTGTGTCTCTAAATGGTGAAGTCTAATTTCAGCATATTCTTTTTTAATGTTGTTTTTTCCTATTATCAGCATGATTATCAACTTCCACATCCAATTCTCTATTAGTGATATGACTATCTAGTGATTTGAGCACCAACATGCATTAAAGCCTATGTAGGACATTTCCCTGAATATCTAATTAAATATGAATATCTCTGGTTCTGATGGCACCTTCCAGTTTACTGCACATGGCCAGCCCACATCAAGCAGCATGGTATTTCTATTTTTTAAGCCAGCACGCCACAAACTCCAGCATAAGTATGTATTTATAATTTTAGAATTTCTCAGCTATACACCAGGTAGTAGTTAATTAGAACCTTTTAGAGAAAAATTGTCATTACCCGGGTGGGATCTGAACCCATGACTTCCTGATAACAGGTAAGGTGCTCTGACCACTAAGCTACCTGAGACTTCGATTACAGTCAACTACATTTCCAATGACTACAGCAGTACCAAGATGAAAACACAAATTGTTCTTGAACAATTGAAGTTTGAAAACACAAAACTTCAAAAACCAGTTCTCGTTCGATCACCAAGGTTAAGCAGCTTTCGGTGCAGTCAGTACCTGGGAGGGTGACCATCTGGGAACACCACATGCAGTTGGCAAAAAATCTGCTGAGGACCCGCCATCCTCACAGATCCCTCTACTATGGCGTATTAAACTGACAGGATCCTGTCAGACCTCTGTGGCAAGCAGCTGCTTCAGGAGGTATTTATTTTTATTCTATGGTATAATGCTCAAAGCCACTAATAGAGAATGATTGTTCAGCAGCTGGTAGCTCAGTGGTTAGAGCACCTTACAGGTTATCAGGAAGTCGTGGGTTCAGATCCCACCCAGCTAATGACAGTTTTCCTCTAAAACATTGAAATGTCTCAGGTGTATACCTGAGAAATTCTAATATTGTAAGCTAATAATGACATTTTCCAATTTCAGAGAAAAGAGACACAATGACCTTCATTTACTTTACTGCGATTTATTGATATTCCCCACATGTGTGAAATGCTTAAAATGTCACTGGGCATTTAATGATTGCTGTCAATGAGTTTAATTTCATTAAAATTTAAGGAAGTTGATAGGTAGCAGACCTATTGGTATTTGTAATTTCATTTTTTTTACTTTTGGGATCTGGCAACAAGACCCCATCCCATTTGTGTAATAACTGCGGACGTTGTGCTTGCCCGGGGATGTCATCTAATTGGCCCCTAGTGTTGGAGAATTCCCAGGGTTGCCTGAGTTATTGCCTCGCTTCAGCCAGCGAAGGGATTCTGTGTGAAGTGATGGTGCTAATAGGACCCGTGTTCGGTCTCCTGTCTTCGAAATAATTGTTTCGGAGTGCACAACTGTAGTCCAGTGCAACTCCATTTTCGTTATGGATAAATCTTCAATCAGGGTATAATCATTTTAATTCATATTAATCTGATTGTTGTCACTTTCCTTTAATATTTTGACTGTCACTTTATAATATTGAATTTATTTGAATGGATTGGAAGTAGGGTAACGTATTGTAATGTGAATTTATCCACCTTTATAAGTTGGTGGAGGAATATGTTGATTTGAAAATTTAAATAAATTTAAATTTTTTTGTTATTGTTTAAACCAAATTTGCATTTGTCTATTATTAAATCCTCCAGTCATCACAGCTACAGTTAGGGAATACATGATTGTGTAGTACTAGCTTGTGGGTTGTTCCTGGTTCGAACTCTAATCTTTTGAGGCATTCTTTCAGAAGTATCTGTTAGAAAGTGAATTTCTGTTTGAAGTCAGATTGACAAGTATAGATATGTAGTTCTAGATGTGTTATAACTATGTATGGATAAATATTTTTGATAAACGCGGAATATAATTGTAGTTCATGTCGCATGCCTTGAAGAGGAAAAGTTGTGGGTGACAAAGTGCCATTTTTCTTATCAGCCTAATTATCAACTGCATGTGTGCACTTTGGAACTAAAGATCATTAGGTTATTATAGTTTCCCTCTTTTGCTCTTATAACTTAAAGAAAATTAAATATGGTCCTGGCAACATGAAATAAAATCTGTAAGTAAAAGGATATTTTGAGCCAGACAAACCAGCTGTTAAAAAATAACCTATGAGAATTTTCCCACTATATAAAACTGAAACAATCATAAAAATTAGAGTTTCAGAAGCTATATCTGAATTTTTATCATTAGCATTATTACCATAATCCACATATCCACAATAGCATTGACCATTTAACAGTATTTGTTTCCTAATTGACTTCTCATTAAAAAATAAAATGAACTTCATCTGCTTCTGCCTACTATCAGTGAAATTTTCTATGCAGAAAACTTCAATAAATCCAGGAAGGTCTTCTACAGATCTGCACCAAGTTAAAACTGTGGAGCTATTAGGGAAGAAGTTTTTCTCATACAAATTCATAACGGAGAGTGAAAATGTAATATCATGGTAAACTTATTTCCTCTTGGCAATAAAATTTGCCATTGCTTCTTTTAGCATTTTGCTGTGAATTTCTGAACAGGTTTAAAGTTATATCTGGAAACACACGTTTTGATGTTTCAATGTCATCTTGATGAGCTTTTGAGCCTTAAACAAATCTAATATTTCTTTTAAAGAAGAGTCTGATTGTTTGGCTCTTCATCATCATCATCCTCAAGCAGCCATGGGCTACGGAGATCCAACCAGACTGTGCAATTTAGTTCTCCAAGAAAGTCTATCCTGAGCTACATCTACTGCATCTGGCCACTGCACACCAATTCTAACAAGATCCTGTTTGACATTGTCAGTTTTGAACTGACATCAACTTTTTCCTAAAATTTCTAGGACTCTTCCCTCTTACACAGCATGAGAGATCATTTTTATAGGCAAAATCTGTTCTCATTGCCATTTCTATCATATCTTCTGCAAGTGTCTCTCAATACAGGAGTTTCCCAATTCGACAGTGTTATTTGTTACAAATGTGAATAAACTTGGCTCAACATCATCAATTAATCCTACTGTGCCATTTTCTGAAGCTTTATTTTAAAAATAGTATTTTTTTTTAATGCTGGGAAAACATAGTACTAACTACTGTTTAAAGAGAGATAGTGGAGCATCTACACTATGTAGAAATAAAAATATACTCATAATCTATTTAGCCCTTATGCTGATTATACTGGTAAGCTCAACTCATCTAAAGGTATATTATAAACAACATGTACAATAAATATATTCAATATTTAATTTGTAACATTTTGTCTTTCTTTAATTTTACATTAAAAACTATTTTAGAATTGCAAAATTTCTCATGTTGCATTTTATACCTGCAAAGATGATTTTTCTGAAGAAAAACTTCAGAAAAATCATCTTTGCAGGAGATATTCTAAGCAAAAGACAATTGAGAAACCAATCCAATACTAATGATGTGTCCTTGATAATCAATCATGCATAATGTATATTCATCTGCTACCACAATTGTTACAGCCTTAGAATTTCAACTCATGACATTTTTTATCAAATACTAAAAGCAAAGTTTTAGGCTTCATTTATCACATGCAAAATTATAAAATCCCTATTTCAGGTGTTTCGTTTGAGCGAATGTTTTATTTTGGCAAAATAAAAATACAAAGTAGAAGTATCATAAAATTAACGTCTAAGTTTAATATTTCTTTTTGAAACAACATTCACGAAAATATTCTATAAATTTCATGCTGTTTCAATCTGTAAATCACCTTCTTTTCATATGTAAATATTATTAGTTCATATATGGAAAATATCGTGAACTACATTTTATGTTACAATAGAACAGAACGGTATTTAGAAATGTTTTATTTATTTTTAAGCCTCTCCGCTTTAACAATTTCAATTTCAAAGCATTTGACAATTAAATTTCTAACTTATGATATGTCGAATTGTTGCTTTTATAGTACTTTTCAGCAGTTAGACACAATTCATGTAAGTCTAAGGTTGTGGTCATTGGTTGTGGTGAAAGATCTGTTTACACCACTGAGGTAGTAATACTAGAGACAGGACTCCGATGATTCACGTAGCATTGCCCACCATGATCACAGACGGCTGTGAAAAGAAAGACTGCTTAATGAGGAAAGATAGCCATGATGCCTTGCGAATTGACTGCGAACAACGATGAAGGCTATTTAAAAATGCTTAACAAATGATTTAAATGAGCCACAACTTTGCTGTTTTTTATTTTTTATTTCAATGAGGTTATTTCAGTGTAGTAATTAAAGCAAAATTGATTTAATTAATACACACTTACTGATTTATATCGGATGAAAAATGAAGATGCTGGAAACTGCTTCTCTTTCAAATCGAGGTTTTGTATGAAAATTTAAAAAAATTTCGATATGTTCTTAATATGTGATTAAAGCTGAACTAAATTGACTGTAAACGTAGCAGATTTTAATTTGAGCCCGTTTGAAACAGGAACAATGGTAAACATATTTTAAAATCTAATACATGATCAAATCATTCATCTTAAGCGAAAGCCCTCAAAATTTAGAGACCTTAATAGTGCAAATCCGTGCCTCATTTAAAAAAAACATGAAAAGTCACATTGATTTTCTTCTTTCATTAAAAAATATTAATTTTTTATTAAAAATTGAAAAAAAATAATCAGAGTATAAACTTTTTTAATTCAGCTGAGGCAGAAAATTAAATCTCCCAATAAATGACAGAATTTAATTTCATGCTATAAAAAAACCGAAATATTATAAGCTTGCACAATATATAATATGTTACCTAAATAAAAATACACTTTGGCAAAATAAAAAATGCAAAGCAGACATCTCATAAATTTAATGCCATATGCTTAATATTTCTTATTGTAATAAGATGTACGAAAACATTCTTTTAATTTCATGTTAATTCCGACTTTAAATCACCTACTTTACATATGCAAATATTAGTTTCATATATTAAAAAATTCGTGAACTACATTCGACTTAGACGAAAGGTATATTGAAAAGTTGACAACCCTTTATTTTTAAATCCCTTAGTTTAACAATTTCAATTTTTAATTTATCACAAAGAACACATCTCGTAATTTTCGTAAAGTACTATCCTATGAAATGTCAATTACTTCCTTTACAGCATTTATTTTTGCATCCGTATGCGGAAGTAGGCATTTCACTGTTGACTTATTAAAACCCCCAACTTTCTCCTCACTACCGACTAGGCTTAACATTGTACGTGTTCATGGCGTCCGTTGCCAGTCCTGTCTCTAGTAGTTTACACTATCCAAACAAAGGTCTACTCCTTGATCCAAACACGCCTCTCTGAGGAGTATGTTTAAGATTTTGTACTTGTTCATGGCGTCCGTTGCCAGTACCAAAGGAACATACGTAAAAGTGCTGTAGGAGGAAAAAACGAAAAAAAAAGAGAAATATGTTTCATTCGATGCCAAAATATTCCCAAATGCTTATAATACATATTAAAAAAACTTATAAAAGTTACGATACTAACAACAACATCTGCCGAACCTAAAATTTCTCACGGAAACAAATACATACGCAAGTAGTGTAGCACCTGAGATCACAAATAGGAACTTTTTCGCAGCACAGCGCGTGTATCTGTAGCATTGTGACGCTGCAGTCAAAACTGTCTTACATTACGCCTATGGAAGCTTTCATTCTTCTTACATTTTTTTGGCCAGTATTCTCTCTAGTAATATTACTTCGATGATCCGTCTGAGATTGTGGTGGTCATTGGTGCAGGAATCGGAGTCCGGTCTCTGTTACTACCTCGATGGTAATGGCTCCTCTCTTATTCCTATCTCCACGACTCCTTATCAACATAATATGTTTCTGATTTTAATCATATAACCAGTAAGGCAAATGTAAACAGCAGCGTGACTTACATGTACTCCGGAATGTACTATCCAACACTACGCTATTCTTAATATTATAACTACGTATATTTTAGACCTCTGTGGCAAGCAGCTGCTTGAGGGGGTATTTATTTTTTTTTTATATTTTAAGAGTAAAATATTGGAAATCAAAAAAAGAATCGTTAAAAAATTTAGTTCTAAGAGGAAAACATTTAAAAGCTCATAACTTTCAGTGAGTGGCAGACAAAAGAACAATTTGTGATCACTAACGTATGGAAAAATTTAAATGCTCGTGTATCACTTGCTGTCTCTTCAACTTCCAAATTTATGGACGCCATGAGTATGGAAAGGCGACTATCAGTTTAACTTAAGCTGTTCTTCCAAGAGCAAAGAAAGAAATCGTACAGTTTTATTTTAATCCTTGTGGAGTTAGATGTTTAAGAAAGCGGTTTTCTAAACTAACTCTAAAAGTAATAACAGAAATAAATGAAAGTTAATAAAAATTTGTAACAAATTACTTACTTATACAAATGAATTGTGTACATTGTCTTTACAATACCAAAATATTTGAATAAGCATAAAAAATCGTAGGAAGAGTTAGGCCCAACACAACCACAATTTCCACATAATATCCATAAGATATCTAAGATGACCCATGGATATCTACTGGCCATTTTAGATATCTTATGGATATTATGTGGAGATTGTGGTTGTTGGGGGCATTCTTTACCTTATATTTTAGCTCAGTACTATCAAAGTCATAACCCAGGGTCGCGAGGGCCTTGTGATGGATCGCAAAAGGCTTAATCTGTGGCGAAAGGTTATTAGCCTGGCCAGTTAGCCAACACCTACAGCTATTATTTGGTCACGAAGATGAATTTGATTTTTTATCACGAAAGAAAAACATTTTTAAACCACTTGTTCAGGAGTTGTCTTACTTTGGTTATATTGGATATTTAATCATATTTAATTTTAAACCTTCTCTAAGAACAAAAGATAAAACCGCAACTTTAACCCATAAGTGTTCATTGCATGTGACTTAAAACCAGTAGAACAAGATAAGTTGTCCTTTCGTCTGATTTCTTTTAGGGAGTGTTGAATTAAGATTAAGTGATTTTTCTTTCGTAGTTAATTTTCGTTGTACATACTAAAATGGCAGGACATAATGCGTGGTTGGAGAAACTGGATAAAAAGCTTCATGAGCAGAACAAGATTACAGAATACCTTGAAAAAGCGGAAAAGGCTACTGGAATTAGAAGACTCTATATAACATTAGGTAATTAAGCACTTTAAACAATATACGTTTAATTTCCAAGTTTTGAAATAGACTTTATCATGTAAACTTCAAGTTGTTACAGTTATTCCATATTGTGCACTTATTCATGATTAAAATTGACCAAATGTATTTAACGCAAATATCCGTATATTTAACCTTTGTATAGTATTTCTTAAACAGTTTATTGTATAAGTTTTTATTAGGTTTTTTTTGCTTCCCAGTGTAAACCATGTACTGTAACAAATACTGTTTATGTAGAATTATGGTAAATGAACATAATTTTTGGAATTTGGATGGGATTTCAGAAATTGAATTAGAATTGGCATTGGGAATATTCTAATATTAAAGCTGAGAAATGAGGGAATTTGGGCTTTTAACACCTTTGGTGAAGTTTTGTGTTGTACTTTATTGGCTTCCTAAAATCAGGACAAGTATTAACATTTTTTGACAATTTCAGTAATTTTATATAAACTTGAGGTTAAATTGTAAAATGTTGATATTTATGTTGGAGAGGTTGTAGATCTGAATAATGTCGTCGATATTAAGCCCAGTTGTCTTGGTAAGATACATTTAGTGCAATTGGTCTACTTTCTGGTTATAATGTGTCTATTCAAAGTGTGTCCTGCCTCATTGAAAAGGGATAGGGGTTGGCTCAGTTGATAGCACACCAGTCTCATAATCTGTAATTCCCAGGTTTGAATCCCAGCTGGGCCAGTATTGAGATTTATCTCTGCAAAACTCCCTGCTTTGCCCTTGGTCAGTAGGGGATACCAATGGGCTTGGAAAAGCTGCTTTCTGTTCGGTGGGAGAGTCATATCCTGTGCAGTTAGAGAACATGCTGGATGACTTTTACCTGTCTCCTAACAGCTGTTCAGTGGGTCTCCTCCCCCAACTTTCTCTGAGCCCTTGAGTTCCTTGTGACCTGCCCATTTTGTGCAAAAAATTCTGCTCAGAGGTAAAACAACCCCAACCCTCTTTGAAATGGACACTGCAGTGTTGTCTCCAGTAGTGCAGTGTCCAGTCCTCAGTTAAAAGGAACACTGCAATATAGTATATTAGGTCATAATATAAGTGTGAATCCCATCCACTGAAAGCTTAAATGCTTATTGTAATATTTTAAGATATTTAGTGAAAAAAGGATTTGTGCATTGCCATTTTGTTGCTAAATGTATCAGCTTTGCTACGATCCTAGATGCTTTTCATGGCCTATTTGACCACACCTTCGGTAGGTCCACAGAAGGTGTGGTCAAATATGAATGAAAATGTGTCTAGGACCACAACAGAGCAGAAACATTTAGCAGCAAAATGGTAATGCATAAATCCTTTCTTCACTAAATATCTTAAAATACTACAATAAGCATTATTTTTGGTATAAAAGAAAATAAATATATTGTAATACATTACCGCTGTCCTGTGGCTGAGTGGTTAGTACACTTGGCTACTGATCTAAGGAACCTGGGTATGAGCCCTGTGTAAAAAAAGTAAAAAAAAAACCTTTAGCAATGTCATAGAGAATTAAAAACTTCAATTTAATCTTATTAATTGCAACATTTAAAGAAATAGTTGCCGTCCCAGATCATAGCCAAGATCTTGGATGGATTTTTAATAATAAAAAATAAGGGTGAGTGACTTTCTTTATTAACATCTAAATCATTAGCAACAATTGGAAAAGTTGCCTCTCCTGAAGTATAGATGGCACATGGTCTGCCACATCTCAGTGAAAGATTTATAGGTCTTGTTCTGGAATTTAGTGTTTGATGCATGTATTCAAGATAATTTTTTTCAGATGAATAATTGTTGAATTCTATATCTACAGGTAGTCTGTGCATTTACTGTGGATGGAGTATGTTTATATTGTAGTTTATCTATGTTTAGAAGATTTTCGAAAAAATTTAAGGAAAAATATGTTGATAATAGTTCAAATCAAACTTGTGAGCTCAAATCAGGGTGATTGCTTCAATACAGAGTAACATTAACAAACAAATCGGCAATACCACAGCGCTTCTAAAATATGGCAATCAGATGGCTTTATCGAATTATTTATATTGTAGTTTAATAAAATATGCTTTAGATGAAAAAGAAAATATTATTTTTCAAGCTAGAATTACGTATTTTTAAAAGATACATGTAAGAAAATTTTCTAATGGCAATTAAAAAAAAAATCAGTTTCATGTGTTGTACAAGAAATGTCTGTAGATATCCTTGATCTGGGAAGGGTGTAAAAACAGAACCTGACCTGCAAATCTGGTTGCTATTGAAGGGTAATTCCATATGTATGTTGAATCAACTGAGTGGGTTTGAGCATGATCACTGTAGCTCTAAGTGAAGCAGGATGATCTATGTGACAAATTGCAGTGCATTTGAAACATGATGTGTGAGCCACTGCTAGTTAGCTGTAGTGTGCTGCTGCTGCAGTTAGCCACTGCTAGCAACGTTGGGCTGTTTCCCAACACGACGATCTGTTTCCCAACAGCTGTTCCAGTGGGTCCCCTCCCCCAACCTTCTCTGAGCCTTGGGGTCTTTGTAACTTGGCCATTTAGCCCATTGTGTGCAAAAAAGTGAAATAATAAACCAAGTAACTGGCAGTAATGAATGTGAGGTGTTTCACATCACTGTCCAGGATCAAGTCAAGTGATTACCAATTGGAATAATTTAGTAGATTCCATGGATGGCTGTCAGTGACAGAAACAGAATTGCCTAGCAGATATCCAATGGCAGAATGACTGATGGGGCACTGCTAGTATCTGCCAATACCATTCATTGATGCCTACATGAAGCTGTATGCAAGGGAGGTTCTCTTCTGCATACAGTTCACTCGAAGCCACAGGCATACCAGATGTGCAACAAGTTGAGCTGATAAATGGCCATATGTTGTCTTCAGCAATGAGCTATACAGCACCCATTGTTGGGATTTTGGTATGGGTGCAATCTTTTACAACAGTCATATCTCACATAGCTGTCTAGGATAATTTACTGCTCAGTTTTATGAGGATACCATCCTCTACCTTTGTGGTCTTACCACTCCTGAAGAACATGCCAAATTCTACATTCCAGGACAATAATGACCATGTATGCATGCATTGCTCAACAGTGTCTGCAAGCATTCCCGTGCAACCAAGGCCAGTCCAGTTGTCATATCTATCACTGATTGAACACAACTGGGATGTCATGAGATGACATCGGAGAACAGAACTGACTTGGACAATGGTAAAAATACGCATTTGATGCATGATTCAAAGGACAGAAACACCTTTCTTTTTATTGGAAACTAAATTAATACATAATTGGAATTGTTAGTTATTTTATTGAAACAATAACTTTGTTTCTATAATTGTATTGAATATAATTAGCCATTCTGAAGAAAATTTGCTGAAAAAATTAGCAGAAAAAGTTTACACAATGTGACATTTTATCACTTCTCATAAATCATCACATAAAACCATTTTACATTTCCAAGGCATCTAAAACACTTAGAAGACAAAGAATGAAAAAGTATACATGCTGGTTTCCATAAATTAAGGAAAACTCAGAAAAATTATGATAAAAAAAACTATATGAATGATTTTAATGAAAACCTGAATTACAATGCTAGTTTCAGAATGTCATAAAGTATATTACACTAGAAACATTTTTCATAAAAAACACACAGGAACTTGTGCAAAAATAAGGTGTCAGAATGCAAAGTCCTTTAATAAGGAGTGTGGTCACCCCTTACAGCAATGCAGGCATGCCAGCGATGTTCCATGCTGATTATGATGTTGCGAATCAGCTTAGTAGGGAGTTACAACCATTGTTTCTTTAAAGCAGTAATAAGCTCCCCCTTTGTTTCATGTGGCGGGTTGATGGCAGCAACACATCTCCCTAGAGCATCCCACACATGCTCAATTGGATTTAGGTTGGGATATTGAGCTGGCCACTCCATGTGCATAATGATCTCCTTTAGAAGGTATTGTTCCACTGGTCGAGCTCTATGTGGACAAGTGTTATCTTGTAAGATGAATGTTTCACCTATTGCATCAGCATAAGGGTCTAAGATGTTCTCTTTTTACCTTTGAGCATTGAGGTTCCCACTTGTCCAATACATAGAGGTCTGTGTGTCCACCTAAGGAAATGCCACCCAAAACACACATGCTACCTCCACTGTAACTGTCTCTTTGACAGATGTTACTGGAATGATAGTGGGTACCTCATTCTCTCCATATCAAACAATGTCTGGAATCAAGTAATAAATCAGCACTTTAGCATCGATTTAAATTTTAGAGGAAAAATTGTCTTGAGCCGGGTGGGATGCGAACCCACGACCTCCTGATAACGTCAGGTGCTCTGGGCCACTGAGCTGCCGGCCGCCGATCAAGATCTCCTCTAATTAGCGCTATGATCATTCCTTTTATGTTTCATATTGACGCTATTCAGGTAATTTTAGCCGCAAGTGGCATTTATATTTGGCAATAGATGGAAGCATGTATTACAAGTATGCAGATAATATAATATAATGTCTGGAGTCACTCTGCAAGCAATATCTGAACTCATCTGTGAAGAGTACAGAACTTTGTTGCTCTTCTGTCCAGTTAACATGCCTGAGTGCCCAATTCAACTGCTCTCTCCTGTGATGTGAGGGGTATACAAATTGCTGGCCTTCTAGTGTACAGACCTCCCTCATGAAGCCTTCTAAGTACAGTAGAAGCTGATACAGCCCTCCTAGTGGCTGCTGCAAGAGAGGATCATAGTTGAGAGGAGTAGATGTCCTGCTCCTTCGTGCTGTTAATCACAGATATCGGTCTTGTACAGCAGTCGTAACTCTAGCCCTTCCTTGGCTAAACCTCAGAGACGTGGAATCCTTGCTAAGAAATTGATTCCACAGTCTATAGACCACAGAAGGACACATTCAGCCATTGTGCCACATCTGACTGACTTTGGCCTGTTTTGAGCTGGCCTAAGCTGTCCACTGCAGTTCATTTGGCAAATGATGTCTTGAGGTCATTCCTACAAAATGGCTATTTTGAATTTCTTTACTCATATTTTTAACACAAAATAAAGATCCACTCCAAAATACCCATTATTATGTTGTGCTGCTATCCAATTATGCAAATTGACGCAACCTAGACTAATTTGTATACTATATGCTCACAGCATTACTGGTTGCATGAACAAGATTGGTGAGAATCTCACAATTTTTTGGTGAATCATTGCGATTTTTCTTATTTTTCCTTATTTTATGGAAACCAGTGTATAAAGAAAAATAAAAGATATGCTGATGTTTAACTTTTTCTTCTGCAATGCGAAAAACTAATTTAGACCTAAAACATTTTGGAATCAGTGTACAAGTAGTTATGATCTACAAAAAGGAATGCCAATATAAAGCAAAAATTACCCCCTCCCCAAGTAGGTGCTTGCCACAGAGGCCTGATAGGTGGCTGTCAGTTTAATATCCATAGATAAGGTATGACCTCATTTGAGTTAAAGAAAAACTCCATTCAGATGTAATTATTGGGTATATTTTTATTTTTCCAATTCAGGTTGAAATCAGGTCAATTCAGGTGAATTGGTATTCAGTGATTGGTATTCAATTCAGATGAATTGGTAATATTGTTTCTCAAATTTGGCTTGAAATAAAAATAATAAAATTTTAGGTAATAATTTTATTTACATTTTTTCATTGAGATTATTCTATGCAAACTCTTCAAATTCTTTCAATTGACAACATATGTTCATTTGTTTTTTCTCAGTTTTTCCCTAATATTGTGCTATTTATGCAGTATGTCAGGAATGAATAAACTAATTTCTCTTGCATTAATTTTTGCATAACAAATGGTATTCTGGAATCAATTCATTATAGTGAGAACTGCCTTTTTTATTATAATGTAATGTGACATTCCTGCATTAGTAGTATGCATGCACTGCTATGCAACAGAATATTTCTTTCTCTAATCTTTATCGCTGCCTGTGTAGTGTTGACATATGCAAATTTATAGTACTAATCTTGTTTTTCTGCTGAAGCCCTACCTTCCTCACACACCTACTACAGTGTATAAACTAATAGGCTCCTGTCAGACCTCTGTGACAAGCAGCTGCTTGTGTATGTGAGAGGTGGGGGGGGGGGGGGCTATAAGAAAAAGCAACAAACTATTATGAAATGCATATTTTTCTGTTTTTTTTTAACTCAAATATTAAACTTCTTGTTTAGAGGTGGGGGGGGGGGCAAAAATATAGCGGAATCTGTCAAAACACCAAAAAGTCTCACCCTAATCTTAGAGAGGATCTTTGAAGGTGAGACCTTAACATAGAAGGGCAACACAAGGAAGGAAAGACCCATGCTTTACCTGGGGCTCAAAAACCCAAACTTCTTTTATCACTAAGCCCAGTACACTAAAAGAGGGTATTATTAAATTCAGTAGTATCAGTACCACAGAAGACATCCTGTAGAGATTGGACTTGAGGGTACTGGTTAAATATTTTCTTTAAGTAGTAGGGAGCCCCTCATTGGAGGCTAATTTCACCATGTTCTTACAACACCTTGAGTATAACAAAAATTCTGTTGTAAAATTATTAAAAAGGTATAGAAATATCCTTTATTGTTGCTGAATTGAAGAATTAATCTGGAGATGAGACATTAAATTGCAGAATTCAACCACTCAGTGGTGAATTTCCACAGGATTATCACAAGATGTGATATACCCTACCACTATTCTTCTGCAAAAGTTGAAAGCTATAACATTTTCTTTAAAATATGCTATGTGGAAAAGCTTTTCAATCCAAATTAATAGCATTGTAAGAAAACAAGATAAGTTTTTTCAAATTATTCTCTTGCACTTCTTTCTGTTAGTAATTTAGATTTTCACCTCTGTATTTCAGGTGAAGCAAATATGAAATTAAATGACATGATCAAACAGAATGTTTAAAATAAGTTTCAAATCAAATGTCTGGTAAACAATCTTAAGATAGTATAACAGATTTTCTCCAGTCAAATTGGAATCCCTAGAGATAGTGTGATTTTAATAATTTAAAGGAAATTTTTGCTAATATTACTGAATAACGAAGACAATTATGAACACAATTATTAAAGACCCTTCTTGTTTTGAGTTTTTCAAAAATAAATATCTATAATGAGAAATCATAGTCAAAGAGTGAAAAATCTTATTGCCAGTAAATCAACTATAGTATAGCAAATATATTTAAATAGGTATTGTGTTAAATTAATAACATTAACTTGGTAATTCAAAGTAATAGATTTAATGTAATTATAATTGTACTAAATGTACCCAGTTGGGTTGTTTTTGGCACTTTTTTGCACACTATGGGCTAAATGGCCAGGTCACAAGGACCCTGCAAACGCTGCGAAATACGTAAGCACACATGTGTTTCACCAGATGGGCTGCGTAATTATATGATTGGTTATATATTAATTAACTGAACATGGGCGAGTTTTGTTGAATACCAGGTCATATAGGGGAGCTGAAATCGGTTCTGACCATTATCTTGTTAAAAGTGTCTTTCAACTTAAATTTAAAAAAGTGTTGTGCTAAGGTTAAAAAAAGCTCTGAAAGACCCAGTTATTGCTAAAGCTTACCGTGATAGGTTACTTACTCATTATGACCGCCATGATTTACTTACTACTGAAGTTGAGGAAGAATGGTACCGTTTTAAAAATGCTTTTTTTTTTAAACTAACAGTACTCTTTTAGGTAAAAGGGAGCAGAAGAGTCAAAATTATTTGAGTGATAAGCACTTGAGCTTTTTTCAGGAAGAAAGAATTGCAGGAATGTCCTTAATAAATACCCTACTGTCCTAATAGAAAGTATCAGGAGCTGATAAGAATCTTTAGCTTGATTGCTTGGCTGACAAACCTGAGGAAGTGTTAGACAGTACAACAGCAGAGAACTGTACCAGATAGTTAATGTTTTATGTGGTAGAAAACGGGCAGGCATACAGGGATTGAAGGATAAGCAAGGTAAGGTTATAGAAGGTGAGGATTCTGTCATGACTAGGTGGGCTGAGCATTTCAGTGATGTTCTAAACAATGTGGTTAGTTCTACTCCCATTGTTTACAATGATGATAGATGCATTGGTGGCTTTAATGTTGGCCCTATAACACAATCTGAAGTTATTTTGGCGATTTCTAAACTTAAACTTCAAAATCCCCAGGTGTAGATGAAATTACTATGGAAATGCTTAGAGCTGGGAATGTTTCGGTTACCACTTGGATGACTGAAATTCTGAATATTTTTTATGATAAAAGCATGGTTCCTAAAGATTTTATCAGAACTATTGTTATCCCTATTTTCAAAAAAGGTGATCGCAGTTCTTGTGATAACTATAGGGGTATCAGCCTACTCTCTGTTCCAGGTAAAGTTCTTTCCATGATTGTGCCTAATAGAATTAAGAATCTGGTTGACAGTCAATTGCGTGATGAACTATGTGGATTCAGAAGTGGTAGGGGATGTGTGGATCAGATATTTTCACTTAGGCAGATTCTTGAGAAATGTTTAAAATTTCAGAAACTTTTGGTTGCTAGCTTTGTTGATTTCAAAAAAGCTTTCGACTATGTTGATCGTCATAATTTGTGGTTGATTGATCATATGGTATACCATACAAGTTAGTTAACATAATGAAAGCTCTCTATAATAAACTGAGTCGTGTGTGAAAGTTGGTAAGTCTTGTAGTGATTGGTTTAGCATTACTTCTGGTGTTCGACAAGGGTGCATTTTGTCTCCTTTTCTCTTTAGCTTGGTTATTGATTATGTTATGCGATATTCACTTCAAGGGAAAGATTTTGGCCTTAAATGGACTGAAGATTTGAAAATTTCTGATTTAGATTATGCTGATGATTTAACCCTTTTGGCAAATGATGTTGATGAGATGAACTCTTTCATTTGAACTGTTGATGAGACTGGTAGTAGAGTAGGTTTGGTTATAAACAGAGAGAAAACTAAAGTGATGAAAATTGGTCAGGCAGGCTGTGATTCAGTTAATCTGAATGGTTGCAGTCTTGAGCAGGTGTCACAGTTTAATTATCTTGGGAGCTATGTAACAGATATTGGTGATGTGCGGCATGAGATTAACAGATGAATAGGGATTGCTGCTGGGACTTTTAACAATCTATGGAGAGTGTGGAGAAATAGGCGTATACACCTAAAGACTAAAATAGTTTGGTTCTTTCTAGGGTTAGTTATGGTAGTGAAATTGGACACTTTGTAAACAAGATAACAGGAAACTAGATGCTTTTGATTCCAGATGCTTACGCAGTATCTTGGGCATTAGGTGGCTCAACTTTGTAACTAATGATGAGGTTAGGCAAAGGAGTTTGCAACCTCCTTTAAGCAGCATATTGTGCAGAGAGAGACTCCATTGGTTTGGCCATGTTGCCCGTATGAATAATTATAGATTGGCGAATAGGGTTATGAAAGTGTGCCTAAAGGCCTCAGAAAGAGGGGGAGACCTAGGATGCGGTGGGCAGACAATGTCAAACAGGACCTTGTTAGAATTGGTGTGCAGTGGCCAGATGCAGCAGATGTAGCTCAGGACAGACCTTGCTTGGAGAACTAAATTGCACGGTCTGGTTGAACCTCCCGTAGCCCATGGCTGCTTGAGGATGATGATGATGACTATGACTATCAGATTACATCAAGCATACTGCTAATGTAACCTCAAGCATTACGACATGTCTGGAGTTTATACTTATGATACTATCTAGATAAAATCATTATCTTTGCAATATTTCAGTACCATGTTCACTTTAATATCACAGAACTGTTACACCACATGAAATATGTTGTTAGTTTCTATTTATTAATGCACCAAAATATGCCATCTGAAGGAAATCATAAGACATTTACCTTAAATATTCTGCAATATTTGTTGCAAATAAGAATGGATCTTCAGTTAAAGTTCTTGTTAGATCTAGATTGGAGTGTGGAGACATTCTTTTGGAAAATGCAAATCCCTGTCATTGTATAAGTTGGGAAAATTCCAAAATACAGTGCTTAGGACCTATTTTTCTCAACTTCTTGTTCAATATATCTCTTTGAATGCAGAGGTGAGTATTGAACTTAAAGAAGATCATGTACTCTTTTCCAGCATTTTATCAGAATCTTTTCTAAATAGAAGAACGATCCATTGGTTGATAAGATTCTGAAAGGAGGCTTAATTAAACAAATAGTGTACCATTTATAGGACTATTCAGAATATTTTCTTTACTCTGATCTTTTGGGATTACCAGAAAATTGTTGATTCTCTTAGTAATGTTCATCATAAAAATACTTGCCCCACCCAGAAGGAATGTTGTGCATAAGCTACAAAGTGGCGTGCTAAAAAGTAAGAGTAGCATATGATCACATTCACAACCTGGTTAGTGAGGCAGATGCATTGATATTAGTGACATCAATATGAGGTGTGGATGCCTTTAATGGCAATACATGCACTAATACAATTAGTGAGTCAAAAAGGTTGCTAATATAATGAAATGTTGTTATAGTAAATGCCAGAATTATGGATTATTAAGTATAAAGAATTTTTTTCTGACACCAGACAATTCACTATGTATCTATGTAAAAATATTTCATTTTAATGAATACCACTATAATGAAACTATCAGTTTAATGATTATCCAATCCTATATACTGATACAAAAACTAAGATCAATATAATGAAATTTGTAAAAGAAATCCTTAACAAATACAACAAACATTTTTCCATCTTCACATGTTTTGGTTTTTAGGCAATGCTACAATGATTTAAATGCTTTGAAATATCTAACAAATCGCAGCACTATGAATCATGTGCTCTTGTATATCACCCAGCAGGCATTTTTACCTATATGTTCTCTACACATGCTGGCACAATGCTTTAAAGCTGCATTGCCATATTTTTGTACCATAAAAGGAAATTTTTGAACTTTGGTATCTACAAGATCTGATTGTATTGCAAGTAATGGTATGATCTAGCAAAAAGTTCTTCCAAATCAGTTCTAATTTGTCCATTATGTTTTATCAGTCATTAAATTTAAGTTACAGTTAAGTTATTGGCAGCAAAATTTGTATCATTTCCTAATGACATGGAAAAATATTCTGGGCATGTTGCACACTTGACAAAGCTGCCTTTAAGAGAGCAGTGAAAGCTGGTTGTGAATCATTCATATGTGAGTCAATGCTATCAAAGGATAAAGAAGACGTGATGCAAAATCATGTTCAAATTGCAGTGTTCTTGGTCATGAGAAGCCCCTTTGTAAATCTATTTTCTCATAGCTACATCATTTGACACCTTTACATCACTGAAGGCTGCCATGTGTGTGTGCATAATATAAAGATACCATATAAAGTTTACAGCAAATAGTGAACTTTATTTATCTGATATTTCTGCACACTGAAGGCTAGTTATAATAAAATCCCTGTAATCAACCATTCTTGGCATTGTTAGACCACTCAAATCATCAGCTCCCCTTCAAGATTTAGTAAACACTTTATATATATATATGCTGATCTGTTGTTCTTCATGAAGATATGATCAGATACTTAAATAACATGCCACTCCCAGGTTCAAGTCCCAATTGCACCAGCATTGATATTTATCTCTGCTAACCCCCACCCTGCCCCTAAGTTAGAAAGGAGACACCAATGGGCCTGGAAAGGTTGCCATCCATTAGATGGGAGGCTACCATCTGTCTCCTATTGACTATCCACAGTGAATCACCTTTGCTGAGCCTCATGTGCATCAGGTCATTTAGCCAATTAAGGCGTGGGTCTGCTTCTCAGCAGACACGCTAGTGATGCTCTTCTAGGATATGAGTGCATTAATGAAAGGTTTCTTACAGCAAAATTTCAGACAAGCGTAAAGACCTGAATGTTATCTGCTGTTATGCCCCTACTGAGGATACCGATGAGGATGAGAAGGATAGGTTTTATGAACAACTTCAGGATATTTTGAATTCTGTCAAGAAAGGAGATATTACCCTTGTTCTTGGTGACTTCAATGCCAAAGTTGGTACTGACTCTGACCTTTGGGTAGGGGTGATTGGCCCTTTTGGTATTGGTAGCTGCAATGACAATGGGCAACGTCTCCTACAGGTAGTAAACTCAATGGATTCAGAATAACTTACACATATTACGAACACCGCGACATACATAAGTACACATGGGTTTCACCTGATGGGCTGCATAGGAATATGATTGATTATATATTAACAGCAAATGGGCTAGTTCTGTTAGAAATACCAGGGCATATAGGGGAGCTGAAATTGGATCTAACCATTACCTTGTTAAAAGTGTGTTGCAACTTAAACTTAAAAAATGTTGTGCTAGGGTTAAAAAATTTGCTTTTAATACTGAAGCTCTGAAAGACCCAGTTATAGCCAAAGCTTACCATGATAGGTTACTTAGTCATTATGACAGTTATGGTATGCTTACTACTGAAGTTGAGGAAGAATGGGATTATTTTAAACAGGCTTTTTTGGACACTAACAGTACTCTTTTAGGAAAAAAGGAGCAGAAGAGGCAGAATTATCTGAGTGATAAGGCACTTGAGCTTATTTCGGAAACAAAGAGCTGCAGGAATGCCCTTAATCAATACCCTACTAGTCCTAATAGAAAGCATTACAGAGAACTTAATAAACATGTAAAAGATCAGTTAGCTGCTGATAAGAATCTTTGGCTTGATTGTTTGGCTGACAAAGCCGAGAAAGTAGTTAGACAGCACAACAGCAGAGAGCTGTACCAGATAGTTAATGTTTTGTGTGGTAGAAAACGGACAGGTATACAGGGATTGATGGATAAACAAGGTAAGGTTATAGAAGGTGAGGATTCTGTCATGGCTAGGTGGGCTGAGCATTTCAGTGATATTCTAAACAATGTGGTTAGTTCTATTCCCATTGTTTGCAATGATGACAGATGCATTGGTGGCTTTAATGTTGGCCCTATAACACAATCTGAAGTTATTTTGGCTGTTTCTAAACTTAAACTTCATAAATCCCCAGGGGTAGATGAAATTACTACAGAAATGCTTAGAGCTGGAAATGTTTCGGTTACCACTTGGATGGCTGAAATTCTGAATATCTTTTATGATAAAGGCATGGTTCCTAAGGATTTTACCAGAGCTATTGTTATCCCTATTTTCAAAAAAGTGATCGCAGTTCTTGTGATCACCTTTTTTGTACCTTGTGATAACTATAGGGGTATCAGCCTACTCTCTGTTCCAGGTAAAGTTCTTTCTATGATTGTGCCTAATAGAATTAAGAATCTGGTTGACAGTCAATTGTGTGATGTGGATTCAGAAGTGGTAGGGGATGTGTGGATCAGATATTTTCACTTAGGCAGATTCTAGAGAAATGTTTAGAGTTTCAGAAACCTTTGGTTGCTAGTTTTGTTGATTTCAAAAAGGCTTTCGACTCTGTTGATCGACATAATTTGTGGTTGATTAATCATATGGTATACCAGACAAGTTAGTTAACATAATGAAAGCTCTCTATAATAAACTGAGTCGTGTGTGAGAGTTCGTAAGTCTTCTAGCAATTGGTTTAGCATTACTTCTGGTGTTCGACAAGGGTGCATTTTGTCTCCTTTTCTCTTTAGCTTGGTTATTGATTATGTTATGCGAAATTGACTTGAAGGAAAAGATTTTGGCCTTAAATGGACTGGAGATACGAAAATTTCTGATTTAGATTATGCGGATGATTTAGCCCTTTTGGCAAGTGATGTTGATGAGATGAACTCTTTCATTCGAGCTGTTGATGAAACTGGTAGTAGAGTAGGTTTAGTTAAAAGCAGAGAGAAAACTAAAGTGATGAAAATTGGTCAGGCAGGCTGTGATTCAGTTAATCTGAATGGTTGCAGTCTTGAGCAGGTGTCACAGTTTAATTATCTTGGGAGCTATGTAACAGATAATGCTGATGTGCGGCATGAGATTAACAGACGAATAGGGATTGCTGCCGGGACTTTTAAGAATCTATGGAGAGTGTGGAGAAATAGGTGTGTACACCTAAAGACTAAAATTAGACTGTATAATAGTTTGGTTCTTTCTAGGGTTAGTTATGGTAGTGAAACTTGGACACTTTGTAAACGAGATAACAGGAAACTAGATGCTTTGATTCCAGATGCTTATGCAGTATCTTGGGCATTAGGTGGTTCAACTTTGTAACTAATGATGAGGTTAGGCAAAGGAGTTTGCAACCTCCTTTAAGCAGCATATTGTGCAGAGAGAGACTCCATTGGTTTGGCCATGTTGCCTGTATGAATAATTATAGATTGGTGAATAGGGTTATGAACAGTGTGCCTAAAGGCCTCAGAAAGAAGGGGAGACCTAGGATGTGGTGGGCAGACAATGTCAAACAGGACCTTGTTAGAATTGGTGTGCAGTGGCTAGATGCAGTAGATGTAGCTCAGGATAGACTTGTTTGGAGAACTAAATTTCACGGTCTGGTTGGACCTCCGTAGCCCATGGCTGTTTGAGGATGATGATGATGAGATGGGTAAAAAGTGTTATTTAAGGGTAAAACAATCAACCCTTGTATATTTTCAAGGAATTTAGAATTGAAAGATAATTGGTTAAGATTGGGATAAGATTTCAATTTTTTTTTTTTGCATATTTCTAGAGAATTGGAAAATTATTTTTAATTTACTTCTGTATTAAATGTGTGTGCAGAAATTATCATCTATAAGTTTGTCATTTTCATGTATGTGAAGGAATTTCCAGCTGTAAAAAGTCAGCAGTTTATTATAAAGTGAAACTTTTTTTTATATTTTTTGCAACTTTATGCAAACTGTTTGATTTACAGCAACCCTGTCAGTTTGGGCACTCTACATGGTGATTGGACATGGAGCTGAATTGATCTGCAACAGCATTGGATTTGGTTATCCTGCATATGCTTCGTAAGTTTTCAAAAATTGCATTTTAATTTAGTAAATTATTTAATAAGCTTAATCTTTTAAGATGTGAAACTAATATACTGAACTTTTTAATCAATTTCAGTGTCAGATATCTTCTAGTCAAGTCACCTCTGTGGGAGGTGTCCTTAACTCATTGTGGACAGTCTATGTGAATTAACATTTTTCTGTAATCAGGCTTGTGGCCAAAATAAGGCATTTGCATTCATAAATAATGGAAAACTGCTGGCTAAAACTGAAATGTCTGATTTTTGGCAAATTTCTCTCATTTACATTATATTAAAATCTGCAATTCTTTCAAGGCATCTTATCTACTTCAATAAATTTTCCAAAGTGTCAATATTTTTCATTTAGAAAATTCTAATTAAGCTAAATCCAATTGTTGTGACTGCATGAAGAGGGAACTCCACCAATATATCAGATAAGCTAAACTGATTTCATTGGTTTTTGGTGATATCTTGTGTTACACTATAAAAAAAAAATACCCTCTGAAGCAGCTGCTTTCCACAGAGGTCTGATAGGAGCCTGTCAGTTTTTATGCTATAGTAGGTCTGTGAAGATGACAGGACCTCAGCAGAAAAGCAGCACAAACATCTATGCCTTACCCAGAACTCGAACTTAGATCCTTTAGATCAACAACCAAGCATACTAATCACTCGGCCATGGTGTGCTATTGTCACCTTTTCATGAGCAAAATAATGATTACATGAGGTTAAAATTGGATTAGTAAATTGGAAAGTAGTTTTTTTATACATTACACATTCAACCATATCCAGCTGTGAACAGATTCAACATATGCAGCCCCCCACTTAATGGGATTAACAATCTCTCTGTAACAACATAATTACATATGATCACCAGGCACTGTTGATGGATTCAATAGTTTGTAGTTGCATTTAGCAATGAACTTTAAAAATTATCCTTTATAGACCAGTCACCATCATATAACTTCAGTTGACTGTAGAGATAACTTCACCTTTACTCTGTGACTGACATTTAGAGCTTTGTTTCTATCAGTATCACAAGTCTCGCCCTACTCATTATGATGCCAACAATTTCTTAACTTTTCTACTCTACTTCTCTACAGACGTGAGCCTACGAATTTCCTGTCATCACGGAGATCGATGGCCATAAATTAGTCACGTACAACATTTGAGTGATGTGCTGAACCCATATTCTGGTGCCATTACCCTAAGTGGTTGACCAGCCCCAACTTCAAGTTCAACCTTTTTCACAGGTAATAAATTTTTAAATAGTAGAGACAACACTTGGGCCTGAACACTAACCACTTGTTTTCAGATACAGGTTATTATGAACCAACTGGCCCATTGGCAGAGTGTTTGGTTCACTTGGCTACTGATAAAAGGGATCTGGGTTTGAACACCAGTAAGGTATGGATGTTTTTTGTGATGTCTCATCTTCCTCACAGATCTTCTCTACAGCATATTTTACTGAAAGGCTTCTATCAGAACTCTGTAAGTAGCTGCTTGAGGGGTAATTTTTTAAATATTTATTGTGAAAACCATGATTAAAACTTCTTATAACTGCAGTGTGCTTATTAAATTCAGAAGCTTTTCTATGATTTCACTGAAAATGAACATAAAATATGTTAAATTGAATACCAGTTCTCACATACAAAAATATGAATACATGTAAACTTTCATTCATCAGGCCAGATAAAAATGTGCTTCATAACCAATAATTAGCATGTCCCATTTTTAAAGTGTGCAAATGAAGGGTAATCTGAAAGATGGGACTGTAAAGGATATTTTTTTTTTACAATTTTTGCTTTACTATTAATAAATATGCTTTGCTAGTGATTTGCTCACGACAGTTTCTCCTCCATACAAATATTGTTCATAGTCAAATAAGTGTACACTGTAATTTCTTGACAAGACATTAACCTGCATTTTATTACAGTGTAATATGAAATGTTGATTACCAATATTTTTTTTTTGTTCACTAATGCTTGATTAAAGTGTCTAGTAAAATGTCTTGATTTCATACTGAATTTTTATGTTTAATTTTATATATTTAGTATAAGACCTTTGAAAATATTAATAAAATTCTAGTTCAAAATTATACCATTGTATAATTAAAAATAAGAAACTAAAAGCAGCTCAAGTGCTTAATTTTAGTCATAAAGATGCTAACCTACCATTTTCAGCAAGTACAGATAAAAGAATAATGGATATCTTTCTGCAAAGTTAATGGCATTCAATTGAAGTTTATCTGCAGTAAGTACTTAAGACTTGCAAGAATCCCTCGTGCATACAGTGTTCTATTCAGCAGTTGAAATCTGTTTTGCTGTATTTGAACTATTACTGGTAACAAATAAGTTGGTCCATATTTAAAAAATGAAGGAATGAGACTGCATTGCAAATCGTTTTTGAGATAAGGATAGGGAAATTATACATGTTTCAAGCTTTAAAAAACTTAAAAACGAGGGAATAAAGAGAATTGAGGCTTTTGCTTATAATCAAAGAATATATTATTAGTAGAGACATCTGTAAAGAGGAGTATTTTTACTAAATACTATATATTGCAACTAAATTGTTTAATGCACTGCCAAACAGTTTGAAAATTGAACTTTAAATAATTTTAATAGCAGGCTTAGAAATTGGATTGTTTGGTGATTCCATGTTATTACTGTATTACAGAATGATTTTTGGGCTGTAGTGGAATACTTTGCTTATTCTTGTTTAGTAAATTTTTTAATAGACATCATTAAAATATTATTGTTAAATTATTATTTGATCCACAAACAAGTACTACTAAGTGGGCTAATTTTAATATTAATAATATAAAAGTTACATGGCACATATAATGTTTATTTGTACATTTTGTATTTCTTCTATTTGTTCCTTATATTTCTTGTGCTATGTCATACATTGTAATATGAATAAATTTAATATGAAAAACAAAATTTATGGTGGTGTAATCACTTTGGCCTGAAGTCTCAAATAGCAGAAAATGGCACCTGTATCAACTTTTTGAGGTGATTTTAAAGCTAGTTGAGAATTCTTTGTCAATTAACTGAAGTTAACACTGCTGCTTGCTACTCTTATAATTAAATATAGGTCTAAAGATTGACTGACTTCTTACTATTGTTAAAAATTTAAATATGCCAACTGATAAATATATAAAACCATGAAAGAATGTTAAAAAATTTAACTTTCATGTTTGTGATGCATTTCTTACAAGTAACTATTTATGCATATGTAGTTGAGTATGCAGCAAGTGTTAACTTCATGTATTACTTTGCCTCTGTGGAAAAAATTTTAACTAGTTTCAAAGTCATCTCAAAGGATAGTACTGTATAGGCACTATTTCCTACTGTTTGAGATATTCCAACTTCAATTTCCTAAACCACCATATGCACTGACTCATTTGTGTTATGTCATTCAAGTATTATCAAGAGAGGTTAATAATAAATTGGTTTTGAACTGCTAAATAGAATGCTGTTTGCTTATAAGACATGCAAGTCTTCAATTTTTACTTCAGATTAACTTCTATTCAGATGCCATCAACTTTATGAAAATTGCATTCACTATCTCTGTGTTTACACTTTACTGATAATGGTATACTTTCAGCTTTATGGTTAAATTAAGCATTTAATCTGTCTTTAAATTTTCCATTTAACTATATAGTGATAGTTTTATAACATAATTGAAAATAAGATAGGATTCCCTCACTTTAGATTTATTTGCATTAATAAAATTCAAATTTGAACAAGTTTATTAATGCCAAAATGTTTAGAATGGTTTACTTCAGAATTTAATGATTGTTACAATGCAAGTGCCTTATTGAAAACTTTGTATCATTCCTCCTTTGGCCAAGTGCCCTTCTTTGAGTTGATGCTGAGAGAGGATTGTATTCACTCCTTAACCAGCTGTTGGTGCTGCATCTTTGCTAATTCATTGCCAAGTCATTAATAACCAGAGATAGTTACTTTCGAATGGAAACATTTTGTCAAAAGTTTTTAAATGCTTGTGAATGTTAATTTTGGGTTACCATTAGATTTTCCAACAAATCTGAAAATTGAAAAGAGAAAAATGATGCTTGGTAATACAGTCAACAATTTGTTGAACTCTGTGCTCTGTTTTTGGTGCTCTCAATGAGACTATATATATATATATCCCCTCAAGCAGCTGCTTGCCACAGAGGTCTGACAGGAGCCTGTCAGTTTAAATGCCATAACAGAAAGTCTGTGAGGATGGCAGGGCCTCAGCAGAAAAACAACACACACAACCATGCCTTACCCGGGGCTCGAACCCAGGTCCCTTAGACCAGTAGCCAAGTGTGCTAACCATTCGGCTATGGGACGGCTCAATGAGACTACCAGTGCACATTATATAATAGATTAGGAAATAAAATTTTAGTCCTTAAATCTTCTAATATAAATGAAATAGAAATAAAATAAATGACAAAAGCAAAATTTTGATAAGTTTAATTTTAGTACTAAACTATATTTGTAAACTATATTTGTATATATATATATTTGTATTATATATATTGTTGTATTATTATATTTGTATTATATATATTGTAAACTATATTTGTTTTAATTTTAGTTCTTTTTATGTTTAGAATTATTGCCATTGAGAGCCACAACAAAGATGATGACACCAAATGGTTGACCTATTGGGTAGTGTTTGCTGCCTTCAGCATTGTTGAATTCTTCTCTGAAATCATACTTGATTGGGTCCCCTTTTACTGGCTAATGAAGGTATACAACTTTCTTCTCTTAATTCACATATTGTGGTAAAATTAAATACTATAACACTAAAATTAAATTTCAGTAAAAATGCAGATCACTTGTATACAAATCATTAGGGATAGATGAAATTAGTAATTCATTGCTTCAAAGTTTCATTGCTGACATATACCAAATTTCATTCACTCTCAGTACTTTGCGTATTTGTGATTATATCCATTGCTTTGACATGTGCTAGTGAAAATTTTCTGAATCACCAAACCTATAGTGCTGACAGATTGCAAATAACACAGAACTGTTTTACACTGTATTATAACCCTTTGCAAGTTTTTTCAAATATTTTAGTAATTGTAAATGATAGCTAAACATACAGTTGAAAGGGAGCTGTGTACCAATCATTTGTGACAATGCACAAAACTGATCAAGCCTAGCACTTAAAGTTCAACTCTTCCTTCTTGTGATAAAAACTGTTAGTACCTTTCAAAGGAGATCATCTCTTCTGAAAAGGAATGGAAGGAGTGTGCTGCCAGATTTGGGGAGGGTGGGATAAGGATTGCTGCTGAGACTTTTAAAAGTTTGGAAATGTGTGGAAAAATAGGCATATAGAAATAAAATTAGGTCAAAATAATGAATAAAATTAGGTTATATAATAGTTTGTTGTGGTTCGGAAACTTGAACTCCTTCGTGAGCAAGAAAAGAGGAAATGTTTGATGCCTCTGATTTGAAATGCTCGCATAATGTCTTGAGCATGAGCTGGTTTGACTACAAGTAATGATGAGGTTGACAAAGGAATTGGCAACCACCTTTGAGGAGCATATTGTGCAGAGATTGCATTGATTTGGCCATGTTGCCCATATACACAGCTACAGATTAGTAAATAGTATTATGACAGTATGTTTAAAGGCCTCAGAAAAAAGGAGATACCTAGGAATGTGGTGAGCAGATACTGTCAAACAAGACCATGTTAGAATTGGCTTGCATTGACTTAATGCAGTGGTTCCCAACGTTTCTTGTTCCCCTAACCCCTTTCAACCAAAAAATGTGTTGCAACCCCCCTCCCCCCCAGGTAATGATGACTAAAAAAAAAATCCCAAATTAAAATCTATATTATATAATTGTAAACTATAAAATTTTATTACCTGTAATTATGAAACCTCTAAAATTTAGAGTCACAGAGGAATAATATATTTAACATAATTGGACAATTCTTGACTGCTTAAGGCACCATTACATAACTTTTAGTGCAATCCCCTTGGACTTTCATTGTGGACCCCTTGGGGCTCACAAACCGCCAAATAGGAACTATTGGTTTAGTGCAACAGATGTAGTTTAGAATAGACATATTTGGAAGACTAAAATATAGTCTGGTTGGATCTCTATTGGTGCTCGAGGATTTGGGTTGTTTTACCTCTGAGCGGCACTTTTTTGCACATCATGGGCTAAATGGCCAGGTCACATGGACCCCGAAGGCTCAGAGAAGGAGGAGGGGACCCACTGGAACAGCTGTTGGGAGACAGATGGTAGCTTCCCGTCAAGGCCTTCCAGTGTGTTCTTTAACGTGCACAGGGTATGGCTCTCCCACACATGGTACCACTGTTTAACGTCTCATCCGACGGACGGCGGCCTTTCCAAGTCCATCGGTGTCCCCTACTGGCCGTGGGCAGGGCGGATAATTTTGCGGAGATAAATCTCAACGCTGACCCAGCTGGGATTCGAAACTGGGAACTACAGATTACGAGCTGAGCACACTACCGACTGAGCCACCCCCGCCCCTGGTGCTTGAGGATTATGAATGTATGTAGTACAGCATATTTAAGCATTGTATAGAATTAATGAATGGGCAGTTGCAGTATTGTGAAGAGATGTTTGATGCAATAACGAAAAGCTATTGTTGTTACACATAACCTTTACAACATCCCTCTTGTCTTTATTCTGCTCACTTTCATTCTTAGCATAATTGGCAGTGTAATTTTTCTCAACACATTGCTTGTCAAAAGTTAAGCACAGATCTGAAATGGATTAAGAAATAAAATTAAAAAAATTATTTGGAAATGAAAATTAAGAGAAATAAAATATTTTTTTTTAACTTATTGGGTAATTTAATGTGTAGTTTGGGAAAAACCAATATACTTCCTGTGTAGCATCAGAAAATTTGCATATCTTATGAAAGAAGTACTTTTATAGATGCATGATATTGTCACCCTATAGTAGCCAAATGCTTCATGCATAGAAGAAAATGTTTAAACAACTCAATATGATGGAGATCCATTGGAAGGTTGGAGACTGTTCAGACAATCATTGAGGTGGTCATATTCTTTAATGTCCACCATTCTGTTATCCTAAGGCTGTGGTAGCAATAGCAAAAAACCTAAACCTAAAAAATCGGAAGACCTGTTCAAGGGCATCAGGTACAACCCTTCAAGATGATCTATATAATGGCCTATTATCCTGACAGAACAGGAGACCAACAGCATCATCTGTGCATTCAGTTCTCACTGCAGTCACAAGACAGGCCTCTGCTGTTACCAGAAGACTTTGTAAGGCTGGATTCTGTCTCTTGACTCATTGTAGTCATGTCCTGTTCACATACAAGTCTAGCCTTTTTGTACAATCGGGCAACAAATGTGTCTGGAGAGAGGTGAGAATCTGTAAACAGCCCTATAACATAGTTGAGAGATGCATTTGGTGGTGGAGTTATGTAGGCTGGGTTTTGATTTCATAGCAATACTAATCTCCATATGGTTAGAGGTTATATGAATACTTTGATATATCAGGATACAGTCCTTGATCCTATTGTCAAGACTATTGATTGCTTTGCAGTAAGTGATGATTTCTTCCTAAAGGATAATACCCATCCACCAGAGCAAAAATGACCAGTATGTTCAGGAATAAAGTATCCAGCAAATGGTGTGTCCTGCATTCTCACCAGATCTCAGTATTATTAACATCTATGGGATTCTCCAAGGAAGATGTATTTTCACCTTTCAACCTATCTTCAAACCCTCCAGGATCACAGGACTGCTCTTATTTCTCAGTGGCCTTTATTGCTTTCCATTCTGTGGATTATTTTATTGAGGGCATGAAATTATGTTGTGAGGCCACATTCCCTATTGACTGTACATTTTGTATTCAATTTGTCCCTCCTTTTTTTACATATACCTTATTGGTTTCTTTAGGGTATACGTAAAACGTTTTGAGTCACATTTTCATGACTTATCACAATATTATCATTGTATGTTCTTGTAAAAATTGAATTTGCCCAAACTGATGTGCATATTTTATTGATCATGCTTAACTTTTGATGAGCAATGCTTTCTGAAAATGTTGGTGACAAAGTCCATTCTAGAAATGCTAGGGGCTCCCATTTGTCTTAACACCTGTGCAAAAAAATAAAAATTGAAGCAGTATAAAGTTCACCAAACTGTAACTTATAGGAGGGTGAGGGCATGCAGGCTGATAATCTGTAGTTTCCAGGTTGAAGTTCCAACTGTTCCAGCATTGAAATTTATCTCTAACTTCTACCCTGCCTTGTCAGAAAGTGGACAAAGGGCTTGGAAAGGTTGCCATCCATTGGATGGGACATTAAGCTGTAGCATCATATGCAGGAGAACCATATCCTGTGCATGTTCAAGAAAACATTGAATTACCTTGATGATAGGCTTCCATCTGTCTCCTAATAGCTATCCATTGGATCCTTTCCCCAACTTTCTCTTTTGAAAGCATGGGTGCTCAGTGTGTAGTGCACCAGGCTTGTAAGCTGTAGTTCCCAGGTTTGAGTCCAGCTGTGCCAGAATTGAGAGTTGTCTCAGCAGGGATCCCCCACCCTTCTCTCAGTCAGTAGGGGACACTGATGGGCTTGTAAAGGCTACTTTAATATCCATAAGATGGAATGTTAAAGAAATGTCCATAAGATGGGATGTTAAGCTGTGGTCTGTGTGCAGGAGAGCCATATCCTATGTGCATTAAAGAATGTACTAGATGACCTTGACTGGAGGATACCATCTGTCTTCTAACAGCTGTCCATTAGATCCCTTCCCCAACTTTCTCCCTTGGCTGCTGCAGCACTCGGTCAGTAGTGCACCAGGCTCATAATCTGCAGTTCCCAAGTTAGTCCCACCTGAGCCAGCATTGAGATTTATCTCTGCTAAACTCCCCATCCTGCCTTCAGTCAGTAGGGTACACCATTGGGCATGGAAAGGATGTTGTCCATCAGATAAGACATTAAGCTGTGGTCTGATATGCAGGAGAGCCATACCTTATATACATTAAAGAACATGCTGGATGGCTTTGACAGGGTACTACCATCTGTCCTTACAGCTGTCCATTGGGTCCCCTCTCCTACCTTTCCAGGTCCTTGTGACCTGTATATTTAGCCCATTGTGTGCAAAAAAAGTGCTGCTCAGGTAAAACAACCCAACTTACCCTGATCCCTTGGGTCATTGTGACCTGGCCATTTGGCCCATTGTGTGGAAAAATCATGCTGCCTAGAGGTAAAACAACTCAACTCTGGGAAGCCACTTTACTACAACACATGACATTTGTCCTGAGTTAATTGAACAAAATAAGTTAAATTAAGCAGACATTATTTGTTATTTACATTTCTTCTGTGGTAGTGTTTATTTTAATGTTTCTTAATTATTTTTGGTAACTAATGTTATTAGGGATACAACAATACAGACAAGTATAATCTCATTATCAGAGCATTCATATTGAAATTAGTTTAAGTACCATAAAGTTTGCTCTTTATGATTAAGCAATGTGAATATATTGTCTTTACTAATGAAAAATATTTATTTCAGGTTATCTTCCTGATATGGTGTTTTGCACCTATTGCAAACAATGGCTCTTATGTGTTGTATCACAAATTTATTCTCCCAGTTTTCCTCAAGAATAAACAAGCTATTGATTCTACTCTAAACAAGGCAGCCCAAGGTGCTGCAGGATTGGCTTCAGCTGCATTTGAAGAAGGTATTTTTCATTTTTGATTTGTTAGAATATATTGATTGCAGTTCAGCTTATTTTCAACTATTTTGAATTTCTACATTGGCTTCTTAACCTTGAAGTGCCCATTGTAAATAACATTAAACCTCCTTGTCTTTATTGTCTAATTTTATTTTGAAAAAAAGGTTTAAAATGATACCTTGATTTATCTGTGCTAAAGCTGATTATTATGGGTAATTCAAAACATACCAATGCATGTAGTTCTACTAAGAACTAGACAAATTAGGACAATTGGATGAATAATTGCCATTAAACTGAAACTTAATTAGGATAGTCTTTAGGATTTATATATTAACATAACAAAAGTCCTCAAATATTGAAGTTTACTGCAATCTTCAAAAATGGCTGCTTAACCCTTACCATGTCGCAGCCTGAAGAATTGCATTCATCTTTCCCATTCTAGTGGTCGGAGACCGAAGCTTTGCTCCCATAGTACAAGATTATGAAAAGTTTTTACAAATAGAAATCTGAATTTTTTTGCAACCGTTTCTGATCAAATGTCGAAAATAACATTTAAATCTATGATATAAATTTTTTACCTGTTGATTCCACTTGAAAAATTCCGATAAAGTTTAAAATTCTGTTTGAGTCGAATGCCCATGTTCAGTCACTGTAAACAGCATCAAGTAGTGCCGATTCAGTTCATGCCTTTATTCTGCCATCTGTGCTTAGATTATCGATTGATTGCATCTCACACTCTTTTCTGCTATTTATAGCTCCACTAGAGTTGTAATGGTTTCTAAGCTTTTAACATAGGGTTATTGATATTTTTACTACCAGAAATTGTCACCTGGGAACTGCACACCGGCTTTCAATCAGTATTTTAGCAGACTTTTTTAAATACTTTTTTTAGTTTTCTTTAATGCTTCTAAAATTATTTTTTATTGCTTTTCAAATGGATACTGCAATTAGAAATGATCAGAAGTGAAACTTCTAGCAATCTATAATGGCGGCAATCAGAACAAGCACTAGGATTATTCGGAGCGCAATTTTTAAACGGTACTACTATATCAATATTTTTAATTACATTTAAAGCATATAAACAAATTAAGGTCAGGAATTTTTTTTTAAACCAAAATTTGTGCCAATATTTTAGAATTAAACTTTTTCGTAGCAGTTATGCAGCTTCATAATAAAGTGACTCATTTTCAAATTCAGTGCATTGATTAAACTTTAAATGCTTTGAAACTTTTACAAAAAAATTCATAATTTATCATTTTTTGATATATTTTTCATTTCTTATTTAAATTATCTTGTTTTTAAAGCAAAATTATTTTTTTATGACACTGCTTTACTTAGGCTTAGAGTTTGGCAATCGTGAAGAGTCTAAGAATATGCATAAATAACTAAATAATTTAGAAAGAACGAAATAAATGAAAGATTTAAGCAATAATCGAAATATTATGAACTGCTTATAATAAAAATATAGAAAAGATGGAAAACATATTTTTGAAATTTTACTAAAGATAAATTGCAAAAGAAATACAGTAAACTTTTGCAATGTTTTAAAAAAAGTAACCTCTCATTTTTTTTTCTTCGAATTTTTGCCTCTTTCTTTTGATACATAACATGACATATTTCCATTCATTAGTTACTTCAAGATGACATTCTCTAAAGTTTATTTTCTGAAAGCAGTTTGAAATAAATCCAGCTATGTGGCCAAGTGGTTAGCACGCTTGGCTACTGATCTAAGGGACCTGGGTTCGAGCCCCGGAATTAGGCATGGATGTGTGTGTCGTTTTTCTGCTGAGGTCCTGCCATCCTCTCAGATCTCCTACTGTGGCATATAAACTGACAGGCTCCTGTCAGACCTCTGTGGCAAGCAGCTGCTTGAGGGGGTATTTATTTTATTTATTTATCACAGTGAATTCAGTTTCAGAAACCCGACACTGTAAGGGTTGAAAGCATCTGATATAGTATGTGTTTTACTCATGTCTTACTCCTATGAAAATAATGAATATCAAGGAAATTAAAATTTAATATTCTCTATAAAAAATTTTCATATTTTTGTATAAGTGATAGTTTTGTGAGAAAGTGGAGATTTTTATGCAGAATGTTTTTTACTCTTTCACATAAAGATTGGATGGCAAAATCTGAAGATCAAAGGCAATCTTTATGTGAAAAGATCTGAAAACAATGAAAAGATGCCACACCAGCATTAGTTTTAGCTTTATGTGAAACTCGTAGATGTAATTCCTCTATGGCAAACAGTTTCATACCTTATGTGAGAAATACTTTTTCTAGTGTTCATTATTATATATAGTTTATGGAAGTAAGCAATTAGAAATAGTGTTGAATATGTGAAGGACACAGTTAAGCATAATTTCTTTTACATCATTATATTAGTGACTGCGAGAATTACATGGTATTGCTCAGGTCTTTGCTGATGTCAATGTGCACTCTCAGCCCACTTGCTTCGTTTCTATACAAATTATGGTTCCAAACTTTATATGTAGGTTCTCCATGTTGGGTAAAAAAAAATCAGGGTCCCTACTTGCAATAGGATACCATAATATACATCCATCGATGCATGAAACAAACCTCTTAGAAACTCAGCAGAGTGTTAGAACATGTTACAGGGTAGTATGATTAATCACACAATCACCTATGTTTGTAGGAGACACCAATATGGACTCTCAGTACAAGATATGATCTCTGTTGGCATGATGCATGCAGCCAGATGTCAAGGCATCGATGCACACAGGCTGCATGATGCATGCAGCCAGATGTCAAGGCATCGATGCACACAGGTCTTTAATCATCTCCTGAGGCACTTTCTGCCATTCTTCTTCTTAATGGAGACACTATTGGAGATATCAACCTATCACATCATATATTTGTTTTATAGGGGAAAAATCTGGGAACATGGTGTGCTAAGATGGGTGTTGACATCATCTAGACACTGATAAATCAATATTGATTTATCAGTGGGGATGTGCATTAATTATCCTGTTGAAAAATGGCACCAGGAGAGCTCTGCAGGAAAGGTAGACAATGAGGTACCAGAATGTTGTCAGTGTATCGTTGAGCTGTCAAAGTTCCCTGGAGAAACACTAAAGGTGTTCTGGAGTCATAACTGATGACGCCCCATGCCAGAACATGTGGTGTGTGGACACTGCGTTGCTCTTAGATATGTGCTGCTGGCTGTGGCAATGCCAAACCTTGATGCAACTATCTTCTGCATCCAAACAAAAAAGAACCAAATATTTTATCAATTCCTATCTAATCCTAAAAAGAATTTTTCGTTTATTTCTAAAAACAATTATCTGCTAAAACTAAAAAGGTATTTTCCCACCCTTCTGGGTCTAAGGGGTCAACTCATTGTTGGCAATGGAAACTTCTTGACCTTCACATTCCACCACCAAAATTTGAAATTTCTAGCATAAATACATCATTTGCAATATTTGTTTGAAATTTTAAACTTTTTCTACTGCTAGAGGGCATAATTATAGCTTTAGAGAGATTCAGAAAATGCATATCGTAATATTTCGGCACAGAAAGAATTATTTTAATTTATCTCTAAACAAAAAATTCGATGTTTACAGACAGACAGACAGATGACAAAACGAAACTATCAACCCATTTTCTTTGAAAATGAGATTTAAAAAAAAACCCTGAAAATTGAATTTTTAATAACCAATTTGGAGGTTTGGATTTTAAACTAAAATTCAGGGAAAATATGAAAAAAAGTGAATAGTTGGCAGCTCTGCTAACCAGTTATTGAACCTATAGAGTTATATTTTGCACTATGTATCCTCATGCTACTCTTAATCTTCTGCCAAAATTCCAGATTCATAACCCATTTATGTAAACAGTTATGGCGACCACACACTCTTTGATTATTACAGATGTAAAACAGTTGCCATAGATGCTCCCTAACAAGTTAAAAATATGTGCAATTTCGGGCAAAGAATCTTGCTTTTCATTGGCTTTGATGGTTAAGCATAATAAGAGACTATTAGACAAGAAACTCTTTGAGGAGACTTACTGCTCTATTTATGTGAAACATAGTATAGTGCCATATGTTTTTGCCATTGTTTACATAACTTTATAAACAGCCACTGAGCAACTACTTGCTCCCCTCCAACATCACTCTCTCCTCCAGGCAGTAATTGCAACTGAATAGGAATGACAAGCTGCAAATAAGAGGTAAACCAAAACTTTTCCATGTCACTCTGGCAATAGAGCACTGATATGCTTTATGTATTTCCAGTAAAGCCTACTTCGTATTCCCTAATCATTATTTGAAAGCTTCTTAGCAACTTCAGTACCGTCTCGTGGTCAAGTGGTTAGCATGCTTGGCTACTGATCTAAGGGACCTGGGTTTGAGTCCTGGATAAGGCAGGGATGTACGTGTCGTTTTTCTGCTGAGGTCCTGCATCCACACAGACCTTCTACTGTGGCATATAAACTGGCAGGCTCCTGTCAGACCTCTGTGGCAAGCAGCTGCTTGAGGGGGTATTTATTTTTATTTAGCAACTTCAATAGTACTTTGGGAGTAGCATAGGGCAACATTTTTATTTCTTCCCTCAAAATAGTCTTGAAGAGACTGAATACACTGACCAAATAATTAAAATTTTTAATTTTGGGTTTTTAAAATTTTTAATCCTAAGAAACACATGTTAATGTGTTTCTTAGGATGAGCAACTACTGTAATATGTGAATTGCAACAGGAATTATTGGTGGTGAAACAAACTTAAATTGGTATGAAGGCAATGAGAGATATGTTTATAAAGACTTTGAAGTTAAAGTACTGAGTCATGATATTAGCTGGGATCTACCAGGTTTAACACATTAATTATATAGGGATACCTGTCGGTATAATACTTTCCGAGGATCATTATGCTAGAAGTGAATCTCTCTCCACCTACTTCCATTGTAAACTTCTTATCTATCTGTTTGAAATGGTGGCAGGAAAAATGAAGACAATGGCACTGTATGATATTCTAAATTCTACTGAAGACTCTGCTTCTGATAAATGGAAGCTTTCATCAAAAGCTGAATTTCTTTTCCACTGTTGTGTGACTGCTACTTGGTGCATACAATGATAGTTTAGTGGTAGAATAAACTCCTGATTATTGTGGGTGATTTATGCCAATGTACTGCTAGTTGCGGGTGAACAATGGCCAATATGGCATAAATGTGGCTTTAAAGATCGGCAAACAGTAGTATAAAATTTGCTTTTGTAAATGAAATGAATATTTTGTATATAAATTTACATACTTTGAAGGATTATGGTGTCTTAAAGTTCAAGAAATATTGCATTAGAACAAGCATATGCAAAGGCATGTCAATCTTATGATTGTCCTTTTAAAATTCTAATATGTCAGTAATTTTTTCACTTTTATTTTTAATTTTGGTAAAATTAAAAATTTGCCTTTTCTAAATTTCTTTATTCTGATATAAATGACATTATTATTTAAATCTTTTAGCTTTTACTAAATTGTTTATACAAATAAATTAATACTCCCTTTGGTTTTCACATGGTAGGTCTAAAATTCATAGGGGTATTGTAAAAAACAACACTTGTATAAACTCCTGAGCAATATTGCAATATTTAAAAATAGCAGAGAAAAAGATTTTCCATCTGCATTGAAAGCTCCTCCTACTGTTTTAAAAAGTCAGTTATCAAAAGTAAAGTCTTCAGTAGCATTCAAGATATTATAGTGATATACAGCATTTTCTCATTTCCATCAAAAAAGAGATAGTTACCATAGATGGAGTATAATGAAAGCACATGGAGAGATCTTCACTTCTAGCAGAATGCTTCTTGCAAAAAAAGTAGCATTGTATGAACAGTGACATAGCACTGTATCACTAGATTTAAAACCTGGGTGAATTGTGAACTTAAGAGACGACTTTGCATTTTATCTTAATCTCATCGGAGTTGTTTCTAAATATAGCTGTCATTGCTTTCATTCTAATATTTTGACTTCAACATATAGAATAGAGAAGGTCCTAGAAGCTATCCCAGTTTATAAAGTCCTTTTTGTTCAAGAACATGCTTACTAAAACCAAAGCCACTTCTGAACATTGTCTTGGATAGAGCTAACATAACCCCTTAACTACTATGCCAGTTTTTAAATTTTGTAACCCTAGTAGCATTTTATTGTTTCACCATCATTCCTGTTCACATCTTATTATGTATTGCTCTTTCACCATATCAGTATGTCGGGCTGGGGTAGCTCAGCCAGTAGTGCACCAGGCTCATAATCTGCAGTTTCCAGACTCAAGTCCCAGCTGGGTCAGCATTGAAATTTATATCTGCAAAACTCTTTCCCCTGCCCCCAGTCGGTAGGGGACACTGATGGGCTTGGAAAGACTGCTGTCTGACAGATGGGATGTTAAACCGTGGCCCCATTTGCAGGAGAGCTGTACCCTGTGCACATTAAAGAATGTGCTGGATGGCCTTGGCTGTAGGCTGTCTCTCAACAGCTGTTCCAATGGGTCCTCTCCAGCAACCTTCTAATGGGGTCTTTGTGACTTGACCATTTAGCCCATTGTGTGAAAAAAAGTGCCCATCAGAGGTAAAACAACCACCCCAACCCTTATCACAACAACAAAACTAAATAATTATATATACTATACATTGCAGTCATAATTGTTTATATTCTCCAATACGGTCCAAGTTGCAAAGGAACTTGAAGTAATGACATGTGGAGGTCTACTGGGATTACCAAAAAAAACATCAGTACCTTACCTCCTAGTGGGTATGTAAAGAATACACCTTTGGTTTGCCTTCATTCATTTGTTTCTAACCGCTTGTTCAATTGTTTATTGTCTGGAGGAGGCGTCATGCTGTTGCTGAGTCAATTTATGACGAGATAAACCTAAACATGATGAATGTGATTGGTACTCAACTGTAGGAGAGAACTGATTTCTTATGAAACCAACACTACTATGAAATGTATATACTAGACCTCAATTAAAATAGAAAAATCTAGTTTCATGGGGGCAGGGGGTGGCTCAGTCGGTAGCGCGCCAGGCTCGTAATCTGTAGTTCCCAGGTTCGAGTCCCAGCTGGGTCAGCGTTGAGATTTATCTCCGCAAAATTTCCCCGCCCTGCCCACGGTCAGTAGGGGACACCGATGGGCTTGGAAAGGCTGCCGTCTGTCGGATGGGACGTTAAGCCGTGGCCCCAGTGCGGGAGAGCCATACCCTGTGCACGTTAAAGAACACGCTGGATGGCCTTGACGGGAGGCTACCATCTGTCTCCCAACAGCTGTTCCAGTGGGTCCCGTCCCCCAACCTTCTCTGAGCCTTCGGGGTCCTTGTGGCCTGGCCATTTAGCCCATGGTGTGCAAAAAAGTGCCGCTCAGAGGTAAAACAATCCAAACAATCCAATCTAGTTTCATGGTTATTCGTGTAATGTATTACATGTGAACTACAACAGGAATGGTGGTGAACCAATGAAATGCTACTAGGATTACAAAATTTTAAAACTGGCATAGTGATTGATGAAAAATTAGTTGTCTCCTGCCGTAAGAGGGTTATGTTAGCTCTATCCAAGACAATGGTCAGAAGTGACTTTGGTTTTAGTAAAGCATGTTCTTGAACGAAAAGGACTTTATAAACTATAATAATTTCTAGAAGTTTCTCTGTCCTATATGTTGAAGTTAAAAAATCAGAATGAGGCAATGACAGCTATATTTGGAAACAACTCTGAGGTTAAGGTAAAATGCAAAGTCCTCCCTTAAGTTCACAGTTCACTCAGGTTTTAAATCTAATGATACAGTGCAGCATCACTCTTCATATACTGTTACTTTTTTCATATACTGCTTTTTCGTGTACTACAGTTTGTAATTGAACAATATTATCCCTTTCAAAATGTGGAATAATCAGCATTTTTATACATTAAACAGTTGAGCTAGTGGTTAAATTTATTCAAGAACTTTGCAGAAGTGTCTCGTGCAACCCACAAATAATTCCCAATTAGCAAATCAGGGTCTGAAAAATTAGATGTCTTATTTTTTTATTCTCAAAATTCAAAGTATTTTTTTTCAAGATAAGAATTGTTTTTCTTCCTTTATATTTATGTAAGCTCACCAGACAAAAATTAGTTGTCTCCCACTGTAAGAGGGTTACGTCCATTCGACAGCAACAGGGTGAACCAGTAATAAACGTGTCCAAATAGCTGTGTGCTACGGGGTTCATACAATGACAAGAAGTGGTTGTGTGCCACGTATGTGTTAGTCGCTCTGTGAAACATGGGTCGCACCAAAGATGTGAATGAGTGGCAAAAAGGTGTTATTGCATTTGACTGAGCCGAAGACATAGTGTACAAGAAGTTGCTGCCTTTGTAGGTGTGTCAAATGTACTGTTCAGAGGGTCTTCCAGCAGTGGCGTATATTGCAGTCCACTGCTAATCGGCGCCAGAACTGCGGCAGAAAGTCTGCGCTCACCAATAAGGGGCTGCTGCATTGTTAAGGCAAACCGCTTTCCAACGAGGCAGGAATTGCTCCATTTAGTCAATGTAGGCTACAATAAGCTGTTTCCGAACAAACACTCTGAAGGGAACTGCATGCCATAATTATCTAGAGCAGAGTACTATAGAAGAGACCCATGTTAACAGCTCTTAATAAGGCTACAGTGGGCACGGTGCCACGAAGACTGGACTGTCGACTCTTGGAAGCATGTGATCTGATCAGATGAGTCACGTTTTTGCTTGTACTCGAATGATGTGAGGCGACAGGTGCATCATAAACCACATGAATCCTTCCATGCAGACTGTATGCAAGGTTCTGTTCAAGCTGAAGGAGGCTCTGTGATGTTCTGGGGTGTTTCACATACAGGAAATGGTTCCTTTGGTTGTGGTGACATCATACTTGAACCAGAAAGGCTACTGGATGCATGTGCTGTGCAACATGTTGCTTTTGTGCAGCATCTCCACAGTGAACACCAGAAGGATACTCCAGTCTTCCAAGATGACAATTGTCATGTGCACAAGGCTCGAAGTGTGTGGGATTGACACGACGAGTATTCTGAAGCTTTCGAATACCTCGACTGGTCCACCAAATCCCTGTATTTGAATCCCATAGAAAACTTGTGGTACTATTTAGGGCAACAAGTGAAGTGCCGTCTCAACCATCTGGCCAATCTTGCCAAACTGCGGCATTTGCTGCTGGAAGAGTAGATGAATACTGATGTGCACTATATCTGTACACTGGTGGCATCCATGCCAGACAGGATTTCAGCTGTTCTTTGGTTGCACAGAGGCATTACGTGCTATTAGGTGACATTCAGCCAGGGGGGACTAATTTTTTGTCCAGTGAGCTTATGAGAATAAGGCTCTCTTTAAGTAATGCTCAATAAAAGCTTTTTTTTTTTACAGTTGGGATTAAATATATTTCATCTTGCATACCAATTTTAGTAAGTATGAGAAATATGACAAACTTTTGATGCATACAAACAAGCACTAATTTTCTCCTTTGCAAAAAACAAAACTGTAATTTAAACTGTTCATGTGTTAAGCATTAATTAACTCTTGCTAACATAAAATTTATAAGATTATAAAATAGTCCTCACATGGCATAATGTTTAGTGTGCTTGGCTATTGAGGCCTGGGAAAAGGCATGTATGCGTTTTATTGCTGAGTGAGTTTATCTATTATAGTGTATAAACTGACAGGCTCCTATCCGACTTCTGTGGCAAGCAGCTGCTTGGAGAGAGATTTATTTTTAGTTATATTTTTTTTATTGGCTATTGATCTAAGGGACCTGGGTTCGAGCCCCGGATTAGGCATGGATGTTGTGTGTCGTTTTTCTGTTGAGGTCCTGCCATCCTCTCAGATCTACTGTGGCATATAAACTGACAGGCTCCTGTCAGACCTCTGTGGCAAGCAGCTGCTTGAGGGGGTATTTTTTTTATTTTGTATAATATTTGACCTGTAAAAATTTTCAGCTCTGACAATGTTATTAGTAATTCTTGGTTTTTTCATAATGAAATTACATTTTTCATATATTTCTTATCATTTCAGAATTGCTATTTCATTAGTAATGCAAATAAATTTTGTGGAAGTGCACCAGGCTCATAATCTGCAGTTCCCTGATTCAAGTCCCAGCTGAGTGCATTGAGATTCTTACCATCCTGTCCATGGTCAATAGGGGACACCAATGGGATAGGATGTTAAGCTGTGGCCCCGTGTGTGGGAAAGCCATACTCTATGCACGTTAGAGAACACACTGGATGGCATTAACAGGCAGCTGCTATCTGTCTCCTAACAGCTGTCCAATGGTTCCCCTTCTCCAATCTTCTCTGAGCCTTCGGATCCTTGTGACCTGGTGATTTAGCCCATTATGTGTAAAAATGTGCTGCTCAGAGGTAAAACAATCTCTATGCTTGGTTAGAAAGGTCATACCATTGAACTTAGATTGTCATCTGTTGTAGGGGATGTGCAACTGTGGCTCTGTGTGCAGTAGTCATATTGTGCCAAAGAGCACACTGGATGGATGACCTTGAGGCAAGCTTACAAATACCAATTGTTCATTGCAATCGTTACCCATCTCTGAGCCCTTGGGGTCTTGATGATGTAGTCATTTAGGCCATTGTGTGCCTAAATTGTTTCTCATAGGTAAAAAAAAATCCATTTCTATATTGTAAATGCATTTACGATTCCAGAAGACACTTTGGGTCCTCTTAAGCTAAACCAATGTGTGGATTAATTGTTCACTTTTTGATACAATTAATTACTTTCTCTGAATATTTCCAGATGTCTTCTCACTTTCAACTACTAACATTGAGAGGGGTAATATCTAATATGGTTCTGTTTGAAAAAAACCCGTTAATATTAGCTTATATGCATCCTATTGCATTAATGATGCGATACGATGCAACACGATAGATTTCTCTCTTAACAGAAACTACAGTTATTGTAGCAGAGTGATTAGCATGCTTGAATGCTGATCAAAAGGACCTGGGTTCAAGCCCCAGGTTAGGCATGGATGTTTGTGTTGTCTTTCTGCTGAGGTTTCGCCATCCTCACTGATCTTCTCTTTGGTGTGTTAAACTGGCAGGCTCCTGTGGCAAGCACCTGCTTAAATAAATAATAAAATAAATACCCCCTCAAGCAGCTGCTTGCTACAGAGGTCTGACAGGAGCCTGTCAGTTTATATGCCACAATAAAAGATCTGAGAGGATGGCAGGACCTCAGCAGAAAACAACACGAACATCCATGCCTTACCCGGGGCTCGAACCCAGGTCCCGTAGAACAGTAGCCAAGCACGCTAACCACTCGGTCATGGGACGGCTCAGGAGGAATTTATTCTTCTTTAAGCTTAAGATGTGGCTGAGTGGTTAGTGTACTCGGCTACTGATTAAAAGACCTGGGTATGGATGGTTGTGTTTATCTGCTGAGGTCTTCCTCACACCTAGTGTGGTGTGTAATTGACAGACTCCTACCAGACTGACAAGCAGCTTCATGAAGGGGTATTTTTTCCCCCCCACATTTCTCCCAGGTGTTAGATTTCGGTAGCAAAGTTCCATTGGTTGCTTATGCTTTAAAGAACAAAAACTTGTAATTATGTTAAGTTTATCCTTGTGTTGAGATTCAGTAATGAAAGTTATATTTTTTTTCCCTTCAGCTACCAAGTTATCTGCAAGAGGAGAGAAAAGTGACTGAATCTTGTTCGTCCATTCCATATTATATAGTGTCATTCCTTCATGAAACATAAACTTAAAAATTAAGTTTTCCTATAGCCAGGGGAATGTTAACTTTGAATTGTTGATTAATTATTCTAGATCTTTGACTACGAAAATGTACAGCTTCCTCCCTTTCAAATAAGCTTGTAGCAATGCAAATTGACGTTCTTTTTTGAAATGGTATTAGAAAGTAATAGTTTTGTGAAAAGTTAAACAACCAAATCTGTAAATATGAGGCTGTATCAGCCATGTCCACCATATAGCTAATTCCAGTTAGATTTGTAAATTTGCCCCTTAGATACATCAAAAAATTTGTATCGTGCCATTGGAGAAACACTTTTCTACTTTTCATAAATATTTTTGCTGACTTGTGAAATAAAAACATTAAATACTGTTACTGTAAAAACACCAATGGTTAGCTGTTGCTCGCATAATGTATGAAAGATATTCACGTTGCATAGTTTTTAGTATTTGAAATGTTGATGTTGCATTGTACTTTGCTTTCCTGCAATGTGAATCTTAATGTAACAGTAATTTTATCTTTAAAAGTCACTGCATAGAGAGAGCCATATTTTAAGAATGCATTTGTATTATAGAATTATTTTAAGAAGTAAAATTGCAGTTCCAACATTTTTTTTTTAATTTGATGTATGTTCAGTGTCAGAATTTGAAAGATAATCACAGCACATTTTTGTATTTTATATCACATGTTAAATTGCACTGTATCAGTTTCTTATGCAATTTCTTGTTTTAACATAAATACCTTTGCTTATTTTTGGACTGAATTTGAATATCTAATGACTTTCTCAGTTTCAATTAGCTGAATATCTTATTCAGGTAAAAACAGTTCATTGTTATATTTGTATTATTTGGATTGTAAAAGTATTCATTACTAATAAAATATACTTAAATACATATGCCTTTGAACATTTGTTTTTCTTACAAATAGTGAATGGCATTAAAAATAATTAAGAGGAAATTTTGTTCAAAAACCTAAATTCCGTAATGTGGAACAAAGTTGGTGATGAGGTGGGGTTGACCGTATACAAGGCTCGTAATCTGCAGTTCCAAGATTAGTCCTAATTGTGCTTCTGTTGAGAATATTCTCCACTAATTCATTCTTGAGACACTCTGTGAGAAAGAAGACATTGCCAGACTTGAAAAGACCACTGTGCAGGAGAGCAGTGCCCTGTGTTAAAAGAACATCCATCTGTCTTAGCTGTTCAGTGGCTCCCCTTCCTCAGCCTTCTTGGGAGCCCTTGTGACCAGGGCATTTACCTCCTTGTGTGAAAAAGTGCCAATCGGGTTAACCAAAAATTTTTTCTATGTAATTGCAGTTTACTACTAACTGAACTGTATTCGCAAAAATCTATTAAGAAATATTTATTTCGGAGGTAATTTTAAGATATTAGTAATTTTTAACCCTAATGTACACATTCCTCCATTCCATGAGGATTTTATCTCGCCCAAATTAAAAGTTCTTTTTAGCATTTCATTGTCCTCAAAACTAAGTAATTTCTGCATTTTACCCTTAGCCTTTCACAAAGACTTAGAAACCTTAAACAGGGCATAATTAGAATTCTATTACAGTGCCAAATGCAGTACCTGTTGCTCAGAACATAGTTTGTGGAGAACTAAATCACAGTATGGTTGGACTTGGATAGGCCACGAGTTCCTGAGAATTGTGAGTGAAGTAAGTGCACTAAATTATTTACAGCAATAAAGATTCAGCAGGAATTGGAATAATTAGCTAATAAATTATTTCCTGTGTGACCAAGTGGTCAGTATGTTAGGCTGAAGAATAAACAGATCTGTTGAGTGCCAGATAAGACTCCTTGTTCAGATTTTACCTAACAGTTCTTTGCGGTATATTATGACAAGCTCCTATTAAAGAATATGTAAGTAGAAGAATGAAAGCTGCCATAGGCGTAAAGACACTTTTGACTGCAGATACACGTGCTGGGAAGCTGCTATTCGTGATCTCAAATTTTTTTTGACATGATTAATTTTTTGTTTTCTTATACAATCCTTCCCGAATTTATGTTTGATAAACTTTCATTCCATATAACAAGCGGAACACTAAAATGTATACGTTTTAGAATTATTTTTAGTACAGAGTTTCAATAAATTGTTTACATATGCAATGAAAGTAATTGATAAAAAAAATTTAATATTTCATTCATTTCAACTGAAATCACAGCATGAGAAATTAGCTACAACAGATTATGCCAATGGGCATAAATTTTACTTGCATCGTTTGCAATTATAAAGAAATGATAAAATAGTAAAATCATTCACTTTTCATGTGAATTGCAAATACACGGAAAATATCCATAATTCCTTGTTGCTTTGCGATTGTGGGGCGGAGGTGGCTCAGTCGATAGCGCACCAGGCTCGTAATCTGCAGTTCCCAGGTTCGAGTCCCAGCTGGATCAGCATTGAGATTTATCTCCGCAAAATTCCCCGCCTCCCTACGGTCAGTAGGGGACACCGATGGGCTTGAAAAGGCTGCCGTCCATGTAATGGGACGTTAAGCTGTGACCCAGTGTGTGGGAGAGCCATACCCTGTGCACGTTAAAGAACACGCTGGGTGGCCTTGCCTGGAGGCTACCATCTGTCTCCCAACAGCTGTTCCAGTGGGTCCCCTCCCTCAATCTTCTCTGAGCCTTCGGGGTTCTTGTGACCTAGCCATTTAGCCTATGGTGTGCAAAAAAGTGCCGCTCAGAGGTAAAACAACCCAACCCAAAAGTCAAATATATGGCAAGCAAATGTTTAGGAGGGCGGGTAATTTATTTACACTTTAAAATATATGACGTGCCGATTTCTTCTCATATTTGATAAACAATCAAGATTTATTTGGCCTTAACTGGCAGAGTGGTTTAGGGAGCAAGCCACTGTTTGAATGGGCAAACTTTGTCTTAACTCTGAGTAGTAGTCGGCAGTGACTTCTACTCAGTCTTGGTAGAGCATGATGCCCTTGTATGAGAAGGCTTATGTAAACTAGGAGTAGTATATAGGATCCATTTGCTGTCCTTTATGTTGCACGAAACAATACTGCCATCATCATCGATTTCATAGCATCATCTATACATGAGCAGTGGCAAAATTTCACGCAATTTTTTCAGTTCTAACGGTTTTTTCGATCTAGCATTTAAATTGCTGATATTGAGCAGTACAGAAAATGGAAGCTTACAACATTAACAGAACAACTGTAGCATTCACGATTTTCATGTACAGAAAATTATTTTACAGTTTTCAGTCAATTATATAAAAGTCGACAAATTAAGAAGAGAAAAATACAAAAATATTCTATTGATAAGAATATAGTGTGCGATTTCATCATTGGTATCGATCCGGGGCGACGAGAGCAGAGTTCCAAGGGAAATAAGGTTCCATCTTGAGTAACAGTCTCATAGCAAATTTAAGCTTCAGCAGTGGTACATATGTAGTGGTTTCCAAAAGAACTGCTTTTAGTGTTCAAAGTAAAAAAATCTAAAGTATAGCGATAGTGAAGTAATTTTCTGAAACAAAAAGTGCTCTAACAATACGTCCATCATCTTTGCTAATTTTTTAAAGAAATTGAAGAATTTGCTTTTTTTTTTAAATCTATAATAAAAGATGTCTGTGGCAGCCATAACCAGGGCTGAAAATCTGTGTGTGTGTGTGTGGGGGGGGGGGGGGGGGGGTTAGGGCGTGAGACTGAATTTCCATTGCACCAACGTTTTCCTTTGTTTTAGAAAATTTTTAAAATTTCTTGAAAAATGCGTGAAATATGCACAAATTAAAGGTCTTGCTCCACCACCACCTAGATCTGCCCTAACTGCATGGATGCAAATATCTATTTAAGACAGCCTCGCAAAAGAAATGATGTATACAGAAAAGATGGAAGCTATGAGGGTACATGTACAAATTATCAAAAAACGGAACGTGAGAACGCAAGGTATCTGCATTTATTGCAGATTTATCAGTACATAGTAAGCCCACCTCGGGCAGTTATACACATGTAGACGTTTCGGCATTCCATCAATCAGATGGTGTTATGAGGTATAGCATTCCAAAGAGCATCTAATTGGGCACGCAACTGTACCAGTTCACCGCTGCAGAGAATTGGCGAAGATGGCGATCCATAAGGTCCCACACGTGCTCATTGGGCGACTTCCAGGGAGTATGACGGTCATGGGAGAATGTCCACACCTTGGAGACGAAGGAAATGTTCAGTATGGGGTGGTGTCCTGCTGCAGAATCAGTCCGGACATGATGGTAAAGAAGGGTCGTGCCACAGGATGTCATCGACGTACGTCTCACTGCGTGCTAAAAACGGAACAGGGGTGTCTGGCCGCCAATTGTGATACCACCTCATACCATTGTACCAGAGTGGGGAGCTATATGGCTGCTAATGGAATTGTCTTCCTCGTGTCATTGACGCCACTTCCGTAATGTGGACAAATGGCCGTCTGGCATGCCGAAACGGAATTGGGACCGGTCTGTGAACAACACTTTCCTCCATTCCATAGTCAAATATTGCCTCGCTCGAATCTAATGGAGTTCTTTTACAGATTACGATTTATACTTTTCGAATCTCCCAAATGATGAATTGCGTTCTCTAACAGTGGAAAAATTTGAAAATTTCCAAACTTTAAACGGATATTGCCAACAATATATGTGGGTTGCAGATTTTATATTTCACTGATGGAGTGTGATGATCAAAGGATTTAAATACATCGGCAGCAATAATTTGTCACTTCATCTCCTCCAGGGGGCGGGGGTTGCTCAGTCGGTAGCGCGCCAGGCTCGTAATCTGTAGTTCCCAGGTTCGAGTCTCAGCTTGGTCAGCGTTGAGATTTATCTCCGCAAAATTCCCCGCCCTGCCCACGGTAGTAGGGGACACCGATGCGCTTGGAAAGGCCGCCGTCCGTCGGATGGGACGTTAAGCCGTGGCCCCGTGTGCGGGAGAGCCATACCCTGTGCACGTTAAAGAACACGCTGGATGGCCTTGACGGGAGGCTACCATCTGTCTCCCAACAGCTGTTCCAGTTGGTTCCCTTCCCCAACCTTCTCCGAGCCTTCGGGGTCCATGTGACCTGGCCATTTAGCCCATGGTGTGCAAAAAAGTGCCGCTCAGAGGTAAAACAATCCAACCCATCTCCCCCAGGTGGGAAACGCAGCGTTTTGTTCTTAAGATAGATAAAATCTTTTTGGATTGGATAAGTATTGATGAAATATTACGATTGACTATTTGATTTGGATAATTATTGATGAATTATCAGGATATAAGTATCGATGAATTATCAGAATTTATAAAAGAATTCTTTTAGTTGAATTTATCGGTCACTAAAGAAATATTATTATTCATAATTTTCAAATTCTCAAAAAGATAATAATTTACATCATTAGAGGGCGATAAACGTAGAAAATGTAAAACTTTAGAAATACTGCAAACGATATATTTATGCTAGAAATGTAAAATTCTGGTGGTAAAATACGTTGATCAAAAAAGAAACCCAGAGTAACAGAAGTGTAATTTATGTTCATCTACGGTTTAATTACATTACTATTAGTTAAAATTCGACCAGTTGCTGTTTATTTAAAAAAGTTAGTAATTAATTTTAAAACTTTCAATAATATTTTGATGATACAATATTTATTAAATTATTTTATTTTATATACAATGACTGATTTGCTTATCAACCCTAGGGATTTGAAAAAGTGATGATATTAGGGGATGAGAAAAAACAGTTTTTCATTTTAAGGGATGTGAGAATTTTTTTCCGTTGCAGAAAACTAGTAATATATTATTATTGATATTTTCCAATCATCCACTAGTAAGAATTTCGGAAAATGAAAAACTTAATTTCTTCAAAAAAGAGCATCCCATTATCTACACAGGCGATGTTTTATCTTCTAGTTACTTTTTAGGGGGCAGATAGGAAGAGGGGTTTTTTTCTTGAAAATTTTAAATATTTATTTTTTTACTTTGTCGCTAAAAACATCTTTTCAAAACTGTTAACATTGCTGCTCTTCACTTCCGAAGCGAGGGGGGGGGGGGAGGAGGAGGAGAAGGCTCATTCGGTAAAGGCCCAGGCTCGTAATTTGCAATTCCTAGGTTCGAGTGCCACCTGGGCCAGCGCTGAGAATTATTTCAGCTAAACCCTTCTCGGTCAGTAGGAGACACCAATGTTCTTGGAAAAGCCGCCGACCGTCGGTTGTGGCCCTGTGTGCTCTTCCGCACACAGGGCCACGGTGTAATGTCCCATCCGATGTACGGCGGCCTTTCCAAGCCCATTGGTGTCCCCTACTGACCATGGGCAGGGGGGGGGGGGAGTTTTGCAGAGATAAATCTCAACACTGACCCAGCTAGGACTCAAACCTGGGAACTGCAGATTACAAGCCTGGTGCACTACCGTCTGAGCCACACCCGCCCCACCTGTGTGGAAGAACCATATCCTGTGTACATTACAGAGCACTCTGGATGGCCATGGTGGGAGGCTACTATCCTAGAAGGTGTCCAGTGGATCCCCCCTTCCCCAACCTACTCTGAGCCATTGGGGTCTTGTGACTTGTCCATTTAGCCCATTGTGTGCAAAAAATGCTGCTGAGGGATAAAACAACCGAACCCAACTTCCGAAGCTTCCATTTGACATAGGAACCATAAACATTTACCCTAGTTAAATTTCCCTTCCCCATTTTTGGAGATTAGGGGAGCATCATTTGAGGTATCCCACGACATTTTAGATTTGGTTTGGTTTGTTTTACCTGTGAGCGGCACTTTTTTGCACACCATGGGCTAAATGGCCAGGTCACATGGGACTCGGGTTCCATGTGACCTGGCCATTTAGCCCATGGTGTGCTGAAAGAATTGTTAGCATAAATCGTGATTGCTAACAATTCTTTCAGCGTTTAATTTATTCAACACAGTCATTAAGCAATAGTCCTAGTTAAAATAATCTAAAAAGTTCATTACAGCAAGTTAAAACGAAAGCAATATTCGCTATATGAAACTTTACTAAAAGCATATTTACCAACATGCCTATTGCTTTTCTTCTTTGTTTGTTTTTGTATTTGTCAAAATATCTCCCACTATTTCTTCCCAACGCTTTGACCGATCTCGACGAGTTGTATGTCAAATGAAGTTTGTCGCACGGGGAATATCATAGACTATAAAAATCCAACCATGCTTTCTTTCCTCCTAAAAAAGATGAAAATCAGTCTTCCACAATATCTTCCGAATACTAGGGCCCATAGTTGCAATTTGGTATCAAATGAAAGTTTGTGACATGATGGCTTTTGTTCTACCTCAACCGCTCCCACCTATCTTACCCCGAAAAAAGGGGGCAGAAATTTCACGGGGTCAATCTCACCGAGTTATATCTTAAAGTTTGTGATTTCTAAAATGTCGGGGGCGGGGGTGGCTCAGTCGGTAGCGAGCCAGGCTCGTAATCTGTAGTTCCCAGGTTCGAGTCCCAGCTGGGTCAGCGTTGAGATTTATCTCCGCAAAATTCCCCTCCCTGCCCACGGTCAGTAGGGGACACCGATGGGTTTGGAAAGGCCGCCGTCCGTCGGATGGGACGTTAAACCGTGGTCCCGTGTGCGGGAGAGCCATACCCTGTGCACGTTAAAGAACACGCTGGATGGCCTTGACGGGAGACTACCATCTGTCTCCCAACAGCTGTTCCAGTGGGTCCCCTCCCCCAACCTTCTCTGAGCCTTCGGGGTCCATGTGACCTGGCCATTTAGCCCATGGTGTGCAAAAAAGTGCCGCTCACAGGTAAAACAACCCAACCTTGTTATGATTGATTTCAACGGATAAATTGTATCTACGGTGATCAGACGTCCGGGTTTTCCGGAATTATCTCGGTTTTTAGAGGACTCTCCCGGTGTTCGAACACCGGGAAGAACATTTTCAGCGCGTCTAAATGACTAGGTTTATGTATGACGATACATAAACCTAGTCATTTCTCGATTAGACTAGAGAATCCACGTAATCGAGAGTCGGCTCTCGATTACGTGGATTCAATTAACGCTTCATCATATCATTGCTTGCACTGAGCGTTATTCCAAAAAAGTTGTCGGCGAGGTAGAAATTTCGCCTCAAGTTTTCGTTTGATTTGTTTTCCTCTGAGCGGTAGTTTTTGTACACAATTGTCTAAATTAGGGGTTCTCAACGTGAGGTACGCGGTAAAATTTTTTGGGTACGCCATGAGTGCTCGAAAGTCGCTAGATCTAATAGCAAAGTTTTGTTCCCATTGTTACATTATAACTATAGTTTTATCTATCTATACAAGGGGTAAGCCAATTACATACACATTTCCAGGGTGTACGTGAAGCATAAAAGGTTGAGAACCACTGGTCTAAATGGCCAAGGACCCCAAGGGCTCGGAGAAGATTGGGGTAGGGAACTCACTGGACAGTTATTAGGAGTCAAATAGAAGTCTCTCGTCAAGGCAATGCAGGGTGATCTTTAACGTGAGCAAGGTATGTGTCTTCTGCATGGCTTAACGTTGGGAAATGGGAAATGGGCTTAACGCCCATCCGATGGACGACGGCATTTCAAAGTTCATTGTCGTCCACTTTCTCTCCGAGGGAAGAGAAGAAGTTTAGTACAGATAAATCTCTACGCTGGCCCAATTTGGGACTTGAATTTAGGAGTTTACCGCAAGCACTTACGTCACACCTCAGTGAGACTTTAGGCTTACCGTAAATCTATGCACCAACTAGTCGGTCTGTACTCGATGCGCTTAATTTATTATTATTATATCATCTACTGCGAATTATCCGCCATGCATGCATATCATTCCCATTTCCGCCGTTGTACAATTGCATTAAATTTTCTATAGAGTTGCAATTCCTAGAAGAAATGCATTTTTTTTTTCATTGGACATATAGGACAGAGAAACATCCTAAAAGCTACTTTTAGATTTTACATGCCTTCTCCTATAAGGATATGCCTTACTAAGACTGAAGTCACTGCTGATCACTGTCTCAGACAGAGCTAACACAGCACACAAAGTTTGCTTTGCTGGAACAGTCGCTGGCTTTCTAACCATTATACAGTAATTAATAATTAATACTAATGTCCTGGTTTCAGGAAGCTGATGCCGGGACATTTACTGAAATGTCCCTTTTTTTACCACTCGAAATCTGGTTACCTTAGTGCAGGCCTGGGCAAACCTTTTTACCAGAAAAGCCGCTAGGGAAACTGAAAATGGAAGGGCAGGCCGCGTAGGATATTGAAATGGAAGAACAGCATCATAGGAAACTGAAAGGGAAGGATGGGGGGTGGGATCACATACGAAACTGAAGGGGGTGGGCGGACAGGAAATTGAAAATGGATATATATAATCAATGACGTATGTATAAAAAAAAATCAAACCCTAAAGTGAAACATTCACAATATAACCTTTATTAAGATTCATTTAATGAGAACTTGTTTCCCCGAAGTTGGATTTCTTGTTCTCTAGAGCAGTGGTTCTCATCCTTTTATGCTTCCCGTACCCCCTGGAAATGTGTATGTAACTGGCGTACCCCTTGTATAGATAGATAAAACTATAGTTATTGTATAACAATGATTATCTTTGCTTTGTTACTAGTCAGATATAGTTAACACAACACACAAAGAAAAAGGTTTGCCTTGCTGATCTAGCGACTAGTTGATCTAGCGACTTTTGAGCTCTCACGGCGTGCCCCAAAACATTTTTGTGCATTTCATATGTACCCCACGTTGAGAACCCCTATTCTAGAGTTTCATTATTTCCTTTTACAAATTTAATCGTCATCAGTAGCTCGCAAGCAGCACAAAACGGTGGTGGGTCCGGGAATTACAGAATTTGAGTTCGGAATGTGCGAGCAAAAGCACGCGTATTTGAACTTGGGATGTATGTAGTTCGGAAAAACAAAAATCCGGATAATCGATTTCAAATAAAACAGGTATTAGGTAAATGAAATTTCTTTTATTGTGTAGTAAAGAAGGTATTACAATTAAAATCATTTAACTAATTAAACTTTAGAGAATTATATAAATAAATTGAATAATTGCATAAAAAATTTAACATTTTTTAAATGTGAAAATTTGCATAAATTGATTTTTAATTTTTTTTTATGTATGCAAAAAAGTTGGTGTTGTGCTGTTACCTTTGAAGCTCGATCTGTATTTTGGGCAGCGCGGCACTTTGTTTTCAAACAATTGCAAAGTCAGCTATTTTTCAAAACGTCAGAGGAAGAGTATCAGGAATTAAAAATCGTAGTGTTCAGGTATAGTATTTTATGAAATCTATACTTTAAGATTTGTGTGCATTTGATATGCACAAATGAAGTTTATTTTCACCTATACATGGCTTACAGAAGTGCGCATAATTTTACCTTAATGTTTGTACAAAAGTTTTCTATAGGGTAACCCATACTTAGGAGAATTCGCACTTACGTTACCAGAAATCTAACCCTCTCGTACTTTGAGAACTACTTGTATTGCTTATGAACAAATTTGCTACTGAAAATATTATAACCAATTCAATATAACAATCAGAGAACTATAAAAATTAGAAATGAAGGGGAAAATGAACATATAGATTAGTTAATTGCTTAACGTAGGAGTTCTCAACGTGGTGTACAGTCGCTCAAAAAAGTATCCGAACACTATGGTTGATTAGAGAATTCAGAAAAAATATCTGGCAACGATTTTTTTAGAAATTAGTGATCTGGCAACTTTCGTGTACGCGGTAAAATTTTTTGGGGTACGCCGTGGGAGCTCAAAAGGCGCTAGATCAAAAGCGCTAACAAAACCGCTAAGTTGGCATTATTATACTATATAGTTTTATTTATCTATATAAGGGGTACGCCAGTTACATACACATTTCCAGGGGATACGTTAAGTATAAAAGGTTGAGAACCACTGGCTTAACGCAATGTCCCTCTAAGTTACCTATACTGTTATATAATTCTTCGAAGAGAAAATAGATTCCCTACATCCCCTTAAGAAAAGATGTAGAGTAAGAATAATGATAACTTAATTAATTGAAGGTAATAAGGCTCTAAAGGTTATTAAATATTTGAAAATTTTCAATTGGAAATATTACTCGGAAACCATTACAGGAACTATTATTTCTATTACTACATTACTATTACTGGGAAGGTAAATCAGTGGCATGGCCAGATCTAGGAAGAAGGACATGCTCCTCCCCACCTTTTTTTTGACAATGCTAGTAAGGGTAATGGAGGATAAAAAATTTAGAAATTTGTGCATATTTCGCACATTTCTCAAGAATTTTTTTTTTTCAAAACCTCGAAAACGAGGGGGAAAATGTTGTTTTTGGGTTGGGTTGTTTTACCTCTGAGCGGCACTTTTTTGCACACCATGGGCTAAATGGCCAGGTCACATGGACCCCGAAGGCTCAGAGAAGGTTGGGGGAGGGGACCCACTGGAACAGCTGTTGGGAGACAGATGGTAGCTTCCCGTCAAGGCCATCCAGCGTGTTCTTTAACGTGCACAGGGTATGGCTCTCCCGCACACGGGGCCACGGCTTAACGTCCCATCCGACGGACGGCGGCCTTTCCAAGCCCATCGGTGTCCCCTACTGACCGTGGGCAGGGCGGGGAATTTTGCGGAGATAAATCTCAACGCTGACCCAGCTGGGACTCGAACCTGGGAACTACAGATTACGAGCCTGGCGCGCTACCGACTGAGCCACCCCCGCCCCATTTTTTTTTTTTTTTTTAGATCCGGGCCTGATTAGTGGTAATTAAAAGTTATTTATAAATTTGAAATAAATTATTTGTTGTTTTTTCCTAGTATTAATAAATAACTAAGTATATTTTATAACTCCAATAGGACAAGGGACGTTCCAGGGATTTAGTTTCGGAGGGGGGGGGGGGGAGGGGTCTGAGAATAAGTGTTGAGTAGGGTTCCTCAATTGCTAAAATATTCTACCGGACAAATAAAAAAATAAATAAATACCCCCTCAAGCAGCTGCTTGCCACAGAGGTCTGACAGGAGCCTGTCAGTTTATATGCCATAGTAGAAGGTCTGAGAGGATGGCAGGACCTCAGCAGAAAAACGACACAAACAGCCATACCTTACCCGGGGCTCGAACCCAGGTCCCTTAGATCAGGAGAGGTTAAAATGATATTCTATATGGAATAAAAATTTAAAGTAATCAATGAGTAACACTTAAATCAATTTAAGTGTTGGAATAATCTACTATGGGGCTATAATAAAATGATACAAAAACAATCGTTTTTAATTTCAAAGCAGGTAGGCAAATTTAGTATAGGAAGACCGGATTTTCGGGGCGGGGGAGCCCCTATAGCCCCTCCCCAGTATGTCCTTGAATTCCATAATTTGCATTCATGGAAAACATGCAACATCTTGTTCCATTTTTTATCTTGCCCGTTATTGTATTGCTAACATCAATTAATTAGCAACATTAAATATCAAATGTACCCTGTGCTGTAAAAAGCATTGGTCTGGTGCTGCTGCTCCACTAGCGCCACCTTCACGCCGCCCCTGATACTATAGATAAAGCTGGTTCTCTGGGACGTACCCAGAGAGAAAGGAGGACCTGATATCCCCCCCCCCTCGAAAATCCTGTCATCTCATACTAAATCTCAAATTTGTCTACCTTCTTTGAAATCCAAAACAGTTGTCTTTATATAATTTTATTTTAGCTCCATATTTTATGTCCGACACTAAAATTGATTCGAAAAAATTGCAACAATAAAATCTCATTCCACATAGAATATCACTATAAAATTTTCTGTTCGGTGGAATATTTTAGTGATTGGAAAAACCGTCGAAGCGAAATTTTCGAACCTCTACTACTCTCCCCCCCTAAAAAAAAATCAAAATTATTAGACCCCTCAAAACTAAATTCTCGGACTCCTCCCAAGTGAAAATTTTTGGACCCCCCCCCCCCCAAATGAAAAATCTCGGACCCCCCGAAACTAAATTCTGGATATGTGATCCTGGAATATTTACAGTAGGTGCTTGCAAACAGATTAGATTTTTAAATAGCAACTTCATAGGAGAAAGTTACAAGCATAGGTTGGTTTTTTGAAACCCTCGTATACACCTCGTGAAATACAGAGAAACTTCCGAATATATCCAACAAAGACCCATCATTCTGTATCAGTCATGGTCAAAGAAATTCATGAAAACTGGCATCGTTCTCCCCGTGGCCTCCACATTCCCCGGATATAAATAAATAAATACCCCCTCAAGCAGCTGCTTGCCACAGAGGTCTAACATGAGCCTGTCAGTTTATATGCCAGAGTAGAGATCTGAGAGGATGGCAGGACCTCAGCAGAAAACAACACGAACATCCATGCCTTACCCGGGGCTCGAACCCAGGTCTCGTAGATCAGTAGTCAAGCGTGCTAACCACTCGGCCACGGGACGGCTTCCCGGATATTACACCCTTGAATTTTTTATGTCAGAATCAGGAGTCAAAGGCAAAAGGGCGCGACAAAGGTGCGAAGTGCTGATGATCTGAAAGTTCTCATCACTGATGCATTTGGAGCAGTTGACCAATATTATGTTGTTTTACCTCTGAGAGGCACTTTTTTGCACACAATGGAGTAAATGCCCAGGACATAAGAACCTGAAGACTCAAAGGAAGTCGAGGAAGGGGATCTTCTGGACAGCTGTTAGAAGACATCCAGCTTTTTTTTTGAGGCCATGGTTTAACGACCCATCCGATGGATGGCGGCCTTCTCAAGTCCGTTGATGCCCCCCTACTAACCGAGGGCAAGGTGAGAGTTTAGTTGAGATATATCTCAATGGGCAGATTATGAGCTTGTCGCGCTACCCACCGAACTAACCCCGCCCCATGCATGTTGGAATGCACTAACTGGAACAAGAACATCGGTTAGATGCGCTCCGGATTGGGTTGTTTTACCTCTGAGTAGTACATTTTTGCACACAATGGGCTAAATGACCAGGTCACACGGATCCCTAAGGCTCAGAGAAGGTTGGGTGGAGGTGACCCACTGAACAGTGGACAGACGTAGCCTCCTGTCAAGGCCATCCAGCGTGTTTTCTAAACGTGTACAGGGTATAGCTCTCCCAGACATGGAGCCACGCCTTAATGCCCAAACCGACGGAAGGCGGCCTTTCCAAGCCCATCGTTGTCTCCTACTGACCAAGGACAGGGCGGAAAGTTTTGTCGTGATAAATCTGAACACTGGCATAGCTGGGAGTCAAATCTGGGAACTGCAGATTTTGAGCCGGCGTGCGACCGACTGAGCCACCATGTCCCGATGTGTTCTCGACCATAAAGGGTGTCAAAATGAACTGTGTTAGTTTTTAAAGAAAAAACTTCAGTTGAAGTTTGAAATGCAGCATATCGCATGTATGTTAACATTTGGTTTTCAAATTGTCTAAAAACTTTTGGCCCGCCATGTACCTTTGACAGAATAAAGCTTTTTCTTTTTTAATTTTTTTTTTTTGACTAAGGATTAAATGAAAGCTGGTACCATAGCTGCAACACCCTATCTTCCAATTTGTGGCCCAAATCGCCAACCATTAGACCACACCCGGCCTCTTTAAAAGTTGTCTAGATGCTCCTGTGGGCGTCGCTTGTTATTCGATTGTTCGTGCTTTTAAAGGCACGTGTGCGCGTCGTTTGCTGGCAATTAACGTGGAATTCTCGAGAACTTTTCTCGCGCAACGAGAATAATGACGTGGGCGGAGGGGTTGGCCCTGATTGGTGAAAACTGATCAAGTATTCTAAGTGTGACATTTTTGATAGCGATAAGCCTGTCTGGACAGAAAACGGAGGTAATTGACTGATAATCATAACTGATTTGTGCGATCGATACGATCGCATCGGTATTGATAAAGAGAACGATTTATTAATCTGTAAAAAATAAAAAATGAGAAGTTGATTAAAGATAGTTTTGAGTTGTAATTCATTTTGAAACTTGGAAGAAAAAGCAGGATAATAAAGAAAATGAGCAAAAATTCCAAGTGGAACGTAATTCTCATCATAAAGATTAAAATAAAAAAAAATAAATAAATACCCCCTCAAGCAACTGCTTGCCACAGAGGTCTGACAGGAGCCCGTCAGTTTATATGCCATAGTAGAAGGTCTGTGAGGCTGGCAGGACCTCAGCAGAAAAACAACACGAACATCCATGCCTTACCCGGGGCTCGAACCCAGGTCCCTTAGATCAGTAGATTACACAGTTCTATATACACAGTCGTATCAGAATAACATTACCACCTACCATAGTATATGTATGGTAGGTGGTCATATTATTCTGATACGACTGTGTATATTCTGCGTTGTTTTACCTCTGAGCGGCAGTTTTTTTTGCACACCATGCGCTAAATGGCCAGAGCACAAGGACCCCGAAGGTTCAGAGAAGGTTGGGGAGGGGACCCACTGAAACAGCTGTTGGGAGACAGATGGTTCCCGTCAAGGCCATCCGGCGTCTTTTTTAACTTGCACAAGGTATGGCTCTCCCGTACACGGGGACACGGCTTAACGTCCCATCCGACGGACGGTGGCCTTTCCAAGCCCATCGGTGTCCCCTACTGACCCTGGGCAGGGGCGGGGAGTTCTGCGGAGATAAATCTCAACGCTGACACAGCTGGGACTCGAACCTGGAAACTGCAGATTGCGAGCCTGGCGCGCTACCTACTGAGTCACCCGCCCCTGTATATATTCTGCAGTATACATTACAACGTAAAGATAATATCAGAAGTATACACCAGAAACGTCATAACTCCCTCTTGAAGATTTTAAGCACGAGGTTTCTGTGATTGGTTAGCAACTTTCATTATTATATATGGATATGACTAAGCGCTACCCAGTCATTTCTAAAATTTAAAACCCGAGTAACGCTTCACCCACTGGTATAAAACAGCATTATCACTATACATAACGGCAGGGGCGGATAGGGGAGGGGGCGTCTCCTCCCCCTTCCAGAATTCCAGAAAGGGTAATAGAGTCAAAATATTATTGAATTTATTTATATTTCATTCTTTTTTCAGGAACGTGTTTCTAAAGATCTGTAAAACGAAAGGAGAAATGCTACAGTCGCTCAAAAAAATATCCGAACACTATGTTTGATTACAGAATTCAGAAAAAATGTCTGGCAACGATTTTTTTAGAAATTAGTGATCTGGCAACCGTTGTGTCACGTGACACGAAGGTTGCCAGATCACTAATTTCTAAAAAAAATCGTAATTCTAATTAAAAAATCGTAAAATCTAATTTCTAAAAAAGTTACTGCGTGAGCGTGTGCACTCCAAAATGGAGCGTGTGCAGTAACTGCACACGCTCCAGTTTGCTGTGAACGGTAACACGAGCATGTACAGTTGCTGTACACGCTCCAGATATTTTTCCTGAATTCTGTAATCACGTGACACGAAGGTTGCCAGATCACTAATTTCTAAAAAAATCGTTGCCAGACATTTTTTCTGAATTCTGTAATCAACCATAGTGTTCGGATACTTTTTTGAGCGACTGTATATTGCTTTGAAAATCCAGTCTCTTGGCTCTCCTTTGATATTTTTCCTGCTCGATTGTGTTTCTTGCTCCCGCCCCTCCGATATTTTTTATAGATCCAGGCATGGACAATGACTCAAGGCCTTTAAACCGCAATTTCAACAACCCTCTTGGATGCTTAAAAACCTCACCCTCTACAAAACCCTTCTCAACAGGATTTTAATTCATGGTAGAACAAACCATATCTCACAATCTGAATTCATCTTCTATACAGATGACTCCTGCCAAAGAATCAGCCAATCAGGAGCAGCGGCATATATTGCCCTTCCATAAATCACTCGCACATCTGTGAAGTACACTGCGACTGCAGGGATCCGGGTTCGAGTCCCTGGTATGCATGGTCGTTTGTTGAGACTGTTGTGACATCATATGTATGTTGTGACTGTTGTGACATCCTATGTATGTTGTGACTGTCTCTCAGTTAATTGTACGAAAGTGTTCACTTATCGACATGTCAAAAAAATTTCACATTGGTCCATAAGAAATATTATCTCATGTCCCAGCAACCAAATTGAAAAAAAAAACCTCCAATACTTTCTCTCGAGTACTTCCATTGAGCTGGCGGCTATCCATGAAGCTATTAGCACGCAGAGACCTTCCGCATAATAGACTCTAAACCTGCCATGAGCAATCTCAAAATCCCAGAGAACACGGAAGATTTCCATTCAAGGTACCATACCAAAAGCTACCTCAGAATAATCTGGTTATAGGAAGAAAATTTAACTTCTTTTGGATCTCCTCCCCTTTCAACATCATCTACATTCACACAGTAGACACACTGGCTAAGTTTCCCCATCCCAACCACCTCAACACCAAAACTTATTTGCACCTCCTTCGCCTGAGTAGGAACAACTTCCATAAAGCTTGGCACGAGTTCTGGCTTGCACACACCACAGCCAAAAACACATTCAGAGCACAGATTGATCCCACACTCCACCTCATCCATCTATATTTCCTCCCCAGAAAAGTCCAATCTGCCATTCACAGATGGAGGCAAGGCTAATCTTAACAAAGATTTCTTCATCCAGAAAACTGCAGCTCTCTCTCTGCGGCACTTGCCGCAATATAGAGGACTTTGGGTTGTTGGGTTGTTTTACCTCTGAGCGGCACTTTTTTTGCACACCATGTGCTAAATGGCCAAGTTACATGGACCCCGAAGTCTCAGAGAAGGTTGGGGGAGGGGACCCACTGGAACAGCTGTTGGGAGACAGATGGTAGCCTCCCGTCAAGGCCATCCGGCGTGCTCTTTAACGTGCACAGGGTATGGCTCTCCCGCACACGGGGCCAAGGCTTAACGTCCCATCCGAAGGACGGCGGCCTTTCCAAGCCCATCGGTGTCCCCTACTGACTGTGGGCAGGGCGGAGAATTTTGCGGAGATAAATCTCAACGCTGACCCAGCTAGGACTCGAACCTGGGAAATACAGATTACGAGCCTGGCGCGCTACCGACTGAGCCACCCCCGCCCCACTATAGAGGACATTTCACACTTTCTCCTATACTGTGCTAAATGTACAGCAAATGAAAGCCCCACTCTGACACACTAGGATTACGACAGTCAACATTCAATCCATTCTCAATCCTACCCACAACCAACCCATTGCACAAAACAAAACTCCAGCCAGCTTCATTGCTGTCACCTTTAACTCTTTGGCTGCAGCGGTGCTTTCGGCACCTCTTGATTTCCAGCCCGCCACTCCGACCTCTATTTGATCACGAATACGACACCGGATCTAAAAATCTCTCCCATTTCTGAGTTCTATCGCCGGAAATAGACCTATTCATCAATTTTCAGCTAACACTGGTATAACGAGATTTGACCTTTGACCTCGAAGGACCCATTGCATCAAAATATTTGACATAATATCTGAGATCTACGAGTCAAAATACCCCCAGGCGCCATTTTCAGCCCTATACGACTGGTAGATCTATATTTAACCTCGAAGGACCCATCGCATCCAAATTTTGCATTTCCGATTATGATCCAATATCCCCCGAAGAACACATTTTCAGTTCTCTAGCATCGACGGATCTAAATTTGACCTCGAAGGACCCTCCAAATCAGAAATTTAACGAAGTTTCCTACATCTACAGCCTGAAACATCCCCAGACACCAATTTTCGCGTTTCTAGCACCGGTAGATTAAGCTTTGACCTCTACGTGACCTCTATTTGACCTGTCAAATTTCTGATCTGCGACCAAAATTACCCCTAGGTGCAAATTTTCATCTCTACCATTTTTGCATCACAGTTAGAATTAGCATGATCCCCTGCCAATCAATCACTCATAATCATTTATAATATCTGATATGTAACTATATCCTAACCATGGACGTCTCCAGAGGAGGGCAAACGGGGCACTTGCCCCCCCTGGGATCGAGTAAAATATTTCACAAATTAAAATAGTAAAAATTTAAACGTAATTAATTTATATATATATTATATATATGTTTTTGTATTGATGCAATACTGTATTCTATAATCTACTTGTGAAAAAAACCCTACAAAATTAATTAAAAATTTATTGATGAAATTATTTGTCTCCAAGCTTTGCCCCCCCCCCCCTGGAAAATTTTCTGCGGACGCCCATGATTCTATATATTAACTCTTATAGGTATAATTGTGTATTTCATAAACTTAAGTACTCCTTTTAATACCCCAACAACTGTGCTACCTCACTCAAATCACCAAGTTGAATAACTTACTCTCTTTAACTCCCAAAAAGGATCTTCAACAGGATAAACTCGAATCCATTTATTGCAACTTCATCAACTTACTTCACCAGAACTAATTTGCAGAAATTGATCTAGCTTTCTCATAATAGAGTCCACATTGCTCTTTACACAGAGACAAACTTTTTCTCTCCTATTGCATTTTACCCCCCTCAATCGCCCAAAATTTCTTTCCCTCCCATCTCCAGATTTCACACAAATGAAATTTTCTTGTCTTGCGTTGGGTCGGCTTCATGCAACGCAAGTCAATATAACTCCTGGGTTTTGCCTTTCCTTTACGCGGGGCGGGGGTGACTGTCGGTAGCGCGCCAGGCTCGTAATCTGTAGTTCCCAGGTTCGAGTCCCAGCTGGGTCAGCGTTGAAATTTATCTCCGCAAAATTCCCCGCCCTGCCCACGGTCAGTAGGGGACACCGATGGGCTTGGAAAGGCCGCTGTCCGTCGGATGGGACGTTAAGCCGTGGCCCCGTATGCGGGAGAGCCATACTCTGTGCACGTTAAAGAACACGCTGGATGGCCTTGACGGGGGGCTACCATCTGTCTCCCAACAACTGTTCCAGTGGGTCCCCTCCCCCAACCTTCTCTGAGCCTTCGGGGTCCATGTGACCTGGCCATTTAGCCCATGGTGTGCAAAAAAGCGCCGCTCAGAGGTAAAACAACCCAACCTTTCCTTTACGGTATATTTTCACATTTCCCACCTTGTCTCATGTTATCCTACCTAGATTATTTTACACCCTGTCCTCAGGGAGGTAGACCTCAACTCGAGTCATGGCACATTCTAACCACCACTAACTACTGAACACCTCTTTTTACTTACCTAAGATCAAATGCTTTGGAGCTTAAAGAAGAAAAATATCTTCCTTTAGCTCTTCCTCGAGACAAATTGGCCTAATCCCCCGATTCCACCTCCATTATATGGGGGCTGGGGTGGCTCAGTCGGTAGCGTTTCCCGCTCGTAATCTGTAGTTCCCAGGTTCGAGTCCCAGCAGGGTCAGCGTTGAGATTTATCTCCGCAAAATTCCCCGCCCTGCCCACGGTCAGTAGGGGACACCGATGGCCGCCGTCCGTCGGATGGGACGTTAAGCCGTGGCGCAGTGTGCGGGAGAGCCATACCTTGCGCTCGCTAAAGAACACGCTGGATGGTCTTGACGGGAGGCTACCATCTGTCTCCCAACAGCTGTTCCAGTGGGTCTCCTCCCCAACCTTCTCTGAACCTTTGGGGTCCACGTGGCCTGTCCATTTAGCCCATGGTGTGCAAAAAAAGTGCTGCTCAGAGGTAAAACAACCCAACCAACCCAACTTCCATTATATACCCCTGCCTATCGCCCCACATTTGCTTCTCCACGCCCTCAACGGTGAGGAGGAGAAACCACTTGTTGAACATTTTCCTTTGACTATACCTGCCTCAATTTAGCACTCTCTACACTTTGCATCTCTCCCATGATAACCGATGTTATAGCTTCCTGCCTCCATTAGTGTCTTCCAGCCACTTTACTAACCTATCCAAATTGTTAATTATCTTTCTCATTATTGCGCTGCGCTAGAATGTTAGAAAACAAATGCTCTACCTACGACACCAGATCGCGGTGAAGATGATAGCAGAGCACCCTTCACCCGTCTTACAAAGTGAACCAATCCATCACTCAGAATGCATGAAGAATATGAACATGGTCGGGTAAAGTTTATATTCTAGGCCATGTATATCCCGACTTTTTCTTGAGGACCAAATTCAAAACATTATTCCATTGGTATATGGAGATTACACTGTAGGAATAAAGCTTAATGAAACACATTAATTTATCAATAAAAATACCATATTTCACAAGGGCAAAAATATTTTTGGCAAATAAAAAAATGTTTACTGTGGGCCAAATAGAAAAATATTTTGCTTGCTCTGGACCAATAGTTTGGGTTGGGTTGTTTTACATCTGCGTGGCACTTTTTTGCAAACCATGGACTAAATGGCCAGGTCACATGGACCCCGAAGGCTCAGAGAAGGTTGGGGGAGGGGACCCACTGGAACAGCTGTTGGGAGACAGATGGTAGCCTCCCGTCAAGGCCATCCAGCGTGTTCTTTAACGTGCACAGGGTATGGTTATCCCGCACACGGGGCCACGGCTTAACGTCCCATCCTACGGACGGCGGCTTTCCAAGCCCATCGGTGTCCCCTACTGACCGTGGGCAGAACGGGGATTTTTGCGGAGATAAATCTCAACGCTGACCCAGCTGGGATTCGAACCTGGGAACTACAGATTACGAGCCCGGCGCGCTACCGACTGAGCCACCCCCGCCCCAGAGCTCAGGGAATGTTGGGGAAAAGGGACCCATAGGACAGCTGTTGGGAGACATATGGTAGCCTCCCGTTAAGGCCATCCAGCGTGTTCTTTAACGTGCACAGGGTATGGCTTTGAGTTGGGTTGTTTTATCTCTGAGTGGCACTTTTTTGCACACCATGGGCTAAATGGCCAGGTCACAAGGACCCCGAAGGCTCAGGGAATGTTGGGGGAAGGGGACTCAGGGAACAGCTGTTGGGATACGGTAGCCTCCCGTCAAGGCCATCCAGCGTGTTCTTTAACGTGGACAGGGTATGGCTCTCCCGCACACGAAGCCACGGCTTAACGTCCTATCCGACGGACGGCGCCTTTCCAAGCCCATCGGTGTCCCCTACTGACCGAGAGCAAGGCGAAGAGTTTTGTGGAGACAAATCTCAAGACTGGCCCAGCTGGGACTCGAACCTGGGAATTGCAGATTACGAGCCTGGCACTACCGACAGAGTCATTCCCGCCCTCGTGATGTTAAGGATTGATATTACACGAATTTTCATTTGCGGTTTTTTTTTAACGTTACTTGCATGTAGTCCAATCCATTCTTTCAAATCCTCGCTTTCACAGATCTTCTCTATGACGTAGTGGATAATGCACCAGCCTTGTAATCTGCAGTTCTTATGCTGGGTTGCTTTACCTCTGAGCGTCACTTTTTTGCACACCATGGGCTAAATAGCCAGGTCACATGGACCCCGAAGGCTCAAAAATGATTGGGGTAGGGGCCCTATTGGAAGACCTGTTGGGAGACAGATGGTAGCCTTTCGGCAAGGCCATCCAGCGTGTTCTTTAACGTGCATAGGGTACAGCTCGTGCAAATGGGGCCACGGTTTAACGTCCCATCTATCAGACAGCAATCTTTCCAAGCCCATCGGTGTCCCCTACTTACCGTGGGCAGGGCGGGGAATTTTGTGGAGATAAATATCGATGCTATTACAGGTGGGACTCGAACCTGGGAACTACAGAATACGAGCCTGGCGTTCTCAGGTTGGAGTCCCGTCTGAACCAGCGTTGAAATTTATGTCCGCAAAACTCCCCGCTCTGCCCTCGGTCAGTAGGGAACACTGATGGGTTTGGAAAGGCCACCGGCAGTAGGATGGTATGTTAAGCCGTGGTGCAGTGTGCGGGAGAGTCGCCCTGAGTACGTTAAAGAAGACGTTTAATGTATTTGACGGGAGGCTACCATCTGCTTCCCAACAGCTGTCCAGTGGATTCCTCCCCCAACCATCTCCGAGCCTTCGATCTCCTTGTGACCTGGCCATTTTGCCCATTGCGTGCAAAAAAATGCCGCTCAGAGGTAAAACAATCCAACTGTGTCGGCGTTGAGATTTATCCCCGCTTAACCGCCACCTCTCCCTCGGTGAGAAAGGGGACACCAAGAGGCTTGGAAAGGTCACCGTCTGTCGAATGGAGCATTATTCGAGTCGAGGGGATCTGTGTGCAAGGGAGCCGCACACCCTATGCACGTTAAAAAGGCACCAGAGGCTCCTATCTGTCTCCTAACAGGTGTCCAATGTGTCCCTTTCCCCTACTGAACTCTAAGACTCTGGGGTCCTTGTAACTTGGCCATTAGGTGCATAAAAGTGTCACTCAGAGGTGAAACAACTCATCTCCTTTTCCCTTTTCGGGGGCGGGGGTGGCTCAGTCGGTAACGCACCAGGCTCGTAGTCTGTACTTTCCAGGTTCGAGTCCCAGCTGGGTAAGCGTTGAGGTTTATCTCCGCAAAACTCACCACCCTGCCTTCAATCAGTGGGGGACACCAATGGGCTTGGAAATACCGACGTCCATCTGATGGGACGTTAAGCCGTGGCCCCATGTGAGGGAGAGCTGCACCTTGTGCACGTTAAAGAACACGCTTGATGGCCTTGACGGGAGACTAGCATCTATCTCCCAACAGCTGTTCCAGTGGGTTTCCTCCCCCAACCTTCTCTAAGCCTTCGGGGTCCATGTAACCTGCCCATTTAGCCCATAGTGTGCAAAAAAAGTGTCACTCAGAGGTGAAACAAATCATCACGCTTTCCCTTTTCCTACCCACAGGCTGCCCTGCCCACGGTTAGTAGGGGCCACCGATGGGCTTGGAAAGGCCGCCGTCCGTCGGATGTGACGTTAAGCCGTGGCCCCGGGTGCGGGAGAGCCATACCCTTGCACGTTAAAGAACACGCTGAATGGCCTTGACGGGAGACTACCATCTGTCTCCCAACAGCTGTTCCAGTGGGTCCCCTCCCCCAACCTTCTCTGAGCCTTCGGGGTCTATGTGACCTGGCCATTTAGCCCATGGTGTGCAAAAAAGTGCCGCTCAGAGGTAAAACAAACCAACCCTACCCACAGGCGAGCACTGTGCCAAACGGGTGGTTTCCATTATTTACCCTGTTATTTGTGACTTAGCCATTTGTAAAAACACCGAATTACTACGTCTCATGAGAGATGAAAGGACGATTATTTAAAGTGGGCGTATCAACAAAGCAGAATCAACCTACAGATCTGCAAATGTGGATCTTTGAAGAAACGAGCCTAATGCTCGTATAGCATGACTAAGGACAACTGCACTTACAACTTCCTCCATCACCATTGATGCCACCCTGACAACCATTTTTGTGTCCGACAAGTCCTCCGAGTATTCTTTTCTCTAATTCTATCGTCTCGAGACTTCCACGTTTTGCGGCAAAAGATGTTGCACGGTCGGCCGACGGTCCCGTAACGAGGGACGTTCCTTTCTGTCCCGTCCTGCTGGGTGTGGTGACTCGCTTCCCGCTGTCATTAGCGAACTCTCAATCCTTTCACAGGCCGACTAACGAGCGGCCAACCCGAACTTTGGTGACGTCACAGGGCGGAGACGACGCCGAGTTGGTATCGATCCCAGGTGGGGCAGGTGACAGTTGCCAGGTGAGCGCGCCGACTGGTCAGGTGGGGATCTGTGCAAGCCATCGCGAAAAATTTCAGGTGAGTCGTTCGCTCTTGCAGCTGTTGTTATCTGTTTGTGTATCAGGTGTCAAACTCTGCGTTTAATTCCATCATTGGGCAAACAAGTGATTCTGTGGAGAGAAATTTTAGGTTGTTAGGATTTTGTTGTAGAAAATGTAAACTTTACTCCGTTTAGGATTTTATTGTAGAAAATGTCGTAAACTTTACTCCATGTTGTAGATGTTGCGAGATGACCGCTCAACACAGTTATTTTCGGATATGTTTCGGGGCGGGGGTGGCTCAGTCGGTAGCGCGCCAGGCTAGTAATCTGTAGTTCTCAGGTCCGAGTCCCAGCTGGGTCAGCGTTGAGATTTATCTCCGTAAAATTCACCACCCTGCCCACGGTCAGTAGAGGACACCGATAAGCTTGGAAAGTCGTCCGTCGGATGGGACGTTAAGCCGTGGCCCCGTGTGTGGGAGAGCCATACCCTGTGCACGTTAAAGAACACGCTGGATGGCCTTGACGGGAGGCTACCATCTGTCTCCCAACAGCTGTTCCAGTGGGTTCCCTCCCCCAACCTTCTCTGAGCCTTCGGGGTCCATGTGACCTGGTCATTTAGCCCATGGTGTGCAAAAAAGTGCCGCTCAGAGGTAAAACAACCCAACCCATTCGGATATATTTATATTTTTTTTATAAATCGGTGATAAATCCTTTTTTATTTTTTATTTTTTCTTGGCATTTTGTAATAGCAATCTCTACGATACTTTCTTCTTCGGGTTTTTTTCCTGAAAAAATAAAAGAGCTATTTCTTTCTCCTGATTTTCCTCGTCCGTAGATGTTAAAACATTTTAGTTTTAAACAGTAGATGAAAATTCTTTTTTCGTTAGGTACTAATAAAATATTATTTAATTCGCATTTTTTGAATTATCTACCGTTAGTTTTCAGTGCGCTAAAGTTAGAAAAGAAGACTTTACACCCCCTTGCGAAAGGGGTTGGTGGGGAAAAAACACAATTTTTTTTACAAGGGGCTAAAGTTGAAAAACATCTAAAATTTAATATTGTAAACCGTGTGTAGTAGAAGTTTCATAATCATCTGATTATGAAACTAGCAGTGTATTTGTCACTATAAAGTGTATTTGACACTATAAAGTGTATTTGTCAAAGGGATTTAATTGAAAGCCTGCATTCCCCCTTCTTGTAAAAAAAAATTAAATAGCCCCTCAAGCAGCTGCTTGCCATAGAGGTCTGACAGGAGCCTATCAGTTTATATGCCATAGTAGAAGGTCTGAGAGGATGGCAGGCCCTCAGCAGAAAAACGACACAAACAGCCATGCCTTACCCGGGGCTCGAACCCAGGTCCCTTAGCTCAATAGTCAGGGGCGGTAAAATTACTTTCGATTTTCACCTGAGGCGTTTTGGGGCCTTAAAGTAGATAGAGTTAATCGAGCCTATGTCTAAGGATAGTTCCAGCAATATTTTTGTTTGGGGGGGGGGGGGAGGAGCTAGTGAGTAACTCTTAAAAACTGAACTCAATGGAACTGTGCAATAATTCTCTGACTCATAGCCTTTGGAGCGGCACTACCCCCCCCCCCCCCCCCCCCCCGCTTTTGGGACTACCAATGCAAACTGCATTTCTAAGAGTGTGGTTTGGGTTGTGTTGCCCAGGTCACATGGACCCCGAAGGCTCAGAGTATGTTGGGTGAGGGAACCCACTGGAACAGCTGTTGAGAGACAGATGGTAGCCTCCCGTCAAGGCCATCCAGCGTGTTCTTTAACGTGCACAGGGTATGGCTCTCCCGCACACGGGGCCACGGCTTAACGTCCCATCCGACGGACGGAGGCCTTTCCAAGCCCATCGGTGTCCCCCATTGACCATGGGTAGGTCGGGGAATTTTGCGGGGATAAATCTCAACGCTGATCCAGCTGGGACTCGAACCTGGGAACTACAGATTACGAGCCTGGCGCGTTAACCGACAGAGCCACCCCCGCCCCCTAAGAAGTGTGGAATTTGACCTTTTGAGAGAACAAAAAATCCGTGTTTTACAAATTATGTGTGTCTGGAGCATATGTTACGGTGTTATTACAATATTTTACGCCTTGCAAAACTGGGGAACTTTTACAATCGCAACTTGTGTAAATTTTGGAGACTCGTTGCATAGTTATCACTTGAAACGAAATCTGCAAACTCTTTAAGTATTCGAGAAGTAACTCAGAAAGTTTTCGAAACATTCGAGCAAAATTTTACGGTTTCTTAAATTTTATATTTTTCACAAAATGATTGATGTTTAAGTTATAAGGTTGCAAGTGTGTGTGTATGGGTAGGGAGACGTTTTTTTCTTCATTTTAATTTGCGTATGGAAGAAAGAGAATTTAATTCGAATCGTATATAAGACAAGGATGTTTCCGTTCTGATGTACAGTCGCTCAAAAAAGTATCCGAACACTATAGTTGATTACAGAATTCAGAAAAAATATCTGGCAACGATTTTTTTTAGAAATTAGTGATCTGGCAACCGTCGTGTCACGTGACACGACGGTTGCCAGATCACTCATTTCTAAAAAAAATCGTTGCCAGATATTTTTTCTGAATTCTGTAATCAACTATAGTGTTCGGATACTTTTTTGAGCGACTGTAGGTGGTCATATTATTTTGATACTAGATCGTGTGGGCTCACTCACAGAAATATTGAGCGTGTGCAGTTACCGTTGACAGCAAACTGGATCGTGTGCAGTAACTGTACACGCTCCAGTTTGCTGTCAACGGTAACACGAGCGTGTACAGTTGCTGTACACGCTCGATATTTTTCCTGAATTCTGTAATCACGTGACACGAAGGTTGCCAGATCACAAATTTCTAAAAAAAATCGTTGCCAGATATTTTTCTGAATTCTGTAATCAACCACGTTGTTCGGATACTTTTTTGAGCGACTGTAGGTGGTCATATTATTTTGATACTAGATCGTGTGGGCTCACTCACGGAAATATTGAGCGTGTGCAGTTACCGTTCACAGCAAACTGGAGCGTGTGCAGTAACTGCACACGCTCCAGTTTGATGTGAACGGTAACTGGAGCGTGTACAGTTGCTGTACACGCTCCAGATATTTTTCCTGAATTCTGTAATCAACCATAGTGTTCGGATACTTTTTTGAGCGACTGTACTATGTTTTTGTTCTGCTGAACCTTTTGATAAATAGCCCAGCACGTTAACCTTTCGGACACAAGTACAGTTTCTTAATTCGTAGGGGGCTAGTCTGCATGTACAACTGTACGGAACAGCGCTTACAACTTTTCAGAATTTTTAGCTAATTTTTAGAAGAGAAAAAGAGATAATATTTTCATTTTGTCCTTTAAATGTCTGTAAACATTCTTTTTTTGCTTTTAGTGAAAAAAATTCTTTATGGGTTAGATCAGGCGTCGGCAACCTATGAGCCGCTGGTCACCAAGTGACCCATTTAATAATTTCAAGGGACCCACTTGAGTTCCGCAAATAAAGTAATATATATATAAAAAATTATAAAACATAAACATGAAACAAACACTTTGAGAAAGTATAAATAATATTAACATTTTGGTTTGATTACAAAGTTATTCGTTTATTCACGTGTTATTCGTTTATTCACGTTAAAGACGAAGTAGATGTAAACAAGAGCAGGTGTGTGATCAGCACGTGATCAGGGCTCCTATTGGTCGGCTGGGCTCTCTGACTGCGTGCCACCTGCAGCCGACCAATAGGAGCCCTGCCCACCTGCTGATCACGCATCTACTCTTGTCTACGTTTATTTCGTCTTTAACGTGAATAAACAGTAGTTCAGAAACGCGAGAACAGTTACCTAAGCGCAATAATTATTATTTTTATTACCATGGACAAACAAAAAGCAAAAAAGAGATTATTTCAAGATGTGTGGACTGAAAAGTATGGATGTATGGAAAATGGTGACAAATTAATATGTACTTTACGTACAGATATAATTACCACCAGGACTTATAATATTGAGCGACACTTTTCTTCGAAACATAAAGATGTGAGTGAAATGCCAAATGATGAAAAATATGAATACATTGCTAAACGTGTATTAAATTAGGGTAAAATGAATTTTTGAAGAGATTTGTTACCAGCCACAATTACGCTACATCTGCCAGCTTTATTGCAGCTCTTAGTATTGGTACCAACGGAAAACCGTTTACAGACGGCGAATTTTTGAAAAACGCATTCATAAATTGTTCCGAACACTTATTCAATGACTTCGCAAATAAAAAACAAATAATTGAGAAAATTAAAGAAATGCCATTGTCGGCCAGAACAGTTCAGCATCGCATTGAAGATACGGCAAAAAATATTGACGCACAGGTCAAAAATGATTTGTTATCTAGTGACGTAATTAACATTGCACTCGATGAAAGTACCGATGTAAATAGTATGGCTAGGCTGGCAATTATTATTAGATTTGCATCAATAAATAGTTCGAACGTCAATGAAGAACTATGCGTTCTTGCTTCAATGAATAACACGACCAAAGGCATTCATATTTTCCGTCAAGTAGAAGAGTTTACAAATTTCAAAAATGGGAAAATATTGGATTTAAAAAGTAAATTGTTTTCCATAACAACTGATGGTGCTCCAGCTATGAGAGGAAAAAATGTTGGATTTGTGAAACTAATGGAAAATGAACTTAGCCGCCAACTTTTATCGTTCCATTGTACCATACATGAAGAAAATTTATTTGCAAAGGCATCTACGTAGGGGCGGGGGTGGCTCAGTCGGTAGCGCGCCAGGCTCGTAATCTGTAGTTCCCAGGTTCGAGTCCCAGCTGGGTCAGCGTTGAGATTTATCTCCGCAAAATTCCCCGCCCTGCCCACGGTCAGTAGGGGACACCGATGGGCTTGGAAAGGCCGCCGTCCGTCGGATGGGACGTTAAGCCGTGGCCCCGTGTGCGGGACAGCCATACCCTGTGCACGTTAAAGAACACGCTGGATGGCCTTGACGGGAGGCTACCATCTGTCTCCCAACAGCTGTTCCAGTGGGTCCCCTCCCCCAACCTTTTCTGTGCCTTCGGGGTCCATGTGACCTGGCCATTTAGCCCATGGTGTGCAAAAAAGTGCCGCTCAGAGGTAAAACAACCCAACCCAAAGGCATCTACGCAACAACTTAAGGATGTAATGGAAAAGGTTGTTAAGATCGTAAAAATAATAGTAGCACGATCTGCATTAAAACACAGGCGCTTCAAAGCTTTTTTGGAGGAAATTGAATCGAAATAGGGAGATTTACTGTTACATGCTGAAGTACGATGGTTAAGTCGAGGCAAAGTTCTTAATAGATTTGTAGAGTGCTTTGATGATACACAAATATTTCTTTACGAAATCGGTGAAAATGATCTCGAGCTCAATGATAAACAATGGTTTTTAAGACTTTTGTTCTTAACAGACATAATGAACCATTATAATGATTTCAACGTATGAATCCAAGGAAATAACCACACAATTTTGAAAATGTACGAGGAATGGAAGAGTTTTTGTTCGAAATTAATATTATTTGAAACTGACATAAAAACTATTTTTTTTCTTTCCCTTACTAAAAAGCCAACATGAGAAAGAAAATATCGATGAAAGCAATCTAAATATGTTCGAAAGTTGTATTTTGAAGATTAAAAGTGAATTTGAAAGTAGATTTCAAAGTTTTAAGAAGCACGGCGAAATGTTTACATTTATAATAAAGCCCGACGAAATAGAGGAAAATGTTTCAGATTTGCAGTATTTTGAATGTCTTAAAATTGACAATTTAAGTTTAGAAATGATTGATTTTAAAAGTTCAACGTTGTGGACGGACAAATTCAAGACATTGCGGAAAGATTTAGAAAACACGGAAGATATCATCTTCTCATGATATCATCGTGTTGGGCATCACTTCCTACGAAGTTTTCATCTTTGAAAAAAATTGGCTTTGCCATTTTGTCCGCGTTCGGTTCTACTTATAAATGTGAACAAATATTTTCACACATGAAATTTATTTTAAGTAAGAACAGGAGCAGACTAACTACCGAAAATTCAGACGCTTGTATTCGTCTTAAGGTGACTAAGTATGAACCAGACTTGACTAAATTGACGTCACAAATTCAGCATCAAGGGAGCCATTGATAACGAAGAGAACGCTTATAAATAAAGATCATAAATTATTAATGAACTAAAACTTGACAATTATATTTGTTTTGTAATAATTAGAATTATAATTTTTTTATGTTTTGAGTTTAAAAGCATATTGTAATAGTTTTCTCAATAAAATTTATATTATTCACTAACGGACTGTTTTAAAATGAAAATACCCATTACCCCGAACTGTCTTCTTAATAGTCACATTTTGGTTGATTTTGACCCGTAGCCAAATAAGGTTGCCGACGTCTGGGTTAGATGTTGATGAAATATTACGATTCGTAGTGTTGGAATCCTCGAATAGCTTTAACAGCTCCCTCTAACCTGGGAAAAATTGGTAAATGCCGAAACTGCAAATGAATAATGCCTATCTTTTGCCTATGATCTATCTTTTCGGAGATCTATTTAGGCTACAAAGTTTGATTGTAGAGTAATGATCAAGATGAGTTACATGGGCAGAAATGATCTGCCCCTACCTCAAGAGGTGGAATGAAAATTGTTTTTCTGTTGTATTGACATAATGAGACCCGGATCTAGAAAATAATCTAGGGGCGGGGGTCAAAAATGAATTCGCGCCGAAAAAATGTAAAGGGAGTGGGAATCAAGAGACTGGATTTCGAATGCAGTATAACAGTTTCCTTCCATTTTACATGTCGTTAAAAAATTTACGTTAAATATGAAGAAGTTTAATATTTTGTTTCCATTATCCTTAATAAGATTCTGAAACCCAGCCCCCCCCCCCCACCTAGGGGCGGGGATGGCTCAGTCGGTAGCTCGCCAGGCTCGTAATCTGTAGTTCCCAGGTTCGAGTCCCAGCTGGGTCAGCGTTGAGACTTATCTCCGCAGTAGACGACGGGCTTGGAAAAGTCGCCGTTCGTCGATTGGACGTTACGCTTTGGCTCCGTGTGCGTTAGCGACATACCCTGTGCACATTAAAGAACACGCTGGATGGCCTTGAGTGGGTCACCTCCCCCGCAAACTTCTCTGAGCCTTCGGGGGTTCATGTGACCTGGCCATTTAGCCTATTGTTTGCAAAAAAGTGCCTCTCAGAGGTAAGTCAACCCCACAAATACAAAGACTTGTTTTAAATAGTAACTTCTGTTGAGGGAAAATCTTCCGCTGTTTTCTGTTTGAGGATTGACAGCCCCAAGTGAACAGATTCACAGGATACGTTTTATCAGCTGGAAGATATACTGATCAGAGGGCATTGCAGGTACCTGAACTCTTGCTTCTACAGGCATCATCAAGCCTACATTAGAGGGAGTCATCCAGTGTAGATGTCTTCAGCCTTTAAGAGTCTTGTTTCCCCCACTACTAATGTCCTCGCACAAGAATTTCACCACTACCACCTAGATATAGACCAGATGAATCTTAAATTTCTCTTTTTATGGAGGGAAGATAAAAAGCATTTCAATCTCAAAGGAGTAGGTTTGCTTCTCAGCAGACACGCTAGTGATGCAATTCTATTACAGCTAATTTTCAGATAACCATTAAAGACTTGAATGTTATCTGTTGTTATGCCACCATAGAGGGGGCGGGGGGTGGCTCAGTCGGTAGCGCGCCAGGCTCGTAATCTGTAGTTCCCAGGTTCGAGTCCCAGCTGGGTCAGCGTTGAGATTTATCTCCGCAAAATTCCCCGCCCTGCCCACGGTCAGTAGGGGACACCGATGGGCTTGGAAAGGCCGCCGTACGTCGGATGGGACGTTAAGCCGTGGCCCCGTGTGTGGGAGAGCCATACCCTGTGCACGTTAAAAAACACGCTGGATGGCCATGACGAGAGGCTACCATCTGTCTCCCAACAGCTGTTCCAGTGGGTCTCCTCCCCCAACCTTCTCTGAGCCTTCGGGGACCATGTGACCTGGCCATTTAGCCCATGGTGTGCAAAAAAGTGCCGCTCAGAGGTAAAACAACCCAACCAAAAAAAAGCCACCATAGAGTATGCCGATGATAGAGATAGATTTACGGACAATTTCACTATATTTTGAATTCTGCCAAGGAGATATTACTCTCTCTGACCTTTGGGGAGGAGTCAGTACCAACGGTCCTTTTGGTGTTGGTAGCTGCAATGGCCAACGTCTACTACAGATAAGTAAAATTAATGGTTTGAGAATAACTAACACTTATAGCAAATACTGCGACATACTTAAGTGAACATGGGCTGCATAAGAATGACTATATATTAACAGAAACTTTTAATAATACCAGGTCATATAGGGGAGCTGAAATTGGATTTGATAACTACGTTATTAAAAGTGTCTTGCAATTTAAACTTGAGAGGTGTACTAAGGTTAAAAAATTTACCTTTCATACTGAAGCTCTGGAAAATCCAGTTAAAGCTATAGCTTACCATGATAGGTTACTTAATCATTATGACAGTCACGGTTTGCTTACTACTGAAGTTGAGGAAGAATGGGACCATTTTAAACAGGCTTTTTTGGAAATTAACAGTACTCTTTTAGGAAAAAAGGAGCAGAGGAGACAGAATTATTTAAGTGATAAGGCAATTGAGCTTACTTCAGAAAGAAAGAACTGCAGGAATGTCCTTAATCAATATCGTACTAGTCCTAACAGAAAGCATTACAGAGAGCTTAATAAACGTGTAAAGGATCAGTTAGTAGCTGATAAAGATCTTTGGCTAGCTGACTTGGCTGACAAAGCTGAAGAAGAATGGAACCGTTTTAAACAGCCTTTTCTCGAAATTAACAGTACTCTTTTGGGTAAAGAGGAGGAGAGGAGCATATTTCATTATATAACAGCACAACAGCAGAGAGCTGTATCAGATAGTTAATGTTTTGTGTGGTAGAAAACGGGCAAGTATACAGGGATTGAAGGATAAACAAGGCAAGGTTATTGAAGGCGATGATTTTGTCATGGCTAGGTGGGCTGAGCATTTCAAAGATGTTCTAAATAATGTGGTTAGTTCTACTCCCATTATTTGTAACGATGATTATTGGCATTAATGTTGGCCTTTTATCACAGTCTGAAGTTATTTTGGCTCTTTCTAAACTTAAACTACATAAATCCTCGGGGGTAAATGAAATTACCAATGAAATGCTTAGAGCTGGGAATGTTTCTGTTCCACATGGCTGATTGAAATTCTGAATATCTTGTACGATAAAAGCATTGATCCTAAGGATTTTACCAGAGCTGTTCCGTGGCAGAGTGGTTAGCCCGCTTGGCTATCTGTGTGACCTGGTCATTTAGCCCATTGTGTGCAAAAATGTACTACTCAGAGGTAAAACAACCCAATCCGGAGCGCATCTAACCGATGTTCTTGTTCCAGTTACGTGCATTCCAACATGCATGGGGCGGGGTTAGTTCGGCGGGTAGCGCGACAAGCTCATAATCTGCCCATTGAGATATATCTCAACTAAACTCTCACCTTGCCCTCGGTTAGTAGGAGGGCATCAACGGACTTGAGAAGACCGCCATCCATCGGATGGGTCGTTAAACCATGGCCTCAAAAAAAAAAAAAGCTGGATGTCTTCTAACAGCTGTCCAGAAGATCTCCTTCCTCGACTTCCTTTGAGTCTTCAGGTTCTTATGTCCTGGGCATTTACTCCATTGTGTGCAAAAAAGTGCCTCTCAGAGGTAAAACAACATAATATTGGTCAACTGCTCCAAATGCATCAGTGATGAGAACTTTCAGATCATCAGCACTTCGCACCTTTGTCGTGCACTTTTTGCCTTTGACATATCCCCGCAAGAAAAAAATTCAAGGGTGTAATATCCGGGAAGCCGTCCCGTGGCCGAGTGGTTAGCACGCTTGACTACTGATCTACGGGACCTTGGTTCGAGCCCCGGGTAAGGCATGGATGTTCGTGTTGTTTTCTGCTGAGGTCCTGCCATCCTTTCGGATCTTCTACTGTGGCATATAAACTGACAGGCTCCTGTCAGACCCCTGTCAGACCTCTGTGGCAAGCAGCTGCTTGAGGGGGTATTTATTTTTTATTTTATTATTATACCTATTTTTAAAAAAGATGACCGCAGTTCTTATAACTATAGCGGAATTAGCCTACTTTCTGTTGCAGGTAAAGTTCTTTGCATAACAATACTTAATAGAATTAAGAATCTGGTTGTGGGACAATTGCGTGATGAGCAATGTGGATTCAGAAGTGGTAGGGGATGTGTAGATCAGATATTTTCACTCATGCAGATTCTTGAGAAATGTTTAGAGGTTCAGAAACCTGTGGTTGCTAGCTTTATAGATTTCAAAAAGGCTTTTGATTCTGTTGATCGACATAATTTGTGGTTGATTGTTAGATCATATGGAATACCTGACAAATCAGTGTAATGAGAGCTCTCTAATAACACTGAGTCGTGTGTGAGAGTTGGTAAGGTTTGTAGCAATTGGTTTAGCATTACTTCTGGTGTTCAACAAGGGTGCATTTTGTCTCCTTGTCTCTTTAGTTTTTTTATTGATTATGTTATGCGAAATTCTTTGAAAAGGTAAGATTTTGGCATTAAATGGTCTAGAGATTTCAAAATTTCTGATTTAGATTATGCAGATGATTTGGTCCTGTTGGCTAATGATGTTGATGAGATGAATTTTTTTATTAGGGCTATTAACGATTCTGGTAGTAGAGTAGGTTTGGTGATAAACTGAAAAAAAATTAAAGTGATGTAAATTGGCCAAGGCAGATAAATAGAAGATTAGTTTTACCGTTCGAATTTCTATGGAGTCCGAACGGAAACCTATGGAGAGTGTGGAAAAATAGGTGTGTACATCTAAAGACTAAAATTAGATTTCAGAATAGTTTGGTTCGTTCTAGAGTTAGTTTTGGTAATGAAACCTCTGAACGCTTTATAAACAAGATAACGGAAACTAGATGCATTTGATTCTAGATGCTTACGCAATATCTTGAGCATTAGTTGGTTTGACTTTGTAAGTAATGATGAGGTTAGAAGGAGTTATCAACCTCCTTTGAGCAGAAGAGACTCCGTTGGCTTGGCCATTTTTTGGCTCTCTTGTGCAGAGAGAGACTCCGTTGGCTTGGCCATTTTTTGGTAACAGTGTGCCTAAAAGCCCTAGAAAGAGGGGGAGACCTAGGATGCCGTGGGCAGACAATGTCAAACAGGATCTTGTTAGAATTGGTCTACAATGACCATATGCAGCAGATGTAACTCAAGATAAAAAAAAATAAAAAAAAATACCTCCTCAAGCAGCTGCTTGCCACAGAGGTCTGACAGGAGCCTGTCAGTTTATATGCCACAGTAGAAGATCTGAGAGGATGGCAGGACCTCAGCAGAAAACAACACGAACATCTATGCCTTACTCGGGGCTCGAACCCAGGTCCCGTAGATCAGTAGCCAAGCGCGCTAACCACTCGGCCACGGGACGGCTATAACTCAAGATAGATGTTTGGAAAATTATGCTAAATTACTAAATTATGCTAAATTGCATAATTTGTTTGGACCTCCATAGCCCATGGCTGCTTGAGGAAGAAGATGAAAAAATTCCAAAAAGTTTTTTTTCAAGAAATGTTTTTTTGTATTGATTAACAGCGAATTCAGGTGTTGAGAAGGACATAGGCCAATTTATCTCAGAGGTGAAATAACTCAATTCATTTTTCAGATTTCTTGATTAATAACCTTGATTCGTATATTTCTCTCGTTGTAAAAAGTCATTTGGAGCTATGACCCTTGGGACATTTTTTTTAATCCTGCTTTTCCTTTCCCATAAGGAGCGGGGGTGGCTCAGTCGGTAGCGAGCCATGCTCGCTATCTGTAGTTCCCAGGTTCGAGTCCCAGCTGGGTCAGCGTTGAGATTTATCTCCGCAAAATTCCTCGCCCTGCCCACGGTCAGTAGGGGACACCGATGGGCTTGGAAAGGCCGCCGTCCGTCGGATGGGACGTTAAGCCGTGGCCCCTTGTGCGGGAGAGCCATACCCTGTGCACGTTAAAGAACACGCTGGATGGCCTTGACGGGAGGCTACCATCTGTCTCCCAACAGCTGTTCCAGTGGGTCCCCTCCCCCAACCTTCTCTGAGCCTTCGGGGTCCATGTGACCTGGCCATTTAGCCCATGGTGTGCAAAAAAGCGCCGCCCAGAGGTAAAACAACCCAACCTTTCCCATAACACAGAAGTGTACCAATAAATATTTTAGGGTAGTGTATTTGAATTCAAATTTCAGTACTTCTGCGAAACATTCTCGCTGTATCAACGAACAAAACCATCGTCTGCCGATCACGAGCGAAAAGTATTTCCTCATTTCTTGATGGAATTCCTATCGACTGATTTTTTTTTTCCAACCCCCACGGTTGCGGTTATGGATGACATTCCTAGTCCAACCATCTCGAAAAATATAACGAACGGTTTCTATAACAACCCGATTGACGATGTCGGTCGTTCACACTCTGTGAAAAGGCTGCAGCAATGGCATCCCATAAAACTGAAGGGTCGGTCATAGTGGCGTCTGATCAATCAATACTATTTACGATGCGGATATGGCAACCATGCAGAGAGAACGAAAATTATCGTCATAAGGCGTGAGGTTTCGTTCTAATGGCGGGAAGCTCATGAACACAACAATCGAAAGACTTGAGATTTTTTTTTTCCGAAGTCGGGAAGCCCATGCCCAATTTAACAGCAGTTGAAAGTCAAAAAAGGAACTCGTAACCAGAACCCAAAAAGAAAAATCTTCGTCATTAGTTTTCGGAAGGAAATAAACCAGGGACGGATGGAAGAGGAGCAACTGGTTGAGTTGTTTTACCTCTGAGCGGCACTTTTTTGCACACCATGGGCTAAATGGCCAGGTCACAAGGACCCCGAAGGCTTAGAGAAGGTTGGGGGGAGGGGACCCACTGGAACAGCTGTTGGGAGACAGATGGTAGCCTCTCGTCAAGGCCATCCAGCGTGTTCTTTAACGTGCACAAGGTATGGCTCTCCTGCACACTGGCCCACGGCTTTAACAGCCCATCCGACGGACGGCGGTCTTCCCATGCCAATTGGTGTCCTCTACTGAACGTGGGCAGAGCGAGGAATTTTGCGGTGATAAATCTCAACGCTGACCCAGCTGGGATTCGAACCTGGGAACTGCAGATTACGAGCCTGGAGCGCTACCGACTGAGCGACCCCCGCCCCAAAGCAACGGGGAAATACCCCTCATTTAAGGAAGTTAAGATATTAAACGTATCCTATGTTAAATATATTTTGCAAGAAAATATTTTAAAGACTTCTATGAAACAGGGAAAAATAATATACAGGAACCACAGAACGTGTAAGTGACAAGAAGGGCCAGCGAACAAAAGCGTTAAGGGAGCCCTCTTGCGACAAATTTCGGTCAAAACTGCTAATGCAAAAAACATGTTTCAAAACTGCTAATGCAAAAAGAGCAAACTCTCGGCGAACTCGCATGTAGCATTAAAACATTCACAATTTCAAAATAAATCGTTAAATATTACCGCCCTGCCCACGGTCAGTAGGGGACACTGATGGGTTTGGAAAGGCCGCCGTCCGTCCGTCCGTCCGATGGAATTAGGCCGTGGCTCCGTGTGCTGGAGAGCCATACCCTGTGCACGTTAAAGAACACGCTGGATGACTTTGACGGGAGGCTACCATCTGTCTCCCAACAGCTGTTCCAGTGGGTCCCCTCCCCCAACCTTCTCTGAGCCCTCGGGGTCCATGTGACCTGGCCATTTAGCCCATGGTGTGCAAAAAAGTGCCGCTCAGAGGTAAAACAACCCAACCATCACTGTGCGCAGTACAATATGTTCCCAAAGTTTGAGGAGACCTTTTGGAAATACCCTATATACGTAAACTAGAACCCTGCGCGGATGCGGATATCCGCATTTAAAAGCTCACGACGGATAAAAGATTAAACTTAATGGGATTAATTGGATTAATCTTCCGGGCTTTGTGGTGGCCAGAGAAGATGGTGGAAGTCGCTGTCATGCTCGCTGAACACATCTTGCGCGATGGACAGTACCATTGTCGTATATGAAACAGCAGTCACCTGCTGGATAAAAAGTCAACATTGCAGGAGGGATTTGATCGGTAACAATATTCAGATAATCCTTGGAGGACACACGACCTTCCAGCAATATCAGGTACCAACAGAACGTTCCCCATACCATGATACCTCCTTCAGAACCCCGAGTTGCTTTCACAAGGCAAGCTAGGTCCATTGCTTTATGAGACTCTCGCCAAACTCTCTGCCTACCGTGGGTGCAGAACAAGGTGGACCGCAACTCGTCGGACCACATGACCTCTTCCAGTGTCCAGTCACGGTGTTCCTGACACCACTGTAGACGAACTTTCTCCGCAGAAATCAGTAGTTTCCGTATAAGCATGCGACTGCTAATACCGATCCTCTTCAATTCCTTGCGCATAGTTCGCCGAGATATGGATCTGAGACAGACTTCATTGAATGCTTCGGTCAATTGCTGCACACAGGAAGTCCTGTTTCTCCGTACACGCCTTCTCAGAGGATGGCGATCTCGTTCCTGACAGAGTGTCGTCATGCAACAATTAAGCCTCTTAGACACGTAATCTGGGTCATTTTTCCACTGATTAATAACCCGAGTTATCTCACCTTTTGAGAAACCAGTCAGCTCTGCTGTTTTTAAAATCGTCGCTCCAGCCAGACGGGCACGCACAATAAACCCTTTATCGAACCCCGAAAGATCCTTTGTTTTTCCCCATTTTGATCAACACTACCGATGATTAATTTTTTTTAATCACCCAGAAAAGAACAAACGTTAGGCCTTTTGGGGACTTCTATTTTGTTTTCACTTAATCGTATCAAACTGGAAGGCCAACGTGTTATTTATTTGCTAATTGGCTGTAAGATGTTTTTCTAATCTTCCTTTAGTCTTCCGTTGTCGGCAGTTCAGTGTGGTTTTCATTTTGGCTGTGACTCGAATGGGGAAAAAATGCTGAAGAATAGAGAAAGAGTGAAAGCATGTATGTGCATAAGAGTATGCTATATTCTTCGTGTATCTTCGTGTTTGTATCGTATGTGATATTTCCATCATTTTTAAAGTATGCTTTAGTTGTGGTGTGGCTTCATAGCTTAATATTTGAATATAATTGTCGAAATCTACAATTAGATAAATCCGGGAGCGTAGTAGCGGCTTTGTTTGGTTTGTTTTACCTCTGAGCGGCACTTTATTGCACACAATGGGCTAAATGGCCAGGTCACAAGGATCCCGAAGGCTCAGAGAAGGTTGGGGGAGGGGACCCACTGGAACAGATGTTGGGGGACAGATGGTAGCCTCCCGAGAAGGCCATCCAATGTGTTCTTTAACGTGCACAGGGTGTGCCTCTCCCGCACACAGGCCATGGCTTAACGTCACATCCGACGGACGGCGGCGTTTCCAAGCCCATCGGTGTCCCCTACTGACCGTGGGCAGGGCGGAGAGTTTTGTGGAGATAAATCTCAATGCTGACTCAGCTGGGACTCGAACCTGGGAACTGCAGATTACGAGCTTTGCGCGTTACCGACTTAGACCCCCCCCCCCCCCCCCCGCGTAGTAGCGGTAATGATGCTGCTGATTTAGTGTGTGCTCTGCGTTTGGGGTTGCATTATCGTTCATTAACATGTGTGACTTGGTTCAGAGCGTATATAGATTGGGTTTGAGGATATAACTAGATTTCTTCTGATTTTGGTGCTGCATTTTAGGTGTTTTTTATCCTTAGTGGTTTTGTAGCTTTTGCTGCCATTCGGTGCATCTATCAGTTGTAGATTCTTTTATACGTGTATGGTAACCGCTTTATGTAACGGGAAAGAATTGATTTTATGAGCGTAATTTTTAGCGCTACATATTATAAAAAAATAAATACCCCCTCAAGCAGCTGCTTACCTCAGAGGTCTGACAGGAGCCTATCAGTTTATATGCCATAGTAGAAGTCTTGTGAGGATGGCAGTACCTCCAGATTTTTTTTCTTTTTTAATTTCCTAGGGTGATGTAATAAGTTTGGTATGTTTAGTTCTTCTGAGGTTATTTCGTTATATTTTTTTTTTTCAATTTATTGCGTTGATTTATCGTATTTGTGCCCTCCAGAAGTATGTGGTGAACAGTGTCTTGCGTAGGGCAGTACTGATACTGGGCCAACGAATTTTTTTTTATCTTCTAAAGAAAAGGGTTAAGTCCAGTTCTCAGTCGGGTTAATTTCGTCTGCATTTTCCTGGGATAATCCTTTCGTATGCTGTCTTTCTCGTTTACGAGTTGTTGGGTTGTTTTACCTCTGAGTGGCACTTTTTTTGCACACCATGAGCTAAATGGCCAGGTCACATGGACCCCGAAGGCTCAGAGAAGGTTGGGGGAGGGGACCCACTGGAACAGCTGTTGGGAGACAGATGGTAGTCTCCCGTCAAGGCCATCCAGCGTGTTCTTTAACGTGCACAGGGTATGGCTCTCCCGCACACGGGCCACGGCTTAGCGTCCCATTCGACGGACGGCGGCCTTTCCAAGCCCATCGGTGTCCCCTACTGACCGTGGACAGGACGGGAAATTTTACGGAGATAAATCTCAACGCTGACCCAACTGGGACTCGAACCTGGGAACTACAGATTACGAGTCTGGCGCGTTACCGACTGAGCCACCCCCGCCCCCTCGTTTACGAGACGTGTGATCTTTAGTCTGTGATTATCTTTATTTCGTTTTGCTAGATTTAGCATGTTTTGAAATTCTTTTTTGATTTGCGATTGATATTTTGTTTTGAGATGTTGATTTCCAAGTGGGATTAGGGTTGTTTCTCTGATTGTGTTCTTTTCTGCTGATATCATCTGGTATTTAGTTCCCTTTAATATTATTGTGGCTGGGGACATATTTCAATGTTGGGGCGGGGGTGGCTCAGTCGGTAGCGCGCCAGGCTCGTAATCTGTAGTTCCCAGGTTCGAGTCCCAGCTGGGTCAGCGTTGAGATTTATCTCCGCAAAATTCCCCGCCCTGCCCACGGTCAGTAGGGGACACCGATGGGCTTGGAAAGGCCGCCGTCCGTCGGATGAGACGTTAAACCGTGGTCCCGTGTGCAGGAGAGCCATACCCTGTGCACGTTAAAGAACACGCTGGATGGCCTTGACGGGAGGCTACCATCCGTCTCCCAACAGCTGTTCCAGTGGGTCCCCTCCCCTAACCTTCTCTGAGCCTTCGGGGTCCATGTGACCTGGCCATTTAGCCCACGGTGTGCAAAAAAGTGCCGCTCAGAGGTAAAACAACCCAACCCTATTTCAATGTTTTCCATATTGTTTTCCTCGTGTAGATAATTAATTCCAGGATATTTATGCTTAGGGTTCTGTTATTGATACGAAAGATATTTTTGTCTAGACATTGGATCGCACTTTGACTACCTGTGTATATCAAGATATTTTTCGTGTCTATGCCCTGCAAGTTTTTTTTATCTGTCTTGTTTTCTATGCCTTTCCGAATATTTAGTTCTTCGATGCAGATGCCTGCAGTATTAGCCATATTTTCTTCTATTTTTGAAATGTCTGGATATGTTATTAGGTGGGTACTTCTATTTTCGTTTATTTCTTCCTGTATGTTGATCTAAATAGCTCTTCGGTAGGTGTTTATGAAAGAGTTTTTCGTTGTTTTGGGTGGTTTCCATGTCCAAGTAGGCGGTAGCTTGGTAGAGTTTCTTTTTTTGCGTAATATATGATATCGTCGTATATTTCGATCTTCTTAATAGTTCTTATGATTGGATTTCTTTTCGTTCCGTTTATTTTTTTGAAGAGTGGAAGGTCGGTATATTGGGTAGCAATTCTTAGTAAATTACTTAGTAAAACTTGTTTTCTTCTTAGTTCAATGGGGCGGGGGTGGCTCAGTCGGTAGCACGCCAGGCTCGTAATCTGTAGTTCCCAGGTTCGAGTCCCAGCTGTGTCAGCGTTGAGATTTATCTCCGCAGAATTCCCCCCCTTCCCACGGTCAGTAGGGGACACCGATGGGATTGGAAAGACCGGTCCGTCGGATGGGACATTAAGCCGTGGCCCCGTATGCGGGAGAGCCATACCCTGTGCACGTTAAAGAACTCGCTGGATGGCCTTGACGGGAGGCTACCATCTGTCTGCCAACAGCTGTTCCAGTGGGTCCCCTCTCCCAACCTTCTCTGAGCCTTCGGGGTCCATGTGACCTGGCCATTTAGCCCATTGTGTGCAAAAAAGTGCCGCTCAGAGGTAAAACAACCCAATTCTACCTGCACCACTGCAGACGAGGATGACGTCGGAGGTAGAGAAGCCAGCGTACAGCGCGAAGTGCAGAAGTCTTCAAATCGTGCTCCCCAACACAGGTGCAGACATTGGTGTTTGGAAATCTGGAGTCTAGTGACAGCTGTCGCTAGAGAAGTCGCCGGATCTGTCGATCCTCCGTTCGGACGTCCTCCTGTGGCCACCAGAGCCTTGAAGGGTCCGGTTACCTTCCTGCACACAGTGTTGCCAACAACATCGAAAAGTTTGGGATTAGGTCATTCACATTCTTCTACGAGTGGACGACGAATCGAAATGCGAGTTTTGTGACACCATTTTAATTAATTTGTATCACTTTTAACCTCGAACGTCGTCTTTATTTTAGCTTTTATGATTTTAGGTCGGAGCATTTTACTCTCGAACATTTTTTATCGGATCATTGCTTTTTTTTTACCCTCTTTTTTAATATTTACGATTAATTGGATATTTAAAATTTTATGGATTTGCAGTGTCTCCTCTGTGATCTTTTTTTTATACCCTAGTCAGTTTTACTTTTTCATATTTATATATTTCCTGTTAGACCTCTGTGGCAAGCAGCTGCTTGAGGGGGTATTTATTTATTTTTATTTTATATATTTATTGCTCTGCATCTTTTTATTGTTATTCGAATAATTTACATCTGTTGGTTTTGTTTTTTACCATTTCAAAATATTGGTTGTGGATTTGTCTTTTAACCCTTTTATCTCGTTTAGCGCCTTGGTTGCTAATGCGCCATAAAACCCCAAACAATCAAGTTTGTTCATTTACAGCCCACAAGAACTGCGATTTGGCGTGTTGACCATCCAGCTTCTCATATCCTAATAATCCGGCAACTTTCAAATTCCGTCAGATGATCATAATGTCGCTTAACATTTGTTAAAGGTATTGAACTATCTTTGCAGGTCATTCGCTCACTATTTTGTTTGCCAGCTTACCTTTACTCCCATTCTTATAGCTCCTTGAAATCATTCGCTCACTATTTTGTTTGCCAGCTTACCTTTACCCCCATTCTTATAGCTCCTTGAGATCATTCGCTCACTATTTTGTTTGCCAGTTTACCTTTACCCCCATTCTTATAGCCTCTTGAGATCATTCGCTCACTATTTTGTTTGCCAGCTTACCTTTACCCCCATTCTTATAGCCCCTTGAGATCATTCGCTCACTATTTTGTTTGCCAGCTTACCTTTACCCCCATTCTTATAGCCTCTTGAGATCATTCGCTCACTATTTTGTTTGGCAGCTTACCTTTACTCCAATCTTATAGCTCCTTGAGATCATTCGCTCACTATTTTGTTTGCCAGCTTACCTTTACTCCCATTCTTATAACTCCTTGAAATCATTCGCTCACTATTTTGTTTGCCAGCTTACCTTTACCCCCATTCTTATAGGTCCTTGAGATCATTCGCTCACTATTTTGTTTGCCAGTTTACCTTTACTCCCATTCTTATAGCTCCTTGAAATCATTCGCTCACTATTTTGTTTGCCAGCTTACCTTTACCCCCATTCTTATAGCTCCTTGAGATCATTCGCTCACTATTTTGTTTGCCAGTTTACCTTTACCTCCATTCTTATAGCCTCTTGAGATCATTCGCTCACTATTTTGTTTGCCAGCTTACCTTTACCCCCATTCTTATAGCCCCTTGAGATCATTCGCTCACTATTTTGTTTGCCAGCTTACCTTTACCCCCATTCTTATAGCCTCTTGAGATCATTCGCTCACTATTTTGTTTGGCAGCTTACCTTTACTCCAATCTTATAGCTCCTTGAGATCATTCGCTCACTATTTTGTTTGCCAGCTGACCTTTACCCCCCATTCTTATAGCTCCTTGAGATCATTCGCTCACTATTTTGTTTGCCAGCTTACCTTTACCCCCATTCTTATAGCTCCTTGAGATCATTCGCTCACTATTTTGTTTGCCAGCTTACCTTTACCCCCATTCTTATAGCCCCTTGAGATCATTCGCTCACTATTTTGTTTGCCAGCTTACCTTTACCCCCATTCTTATAGCCTCTTGAGATCATTCGCTCACTATTTTGTTTGGCAGCTTACCTTTACTCCAATCTTATAGCTCCTTGAGATCATTTGCTCACTATTTTGTTTGCCAGCTGACCTTTACCCCCCATTCTTATAGCTCCTTGAGATCATTCGCTCACTATTTTGTTTGCCAGCTTACCTTTACCCCCATTCTTATAGCTCCTTGAGATCATTCGCTCACTATTTTGTTTGCCAGCTTACCTTTACCCCCATTCTTATAGCTCCTTGAGATCATTCGCTCACTATTTTGTTTGCCAGCTTACCTTTACCCCCATTCTTATAGCTCCTTGAGATCATTCGCTCACTATTTTGTTTGCCAGCTTACCTTTACCCCCATTCTTATAGCTCCTTGAGATCATTCGCTCACTATTTTGTTTGCCAGCTTACCTTTACCCCCATTCTTATAACCCCTTGAGATCATTCGCTCACTATTTTGTTTGCCAGCTTACCTTTACCCCCATTCTTATAGCTCCTTGAGATCATTCGCTCACTATTTTGTTTGCCAGCTTACCTTTACCCCCCATTCTTATAGCTCCTTGAGATCATTCGCTCACTATTTTGTTTGCCAGCTTACCGTTACCCCCATTCTTATAGCTCCTTGAGATCATTCGCTCACTATTTTGTTTGCCAGCTTACCTTTACCCCCATTCTTATAGCTCCTTGAGATCATTCGCTCACTATATTGTTTGCCAGCTTACCTTTACCCCCATTCTTATAGCTCCTTGAGATCATTCGCTCACTATTTTGTTTGCCAGCTTACCTTTACCCCCATTCTTATAGCCCCTTGAGATCATTCGCTCACTATTTTGTTTGCCAGCTTACCTTTACCCCAATCTTATAGCTCCTTGAGATCATTCGCTCACTATTTTGTTTGGCAGCCTACCTTTACCCCCATTCTTATAGCCCCTTGAGATCATTCGCTCACTATTTTGTTTGCCAGCTTACCTTTACCCCAATCTTATAGCTCCTTGAGATCATTCGCTCACTATTTTGTTTTACAGCTTACCTTTACCCCCATTCTTATAGCTCCATGAGATCATTCGCTCACTATTTTGTTTGCCAGCTTACCTTTACCCCCATTCTTATAGCTCCTTGAGATCATTCGCTCACTATTTTGTTTGCCAGCTTACCTTTACCCCATTCTTATAGCTCCTTGAGATCATTCGCTCACTATTTTGTTTGCCAGCTTACCTTTACCCCTAATCTTATAGCTCCTTGAGATCATTCGCTCACTATTTTGCTTGCCAGCTTACCTTTACCCCCATTCTTATAGCTCCTTGAGATCATTCGCTCACTATTTTGTTTGCCAGCTTACCTTTACCCCTAATCTTATAGCTCCTTGAGATCATTCGCTCACTATTTTGCTTGCCAGCTTACCTTTACCCCAATCTTATAGCTCCTTGAGATCATTCGCTCACTATTTTGTTTGCCAGCTTACCTTTACCCCCATTCTTATAGCTCCTTGAGATCATTCGCTCACTATTTTGTTTGCCAGCTTACCTTTACCCCTATTCTTATAGCTCCTTGAGATCATTCGCTCACTATTTTGTTTGCCAGCTTACCTTTACCCCAATCTTATAGCTCCTTGAAATTATTCGCTCACTATTTTGTTTGCCAGCTTACCTTTACCCCCATTCTTATAGCTCCTTGAGATCATTCGCTCACTATTTTGTTTGCCAGCTTACCTTTACCCCCATTCTTATAGCCCCTTGAGATCATTCGCTCACTATTTTGTTTGCCAGCTTACCTTTACCCCAATCTTATAGCTCCTTGAGATCATTCGCTCACTATTTTGTTTGGCAGCCTACCTTTACCCCCATTCTTATAGCCCCTTGAGATCATTCGCTCACTATTTTGTTTGCCAGCTTACCTTTACCCCAATCTTATAGCTCCTTGAGATCATTCGCTCACTATTTTGTTTGCCAGCTTACCTTTACCCCCATTCTTATAGCTCCTTGAGATCATTCGCTCACTATTTTGCTTGCCAGCTTACCTTTACCCCCATTCTTATAACCCCTTGAGATCATTCGCTCACTATTTTGTTTGCCAGCTTACCTTTACCCCCATTCTTATAGCTCCTTGAGATCATTCGCTCACTATTTTGTTTGCCAGCTTACCTTTACCCCCATTCTTATAGCCCCTTGAGATAATTCGCTCACAACTTTGTTAGCCAGTTTACCTTTACCCCATTCTTATAGCCCCTTGAGATTCCTACGTCAGCGTGGTACCTGACACGCTACTGTACTTTACACTGTGCCGATTACTTGATATGCAAATCGTTTTACGTCCATATAGGTCATAATTCGACATGCAAATCATCAATCCATCTATTTTACAATGGGGGCAATTTCAGTGATGAGCAGTGTATATTTGTTTCATAACATTCTCTTGGTTTTGGTTCAGCAGTTTGTTTTATGTCGTAAACAAGCATAAAAACAGTTTACTGTGTTAGAATAACCACGTGATTTATAGATTAATTTCAACCGAAAACTTACATAAAAAATCCCACACTATTTTCGATATTAGCAAAATTGTGGAAAGGCCCTTATTAGAATAATAAAAACGTTTGGAAAAATTATATTCGCATGCTTATGTTCTCAGTGGTGAGATTTTTTCTGAACCAGATATCGAGGTACCAGAAGGATCGTACAGCATCACCTGGCACATTGGTGATGTCAAAATTGTGTCTAGCTGTTTCCATAAAGATTTCGAGATGGCCTCTGTATGAAATCTTTCACCTACAGTTGCTGATTCTAAAAGTATTGCGGGCGGGGGTAGCTGAGTCGGGAGCGCGCCAGGCTCGTAATCTGTAGTTCCCAGGTTCGAGTCCCAGCTGGGTCAGCGTTGAGATTTATCCCCGCAAAATTCCCCGCCCTGCCCACGGTCAGTAGGGGACACCGATGGGCTTGGAAAGGCCGCCGTCCGTCGGATGGGAAGTTAAGCCGTGGCCCCGTGTGCGTGAGAGCCATACCCTGTGCACATTAAAGAACACGCTGAATGGCTTTGACGGAGGCTACCATCAGTCTCCCAACAGCTGTTCCAGTGGGCCCCATTCCCCAACCTTCTCTGAGTCTTCGGGGTCCATGTGACCTGTCCATTTAGCCCATGGTATGCAAAAAAGTGCCGCTCAGAGGAAAAACAACCCAAACAACAACGGGTCAGAAATACGAAGGCTAGGACTTCAATACTTCTAATTTATTCTGTAATGGTTTTTGTTGATATTTGCTCTCTTTCTGGTAAACCTAACGGAAAAACTCCTTTAGTAAAAGATCTGTGTTTAACGCGTCTAGACATTAGATTTGGATTGTTTTACCTCTGAGCGGCATTTTTTTGCACACCATGGGCTAAATGGCCAGGTCACATGGACCCCGAAGGCTCAGAGAAGGTTGGGGGAGGGGACCCATTGGAACAGCTGTTGGGAGACAGATGGTAGCCTCCCGTCAAGGCCATCCAGCGTGTTCTTTAACGTGCACAGGGTATGGCTCTCCCGCACACGGGGGCCACGGCTTTACGTACCATCCGACGGACGGCGGCCTTTTCAAGCCCATCGGTGTCCCCTACTGACCGTGGACAGGGCGGGGAATTTTGCGGAGATAAATCTCAACACTGACCCAGCTGGGACTCGAACCTGGGAACTACAGATTACGAGCCTGGCGCGCTACCGACTGAGCCACCCCCGCCCCACTCTAGACATTAGAACTCTCTCAGTAAATACGCTCCGATATTTCTTTTATAAATCGCTGCGAATTGTGCAAAGCAGAAAAAACAAGCTTCGATACTAAAACAAAGTATTGTTGTTATACATAGCTTTACAGAGTTAGAATGGTTTCCTGTGACCGGACTCGTCACCTCGGTGTGTATTCGTTCTCTGTCGCGTGCTGGGTGTACGCTTGATTCGATACAGAGCCACCTAATGGCGAACTAAATAATTAAACAGAGCAAGCGGTGTTCTGTGACCAGTATTTATCGAGACTAAAATGGCAACGCCCTTCTCAGACACCAGGGCTGCGCGAGGCTAGCCCCACCCTGGTTCGGGAAAGGCGTTTATCAGAAAGTTGCAAAATTTTGTTAACTGTTGGTTCGAGAATGGATTATGGAACTTTAAAAGTGCCACATTTCTCAGATGAGAGAGTAAACTTCTGGAGACTCTTAAAGTCGTTTTTTACAGCAGCTGAGACAGGCGGAAGTTATGGCAGACACTTCCGTATTTAGCTGTCGAGTTCTAGAAATTGTTTTCAAGTTGGGTTGTTGGGTTGTTTTACCTCTGAGCGACACTTTTTTTGCACACCATGGGCTAAATGGCCAGGTCACATGGACCCCGAAGGCTCGGAGAAGGTTGGGGGAGGGGACCCACTGGAACAGCTGTTAGGAGACAGATGGTAGCCTCCCGTCAAGGCTTTGGGTTGGGTTGTTTTACCTCTGAGCGGCACTTTTTTGCACACCATGGGCTAAATGGCCAGGTCACATGGACCCCGAAGGCTCAGAGAAGGTTGGGGGAGGGGGACCCACTGGAACAGCGGTTGGGAGACAGATGGTAGCCTCCCGTCAAGGCCATCCAGCGTGTTCTTTAACGTGCACAGGGTATGGCTCTCCCGCACACGGCGCCACGGCTTAACGTCCCATCCGACGGACGGCGGCCTTTCCAAGCCCATCGGTGTCCCCTACTGACCGTGGGCAGGGCGGGGAATTTTGCGGGGATAAATCTCAACGCTGACCCAGCTGGGACTCGAACCTCTGAGCGGTACTATTTTTGCACATCATGGGCTAAATGGCCAGGTCACAAGAATCCCGAAGGTTGGGGGAAGGGACCCACTGGAACAGCTGTTGGGAGACAGATGGTAGCCTCCCGTCAAGGCCATCCAGCGTGTTCTTGAACGTGCACAGGGTATGTCTCTCGCGCACACGGGGCCACGGCATAACGTCCCATCCGAAGGACGGCGGCTTTTCCAAGCCCATCGGTGTCCCCTACTGACCGTGGGCAGGGCGGGGAATTTTGCGGAGATATATCTCAACGCTGACCCAGCTGGGACTCGAACCTGGGAACTACAGATTACGAGCCTGGCGCGCTACCGACTGAGCCCCCCAGTTTCAGTAAACTTAAATCGAAACCAAAAGCTGTCCCGGTTTCAGTTTTCCAAAGCTCTGAACGCTCTCTAAATTAAACATAATCATTGCAAATATTTTTACTCTGTTTTCCAGCTAATTCCTAGCGATTCGCTTTTCCAAGTGTAATGAAGCGCGTGTTGTAATCGCGAGGCAGCGGTGACAGAGGAAGTCGCCTTTTCCGTAGGCGGACAAAAAAACATTTCCTACTGTTTCCGATTTCATTTCTGGAAGAGGAAACCCAAAGTGCGCAGCAAGTACTGCTTTCTCGAAAGGAAAGTGGGTGGGGGACGGTTCAGTCGGTAGCGTGCCAGGCTCATAATCTGCAACTCCCAAGTTCGAGTCTCTCCTGGGCCAGCGTTGAGGTTTATCTCCGCAAAACTCCTCGCCCTGCCCTCGGTCAGTAGGAGACAGATGGTCTTGGAGAGGCCAGCCTCCATCGGATGGGACTTTAAAGGGAGGTGGGTGTGCGGGAGAGCCATATCTTGTGCACGTTAGAGGACACGATGGATGGCTTTTCGGGAGACAGATGGTAGTCTCCCGAACTGTTGCCCACTGAATCCCCTCTCCCAAATCTTCTCCGAGCTTTTGGGGTCCTTGTGACCTGGCCATTTAGCCAATCGTAAGAAAAAAAAGTGCAGCTCAGAGGTAAAACAATCCAACCTATTCTCGAATACTATCAAATTACCTAATAACATCTAATATCTTAGGGGGCGGGGATGGCTCAGTCGGTAGCGCGCCAGGCTCGTAATCTGTAGTTCCCAGGTTCGAGTCTCAGCTGGGTCAGCGTTGAGATTTATCTCCGCAAAATTCCCCGCCCTGCCCACGGTCAGTAGGGGACACCGATGGGCTTGGAAAGGCCGCCGTCTGTCGGATGGGACGTTAAGACGTGGCCCGTGTGTGGGAGAGCCATACCCTGTGCACGTTAAAGAACACGCTGGATGGCCTTGACGGGAGGCTACCATCTGTCTCCCAACAGCTGTTCCAGTGGGTCCCCTCCCCCAACCTTATCTGAGCCTTCGGGGTCCATGTAACCTGGCCATTTAGCCCATGGTGTGCAAAAAAAGTGCCGCTCAGAGGTAAAACAACCCAACCCTTTAAATCTCTTTTCAACAATATTCGTTTGGTATTTCAAGAGTTATGGGAGATGGAATATTTAAAAATAATTTTGTTTTTAAAGAAATCAGTGTCTAATACTAAGAAAATCATTATTGAAACTTGTAAAATGCATAGTTTATTAAATTGTTTGAAACAATATTTATTAAGTTTTAATTTTTGAGGTAAATTTTTAGGCCTTATTAGTGTTGCGAAATATTTTAGCTTTCAGAACTCTTTAACTATTGAACGAATATTGTTGAAAAACTAGCTTTAGATGCACACACACCGGCCATTGAATTGGAAACCTTTTATTCAATACCGAGTTGGACCTCCTTTAGCCCGAATAACAACTCGTATGCGGTTTGGCATAGATTCCACAAGGTGTTGGAGTGCCTTTTACATCTCCAGCATACCCGGCGTTCACCAGACAGTCCTTTAACTGGATCAGATTTGACTGAAGAGGACTTTGCTCCCAGATCTCTTTTTTTAACATATCTCATACATTCTCAATGGGGTTCAGATCCAGGCTTTGTGGTGGCCAGGGAAGATGGTGGAAGTCGCTGTCATGCTCGCTGAACCACTGCTGAACACATCTTGCGCGATGGACAGTACCATTGTCGTATATGAAACAGCAGTCACCTGCTGGATAAAAAGTCAACATTGCAGGAGGGATTTGATCGGTAACAATATTCAGATAATCCTTGGAGGACACACGACCTTCCAGCAATATCAGGTACCAACAGAACGTTCCCCATACCATGATACCTCCTTCAGAACCCCGAGTTGCTTTCACAAGGCAAGCTAGGTCCATTGCTTTATGAGATTCTCGCCAAACTCTCTGCCTACCGTCGGTGCAGAACAAGGTGGACCGCAACTCGTCGGACCACATGACCTCTTCCAGTGTCCAGTCACGGTGTTCCTGACACCACTGTAGACGAACTTTCTCCGCAGAAATAAGTAGTTTCCGTATAAGCATGCGACTGCTAATACCGATCCTCTTCAATTCCTTGCGCATAGTTCGCTGAGATACTGGGTCGGGAAGAGCCTTCATTGAATGCTTCGGTCAATTGCTGCACACAGGAAGTCCTGTTTCTCCGTACACGCCTTCTCAGAGGATGGCGATCTCGTTCCTGACAGAGTGTCGTCATGCCACAATTAAGCCTCTTTAGACACGTAATCTGGGTTATTTTTCCACTGATTAATAACCCGAGTTATCTCACCTTTTGAGAAACCAGTCAGCTCTGCTGTTTTTAAAATCGTCGCTCCAGCCAGACGGGCACGCACAATAAACCCTTTATCGAACCCCGAACGATCCTTTGTTTTTCACCATTGTGATCAACACTACTGATGATTACTGAAGAGCAGCAGTCTTAAACAGTTGCCTAGATCACGTGGTGATGCACGTGACCACGTATTTTGCATATACGCTGCGCAAGTGTCGTTACATAATCTATATAAAGGTTTCTAATTCAGTGGCCTGTGTATGTAAATTAGACCGAAATGTTTAATTTATCTTCAGTCACATTTTACCTTGAAATGCTTATTTTAAAAGTTACTGAGCTCTTGAATCTGATTCTCATATTGACACAACATTGGGGGCGGGGGTGGCTCAGTCGGTAGCGCGCCAGGCTCGTAATCTGCAGTTCCCAGGTTCGAGTCCCAGCTGGGTCAGCGTTGAGATTTATCTCCGCAAAATTCCCCGCCTGCCCACGGTCAGTAGGGGACACCGATGGGCTTGGAAAGGTCGCCGTCCGTCGGATGGGACGTTAAGCCGTGTCCCCGTGTGCGGGAGAACCATACCCTGTGCACGTTAAAGAACACGCTGGATGGCCTTGACGGGAGGCTACCATCTGTCTCCCAACAGCTGTTCCAGTGGGTCCCCTCCCCCAACCTTCTCTGAGCCTTCGGGGTCCATGTGACCAGGCCATTTAGCCCATGGTGTTCAAAAAAGTGCCGCTCAGAGGTAAAACAACCCAATCCAAAGCCTTGACGGGAGGCTACCATCTGTCTCTCAACAGCTGTTCCAGTGGGTCCCCTCCCCCAACCTTCTCTGAACCTTCGGGGTCCATGTGACCTGGCCATTTAGCCCATGGTGTGCAAAAAAGTGTCGCTCAGAGGTAAAACAACCCAACAACCCAACCCGACACAACATTGGTCGTTTCTGATGAAACGGCCACTTTGTATATTTTCCTCTACTACTGCAAAGGCCACTTTGTCCTTTTAAGCATTTGTATCGTTGCAGAGGCGAGGCAATGAAATATTTACAAACCAAATGACATTGATGAAGTGTCTTGGCACAGAGTCAGAGAATGATTCGATAACTCTTGCTTGAAATGATTGGGATGGAAAGAAAAAAAAAATCAATAATGGAGAATGTCGATTTTGGACAATGTCCGAAATGTACAATTCTCAATCGATCCATTAAGAAAAGAAGCTTTTTAACTCCAACGAAAATTTGAAATATTTTGTCGAAACAGTTTTTAATAGTATTTGCATTAAGAAGAATTCGGGATTTGGTGATTATAGAAAACGATTTCAAGTTCGTTACTGAAAGCTTCATTTTGCACACAATGGGTTGGATGGCAAGGTCAGAAGAACTCCAAGGTCTGAAAGCCGGATGCAGCAGGAGTGGCACGCGTCGCGCAAAGTCATTTAGAGCGACTCAAAGAAATAGACCAATTAGTCTCTTGCATTACGAATAATTGGAATGTTTGGTTTATCTCTGAGCGGCATTTTTTTGCACACCATGGGCTAAATGGCCAGGTCACATGGACCCCGAAGGCTCAGAGAAGGTTGGGAGAGGGGACCCACTGGAATAGCTGTTAGGAGACAGATGGTAGCCTCCCGTCAAGGCCATCCAGCGTGTTCTTTAACGTGCACAGGGTATGGCTCTCCCACACACGGGGCCACGGCTAGGTCACAAGGACCCCGAAGGCTCAGAAGGTTGGGGGAGGAGACCCACTGGAACAGCTATTAGGAGACAGATGGTAGCCTCCCGTCGAGGCAATCCAGCGACAGATGGTAGCCTCCCGTCGAGGCAATCCAGCGACAGATGGTAGCCTCCCGTCGAGGCAATCCAGCGTGTTCTTTAACGTGCACAGGGTATGGCTCTCCTACACACGGAGCCACGGCTTAACGTCCTATCCGATGGACTGCGGCCTTTCCAAGCCCATCGGTGTCGCCTACTGATCGTGGGCAGGGCAGAGAATTTTGCGGAGATAAATCTCAACGCTGACCCAGCTGGGATTCGAACCTGGGAATTGCAGATTACGAGTCTGGCGCGCTACTGACTGAGCCACCCCCGCCCCTTGTGGTGGGGGGACATGCCGCCAGCAATCCCTTGAGAATGCCAATAATAGGAATGGAGGCAAAAAAAATTTAAAACTTATGCATATTTCTCGCATTTTTCAAGAATCTTTTGAAATATACGTCTAAAATTAAAGGAGAATGTTACACTGCAACCGAAATCCTCTCTTGCCCCGCTCTTTTTCTGGCTGATGACGTCACTCCTTTTTTCCTAGATCCGGGCCTGTTAGTGCGTAGAGCAATTCTTTTCACTCGTGAAAAATATCAATCGGAGAATATGATTTCGACTAACAGTTGAGCGTTTTAAATAGGCGAAGAAAATAGCTTTTATCAGTTTTTCAAATAGGATAAATATATTTCGTAATCAAAGCGTTGCCATGTCTCCAGTAAAATCAGACAAAGTAAAATCAGAAAGTCCGTCGGATGGGACGTTAAGCCGTGGCCCCGTGTGTGGGAGAGCCATACCCTGTGCACGTTAAAGAACACGCTGGATGGCCTTGACGGGAGGCTACCATCTGTCTCCCAACAGCTGTTCCAGTGGGTCCCCTCCCCCAACCTTCTCTGAGTCTTCGGGGTCCATGTGACCTGGTCATTTAGCCCATGGTGTGCAAAAAAGTGCCGCTCAGAGGTAAACAACCCAACCAGCGTTCACATCTCTCTGAGAAAAGCGGGCAGTTGTTTCCAGTGGAATTATTACTTGACATTCCACCATCGAAATTTCTACCATATACAAATCACGTGCAATTGTTCGATAAGTTTTGCCTTTTCGTATTTAGTGGCCTTTAACGATGTAAATTAAAATTACTAAAATATTTAAAATGCCAATTCTAATATTTTAATAGCACCAATTCAATTACAAGTTTTCCAGTTATCTCTTAGGCTAAATTGGGCGGGGGTGGCTCAGTCGGTAGCGCGCCAGGCTCGTAATCTGCAGTTCCCAGATTCGAGTCCCAACTGGGTCAGCGTTGAGATTTATCTCCGCAAAATTCCCCGCCCTGCCCACGGTCAGTAGGGGACACCGATGGGCTTGGGAAGGCCGCTGTTCGCCGGATGGGACGTTAAGCCGTGTGCGGGAGAGCCATACCCTGTGCATGTTAAAGAACACGCTGAATGGCCTTGACGGGAGGCTACCATCTGTCTCCCAACAGCTGTTCCAGTGGGTCCCCTCCCCCAACCTTCTCGGGGCGGGGGTGGCTCAGTCGGTAGCTCGCCAGGCTCGTAATCTGTAGTTCCCAGGTTCGAGTCCCAGCTGGGTCAGCGTTGAGATTTATCTCCGCAAAATTCCCCGCCCTGCCCACGGTCAGTAGGGGACACCGATGGGCTTGGAAAGGCCGCCGTCCGTCGGATGGGACGTTAAGCCGTGCCCCGTGTGTGGGAGAGCCATACCCTGTGCACGTTAAAGAACACGCTGGATGGCCTTGACGGGAAGCTACCATCTGTCTCCCAACAGCTGTTCCAGTGGGTCCCCTCCTCCAACCTTCTCTGAGCCTTCGAGGTCCTTGTGACCTGGCCATTTAGCCCATGGTGTGCAAAAAAGTGCCGCTCAGAGGTAAAACAACCCAACCCCCAACCTTCTCTGAGCCTTCGGGGTCCATGTGACCTGGCCATTTAGCCCATGATGTGCAAAAAAGTGCCGCTCAGAGGTAAAACAACCCAAACAACTCGTAGGCTAAATCAGTTGTGTTTGATATCCATCCTGGGCTTAAGGGGTCAACTAATTGTTGCTAGCGGAAATTTCATGACCGTCTCATTCCACCACCAAAATTTCGACTTTCTAGTGTAAAGACATCGTTTGCAATATTCGTTTGAATTTTGCGACTTTTCAATTTTTTCCACCTTTTTAGATGGATCAATTTTAGCATTTGGAAGACTCGGAAATCGCATTATTTCATTAATACCTATGCAATACAAAAAATTAATTTCTCACTATATAAAAAAAGAAAAGGTCAACATCTACAGACAGATGATAAAGTGGAAATGAACACCTAATCACGTGGTTTTAATTTTGAAAGCGAGCAACGAATGCAGGATTGTGATTCTAAATTAGAGAAATTTGGTCGCATACCCTAAATTGAATTAACTCTTCGAGCTGGAAAAAAAAAACAAGATTCCAGAGTTCAGGTTTGAACTCCGCTATGTGTCAAGATTTCGCTATTTTTAGAAGGTCAGGCTTTAAAACTTGGCTGAAGACCATTTCAAGTAGGTTGAACTGACAGTGATATCTCTCGGTCCTACGCAACTTGCCACATCCGGGTTCGCCTACGAAATCTTTGTCACGGGATCGTTCACCTTCTTCAAACGTCCACCAAGAGATCCCCTTTGTTCCCGGTCCAATGGGGAAGCAGCGATGGATGCAAAGGTTTTATTTTAATTCTTTTAATTAAAGGAAAATATTTTCGCAGTGATTAAAATATGAACCTTAACCCTCAGAAGAATGAAAAAAACTTTACCTTTTTAAAGAGATAAATGAAAATTTCTTTCTCTATAAGTACTAATAAAATAGAGTCGATTATCTAGAACGAAGGGAGTGGGGAAAGATCCCAGATAAACTGATACCTATATAAAAAGAACAAAATGTTGAACTCTTTCAGAAAATATTGTAGCTTTTTTGTTGTTTTACCTCTGAGCGGCACTTTTTTGCAACCATGGGCTAAATGGCCAGGTCACATGGACCCCGAAGGCTCAGAGAAGGTTGGGGTAGGGGACCCACTGGAACAGCTGTTGGGAGACAGATGATAGCCTCCCGTCAAGGCCATCCAGCGTGTTCTTTAACGTGCACAGGGTATGGCTCTCCCGCACACGGGGCCACGGCTTAACGTTCCATCCGACGGACGGCGGTCTTTCCAAGCCCATCGGTGTCCCCTACTGACCGTGGGCAGGGCGGGGAATTTTTGCGGAGATAAATCTCAACGCTGAACTTGCTAACTGCAATTTACGTGCCTGGAGACCCTTCATTCGCCATTGGGAGAATTGTGCTGTAAACATTGTGCTTTGTGAACGATTTACTCTCGCATCGTGTTTTAGTGGTCGCTTTCTCATATCCCATATTAGTTTAGGACAAAATTATTTTTTTCAACATCCCTGTTAATCAGCATCCACATTAAAATAACCCCAGGACAGTCTAGTCTATTATGATTTGCATTTTCTCAATCATCCATTTGTTCGAATTTCCGCTCTTACAGGATACTAAATGCGAATAAATAAAACCAAAGTCATCAATAGTAAATGAATAGACGTCTATAAATAGTTGTGTGGGAAATAGTTTTCTCTATGCACGGGGGGCGGGGGTGGCTCAGTCGGTAACGCGTCAGGCTCCAAATCTGTAGTTCCCAGGTTCGAGTCCCACCTGAGTCAACGTTGAGATTTATCTCCGCAAAATTCCCCGCCCTGCCCACGGTCAGTAGGGGACACCGATGGGCTTGGAAAGATCGCCGTCCGTCGGATGGGAGGTTAAGCCGTGTCCCCGTGTGCGGGAGAGAGCCATACCCTGTGCACGTTAAAGAACACGCTGGATGGCCTTGACGGGATGCTACCATCTGTCTCCCAACAGATGTTCCAGTGGGTCCCCTCCCCCAACCTTCTCTGAGCCTTCGGGGTCCATGTGACCTGGCCATTTAGCCCATTGTGTGCAGAGGTAAAATACCGCTCAGAGGTAAAACAACCCAACCCTAGATTCACGCCAGAGTATTCTCTGCCATGTCGTCTATGTTCACGTCAGAGTGTAGAACACTATGTCATTAATCTGGAGAGTCAGGCTCAGTCGTTAGCGTGCCAGGCTCGTAATCTGCAGTTCTCAGGTTCGAGTCCCAGTTGGGTAGGCGTTAAGATTTATCTCCCCCAAAATTCCCCGCGCTGCCCTCGGCCAGTAGGGGACAACGATGGGCTTGGAAAGGCCGTGTCGGCGGATGGGACGTTAAACCGTGGCTCCCATGTGTGGGAGAGTCATACGCTGTGCACGTTTAAGAAGCGCAGGATGGCCTTGACCGGGAGGCTACCATCTGTCTCCCAAGAGTTGTTCCAGTGAGCTCTTCCCCCAACCTTCTTTGAGCCATCGGGATCCTTGTGACCTGGCCAATTGCGTGCAAAAAAAAGTCGCTCAGAGGTATAAACTATTCGAAGACACGAATCGAGAGAGATTTGGGTTCGAGTCCCCCGCATCGACAGAACTCTTTTTTTCAACAAAATTGTGTAAAAAACTTTATTCTCTTTTAATAGTAAATCCACAGGGTTGCCTGTTAACTTTGATGTCAATGTATCTGGTGAGAAGTGGGTTCGAATCGCGCACATTGGCCAAACTCATTTTTATGACAACTATTTTTTATCACGAAACTATTTATTTGGCCATTCTAGACCAATTCTACCAAGGTCCTGTTTGACATTGTCTGTCCATCGCTTCCTATGTCTCTCGCTTTTTCTGAATCCCTTAAGTACACTGTTCATAATCCTATTTGCCAATTTGCAGCTATGCATACGGGCAACATGGCCAAACCAACGCAGTCTCTCTTTGCACAATATGCTGCTCAAAAGAAGTTGATGACTCCTTCTTCTAACCTCATCATTACTTACAAAGTCGAACCACATCATGACCAAGATACTACGTAAGCATCTAGAATCAAAGGCATCAAGTTTCTTGTTATCCTGCTTACAAAGGGTCCATGTTTCGCTACCATAACTAACCTTAGAAAGAACCAAACTATTATACAGCCTAATTTTAGTTTTTAGGCTGGGTTGCGGGTTGTTTTACCTCTGAGCGGCACTTTTTTGCACACCATGGGCTAAATGGCCAGGTCACATGGACTCCGAAGGCTCAGAGAAGGTTGGGGGAGGGGACCCACTGGAACAGCTGTTGGGAGACAGATGGTAGCCTCCCGTCAAGGCCATCCAGCGTGCAATTAACGTGCACAGGGTACGACTCTCTCACACACGGGACCTCGGCTTAACGTCCCATCCGACGGACGGCGGCCTTTCCAAGCCCATCGGTGACCCCTACTGACCGTGGGCAGGGCGGGGAATTTTGCAGTTTTTAGGTGTATGGCTTATTTTGCCATACTCACCACTGATTCATAAGTCCCAGCGGCAATCTCTATTCTTCTATTTATTTCATACCGCACATCAGCAGTATCTGTTACATAGCTCCCAAGATAATTAAACTACTATCACTAGAGTAATTGAGGAACTGTGAAATTGTAACGAATATTAATTTTTTATTTCTCAATTTCAGTTTTATAAAATTAAAAATTTGGAAATCTGGTCACACGAACCCATCTGTATAATTGCGAAAAACCTATTGATCTGAAGCAGTTACGGTTAAAAAGGTAAATTTACACATATTTTGGAAGAATAGTTTTTAGAAGACTACTAAAATGGAGATTAAAAACAGTTTAATTTTAAAAACTTTTTTAAAATCGGAGCTGAACTGTGCTTTATATATTTTGTTTCAATTCTGTTCCTTACTGCCATAAGGAGGGGCGGGGGTGGCTCAGTCGGTAGCGCGCCAGGCTCGTAATCTGTAGTTCCCAGGTTCGAGTCCCAGCTCCGTCAGCGTTGAGATTTATCTCCGCAAAATTCCCCGCCCTGCCCACGGTCAGTAAGGGACACCGATGGGCTTGGAAAGGCCGCCGTCCGTCGGATGGGACGTTAAGCCGTGGCACCGTGTGCGGGAGAGCCATACCCTGTGAACGTTAAAGAACACGCTGGATGGCCTTGACGGGAGGCTACCATCTGTCTCCCAACAGCTGTTCCAGTGGGTCCCCTCCCCCAACCTTCTCTGAGCCTTCGGGGTCCATGTGACCTGGCCATTTAGTCCATTTAGTCATGGTGTGCAAAAAAAGTGCCGCTCAGAGGTAAAACAACCCAACTGTCATTGGGCGGAGATTTATTTATCGGTAAATAGTCGTCACTTTCTTCAGACCTTGAAATTTTTCAAATTCACTTTCCATAAGAAACTATTCCGACATATTATAATCCTTAGAAACAAATGCTATGAACTAACACAATTACATTTGACAGATTTAGTTTAATAGTCGATCCTAGTGAAAAAAAATCTGCATCTTGTAAAATGAAACTGGTTGTATATTTTTTTGTCCGTATTAAACCGTATAAATATTAAGTACCGTATAAATCGAGGCATTGGTGTAATTGGGAGGGATCAGTCACGGAGCCAGGATTTAATTTCGAGGGGGGGGAGAGATTCCTGTTCCTCTAAATTATGTAGAGTTCAATAAGAAATCATGGGGCGGTGGTGGCTCAGTCGGTAGCGCGCCAGGCTCGTAATCTGTAGTTCCCAGGTTCGAGTCCCAGCTGGATCAACGTTGAGATTTATCTCCGCAAAATTCCCCACCCTGCCCACGATCAGTAGGGGACACCGATGGGCTTGAAAAGGCCGCCGTCCGTCGGATGGGACGTTAAGCCGTGGCTCCCTGTGTGGGAGAGCCATACCCTGTGCACGTTAAAGAACACGCTGGATGGCCTTGACGGGAGGCTACCATCTGTCTCCCAACAGCTGTTCCAGTGGGTCCCCTCCCCCAACCTTCTCTGAGCCTTCGGGTTCCGTGTGACCTGGCCATTTAGCCCATGTTGTGCAAAAAAGTGCCGCTCAGAGGTAAAACAATCCAATCCCCAACCTTCTGAGCCTTCGGGGTCCTTGTGACCTGGCCATTTAGCCTATGGTGTGCGAAAAGTGCAGCTCAGAGGTGAACCAACCCAATCCTTTTTGCCATCGACACTTTAATATTTTTCTACACCCTGCCCTGCGTAGGATCATTGGTTTATTCATAGGTGATGGGTAAGTCAATGACCTATGATGTAACTGCCGAAATGTCAACTGAGCAGTCTGTTTCTCTAAGCAACATCATCAAGCAGCATCATCAACGTTGAAAGGATCGCTTGGCCAGTTTCCTGCCAGTCCTGGTAGCCCACGAGGCTCGCAATTCGCAGGTTCGATTCCCCAACTGTGTCAGCATTGAGATCTATCTCGGCTACCCCCCCCCCCGCCCTCAGTCCGAAAGGGGGTCACCGATGGGTCTGGAGAGGCCGCATTCTGTCGGATGCCACTCTAAGCCGTGGCCCTTTCTGAGGGTTGGCTTTCTTTCTTTCTGAGTGGCACTTTTCTTTTTCACCAGTTGCTTAAATGACCAGGTCTCAAAGACCCCAAGGACTCAGAAAGTTGGATGAAGGAGACCCACTGGACAGCTGTTAAAAGACGGATGTTAGTCTCCCATTAACCCATTCAGCGTGTTAAAGTGCACAAGGTATGGCTCTCCTGCAGACGGGGTCAAGGCTTAATGTCTCATCCGAGTGACGGCAATTTTTCCAAGCCCATGAGGGCAGGATTGGGGAGGGGGGTGTAAAAGGGATAAATCCCTACACTGGCCCAGGTGGGATTCGAACCTGGGAACTTCAGATTAAGAGCCTAGAGCGCTACAGACAGAACTATCCCCTTATTCAGGATAGCCGCACCTTGTGCACAAAGAACACGCTGGATGACCTTGACGAGAGGTTACCATCTGTTTCCTAATAGCTATCCAGTGGGTCTTCTTCCCAACAACTTTCTCTAAGCCTTTGAGTTCCTTATGATCTGGGTTGGGTTGTTTTACCTCTGAGCGGCACTTTTTTGCACACCATGGGCTAAATGGCCAGGTCACATGGACCCCGAAGGCTCAGAGAAGGTTGGGGGAGGGGACCCACTGGAACAGCTGTTGGGAGACAGATGGTAGCCTCCCGTCAAGGCCATTCAGCGTGTTCTTTAACATGCACAGGGTATGGCTCTCCCGCACACGGCTTAACGTCCCATCCGGCGGACAGCGGCCTTTCCAAGCCCATCGGTGTCCCCTACTGACCGTGGGCAGGGGGGGGGGGGAATTTTGCGGAGATAACTCTCAATGCTGACCCCGCTGGGACTCGAACCTGGGAACTACAGATTACGAGCCTGGTGCGCTACCGACTGAGCCACCCCCGCCCCCTTTGAGTTCTTTATGATCTGGACGTTAAGTACATTGTATACAAAATAGCATGTTAATCATATATATATATATTACGAATATAGTATTTGTGTAGTTTTGTTTGTTTCAGTTGCTGCTTCAGAATCTGTGACTCGATTTCGAACTTTCTCTTCCTCAGGTGCGGCGCCAACGATGACATCAGCGCTAAATGGAGGGCCGCAGTAAAAGGTCACGATGGAGTCCTGTTGGCAGACACAAGTCGAGGCAGGTGAGCATCCCAACACAAAAAGGCAGACATCAAATCTGCAGAGAACACTGAAACTGATGTAGCATTTTTTTCACAGGAAATATTTTCGTTTCATCGAAACTTCGTGGCATATAATGCCTCGTACAATTATTATGAGCAATCGAAACGGATGGATTTTTTATTTGTGTGCAAGGTATGTTGTCTTTCTGATGAATCTTCGCTCTCATGATGTTCTCTGCAGCGTGGTCGATGGCGCATCAATTCCGTAATCTGCAGTTCCCAGGTTCGAATCTCACCTGTGACAGAGTTCAGATTTATCTCTCTGCTTAACCCCCTCCCTCCCTGCTCTTGGTCAAAAAGGGAACACCGATGGGCTGAGTATCTCCGCAAAACTCCCCGCCCACGGTCATTAAGGGACAACGATGTGCTTGGAAAGGCCGCCGTCCGTCGGATGGGACGTTAAGTCGTGGTTCTGTGTGTGTGTGTGTGAGAGAGAGAGAGCCATACCATGTGCACATTAAAGAACACGCTGGATGGCCTTGACGGGAGGCTACCATCTGTCTCCTAACAGCTGTCCCAGTGGGTTGGGTTGTTTTACCTCTGAGCAGCACTTTTATGCACACCATGGGCTAAATGGCCAGGTCACATAGACCCCAAAGGCTCAGAGAAGGTTGGGGGAGGGGACCCACTGGAACAGCTGTTGGGAGACAGATGGTAGCCTCCCGTCAAGGCCATCCAGCGTGTTCTTTAACGTGCACAGGGTACGACTCTCCCACACACGGGACCTCGACTTAACGTCCCATCCGACGGGCGGCGGCCTTTCCAAGCCCATCGGTGTCCCCTACTGACCGTGGGCAGGGTGGGGAGTTTTGCGGAGATACATCTCAACGCTGATTGTCCCAGTGGGCCCCCTCCCCCAACCTTCTCTGAGCCTTCGGGATCCTTTTGACCTGGCCATTTAGCCTATGGTGTGCAAAAAAAGTGCCGCTCAGAGGTAAAACAACCCAACCAGATGTGCTGAGAAAAGCAGCCGTCCGTCGGATGGGACTGTAAAGCAGTGTTCAAGAGAGCCATACACAGTGTATGTGAAAGAACAAGCTAGATACTCTTGAACCGAAGGCTTCCATCTGTCTCCTGTTAACAACTTAATTCCTAACCTGCCGGGGCAGGGGTGGCTCAGTTGGTAGCGCGCCAGGCACACCATGGTATCTGTAGTTCCCAGGTCCGAGTCCCAGCTTGGTCAGCGTTGAGATTTATCTCCGCAAAATTCCCCGCCCTGCCCACGGTCAGTAGGGGACACCGATGGGCTTGGAAAGGCCGCCGTCCGTCGGATGGGACGTTAAGCCGTGGCCCCGTGTGCGGGAGAGCCATACCCTGTGCACGTTAAAGAACACGCTGGATGGCCTTGACGGGAGGCTACCATCTGTCTCCCAACAGCTGTTCCAGTGGGTCCCCTCCCCCAACCTTCTCTGAGCATTCGGAGTCCATGTGACCTGGCCATTTAGCCCATGGTGTGCAAAAAAGTGCCGCTCAGAGGTAAAACAACCCAACCCAAATCCTAACCTCCCCATTTAATCAACTTGGATGCAAGGATATGCGCTCAGAGATTAAATATACAGAAACGATGTTAAACAGCTATTAATCACGCCATTCACCACAAAAGAAACAAATTTAATAATGGCTACAACGGAATTGTTATCGAGACCCACCTCCCCCTGCCATTACCAATTCTCCCTAAGCCAATAATGAAGCTGAGCTTTTATTCTTTATTAGCTTACCTAAACGGTTCGGATGGTGTTCGTCCTTGATGATAATGCTCCTGACCATGCGCATTCTCTCCCCCCCCCAACAACGCCCATAACGATTCTGAGTAAAGTCAATGCAAATACTTTGATGGCGAAGCGCCCAAAAGATCCGCCCCACTCTGAAAATCTTCCTTCGCTTCCATTTGTTAGTGGGCAGATTCCACTGTACTTGCCAAGGTCACACGGAGAATCCTCATCCTCCTCGTGATCCCATGGGAAGGAAGATCTGCGTGCACCAAGCCAGCATCTCGCGGCACGCGAACAAACCACGCACACTCACACGCATCGAAGAGGAAGTGACGAGACCCCTCACTTCCGGCACGCGTCGCCAAGTCATCACGTTCGCTCCAGAAATGACATGCGCTCTACGACGTCACCTCATTCGCGTGCACGCAGACGTAAAAGTCTTCCGCTAATGCACGGACGGTAATAGGAAGATTGGAAGGGGGGGACGTCATAAGACACGTGACTTGCGACGAAGATCACGCGTCAGTATCGATCGTCATCTGCACGACGAAGATTTAAGGGATTGCCCAACAAAAAAAATTCACGCCCGAGCTGCTTTTGTTGGTTGTTCTAGCGTGATCATCTGGAGCTCGCAGGTGATGCAACTGCCGCGTGGTTCTGGATGGTTTCTGACAATAGAGGGCGTAATCGACGACTATACTAAACGACGTTCCCAACGATTGTATCCCTTCGGAAATAAAACAGGTCCGAAAACAATTTCTCTCGATTCTTCTTACCTCTCCGTCAGTAAGAATCGGTTTCGCTTCACAAACATTTTTCCTGTTGTTAAAAGAGTTGCAATAATATTTATTAATACTATAACAGTAACATTTTTGAAACTTACAATTTTTGTGATGAAATAATAAACGCTCTAAGCTAACAGAAGGTTATGCGTAGGAGGCCGAATTATAAATTAAAACAAAACATATCACCTCTTGAGAATATGGGATGAAGCTTTTTCTTTTGCTGCTTTAGAGACCTCTAACAGTGGATTTTGGGGCGGGGGTGGCTCAATGGGTAGCGCACCAGGCTCGTAATCTGTAGTTCCTAGGTTCGAGTCCCAGCTGGGTCAGCGTTGAGATTTATCTGAGCGAAATTCCCCGCCCTGCCCACGGTCAGTAGGGGACACCGATGGGCTTGGAAAGGCCGCCGTCCGTCGGATGGGACGTTAAGCCGTGGCCCCGTGTGCGGGAGAGCCATACCCTGTGCACGTTAAAGAACAGGCTGAATGGCCTTGACGGGAGACTACCATCTGTCTCCCAACAGCTGTTCCAGTGGGTCCCCTCCCTCAACCTTCTCTGAGCCTTTGGGGTCCATGTGACCTGGTCATTTAGCCCATGGTGTGCAAAAAAGTGCCGCTCAGAGGTAAAACAACCCAACCTAACAGTGGAAATTTGAACTAATGGTTGTGGGGAGGGGGGAGGGAATGCAGATGATAATATTTTATTATTACCTATATGAAAAATTATTTTTTGTGTTTTATATCGCTTAAATTGTTCGGCTTTTCCCACTCCCTTGGGGTAAAAGGCCGAAACACTACTTCCAACTCTACTATAAAAACTTCTAAAAAATAATAAATAAAAACCCCCTCAAGCAGCTGCTTGCCACAGAGGTCTGACAGGAGCCTGTCAGTTTATATGCCACAGTAGGATATCTGAGAGGATGGCAGGACCTCAGCAGAAAAACGACACACACATCCATAGCCTAAATCCGGGGCTCGAACCCAGGTCCCTTAGATCAGTAGCCAAGCGTGCTAACCACTCGGCCACGGGACTTCTAAGATAATCTAATATTAAAAACGATCCAATTAAGGTTTTGACATTTTCCAACTTTTACCACCGTTAGAGGGAGCTGTTAAAACTATTGGAGATTCGGAATGTGCTAATCTTATATTTAATATTTCAAGAAGAGCTCTCCAACTGAAGAAGATTCTTTCATTTATCTGCAAAAATGCAAAATTCGAATATCTGCAGACGACACAGTTAAGACATCAGCTCGCATTTTTTATTTCAAAGCGAACTTCAACTTTGATTCTTAAAGTAGAAAATCTTCCCAATTATACTCTTTTGGGTTTTCATTAAAGATTTGATATTTTGTAACTTTGACATTAGTTACTATAATTATTTCTAAACGATGCACTCTTAATTTACCAGAATTCTGCCATCTTTAATGTAAACCATGATCTATTTCTTCATTAAAAAAAATACTTTCACTTTTTCTCTGGTGCGGGGGTGGCTCAGTCGGTAGCGCGCCAGGCTCGTAATCTGTAGTTCCCAGGTTCGAGTCCCAACTGGGTCAGCGTTGAGATTTATCTCCGCAAAATTCCCCGCCTTGCCCACGGTCAGTAGGGGACACCGATGGGCTTGGAAAGGCCGCCGTCCGTCGGATGGGACGTTAAGCCGTGGTCCCGTGTGCGGGAGAGACATACCCTGTGCACGTTAAAGAACACGCTGGATGGCCTTGACGGGAGGCTACCATCTGTCTCCCAACAGCTGTTCCAGTGGATCCCCTCCCCCAACCTTCTCTGAGCCTTCGGGGTCCACTTGGCCTGGCCATTTAGCCCATGGTGTGCAAAAAAGTGCCGCTCAGAGGTAAAACAACCCAACCCAAAGCTTTCAGAGATAATCTTCCAAATAGGTTTAAGAGCTCTCTATTAATAGTGAGATTTGGAAAATGCCAAAATTTCGAATGAATATTACAACTGATGAGTTTATGCTAGAAATTTGAAATTTTGGCAGAATTTTTTTTGCGGAGGGAGTGTATGGATCACGAGGTTTGTATTGGCAGCAATAATTAACCCCCTACTACCAGGGATGTGCGGAAAAAGCAACCTTAACGATTTAAAAGATAAATGAAATGTTTTGGATGACCTCAGATTGATTCGTGTTCTTCTTAATCAGCGCCATCTTCGCCGACTCTTTTTTTCTTTTTTTATCGGTAAATAGTCGTCACTTTTTTCAGACCTTGAAATTTTTCAAATTCACTTTCCATAAGAAATTACACTGCTCACAAAAATTGGGGGATATTTCAAAATGAATATAAAGTGATAAAAAAAAGCATTTGAATTTTTTTTATTAAACAAGAGCATCAGAAAAGCAGACAAGTCAAAGAAAGTTGTTCGATTATGCAAATGAGATGCAAAACCAACTTTTATTTCATTGGTGAAAATGCACTATTCAAAAGGCTGAAAGTACTGGAGTATCTGCACGTTCCCTGATCTTGAAAGTGCACATCCTGCAATTTCCCAGCCATTGCAATGCCCCTGCAACACGATTTGCCCGAATGCGAAGCCTGGAGAGCCATAGGACTTCTTGAAGCTGGTCAAACACAGACGACAGTGGCAACAGCACTTGGAACATCCCAAAGCGTGATTAGCAGACTGTGGAATCGCTTTCAAGAGACTGGCACGGTACGAAGAAGATGAGGGCAGGGTCGCCCATCTGCCACAACAGCAAGAGATGACCGCTACTTGACCTTATTGGCAAGAAGGAACAGGCGCAGCAATGCAACAGAGCTGCGGGGACAGTTTCTTGCTGCAACTAGCACCTAGACCATACGAAATCAGCTCCATCGTGTTGGACTGCATGCCGGCGACCAATGGTATGCATTCCGTTATCTGCTGAACACTGTAGAACCGGTAGAAGGTGGGCTGATGAGCATCGTCTTTGGACCCGTGATGAGTGGTCAACTGTCCTCTTCTCTGATGAGTCACGGTTCAGTCTGCAACCTGACAATCATCGTGTCCTGATCTGGCATGAACGAGGAACACGGAGAATCCACGTTTCATGCGAGAGACTCTTTCGGTGGTGATGGAATCATGGTGTGGGCTGGCATCAGCACTAGTGGTCGTACCGACCTCCATGTCATCAGAAACGGACCGCTGTCAGATGTTGAGATGAGGTCCTTCACCCTATAGTGGTACCCTATGCTGGAGCAGTTGGAAACAACTTTCTTTTCATGGACGATAATGCAAGGCCCCCACCGTGCGCATCTCGTCAACAACATGCTTCAGGAGGTAGGAATCGAACGCGTGGACTGGCCTTCACGTTCTCCAGACCTGAATCCCATTGAACATGCTTGGGATGCACTGGGAAGACGTCTGGCAAACCGTCCAATGCCTCCCACAACACTTCTTGAGCTGGAAGTTGCCCTGGAGCAAGAGTGGCAGAGGATCCCACAAGAACTGCTGGACATTCTGATCCTGTCCATACCCCATCGCTGTCAGTGTGTTTTGGCAGTCTTGGGTGACCATACACCCTGCTGAACAGTCAATGTGTGGCACTCTCGTCCAGTTTCACATGCTTCTGTTCACCCCCACCAATATGTCACTTGCTACTCAATCACGAGAATTGAGTTTGCATCTCATTTGCATAATCGAACAACTTTCTTTGACTTGTCGTTTGCTTTTCTGAAGTTCTTGTTTAATAAAAAAAATTCAAATGCTTCTTTTTTTTATCGCTTCATATTCATTTTGAAATTCAAATGCTTCTCTCTCTCTCTTTTTTCTTTATCGCTTCATATTCATTTTGAAATATTCCCTAATTTTTGTGAGCAGTGTATTCCGACATACTATAATCCTTGGAAATAAATGCTATGAACTAACACAATTACATTTGACAGATTTAGTTTAATAGTCGATCCTAGTGAAAAAAAATCTGCATCTTGTAAAATGAAACTGGTTGTATATTTTTTTGTCCGTATTGAACCGTATAAATATTAAGTACCGTATAAATCGAGGCATTGGTGTAATTGGGAGGGATCAGTCACGGAGCCAGGATTTAATTTCGGGGGGGGGGGAGATTCCTGTTCCTCTAAATTATGTAGAGTTCAATAAGAAACCATGGGGCGGTGGTGGCTCAGTCGGTAGCGCGCCAGGCTCGTAATCTGTAGTTCCCAGGTTCGAGTCCCAGCTGAATAAACGTTGAGATTTATCTCCGCAAAATTCCCCACCCTGCCCACGATCAGTAGGGGACACCGATGGGCTTGAAAAGGTCGCCGTCCGTCGGATGGGACGTTAAGCCGTGGCCCCGTGTGTGGGAGAGCCATACCCTGCGCAAGTTAAAGATCACGCTGGATGGCCTTGACGGGAAACTACCATCTGTCTCCCAACAGCTGTTCCAGTGGGTCCCCCTCCCCCAACCTTCTCTGAGCCTTCGGGGTCCATGTGACCTGACCATTTAGCCCATGGTGTGCAAAAAAGTGCCGCTCAGAGGTAAAACAACCCAACTCAATAACAAACCAATCGCCAGTTCTCATGGTTGTCATACTTATTCTGTTCGTTGGTTGTGAAATGTGTGTAGTTTAGTGCATTAGAAATATTAAAAAAAAACAAACCCTCAAGCAGATGCTGGACACAGGTTTGACAAGAGCCTCTCAGTTTAATCCACCATTAGAGAAGCATCTGTGAAGGAAGGCGAGACTTCAGCAGAGACACAACTCGAACATCAATGGGCTCTAAGCAAGATCCCTTTGATTAGTAGCCAAGCACGCTGACCACCCGGCCAAGGGACGCAATTATAAATAGATTAATTAAAATTAAATGAGACGATTTTATGTATTGTAGCAGTTAAAAGGGCATGCACACTAAAGGTAGCGCACCAGGCTCGTAATCTGTAGTTCCCAGGTTCCAGTCCCAGCTGGGTCAGCGTTCAAATTTATCTCCGCAAAATTCCCCGCCCTGTCCACGGTCAGTAGGGGACACCGATGGGCTTGGAAGGCCGCCGTCCGTCGGATGAGACGTTAAGCCGTGGCCCCGTGTGTGGGACAGCCATACCCTGTGCACGTTAAAGAACACGCTGGATAGCCTTGACGGGAAACTACCATCTGTCTCCCAACAGGTGTTCCAGTGGGTCCCCTCCCCCAACCTTCTCTGAGCCTTCGGGGTCCATGTGACCTGGCCATTTAGCCCATGGTGTGCAAAAAAGTGCCGTTCAGAGGTAAAACAACCCAACCCATGCACACTAAAATGTTCAAATTACAATTAATTGACAATTTTTATTTCTGGTATTTAAGGTTTCTAATTCAAGGTAATGTAATTTTTTTCTGACAATTCTTATATTATTTTTATAATTTAAATTTCACCAAACTTAAACTAGATGTTATCCACAAGGAGGTGTGGATTCAAGATAGGGAAATAACAAATTATCGTATTGAAAGTTTGTATATATTATAAAAGTGGAAGTTACAATAAATCAGGTGGTGTGATTGTGCATATTACAGGTAATATAAAAGATATAGGTAAGAATTTCATTATATCTGATTTACTACGCATTTCTTTTATATATACACTACAGAAAAAAAAATTGCAACACCTGGAAGAAGTATTAATACCATTTTATTGAAACGCAGGCAGTTGTTAGAAACACTGAGATGTACGACAGATTACATTGTCAAAAAAAAATATGGGAAAATACTTTACCTACCCGGTAAAGTGATATGCCTCGTCCCGTGGCCGAGTGGTTAGCGCGCTTGACTGCTGACCTAAGGGACGCTGGGTTCGAGCCCCGGGTAAGGCATGGATGTCTGTGTCGTTTTTCCTGCTGAGGTCCTGCCGTTCTCACAGACCTTCTACTGTGGCATATAAACTGACAGCCTCCTGTCAGACCTCTGTGGCAAGCAGCTGCTTGAGGGGGTATTTATTTATTTTAAAGTGGTATAATTAATGTGATGTTGAACCGCCCCGTGCAGCGATGCATTCATGAACACCGCGGGGAAGGATGTCGTACAGCTCTATAATGTCCTCGTGAGGGATAGAACGTCAAATAGCGCGAAGTCGCTGTTTCATTTCAGCGACAGTGGTTGGCAACCTCTTGGGTGTTGTTGGAGCTGTCGGCCCATGTCCCAGAGGTGTTCAATAGGTGAAAGGTCCGGCGAGCGTGCTGGCCATGGTAGTACCTGAACGTTTTGCTCGTGTAGATACCGCAGGGTGTGTGGAGATGGACATTATTTTCCTGGTAAAAGGTTCCGTGCTGCTGAACAAATTGGGACGGCCACTGGTTGGGTTGGATTGTTTTACCTCTGAGCGGCACTTTTTTGCACACCATAGGCTAAATGGCCAGGTCACATGGACCCCGAAGACTCAGAGAAGGTTGGGGGAGGGGACCCACTGCAACTGCTGTTGGGAGACAGATGGTAGCCTCCCGTCAAGGCCATCCAGCGTGTTCTTTAACGTGCTCAGGGTATGGCTCTCCCGCACACGGGGGCACGGCTTAACGTTCCATCCGACGGACGGCGGCCTTTCCAAGCCCATCGGTGTCTCCTACTGACCGTGGGCAGGGCGGGGAATTTTGCGGAGATAAATCTCAACGCTGACCCAGCTGGGACTCGAACCTGGTAACTACAGATTACGAGCCTGGCGCGCTACCGACTGAGCCACCCCCCGCCCCAGGCCACTGGTTGCAAAATATTGGTAACATATCGTCGGGCAGTTAGAGATCCCCTTATGATGATCAGTTCTGACCGAGATGTCCGACTAATGGCACCCCATACCAAGACACCTGGTGCTGGAGCTGTGACGATTCCTTTCCCATGGATAACGGTGAACACATTGTCTACCGACGTGCTGACCAAGACAAAAAGTTTCGTCACTAAACACCAAGGTACTCTACTCTTATTCATTCCAGTCCTGTCTGAGGCGATACCACTGAAGACGTACTTGCATGTAGACAGATATGAGGGGCAAACGCAATTCTGGACGATAGGCTCGCAATGAAAACTGCAAAAACTGTTGTTTACTGCCGCCTGGTAGGTATTCGATGTTGCTGTTGCCAGTCCCTTTGCACTTACGTTGTAGTCGTGAATCTGTCACGCAGAGCCAAGCGTCGCAAATGGCGTTCCTGTCGCTCCTTGGCCATACGTGGTCTTCCTGATCCTTGTCGCCGTGTGCTGGATCCTTCTTGAATCCACTGGTGCCATATGTGTACGATGGTGCTGGGATTGCGGCCAACAAGTTGGCCACATCTCTGTACGACAAACCAGCTTCTCTAAGACCGACGATTCTTCCACGCTCAAAGTCTGTTAACCGTTGGAACGGCTGTCGACGTCTGCGTAAGGGAATCTTTAGCGGTTTAAAACAATTTCCGCACCTTTTTGCCAACCAGAGTACTTTGGTTGCCTTTATCTGTGTTTGACTGCTCCGCACCTGTGACGTCAGCTCGCGCCTGTCCAATCGTTTCGCTCGTCCTGCAAACCTAATCATTTTCATATCATCCGCCTCCCTAAATTTCGTCACGTTTCCATAACTTCTTTCAAGTGTTGCATTTTTTATATCTTGCAGTGGTTCTCAACCTTTTATGCTTCACGTACCCCCTGGAAATGTGTATGTAACTGGCGTACCCCTTGTATAGATAGATAAAACTATAGTTATAGTATAACAATGGGAATAAAATAAAACATATATATATCAGTAGTTCTCAACCTTTTATGCTTCACGTACCCCCTGGAAATGTGTATGTAACTGGCGTACCCCTTGCATAGATAGATAAAACTATAGTTATAGTATAAGAATGGGAATAAAATAAAACCTATATATCAGTGGTTCTCAACCTTTTATGCTTCACGTACCCCCTGGAAATGTGTATGTAACTGGCGTACCCCTTGCATAGATAGATAAAACTATAGTTATAGTATAACAATGGGAATAAAATAAAACATATATCAGTGGTTCTCAAACTTTTATGCTTCACGTACCCCCTGGAAATGTGTATGTAACTGGCGTACCCCTTGCATAGATAGATAAAACTATAGTTATAGTATAACAATGGGAATAAAATAAAACATATATCAGTGGTTCTCAACCTTTTATGCTTCACGTACCCCCTGGAAATGTGTATGTAACTGGCGTACCCCTTGTATAGATAGATAAAACTATAGTTATAGTATAACAATGGGAATAAAATAAAACATATCAGTGGTTCTCAAACTTTTATGCTTCACGTACCCCCTGGAAATGTGTATGTAACTGGCGTACCCCTTGCATAGATAGATAAAACTATAGTTATAGTATAACAATGGGAATAAAATAAAACATATATCAGTGGTTCTCAAACTTTTATGCTTCACGTACCCCCTGGAAATGTGTATGTAACTGGCGTACCCCTTGCATAGATAGATAAAACTATAGTTATAGTATAAGAATGGGAATAAAATAAAACATATATCAGTGGTTCTCAAACTTTTATGCTTCACGTACCCCCTGGAAATGTGTATGTAACTGGCGTACCCCTTGCATAGATAGATAAAACTATAGTTATAGTATAACAATGGGAATAAAATAAAACATATATCAGTGGTTCTCAACCTTTTATGCTTCACGTACCCCCTGGAAATGTGTATGTAACTGGCGTACCCCTTGTATAGATAGATAAAACTATAGTTATAGTATAACAATGGGAATAAAATAAAACATATCAGTGGTTCTCAAACTTTTATGCTTCACGTACCCCCTGGAAATGTGTATGTAACTGGCGTACCCCTTGCATAGATAGATAAAACTATAGTTATAGTATAACAATGGGAATAAAATAAAACATATATCAGTGGTTCTCAAACTTTTATGCTTCACGTACCCCCTGGAAATGTGTATGTAACTGGCGTACCCCTTGCATAGATAGATAAAACTATAGTTATAGTATAACAATGGGAATAAAATAAAACATATATCAGTGGTTCTCAAACTTTTATGCTTCACGTACCCCCTGGAAATGTGTATGTAACTGGCGTACCCCTTGCATAGATAGATAAAACTATAGTTATAGTATAACAATGGGAATAAAATAAAACATATATCAGTGGTTCTCAACCTTTTATGCTTCACCTACCCGCTGGAAATGTGTATGTAACTGGCGTACCCCTTGCATAGATAGATAAAACTATAGTTATAGTATAACAATGGGAATAAAATAAAACATATATCAGTGGTTCTCAACCTTTTATGCTTCACGTACCCCCTGGAAATGTGTATGTAACTGGCGTACCCCTTGTATAGATAGATAAAACTATAGTTATAGTATAACAATGGGAATAAAATAAAACCTATATATCAGTGGTTCTCAACCTTTTATGCTTCACGTACCCCCTGGAAATGTGTATGTAACTGGCGTACCCCTTGCATAGATAGATAAAACTATAGTTATAGTATAACAATGGGAATAAAATAAAACATATATCAGTGGTTCTCAACCTTTTATGCTTCACGTACCCCCTGGAAATGTGTATGTAACTGGCGTACCCCTTGTATAGATAGATAAAACTATAGTTATAGTATAACAATGGGAATAAAATAAAACCTATATATCAGTGGTTCTCAACCTTTTATGCTTCACCTACCCGCTGGAAATGTGTATGTAACTGGCGTACCCCTTGTATAGATAGATAAAACTATAGTTATAGTATAACAATGGGAATAAAATAAAACATATATATCAGTGGTTCTCAACCTTTTATGCTTCACGTACCCCCTGGAAATGTGTATGTAACTGGCGTACCCCTTGTATAGATAGATAAAACTATAGTTATAGTATAACAATGGGAATAAAATAAAACCTATATATCAGTGGTTCTCAACCTTTTATGCTTCACGTACCCCCTGGAAATGTGTATGTAACTGGCGTACCCCTTGTATAGATAGATAAAACTATAGTTATAGTGTAGCAATGGAAATAAAATAAAACCTATATATCAGTGGTTCTCAACCTTTTATGCTTCACGTACCCCCTGGAAATGTGTATGTAACTGGCGTACCCCTTGTATAGATAGATAAAACTATAGTTATAGTATAACAATGGGAATAAAATAAAACCTATATATCAGTGGTTCTCAACCTTTTATGCTTCACGTACCCCCTGGAAATGTGTATGTAACTGGCGTACCCCTTGTATAGACAGATAAAACTATAGTTATAGTATAACAATGGGAATAAAATAAAACATATAAATATATAATTAAATTTTATATTCATAAATTACGTATCGATAAACACAAAAGATGACATTTTTGCCCAGCGGTTTTGCCAACTTATCGACTTTGTCACTTGATCTAGCGTCTTTTGAGCTCTCACGGCGTACCCCACGTTGAGAACACCTGCTGTAATGTATAATCTGTTTACGACGGAATGCATGAATTCGTAAATGATTTTTTAGTGATCAGTTGATCATCTGAATTAACTCAAACAGATCATAATAAAAAAAAATAAAGACCCCCTCAAGCAGATGCTTGCCACAGAGGTCTGACAGGAGCCTGTCAGTTTATATGCCATAGTAGAAGGTCTGATGAGGATGGCAGGACCTCAGCAGAAAACACCAACATCCATGCCTTACCCGGGGCTCGAACCCAGGTCCCTTAGATCAGTAGCCAAGCTCGCTAACCACTCGGACACGGGACGGCTAAACAGATCATAGATATATAATATTGGCATGTGATGCCAATTTTGAAATCTTAAATAGCAATTCTATTTTACAATATTTAAATTTGATCAATGCAAACGGTTTCATTACTAGATATGATTCAGGAACTTGCTTAGATCACATATTTCTTAGAAATATTTATTTCATATAAAAAAATATTCCCTCCAACAGGTGCTTGCTAAAGAGGTCTCACAGGAGTCTATCAGTTGATACGTCATAGTAGGTCTGATGAGGAAGGCGAGACATCAGCAGAAAAAAAAATCCTTACCGAGGCTCGAACCCAGGTCACTTTTATCAGTAGCCAAGGGCGATAACCATCATTATAACCATTTAAAAAACTTTCATTATCAAGGTAGTGTTAACTGGTAACTTTCTGGTTGGTTTAACTATATATTTTGGGGGGCGGGGGTGGCTCAGTCGGTAGCGCGCCAGGCTCGTAATCTGTAGTTCCCAGGTTCGAGTCCCAGCTGGGTCAGCGTTGAGATTTATCTCCGCAAAATTCGCCGCCCTGCCCACGGTCAGTAGGGGACACCGATGGGCTTGGAAAGGCCGCCGTCCGTCGGATGGGATGTTAAACCGTGGCTCCGTGTATGGGAGAACTATACCCTGTGCACGTTAAAGAACACGCTGGATGGCCTTGACGGGAGGCTACCATCTGTCTCCCAACAGCTGTTCCAGTGGGTCCCCTCCCCCAACCTTCTCTAAGCCTTCGGGGTCCATGTGATCTGGCCATTTAGCCCATGGTGTGTAAAAAAGTGCCGCTCAGAGGTAAAACAACCCAACGTTAAAGAACACGGTGGATGGCCTTGACGGGAGGCTACCATCTGTACAGCTGTTCCAGTAGGTCCCCTCCCCCAACCTTCTCTGAGCCTTCGGGGTCCATGTGACATGGCCATTTACCCCCTATGTGCAAAAAAGTGCCGCTCAGAGGTAAAACAACCCAACCCAACTATATATTTTGGTGCTAGTAATGAGCGTAAACCCATTGAAAAAAATTGAATTAAAAAAGAGAATTTTGCAAGAATTAGAAAAAATTGATTGTGAGAACATAAAAGCTATTAAATGTAAATGATGCATTTGACGAATTTATCTGAGCATTAAGGGAAATTATTGATGCTTCGACAGTCAAGGTCACTAATTTTTAATATTTCTGGAATTTTTAAAAAGTCGTAATACCAATTTTAAAGCGGTACGATAAAATTATTGGAGAATTAATGATCGATAGCTTTGCTGTCATGTTATATTCAAAATTTCTGAAAAGTTAATTAAACAAAAGAACGTAAATTGTTCAATAAAAAATAATTTTTCAAATAATAATTCATTTGGTTTCAGGTTTGGGTTGGGTTGTTTTACCTCTGAGCAGCACTTTTTTGCACACCATGGGCTAAATCGCCAGGTCACATGGACCCCGAAGGCTCAGAGAAGGTTGGGGGAGGGGACCCAATGGAACAGCTGTTGGGAGACAGATGGTAGCCTCCCGTCAAGGTCACCCAGCGTGTTCTTTAACGTGCACAGGGTATGGCTCTCCCGCACACGGGGCCACGGCTTAACGTCCCATCCGACGGACGATGGCCTTTCCAAGCCCATCGGTGTCCCCTACTGACCGTGGGCAGGGATGGGAATTTTGCGGAGATAAATCTCAACGCTGACCCAGCTGGGACTCGAACCTGGGAACTACAGATTACGAGCCTGGCGCGCTACCGACTGAGCCACCCCCACCCCTTGGTTTCAGGACGAATTTAAGAACTGGAAATGTAGCTCTTCAACTTACATCCGAAATTTAAATGATAGCATGAAAACAGTAATATTTTTTCCATATATTAAAAAAGCATTCGATTCAGTTTCACATGATATTCAAATCAAATTTATTACATTTACATATATATTATCTTTGCATTTATGCAGATGAACAAAGAATATACAGGGTGATTCAAAACTTATCGTTCAAATTTCGTGGGGAGGTAGGCAATACGTCAGGAAACCGATTTCACATAGGAAAGTATGTCCGCAAATGTACGCATGAGTATGTAGAGGGCGCTGTGTGTACCCAACCAGTGTACAGCTCGCCCGACCACTCCCGACCTGATTTATCGCCCATGGATTTCTTTTTGTGGGGGGCCATGAAAGACCATGTGTACGAGACCCCCGTCGACAGTGAAATGGACCTTGTTGCACGAATAGTGGCCACCGCAGGCATTGTCCGTGATATGCCAGGCGTTTTTGAAAATGTTCGGCGGTCAATGCAACGGCGCTGTGAATCCTGTGTCCGTGTAAATGGTCGCAATTTTGAGCACCTACTGTGAACCTGTACTTCACCTTGTTGGAATAAAAGTCACATTCGTTACCACTTAACTGTACTATTTCCTTGTATTCACTTTACTTGTCCATTTTGTTCATGTAGATGACGTTTGCGGACATACTTTCCTATGTGAAATCGGTTTCCTGACGTATTCCCTACCTCCCCACGAAATTTGAACGATAAGTTTTGAATCACCCTGTATATATACGTATATAGCCAAATACGGTTTTGTATAAATGTACATACGTTAACTATTGAATAAACTTGACTTTAGGTAGATATTTGTTATTCATGTAGTATTGAGTATTGATTGGAATTGAACTGATTCGAAAAAGAATGCTGTTTCTGTTCATGTTGCAGTTTCTGCTACAATTGATTTTATTGACAATAGTCGACTGACATATTCTTGTTTATTTCAGAAACTGAACGACGAATTCGAGCCAACGATCCGGAGTACAACGCCCAGTTCAATTATGCCGTAAGTATGTTATAAACGTTGATATACAATTTTTTTTTTTTTTTAAAAAACCTGAATCTGTGAAGTGCCGGAATAAAAAGTCGCAGGTTTAAAGGTTTCTATTGCTGTTGATGATTCTTCTCCGGACTAAGACTTGTTCAAACCGGGGCGGGGGTGGCTCAGTCGGCAGCGTGCCAGGCTCGTAATCTGTAGTTCCCAGGTTCGAGTCCCAGCTGGGTCAGTGTTGAGACTTATCTCCGCAAAAATTCCCCGCCCTACCCACGGTCAGTAGGGGACACCGATGGGCTTGGAAAGGCCTCCGTCCGTCGGATGGGACGTTAAACCGTGGTTCTGTGTGCGGAACCACGACTTAACATCCCATCTGTCTCCCAACAGCTGTTCCAGTGGGTCCTCTCCCCCAACCTTCTCTGAGCCTTCGGGGGCCATGTGACTGGCCATTTAGCCCATGGTGTGCAAAAAAAGTGCAGCTCAGAGGTAAAACAACCCTGATCAGAGGACATCGCAGATAATTGAACCTTTTCATCTATCGTGATCGTGAAACGTACGTTGGAGGAAGTCTTCCAGTGTAGATGGCTTCAGCGTTTAGTAGTGGGAGAAACAGGTCTTTGCCCCAATGCCTGCGATTAGGGGACTATTTGATATTGTCGATACTTCCTTTCTCAATAAACATAATTTCCTTAAACATTCCACTAACCATTTTCTTTCCACAGGTTCTTGGAATGTGAGGATTCTGCGCAGAGATTATTCTCTTGATGTCATCACAAAAGAATTCCACAGTTATAACCTTAGATATTCTCGGCTTGCAGGGGACCAGATGGACTGATAAAGATGATCAGATACTTAAAAATAATCTTAAATTTCTCTTTTCAGGGAGGGAAGATGGAAAGCATATTCAAGGCGTAGGTTTGCTTCTCAGCAGACACTAGTGATGTGTCGGCCCTTTTGGCATTGGTAGTTCCAATGTAAATGGCAACTTTTCCTACAGGTAGGGGCGGGGGTGGCTCAGTCGGTAGCGCGCCAGGCTCGTAATCTGTAGTTCCCAGGTTCGAGTCCCAGCTGGGTCAGCGTTAAGATTTATCTCCGCAAAATTCCCCGCCCTGCCCACGGTCAGTAGGGGACACCGATGGGCTTGGAAAGGCCGCCGTCCGTCGGATGGGACGTTAAGCCGTGGCCCCGTGTGTGGGAGAGCCATACCCTGTGCACGTTAAAGAACACGCTGGATGGCCTTGACGGGAGGCTACCATCTGTCTCCCAACAGCTGTTCCAGTGGGTTCCCTCCCCCAACCTTCTCTGAGCCTTCGGGGTCCATGTGACCTGGACATTTAGCCCTTGGTGTGCAAAAAAGTGCCGCTCAGAGGTAAAACAACCCAACTCCTACAGGTAAGTAAACTTAATGGTTTCAGAATAACTAATACTTATTGCAAACACCAAGAAATATGGAACATAAGTATACGTGGGTTTCACCACATGTGTTGCATAAGAATATGATTATATATTGATTGACAACAAATTGGGTAGTTCTATTAGGAATACCAGGTCATATAGGGTAGCTGAAATTGGGTCTGACCATTACCTTGTTCAAAGTATCTTGTAATTCAAACTTAAAAAGTGTTGTGCCAAGGTTAAAAAAGTTACCTTTATCATTCAAAGACCCATATATAGCCAGAGCTTACCAAGATAAGTTACTTTGTCATTATGAGAGTTATGATTTCTTTACTAGTGAAGTTTAGGAAGAAGGGGACCATTTTTAACAGGCTTTTCTTGAAACTAACAGTACTCTTTTGCGAAAAAAGGAGCAGAGGAGGCAAAATTATTTGTCTGATAAAGCATTGCAGCTTATCTTAGAAAGAAAGAACTGCAGGAATATCCTTAATCAATATCCTATACTCCTAACAAATGGGACGGGGGTGGCTCAGTCGGTAGCGCGCCAGGCTCGTAATCTGTAGTTCCTAGGTTCGAGTCCCAGCTGGGTCAGCGTTGAGATTTATCTCCGCAAAAATTCCCCGCCCTGCCCACGGTCAGTAGGGGACACCGATGGGCTTGGAAAGGCCGCCGTCCGTCGGATGGGACGTTAAGCCGTGGCCCCGTGTACGGGAGAGCCATACCTTGTGCACGTTAAAGAACACACTGGATGGCCTTGACGGGAGGCTACCATCTGTCTCCCAACAGCTGTTCCAGTGGGTCCCCTCCCCCAACCTTCTCTGAGCCTTCGGGGTCCATGTGACCTGGCCATTTAGCCCATGGTGTGCAAAAAAGTGCCGCTCAGAGATAAAACAACCCAACTCCTAACAAAAATTATAAAGGGTGTAATAAGTGTGTAAAGAATCGGTTAGCAGAGTGGTTCTCATCCTTTTATGCTTCACGTACCCCCTGGAAACGTGTATGTAACTGGCGTACCTTTTGTATAGATAGATAAAACTATAGTTATAGTATACCAATGGTTATTTTTATTTCGTTACTACATCTAGGGACTTTTGAGCTCTCACGGCGTACCCCAAAAATTTTACTGCGTACCCCACGTTGAGAACCCCTAAGTTAGCAGATAAGAATTTAGGGCTTGATAGCTTGGGTGACAAAGCAGCTATCTCTCTGATTGTACCAGATATTTAATGTTTGTGTGTTAAGAAATAGACAGGTATATAGGATAAACATGGCAAGATTAAGATAAACATTATCCTGCTGGAGTATCGCATTTGGGATCACACTCAAATATGACAGGACGACCGCCTGTACGATGTCGCTGACGTACGTTTTGCTATTCAGTGTACTCTGTATAAACATCAGACACGTACGAGAATGATAGCTAATCGCTTCCCACACAATGATGCCCGGCGTGTGTCACTGGCGGATGCATGATGGAAGAAGCTGCTCACCTTGCCGCCTTTGGACGCGTAAACGACCATCAGACGCTCCTAAGCAGAATCGGCTTTCATCACTGAAGACCACAGACTGCCATTCTTCACGCCAATGAACTCGTTCTTGACACTACTGCAAACGTGCTCGACACGAGGTGACAGTTGTAACCGTGCCAGTGGCATGCGTGCCCGTAGTCCTGCTTCCAAAAGAAGATTGCATATCATTCTTGTAGACCCTTGGTACAACAGAGGATCGAATTTGTGATACCGTAGCCGTCCACTCTGCCACCGCCGCCATTCTGATATGCCGATCTTCTCTTGTGTCCGTAACTCTGTGTTGCCCGGAACCACGTCTGCGAGTGTACTAATGCTCTTCAGACTATCGACGCCACCATCATACCACTGCCGATACCTCTCGTTAAACGAGGTGTGAAATTTGACGAAAAGACCAACCTGCTTCCCGAAGACCCACTATATAACTCGCTCAAACTCCGCTAACTGAACAGGATGGGGGTGGCTCAGTCGGTAGCGCGCCAGGCTCGTAATCTGTAGTTCCCAGGTTCGAGTCCCAGCTGGGTCAGCGTTGAGATTTATCTCCGCAAAATTCCCCCACCCTGCCCACGGTCAGTAGGGGACACCGATGGGCTTGGAAAGGCCACAGTCCGTCGTATGGGACGTTAAGTCGTGGCCCCGTGTGCGGGAGAGCCATACCCTGTGCACGTTAAAGAACACGCTGGATGGCCTTGATGGGAGGCTACCATCTGTCTCCCAACAGCTGTTCCAGTGGGTCCCCTCCCCCAACCTTTTCTGAGCCTTCGGGGTCCATGTGACCTGGCCATTTAGCCCATGGTGTGCAAAAAAGTGCCGCTCAGAGGTAAAAACAACAAATTCTTCAAAGAGCACTGAACAACATGACGCAAGATGAATAACTTCTTTCTTCACGTCCTAGTCCTTAAATACGCGCTGCGCACATTTGCATGTTGTCGTCCTCAATGACGTCATTATTTCATCAATGACTTTCAAACTTGGATCACGGTTTCTGTTGCCCTTAGCTATTAACATATAATATGACATTCCTAAAGGAATTCCTTCTGGGTGTGTCCCCACCCTGCCAGGAGGTGTTGACCCTGCCCACGGTCAGTAGGGGACATCGATGGGCTTGGAAATACCGCTGTCTATCAGATGGGACGTTAAACTGTGGCCTCATGTGCGGGAGAGCCATACCCTGTGCACGTTAAAGAACACACTGGATGGCCTTGACGGGAGGCTACCATCTGTCTCCCAACAGCTGTTCCAGTTGGTCCCCTCCCCCAACCTTCTCTGAGCCTTCGGGATCCTTGTGACCTGGCCATTTAGCCCATGGTGTGCAAAAAAAGTACCGCTTAGAGGTAAAACAACCCAAAAATCCTTCTGGGTAGTCTTTTTTTTTCAATTTCCGCCAATGTATTTTTTTCCATTTCCTCAAGCAATTTTTTCACTGATGTTTGCCATCAGTAATGTGGGGCGGGGGTGGCTCAGTCGGTAGCGCGCCAGGCTCGTAATCTGTAGTTCCCAGGTTCGAGTCCCAGCTGGGTGAGCGTTGAGATTTATCTCTGCAAAATTCCCCGCCCTGCCCACGGTCAGTAGGGGACACCGATGGTCTTGGAAAGGCCGCCGTCCGTCGGATGGGACGTTAAGCCGTGGCCCCGTGTGCGGGAGAGCCATACACTGTGCACGTTAAAGAACACGCTGGATGGCCTTGACGGGAGGCTACTCTGTCTCTACTACTCTGTCTCCCAACAGCTGTTCCAGTGGGTAACCTCCCCCAACCTTCTCTGAGCCTTCGGGGTCCACGTGACCTGGCCATTTAGCCCATGGTGTGCAAAAAAGTGCCGCTCAGAGGTAAAACAACCCAACAACCCATCAGTAATGCAGTAATGTATGTCCATGTTCATGGTGTTCTTTATCAAATCAGTTATCGGCGTAACATTTTTTTTATCCAGCGGTCTTAACCGCATTAATATTAATTTCTTATTTGACGAGAATTTTTAAAAACGGATATTCGCTTAGGAACTCTAGTTATGGGTCAATGGATGTATCTTACTTTGACACAAGTTATAATCCCCGCCATTTCTTTGGGATTATCTCCACTTTCATCCACACCAATATAAAAGGAGACGCTAATGTGTGGGAAAGGCCGACATCCATTGGATGCAATATTAAACCGTGGGGCGCTGTGTGAAGAAGAAACATAACCAATACAAGTTATAGAATGCGCAGGATGACCGTAATGGAGACTTTAATTTTCCTCCTAAGTCATGCTCAATACGTTTTCTTACCTAGTTCTGGGGGCTGGGGTGGCTCAGTCGGTAGCGCTCCAGGCTCGTAATCTGTAGTTCCCAGGTTCGAGTCCCAGCTGGGTCAACGTTGAGATTTATCTCCGCAAAATTCCCCGCCCTGCCCACGGTCAGTAGGGGACACCGATGGGCTTGAAATACCGCCGTCCGTCGAATGGGACGTTAATCCGTGGCCCCGTATGCGGGAGAGCCATACCCTGTGCACGTTAAAGAACACGATGGATGGCCTTGACGGAAGGCTACCATTTGTCTCCCAACAGCTGTTCCAGCGGGTCCCCTCTCCCAACCTTCTCTGAGCCTTTGGGATCCTTGTGACCTGCCATTTAGCTCATGGTGTGCAGAAAAGTGCTACTCAGATAAAACAACCCAACTCCCCGGAGTGGTGAAGAAAGTGGACTGCAATGAGTGTGTCACTCCCATCCCTTTACATTCACACAATTATGGAAGTGAAGAAATACTTTTGGTAATATGGCGTTTAGCAAGATACGTATTTATTTACAGTATTTTCTTGATATCAAATCTGTGGAAGACTAAAAGGTTGGCTTTTAATCATATGCTAAATGTTTGTAACGATACTCAAGGGTCTTATAAAGCAAAATCATTCTTCACGCACGTGTTCGGCGCCTTTTAGTCATGCATCGCCGGCATTAACCTCATTGTCAGACCCGGCTGAACTCACTTGTCAACGGTTGGCATGGAAACCAACTGCTCTTGGGTAAAGGGCAAATAGACTGTAGAAGCGGTAAACGATTGCAGTATCTATTTAGGAAGCCACAGAAAGAATTTTTTTTGGTTGGAAGTACTAATTTAATTCACACATTTATCTGACGTAAAGTGGGAATTGCCTGTCTGACTGCAATATAAAATTAGCTGAAAGCCATGTTGAAAGTATTCCTTACTCTGCCATGGTATAGGCAAGGGTCAGATATAGAGGACGATGATGCATTACTAGTATCATTTATTGGGATGCATTACTAGTATGATTGGATACTAGTCTGATTACTAGTATGATTGAGGGCATAAGACGCTCCTTGGCTCTCAACATTGCTAAGTTAATTTGTTTTTGGGGCGGGGGTGGCTCAGTCGGTAGCGCGCCAGGCTCGTAATCTGTAGTTCCCGGGTTCGAGTCCCAGCTGGGTCAGCGTTGAGATTTATCTCCGCAAAATTCCCCGCCCTGCACACGGTCAGTAGGGGACACCGATAGGCTTGGAAAGGCCGCCGTCCGTCGGATGGGACGTTAAGCCGTGGCCCCGTGTGTGGGAGAGCCATACCCTGTGCACGTTAAAGAACACGCTGGATGGCCTTGACGGGAGGCTACCATCTGTCTCCCAACAACTGTTCCAGTGGGTCCCATCCCCCAACCTTCTCTGAGCCTTCGGGGTCCTTGTGACCTGGCCATTTAGCCCATGATGTGCAAAAAAGTGCCGCTCAGAGGTAAAACAACCCAACCCAACTGAAAACAAGACTGCGCAGAAGCGCCATCTTTCTCAAGAGAAATTACATAGTTCTTAATGCAACATTTCCTGACAGTTGGATTGGCAGGGGTGGTTCAGTTCTATAGCCACCAAGGAATCTCTGAATCGACTCCTTGGTTTGTTTTTGTGGGCTTTGTGTAAAGAATTTACAAAAATTTATGCCTTAACTGGCATAGTGGTTAGGCAGCTAGCGACTGTTCCAGCAAGGCAAACTTTGTGTGTTGTGTTAGCTCTAACTAAGGCAGTGGTCAGCAGTGACTTCGGTCGTAGTAGGGCATGTCCTTGTATGAGAAGGCCTGTATTAAGCTAGGAGTAGCTTCCAGGATTCTTCTCTGTCCTATATGTCACAAATAAAAAAAAATAATAAAAAAAATGATGTTTACATAGAAAAAAATTAAATGTTTTGAAAGTCAGAATTAACAAGAATTAGCCAAACAAGTAACGAGAGATGTGTTGTGCGCACCTCGCGGTTGCAAGCACTATTCAATTTTTATGTAGAAATATGCAAATTTAAATCTGTGGCGTTGTGTTTTCCACATTGTCCAATTACGGATTATTCACTTAATTAGGCAATGCGGGCCGCAAATATCCCAGGCCGTCTCCTTAGGGGAAGACGTTTTTATTAATTAAATCCAGTGATGATGCACAACTCAGGTTTATGGAAACAAAAGAATAACAATATTTATTGAAACAAAGTATCTAACAGTACAGGTGAAACAATTAATCTTTCTAATAATCAATCATTTATCGTGGACTTAAAAAAAGAAAGAACTTAAAGAATTAAATGGACTATGGAACTGTGGAACCCCTTTACAATTAAATCTAAAATTAAGGATAGCAACTTATAAGTTAAAGGAAGGGTAAGCGTACCGTTCGAAGTGCTCAGTTCGTCCGTCAGCTGCATCGGATTACGGCCAGGTCGTCGTTACTCTAGCTTCGGGTGGGGACCATCGCCTTAATTCGTCCTTTAGCCGATGACTGGGAAAACATCTCCATTGCACTGTGGCTGATGTGGAGACGTGCCCTCAGTTGACCATCACATACGCTGTTGGGTAATTTGACTGCGGCGAAGACAGGCGGTCGGCTGCATCATCGTGATTATGTTGGAAGAGGGAGGGTGCCCTTCACTGGTTAAGCGCTTTGGAAGCAAATTCCAGTCTCTCTGCTTCTAATTTTAGGAAACCACTCATTCATAGGGATGTCCTTGTGTTAACGCATCAAATTACACTGCTTTTGATTCAAAGTCCTGCACTCATTTCCAATGATTCCGATATGCTGATACTGAATCTGGCCTACCCAGAGCTCTGGCTGCTCTCCCTAAAATCCAACTGCTCTCCCATAAAGTCCAACTGCTCTCCCTAAAATCTGTGCTATCTGCTATGTTCAAAATCTCGGTCCAACTGAAGCCCTCCCTGCCTCGCTACTCTACCCCATGTTCCTTTCCTTTTGTTTTTCTCGAAAATGGTATGTTCACCATATGTAGCATCTGCAGAGGAACTTGCGAGTAATAAATTCCCCCTAGGAGGTCTGTTGCTTCGCTTAAAGGTTGATGTCGCCGCCTGGGAAACAGAATTCCTCGTTCGTTACTGTAAACAACTGGACGATGCTGTCCAGTCCTACATCTGTATTTGATGTGGGGGACGATTTCTCGAATACAGCTTCCCATGTGAGATCGCACTAAAGCTGTCAGCAGTCTTTTGCACCCCCAGACCATTCCGGCCAGACCTCACACTACAAGAGAATAAATGGTGATTCCGCCTGCCCTTGTGACACACAGTGCCCTTTGTGACCCATGGGCACTGTGTCGTGTCATCTGGGCGTTCTCTGTGTGTGGCCCGTCGGGGCAGCTGCGAATCCTGCCCCCTCCTAACCTGTCCACCTTGTTAGTCTGTTTGTGTATTCCCTCTGTGTTGAAAAAAACTCAATCAAGTGAAAAATTAATTAAAAAAAAAATCGTTATGCCTGATGTAAAATCAGTGCATAACAGATGCTGCAGTGTTTATGACAAGAAGTGGAATGCCGATTGGTTGGGTTCGGTTGTTTTACCTCTGAGCGGCCCTTTTTTCCACACCATGGGCAAAATAACCGGGTCACAAGGACCCCGACGGTTCAGAGAAGGTTGGGGGAGGGGACCCACTGGAACAGCTGTTGGAGAAACAGATGGTAGCCTCCTGTCAACGCCAACCAGAGTGTTCTTTAACGTACATAGGGTATGGCTCTCCCGCACACGGGGCCATGGCTTAATTCCTCTCCGACGGACGGCGGCCTTTCCAAGCCCATTGGTATCCCCTACTGACTGTGGGCAAGGAGGCGGGGGGGGGGGAGGTTGCGGAGATAAATCGCAACGCTGACCCAGCTGGTACTCGAACCTAGGAACTACAGATTACGAGCCTGGCGCGCTACCGACTGAGCCACCTCCCTGCCGATTGGTCATTTGCAAGGTCACGAACTGTACACATATGGAAATTCGCAAATTATGTTCAAAACTATTTCAGGTATACTTTCAGTTATACAAGAGAGTAATTGAACAGAGTAATATTTTATTATTTTCCTATATATTTGTTCTCGAAGACTAACCATTGTTTTCCGGACACCCAGTATTTTTACAACTGTCATCTACAATAGAAATGAAACAAATGCCTTATTTTCACCACTTAAGAAAAACTAAATTTTTGCTAAAATTATTCAAAGGTGTGTCGGCACAGGGCCAATATAACATAAATATCGTTTTCAACCCCCTAGAATGAGACATAGGTTTTCCTGGAAATAACTTATATCTTTGTTTACTACAGCAGAAAGGAAAACACGTAATTATCTTCAACGCATATAAAAGGAGAAATTGGTTTTCTCGAAAGAAAAGTTGACTGCTACTGTAGAAATGAAAGCACTGTAAATTAATTTTTACCTGCTTCAGTTGCAATTTCAGATGAATTATTTCAATTGGGATTGCTCTGCTAAATATCTCACATATGATAGATCTTTAAACGTTTGACTACTAAGACTGAATTATATAGTTAAAAACTTAACGGGTACATTCGTAGTTCTGTAACTGTTAAGTTTGGATAGTACAGGATCATTTTATCAGGGTTTGAAAAATTACTCGTCTGCGACGAGTATATTTTATTGGAGGGGGAATTGAAAACTAAATATTGACGTCCGCGACGAGTATATTTTATTGGAGGGGGAATTGAAAACTAAAGATTGACGTCCGCGACGAGTATATTTTATTGGAGGGGGAATTAAAAACTAAAGACTGACGTCCGCGACGAGTATATTTTTTGAAGGGGGAATTGAAAACTAAAGATTGACGTCCGCGACGAGTATATTTTATTGGAGGGGGAATTAAAAACTAAAGACTGACGTCCGCGACGAGTATATTTTTTGAAGGGGGAATTGAAAACTAAAGACTGACGTCCGCGACGAATATATTTTTTGAAGGGGGAATTGAAAACTAAAGACTGACGTCCGCGACGAGTATATTTTATTGGACGGGAATTGAAAACTAAATATTGACGTCCGCGACGAGTATATTTTACTGGAGTAGGACTGAAAACAAAAGACTGACGTCCGCGACTAATATATTTTATTGGAGGAGGGGAGAATTGTAAACTGAAGATTGACTTCCGCAAAGAGTATATTTTATTGGAGGGGGAACTGAAAACTAAAGATTGACCTCCGCGACGAGTATATTTTACTGGAGGGGTAACTGGAAACAAAAGACTGACGTCCGTTCAGTTTTATTACAATAATAAAGTTACAAACAGCATATATTTGTAATACTTTTATTAACCCAAGAGCATCTAAGCTCATGGAGGTTAACTTACAAATTATTTAAATACAGAATTTTGGCAACATTGACCCTCAACTTTACATAAAGAAAAAAAATATATGAAAAACAATACAGAATTTATAAAAACGAATTAAAGTTTTTTTACTTTAACACTGAAAACAGGCTGTCAGCATTAGTAATGCTCATTAGATAATTAGCAGTGAAAGATCTGAAATGCATAAAATTGGTTTCATTCCGAATTAAAATCGGTAAAGAATTAAAACTTTTTGGGGCCAAATAATAAAAATGTTTGTGCATAATTTCTTTTTTTGCAAGTGGCAACAGAAATCTTTTCCCATCATCTCGCATAGAATAATTTGTATAATGCGGCACCGCATTATTGTTTTTAAAGAAGTAATTTAATGTTCTTCAAACAAATAAGTGTCTCAGTGGAAATACACCTGAAATGAATACTTACAAAAGATGGGAACAGTTTTATATTTATTTGGTAATATTTGAAATATAAATTTATTTTGCATTGAAATCAGATTCTTTAATGATGGATGGACTTGGAAAGGCCGCCGTCCGTCGGATGGGACGTTAAGATGTGGCTCCGAGTGCGGGAGAGCCTACCCTGTGCACGTTGAAGAACACGCTGGATGGCCTTGACGGGAGGCTACCATCTGTCTCCCAACAGCTGTTCCAGTGGGTCCCCTCCCCCAAACTTCTCTGAGCCTTCGGGGTCCATGTGACCTGGCCATTTAGCCCATGGTGTGCAAAAAAGTGCCGCTCAGAGGTAAAACAACCCAACTTTAATGATGAAATGTATGTTCCTCCCCAACTTGTAATACCATACTGTATAGCAGATTGGACCCAAGATTTGTATAACATTATTAACATTTTATTACTGAGGATTTTTTTAAAATAAAATTCATATAACATCTGTCTAAGTGTGTTTGTTAGTTTTCCAATGTGCATTTTCCAACTTAGGGAGCTATCAAATATAAACGCCTAGGTATAGTAGACTTTGAACCTGTTCAATTTCTTCACAGCAACGTCGAGTAATTATTGCATGAAAAGGTATGCAATTTTAATTTAATCACATTTGGATTGAATGATTTCTTTTTTAGGTTAAATAGAATATACTTAGTCTTTTTCGTATTTAAATGTAACCCATTTAAATCCAATCATTTCATTGCACATTTTAGATCAGTGTTCACGTTATAAAGGAGATTTCCAGAGAATCAGCACATAAAGTTAATGATGTATCATCTGCAAAAGTGTTAATATAACTATTTATTTTTAATTTACATAGATCATTTATGAATATCAGAAACGAGGTTGATCCGAGGACTGAACCTTGTGGTTTTTTCGCAACGAGTATATTTTACTGGAGAAGGGGAGAATTGTAAACTAAAGTTTGACGTCCGCGACGAGTATATTTTACTGGAGGGGGAATTGAAAACAAGACTGACGTCCGCAACGAGTATATTTTAGTGGAGGGGGAATTGAAAACTAAAGATTGACGTCCGCGACGAGTATATTTTATTGGAGGGGAATTGAAAACTAAAGATTGACGTCCGCGACGAGTATATTTTAGTGGAGGGGGAATTGAAAACTAAAGATTGACGTCCGCGACGAGTATATTTTATTGGAGGGGAATTGAAAACTAAAGATTGACGTCCGCGACCAGTATATTTTAATGGAGGGGAATTAAACTAAATATTGACGTCCGCGACGAGTATATTTTAGTGGAGGGAAATTGAAAACTAAAGATTGACGTCCGCGACGAGTATATTGGAGGGGAATTGAAAACTAAAGATTGACGTCCGCGACGAGTATATTTTATTGGAGGGGAATTAAACTAAATATTGACGTCCGCGACGAGTATATTTTAGTGGAGGGGAATTAAACTAAATATTGACGTCCGCGACGAGTATATTTTAGTGGAGGGGGAATTGAAAACTAAAGATTGACGTCCGCGACGAGTATATTTTATTGGAGGGGAATTGAAAACAAGACTGACGTCCGCAACGAGTATATTTTAGTGGAGGGGGAATTGAAAACTAAAGATTGACGTCCGCGACGAGTATATTTTATTGAAGGGGAATTTAAAACTAAAGATTGACGTCCGCGACGAGTATATTTTATTGGAGGGGAATTGAAAACTAAAGATTGACGTCCGCGACGAGTATATTTTATTGGAGGGGAATTGAAAACTAAAGATTGACGTCCGCGACGAGTATATTTTATTGAAGGGGAATTGAAAACTAAAGATTGACGTCCGCGACGAGTATATTTTATTGAAGGGGAATTGAAAACTAAAGATTGACGTCCGCGACGAGTATATTTTATTGGAGGGGAATTGAAAACTAAAGATTGACGTCCGCGACGAGTATATTTTAGTGGAGGGAAATTGAAAACTAAAGATTGACGTCCGCGACGAGTATATTTTATTGGACGGGAATTGAAAACTAAAGATTGACGTCCGCGACGAGTATATTTTATTGGAGGGAAATTGAAAACTAAAGATTGACTTCCGCGACGAGTATATTTTAGTGGAGGGGGAATTGAAATTAAGGATTGACGTCCACAACGATTATGTTTTACTGGAGAGGGGACTGAAAACTAAAGATTTACATCCGCGCGGAGAGGTGGATAAATTTTTTTTTTCATTGAAAACTTTCCTTATTTTCCCATTTAAAAATTTATTTAAATTTTTGGTCATTTTCTACTCTTTATCGAAAGTAAGACTGCAAACGTAACGTAAGATGAAACCCCAAAGTAGGGCAACAAACATTTTCTAACATCACGATAAGCATTAAAAAATTTAACAACTAACTTTAAAAAAAAGTGTGAATAAACAGCCACTGACTGTACATTTATGCTTGCTTTCACCACATCGATTTGCACGCTTCTCATGTATGCTTCTTGGTTAAAGATATTTTTCGTTGTTCTCCAAGTGAACACGGCACACAGAAAAGCGAGATGATTGTTAAAGAGCTGCGTAAAAAGTAGTTTCTAAACTAGAATGCAAAAAACAAAGGATGTGTGCATTTTGAAAGAAAAAATTGAATTTGGTCCCTTGCACACAATGGACTAAATAGCCAGATCCCAAGGTTGAGTTGGGTTGTTTTACCTCTGAGCGGCACTTTTTTGCACAACATGGGCTAAATGGCCAGTTCACATGGACCCCGAAGGCTCAGAGAAAATAACAAACAACGGGTTAACGCACACGGGGTAACGGCTTAACGTCCCATACGACGGACGGCGGCCTTTCCAAGCCCATCGGTGTCCCCTATTGACCGGGCGGGGGTGGCTCAGTCGGTAGCGCGCCAGGTTCGTAATCTGTAGTTTCCAGGTTCGAGTCCCAGCTGGGTCAGCGTTGAGATTTATCTCCGCAAAATTCCCGGCCCTGCCCACGGTCAGTAGGGGACACCGATGGGCTTGGAAAGACCGCCATCCATCGGATGGGACGTTAAGCCGTGTGCGGGAGAGACATACCCTGTGCACGTTAAAGAACACGTTGGATGGCCTTGACGGGAGGCTACCATCTGTCTCCCAACAGCTGTTCCAGTGGGTCCCCTCCCCCAACCTTGTCTGAGCCTTCGGGGTCCATGTGACCTGGCCGTTTAGCCTATGGTGTGTAAAAAAAAGTGACGCTCAGAGGTAAAACAACACGATGCGCAAGAGAAAAAACAAACTTTTTTTGGCATTACTCTCCCACCACTCGGAAGATGGTAAGCACTCCACAACATGAAAGAATGAATGCTTACATTATATGCAGCGCTTCAATGAGGCGATGTCTTACCGACCGCTATTAAGTGGCTTAAAGACATCAAGCGAAACTCTTTAATCATTTTCCCACCGACGGATCAGCCCCATTTCTGTCGGCTGTGTAATATCGGCTACTTACACGCCCTCGGGGATTCACGAGCCATTATGCACGAACATGATTGGCTAATGGGAGCCGCGATGCATGTGATATGGCAAACCAAATTGCTTGTAGCCTCAGCTTTAACGCAGATGAAACTGTTTTCCGCCAATGATAAGTGCAGCAGTTGGTTTGTTCTTTTCCATTGCATTTCGTTCCAGATGGGGCGGGGGTGGCTCAGTCGGTAGCGCGCCGGGCTCGTAATCTGTAGTTCCCAGGTTCGAGTCCTAGCTGGGTCAGCGTTGAGATTTATCTCGGCAAAATTCCCCGCCCTGCCCACGGTCAGTAGGGGACACCGATGGGATTGGAAAGACCGCCGTCCGTCGGATGGGACGTTAAGCCGTGGCCCCGTGTGTGGGAGAGCCATACCCTGTGCACGTTAAAGAACACGCTGGATGGCCTTGACGGGAGGCTACCATCTGTCTCCCAACAGCTGTTCCAGTGGGTCCCCTCCCCCAACCTTCTCTGAGCCTTCGGAGTCCATGTGACTTGGCCATTTGGCCCATGGTGTGCAAAAAAGTGCCGCTCAGAGGTAAAAAAACCCAACACAGGTTCGATTCCCGCCTGGGCCATCATTGAGATTTATCTCCGAAACACTCCCCACCTTGCGCTCCGTCAGTTGGGGTCACCGATCAGCTTGGGAAGGCCGCCGTCCATCGGAAGGGACGTTAAGACGCGACTCCTAGTACAAGAGAGCGGTACCTTGTGCATGTTAAAATCACGCTGGATGACCTTGACGGAACTGTTCCATCTGTCTCCTAACAGCAATCCAGTGGGCTCCCTTCACCCAATCTTCTCCTAGTCCATGGGGGTCTTTATGACCTGGCCATTTAGCATATTTTGCGCAAAAAATAGCGCCGTTCAGTGGTAAAACAGCCCAACTGATTAAAAAATCTTACCTTCTAAACTCGGACGATTCCGACGACTCCGTCTGCCCACTTCAAATCTCTGATCTCTTTTCAGATTAGCCTGATATCGAGAGTCGTAATTCGTGCACGTGAAAGAGACATCTTTAATGTCTTTCCAGTGAATTTCCTTCGCCCAACATCTCGAAGCACTCTGACCTAGACATTTATTAGGAAGCAAAAAAAGTACTTCCGACACATAAAACGATGCAATTAGTATCAGGTTAAATACTGAGTTCCATCGGTACGTTTTTAAAAAAACGTATTTCAATATCAAAAAAAAATCGTAGTACTGCTTTTTTTTTTCTTTTTTGGATGCGGAATCAATTCTTTTGTTGTAGTCAATGATTGGCTGAGTGTCGTGAGGCGAATGACCTGTCGTTTTTCTCCACGTGGTCGTGAATGTTGACTATTTCTCGTGCGTGTCTATTCCCATTGAAGTCGTTCTTGTACATAGGCACGTAAACCAACGGAAGTGTCGGTACTTATCATAGAGGTAGGATTCCCATTCAGTGTTACTATGGGTCAAGAAACTTTTTTAACCTATTGCCATGGTTACGTTACTGTTATGGAAATATATGTTGATTCGAAATAATGTTTCGGTTTTGAAACTCTGTCCGAAACAATATTGTTTAGATGATTGCTGCCATTGACCTTTACGAAATCATACAAATGCATTACAATTTATGGAGTAAGACTTGCTGATCAGAAAAGAATGGAAAGCATCCAATTCTCAAATTACACAAAAAATATAATCACATATAGAATTATCTCCGCAAAACTCCCCGCTTTGCCTACGGTCAGTAGGGGACACCGATGGGTTTGGAAAGGTCGTCGTCCGTCGGATGGGACGTTAAGCCGTGGCCCCATGTGCGGAAGAGAGCCATACCCTGTGCACGTTAAAGAACACACTGGATGGCCTTGACGGGAGGCTACCATCTGTCTCCCAACAGCTGTTCCAGCGGGTCCCCTCCCCCAACCTTCTCTGAGCCTTCGGGGTCCATGTGACCTGGCCATTAAAGTGCCGCTCAGAGGTAAAACAACCCAACCTGAAGAAAAGTTAAGTAGCTTTGCGGGGCAAATTTATTAAATTTGCATATATCCTCATTTATTGAAAAAAAATAAACTTCAGACCAAACTAATCAGGTTGTTTTACCTCTGAGCGGCATATTTTTCGCACAATGGGTAAATAACCAGGTCACAAGAACCCCAAGGGCTCGGAGGAGATCGGGGGAAGAGGATCCACTGCACAGCTGCTAGAATATAGATGGTACCCTCAGTGATGGCACTAGGGTTGGTGTCACTCAGTGGTGGCACTAGGGTTGGTGTCACTCAGTGCGGTCATCATAATGTCGCTCCCATGGCCCTCCTAGGATATTTTTTTTTTGAGTACACGAAGGTTGCCAGATCACTAATTTCTAAAAAAATCGTTGCCATATATCTTTTCTGAATTCTGTTCTGTAATCAACCATAATGTTCGGATATTTTTTAATATATATAATGCGTATGAATATATAATGCAATAAATATGGAGCGTGTGCAATTACCGTTCACAGCAAATTGGAGCGGTTGCGGTTAATATTCACAGCACATTGGATCGTGTGAGCTCACAAAGACCTGGATCGTGTGGGCTCACTCACGGAAATATTGAGCGTCTGCAGTTACCGTTCACAGCAAACTGGAGCGTGTGCAGTAACTGCACACGCTCCAGTTTGTGAACGGTTACCGTGTGCTCCAGTTACCGTTTGTGAACGGTAACTGGAGCGTGTACAGTTGCTGTACACGCTCCAGATATTTTTCCTGAATTCTGTAATCACGTGATACGAAGGTTGCCAGATCACTAATTTCTAAAAAAATCGTTGCCAGATCACTAATTTCTAAAAAAAATCGTTGCCAGATATTTTTTCTGAATTCTGTAATCAAACATAGTGTTCGAATATTTATTTGATCCACTGTACATATACATACCTATTTTTTTTTCTTAAAGTTATATTTTTTCTCCGACTATTTCGTTCTTCGGAGGAAAAAAAAAAGCCATATTTGCATTGAAAAAATTTACCGCAATTCTGTTCAATGAGTAAATTTCTTTCAGAACAATTTCATCAAAACGTCCAAGTACAGCCTGGTCACCTTCGCCCCACAGAACTTGTTCGAACAGTTTCAACGACTGGCCAATTTCTACTTCCTTTGTCTTTTGGTGTTACAGGTAAGGGAAACTATTTAAAGAAATAACTGTTCATTGTTAAAACGCATCAATGACCTGGGGGGGGGGAAATATAATTCCGACTTTTTCACACTCTAACAATGGAAATTCGAACTAATGGAAATAAATTTTCTCCTAAAACTAAAATATTTCTTTTCCCACAACTTGGAGATAAGGGGCGGGGGTGGCTCAGTCGGTAATGCGCCAGATTCGTAATCTGTAGTTCCCAGGTTCTAGTCCCAGCTGCGTCAGCGTTGAGATTTATCTCCGCAAACTTCCCCGCCCTGCCCACGGTCAGTAGGGGACACCGATGGGCTTGGAAAGGCCGCCGTCCGTCGGATGGGACGTTAAGCCGTGGCCCCGTGTGCGGGAGAGCCATACTCTGTGCACGTTAAAGAACACGCTGAATGGCCTTGACGGGAGGCTACCATCTGTCTCCCAACAGCTATTCCAGTGGGTCCCCTCCCTCAACCTTCTGAGCCTTTGGGGTCCATGTGACCTGGCCATTTAGCCCATGGTGTGCAAAAAAGTGTCGCTCAGAGGTAAAACAACCCAACCTGCAGTTCCTAGGTTCGAGTCCGCCTGGCGCAGAGTTGAGATTTATCTCCGGAAAACTCCCCACACTGTCCTCGGTCAGTAGAGGACACAGATGGGCTTGGAAAGGTCACCGTCCTTCGTATGGGATATTAAGCCGTGACCCGTGTGGGGAAGAGCCCTGGGCACGTTAAAAAACACACTGGATGGCCTTGACTGGAGGCTCTCATTCTTTCCCAACTGCTGTCCAGTTGTCCAGTGGGTCCCCTTTCCCCATTCTTCTCTGAGCCTTTGGGGTCCTTGTGACCTGGCCATTTAGCCATTGTGTGCAAAACGTGATGTTCAGAGGTGAAACAACCCAACCCATGTAAACCCAAAACAGTTATTAATTTATCTCTTAAAATCGTGTTTTCAATCTGTTACAAAATGGACTAAGTGAACTGTTTGTTATAATATTGTAATTTTTATTAGGTTAATTAATTTTCATTACTAAATTTTCTATTTCTTTGCAAAAAGGAAAAGCAATTTCAAATTAGAAGAAGAGGAGATCGCTTCTAGCGAATCCTGGATTTCATTATTTTTTTTTTATTGGATCCTGGATTTCAAAGAGAACGATTTTATTTTTCCTTTCCATTTTTAAAGCTCTCTAACTGTGCGAATTCTCACTAAACGTTAGTTTACACTGTAATGGATAAAGGGCACGGCTCATTGGCGCCAATAAATTAGGACATTCCAAAATTCATTTTTCGCAACATGTATAAAACCGTTTGACATTTACATTGCACCAATAGCTCTGCAGTCGGATATTGGTGCCAGGAATTCACTCCATTGTGAACTAGTCTTAATTGATGATTGGGAAAATGCATTTAATAAGTATAGTAATATTAATACTTATCCAACACAAAAAGAGTTCGTTATTATTTTTTTAAAATTGCGTTTTCTCATCTCCATGGGGTGAAGAGCTGTTGTCCGTTTCCCAGGTTCGAGTCCCAGCTGGGTCAGCGTTGAGATTTATCTCCGCAAAATTCCCCGCCCTGCCCACGGTCAGTAGGGGACACCGATGGGCTTGGAAAGGCCACCGTCCATAGGATGGGACGTTAAGCCGTGGCCACGTGTGCGGGAGAGCCATACCCTGTGCACGTTAAAGAACACGCTGGATGGCCTTGACGGGAGGCTACCATCTGTCTCCAAACAGCTGTTCCAGTTGGTCCCCTCCCCCAACCTTCTCTGAGCCTTCGGGGTCCATGTGACCTGGCCATTTAGCCCATGGTGTGCAAAAAAATGCCGCTCAGAGGTAAAACAACCCAACCTGTGTACATCTCTTCACCATGACACTGTATCACCGAAATCTTTCATATAAATAGATCGTTCGGAATATTCGTTAGAGTACCAGAGTGTTCTAAATTTGTTAATTAAACGTTGATATATATGTTCTAAAATTTTATACCGCTAGGTGGCGCTATTAAAGCGAATGGGAGTTAGGAAAATTCAAATCGTAATATTTCAATAATATCTATCAAACCAAAAAATCTGTTTTTAATTTAGCTCTAAAAAGTTGAATATTTAAAGATGAACAGACAGATAACAAAGTTAAATCTTAAGTTTTTTTTTTTTGAAAACGAGATTAAAAATTCAAAAATTTTGGCACCATTGCCTTCTTTGGCAGTCAAGGTGCGGTAGATAGAAGAACCTTCCTTATATAAAATTTTTATGTTCTGCAGTTATTATAATATGTGAAGTGTTCACTGATATCAACAATTTTTTAAATCTGCTTGTTCGTCATTAGAGAAGTGAATTTGCATTCTTCCCCCCCCTCCCCCCCCAGCTGATCCCTCAAGTGTCCTCCCTGACTCCCGTCACCACTGCAGTGCCTCTGGTCGTGGTGCTCGCCGTCACTGCCCTCAAAGACGCCATCGACGACATCGTAAGTACGTCCCACATTTCTTTAAATCGTTCAAAAGTGTTCGCAAATTAATTCTACAGCTTTTCTGAATGGTTTAAGAATTTTGTCGTTATTTTAGTGAATTTAATTCTTGTTTTAATTATCTGCTAAAGCTCCTGTTATGTTGTTTATTATACCGAATTACTTATTCATATAATATGGTCATTTAACATTGCGCACTACGTATAACTTCAAGAACACCGCAATTTAATGTTCGTGTTCTGTGGTGATTCATATGCATACTATGCGGTGTACGATTAATCTTGATAAAATTTTTGCTAATATTTACAGATATTTACGCAGATATCAAAATTGCAATTTTATCCATTGGAAACAACTCGCCAGGTTAATGACGGCTCTGTACAATCATTGTGATAGCTCTCTAATAATTATTATAGTGAGAAACAAGAGACAACCGTTATTGTAATGTGAAAAGGAGACAACCATTATTGTAATGTTAAAAAGAGACAACCATTATTATAGCGTGAAAAAAATGCAATCATTATTGTAATGTTAAAAGGAGACAACTATTATTGTGATGTGGAAAAGGAGACAACCATTATTATAGTGCGGAAAAGGAGACAACCATTATTATAGTGCGGAAAAGGAAGCAACCATTATTATAATGTGGAAAAGGAGGCAACCATTATTATAATGTGGAAAAGGAGACAACCATTATTATAATGTGAAAAAGGAGGCAACCATTATTATAGTGTGGAAAAGGAGACAACCATTATTATAGTGCGGAAAAGGAGGCAACCATTATTGTAGTGTGAAAAAGGAGACAACCATTATTATAGTGCGGAATAGGAGGCAACCATTATTATAATGTGGAAAAGGAGACAACCATTATTATAGTGTGAAAAAGGAGACAACCATTATTATAGTGTGGAAAAGGAGGCAACCATTATTATAGTGTGGAAAAGGAGGCAACCATTATTATAGTGTGGAAAAGGAGGCAACCATTATTATAGTGTGGAAAAGGAGGCAACCATTATTGTAGTGTGGAAAAGGAGACAACTATTATTGTGATGTGGAAAAGGAGACAACTATTATTGTGATGTGGAAAAGGAGACAACCATTGTTATAGTGCGGAAAAGGAGGCAACCATTATTATAGTGTGGAAAAGGAGGCAACCATTAATGTGATGTGGAAAAGGAGGCAACCATTATTGTAGTGTGGAAAAGGAGACAACTATTATTGTGATGTGGAAAAGGAGACAACCATTATTATAGTGCGGAAAAGGAGGCAACCATTACTATAATGTGGAAAAGGAGACAACCGTTATTGTAGTGTGAAAAAGGAGACAACCATTATTGTAGTACGGAAAAGGAGGCAACCATTATTATAGTGCGGAAAAGGAGGCAACCATTATTGTAGTGTGGAAAAGGAGACAACCATTATTGTAGTGTGGAAAAGGAGACAACCATTATTGTAGTGTGGAAAAGGAGACAACCATTATTATTATTAAAACCATCTGAAAAACATTATCGTTGACGTGGCGGGAATTGAACCCTCAACCCCCTAGAAAATGCCAGGGCGCTCTACCTGTTAAAGCACACATCGGACGCTAAAATCTTCCAGAATAATATCCATAAATTCCGATTTAACAGGTAGAGCGCTCTGGCATGTATCTAGAGTTTTTCTTTTTGCTATAATAACTTAATTTCCATACTCATTTACCGAAACATTACAACACAAAAATTTACCATCAAATTTGTATGGAAACTGCAAAGGAAATAATATAAAATGAAATAAACGATTAAAAAGAAAAAAAAAAGCTGACAGAAACATACACTTACAAGTATCTCTGTGCAATCTAGGGGTTACAAAACAACTCTTACAGATTGCAAAAACAAAATTCTACTGTAAGCGAAAATCTCGGGCAATGAAAAAAACAAAACAAAGAAATTACATTTAAAGCGTCTTCAATATCATCAATATTTACCAAATAAAGATTTTTTTTTTAAATTTACATTCACTTTTCTTTTATACTATTAGGTAAAGAATTTTATATTTTTGGTGCAATAAAATTAAAATGCTTATGCAAGATTTCTTTCCTTGATTTCACAACGTGAAACCTGTTTGCAGAATATCTGATATCGTATGGGATGACAGTTTTTCAATCCAATTGTTTTATGTAGAAATAAGACTTCTGTATAAATATAACTTTCAGAAAGGTAACATTTCATTGCTTATATAATAATAATTTACATTGCAGATATCGCTATTTGAAACTAGTTTTACAATTTTGTTTCGTAATTTCAGAGGGAGTTGGTTTCATTTATAATCCTCCCCCAACAAGTGATTTCATAGTTTAAAATTGAATAAACCGAAGCGAAATAAACTGAAATTAACAAGTTATGAGAACATTAAGATACAGCGTGTAATTTTTTACACACTGTATCTTCATGCTTCTTCCATTTTAGATTTTGTTAAACATAAATGCCTAAATATTTAACACATTCGACTTGTTCAAAAGTTTTACGTACACATCATTTTACCAAATTACAACAGAATTATGGTATTTTATGACAATCTCTTATTTAATTAAGCCGAAATAGATAAGTTTTATCCACATTTATTTCCAGTTTATTGTTACTAAACCAGTCTCTTATTATTTAAGATTAACAATGACTTAAAAAGTATAACTCATTATTAGTTTCAGTCGAACACTTATTATGTCATCCTCAAAAGCGTGATTTTGCCGAATAAATTTAAATTGCAAAAATCATTAATATACAGGGTGTCTCAAAAATTAGGTACAAACTTTTAGGGGAGGTAGATAACACCTAAAGGAATGAGAATTGCATATGGACCCATAACCGGAAACGTCACCGTAAGTCAATAGGCGGCGCTGTTCATCAGCACAATGCGCATTTGTGGGCTCATGAGAACCCCCAGTGTGCGCACCCATGCGGCACAACAGCGTTTCACAGTAAATGTGCGGGCAGGTTTGGTAGGCGACTGCTTAGTCGGGCCATACCTTTTACCATCCCACATGACCTCCGCGAAGTATCTGATCTTTCTGGAGCAGGTTCTACCAGGATTACTAGCCCATGTCCAGCAAATGTGAGACGCAGCATGTGGTTTCAACATGATGGGGCGCCTCCCCATTATGGAAGGTGTGTTCGTGCGCATTTAAACGTGTCTTTTGGTTAACGATGGATTGGGCATGCTGGACCAGTTGCCGGGCCCCCACGTTCACCTGATTTAACGAGCGTTGATTTCTTTCTGTGGGGGGCCCTCAAAGCTACTGTGTATGAATCGCCTGTTGAGTCTGACATGGATCTCGTGGCAAGGCTCGTCTGCGCTGCTGCTACTATCAAAGAAACTCCAGGTGTGTTCGACCGTGTCCGGCAATCAATGCTCCGTCGGTGTCACGCATGCATCGCGTCTCATGGTGGAAACTTCGAGCATCTGCTGTAACATTATGAAATGTATCATCTAGTAGGCCATTTGTAATAATTATGTCCAATAAACGTTTTCCCATTAATCACTGTCTTCTGTCCTTTCAGATTTTGCACCTCTGCTACACTTTCCCATGACGTTTCCGGTTATGGGTTCCTATGCAATTCTCATTCCTTTATATGTTTTCCACCTCCCCTAAAAGTTTGTACCTATATTTTTGAGACACCCTGTATATTAAAAACTAGACTGGCCCAAGAATAGAAACTTGTGGTACACCACCATTTAAAACAAGCATATTACTTTCTAGTTTACTTATAGTGACGGGGCGGGGGTGGCTCAGTCGGTAGCGCGCCAGGCTCGTAATCTGTAGTTCCCAGGTTCGAGTCCCAGCTGGGTCAGCGTTGAGATTTATCTCCGCAAAAATTCCCCGCCTTGCCCACGGTCAGTAGGGGACACCGATGGGCTTGGAAAGGCCGCCGTCCGTCGGATGGGACGTTAAGCCGTGGCCCCGTGTGCGGGAGAGCCATACCCTGTGCACGTTAAAGAACACGCTGGATGGCCTTGACGGGAGGCTACCATCTGTCTCCCAACAGCTGTTCCAGTGGGTCCCCTCCCCCAACCTTCTCTGAGCCTTCGGGGTCCATGTGACCTGGCCATTTAGCCCATGGTGTGCAAAAAAGTGCCGCTCAGAGGTAAAACAACCCAACTTATAGTGACCTATTGTTTCCTGTTTTGCAAATATGTTTTAAACCAACGAATGCAAGTCCCCTTATTCCCATTTACTTAATTTCTGGATTAAAATTTCATGATTTATTGTATAAAAAGCTTTTTTACATCAGTAAATAAGGCTCAAGTTTTCCTGTGTTCATTCATAAAAAAAAATACCTCCTCAAGCAGCTGCTTGCCACAGAGGTCTGACAGGAGCCTATCAGTTTATATGCCAAAGTAAAAGATCTGAGAGGATGGCAGGCCCTCAGCAGAAAAACGACACAAACAGCCATGCCTTACCCGGGGCTCGAACCCAGGTCCCTTAGATCAGTAGCCAAGCCCGCTAACCACTCGGCCATGGGACGGCAACACTGTTATAAATGTTGCCGGTAAGTTGTAACATAGCATGTTCTGTGCCCATTTTATCTCTAAATCCAAACTGTTTATTTGATAAGAAATTACATTTCGATAGAAATTTAATTAATCCCTGTTTCACATAATTGTTTGTATTTAAGGATAAATGGAAAATTCTTTTTTTAGGGTTAGGTAAGAATTGACAAAATATTATGATTGCACTTTCGGAATCTTTCGAACACCTAATTGCGTCCTCTAACGGGGAAAAAATTGCAAATTGCAAACTTTCAAAAGAATATTGCAACAATGTATTAATGAGAAAAATTTGAAATTTTGGTGGTGGAATGTGAAGTATGACGTTTCCATTGGAAGCAATGAAAATGATATTTAAGAAACTCTTTTTCGATATGATTGATGAGAATTATTATTAATATTTCATTAGTATTTTTCGAATACTTAGTAGTTTTAATATATATATATCTTTACAGATCAGAGAAATGATGAAACGGCAGTGTTGTTACCGAGTTTTACAAATAGCATCCCCGTGGCCGAGTGGTTAGCACGCTTGGCTACTGATTTAAGGGACCTGGGTTCGAGCTCCGGGTAAGGCATGGATGTTCGTGTTGTTTTTCTGCTGAGGTCCTCCCATCCTCTCAGACCTTCTACTGTGGCATATAAACTGACAGGCTCCTGTCAGACCTCTGTGGCAAGCACCTGCTTGAGGGGGTATTTTTTGGCTACTGATCTACGGGACCTGGGTTCGAGCCCCGGGTAAGGCATGGATGTATGTGTCGTTTTTCTGCTGAGATCCTCCCATCCTCTCAGACCTTCTACTGTGGCATATAAACTGACAGGCTCCTGTCAGACCTCTGTGGCAAGCAGCTGCTTGAGGGGGTATTTATTTATGTCTAGAACGGTAGTTTGAAAAATTAGGGGTAGTTTTTAAGAGATATTCCGCTGATAGCAATAATGTATCCCCTTTTCTGAGAGAGGTGTGGAAAATGCAACTTTTTTTTAGATTTAACAATTAAAAGACGAATACTTTTATGTTGTATAATTATTAATAAAATGCTATTTGCCTTTTTCCCATCATCCGCTATCTCAAATTAAAACTTTTAAGGAATGAAAGAGTAGGTAAAAGAGAAACTTTCTTTGAAAACGAGTCTCATATGCACCAGAGGCGATATGCATCCTTCTAGTTTTATGTTCGATCGGAGGAAGGTTTGTCAAATATTTTTATTCAAATCTTACCATATAATATTCTTAACATTTTAGTAAAAAAAATTACATTTTTAACCAAAAGAAATATTGGTTTTAACAATGAGTTCGGTTAACTAACAACAATTTAACCATGGGGGCTCATGCGAGTAAGGTAGCGCACCAGGCACGTAATCTGCATTTCCCAGGTTCAAGTCTCCCTTAGCCAGCGTTGAGATTTACCTCCGCAACACTCGCCGCCTCTGGGGCGGGGGTGGCTCAGTCGGTAGCGCGCCAGGCTCGTAATCTGTAGTTCCCAGGTTAGAGTCCCAGCTGGGTCAGCGTTGAGATTTATCTCCGTAAAAATTCCCCGCCCTGCCCACGGTAAGTAGGGGACACGGATGGGCTTGGAAAGGCCGCCGTCCGTCGGATCGGACGTTAAGCCGTGACCCCGTGTGCGGGAGAGCCATACCCTGTGCACGTTAAAGAACACGCTGGATGGCCTTGACGGGAGGCTACCATCTGTCTCCCAACAGCTATTCCAGTGGGTCCCCTCCCCCAACCTTCTCTGAGCCTTCGGGGTCCTTGTGGCCTGGCCATTTAGCCCATGGTGTGCAAAAAAAGTGCCGCTCAGAGGTAAACCAACCCAACCCTCGCCGCCTCTGCTCTCTGTCAGTAGGGTGCACTGAGAGTACTGGGCTTGGTAATGCCGCCGTCCATGCATGGGACATAGTGTCCCCGTGTACGGGATAGCCATAGACTGGGCGCATTAAAGAAAGCTGGATGGCGTTGACGGGAGTCTACCATCTGTCTCGTAACAATTGTCCAGTGGGTCCCCTCCTTCGAATCTTTTACGACACCCTCGGGGTACTTGTGACCTGGTCATTTAGCCCATTGTAGGCAAAAAAAGTGCCGGTCAGAGTAAAAGAACGAAAGCTCACGTTTTGAATATTTTTCGCGCTTCGGGAAGTTCATATGTTGAAAACTACCAAACAGAAAACAAAGTTTTTCTGTTCAACTAATGAGTGCTACCACTGTACTTAAATTTTATACGATTTACCTTCCTTTGATCGTCTTCATCTTGCACTTTACGCAGATGACCTTGCCTTACTATCTCCCTCCCTCGGTCCTGCTATCGCTGTGAAGAGGCTGCAGCATAGCTTGACCGAGCTCGGCACATGGTACGAAAAATGGAAGATAAAGATTAACTCTGACAAGAGTTCTGCCATCTTTTTTACTGGAAAGCATATTACGAATCCCACTTGCCTCCATTTACAAGATATTCCCATTGATTGGAGTGATTCAGTCAAATATCTTGGAGTTGTTATACATAAGAGGTTAAAATGGGACTATCACATAAATAATATAATCTCCAAAGTCAATTAATTGAGGGGCCCGCTAATTGAGGGACCCACTTCTTAGGAGAAATTCCATTTTAATGATTGATCATAAGTTTTTGCTCTATGATATGATCATCAGACCGGTGATTCTCTATGCTTCACCCATATTATGGGCGAATACTACACCCACCAATATTCGTAAGATTCAGGTCTTACAGAACAAGATTTTGAGAACTGCGGTCGATGCCCCCCTGGTTTGTCACTAACAGACAACTCCATAAAGACCTGGGCATCGACCATATATATATATACACATATAAAACGCACCTCAAAAAAAAAAAAAAAAAAAAAACCCTCGATGCGAGAGCCTGTCCGTGGTGAGGGGACCACCCTGTGAAGGTTCCGCTGGCTCGGTTACCTTCACAGGGTCCTAAACGCTTGCCCGCGTGTTTGCCGTGCGCGGAGACCCGTGACCCTGGAAAGGAGGATCCTGGCAGTTGCTCAGGGGTCCCCGTCTTCTCTCCCCAGCTCATGACTGGTGGGGTCCCCTTTGGCCGTTTTGCCATTGGGGAGCCTGTCTGTCGCGGGGCTGGGCAGCGACTTCCGAGGCCGCTGCTATACACTGCTTTGGCCTCTGCTTCAGGTAAACGGGAGGTCCTGGGGCGGCCCCCTCAGGATCAATCGGCTGGTGGGCTGGTCCTGCTAGGGTCAACTATGCTGTTCAGTGAGTAACCTTGTCCACCGTCCGGACAACGGTTTGCGAGTTTCCCCACACATTTACTAATTTTGTAGTTTTCTTTCTTTTGTGAGGCCAGCTCTTGCCTCACACTTTATTGCTTTGTTGCTTCTTTTCTTTTGTGGGAACTCCGACGAGTTTCCCACCATTTCTCTTTTACTTTTCCTTTCTGTTTTGTAGTGAGGGCTTGGCTCACTGGCTGTGTGGGTATGGTGCCCGGGCAGCCCTGGCGCCCAACTGGGCGTCCCCTTGTTGGACTCCATGGTGGGTGGGGACAACGGGCACTGAATTTTTTAAAAACAACCATGAGTTCTCCAACTCATAAAAATACGAACAATGCCGCGAAGATGGCTCGCCATGAACCCCCTACTTCTCTGTCTTTGCCTTCGTCTTCGTGTGTGTCTCCGTCTCCGAAGTTCCTGATCATCCACTCTACGGGTGATCAGGTACTTGGGGACATGTCCCCCTTTTTTATACACAAGGGTATTCAAGGTCTTGCGGGAGAACCGAAATCTGTCAAGCGCCTAAGATCCGGTGACTTGCAGGTGGAGACTGCATGCTCCAAACATTCGGAGCTTCTGTTAAAGGTTACAGCGATTGGTGGAGTGGCAGTCGAAGTCACTCCACACAAGACGCTCAATTCCTCCCGGGGCGTGATCTCCGAGTGGGGCCTCCTCAAGGTTTCTGAGGAGGAAATCCTCTCGGAGCTTTCAGCCCAGGGAGTGATAGCAGTCCACCGGGTTTCGTCACGCCGTAATGGAAAGTTAGAGCCCAGCCGGGTACTCATTCTAACTTTCAACTCACCACACCTGCCTACTTCTATCAAGGCAGGATACTTAAAGTGCGAGGTGCGGCCATTTATAACAAACCCTCTGCGTTGTTTCCAATGCCAGAGGTTTGGCCATGCCCGTACTGCATGCCGGGGCAAGCCCACCTGTGCTCGTTGTGGCAGTCAGGATCATCTTGAACCTGACTGCACAGCAGAAAAGGCATGCTGTGTTAACTGCCGTGGTGAGCATCCGGCGTACTCCCGCGACTGTCCGAAGTGGCTGGAGGAGAAAGAGGTACAGCGCCTGAAGACCCTCCACAACATCAGCTATCCAGAGGCGAGAAAGCTCGCTGCACTGCCTGCCCCACCTGGCAAGGTCTCCTATGCCGGTGCGGTGGTCGGAAAGCCCGTCGTTAAGATGGCTTCCGTGGCGGTGCAGACCGACATCAGCATTCCACCAGCTGAATCTTTCTCGCCTGCTGCTAAGTACCTCTTGACACAGGCGAAGCCGACGTCGGTGTCAATCTCGACATCGACACCGGTTTCTATTCCTGTGTCTGTGCCTTCCACTTACACCTCCGGAAGGCCCCCTCCACCCCGCCCACAGACAGCAAGAACTACAAAACCCAAGGGGCCCCCGCCGGGGCCCAAAAAGAAAATTTTACCTCCTCGTTCGGCGGTCTCTGATCCATGTTGCTCGGATGACTCCGAGGACATGGACACCGACCGCCCCAATTTTCCTAAACCGTCGCTGGCGACGGTTAAAATAAATCGAAAGTCGTCCGCCAATTCTTCAAAGACCTGAGATGGCCACACTCCTTCAATGGAACTGTCGTGGATTCCAGAGGAATATTGACGACATCAAGGTCCTCCTGAGGGCACACGAACCCCTCTGCGTGTGCCTTCAAGAGACATTTTTACAGACAGCCAACAATCCCACTATCCGGCACTTTTCTCTCGTTCGCCGGGACCGGGATGGAGATGGTCCAGCCCACGGAGGTGTTGCCATCCTCGTGAGCAACCACTCTCCATTCCAGGTCATTCCCCTCACCACAAATTTAGAGGCGGTAGCCATCCGCCTCTTTGTGGGATTTTCGTTGACTGTCTGTTCTGTTGGGGCGGGGGTGGCTCAGTCGGTAGCGCGCCAGGCTCGTAATCTGTAGTTCCCAGGTTCGAGTCCCAGCTGGGTCAGCGTTGAGATTTATCTCCGCAAAATTTCCCTGCCCTGCCCACGGTCAGTAGGGGACACCGATGGGCTTGAAAAGGCCGCTGTCCGTCGGATGGGACGTTAAGCCGTGGCCCCGTGTGCGGGAGAGCCATACCCTGTGCATGTTAAAGAACACGCTGGATGGCCTTGACGGGAGGCTACCATCTGTCTCCCAACAGCTGTTCCAGTGGGTCCCCTCCCCCAACCTTCTCTGAGCCTTCGGGGTCCATGTGACCTGGCCATTTAGCCCATGGTGTGCAAAAAAGTGCCGCTCAGAGGTAAAACAATCCAATCCAAAAGTCTGTTCTATCTCCCACCCGGAAGCATCGTTTTTCGGGATGAACTTGATGACCTCGTCTCGCAGCTGCCGTCCCCCTTCCTCATCATGGGGGACTTCAACGGCCACAGTCCGCTCTGGGGCAGTGCTGACACCAACGGGAGGGGCCGGGTCTTGGAGCAGTGTCTCCTGGATCCATCGCTCTCCCTGTTGAACACCGGTGTCAGTACCTACTTTCACACCCCAACCCGCACATTCACTGCCATTGACCTCACCATCTGCTCCTCCTCGATCCTTCCACTCTTTACATGGGAGGTCGAGGACAATCCCTACGGAAGCGATCACCTCCCCGTGGTGTGTACCATCTCTCGTGGGGGGCCTTGCAGCCCTTCGCGTGTCTCCCGGTGGAGGCTTGATCGGGCTGATTGGAGTGGCTTCGAGCTCTTGTCTGAGCTCGATGAGCACTCTGTCAGCCAGGAGCCCATCAATGTTGCAGTGGCGGAGTTGACGGACTGTATCGTCCATGCAGCTGCCTCTACTATTCCTCAGACCTCGACTCGGTTTCCACGGTTCCCAAAACCGTGGTGGAATCCCGACTGCACCGCAGCTCGTAAGGCTCAGAACAAGGCTTGGGGGGTGTTTCGGAGATATCCGACGTCCCCCAACCTCGAAGGATTCAAACGCGCCAGGGCGAAAGCCCGTTTCGTCCGGCGCCAGAGCCAGAAGGAATCTTGGATGAAATATACATCTTCTATCACCCGCACGACCAGTTCTAAGGTCGTGTGGGATAAGGTCCGGAAGATGGGTGGGAAGTACACGTCCCACTCATTATCGATCCTGGAGCACAATGGACAGGCAATTGCTGATCCTCGTGCAATTGCCGACACTCTGGGGGAGTCATTCTCCTCCATCTCCTCATCTTCCTCGTACTCCCCCGAGTTTCTGGCCCAGAAGAGCAGGGCCGAACGCTCTCTGCTGTCCTTCCATTCGAATGGCCTGGAGTCTTACAACAGGCCATTCACAGCGGAGAAGCTTCGCCGTGCTCTGCACACTTCTCGTGCATCTGCTGTGGGGCCAGACAATGTCTATTATGCCATGCTCCAACATCTCTCACCATCGAGTAAGGATCGACTGCTCCAACTCTTCAACCGTATTTTCATCGAGGAGCAGTTTCCGGACTCCTGGCGGGAGGCCATCGTCTTGGCCTTTCCTAAGCCAGGCAAAGATCCCAAGATTCCTTCCAATTATCGTCCAATTGCGTTGACGAGCTGCGTCTGCAAGGTGTTGGAAAGGATGGTAAATACCAGGCTGGCCTGGTATTTGGAACATCACGGCCTTCTTTCCAACACCCAGTGTGGCTTTCGCAGGCACCGGTCTACTTTAGACCACCTGATCCGCCTGGAATCGGCGATCAGGAATTCCTTTTTACAACGAGAGCACCTGGTGTCAGTTTTCTTCGACATCGAAAAAGCATACGACACGGCATGGAGATTCGGCATTCTTCGTGACCTTCACAGCTTCGGCTTGCGAGGTCACATGCCGATCTTCATCACGAACTTTTTCTCTTCTCGTGTTTTTCGAGTCCGTGTCGGCAACACTCTATCGCGGCCTTTCCCCCAAGAACAGGGGGTGCCTCAAGGCTGCGTCCTGAGTGTTACGCTTTTCGCTGTCAAGATAAATTCCATTACACGGCAACTTCCTCCGACTGTAGGCAATGCCCTCTATGTTGACGACTTTAGCATCTTTTGCTCATCGTCCAGCATGAGGGTCATTGAACGACAACTGCAAACTGCCCTGAACAATCTCTCGGTTTGGGCGATGGCCAATGGGTTCCGGTTCTCCCCACAGAAGACCGCTTGCGTGCACTTTTGCCGCAAGCGTAATCTTCATCTGGACCCCGAGCTGCGGCTCGGGGGTACCATCATTCCAGTTGTGGCGGAGACCAAGTTTCTCGGTCTCATCTTCGACCGGAAATTGACCTTTTCATCACATATCTGACATCTCAGGTCCAAGTGCATGCGGGCATTGAACATCATCAAGGTCCTCTCCTCCCTATCTTGGGGGGCGGACCGATGTTCTTTGCTCCACCTTTACCGTGCACTTGTCCAGTCGAAACTGGACTACGGATCCCAGGTGTATGACTCCGCCCGGGATTCGGTGGTGAAGGTGCTGGACCCACTCCATCATCAGGCCCTCCGTGTGTGCACGGGGGCCTTCCGCACTTCGCCGGTCCAGAGTCTCTACGTTGAGACCGATGAACCATCTTTATCTATTCACCGTCAGCAGTTGTCCCTGCAGTATGCATCAAAATTGCGATCCCTGCCAGGCCATCCCACTTGGGACTGCGTTTTCAGTCCCAGGTGGGAAATGTTATACCAGAATCGGCCGACTGCCATTCGTCCTTTCGGTTTGCGTGTCCGAGGCTACCTCAGAGACATCAACACCAGTCTCGATAGCATCGCACAGTCGACAGCTGAGCCACTTCCACCTTGGCTCGCTGTTTCCCCTTCCTGCGATTTTTCCCTGTGCAGGACGGGGAAGGCCTTTACACCTGACTGTGTGTACCGGCAACTCTTTGCCAGCCATCGTGCTGAGCACCCGGACTTCTTGCCTGTCTTCACAGATGGCTCGAAGTCCGGCACTTCGGTGGGATCAGCCATGGTCTGCTGTGATGTAATCATTGCAGACCAGATCCCACAGCAGTGTTCCATCTTCACTGCTGAGTTGCATGCTATCAGCATTGCCTTGGACCATATAGCAGCTAAGCATCATCGTCGGTGTGTGCTTTACACCGACTCGCTTAGCTCGCTACAGGCTTTGATCTCGGTGAGGCATCGGCCTCACCCTGTTCTCTCCAAGATCCGCCAGCAGCTCCATCGTCTGGCAGCCACCACCACGATTCTCTTCTGTTGGGTGCCCGGTCATGTCGGAATCAGGGGCAATGATTTGGCAGATTCTGCTGCCAGGTCAGCAACGCCCCTGTCCGATTCTCCGTTGCCGGTTCCATATGTGGATTTCCGGCAGCGTTTCACCATCGAGCTCCGGGCACAGTGGCAGAGATCTTGGTCGGAACAGCTTACCAACAAGCTCTTTGAGATCAAACCTATCGTCAAACCGTGGCAGTCTTGTTACCGCAGGAATCGTAAGGAGGAAGTTGTCCTTGCTCGGCTCCGCTTAGGTCACTCGTTTTTAACCCACTCTTTTCTTCTTAAGGCGGACGCAGTACCTAAGTGCGAGTTTTGTGACACCATTTTAACGATCAAACATATTTTAATTGAATGTCGATGTTTTAGCTTTGAAAGACGAATGTTTTTTAACTCTCCTGATTTTACGTCCGAGCCCCTTACACTCGGACATCTTTTATCCGATGAATCGTTTTTAACTCCTGCTTTTGACTTTTTACGTTTTATTGGATATTTTATGCGTTTATGAACCTTTTTACTTTGTTACTTTGATTTTACGCTCGTTTCTGTTTTTTACTGTTAAATGGGTCCTATACACCCATTTTATTGTCGATTTTACACGTGTTGTTACTTTTTGCCATTTTTACTTATCTTTCTTGTTCTGGTTATGTTTCTGTGTGTTTTTAACTTTGGTTATGGGTTCAATGACTTTTATCAATTTCTATCTTTTTGTTTGGCGCAATATAGCCCTGTTGCTCTTGCGCCAAAAAACCCCAAACAACCAACCAACCAACACCTCAAAAAGATTTTTTGAGACTGTAAGCAATAATCCCAATGAGATTATTTCTTCTCTGATTCTTTACGATCATACTGTTTTGAACAAGTACAAGAGGCCTAAAACGGTAGCGTTCTCTGAGGAGACCTACCCGGTTTAGGTTTCTTATACAATTTTACTGCTATTTTTAGCTTACATTATGTTTGCCGTTAGGGGCCCACCTAAGGGTGGTTAACTTACATATTTTATTCTTACTCATGTCAAATAGGCATATTTTTATGATGGAGATGGTTAGGGGTAAAATTATTACCCAGTACATCGAATATGATTATACGATCTACAATGTAATTAAATTTCATCGGTTATGTCCAATGTCTCTTTTGAGGGCTGCGTAGATCTCCCACTGGTATTTTTTACATTATCCTGTAATATTAGAGACTGGAAAGCATTCGGTCCTGAAATTCTGAAATTTTTGCTCGCGGGCCAGAAACATTTCTATAATTACTGAACCCTTGAGCGGAAGAATAACACATGTTCTACATATAATAACAAATATTATTTGACACGGCATGGATGCTTGCGTTGTCTCCTCTTTCGGCTGAAGTCTCTTCTTCATAAATATATTCTCTCCCAGATTCCTGTCACAAGAATGTATCCAGGAGGAGGACCAGGAGGAGCGGACTCCCCGAAAATGGGGTCGTCTTATACTAAATATCAAATTTGTCATCTACTTGCTATGAAATTCAAAACAGTTACCTTTGTATAATTTTATTTTAACCACACATTATTTGATCAAAGTTCGTACATTCGCTCATCTACAATCTACCAGTAATAGGAAAGAAATTAATATCGCATTGGTCCACTCTTTCTTGGTATCACAGCCTCCAGTTTGTGGATTTGGGTTGGGTTGTTTTACCTCTGAACGACACTTTTTTGCACACCATGGGCTAAATGGCCAGGCAACGTGGCCACCCCAAAGGTTCAGAGAAGGTTGGGGGAGGGGACCCACTGGAACAGCTGTTGGGAGACAGATGGTAGCCTCCCGTCAAAGCCATCCAGCGTGTTCTTTTAACGTGCACAGGGTATGGCTCTCCACACACGGGGCCACGGCTTAACGTCCCATCCGACGGACGGCGGCCTTTCCAAGACCATCGGTGTCCCCTACTGACCGTGTGCAGGGCGGGCAGTTTTGCGGAGATAAATCTCAACGCTGACCCAGCTGGGACTTGAACCTGGGAACTACAGATTACGAGCCTGGCGCGCTACCGACTGAGCCACCCCCGCCCCACTCGGTTGTGAGAGTTGCAACCGAGGACAGGCGATTTCGTTGCACCACCCGCTTCAGCATTCGGCGGTCCCGCTCTTCCATTTTACGTGGCCTACCGGATCGCGATTGCGCTGTTGCTGCTTCTAGGCGTTTCCACTTCACAATTCATCACAGTTGACCGCGGCAGCTGCATCAGGGCCGAAATGCTCCGAACTCACTTGTTGCTGAGGTGGCATCCTATGACAGTGCCACGTTGAAAGTCACTGAGCTCTGCCGTGCGGCCCATTCTCTTGTTCATGCGTGTCGATGAGGTTTGCCAGACCACGTGCATCCTTTTATACCAGTTTGGGCAATGGTTGTGAATAAACGGACGAATCCACTACTCAGAAGGGGTGTCTGGATTCAGATAGTGTATGTCCGACACTGAAAGTAGATTTGAAAAAGAACTATAAAATTTAGTTCCATGTTGAATCTTGTAGGGTCGAAGCCTTGCCCGGAGGCTACTATCTGTCTGTCTCCCAAGAGAGAGGGCGGGGGTGGCCCAGTTGGTAGCGCGCTAGGCTCGTAATCTGTAGTTTTCAGGTTCGAGTCCCAGCCAGGTCAGCGTTGAGATTTATCTCCGCAAAATTCTTTTCCTTGCCCGCTGTCAGTAGGGGACACCGATGGGTTAGGAAAGGCCGCCGTCCGTCGAATGGAACGTTAAGCTGTGGCCTCATGTGCGGGAGAGCCATACCCTGTGCACGTTAAAGAACACGCTGGATGGCCTTGACGGGAGGCTACCATCTGTCTCCCAACAGCTGTTCCAGTGGGTCCCCTCCCCCCAACCTTCTCTGAGCCTTCGGGGTCCATGTGACCTGGCCATTTAGCCCATGGTGTCCAAAAAAGTGCCGCTCAGAGGTAAAATAACCCAACCCTAGGAAAGCTGTTTTTAACTATTCTCTAGTTCACCATGTTGGAAATGTGACCAAATGCAGTCTTTCCCTACATAGAAGTTTGAGCCCCACCTGGGCCAGCGTTGAGATTTAACTCCGCTAAAATTCTCCACTCTACTCTCGGTCAGTAGGGAACAACGATGGACTTGGAAAGATCGCCGTCCGTCGGATGGGACGTAAAGGCGTGTTCCCCTGTGCTGAAGAGTCATATCCTGTGCACATTATAGAATATGCTGGATGGACTTGACGGGAGGAGGGAGGTATAATTAGACGAAGACTAAAAGCCTCAGAAAAGAGGGAGACCTAGAATGCAATGGGTGGAAAACGTCAAACGTCGTTTTGTTAAAACTGGCTTGCGGTGATAAAGGGTTGTTGCTCCGGATAGACGTGTATGGAGAAGTAAATTACAGAGTCTAATTAAACCTCCTATCTGTAACAGCTATCCAGTGTATCTGTTACCGCTAAAGCTCGAAAGCCGTTAATGTGCACATCACCTAGCTAATCTGCAGATTAACTGATTTGCTCCGTTAACGTGCGGAATCGAGAGTTTTCCGCATTTTACCTAGGTAATGTGCACATTAACGGCTTCCGTATCGTTAAAGTTCAAAAGTTTGTTTCTCTCATAGCGGTGAATCTCTTGAATATGAATCTTCGTGTCACGTGATTCACTCGTCCGCATTATAAAAAACGCCCCGGATGAGCGGAGGCCAAGTGAGAACGAATCGGTAAAGTGATTCATTCTTGATAACGAATCACTAAAATGATTCGTTCTCACTTGGCCTGCTCATTTTGGCAGCGTTTTTTATAATTCGGACGGCTGATTCATGTTGACAGAGGGATGACCCTGGTTTCAACTCTACTCTCGGACACTAGATAAATAACATTATGTTAATTTAAGCGTACAGAAACGTTCCTGTTGTTCCAGCAAAGATCTTATTTTCACTTTATCGAGTTCCTAGTAGGTAATGTGCAGATTATCCAGGTAATTTGCAGATTACCTAGGTAATTCGAGAAATGAAACAATTTTCCGCACGTTAACGGATCACCCTAGTTAATCTGCACAATACCTAGATAATCTGTAGAATAACTGATTTCTGCACTTTAGCGGTAACATATACACTTCTCTCAACCTTCTCTGAGCTCGCCGGGTCCTTGTGACCTGGCCAATTAGCCCTTTGTGTGAAAAGTAACTCTCTGAGGTAAAACAACCCAACTTTACATAGAATTCTACTCAACTGTGGTCGATGTAAAATATAAGTGTAATGATAGTTGGCTTTAAAGTGGAAAAAATCTTAACTAGCCAAGATATATCATTATTCATGTGACATATTCAGCATGCGCCATACTGTAGCATTTGGACATTCCCTGAACTATATTTCTTCTCTTTTCACGCCTATCTCCTTCCGCAGCAACGGCATCGAAGCGACAGCCATGTCAACAACCGGCTGTCAAGAGTGCTTCGCGAGAGCCATCTGGTGGAGGAGAGGTGGTACAAAGTTCAAGTGGGAGACATCGTTAGAATGGAAAATGATCAGTTCGTTGCAGTGAGTATCATTCACTCGTCGTTTGAAATCATCTCGCTCAAGATTTCAGTCATTAACGGTTTTAATCATGTTGCTAATGACTTAAATCCTCTCATTAGTTATTTGAATCGCTTCATTAATAGTCTTCAACCATTTCTCAAATTGCATTTATTCATCTCATTAATAGAAGTTTATTCAATGCTGTTTTATTTTTAAAAAAAATGTCTGGAAACGCAGCGATCGGCCTAAAATGTGGCCGATGAGGTAGTTTTTTTTTCAGAAACTTAAAAAAAAATCTGTTTTCGGGAAAACCCGAGATTTTTCCTGGAGATATTCGCAGAATTCTCTGCCTTTCATTTAACCTAAATCTCTTTCGGACGGAAGTGGCTCAGTTGGTATCGGGCCAAGCTTGTAATCTGCTGTTCCCAGGTTCGAGTCCCTGCTGGGTCAGCGTTGAGATTTATCTCCGCAAAATTCCCCGCCCTGCCCACGGTCAGTAGGCCGTGGTCAACCCTCCTCCCAATCTTCTCTGAATCCTCGGTTCGGTTGAGTTGTTTTACCTCTGAGCGGAACTTTTTTGCACACCATGGGCTAAATGGCCAGGTCACAAAGACCACGAAGGCTCAGAGAAGGTTGGGGGAGGGGACCCACGGGAACGGCTGTTGGGAGACAGATGGCAGTCTCCCGTCAAGGCCATCCTGCGTGTTCTTTAACGTGCACAGGTGCACAACACTCTCACTCACACGGGGCCACGGTTTAACGTCACATCCGACGGACGGCGGCCTTTCTAAGACCTTTGGTGTCCCCTACTGACCGTGGCAAGGCGTAGAGTTTTGCGGAGATAAATCCTGGGAACTGCAGATTACGAGCCTGGCGCGCTACCGACTGAGCCACCCCCGCCCTTAGTCCTCTGGATCCTTGTCTCTCCATTTAGCCAAATGTGTGCAAAGTTCCGCTCAGAGGTAAACAACCCACATTTTTATAAATAATACGCAAATGCTCGTATTTTTTAAACATATTTTCTATAATTACCTTTTTTTGTTTACAAAAGAAAATTTTTAAATATTCAGATTTAATGTTCCACCTGAAAAATGGCATTGTATTTAAACATGTTTCTCAATGTTTGTTCAGCTTGACAATCGTAAAGTCGCTCTTAACATAGGTATGAAATGTAGAAGAAAAATTTTCTTGATCCAGGTGGCGGCCTATTAAAAGTCCTTGTTAATAACTGTTGAATAGGTAGAAAAAAATTTGATTTATTTTCCTGAATTCCTTTATATATCACGTGATCTAATTATCGATGTTGATATGAACCCACGATTTCCTGATATCATGGGGGCGGAGGTGGCTCAGTCGGTAGCGCGCCAGGCTCGTAATCTGTAGTTCCCAGGTTCGAGTCCCAGCTAGGTCAGCGTTGAGATTTATCTCCGCAAAATTCCCTGCCTTGCCCACGGTCAGTAGGGGACACCGATGGGCTTGGAAAGTCTGCCGTCCGTCGGATAAGACATTAAGCCGTGGCCCCATGCATGGGAGAGCCATACCCTGTGCACGTTAAAGAACATGCTGGATGGCCTTGACGGGAGGCTACCATCTGTCACCCAACAGCTGTTCCAGTGGGTCCCCTTCCCCAACCTTCTCTGAGTCTTCGGGATTCATGTGAGCCATGGTGTGCAAAAAAGTGGCACTCAGAGGTAAAACAACCCAACCCACTCCATAGGTGACTAGAATCATCTTTTTAAAGACTTCAATCAGCCCATGAAGAGTGAAACATTTCACTAATCACTTCACTCACCATATTGATAATTTCAGTTCTCTCATTAAGAACTTGAAACATTTCACTAATGACTTTTTAATCACCTTCTTGACGGCCCATGAAAGTCATTGTTAATAACTGTTGAATAGATAGAAAAAAGTTTGATTTATTCTCCTGAATTCCTTCCTATGTCACTGCCAGGCTCGTAATCTGTAGTTCCCAGGTTCGAGTCCCAGCTGGGTCAGCGTTGAGATTTATTTCCGCAAAATTCCCCGCCCTGCCCACGGTCAGTAGGGGACACCGATGGGCTTGGAAAGGCCGCCGTCCGTCGGATGGGACGTTAAGCCGTGGCCCCGTGTGCGGGAGAGCCATACCCTGTGCACGTTAAAGAACACGCTGGATGGCCTTGACGGGAGGCTACCATCTGTCTCCCAACAGCTGTTCCAGTGGGTCCCCTCCCCCAACCTTCTCTGAGCCTTCGGGGTCCATGTGACCTGGCCATTTAGCCCTTGGTGTGCAAAAAAGTGCCGCTCAGAGGTAAAACAACCCAACCCTATGTCACTTGATCTAATTATCGATGCTGATTTGAAATGGAATCGCCCAATAATATTTCTATAATCACCCATACGATTACATATAATTCTTCCTTAATTCGACCTTAGCCAGGGTTGGGTTGTTTTACCTCTGAGCGGCACTTTTTTGCACACCATGGGCTAAATGGCCAGGTCACATGGACCCCGAAGGCTCAGAGAAGGTTGGGGGAGGAGACCCACTGGAACAGCTGTTGGGAGACAGATGGTAGCCTCCCGTCAAGGCCATCCAGCGTGTTCTTTAACGTGCACAGGGTATGGCTCTCCCGCACACGGGACCACCTCTTAACGTCCCACCCGACGGACGGCGGCCTTTCCAAGCCCATCGGTGTCCCCTACTGACCGTGGGCAGGGCGGGGAATTTTGCGGAGATAAATCTCAGCGCTGACCCAGCTGAGACTCGAACGTGGGAACTACAGATTACGAGCCTGGCGCGCTACCGACTGAGCCCACCCCCCGCCCCCCTTAGCCAGGAATTAATATTGTTCATTACTGGAAATGTAACATTATCCAAATAAGCTAAAAAGTGTAAAATATATATATATTTTTTTTAATTTTCAGTTAAAGCGATATTTTTCGTTTTCAGGCTGATCTCTTATTGCTGTCAACTAGTGAACCAAATGGTCTGTGCTACATTGAAACCGCTGAATTGGATGGGTAAGAAAAATTGCCTTTCACAGTGTTAACTAAGATATCGCCTCTGGTGAATATGGAAGACTCGTTATCAAGGAGAATAAAAATTTTAATTTTTTTTTATATTTAGGACCTTTTACGATACTAGTAATCGGAACGGAGGCAAAGAAATGATGAAACATACATACACTGAAGTGCCATTGAATTAGGGATAGCAACCTAGTAACGTGTTGGACCCCCTCTGGCACTGATAACGGTCGCCACAAGCTTGATTGGATACGCAATCGCCATACTGTTTGGTTACCATCTGATAACGGTCGCCACACGACAAGGGAAGGACTCCAAAAGCTTGAATGTTCCACAGGTATGGCGATCCATGCATCCTCCAGAGCTGTCCACAATCCTCTCAAGGTCATCGCTGATGGGACACGGGCCCCGAACACTCTGCTCGAGGGTATCCCAAAGATTTTCGATGGGATTTAAATCTGGGCTTCTAGGTGACCAATTAATTATTTCAAAGTCAGCAGAATGCTCCTGCAACCATACAGTAGCCAACCCGGACCAGTGAGACGAACAACGTAATAATGTGTGGCAATCCCGGTGTTCCGCAATACTGAGACTGCACTACACCTTGAGGGAGTTGCCACGAAACCACAATCCACTAGCCAGGGTACTTCCTATCTTAGATCTTGTCTTACTGCGGGAGAAGGGGCGGGGGTGGCTCAGTCGGTATCGCGCCAGGCTCGTAATCTGTACTTCCCAAGTTCGAGTCCCAGCTGGGTAAGCATTGAGATTTATCTCCGCAAAATTCCCCGCCCTGCCCACGGTCAGTAGGGGACACCGATGGGCTTGGAAAGGCCGCCGTCCGTCGGATGTGACGTTAAGCCGTGGCCCCGTGTGCGGGAGAGCCATACCCTGTGCACGTTAAAGAACACACTGTATGGCCTTGACGGGAGGCTACCATCTATCTCCCAACAGCTGTTCCAGTGGGTCCCCTCCCCCAACCTCCTCTGAGCCTTCGGGGTCCATGTGACCTGGCCATTTAGCCCATGGTGTGCAAAAAAGTGCTGCCCAGAGGTAAAACAACCCAACCCACTCCAGGCCATCACTGAGCCACCACCAGCTTGTACTGTTCCGACTTGACATGCAGGATCCATGGCTTCATGGGGTTGGCGCCATACCTTCAGTCTGCCATCGGCGTGATGAAGTTTAAATTGGGATTCCATCACTCCAGAACATTAATTACAAATTTTCGATGTTATTTAGCCCAGGCAAGGCATTGAACCCAGTGTCATGCCATTAGAAGTGGGACTCTTGTAGGTCGACGGCTTCCGAAGCCGAGACGATGAAGTGAGCCTTGCATGATCCATGCACTGACTTCCTGACTGGAACCCGCGTTCAGATGGGAGGTGATTTCAGATAATGTCTGGCACCTATCTGTCCATACGATGCGGGTCAGACGCCAAAGCCCACGATCATTCGAGGCTGGTTGTCCTTTGCGATTTGTCTGGGTGCTTGTTTGTTTGCCGGAATTTTCACATTCCCGGAACACTCTTAAATCTGTCGTACGAGAAAATCCAAGTTCATTGACAATCTCGGAGATCGAGTACCCCATCCGTCAGGCACCTACGATCTGCCCTCTGTCAAATGCATCCAAATCTCGCGCCTTTCCCATTACGATTCTCACGACGAATGCTTGGGGAAGCCAAAGCTGACATCTATACAGGATGATTCAAAAAGTCTTAGACAAACTGTAAAGGTAGGTCAGAAATACAAAAATTGGGTTGGGTTGTTTACCTCTGAGCGGCACTTTTTTGCACACCATGGGCTAAATGGCCAGGTCACATGGACCCCGAAGGCTCAGAGAAGGTTGGGGGAGAGGACCCACTGGAACAGCTGTTGGGAGACAGATGGTAGCCTCCCGTCAAGTCCATCCAGCGTGTTCTTTAACGTGCACAGGATATGGCTCTCCCGCACACGGGGCCACGGCTTAACGTCCCATCCGACGGACGGCGGCCTTTCGAAGCCCATCGGTGTCCCCTACTGACCATGGGCAAGGCGGAGAATTTTTGCGGAGATAAATCTCAACGCTGACCCAGCAGGGACTCGAACCTGGGAACTACAGATTATGAGCCTGGGGCGCTACCGACTGAGCCACCCCTGCCCCTGAAATACAAAAACCATTTTTGCATAGGAACATATAGCCGCAAACGCCACCCGAGTGTGCTTAGAGGTACAAGAAGAATCAAAAGTGAAGGAATGCAAGTAAGGTATAACAACATGTTTATTAGACATCATGTTTACAATTTAAGATGAAGTGCTCAAAGTTCTTTCCATCTGCAGCAATATATGCCTCGCAACATCGACACATGGATCGGCGAACGTGTTCAAAAATGCCAGGCCTCCCCGCGGACATGTGCTGCTGCGTCAAAGATTCTTGCGACGAGGTCAGAGGCTACATGGGTTATGTACACAAGGCCTTTGAGGTAACCCCAGAGGAAGAAATCAATGGGAGAGAAGTCGGGTGATCTTGGTGCCCAACAAACAGGTCCCCCCCCAGCCAATCCATTGCGCAGAAAAGGTGCTGTTGAAATACTCGCACACAAATAAGGTGAAATGTGAGGGTGCCCCGTCGTGCTGAAACCACATGCGTCGGCGCACAGATACAGGTTGGGTTGTTTTACCTCTGAGCGGCACTCTTTTGCACACCATGAGCTAAATGGCCAGGTCACATGGACCCCAAAGGCTCAGAGAAGGTTGGGGGAGGGGGACCCACTGGAACAGCTGTTGGGAGACAGATGGTAGCCTCCCGTCAAGGCCATCCAGCGTGTTCTTTAATGTGCACAGGATATGGCTCTCCCGCACACGGGGCCACGGCTTAACGTCCCATCCGACAGACGGCGGCCTTTCCAAGCCCATTGGTGTCCCCTACTGACCTTGGGCAGGGCGGAGAATTTTTGCGGAGATAAATCTCAATGCTGACCCAGCAGGGACTCGAACCTGGGAACTACAGATTACGACTCTGGCGTGCTACCGACTGAGCCACCCCACACAGATAGAGGAATATCATGCAGTAGTTCCAGCAAGACTTCCTCCAGGAATATCCGATAACTACGACCGACTGTCTAGTCGTGATGGAAGAAGGTGTGGCCCAAGCAAACAGTCTCCAACAATGCCCACCCAAACATTTATGGTCAACCGGTATCGCGCAGCACAGGAGTAGTATCATCACACCCGGGCGTACCCCCGCGCACAGTGCTTTCCCCCTATGACGTCACCGGCCATGCCCACTTCCGCCCCCTCCCCCTATGACGCAACATGACGTAATCATTACATAAGCATTACGTAACCGGTCACGCTCCTTATTAATAATAATTCCCCCCCTCCCGCCCTCTCCTCAGTGGCGCCATCTGTTGACAGTGAGAAGTACTATTTTCCCAAAAAGCCCCTATTTTTATTCTAATTCTTCGATTTTTGACTTCCCCCTTTATAAAAAAAATTCCTCCCCCCTTATGAAAAAAAACCTTGGCGTCATCTGGTGCCTGTGAGGAACAGTAATTCCCCAAAAACCCTTATTTTAATTCTTTGATTTCCCCTCTTATTAAAAATTACTCCCCCTATTAAAAATTTCTTCCCCCTTATTAAAAAAACCCCTGGTGCCGTCTGTTGACAATGAAGAGTACTATTTTCGGAAAAACCTCCTTATTTTAACTCTAATTTCCGATTTTTCTTTATTTTGTCCCAATGGTTGACCTATATTTTAAGCCCTTCCTCCTCCTGCAGACTCCCCAGTTGACCTTTTAAGCCCTACCTATAGTTTAAGCCCTCTCCTTCCCTCGGATCGTCTGATGCAAGACACAGAAAATCAGGTCCCTAGTAATTAAACACTTACCAAAATTCTCTTCCCTTAAAAATTTAACAGGCTGCGTCCAATGCGTATTTTTAGTACATCTCCTGTATTCATCTGAAATTTTACAATTCCGTTCAACTCTTTTTGAATGTCTAATGCAGATCTCAAATTGTAAATCAACTCGCAGAGTTGTATTTATTCCTTAGTAATTAAAACCCTTTGCTATTCATTTACCCAGGACGACTAAACGATTCCTTTATAATTAAAATTCCCTGCTATTAAACTCCCTAGTAGTTATTAAACTCCCTAGTAAACCCATCAAAATTCCCTTACCTTTATTAAAAAAACACCGTACGGTTGAAATAAATCAGTTTTCTGTAGATGTGTTTTATCCAAAAAAAAAAAAAAATCTTCTCCCCGGCAACGAGAGTCGAACGCACTACCTCAGCCCCCAGCTTCATTCTGTCAACTCCTTGAACAAGAACCGATCCTGCAATGGAAAAATTTCAAACTCTGTTATTGGCATTCCTTAAGTCGTACGTGGCACAATCGGGGCAGAGTGGAGTTTCATCATGCACATAAGTGTCATTCACTTACCGGTCAGGTAGCAAGCTTCGAAACATCTCGTGACACATGATGCAATCGCCCCGGGAGGTTGAGTGTCCAGCGCTCAGTGTGATTGGTGATAAGGTTTCAAAAATAGATGTTGTTGTTCTCTAAGGGTAGGTGACGTCACCACAAGGGGAAAGTAACGTGGAGTGACCAGCGAGTGACACGTATCAGAAGGCTGCTGAGCGTTGTTTATATATATACAGGGACTTGTTAAGACATGGACATTCTGGTCAGCATTCTGTCTGTCTCTCTGGCTGCTATGGAGCTAGCTTACCAAACGTTTAATGAAGCAGCTCATTCTATATTTGCGTCTACAGACGTTCCCGCACATCAGAAGGGGATAACCTATGAGGAATGCCTGCAGACCTTAATGAATGTTATAACCGACAAGATTCTGCATATGCTGAGCACTGTAAAAGACGAGGCGGTCATAGAACCGTGCGAAGTAGCCAAGGAGTTTTTACGCCGTGTACGTTTTGCGGAAGTAGCGGCATTAAATCATGTCAAAACCATGGATTACCGAATGGTGGTCGAGGACGCCATGACCTCGATAGAGATTGCTGACATTGTGGAGGTCATGGAATAACTAAAAAACAACAAAAGGTTCTTTTAAGAACCACTTCATTTGTGTAGAAAGGATTATCGATCGTACAATTTCTGTTCACAACTCTTCTCTATCTATACATTTTTCTTCTCTATCACCCCCGTTAACAGAGTAAATTTTATAGGGATGTTTAACCTTCAGTATAATTTTACACAATGTGTTAGGATTAACAACTCTTATAGCATAGTTATTGCGGGTAGGCTCCCTCTCCACTTTTAAAATTTAGATCTTACACCGACAGTCTTTTCATATACGTATTTTTATAACCATTTTAAAACCAACACTTATTTCTTTTATCCCTAGCGATTACTGGTTGTTGCATTTTTTACTAGAAGAAACCCTACCCCTGCAGTAACAGCCCCCGCAGAAAATAAAAAATGCTATCGGGCGAAAAATTAATAAAATCTGATTTTATTCGTCGTGATGAAAAATATTGATGGGGTAATAGGTTCGACTTAAAAGACTTCGTGTTCGGATCCTCACCACGGACAACCTCTCACTGACGGACGGTTAAGCCCTACGAAATTATTCCAAACGGGGAATCACAAGGTTTTTATTGACGAATGAATCTTGGACCTGTACTGCTTCCATACATCGTGAAAACCCACTCAGAGCTTTGATCCATGTTCCCAATTTCCTTTACTAAGTCACTTCAAAAAACATTGTGATTGCAAAAGTATGACTAACTGTTTTATTACGCCACGTTTTAAAAATACTTATTACTGTTGTAATCCGCGGTACGGGAGAGTAACACTGTTCGAAGAAAAATCAGGTAAAACATTTTTAAAAAAATCGTTTCCTCCGTCGTTTGCGTATGTCTCATCACGCTGGTGAAACCGGGTGAAAAAATATTTTTCTTGTACGAGGTAGAATGCTAAAAGTACGTCGCGTGAAAAAACTTTAGTTCCATCACGAATGCACATTAATGGAGTAGGGAGGTCGTAGTTTAATACTTCAGCTATAAAAAAATAATACAATGTTTCACGCACCACTCTCAACTTGTCTACGCTAATCCGCTGAAATTTTATTTGCAACAGGACTGATACTTCGAATCCGCTATATACTCCAGCCAGCGCCGCCTAGTGCTTCCACCCTCGTTTCGACACACACTCACTCCCATGTGCTCTGAATGACACGGACACTGCAGGCTGGTGACGTACAAAGGTCACGGGGCTGCAGTGGAATGCATGGCTCCTGCTGAATGCTACGCTATCAGAAGTCCATGTGGCTGTTGTGTTCTCCAAGCGCTCAGAATATTACTATACGTATAACGATGTAAAGTCCGTTTTAATCAATACTTATTTCTTTCAACTCTGCGACTATTGGGCTGGCACATTTTCACTAGAAGGACCGCCTCACAGTGGCAATCCCGCAGAAAAAATTAATAAAAGGAAAAAATCTGATTTTATTCCTCGTGATGAAAAATATTGAAGGTAATAGGGTCGACCTAAAAGACCCGTGTTCGGATCCTTGCCCCGGATGGTTTTTAACAAAAATCCTACGAAATAAAAAACTATCCCGTTACACGACGTTTAAAAATACTTATTACGGTTGTATCCTCAACAAACTCTTTCCTAGGAAGTAACGCTACTCGATGCAGCCCCAGTTACATGCTTTTACCGGGTAAAGACTGTGCGCCAGAATGTTAAAAGTAGAATTCATATGTTTCCGTAAAAAAAAAAAAAAAAAAAAAAAAATTAGTTAATGCTTAAAGGAGTATGGTTCGATTCAGGAAAAATAGGATTTGACCTCGTGCAGTAGAAAAGGGAACAAATCCATCCCCGGTGTCCTTTGTTAGGTGGTAGTATTAGTATCCTTATACAAGCTCACTTCAAAGTTTCATATGACATTCTGGGGTTAAGTTTCAACCTTTTTATTTTTTCCAACCGCGATAATGCGCAGTTTTCTGCGGAACGCGAGCGACTTCGACGCCAAGGACGACCCGCACTAAACGATACGACCGTGCACTAGAAAACCGTGAACGGACTTGTGTGAAACGTAATGTACAGAGCTTGACAACAGTAATATAGACTGGGATCCTCGCTCACTATACTATCATAACCCTCGAGAAATTATCAAATATGAATAGACCTCTGTAAAGTTCCGACCCCACAATCTTCTGAGTTCATTCCCCGGTCGATGCTGTCAGGATCACAAGGGATGTTTTACACATTCAACGACTTTTTCTGACATTCGCTAATCAAAGTGTCTATCTACACATCAGACTTGTCATTACATCGACAAACTACCTGTCCATAGGCTGAGTAAGCATTTAGAATGAAAAATTGAGTCTGCTTCACGACACAGATTCGTAAAACGCTCATTAATTATTTTGTGAGAAAAAGCATGCATAAAGTTCAAACACTAATACATCTTCCCTTTCTAATAAACCATGCGATCAAAGTAGATAAATTGCAAGCATCATCGGATCTGATTCCGTATATCTGCTTACGACGAAAATCTCACAATAGCATGTTCAGTACTTTAACCCCCCGATACAGTATGTGACTAGGTCGTTTAAATTACGTGCATAAACGAAAATGTAAAGGGATATCTGTAAATTCGCACAATGGGATAGGTGAATATTTTCACAATTCTTTTGAAGGTAGAATAACTGTGACGAGAGAGAAAGTATGAAAATGCAGTGGGATGGCTGTAAAAACAGCAGATTACAGCGCAAATACTGTAAGATAGAAAAAACGACTATTAACAAGTGTCATACAAGGAGCGACCGATAAAAGTCGCACCGTAGCGGAAGGAGTAATACAGGAAAAATCATAAAATATTAACCTCCCCTCCCCACGCTAGTAAATCACGGTCCATTGCGTACACACGGATGAATATCACAAAAATACTTTGCATATAGTAAAGGACCACCGAAGTTTGGAAATTTAAAATCTGAAAACTCACTGTTTATAGTATTTCCGTGAAAAATTAGGTCCCTGAATCGAGCCCTAGTTCGGCGTTCACTGACTTCAACCACTGATAAAACTTAACGTAAGCTCTCTCGCGGTTAGTTCAAGGTGCTTTCACACGCTCTTTTCAGAGTTCCTGGCCCACCTACTACGTTTCAATAAGCGCATAAGTGTGTGTGATGGTGGCTAGCTACAAACACAAGTTTCGCTACAATATAACACTGAGATGTCTGTTTAGTTATTTTTCTCTATTTCTATACTAGTGTGGAATTCTTAGAACAAGTGGTACAGTGCGAAAGTGGTTAGCACACGTTTTTTATATGTATCCTGTTTGGAAATAACACTGTCTATGGACCATTACTCCTGTACATACCATAAGCATCTCCTCCGATTCTAAGAGTCCCCCGAACCGGTATTAATCTTATTTTTGTAGTTCAACAGAGTGCTTTGAGCTTGCTTGACCAGTGTCATGGGTTGGACCGGTAGCGGCCCACATATTTAATCCAGAATTAGTACATGCAAACATTTTCTTTTGTAATCGTATCAGGTGTAGAGCAGAACAGGATACTTCAATCATCAGGACAAACAATATTGCAGAAGTGAGAAAGAGAAGCGACAGGAAAGCACACTACCTGCAATCATCATCTCAAAACAACTAAGACAGAGGGCGCCACGTGCAGGGTTGAAAAGCAGTTGATAACAATGGTTTAACCATTCATTTTTTAAGTATTAGGATATTCATGTTACAATTTCTTACAACAGCGTTCATAGCTAGTGAAGACACAAGTCAGCAACATTCACACCTCTGTGTAAGCACACGAATATTACATTTCAACAACGTACACTTTTCGTGTGAGTATGTGAATATTACATTTTAGCTGTATATGCACTAGGCGTTCAGTTGTGAAGAATATTTAAAAACATCAGTGCAAACTCACTGAAGCGTGTCTCCTTCTTGTGTCTCTCGATATCTATATTGACCTCGTGCAGTAGAAAAGGGAACAAATCCGTCCCCGGTGTCCTTTGTTAGGTGGTAGTATTGTTGTACACCCCACCTGCTCTGGGAGATAGGGTGGCTACAACTGGGGGATAAATCGTATACGATTAAGTTCCCCCAAAAACATACGTGGGTTTGCGTTGTGTATTTTTAATTAAGCTCGTTCGTTTGGTAATACTAGCTTTCACTTGATGCCCAGCTTAGTCAACTACCAGTACTTCAGGGTACAAAATAACATCTTTTATTTACAAAATATTCATTATGCACTAAAAGAAGAAGAATTACAGTTAGCTGCTACTGGCGTCCTGCAACTGGGACGTTCTGCATGTGCCGCGCTACAACTCGGCGTCATTGGCGGAGACTAACGTGAAGTCCGTTGTCACTCTCTAAGTTCACAGTCTCTTTTCACTTTAAACATACTATATTCAATTTGCTTATTATCGCTATGGGAGTCCGCGTGACGGAGGCTAGCAACTGTCCATCTACGCATTAGAAGCTGATAGTTGAAATTTTTCCTACCTCCCTATACTTTGGCTGCCGAAGTTGGTGGATGCCGATCCCACTGTCCTTCTCCCGCCACTTTCCTCCTACTCGGGCCGCTGGCTAAACACGTCCATTCGCATTGCAGGCGACGACAAAAAGCCCTCTCTGCCGCCTCCTCACACACACAAGTCACTTTGTTCATGTCTTTGTTCTTCTCTCCAGGGTCAACCTGTCCAATTAGAGGTCGGCCGGCAAGAGTTGTCCTGACCTCATTGGTCGGAAGGTTCCAGAACACCAGGGGAAGGCCCCCCGCTCCGGGGTCCTTGGCGCAGGTCATGTGGTACCATGTCGCGCTCGCTTCTCAATGAAAGAAGGGGAGGGGAGAAGGCTTGACCTCCACTGCTGCTTGTTGATCGTCCCAACATGGAGGCCAGCCCACCAGTCAAAATGTTCGCGGACCTCCCAGCTCCCCAAAAGTCGTGTCCACAGGACTAGCTCGCTGTGGGCACGACACACCTATCCCCCTTTAGGGGGGGGGGGAATCGGTGTGGCATGCGAAAGTCTGGGGCGAGCTGGGAAGGAACTGGTCCATATCACTTTCATTCCCTTTTTGACAAGGCCAGGAGGTTTTTTTCCGGACGTAGCGTCACAGTTCATCTTTTTGAAAAGGCCAGTAGGTTTCTTGGTCGCTTTGTTGGGGCCCACCTGGGCCGCTCCCATGGTAGTCGTTCCGCAGGGGACTCCGGGGCACATGACATGAAAAAGAAGGAAAAGGAGGGCAAAATCAACACCAGACTTCTCCACATTACACACATGTGGCTGCGCAGTTCGTCGCCGTGCCTACCGTCACGTGACTCCCTGGCGTATAGAAACTTAATCAAGTCACAACTCCATTAATTCTTAATAACTCAAGTCTAATTCATTCCACATTTCAGGCTTAATTAAAATAATAACTTGAACTGTCATAGTATATATAAAATGACAAAGTAAAACAGTGAGATAAACCATAGCATAATGCAGAAATAATACGTTCATGTAAAAACAGAGACATAATATATGTTTAAAAATTACGTGCAATACCAATTTATATCATAATGCAAAATCATACTGCATAATATAAAAATAATACTGCAGAAATAAAATAGCGATATAGCATGATAAACCATAATTTACAAAATACGTGCATGACCAATTTAAATCGTAGTGCAAAATCATATTGCATAATATGGAAATAATACTGCAGAAATAAAATAGCGATATAGCATAATAAACCATAATTTACAAAATACGTGCATGACCAATTTAAATCATAGTGTAAAATCAGAGTATTGTTGTGTAAAAAAGGGTTGACGATGCCGAAGTGTCCAATGCCGCGGCTCTCGCAACCCCATCTCCCGGGCCTAGGGGGGGGGGGGATGGAGACGATCGCCACGGCATGACGTCATGTTTCCGGCCAGGGTTCCTATCCGATGCATGGGGGGTGACCTCGTTCACCGCCCACGAATCCGCCCAAACCGTCGCCAGTCCACATGTAAGCCGGATTTGCCACCGCGCGCGGGAGAAATCTCGCGATTTCTCGCGCGAGTGTTCGCTTCCTGCTCAGATTCACTGCTCCTTTGCGCTTGACAGCTGGGGGGAGGGAATGTGATGGATGGCTGGCGTGTGCCTACTCATAGAGTCGGAGATCTTGGTTGTCGGATACGACCTGGGCGGTCCGTCCCGCCGTTGGGCGCCGCGCTGCGAAGGCGTCCCTTCGCAACGACATTTGCCGATGAGGTGGAACTCGCCTCGTCAAGGTCGCCGTACGTCCCTGTACTCAATGTTCTCAAACGCCGCCTAACTCGGGGCGGCCGTTGCGGCAGAGGGGGCGGGGATGTGGATTCCGTGTGTTTGTGGACATCATAACAGGCCAAGGTTTGTGAGGGCTAGCCTGCGGCGAAGGCTGGAGACGGTATGACTCTCCCGTCTTGTCCACGTGGTCGTAGCTCGTATTGGCTGGCTGCTGCAGTGCGTGGTGGCGGTAGGCTTGCTTCGGCAGGGCGTGTCCGCGCAGCCGGCGCCGGACGGCCTGCGGTGTGAACCCGTGTAACTCTGGGGTTCGGTTCCCAATCGTCTTCTTCCGATTCAGGCTCAGGGAGGGGTCGTGATGGGGGCATCGGGGTTTCTGGTGTGGGTTCCCCCTGAACAGAGGGCTCACCTAGTAGATACAAGCGAGGTTTCTACCGTTTTGTAAGTCGATCAACGTGCACTGTCTCAATTTTGTGAGGGTTGGTGACCAAGGCGATCCTATAGTTCACCTCGGTGAGGCGTTGCAATACTCGCCATGGTCCTGTGGACATTCTCGATAACTTCTTGGTATTTCGGCAAGGGACCCGTGGGCTATACAAAAACACTAGGTCGCCAGGCCGAATTCCCTTATCCACAGCTATTTTCCTTCTCTGTTTCTCTTGATTGGCAGCTGCCGTTTCCAGATTTGTCTTTACTAACTCATAGGCTTCGCTCAGCTTGTTGGTCAGTTGTTCGCCATAGCTCTCGGTGTCAGCGTAGGTCGGGGGTTCTTTCGTCTGCCACAACTGGTAAGGCAGGGCAACGTCTCGGCCAGTAGTAAAAAGTAGGGGGTCTCATGGGTGGAACTGTGGGTGGCGCTCCGATAAGCCATCAAAACAAATGGCAGATGCTCATCCCACACGTCATTCTTGTCGGCCACCAGATGAGACAAAATGGAGGCTATGGACTGGTTGAATTTTTCTACGAGGCCGTTGGAGCTTGGATGATAGAAACTCGTGTTCTGTTTAGTAATGCCTAGTCAGCTAAACACCTCGGTCATCACGCGACCGGTAAAGTTTCGCCCGTTATCGCTGATAACGGTGGTGGGAATTCCGTGCTTAGGAATAAAGTCTTCCACAAATGCTCTGGCAATGGACTCCGCCGATTGGTTAGTCAGCGCGTAGACCTCTGGCCATTTGGTAAAATAATCCATAACCACTAGGGCATACTTATTTCGCAACCCCATCTCCCTCATGACTTATGTCGCAACCCCATCTCCCCAACTGAAAGGGGCTCACGAGTCGCCCCTTTCAGCGGATGTCCATGCCTATCCGCTGAAAGGGGCGACTTGTGAGCGGGGCTCGAACCAGATTTCCCTTCTTTCTCTCTTGGTAACCCCTTCGTTGCAGACTGGAGGTGCATGTCTGGACGTAATTTCGAACATCTGCACACATGCCAGGCCAGTAATATTCTGACCTTACCCTCTGTAAGGTCTTATACTCTCCCAGGTGGCCTGAACATGGGTGGTCGTGGCATATTTCTAGTATCTGTCCTCGAAGACTGACGGGGATCGCTAGTTGCTCCGTGGCTTCCCTGCGGGGGCTATGGCTTGCCAGGGGGGCCAAATGGTATAAGATACCTTCTTTCAGGAAATAAGGTTCGGCAGCACTCGTGTGTGATTCGGGTGTCCTTTTCTCTAACATTTCGATAGCGTTCCTAAAAGTGGGGTCCTCCAGCTGTAGGTTCCTTAGATGGGCTAAATCGCCAAAGGGGTTCTGGGATGGGGTCTCTCTTTCCACTGCCTGTATGTGACGGGACAGAGTATCGGCGGGGACATTGTTTCCCAGGCCGATAAATGATATCAAAATCGTAGTCCTGCAGCGCCAGATTCCACTTGGCCAGTCTACTGGAGGGGTCCTTAAGCTTCAACAAATACGTGAGGGGGCATGGTCAGATATGACCGTGAAGCGTCGACCATACAAATACTGTTTAAAATGCGTGATGGCAAAACGTATGGCGAGGGCTTCCTTTTCAATCGTTGAGTAATGGGTTTCTGGGGGCTTCAACTTCCGACTGGTGTAGGCGACCGGATGACGGAGTCTGTCATCCGTTTCCTGCTTGAGTACGCCGGCTACCGCGATGTCCGACGCATTGGTCGACAGGAAAAACTTCCGTCCAAAGTCGGGATAAAGGAGAAGGGGTTCTGTCATTAGCTTTCTCTTTAACACTTGAAACGCTTCCTCAGCTTCTGGGGACCATTCAAAACTAGTATCCTTCTTCACAGGTGAACTAAGGGGGCCGTGAGGTCGGCGTATCGATCGATGAAACGTCGGTAGTAGCCCGTTAGGCCTAGGAAGGCTCGAACGTTCCGAACACTACGGGGGCGGGGAAAATCTTCGATGGCTTGGACGTTCCGCGGGTCCGGCTGGACCCCTTCTGCGGAAATCAAATGTCCTAGGTACGTTAGGGATTCCTTCAGGAATTGGCACTTCGCTGGCTTCAACTTTAAATTGTAGGCCCTTAGGCGGTCAAATACCCTCTGTAACCATTCGGCATGTTGTTCAAATGTCTGGGAGGCTACCATTATGTCGTCGAGGTAGACGAGAACTTGCTCTTGTCGCATTCCCATTAGCACGTGGTCCAGTAAATGCTGGAAAGTAGCGGGACTGTTCTTCAGTCCAAATGGTAGGTAGTTAAACTCAAACAATCCTTTCCTGCTAATGAATGCCGTTTTCTCCACGTCACGTGGGTGAATAGGAACCTGCCAATAACCGGATATCATATCCAGCGAGCTAAAATATTTGGCGTGAGCTAGTTGGTCGATAATTTCGTTTATGAGGGGAAGAGGGTACGAGGCCGGGACTATTTTTGCGTTTAGTGCCCTGTAGTCTACGCAGAATCTGTATGTGGAGTCTTTTTTCTTCACTAACACAATGGGTGATGCAAAAGGAGAGGCGCTTTCTCTTATGATCCCTTGTTCTAACAACTCATCCACTTGTCGGTCCAATTCGCCCTGCAGCGCGAATGGCACCCTGTATGCCTGCTGTCTCACGGGGCAGTCGTCGGTTAGGTGGATTTCGTGGTACACGGCGTCTGTGCCGGTCAATTCGCTGACATCTCTCGCAAACACATCTCTATTTCTCATCAACAGTTTCCCCAATTTCTTCTTCTCCTGGGGACCAAGATGGTCCAACTGGAAATCCTCCAGGGACAGGGGCACGTTTCTCCTTTTCAGGGGATCACTAGGGGGCTCTATCTGTTTGGCATCAAGCGCCTCCAGCCGGGCGATGCACACGCTCTTGTTCAGCCAGATGGGGGCCAAGGAGGTATTGGCGACCTGTACGTTAAGTCGGCCGCTACCGTCCACACAGTTCACCGAATGAGCCACGCGCAGGGAACCGGTTTTCAGCCGCTCATGTGGCTGAGCCAAGATCGTGCAGCCTCGAAGCTGGGGGGCAGAGCACTCGATGAGGGCTATGCGCTCGGCTCGGGGAGGGACGCAGAGCTTCTGCACGATGCGCCGGGGCGGGGGTGGCTGTCGGTAGCGCGCCAGGCTCGTAATCTGTAGTTCCCAGGTTCGAGTCCCAACTGGGTCAGCGTTGAGATTTATCTCCGCAAAATTCTCTGCCCTGCCCACGGTCAGTAGGGGACACCGATGGGCTTGGAAAGGCCGCCGTCCGTCGGATGGGACGTTAAGCCGTGGCCCCGTGTGTGGGAGAGCCATACCCTGTGCACGTTAAAGAACACGCTGGATGGCCTTGACGGGAGGCTACCATCTGTCTCCCAACAGCTGTTCCAGTGGGTCCCCTCCCCCAACCTTCTCTGAGCCTTCGGGGTCCATGTGACCTGGCCATTTAGCCCATGGTGTGCAAAAAAGTGCCGCTCAGAGGTAAAACAATCCAATCCACGATGCGCCCTAAGTACGTGGGTGTAGGGGAGGGGGGTGAAGGTTGCTCCTGGGCGGGGTAGGCGGGCAAGGTGAGGGGGGTGCTCCTAGGGTTCGATTCCTTGTCCTCTTTCCTTCGCAGTGTGCCCAAATGACAATCAATGACGAAGCAGTGCTTTTGAGGATGTCGTGTCCCATGATCATGTCGTACCGTGGAGTGTTAATATCATGGGCTACCATCGGGTGCTCGAAACTAAACTCGTCGAATGTGAGGGTCACCATGAATCTGCCTAACACCGGAAGAGGGTGTCCATCTACTGTTTTCAACTGATGCTGAAGAGGGACCATTTTATGGAGGTACCGGCTCTTTAAGCGCCGGAAACACCGGCTATCCATGACGGACACAGTGGCGCCGGTATCGATGAGGGCCGACACCTCCGTGTCCTCCATGTGGCCAGACACAATGGGTGAATTTTCATCACTGCTTAAGCTGGCACACGGCGCAATGTGGACGACTAACGCTTCGAGGGGATTCTGGGAAGTGCATCCGGGGCTTCCCTCCCGTTCCAGTTTAAAGGAGCCGGAGGATAGTTTGTGGGCTCCATCTCCTCCCTGCGCTGATCTCGGGTTCGCCGGGGGGGGGGGGGGGAGAGGGGATCCATTGCTCCTCATCCAGCAGGTTCTCCGTGAGGTCGCTTGGTTACTGTTCTGGAGCTGGGCTCGCCGCGGTTGGTATCGTGGGCCACGTGGGGTAAGGGGCGAAGTACACCGACAGGCAAAATGTCCTACTCCACCGCATGCAAAACACGTGACGCCCTGTCGATCTGCCCAGAGGGGCTGCCGTGGCTGGGGCCAACTGATGCGATTTCGTTCCTGCTGCCCTTCAATCTGCTGCATGCGCTCCCCCAAACGTACTATATCAGCCTGGATCTGGCACAGCGGAAGGGCTGCCAACAGGTCCTGGAGCTGGGGTAGAGGGTTCGGCTCTGCGGGTCTTGTGGGCATTTCCTCACCAAGCGCCCGTATGGCTGCCGTTCGCCCTACGGCACGCTCGTTGCCTTCCTCCAAAATGGCCTTAGCCAAAGCCTCTTCAAAAGTGCTGGGGTTATGGGACAGCACAAAACGTCTGAGCCGTGGGACCAGACCGGCCAAAAATTGGGCAAGGCGCATATGATTGCCTATTCCTGGTTCGTCATCGTCTGTGTTCCTCCCGGCGGTCCCTAAGAACTGATAGGCTCGGGTTCGAATGCGGGCAGCGTACTCTCTAACACTTTCATCCGTGGCTTGCCGACAACTCGTAAACTCGTGCAAGCGAGTGGCTAACGGGGTCTCACTGTCAAATCTTTCTAATACAGCCCTCTTGAAAGTACTGAACTCTTCTTTGTTCCTCAGCTCTGGTGATTGATTGACAAACTCTACGGCGGCTCCTCGCAACTTCGAGCGGGCAATAATGGCCATCTCGCTCGGCCGCCATCGTGCAATTTTTCCTACTCCCTCAACTTGCTCGAAAAAGGCTGCTGCAGTCCGGCTGCTATCCCCCTCGTATGGGTTCACTAAATTTACAAACCCCGCCAGGAGGGGTCCCGCCGTTAGGGACGGCTCCTGGATGGGTGGAGCACTCGTGTCCTGACTATCCATGGCCTTCTATCGAGTAAAATGTGTACTGAATGTTTTTATGATGCTCGAATTTATTGTATCCTCCGGAAGTGCAGGGAGGTGTAGTACATAAATGCAATTCTAATAGTAACACAAACAGATTGTCACTCCTAGCTAATAGAAATAATGTAGCAGTCCCTAGTTGCAATCTCTCAAAAATCCTTCTATACAGCACTACTCCTGGGCCTAATCTATTTTCTTAAAATTACTACCACACATGATTCATTATGCATAATATTTTATGAAAAATCAAGAATACATTTTTTTTTTCACAGATGCCTCTGAAAATCCTGCCTAAGAACATACATGTCACTCTAACTAGTTCAGAAATTGTCTACTAGATATACACAGTTTAACACAGTACAATATTCCACTTTTAACACTAGCAGTTTCTAACGCCGCCGGTCTCCACATAGCCATACATCATTTCATATTAAACGTTTCAGAACTTCCGTTAACAATCCGCAATAACTCTCTATTAACAATCCATAATAACTTTAAATTAATGAACCACAATAACTTTCTATTACTAATTTACAATAACTTTCCATTACTCTGCCGCAATAACTTTCCAGATTCGAATCCTCCTGGTCACGGAGACCAATCTGTTGTACACCCCACCTGCTCTGGGAAATAGGGTGGCTACAACTGGGGGATAAATCGTATACGATTAAGTTCCCCCAAAAACATACGTGGGTTTGCGTTGTGTATTTTTAATTAAGCTCGTTCGTTTGGTAATACTAGCTTTCACTTGATGCCCAGCTTAGTCAACTACCAGTACTTCAGGGTACAAAATAACATCTTTTTATTTACAAAATATTCATTATGCACTAAAAGAAGAAGAATTACAGTTAGCTGCTACTGGCGTCCCGCAACTGGGACGTTCTGCACGAGCCGCGCTACAACTCGGCGTCATTGGCGGAGACTAACGTGAAGTCCGTTGTCACTCTCTAAGTTCACAGTCTCTTTTCACTTTAAACATACTATATTCAATTTGCTTATTATCGCTATGGGAGTCAGTGCGACGGAGACTAGCAACTGTCCATCTACGCATTAGAAGCTGATTGTGTTGAAATTGTTCCTACCTCCTTATACTTTGGCTGCCGAAGTTGGTGGATGCCGATCCCATTGTCCTTCTCCCGCCACTTTCCTCCTACTCGGGCCGCTGGCTGGACACGTCCGTTCGCATTGCAGGCGACGACAAAAAGCCCTCTCTGCCGCCTCCTCACACACACGTCACTTTGTTCATGTCTTTGTTCTTCTCTCCAGAGTCAACCTGTCCAATTAGAGGTTGGCTGGCAAGAGTTGTCCTGACCTCATTGGTCGGAAGGTTCCAGAACACCGGGGGAAGGCCCCCCCCCCCCGCTCCGGGGTCCTTGGCGCAGGTCATGTGGTACCATGTCGTGCTCGCTTCCCGATGAAAGAAGGGGAGAAGGCTTGACCTCCACTGCTGCTTGTTGATCGTCCCAACATGGAGGCCAGCCCACCAGTCAAAATGTTTGCGGACCTCCCAGCTCCCCAAAAGTCGTGTCCACAGGACTAGCTCACTGTGGGCACGACAGTATTAGTATCCTTATACAAGCTCACTTCAAAGTTTCATATGACATTCTGGGGTTAAGTTTCAACCTTTTTATTTTTTCCAACCGCGATAATGCGCAGTTTTCTGCGGAACGCGAGCGACTTCGACGCCAAGGACGACCCGCACTAAACGATACGACCGTGCACTAGAAAACCGTGAACGGACTTGTGTGAAACATAATGTACAGAGCTTGACAACAGTAATATAGACTGGGATCCTCGCTCACTATACTATCATAACCCTCGAGAAATTATCAAATATGAATAGACCTCTGTAAAAGGTCAACCGGTGGGGTCTGCAGAAGGAGGGAGGGCTTAAAATATAGGTCAACCATTGGGGCAAAATAAAGAAAAATCGGGAATTAGAGTTAAAATAAGGAGGTTTTTCCGAAAATAGTGCTCTTCATTGTCAACAGATGGCACCAGGTTTTTTTTTAATAAGGGGGAGGGCTTAAAATATAGGTGGGAGTAATTTTTAATAGGAAGGGAAATCAAAGAATTAAAATAAGGGTTTTTGGGGAATTAGTGTTCCTCACAGGCACCAGATGACGCCAGGGGTTTTTTTCATAAGGGGGAGGAATTTTTTTTATAAAGGGGAAATCAAAAATCGAAGAATTAGAATAAAAATAGGGTTTTTTTTGGGAAAATAGTACTTCTCACTGTCAACAGATGGCGCCACTGAGGGGGAGGGGGAATTAGTAATTATTAATAAGTGGGCGTGACCGGTTACGTAATGATTATGTAATGATTACGTCATGTCGCGCCATAGGGGGAGGGGGCGAAAGTGGGCGTGGCCGGTGACGTCATAGGGGGAAAGCACTAGTGGGGAATCGGTGGAATGTGTGATACTCACAGGGGCATGTAGCTCGTGGGTTGTCATGTGCCCACACATGCAAATTATGAACATTAACAACACCCTCACGTGAGAAGGTAGCTTCATCGGTAAAGAGAAACAACGCTGGAAATTCCGGCTGTGCGACACGTTATTGTAAAAACAACGTGCGAATTCCAGATGTAAAAACAACGTGCGAATTCCAGAATGCAACGGGTCCAGTCATCTCCTTCCAATGACTGGACCCGTTGCATGTGAAAAGAGTGTAACAACTCCTCATGTAATACTCGCCACATGCTGGGTTAGGGGCGGGGGTGGCTCAGTCGGTAGCGCGCCAGGCTCGTAATTTAGTTCCCAGGTTCGAGTCCCAGCTGGGTCAGCGTTGATATTTATCTCCGCAAAATTCCCTGCCCATGGTTAGTAGGGGACATCGATGGGCTTGGAAAGGCCGCTGTCCGTCGGATGGGACGTTAACCCATGGCCCCATGTGCGGGAGAGCCATACCCTGTGCACCTTAAAGAACACGCTGGATGCCCTTGACGGGAGGCTACTATCTGTCTCCCACCAGCTGTTCCAGTGGGTCCCCTCCCCTAACCTTCTCTGAGCCTACGGGGTCCATGTGACCTGGCCATTTAGCCCATGGTGTGCAAAAAAATGCCGCTCAGAGGTAAAACAACCGAACCCAACCCACGCTGAGTTGAGGTACACGAATGTGATGCGAAATACTTTTGTACTTGGATTGCGTTCAATTTCATGTAAGACCGCTCTTCCATGGCAGGTGTGTGCGTCGTTCGGTCCGACCACAATGGCTGTTTACTTCGAACCAGTTTTACACAATCTGTGGTTCAAACCACCAGGGCCACACGTCTGTGTGGGAACTGTTCACGATATAATCGCACTGTGCCTCGTCAGTTTCCATTTGCTGCCCATAAGGGCCTGTCTGCCATATCAGCATTACTGTAACGATGCATCCTACTCCCGCAAAGTCAATGACTCGAATGATGATGACTCATGCTGCCCAACTCAATTTCTGGTAAATAGCGCCCTCTAGCACACTCGGGTGGCATTTGCGGCTATATGTTTCTATGTAAAAATGGTTTGTTTTTGTATTCCTGATCTAACTTTACAGTTTGTCTAAGACTTTTTGAATCACCCTGTATATGACCAGAGTTTCAGCCACGCATGTTCGCAAATGCGGGACTAGCGGTACTGAATTTGAATAACGTCTCCTATTCCTAATTCAATGGCACTCCAGTGTATTTTACCAGTATATTTCAAGACATTGTTAAAGATTATTAAAGCGAAGAGAAAACATTTCCACCTGAACAGTGTCTCAGTTGATTGAGGCTCGATATTGAGCTCATCCCACATTTCACTGGGGCGGGGGTGGCTCAGTCGGTAGCGCGCCAGGCTCGTAATCTCTGATTCCCAGGTTCGAGTCCCAGCTGGGTCAGCGTTGAGATTTATCTCCGCAAAATTCCCCGCCCTGCCGTCCGTCCGTCCGTCGGATGGGGCGTTAAGCCGTGGCCCCGTGTGTGGGACAGCCATTCCCTGTGCACTTTAAAGAACACACTGGATGGCTTTGACGGGAGACTACCATCTGTCTCCCAACAGCTATTCAAGTGCGTCCCCTCTCCCAACCTTCTCTGAGCGGGCGGGGGTGGCTCAGTCGGTAGCGCGCCAGGCTCGTAATCTGTAGTTCCAAGGTTCGAATCCCTGCTGGGTCAGCGTTGAGATTTATCTCCGCAAAATTCCCCGCCCTGCCCACGGTCAGTAGGGGACACCGATGGGCTTGGAAAGGCCGCCGTCCGTCGGATGGAACGTTAAGCCGTGGTCCCGTGTGTGGGAGAGAGCCATACCCTGTGCACGTTAAAGAACACGCTGGATGGCCTTGACGGGAGGCTACCATCTGTCTCCCAACAGCTGTTCCAGTGGGTCCCCTCCCCCAACCTTCTCTGAGCCTTCGGGGTCCATGTGACCTGGCCATTTAGCCCATGGTGTGCAAAAAAGTGCCGCTCACAGAAAAAACAACCCAACGAGTCCAATATGTGCCAGTCAATATACTCCCCTCTACCCCTGCAGCCTTCGGTCAGAAATGGCAACTGATGGGCTTGGAAAGGCCGCTCTCCGTCGGATGGGACGTTAAGCTGTGGCTCCGTGTGCAGGAGAGTTATACCCTGTTCACTTTAAATAACACGCTGGATGGCCTTGCCCATTGTATGCAAAAAAGTGCCGTTTGGAGGTTAAACAATCGCACCCTGTGTTTTCATGCGGCAAACTTTAAACCCCTTTAGCTTGCCTCCAGCAGAGTTGAGTCTGCTGTCGAAACGTTCCGCTATCCCGTGGCTTTTGTCTTTTTCGTGTTGGGCTCTCTCCTCTGATCGTCCAAGGGGACAAGAAAAAGGAAATGATTGTTAATGTGCTGAACTTATTGTCAGCAGTGGAATTTAGTGTGATGGCGGTCGGTCCTTGTTCTGTTTAAAATTGAGTCGGTGGACACTTGGGTTTTGGAGGCCTCGGTGTGATTTCGCGTGGGATGGTTTGCCCTGCATTTCTCGTCTGCAACTGTTCTGTGTCGTTGCTGCTTCCTCGTGGAAAAGAAATAACGCTGGGGTGGAGGCTATGTGTGGGAAATAGAGATTCGGTTCAATTGGTTAGGCCGAAATGTTAATTGAGATGTGTAACATAACAGTAGCTTCGGAAATCCACTGACTGGCCACTAGAGATAGTCGTAGGCTTCGAGGAAAATGAAATCGAGCTCCTTTGTAAACGTTTCAGATTTCCATTTTCGGAAACAATCGAAATAATAAAGTGAAATAATTATGCAGAGATTAACATTTGGGTTGGGTTGTTTTACCTCTGAGCGGCACTTTTTTGCACACCTTGGGCTAAATGGCCAGGTCACATGGACCCCGAAGTCTCAGAGAAGATTGGGGGAGGGGACCCACTGGAACAACTGTTGGGAGACAGATGGTAGCCCCCATTAAGATCATCCAGCGTGTTCTTTAACTCGTACAGCGTATGGCTCTCCCGCACACAGGGAGAGCCATACGCTGTACACAGGGAGAGCCATACGCTGTATGTGTTCTTTAACTCGAACAGCGTATGGCTCTCCCGCACACGGGGCCACGGCTTAACGTCCCATCCGACGGACGGCGGCCTTTCAAAGCCCATCGGTGTCCCCTACTGACCGTGGGTAGGGCGGGAAATTTTTGCGGAGATAAATCTCAATGCTGACCCAGCTGGGACTCGAACCTGGGAACTACAGATTACGGGCCTAGATTAACATTTGGAATAGGAATACATTTGGACTATGTTTACCATTGGTTTATGTTACGAAATGGATACAAAAGCAAGTTCGGTTGTTTGAACTGTGCGCGGAATTTCTTTCTGCACACAATGGGCTAAATGGGCAGGTAACACCGACCCTAAGGACTTAAAGAAGGTTGGGAAAGGGAATTCACTAGACAGCTGTTTGGAGACAGATGGAGGTTGGGGAAGGGAATTCACTAGACAGCTGTTAGGAGACGGATGGAGGTTGGGAAAGGGAATTCACTAGACAGCTGTTAGGAGACAGATGGAGGTTGGGAAAGGGAATTCACTAGACAGCTGTTAGGAGACAGATGGAGGTTGGGAAAGGGAATTCACTAGACAGCTGTTAGGAGACAGATGGAGGTTGGGAAAGGGAATTCACTAGACAGCTGTTAGGAGACAGATGGAGGTTGGGAAAGGGAATTCACTAGACAGCTGTTAGGAGACGGATGGAGGTTGGGGAAGGGAACTCACTAGACCGCTGTTAGGAGACAGATGGAGGTTGGGAAAGGGAATTCACTAGACAGCTGTTAGGAGACAGATGGAGGTTGGGAAAGGGAATTCACTAGACAGCTGTTAGGAGACGGATGGAGGTTGGGGAAGGGAACTCACTAGACAGCTGTTAGGAGACGGATGGAGGTTGGGGAAGGGAACTCACTAGACAGCTGTTAGGAGACGGATGGAGGTTGGGGAAGGGAATTCACTAGACAGCTGTTAGGAGACGGATGGAGGTTGGGGAAGGGAATTCACTAGACAGCTGTTAGGAGACGGATGGTAGCCATCCAGCGTGTGCTTTGACATGCGCAGTGTATGGCTGTTCTGCGCAAGGTGTCACGGCTTAACGTTGCATCTGACGGACCGACGGCAGGGAGGGAAGTTTTGCGGAGATAAATCTCAACGCTGGCCCAGGTGACACTCGAACCTGGAAAGTGTAGATTACGAACAAGGCGCGCTATCGATTGAGCTACACACATCGATTGACCTACATAAATAAGCATGGCCAAAACCAAGGAATTTCACTTTAGAAGAATATTTAATAAATTCTTCAGCCGTAGTAGTCTATGTTTCAAATATCAGTTGGATCATGGAAACTATATAGGCTCATCAAAGTGATTGCTTATCGAACTATTTGATTCAATGTTTGCTTTGTCCCTTTCCTCTTTTGACTAATGACGTTCTTGTTTTTGTTACTAGGGAGACGAACCTCAAGTGTCGCCAAGCGTTGCCTGAGACAGCAGAGATGGGTGAAGACAATACTTTGTTCGGAAAATTCAAAGGTAAAGCAAAAAGTTTCAAATCGTCACATTTACCCATCTTTCTTTGCTCCTCATTTGTCAGCGAGGTTGAGCCCCCCCCCCCCCACCTGTCTTCCCAACCCGCTCACCGTTGGGTTGGGTTGTTTTACCTCTGAGAGGCACTTTTTGCACACCATGAGCTAAATGGCCAGGTCACATGGACCCCGAAGGCTCAGAGAAGGTTGGGGGAGGGGACCCACTGGAACAGCTGTTGGTTGACAGCAGATCATGCTAATTCTAACTATGATGCAGAAACTGTAGAACTCTGAAAATTTGCACCTAGGGATAGTTCGGGTCGTAGATCTGAGAAATATTCGAAATATGACCTGCAACGTGTCCTTCAGTCAAATAGAGGTCACATAGAGCTTAAACCTTAATCTAGGAGTGCTGAAGCACAAAGAGTGCTTGAAGCAACCTTCGTGTCACGTGACACGAAGATTGCCAGATCACTAATTTCTAAAAACTGTACTCATTTACATAACCCAACTGTCGACACATACCCACTTATTTACATGGCGCTCCGACTAATACTTCCTGGTGTGGCATTTTTTATGTCGAGCAGTGTATATAGACGATTGTGAGTAATTGAACGACGGTTGACAGCAAGTCACTCTAATGCTAACTATGATGCAGAAACTGTAGAACTCTGAAAATTTGCATCTAGGGATAGTTCGGGTCGTAGATCTGAGAAATATTCGAAATATGACCTGCAACGTGTCCTTCAGTCAAATAGAGGTCACATAGAGGTTAAACCTTAATCTAGGAGTGCTGAAGCACAAAGAGTGCTTGAAGAAACCTTCGCGTCACGTGACACGAAGGTTGTCAGATCACTAATTTCTAAAAAAAATCGTTGCCAGATATTTTTTCTGAATTCTGAAATCAACCATAGTGTTCGGATATTTTTTTGAGCAACTGTAGGTGGTCATATTATTTTGATACTAGATCGTGTGGGCTCACTCACGGAAATATTGAGCGTGTGCAGTTACCGTTCACAGCAAACTGGAGCGTGTGCAGTAACTGCACACGCTCCAGTTTGCTGCACACGCTCCAGTCCAACTGCACACGCTCCAGTTGCTCCAGTTTGCTCCAGTTACCGTTCACACTGGAGCGTGTGCAGTAACTGCACACGCTCCAGTGTGAACGGTAACTGGAGCGTGTACAGTTGCTGTGCACGCTCCAGATATTTTTCCAGAATTCTGTAATCACGTGACACGAAGGTTGCCAGATCACTAATTTCTCAAAAAATCGTTGCCAGATATTTTTTCTGCATTCTGAAAGCAACCGTAGTGTTCGGATATTTTTTTGAGCAACTGTACCTGCAGATTCTGCTTCAATGTTAATTCAAGAGTTATTTGCAATAAATCATGAATCAAAAAAATAAGATGAGGTGGACCTTTTCACCAATTTCAAAAATACATCGGTTAAGTTGTTGATGGCCCAGATGAACTTTTCCCAGAACAAATTGTTGAATATGCAGAGGATGGATTGGTAGAGAGTCTTGTTTGTGTAGAGAACCTCTGTAGAGCATGTCATAAACTAAAGAGTTTTGTGTTTCACTACCACTTTGCTATTCCGCTACCGAGTGATTACGGGGGTGGCTCAGTCGGTAGCGCGCCAGGCTCGTAATCTGTAATTCTCAGGTTCGAGTCCCAGCTGGGTCAGCGTTGAGATTTATCTCCGCAAAATTCCGCGCCCAGCCCACGGTCAGTAGGGGACACCGATGGGTTTGAAAAGGCCGCCGTCCGTCGGATGGGACGTTAAGCCGTGGCCCCCATGTGTGGGAGAGCCATACCCTGTGCACGTTAAAGAACACGCTGGATGGCCTTGACAGGAGGCTACCATCTGTCTCCCAACAGCTGTTCCAGTGGGTCCCCTCCCCCAACCTTCTCTGAGCCTTCGGGGTCCATGTGACCTGGCCATTTAGCCCATGGTGTGCAAAAAACTGCCGCTCAGAGGTAAAACAACCCAACCGAGTGATTAGCTGCTGAATATGTCGTATAAACTGACAGGTTCCTCTCAGACCTCTGTGGTAAGCAGCTGCCTGAGGGAATATTCATTTCTATTATTTTTATTTCTATCTATTTGTATATTTGATTTAAATGATAACGATGTTTAAGAGAAGTATAATGTCGATGCTTTATATTTGATCAGCTGGAATGAGTGAGTCTGTGTTTGATTCTTCCCACAGGAGAAATCGTTTGTGAACCGCCCAACAACAACTTGAGCAAATACGAAGGCACCCTCTTTTGGGAGGGAGAGACTTACCCTTTAGACAACGACAAGGTGCTCTATCGCGGTTGCGTCCTTCGCAATACTCGCTGGTGCTACGGGGTCGTCGTGTTTGCTGGGAAGGACACCAAGCTCATGCAGAACAGCGGAAAGACCATCTTCAAACGCACAAGTCTGGACCGCCTTCTTAACATTCTTATTATTGGAGTAAGTTAAATGCCTCTCTTCATAAGTGTTTCGATACAAGATGACTTTTCAAATACGGCTTGGGTTGTTTTACCTCTGAGCGGCATTTTTTGCACACCATGGGCTAAATGGCCAGGTCACATGCACCCCGAAGGCTCAGAGAAGGTTGGGGGAGGGGACCCACTGGAACAGCTGTTGGGAGACAGATGGTAGCCTCCCGTCAAGGCCATCCAGCGTGTTCTTTAACGTGCACAGGGTATGGCTCTCCCGCACACGGGGCCACGGCTTAATGTCCCATCCAACGGACGGCGGCCTTTCCAATAAATTCCGTAGATAAGTCTCAACGCTGACCCAGATGGGACTCGAATGGGACCCAGATGGGACTCGAACCTGGGAACTACAGATTACGAGCCTGGCGCGCTACCGACTGAGCCACCCCCGCCCCCTCAGACGGCCTCTTCCCGCCACCGGTGATAAGTGTCTATGGTTCGCCGTTGTAATAACTACCCTGTATTTCTTGTCATGTCATTTTTTTTATGTTTTCTCTACTTATTTTCTTGTAACAATAACTTAAAATTGTGTAACAACCCTAACGCATTATGTCACAACGGTTTATTTAGCTGCTGTGGTACCGTAACATATTATTTTTATTGTAAAAATCTCTGGTTTGGTCTCAGGAGTGGGGCGGGGGTGGCTCAGTCGGTAGCGCGCCAGGCTCGTAATCTGTAGTTCCCAGGTTCGAGTCCCATCTGGGTCAGCGTTGAGACTTATCTACGCAAAACTCCCTGCCCTACCCACGGTCAGTAGGGAACACCGATGGGCTTGGAAAGGCAGACGTTGGTCGGATCGGACATTAAACCGTGGCCTCGTGTGCGGGAGAGCCATACCCTGTGCACGTTAAAGAACACGCTGGATGGCCTTGACTGGAGGCTACCATCTGTCTCCCAACAGCTGTTCCAGTGGGTCCCCTCCCCCAACCTTCTCTGAACCTTCAGGGTCCATGTGACATGGCCATTTAACCCATGGTGTGCAAAAAAGTGCCGCTCAGAGGTAAAATAACAAACAATCTCAGAAGTGATGGATTTCAGAGCTCAGACATTATTATTATGATTTTTTTGTCTTATGCTCACAAAATCTAAATGTGGAGAATTAGCGAGCAACACTGTAAATTCTTCCTGTTGAGAAGATTTCAATCATGCACACATTCTCGATATGTTTTGAGTCAGTGTTCATACACATTCAATATCAGAAAAGCTTCAGACACATTTAACGCACAGTGTTAAGTCGAGACGATTTGACACTGCACATACAACGGTAAGTCAGAAAGAAACTTCCCAGTTTGTTCCTTGCCAAACTAACACACACACACCTGGGGATGTGCCACCACCGTGTGTCATTACCAAATGGTGTCAGTACGTGATAGCAGTGATCGCTGTTACACACCCCGTAGTGCGAGATGCAGAGTAAAAACAAATATGGTGAAGTTACTGCACGTGTATACAAAGGGGGCGGCTCAGTCGGTAGCGCGCCAGGCTCGTAATCTGTAGTTCCCAGATTCGAGTCCCAGCTGGGTCAGCGTTGAGATTTATCTCCGCAAAAATTCCCCGCCCTGCCCACGGTCAGTAGGGGACACCGAGGGGTTTGGAAAGCTGCCGTCCGTCGGATGGGACGTTAAGCCGTGGCCCCGTGTGCGGGAGAGCCATACCCTGTGCACGTTAAAGAACACGCTGAAGGTTACCATCTTCTTCCAACAGCTGTTCCAGTGGGTCCCCTCCCCCAACCTTCTCTGAGCCTTCGGGGTCCATGTGACCTGGCCATTTATCCCATGGTGTGCAAAATAGTGCCGCTCAGAGGTAAAACAACCCAACCCGTGTATATAAAGCTGGAGAACCGAGCAGAAGTTGTTTCTGGCCACAAAGCATAGATGGAATCCATTGAAAGTTTATTGCTGTGTTTGGCCCCGATTTCCCTATCTGGACAAAATATGAGGATAGGGTGCAGTTAATTCGAAAATGGTCATGTGACTGTAGTGGATTAGCATTTCTGCACCTGGTGATGGACAAATGTTCACTACCCACCATATAATCCAGACTAGGTGCTGTCTAATTTTCTCTTCTTCAAGGGGTAGCTCAGTCGGGAGCGTGCTAGGCTTGTAATCTGTAGTTCCCAGAATTGAGTTTTATCTCCAAAAAACTCCCCACGGTCAGTAGGGACACAGATGGGCTTGGAAAGACCGCCGTCCATCGGATGCGACTTACGTCATGACCGTGTGTGTAGGACAGCCATACCCTGTGCACGCTTAAGAACACGCTGGATGGCTTTAATGGTAGGCTACCATCTGTCTCCAAACAACTGTTCCCGTGGGTCCCCTCCCCCAACCTTCTCTGAGCATTCGGAGTCCTTGTGACCTGGCCATTTAGCCCTTGGTGTAAAAAAAAAAGTGCCGCTCAGAGGTAAAACAACCCAACCCAATCTGCAAAAATTAAATGGCAAACCTTACTTTATGGTTTACCCTCTTCCTGCAGTGATACCAGGATAAGTTAATTAGTTTGGGATCACCTATTCGTGCACAAAAGAAATTTTGTGTAATGTATTTTGCATAGAACCATTGCAGATCCCCTAGTCTGAGTTGGATGGGCGTTGTCATCATAGGTAGTCCACCAGGCTCCTAATCATGTCTACCTGTGCCACCATTAAGACTTATCTCTGCTAAATCTCCACCTCCCTTTAGTCTGAAAGGGGGACACCAATGGGCTTGGAATAACTACTGTCCATTAGATAGATGTAAAGCAATGGCTCCGTATTTAGCAGAGGCATAAACTGCACGTTAAAGATCACACTGAATGGCTTTGACGGGAAGGTTTCATCTGTCCAGTTCCAATCTCCCACTTTCTCTGATTCTTTATGACCTGTCCATTTAGCCAGTTGTGTGCAAAAACAATGCCACTCAGAGGTATAACAACCCAAACTTTAAGACTTAGTGGATAGCCAAACTTATAAGACTGCATTCCTTATTGATTACGCTAATTCTGTCGAATTTTTAAATCATTCACGCATAGTGAAATTTGATAAATCCAACATACCCTGCAGAAATGCCTTGATTGAGCCTTATTGGGGTAAAGTCAAAAGATGTCTTACACATACATTTCTATCTTAGCCGTATGCGAGTTTGACTTTTGTAGATAGACATTTTCAAAGTTCTCAGACATGTGTAAAAGTTTTTCTAGAGCAGTGGTGCACAACCTTTGCCTCTCAACAGCGGGGCGGGGGTGGCTCAGTCGGTAGCGCGCCAGGCTCGTAATGTGTAGTTCCCAGGTTCGAGTCCCAGCTGGGTCAGCGTTGAGATTTATCTCTGCAAAATTCCCCGCCCAGCCCACGGTCAGTAGGGGGCACCGATGGGCTTGGAAAGGCCGCCGTCCGTCGGATGGGACGTTAAGCCGTTGCCCAGTGTGCGGGAGAGCCATTCCCTGTGCACGTTAAAAAACACGCTGGATGGCCTTGACGGGAGGCTATCATCTGTCTCCCAACAGCTATTCCAGTGGGTCCCGTCCCCCAACCTTCTCTGAGCCTTCGGGGTCCATGTGACCTGGCCATTTAGCCCATGGTGTGCAAAAAAGTGCCGCTCAGAGGTAAAACAATCCAATCCACTAATGAGTAGTAAGCCATATTAGGACAAGAACTGACGTCTGCAATTGCGAAACCGGGAAACTTACCCGTATGAACCATAATGTAACAACACTTTTTAGTAATTTATGACATCACTTCCAGCTCTGCCAATGGCTCTCTACCACATTAAGGTATCTATAAGAAAAGAAATGGATTAATTACTCCCCCTTTCAGATCGTGTTCTTCCTGTTCAGCCTCTGCCTCTTCTGTACAGTGGCCTGTGGAGTTTGGGAGACGGTGACAGGCCAACACTTCCGCCTCTACCTACCCTGGGACCTTCTCGTGCCTAAAGACGTGACCGGAGGTGCCGCCGTCACTGCCCTTCTTGTCTTCTTCTCGTACGGCATTGTCATGAACACCGTAGTGCCTATTTCTCTCTATGTAAGGTAAGTCTTTAAAATTATTCAGTATTAGCTTTACAGTTTTATTCACTTGCCACAGATATCTGACAGGAGCCTATCAGTTTATGTGCCATAGCAGAAGGTCTGTGAGGATGGCAGGACCTCAGTAGAAAAACAATGCAAACATCCATGTTTTACCTGGGGCTCGACCCAGTTCCCTTTGATCGGGGGTAGCTCAGTCGGTAGCGCGCCTGGCTCGTAATGTGCAGTTCTCAGGTTCAAGTCCCAGCTGGGTCAGCGTTGAGATTTATCTCCGCAAAATTCCCCGCCCTGCCCACGGTCAGTAGGGGACACCGATGGGCTTGGAAAGACCGCCATCTAGCGGATGGGACGTTAAGCCGTGGTCCCGTGTGCGGGAGAGCCATACGCTGCGCACGTTAAAGAACATTCTGGTAGGCCTTGACGGGAGGCTATGATCTGTCTACCAACAGCTGTTCCAGTGGGTCCCCTTCCCCAACCTTCTTTGAGCCTTCGGGGTCCATGTGACCTGGTCATTTAGCCCATGGTGTGCAAAAAAGTGCAGCTCAGAGGTAAAACAACCCAACCCTTTGATCAGTAGCCAAGAGCGCTAACCACTCGCCCACGGGACATAGTAAGTGACAAAACATCAATAATTCTCTTCAATTAATTAGGGTTTTTAAAAAGAATCTTCTCCAAGTTTTGTAAAATGCCATTAATCCTTTTCAAATCATCAGGGTCTTCTAAATATCAGGAATCCTCTTTCTGCTCTGTCTTCAAAAGGCCATAAAATCTTTTCAAATTATCTTGATGTTCAGAATACCGAGAATCCTCTTCAAGCTACCAGGGTCATCAAAATATTGTTGCGAATTTTAAAATGGATAGCCACTGAGCGTGAGTACTAATTACTATATTTTCAAACTAATTACAATACAATGCAAATTGTTACAAAAATATGGGTGAAGTATTTTATAAACAAATTAACTACTATCATACATAAGTCATTAATCTTTTTTGTACAGAGCATACAATATCAGATCTGTCTGTTGTGTTAAAATACTACCTCTTCACTTTGTTTACCATGTCACTCGAATACCTTCAGACGTAAACAAACTCTCGTCCTGTGCTAGTTCACTAAACTTTTGTTACTAACAACAGAAAACAAACACCCGCGCACACACTAATAAATATACTAATTATTTTCACTTAACGCGCACTGAATCCGACCATCTGAACGTCCTTTCAGATCTCATAACTTTAACGCACTGCTATTTTTTTTATTCTTCCGAATCGTTCTCAGTTCTAATTCGTTGGCTGAATTGAATCTCACGTAAAAGCACACACGAGTGTTGAAGTCACGTTAAGTCGTGAAGTCACTCTTGCTCGTTCATCTGTCGTAACAATATCATGAATCCTTTTGAAAACGCCAGACTCGTAATCTGTAGTTCCCAGGTTCGAGTCCCAGCTGGGTCAGCGTTGAGATTTCTCTCCGCAAAATTCCCCGCCCTGCCCACGGTCAGTAGGGGACACCGATGGGCTTGGAAAGGCCGCCGTCCGTCGTATGGGACGTTAAGCCGTGGCCCCGTGTGCGGGAGAGCCATACCCTGTGCACGTTAAAGAACACGCTGGATGGCCTTGACGGGAGGCTACCATCTGTCTCCCAACAGCTGTTCCAGTGGGTCCCCTCCCCCAACCTTCTCTGAGCCTTCGGGGTCCATGTGACCTGGCAATTTAGCCCATGGTGTGCAAAAAAGTGCCGCTCAGAGGTAAAACAATCCAGTCCAATCCTTTTGAAAACAGCAGGGTCTTCAAATGTCATGAACCCTTTTGAAAACAACAGGGTCTTCAAAATGTCATGAATCCTTTTGAAATCAGCAGCGTCTTCAAATACTATGAAACCCTTTCAAGCTGTCAGAGTCTGCAAACTACCACGAATCCTTTTCAAGTTAGAGAGTGTTAAGAATATCAGGAATCCTCTCCAAACTATCATGGTTTTGTAAATGCCATGAATTCTCTTCGAGTTGTCAGGGAATTCAAAATGTTTGGAATCCTCTTCAAATTACGGAAATCTCTAGCATTTTAGGAATCCTCTTCAAAAATTATTGTAGTTTACTTTGAAATTTCAGCAACTCCTTTTTCTAAATCTGCTCGTTGTTTTTTTCAGTGTCGAAGTGATCCGTTTCTGCCACAGCCTGTGGATCAACTGGGATGAGAATATGTACTACTCTTTTAACGACACTCCAGCCAAGGCCAGAACCACGACTCTGAATGAAGAGTTGGGTCAGATCGAATACATCTTTTCTGATAAGACTGGTACACTCACCCAGAACATCATGACTTTTAACAAGTGCTCTATCAATGGCCGTCTTTACGGTGACCTCATCGACGAAGCGACCGGAGAAGTCGTCACAATCACAGAGGTAGGTGAATTTAGTTTCATATTACCGACTTATGAGAGCGTAGGATTTAAAAATGATGGTTTTAGCTGCAAAAAAAAAAAGGTTTTGCCAATGTGGGTCTACGATCTCAGCTCTGAGAACTTAGTGCAGGATTTGAATCAATTGATCCTGATGTTCTCAGGTTCTACTCTTCACGTTGAGAGGGGCGGGGGTGGCTCAGTCGGTAGCGCGCCAGGCTCGTAATCTGTAGTTCCCAGGTTCGAGTCCCAGCTGCGTCAGCGTTGAGATTTATCTCCGCAAAATTTCCCCGCCCTGCCCACGGTCAGTAGGGGACACCGCTGGGCTTGGAAAGGGCGCCGTCCGTCGGATGGGACGTTAAGCCGTGGCCCCGTGTGCGGGAGAGCCATACCCTGTGCACGTTAAAGAACACGCTGGATGGCCTTGACGGGAGGCTACCATCTGTCTCCCAACAGCTGTTCCAGTGGGTCCCCTCCCCCAACCTTCTCTGAGCCTTCGGGGTCCATGTGACCTGGCCATTTAGCCCATGGTGTGCAAAAAAGTGCCGCTCAGAGGTAAAACAACCCAACCTCTTCACGTTGAGATTCTTTTGCATAAATCTACCCTCCACTTCGGAGAGAAATGGGAAAAATATGGACTTTAAAATTACCCCATTTATTCAATAAGATGTTAAGCCATGGCTATGTGTGTAGGAGAATCTTACTATTTTGTATTAGGTTGATGCAAAACTTCTTCCCATTTTTGCTGCTTGGCCGCCTAGCTCTACCGTTTCCCGGCATTGCTTAGGTGTCAATCGCAGATCCAAGCAGTTGTGGTTTAGTTATGTTCCCATTCCAACTTAGTAAGTCTCCTCGTATTACTGAAGAAGGAGAAACCATCTTGAATATTGGCTATATTTTTACTTCAACGAAGTCTACACACATACACAATGGTACACACAACTTTACACACTTCAATTTCTTAACGCGTTTCTCGCAACTCCATCAGTCTCATGAGAGAATGTTCTTTCTTCTGTTATGTCAGGTTTGTTATAAATTCACACATCTAACGAGCTGTTACGCAATGGTAAGCTTCAGCCAATGTTAATCTGTGCATTTACATTTATTCATTGGCACACGTGTACAGTTGTTTTGTAAATACGGTCTTGTTTCCCTATACCGAACTGAAATTTCTTTGTTGGTGCAGCTGCAATTTTCGTGGCGTAAAACTTCGGAATATAAGGTCCTTCATTAATTCCTTTAGCTAAGGCAGTCGTTAACTTTTTAGTTTTATGTCTTTTCGACGATCTTTGGCTACGAAATTGAGAGCCAAAGAGCATGCTGTGTGTAGCATTGTGTATGTATGAAAAAGGAAACTAAGTTGGAATATGAGCCTAACTAAACCGCAACTGCTGGGATCTGTGGGGCGGGGGTGGCTCAGTCGGTAGCGCGCCAGGCTCTTAATCTGCAGTTCCCAGGTTCGAGCCTCAGCTGGGTCAGCGTCGAGATTTATCTCCACGAAATTCCCCGCCCTGCCCACGGTCAGTAGGGGACACCGATGCTAAGACTTTAACGTCCGTAAGTAGGGGACACCAATGCTAAGATGCTTAATTTCCCGTCCGACGGACGGGATGTTAAACGGTGACGCCATGTGCGGTAGAGCCATATCCTGTGCACGTTAAAGAACATGCTGGATGACCTTGACGGGAGGCTATCTGTTTCCCAACAGCTGTTCCAGTGGGTAACCTCCCCCAACCTTTTCTGAACCTTCGGGGTTCATGTGACCTGGCCATTTATCCCATGGTGTGCAAAAAATTGCCGCTCAGAGGTAAAACAACCCAAAACTTGGATCTGTGTTTGACGAGCCATCCGGCACGGCAAGGCGAGGATCTTGGCCGCCTTGCCGTGACGGGAAACGGCACGGCAAGGCGGCCAAGTGGCAAAAACGACGAAGTTTTGCATCAACCAAATACTTTAACAGGTCGGATGGCCCCGAAGGGACGCTCCCGTCAGTCGCCTAACACTTGTTCAGTGGATCTCCTTCCACAACCATCTCTGAGCCCTTGCGGTCAGATGAGCAGTTTAGCCCGTTTCACGACACAAACTAAAAAATCAAATCTTTAAAACCGTCCTTCCTACTTATTCTGCTATCCATTTGCCTAATCCAATCCTTTCCTAACGAGGAAACTATGAAAATGGAGAACTGGAAGGGTTGGGTTGTTTTAAATCTGAGCGGCACTTTTTTGCACACCATGGGCTAAATGGCCAGGTCACATGGACCCCGAAGGCTCAGAGAAGGTTGGGGGAGGGGACCCACTGGAACAGCTATTGGGAGACAGATGGTAGCCTCCCGTCAAGGCCATCCAGCGTGTTCTTTAACGTGCACAGGGTATGGCTCTCCCGCACACGGGGTCTCGGATTAACTTCCCATCCGGCGGACTTTCCAAGCCCATCGGTGTCTCCTACTGACCGTGGGCAGGGCGGGGAATTTTGTGGAGATAAATTTCAACGCTGACCCAGCTGGGACTCGAACCTGGGAACAACAGATTACGAGCCTGGCTCGCTACCGACTGAGCCACCCCCGCCCCATAGAACTGGAAGGACACCATCTGTCGATCGTGAATAATACTAAACAATGTCCGTAGTAAGATGCTTTTAGAGGCAGACAAAACAGATCCAAAGTTATCAGTAGTAAATATAAAACTTAAAATTGCTCTAATAAGAAGTGATTGTAACAAGAAAGTTCAGTCGCCTGTTGTGAATATGATATTCAGGGTCAGGTTTAATTATTTTACCTCTGAGTGCCACTTTACTGCACACAGCTGGTTAAATAGTAAGGTCACAACGACCCAAAAAGTTCAAAGTCAAGGGAAGGGAACCCATTGGCCAGCTATTAGGAGGCAGAGATTAGACTCCCGTCAACGCCGTTCAGTGTATTCTTAAACATGTACCGGGTTGGGTTGTTTTACCTCTGTGCGGCACTTTTTTGCACACTATAGGCTAAATAGCCAGGTCACATGGACCCCGAAGGCTCAGAGAAGGTTGGGGACCCACTGGAACAGCTGTTGGGAGACAGATGGTAGTCTCCCGTCACGGCCATCCAGCGTGTTCTTTAACGTGCACAGGGTATGGCTCTCCCGCACACAGGGCCACGGCTTAACGTCCCATCCGACGGACGGCGGCCTTTCCAAGCCCATCGGTGTCCCCTACTGACCGTGGGCAGGGCGGGGAATTTTGCGGAGATAAATCTCAACGCTGACCCAGCTGGGATTCGAACCTGGGAACTACAGATTACGAGCCTGGTGCGCTACCGACTGAGCCACCCCCGCCCCAAACATGTACCGGGTACGGCTATTCTACACATGGGGGCCACATCTTCACATGGGGCCCATCAGTTGGCCTTTCCAAGCTCATTGGCGTCTACTTTCTTATCGAAGTCAGGGTGGAGGTTTAGCGGAGAAAATCTCAATGCTGTCACATTTGGGACTCTCTAAGATTCTCTAAGAAATTTTATTATAAATAAATGGATGCCAGTAAAGTGTATTAAATAATTTAATGACTCCTAACTTTCAAAATAAGTTTAGACATGTTACAGTTACTTTTTGCTTTTGAATTAGCCTTTGAGATAAATTCTTATACTCAGTAATTCTTTTAATATTAGACGAATATGGTTGGAAATCTAGAATGGACTCGAACCTGGGAAGTGCAGATTACGAGAATGATGTGCTATCGACTGATCCAATCCCAAGATTCTGGTTTTCAAAAGACAAATATTGTCGTTTCTTATCTCTACACGGATGAAACTGATGTTGTCAGTGGAAAGCCTTTACCTAAAAATCAGATTTCAATTTAAATAGATTGAAAATAATTAAACTTTAACAATTTAAACAAATTTAGCGCTACTTAAAGATGAACGTTCGAACTAATTGGAAAAATATCATTTGAATAGTACAGTCGCTCAAAAAAGTATCCGAACACTACGGAATAAATCTCAACGCTGACCTAGCTGGGTTTAAGGAATGATGATCAAAGTCTCTAAATTGTATCCGAACAATCATCTAAATAAACAATCAATCTAAATTGTATCCGGATCTCAAAAAAGTATCCGAACACTACGGTTGAATACGGTTGAATACAGAATACGGAATACAGAATTTTACGGTTGAATACGGTTGAATACAGAATACGGAATACAGAATTTTACGGTTGAATACGGTTGAATACAGAATACGGAATACAGAATTTTACGGTTGAATACAGAATTCAGAAAAAATATCTGGCAACGATTTTTTAAGTAATTAGTGATCTGGCAACCTTCTTGTCACGTGACACGAAGGTTGCCAGATCACTAATTTCTAAAAAAATCGTTGCCAGATATTTTTTCTGAATTCTGTAATCAACCATAGTGTTCGGATACTTTTTTGAGCGACTGTAGGTGGTCATATTATTTTGATACTAGACCGTGTGGGCTCACTCACGGAAATATTGAGCGTGTGCAGTTACCGTTCACAGCAAACTGGAGTGTGTGCAGCTACTGCACACGCTCCAGTTTGCTGTGAACGGTAACTGGAGCGTGTACAGTTGCTGTACACGCTCCAGATATTTTTCCTGAATTCTGTAATCACGTGACACGAAGGTTGCCAGATCACTAATTTCTAAAAAAATCGTTGCCAGATATTTTTTCTGAAGTTTTGTAATCAACCATAGTGTTCGGATACTTTTTTGAGCGACTGTACCAATCCAATTGAGATATATTTTTTTTCCATTGATTTATTAAAACTCAAAAACTGAATTTCGACCAATGGATAGGCAAGAAAAAAAGTAAAGTTGAGTAAAAAGTGGGTAATCGTGTTCCGTTTCTGAAAGGTAGGCCTATAGGCTTTACAAACACCTCCAGATCGTGGAATTGACTTCTAAGTCTTCCCATTATTAAATGATTGAGGCAAAGATAACCCGTTTGGTTCGAGTAGTTAACACATTTTCATTGCGTTAACCAACATTCGCTGTAAATAGTCAGTATTACCATCAATACTATAATATAGTATACCATTACATATACCCAAAATACTATAATTTGCTATAAAAGTTAATATAGTTGCAAAAGATATTGTTAAAATTAAGTTCAAAGTCAAAAGCTCAAATGTTAAAATTATAAATTGGTATCGAAATAAATATAAACGTGAATAAAACATTTTAATGTGCAGAGTTTGTTTCTGTAGGAATTCAACAAATTGTAATGCAGCACAATTTTTTTCAAAACTTTTTCCCTAATGAGGGCGAGAAAAGGGATTTAGGGATAAGTAGGGAATATCTCTCAGGACTCCGGTCCCTTCCTTTGGCGACTAGAATATTTATCTAATAACAACCTTTCAAACATTTTTGGCGTCCATTACAATACTTATTTCCATGCAATAAAAATAAAGTTTTAAATGTAATTTTCAGAATATGAAGTTTTTTCATTTCTGAATATGGCAGATTCTGTGTCTATTGCTTAAATATCGGTGCTTCCATCATTAACTGAAATCAGAGAGCAGGATTAAATTTATCTAGGTGAGGAATTCATAATTTTATAGGGGAGTGTTATGTTTACGAGGAAAGGTTGGGTTGTTTTGCCTCTGAGAGGCACTTTTCTTTTTGCACACCATGGGCTAAATGGCCAGGTTACAAGGACCCCTAAGGCTCAGAGAAGGTTGGGGGAGGGGACCCACTGGAACAGCTGTTGGGAGACAGATGGTAGCCTCCCGTCAAGACCATCCAGCGTGTTCTTTAACGTGCACAGGGTATGGCTCTCCCGCACACGGCGCCACGGTTTAACGTCCCATTCGACGGACGGTGGCCTTTCCAAGCTCATCTGTGTCCCCTACTGACCGTGTGCAGGGCGGGGAGTTTTGCGGAGATAAGTCTCAATGCTGAGCCAGCTGGGACTCGAACCTGGGAAGTACAGATTACGAGCCTGGTGCGCTACCGACTGAGCCACCTCCGCCCTTACGAGATAAGGTGAAAATGACGAAATCCAGTATCTAATCTTATCTAATTTATTATTGGTGAATGATGTCGGGATATGGCTAAGTCAGTACTGCACCAAGCTCGCAATGTACAGTTCATAGGTTCTAGTCTCAACTGTGCCAGCTTTGAGATTATCACCTTTGACACTTTCTCCGCCAGGGTGAGAAAGGGGATACTGATAGGCCTGAAAAGACTTCATCCACTGATGGTGGAGCCTTGATGGGAAGCTTCCGTCAGTTTCCTAACAACTTTTCAGTGGATCCCTTTCCCAAGCCTTTGGGGGCGGAGGTGGCTCAGTCGGTAGCGCGCCAGGCTCGTAATCTGTAGTTCCCAGGTTCGAGTTCCAGTTGGGTCAGCATTGAGATTTATCTCCGCAAAAATTCCCCGCCCTGCCCACGGTCAGTAGGGGACACCGATGGGCTTGAAAGGCCGCCGCCCGTCGGATGGGACGTTAATCCGTGGCCCCGTGTGTGGGAGAGCCATACCCTGTGCACGTTAAAGAACACGCTGGATGACTTTGACGGGAGGCTACTATCTGTCTTCCAACAGCTGTTCGAGTGGGTCCCCTCCCCCAACCTTCTCTGAGCCTACGGGGTCCATGTGACCTGGCCATTTAGCCCATGGTGTGCAAAAAAATGCCGCTCAGAGGTAAAATAACCCAAATCTCTGAGCCTTCGGGGTCCATGGGACCTGGCCATTTAGCCCATGGTGTGCAAAAAAGTGCCGCTCAGAGGTAAACAACCCAAGCCTTTGGTTTCCTTTGAACTGGTCATTCAGACCATTAATTGCGAAAAAGAACCGGTCAGAGGTAAAACAATAACATTGGGGGATGTCGTAGAGATAGCGGGTATTGTAATGAATCAAATGATGTTGAACTAATAGACAAAGACTTGAGCCAATTCAGTCAGGTGTTCAGATAAATTAGGGCTACGTTTTGGAAATGAATCAAGAGAGCATTTATTAGATAAATTAACCGGGTGTTTTTGAGAAAATGTAAAAGGGTGTCATTGAATTAACCCAGAGGATAGTTGTTGAACCGATTCCCGGGGTTTTGAGTTACCCCAAAGGGCAGGTGGTACTTTTTAGCCCAGTAATTCTCAAACTATTTTTGCTTACGGCACACTATTTTTCGACTTGAATACTTGCGGCACACTAGAAATTTAATTTGGAAACATTATGGGAGACTCGCGCATGCGCATTTTGCCTTCAATAGCCATTTCTATGAACTTGGGGAGCGTGGAAAAAATTTTGCCTTTTTTCTGCAAAATGGCCTGCAACACTGGCTTGCATATTAAAAAAGCAAGCTTGAATTGTGTTTTACCCCTGAGACTTTTTTTGCACACAATGGGCTAAATTTAGTTGGGATTACTTTAACTTCTGAGCCCCGAGGGCCAGAAAATCTCTACCTCTTAAGAAAATGCAATACTTCCATTTAGGAAAATGCTACGTCACAATTTAGAGACTTTGACCCGGCAATTAATATATGAAATATTAGAAGGAAAACAGAAAAAATCATCGGACGATGTAATAATTGACAATATGACCAAAAAGAAATTATCTGTGGAAGAAATAGCAAATAATTACAATGACATTTATAATACACTAATTTTACAGATAAGAAATACAAATCACCAAGACGATATAAATTATGTTCCAACCATGATACAAAGAGTTTTGAAATCTATCTAGATACATGAAATCACTGAAAAACAAACTGATGAAATAATTACTTCATTAGACACCAATAAATCACCTGGTTACGATAATGTTTGCATTAAACATATAAAATATAATAAAGAGACACTACTTAATATTATATCAAAAATTATAAATCAGATTATATTTACTGGGAACATACCTACTCAACTCAAAAAAGGTATTTTAAGACCTATTTTTAAAGGTGGTATTAAGGAGGATTTTTCTAACTATCGACCAATAACAATTCTGCCTATTTTTTCGAAAATAATGGAAAAATATATTTATAATACTGTTTTTAACTTTTTACTTAAACCCAGCATAATTAATGAAAATCAGTTTGGCTTTCAAAAAGGAAAAAACACAATTCAACTAATTTCCAAAATTGAAAATAATATTAATAAACCATTGAATAATAGGGAAAAAATTGTAACTATGTTCTTAGATTTAAAGAAAGCCTTCGATACAATAGATCATAGCATTTTACTAAATAAATTGGAAAATTACGGTATTCGCGGTATATTGTTTGATTGGTTTAGAAATTATTTATCAGACAGATACACAATTACTAAAATAAAAAACTGCTACAGCAGAAAAGTAATTACACGATGTGGAATTCCCCAAGGCTCAATTTTAGGTCCTTTATTGTTCCTAGTGTACATAAATGATTTGTTCAATGCAAAATTAAATAGTGCTATTTATCTATATGCTGACGACATTGTTTTAATAAACAGTCAGAAATATTTAAATGATAGCATTTCAGAGGTTCAAACAGATTACAATAATATTATTAGATGGTTAAATCATAATAAAATCTATTTAAATGAGAAAAAAACAAAACTGATGATTATTCATTCACCAGGATTTCATATTCATCAAAACCTCTTTATCAAAACTCATAAAATAAATTGCAGAAAAAAGGATGCTTCGAATTGTGAATCATTATGCAGCTGCCCACTTGTTGAGCAAGTAAATAAAATAAATTACTTAGGAATCATTTTTGATGAATATTTTAGGTGGAATGCCGATATATCCCACATATGTGAAAGCTTGAGAATATCGGCGATAAAAATTCAAAAATTGAAATACGTATTAAATATGGAAACGTGTCCTATTTTATAAAGCAACATGCGAATCTATTTTAAATTATGGAATAATTGTGCATGGAACAACTAACATAAATAAAATAGGAAAACTGCAGTCTATAATAGCTGAAAAAATTATTTCGTTTCATTTGCAAAAAAATTATAAAACTTCTACCGATAGATTAAAATTTTAAATCTTTTGTCCTACAGCAATTTATATAAATATAATGTAATAATTAAAAAATTTTTTGACGAAACTTACAAACTAAAAATTCAACATAATAAATATACAAGACTTCAAAACCAGGGTTATTACAAATTGCCAAATTTTCGAAATAATTACGGGAAACATACCTCCGAATATCAAGTACCACTTATATTTAATGCTATTCCAAAAGAATTACTAAATATAGATTCTTTTAGAAGACTTAAAATGGAATTAAAAAATTATTTGGTATTTTCTAGTTAGCTGATTTTTATGTGTTGTGTTTTGTGGATTTATTTGATGTACACCATTTTTGTGGCTGAATGACTTACGTTAATATAATTTATTCATTTTCCTGCAGATAAGCTATTTAGCTTTGCGGGTCAAATTGTAAATGTATTTGTATTCTTTACTCTTATGAATAAAAATTATATTCTAAAAAAAAAAAATTGAAAATACGAGAGAAACACTGCGTGATATGACTTCGTATAAGAAATTTTATTCCTTGTTCAATGGTAAATGGCACACACAGTTCTTCTTAACCCTTAAACTTTGCGGCTATTCATCGGAGAATCTTGGTCGCGCTAAAATGTTCATGCCTCCGAACTATAGGGGGGGCGGAGGGGGGGGGGGCTCAGTCGGTAGCGCGCCAGGCTCGTAATCTGTAGTTCCCAGGTTCGAGTCCCAGCTGGGTCAGCGTTGAGATTTATCTCCGCAAAATTCCCCGCCCTGCCCACGGTCAGTAGGGGACACCGATGGGCTTGGAAAGGCCGCCGTCCGTCGGATGGGACGTTAAGCCGTGACCCCGTGTGCGGGAGAGCCATACCCTGTGCACGTTAAAGAACACGCTGGATGGACTTGACGGGAGGCTACCATCTGTCTCCCAAAAGCTGTTCCAGTGGGTCCCCTCCCCCAACCTTCTCTGAGCCTTCGGGGTCCATGTGACCTGGCCATTTAGCCCATGGTGTGCAAAAAAAGTGCCGCTCAGAGATAAAACAACCCAAAGCCTCCGAACTATAGGCGCCGCTTGAAAAACTCGCTAACAAATATTGATGTTCGGTGGCAGCACAATGGAAGTAGAAGCTTTGGTTGGCCTTTTCTTCACCAAATTACCCCTCTTTCAAACGGAAATATTTTTTTCTGAAGAAACGAAATTGAAAATCTCATGTTTCACCTCGTGTTTTGTGACAATATCGTTACTTTTTTTCTCCCTTTGGACGAAAAGCAGAGTTATATTTATTATACTGTTTATGGTTTATATGTTTTATAGAGTTTGTTATAGTTTTAAATCATTTTTCACAAAATCTTGCATCAGACCACAAAAATGTTGCTAGAATAATTTGGGCAAATACCATTAAAGGTTAAATAGGAGCTAAATGATTAATCCAAAGTCCCATGGATCACATCAAATCTGAACATAGCACTAACAAAGGAATTAATTTCTGAACTTTATTTTTCTAAACTCTGGCAACCAGGTTTAAAATATTTTAAATACCTTAATATAGAAGTAATTAATTTTAGTCAAATTTTTGAAAAATTAAATTCTTTAATTAAATTCTTTAAATTAAATTCTTTAATTAAATTCTTTAAATTAAATTCTTTAATTTTTATGCATATTTCATTTCCATTATTTCGCTCATCTGCTGTCTTAGAGGCCAGGTGTATCAATGCGGCCCTGAATAATCCCAGTTCCTCTTGTTTCATTTCAGGAATAATCCCAGTTCCTCTTGTCTCGTTTTAAGAATAATCCCAGTTCCTCTTGTCCCTATTTCAGGAATAAATTTAGTTCCTCTATTCCCATTTAAAGAATAATCCCAGTTCCTCTTGTCCCATTTTAAGAATACTCACAGTTCCTCTTGTCCTATTTTAAGAATAATCCCAGTTCCTCTTGTCCCATTTCAGGAATAATCCCAGTTCCTCTTGTCCCATTTTAAGAATAATCCCAGTTCATCTTGTTCCATTTTAAGAATAATCCCAGTTCATTTTGTTCCATTTCAGGAATAATCCCAGTTCCTCTTGTCCCATTTCAAGAATAATCCCAGTACCTTTTGTTCCATTTCTGGAATAATCCCAGTGCCTCTTGTTCCATTTCTGGAATAATCCCAGTTCCTTTTGTTCCATTTCAAGAATAATCCCAGTTCCTTTTGTTCCATTTCAAGAATAATCCCAGTTCCTCTTGTTCCTATTTCAGGAATAATTCTAGTTTCTCTAGTCCCATTTAAAGAATAATCCCAATTCCTCTTGTCCCATTTTAAGAATAATCCCAGTTCCTCTTGTCTCATTTTAAGAATAATCCCAGTTCCTCTTGTCCCTATTTCAGGAACAAATCTAGTTCCTCTTGTTCCATTTAAAGAATATTCCCAGTTCCTCTTGTCCCATTTTAAGAATAATCCCAGTTCCTCTTGTTCCATTTCAGGAATAATCCCAGTTCCTCTTGTTCCATTTCAGGAGTAATCCCAGTTCCTCTTGTTCCATTTCATGAATAATCCCAGTTCCTCTTGTCCCAATTTCAGGAATAATCCCAGTTTCTCTTGTCCCAATTTCAGAAATAAATCTAGTTCCTCTTGTCTCATTTTAAGAATAATCACAGTTCCTCTTGTCCCAATTTCAGGAATAAATCTAGTTCCTCTTGTCTCATTTTAAGAATAATCACAGTTCCTCTTGTCCCAATTTCAGGAATAAATCTAGTTCCTCTTGTCTCATTTTAAGAATAATCACAGTTCCTCTTGTCCCAATTTCAGGAATAAATCTAGTTCCTCTTGTTCCAGTTCAGGAATAATTCCAGTTCCTCTTGTCCCATTTTAAGAATAATCACAGTTCCTCTTGTCCCTATTTCGGGAATAATTCTAGTTCCTCTAGTCACATTTAAAGAATAATCCCAGTTCCTCTTTTCCTATTTCAGGAATAATCTCGGTTCCTCTGGTCCCATTTCAAGAATAATCCCAGTTCCTCTTGTTCCTATTTCAGGAATAATCCCAGTTCCTCTTGTTCCATTTCAGGAATAATCCCAGTTCCTCTTGTCCCATTTCAGGAATAATCCCAGTTCCTCTTGTTCCATTTCAGGAATAATCCTAGTTGCTCTTGTTCCATTTCTGGAATAATCCCAGTTCCTCTTGTTCCATTTCAGGAATAATCCCAGTTCGTCTTGTTCCATTTCAGGAATAATCCCAGTTCCTCTTGTTCCATTTCAGGAGTAATCCCAGTTCCTCTTGTTCCATTTCAGGAGTAATCCCAGTTCCTCTTGTTCCATTTCAGGAGTAATCCCAGTTCCTCTTGTTCCATTTCAGGAGTAATCCCAGTTCCTCTTGTTCCATTTCAGGAGTAATCCCAGTTCCTCTTGTTCCATTTCAGGAATTATCCCAGTTTCTCTTATCCCATTTTAAGAATAAGCCCAGTTCCTCTTGTTCCATTTCAGGAATAATCCCAGTTCCTCTTGTTCCATTTCAGGAATAATCCCAGTTTCTCTTGTCCCATTTAAAGAATAATCCCAGTTTCTCTTGTCCCATTTCAGGAATAATCCCAGTTTCTCTTGTCCCTATTTCAGGAATAATTCCAGTTCCTCTTGTCCCATTTCAGGAATAATCCCAGTTTCTCTTGTCCCATTTCAGGAATAATCCCAGTTTCTCTTGTCCCTATTTCAGGAATAATTCCAGTTCCTCTTGTCCCATTTCAGGAATAATCCCAGTTTCTCTTGTCCCATTTCAGGAATAATCCCAGTTTCTCTTGTCCCATTTTAAGAATAATCCCATTTCTTCTTGTCCCATTTCAGGAATAATCCCAGTTTCTCTTGTCTCATTTTAAGAATAATCCCAGTTTCTCTTGTCCCATTTCAGGAATAATCCCAGTTTCTCTTGTCCCATTTTAAGAATAATCCCAGTTTCTCTTGTCCCATTTCAGGAATAATCCCAGTTTCTCTTGTCCCATTTCAGGAATAATCCCAGTTTCTCTTGTCCCTATTTCAGGAATAATTCCAGTTCCTCTTGTCCCATTTCAGGAATAATCCCAGTTTCTCTTGTCCCATTTCAGGAATAATCCCAGTTTCTCTTGTCCCATTTTAAGAATAATCCCATTTCTTCTTGTCCCATTTCAGGAATAATCCCAGTTTCTCTTGTCTCATTTTAAGAATAATCCCAGTTTCTCTTGTCCCATTTCAGGAATAATCCCAGTTTCTCTTGTCCCATTTTAAGAATAATCCCAGTTTCTCTTGTCCCATTTCAGGAATAATCCCAGTTTCTCTTGTCCCATTTCAAGATTAATCCCAGTTTCTCTTGTCCCTATTTCAGGAATAATTCCAGTTCCTCTTGTCCCATTTCAAGAATAATCCCAGTTTCTCTTGTCCCATTTCAGGAATAATCCCAGTTTCTCTTGTCCCATTTCAAGATTAATCCCAGTTTCTCTTGTCCCTATTTCAGGAATAATTCCAGTTCCTCTTGTCCCATTTCAAGAATAATTCCAGTTTCTCTTGTCCCTATTTCAGGATTCGAAGCCGATCGACTTGTCCTTCAATCCGATGCAAGAGGCCAAATTTAAGTTCTACGACAAGACCCTCATTGACGACATCAGGAAAGGAGATTCCTTCGTGTTCGAGTTCTTCCGCCTCTTGGCTCTCTGTCATACGGTCATGTCAGAGGAGAAACCAGGTGAGGAACTTCCTTTTGCAATTTCCATGGAGAACCATTGGCGAGATGAAGGGGGAGGGAGACTGCGCAATGGACGCATTTACAATTCTCATTGGTTCGTTCCCTCCATTGCAGTTCATATAATAGTAATGGTGTTTTCAAGGTTGGGTTGTTTTACCTCTGAGAGGCACTTTTTTACACATAATGAGCTAAATGGCCACGTCACATGGACCCCGAAGACTCAGAAGGTTGCCGGAGGGGACCCACTGGAACAGCTGTTGAGAAACAGATGATAGCCTCCCGTCAAGGCCATCCAGCGTGTTCTTTAACGTGCACAGGGTATGGCTCTCTCGCATACGGGGCCACTGCTTAACGTCCCATCCGACGGACGGCGGCCTTTCCAAGCCCATCGGTGTCCCCTACTGACCGTGGGCAGGGCGGGAAATTTTGCGGAGATAAATCTCAACGCTGATCCAGCTGGGACTCGAACCTGGGAACTAGAAGGATAACATGTCGCCTCTAACATGTGACGCTCGTTTTCAGATAAAATGAAGCTTTTCATTTTCGTAACTTTCCACACTTTAACAGCAATAATTCGTAGTTGATTGGAAAATATAAATAAAAATATATTATCAGCCTTGTGAAACGCAGAAGTCATCTCATTTATCTCTTAAAATAAAAAGCTGGATTTCTTATCCCTTTCGGTTAAAGGGTAAACCATCCTGTGCATATTTATTTATTCTTCCCATATTGAAATATTATTGGAAATTTTAAACTTAGGTAGAAATTATAAAACTGAGGAAGAACCGAAAGGATTTTACTAATATTATTAATATTAAACATAAATAACAATCACAGCGTACTGGTTGGCATTTTAACGTCAATAAATCAATAAATATTTTCCGGAAAAAATTTCGCCGACATACGGGACTTGAACCCGCATCTCTGTAAAAACATGCCAGAGTATTCTACCATCGAATTAATGCCAGCTCTGTCCTCTTCCCATAATTTATGATTTTAAATTCTTCAGAGATTATCGGCGGTAACTGTTGGCGCCATCTATGATCTCGGGTGGCAACTATTTCTTTTATATTTCACTGAGTAAAATGGAAATAATTTTTCCACAAAATATTTATTATTAAAATCAAATCATATGAGGCTGAATTCTTGTTTCTCCTTCATCAACCCAATTTATCACCAAAATATTTATCACCAATATTCTAGCATATAAATATGCAATTTTTCTTCAAGTGATACATTTTATACATTTAGCGCCATGTAGCGATGGCAAATTAAAGCTTTTTGGAGAATTTGAATGCAATGAATCATCGTATTTCGTCAATACGCATACAAGTCAAGAATTTTTCATTATGCTCTGAAAACAGGTTGCATTTTCTCACCCTCCCGGGGGTGAGGGACAATTGTTGCTGCCAATGCAAAGCCTCCGATCATCACATTTCACTACTAAAATGTGGGCGGGGGTCAGTAGCATACCAGTCTCGTAATCTATAGTTCCCAGGTTCGAGTCCCAGCTGGGTCATGTTGAGATTTTTCTCCGCAATTTATTGGCAAAATTCTCCGCCCTGCCACGGTCAGTAGTAAAAACCGCCAACTTGGTAAACACAGAGCCAAGGATTAACGTCCCATCCGCCGTCCGTCGGATGGGACGTTAATCCGTAGTTCTGTGTGCGGGAGAGCCATACCTTGTGCACGTTAAAGAACACTCTGGATGGCCTTGACGAGAGCAACCATTTGTCTCCCAACAGCTATTCCAGTGGGTCTCGTCCCCCAACAATTCTCTGAGCCTTCGGGGACCTTTGGCTAGCCCATGGTATGCAAAAAAGTGTCGCTCAGAGGTGAAACAACCCAACAACCCAACTCACTACTAAAATATAAAATTTCTACCCCAAGTATTTCGATTTGAAATATTCGCTAAAAATATGAACTTTTCAAAACCTTCACCTTCATGGGGGCACAATTAAAGCTTTCGGGTGGTTCTAAAAGTCTCAGTCGTAGGAGTTTATCGATACTTATCGAACCCAAAAAGAATTTTCATTTCTAAAAAAAGTTGCCAGATATTTTTTTCTGAATTCTGTAATCAACCACAGTGTTCGGATATTTATTTGAGCGACTGTATGTTGTATGAGAAACCAGGAGCAGCTAAATGAACCTTCAAGGTTTTCCCCGAGCTTCGTTTAAATAAGAAAAATATTCGCCTTTTTTTGGCATTATTTCTCATTTATTTATGAGTGACTCTTAGCATTTGTAATGATGTTACTCAAGAATGCGATTGATTCTGGAATTATTTCTAGTACCTTTTGTTACAAAAAAATTTTTAAGTGGAACAATTTCATTGTCAAAGAGTGACTTTTGCAAATTTTTAAGAATAAAAGTATAATTCGAAATTCCTAATATGTTAATTCCATTTTCTTGTCCATTAAACAATGGTGTGGATTACAGTAATGTTTGTACAGTTATTTAGAATATTTAATGTAAACTTTATGTTCTGCTGTCACTCGTTATAACGTTTTGTTTCAGGAGGCATTCTGGAGTATCAGGCCCAATCCCCAGACGAAGAGGCTCTCACTTCGGCAGCTCGAAACTTTGGTTTTGTCTTCCGTGTAAGTAGCTAACAGTTGGGTTTCGTCTTCTGCATAAGTTGCTACAAGTTTTGTTTTTTCGTTCTGTGTAAATCAGCATTTTGGTTTTTGTTTTCCTTATCAGTAATCAAAAGTTTACTTTTGTCTTCGGGGCGGGGGTGGCTCAGTCGGTAGCGCGCCAGGCTCGTAATCTGTAGTTCCCAGGTTCGAGTCCCAGCTGGGTCAGCGTTGAGATTTATCTCCGCAAAATTCCCCGTCCTGCCCACGGTCAGTAGGGGACACCGATGGGCTTGGAAAGGCCGCCGTCCGTCGGATGGGACGTTAAGCCGTGGCCCCGTGTGTGGGAGAGCATACCCTGCGCACGTTAAAGAACCCGCTGGATGGCCTTGACGGGAGGCTACAATCTGTTTCCCAAGAGCTGTTCCAGTGGGTCCCCTCCCCCAACCTTCTCTGAGCCTTCGGGATCCTTGTGGCCTGGCCATTTAGCCCATGGTGTGCAAAAAAGTGCCGCTCAGAGGTAAAACAATACAATCCAAACTCGTTTAAAATTTTGTCATATTCCAACTTTTTCCACCGTTAGAGGAGCAATAATAGCTGTTGGGAGATTCGAAATATGCGAATAGTAATATCTCATCAGTAGCAATCCAACGGAAGAAGTAAATTTTTCTAAAAAAATGTTGACTAATATAGATATAGATGAAGCTTTTTTTTGAAAACTGTCTAAAAAAAGACAGTTCAAAATATTATGATGTTTCAGCGACGTTTAATTGAAAATACTGTGTGATGGGTTCGAATTAACCAAATTGATAATAAATGAACCTTTAATAGATAAAGCATTTATTTTATGAGAAATAAGTGAAACTTGAATAATTTACTTAAAAATGGGCCAACCCATACTTATGGTTAATTAATAACTGATTATCGTTTAGTAAGAAATGGAAACAGAATAAGGCGTTCGAACTTCCCGCTTCATAATATTCTAATTAACAAGCTTTAAATGTCAAAATATCTCTTAATCGAGGCTTAGCACTTCATGAAATATTTATTAACCACAACTTTACAAATCAATTCTTAAATAGGATTAGTTTACATTATTTCTCAACTTACAAAGTACTATTCTGTTTAGTATAACGCATCCTTCAGAGTTATCTGCAATATATCGCCAATGACTCCTACTGTTACACAACTTGTATAAACGGGTTCCACTTTGAATAGAGAGAAAAAATTGTCATTGGTCAGGTGGGATCCGAGGCCATGGCCTCGAACCGAAACCGATACTTGCTAAAATAGATCCTTGTCAAATTTTCCTCCATAAGACAACACATATCTACAATATTATTTGTGTACACGGTTAAATTAATTCTACAACTCCAACGATTTACAATTCTGTCATCTCAGCAGATATGAGTTATTTTTCACATCACGTAGAGCAGTGGTTCCCAACCTTTCTAAACCAGAGGACCACGTTCCCAAATCACATTTGTGTTGCGGACACACCACTCGGCCATGTTTCACATCTTTCATTGTCATCAACATGTTTTCTTTTTAAAATATCCAACAGTTTAATTTGCTTCTCATTTTCAATGGAAGGGATAAAAAATGACATGCAAAAAAGAGTACCTTCTGAAACCATCCACAAAAACTAAGTCTACTGATTTGCAAGACGGACTAGAGGTTAACAAACGTTATCACGTGATAGATGTGTTGCAATTGGTCTCCACACTCGCACACATGCAGCAGTTCCCCTTTGGGCCTGGGGCCGGGGTGGCTCAGTCGGTAGCGCGCCAGGCTCGTAATCTGTAGTTCCAGGTTCGAGTCCCAGCTGGGTCAGCTTTGAGATTTATCTCCGTAAAAATTTCCCGCCCTGCCCACTGTCAGTAGGGGACACCGATGGGCTTGGAAAGGCCGTCGTCTGTCGGATGGGACGTTAAGCCGTGGCTCCGTGTGTGGGAGAGCCATATGCTGTGCACGTTAAAGAACACGCTGGATGGCCTTGACGGGAGACTACCATCTGTCTCCCAACAGCTGTTCCAGTGGGTTCCCTCCCCCAACCTTCTCTGAGCCTTCGGGGTCCATGTGACCTGGCCATTTAGCCCATGGTGTGCAAAAAAGTGCCGCTCAGAGGTAAAACAACCCAACCCACTGACATACGAGCACCTCGTGATAAAATACGCAAGCTTCCATGAAGAGGTGTTGTTGATTAATATTTAGTTTCAGTATACGTCACTTATATTTTTCTTCCACAGTCTAAATGATTTTTTGTCTAATTTTTCCAGAATCGCACTCCTGCAAGTGTTACCATTGAAGTGATGGGCCACAGAGAAGTGTACGAACTCTATGCAATCCTCGATTTTAATAATGTTCGCAAGCGCATGTCTGTAAGTTGATCTGATCACTTATTTCTCTTCCAGACTTTTTCATTTACACAACTCGCAAATGAATCTCTCCACCAAGAAACTAATATATATAATTCGTTTTCAAAACCTAAGAGCAATATTGTTAAGTCACTTCATCCGTGGGTGCGGGGGTGGCTCAGTCGGTAGCGCGCCAGGCTCGTAATCTGTAGTTCCCAGGTTCGAGTCCCAACTGGGTCAGCGTTGAGATTTATCTCCGCAAAATTCTCCGCCCTGCCCTCGGTCAGTAGGGGACACCGATGGGCTTGGAAAGGCCGCCGTCCGTCGGATGGGACGTTAAGCCGTGGCCCAGTGTGCGGGAGAGACATACCCTGTGCATTTTAAAGAACATGCTGGATGGCCTTGACGGGAGGCTACCATCTGTCTCCCAACAGCTGTTCCAGTGGGTCCCCTCCCCCAACCTTCTCTGAGCCTTCGGGGTTCATGTGACCTGGCCATTTAGCCCATGGTATGCAAAAAAGTGCCGCTCAGAGGTAAAACAACCCAACCCACTTCATCCGTTAGGGTGGGGGTGGCTCAGTCGGTAGTGCGCCAGGCTCGTAATATGTAGTTCCCAGGTTCGTAATATGTCGTTCCAGGTTCGTAATATGTAGTTCCCAGCTGGTCAGCGTTGAGATTTATCTCCACAAAATTCCCCGCCCTGACCACGGTCAGTAGGGGAACACCGATGGGCTTGGAAAGGCCACCGTCCGTCGGATGTGACGTTAAGCCGTGGCCCCGTGTGTGGGAGAGCCATATGCTGTGCACGTTAAAGAACACGCTGGATGGCCTTGACGGAAGGCTACCATCTGTCTCCCAATAGCTGTTCCAGTAGGTCCCCTCCCCCAACCTTCTCTGAGCCTTTGGGATTCATGTGACCTGGCCATTTAGCCCATGGTGTGGGAAAAAAAGTGCCGGTCAAAGGTAAAACAACCCAAACCACTTCATCTGAAACAGGTGTTCGTAATCTGGGGTCTTGACACCCCCAAGGGATGCGTGAAGAGTCTTCAGGAGGTACGGAGAGAAGGTTTAGAAATTGGAATTTTTTTTCCATTTTAAAAAATTAACCAAGCGAGAAGTCCTGTAAATGGGAGTGAGAAGCTTCCACACATGGTTGCAAAAGATGCGGAATCCATAAAAGGCTAAGAAGGATTTCAAATCTGGGCGAGCGTCTGTGCAACATCCAAAGATATATGTCTTCGAGAACCGTGTGATAGGCCCCATAACTTTTTGTAGGAGCTCCCCTATTCGTGGGGGCCGTCCTGCAAAAGAAAATTACAAAATTTATGGTGGAACTTGATATACAGCTATTTAAAGGAAGATCCCGAATTTTTTTCGATAGCTTTGAACCTTTTAATAGATAGGGTTGGGTTGTTTTACCTCTGAGCGGCACTTTTTTGCACACCATGGGCTAAATGGCCAGGTCACATGGACCCCGAAGGCTCAGAGAAGGTTGGGGGAGGGGACCCATTGGAACAGCTGTTGGGAGACGGATGGTAGCCTCCCGTCAAGGCCATCCAGCGTGTTCTTTAACATGCACAGGGTATGGCTCTCCCGCACATGGGGCCACGGCTTAACGTCCCATCCGACGGACGGCGGCCTTTCCAAGCAATGCGGAGATAAATCGCTGACCCAGCTGGGACTCGAACCTTGGAACTACAGATTACGAGCCTGGCGCGCTACCGACTGAGCCACCCCCGCCCCCTTTTAATAGATAATAAATGTAGATTGTTGTAATAATAACAGATAACGAACAATCAATTTCGCTTTCCCTGTTAGAAATTTCTCTCCTTGAGTCTTCTGGGCCACAACTGATTACCTCAAAGTCTGAACTTTGCCGTGAACTTTAATATAAAACCATGATAATAGTAGGTGAGGGGCAGGGGTGGCTCAGTCGGTAGCGCGCCAGGCTCGTAATCTGTAGTTCCCAGGTTCGAGTCCCAGCTAGGTCAGCGTTGAGATTTATCTCCGCAAAATTCCCCCCCCCTGCCCACGGTCAGTAGGGGACACCGATGGGCTTGGAAAGGCCGCCGTCCGTTGGATGGAACGTTAAGCCGTGGCAACGTGTGCGGGAGAGCCATACCCTGTGCACGTTAAAGAACACGCTGGATGGTCTTGACGGGAGGCTACCATCTGTCTCCCAATAGCTGTTCCAGTGGGTCCCCTCCCTCAACCTTCTCTGAGCCTTCGGGGTCCATGTGACCTGGCCATTTAGCCTATGGTGTGCAAAAAAGTGCCGCTCAGAGGTAAAATAACCCAACCCAAAATAGTAGGTGACGTCATTTTTTTCCCGCGCGACTAGCGATTCAATCGAGACAAAAAAAACTAACTCTTAATACTAGAAATGTTTCCAATATTATTACTCTTTTACATTTTCTCTATTGCTTTGTTGCTCTTATAACGATTTTTTGCAATAGAGCGGAAATGAATCATATTCAAAATAATTTAGTTGAAACTAGGGAAGTATTTTAATGCAAATTTCGTTTATGCCCATCTGGAAACAACTGAAGCAACATTTTATGAAGGAAGTTGTAAAAATAATTTATTCAAAATTGTCAAATTATATGTTGCGAAAACTGAAATATATGTTTGATGTTTATCCCGTAAGATTTCAAAAATTAAAATTCAAGTATATGATGGTGCACATAAAGCAAAATGGCCCGAGATTTTTCGCTACGTCACTGATGTCTTCCATGGCATTCTATAACATAATTCTTGGCAGCTCTCCAACTGTTGTTGCAGCAAAATTGTTGTTGGCGAGAATTTAATTATCATATAACCGTTAAAGCGGTGTTATCTGTTTATTAAAGATTTCCGCCCCTGTAATTCTCCAAATACTTAATCAGCCGGTGCCATTTTTTATAACAGTTTTCCTTTTGCCATCCTACGTTGCATTCTTAAACAATTGCCAGTACTCTGGATTTGGATTGTTTTGGGTTGGGTTGTTTTTCCTCTGAGCGGCACTTTTTTGCACACCATGGGCTAAATGGCCAGGTCACATGGACCCCGAAGGCTCAGAGAAGGTTGGGGAAGGGGACCTACTGGAATAGCTGTTGGGAGACAGATGGTAGCCTCCCGTCAAGGCCATCCAGCGTGTTCTTTAACGTGCACAGGGTATGGCTCTCCCGCACACGGGGCCATGGTTTAACGTCCCATCCGACGGACGGCGGCCTTTCCAAGCCCATCGGTGTCCCCTACTGACCGTGGGCAGGGCGGGGAATTTTGCGGAGATAAATCTCAACGCTGACCCAGCTGGGACTCGAACCTGGGAACTACAGATTACGAGCCTGGCGCGCTACCGACTGAGCCACCCCCGCCCCAGTACTCTGGAGATGTCTTTCTTCAGAGTATCTGGAGCAGGACTCCCTAAGAGTTTCTGGCCCTAAAGTTTCTGCTCTTTTTTTGCCCAGAGTTTCTGGCCATGAAGAGCAAGGTCGAATATTCTCCACTGCATTACTCGAATGTTTTGTCTTGCTCTGCGCTCTTCTTAAGCATCTTCTGTCGGGCCAGACAATGTCTACTTTGCCATGCTTCAACATCTCTCACTATCGCGTGAGGATTGGCTGCCCAGTCTTTTCAACTGCAGTTTAAGGACTCCTGGAGGGAGGTTATCGTCTTGGCCTTCTCCAAGCCTTCTTCAAAGGATCTCAAGATTCCATCAAATTTTCGCCCCATCGCGTTGACGATCTGCGTGCCCAAGGTGTTGGAAACGATAAATGCAGACTTGTCTGGTATTTAGGACACCACAACCTGCTTTTCAACACTCAGTGTGGCTTTAACAGGAAACAGTCAACTCTTGACTATCTGATACGCCTCGAATCAACTATCAGAAATTCATTTTTAAAAAGAGAGCACCTGGTGTCCACTTTCTTTGAAATCGAAAATCATACGACACGGTACCCTCAAGTCCCACAAGGTTGCGTCTTGAGTGTAACGTTTTTCGCTCTCAATATTAATTCTATCACTAGACAACTTCTTCTGATCATAGACAATGATCTCTATGTGGATGATTTTAGCATATTTTTGCTCCTCTTCCAATTTTGAGGGTCACGAATGTAAATTGTCCTGAATAACCTTTCGGTTTGGGCAATGGTCAAATGGTTTCGGTTCTCCCCACAGTAGACCGCTTGTGTGCATTTTTGCCACAAGTATAATCTTCATCTGAACTCTGAGCTACGTCTTAGGGGTAATATCATTCTGTTGTGGCAGAGACCAAGTTCCTCAGTCTCATTTGGACCAGAAATTGACCTTACCACATGTACATCACCTCAGGTCCAAGAGCATGTGGGCATTGCACATTGCCAAGGCTCTCTCTTCTCTCTGCTGAGGAGCAGACTGATGGTCTTTTCTCTTCCTCTACCATGCACTTGTCTGGTCGAAACTGTACTACGGATCCCAGGTGAATGAGTCTGCATGGGATTCGGTAGTGAAGGTATGTTACCTTCTCTACCATCAGACCCTCCGTATTTGGAGAACCTTCCACACCTCATTGGTCCAGAGTTTTTATGCTAAGACTGACGAACCATCTTTATCTCTTCGCTATCAGCAGCTGGCCCTACAGTACGCATCTGAATTACGATCCTTGCTAGGTCATCCCATTTGAGACTGTCTTCAGTCCTAAGTGAGAGAGGCTTCACACTAATCGCCCGACTGTCTGTTTTTTAATAATAATAAATTGAATCTGAATTTTGTCATAATGTGTTACAAAACAATTTACAGTTGTCCCACAAAGCTACACAGCTTGTCTGCAGGAAATATAACAGTTACAATATTTCCTTAGATTATATAATTTGAGAGTATAAAAGTAAAATTAAACAAAATGATAGTATCATCTGGTTACATAGTTCACAAAGCCAGAGAGCATATAAAAGTATATGATATTAAACGTACATATCTGTAGGCAGAAATTAAACTATCAATTGGCAAAGTAAAAAAAGTAAAAGCAATTCCATAGAGATTTAAAATAGCACTATTATATAATGTCTTCCATAAAACAGCTTTAATTTTCTTTTCAAAGTCGGAAATTCGCTGATGCATAGTATACCTCTAAGTAACGAATTATAGACTAAAGGTATTTTATATTCACTTACAGATTTTCGATAATTATTTTTGATATTTGGTAATTTAAAAAAGTTACCTTTTTTTTAATCTGGTTTCTTTCTCATGGTTTTAGTCTTAAAAGTATCATCAAAGAAAGTTTTCAAAACAATATTATATTTATATAAATTTGAATAAGATATTTAAAAATTTAAATCTCTCCCATTTTGTAAATAAATCAAGTATTTTGTCACCGATTATAATTTTTGCTATTGCTGATTGCATTTTTTCAATTTTATTTTTATTTGTTATATTTGTAGTTCCGTGTATAATGATCCCATAGTTTAATATAGATTCGCAAATTGCTTCGTAAAATAACAAACATGTTGTTCTGTCGATTGTATATCTTAGTTTATGTAGTTTTGTAGCAGCTATCTTAACTTATAGCAAAATATATTGTGTATGGCTATTCCATCTAAAAATATCATCAAAAAATAAACCCAAACAATTTATCCTTCGTACCTTTTCAATTTTATAGCAATTGCAAAAAATATCTTCAATAATTGTTTCCTTTATGCAAACAGTGCAATTTGTGCGATTTAATAAATATATTTTTACATTTCTATAGCTTGGAGAATTAAATATCATCCATTTTATCTTTTCATTTAAATATATTTTACTATGGTTAAGCCATCGTAAAATGTGATTAAAATCATCCTGTATTTAGGGGCGGGGGTGGCTCAGTCGGTAGCACGCCAGGCTCGTAATCTGTAGTTCCCAGGTTCGATTCCCAGCTGGGTCAGCGTTGAGATTTATCTCCGCAAAATTCCCCGCCGTGCCCACGGTCAGTAGGGGACACCGATGGGCTTGGAAACGCCGCCGTCCGTCGGATGGGACGTTAAACCGTGGCCCCGTGTGCGGGAGAGCCATACCCTGTGCACGTTAACAGAACACGCTGGTTGGCCTTGATGGGAGGCTACCATCTGTCTCCCAACAGCTGTTCCAGTGGGTCCCCTCCCCCAACCTTCTCTGAGCCTTTGGGGTCCATGTGACCTGGCCATTTAGCCCATGGTGTGCAAAAAAGTGCCGCTCAGAGGTAAAACAACCCAACCCTCCTGTATCTCATTGCATATCACTTTAGTCTTTCTGTTATTAATTATTACTGTTATCTGCATATAAGTAACTCAACTGTTGTAGTTAATGCTACATAAATCATTAATGTATACCAGAAATGACAGTGGACCTAGTATAGATCCTTGTGGCATCCCGTAATTATTTACACCTTTGGAACTGTATACAGTGTTTTTTTTTGTAATACTATATCTGTTACTTTAATAATTTTTAAACCATTTTAATGCAATACCTTTTATCCCATAATTTTCAAATTTTTGTAATAAGAGATTGCGATCTATGGTATCAAAGACTTTCTGTAAGTCTAAAAACATGGCTATTACTTTATGACTTTTATTTAATGAAGAGTTTGTTATCTGTACTTTTGTTAGTAATTTTACCTTTGCCTTTTTGAAATCCAAATTGATTATCACTTAAAATGTTATGTTTTTTTAAGAATGATTATAATATATCATGTATATATCTTTCCATAATTTTAGCAATGGTGGATAATATAGCAATCGGTCTGTAATTTGAATAATCTGGTTTTTTATCTCCCTTAAATAGAGGTCTTAATATAACGGTTTTTAGATCAGAGGGAATTTCTCAGATTTCTAAACTCTAATTTATAATTTTTGTAATTATATCAGATATAATTTGAATATTACTTTTTATATGCCGGATATGAACATTGTCATAACCCTGTTATTTATTAATATGCATTTAGTGTATTAATTATCTCTATTTTTTATGTGTATTAATCGTTGGGATAAAAATTGAATGTGTATTTCTGTATGTGTTAAAATTAATGTATTTATTATCAAGCTGATAATAATTTTCTTCAATTTCACTGATTAATATCTTGCAGTTATTATTGAAATTATTTGTTAGTTCTTCCAGAGACCTATCTTTAATACTTTAATAATGCATAATACATTACAATGCAATGCAAACACAATGCAAAATACATATACAGTATAATACAATAAAAACAACTCATAAAAGAAAGAAACCAGAATTTTGGTCATAAATATTTTGAACCGAAGAGCTTAACAACCCGTCCAGGTTCAAAAGACTTGTATGATTGAATAGCAGTAGCAACAGATAATTGGCTAGCACTATCTTAAAATCAAAATATAATATGCTAAGTTGTGTAAATTATAATATTCCAAGCTAATTTAATCTCAGAAAAATTTGAATATTTTCAGTGTTTAACAAAAAATCTCTAATTTTTTGTTTAAAACTTCGCAAATTAGTGTCTTTTTTATGCTATTTTCTAAAAAATTGTAAATCCTTGGTGCAAGGAAAACGAAATGTTCATTCAAAATATTTTTATGAGGTAAAGGCACTATTTGTGCCGTCCCATGGCCGAGTGGTTAGCGCGCTTGGCTACTGATCTAAGAACCTGGGTTCGAGCCCCGGGTAAGGCATGGCTGTTTTTGTCGTTTTTCTGCTGAGGTCCTGCCATCCTCTCAGACCTTCTACTTTGGCATATAAACTGACAGGCTCCTGTCAGACTTCTGTGGCAAGCAGCTGCTTGAGGGGGTATTTATTATTTATTTTTTTATTTTTTTAAAGGCACTATACATTGATTATTTCTTCTCGTATTGTAGGGACGCTTTGCACTATCTACCCAATATCATGTTTCATATGTACAAACAGGAGTATCTTAAAAATATAGATTTGTCATGTATTATAGAAGTGAATTAATTTCAGGGATTTAATATCTTTGTAACTTTTCACATTGAATGTAAGTTTATATATTTCCTTATGAATATTGTTTAGATTAATTAGGTTTGTCTCATAGTCTCCCCCCAACAACAATCCCATGTTGCATACTTGAATAAACCAAAGAAAAATATAAAGAGCGAGGAACTTGTAACAATATTTTTTAAATGATAAAGCTTATATAACGTGCATCTCAATCTATTTGTAAGTGTCTGAGATGCATCTTCCATTTTTAAGGTACTTTCTGTGATAACACCTACATATTTATAACTTATTACTCTATTACAGTACAGTTACAAACTTTTGTTAAGTTACAATTCAATTTATGATACTTGATTTCAAAGTCAGTGTTACATTCATGCAACTCCAAAAATATATATTTAGTTTTTTGAACATTTAAACATAAGTTATTTCTTGTAAACCAATTTCTTATCAAAATAAAACTCAATTTTATTTTTTAACTCATTACCTCTGTGGCAAGCAGCTGCTTGAGGGGGTATTTTTTTATTTACAGTATATACAACTGCAGCATACTCTGCAAAACATGTTAGTGATCCATATAGATCAAGAGAACAGAATCGTTTATAAATATTAAGAATAAAATTGGTCCCAGTACAGAACCTTGAGGAACTCCCTTCTTAATATTTAGATAGTTACTGAATTGAGTGCCAAAACAAACTGTTTGTTTTCTGTTTGATAGATAGCTTTCAAACCATTGATATGCAATACCTCTTATTGCACTATTATATAACTTATGCAATACCTCTTATTGCACTATTATATAACTTATGCAATACCTCTTATTGCACTATTATATAACTTATGTAACAAAACATTGTGATCCACTAAATCAAATGCTTTGCTAATATCTAAAAACACTGCAACTGTCTTTTTACTTTCATTTATACTTTTATATGTTTTATTTGCAACATTTAGTATTGTCTTTTCAGTATTTTTATTTTTTCTAAAATCGAATTGGGCATTACAAAACGTTGAATTCAGTATAAAAATTAATCAATCTGACTTTCATAATTTTTTCTAATACCTTTGTAAATTCTAGTAATATAGAAATTGGCCGGGTAATTTGCAATTGAATCTTTTTTTTAAAGTTTTAAAAATTGGTAATCCTATAGCAGTTTTTAAATAATCATAAAATACTCCATTTTGTAGTGAAAAATTTATCAATTTTATTAAATAATCCAAATGATACTTATTTATAATTTTTAATATTTTTACAGACAGATTATCAAATCCAGATTTTTTTATTACTTTTTAATCTGTTTATAATATTATTCATCTCCGTTTCATATATGTATTTTATGTAAATGGAATTTAAGCAGGTATTTGAATCACATCCATTGCTATTTAGTATGCAATTTTCTGTTTCTTTATGAGCATTTGAACATACATTAAAAAAAATATGAATTAATGCCATTGGCCAGCTTACATATATTTTAAGAGTGTGGTATAAATGATTCCTTTATTTCTCCCCCTGTAATTCTATTTATTAGTTCCCATTGTTTTCTTAGGTCTTTTCCCCATGATTTTAGTTTATTTTTGTAATAAGTTCCTTTACTTTCTTGAATATTCTTTTTAATTAACTTACAATAAGATCTGTAACCTGTCTCATATTGTAATAGCCCTGAATTATTTTTGTATTTATTATATAATTTTTCCTTAATATTTATAGAATTCAGTAAATCATTTGTTACCCATGACTGCTTTATTTTTTTTTTATTTAATGCCTTTTCACTTATGTAAATTTCTGTTTCACTTAAGTCTGGCGGGGGTTGCTCAGTCGGTAGCGCGCCAGGCTCGTAATCTGTAGTTCCCAGGTTCCAGTCCCAGCTGGGTCAGCATTGAGATTTATCACCGCAAAATTCCCCGCCCTGCCCACGGTCAGTAGGGGACACCGATGGGCTTGGAAAGACCGCCGTCCGTCGGATGGGACGTTAAGCCGTGGTCCCTTGTGCTGGAGAGACATACACTGTGCACGTTAAAGAACACGCTGGATGGCCTTGACGGGAGACTACCATCTGTCTCCCAACAGCTGTTCCAGTGGGTCCCCTCCCCCAACCTTCTCTGAGCCTTCGGGGTCCATGTGACCTGACCATTTAGCCCATGGTGTGCAAAAAAGTGCCGCTCAGGGGTAAAACAACCCATCCCAACTCTTTTAGACCATATTTCTGTTACCGCTTTGAATAATATTGATATTGTTATCTAAAATTACAATTAACTCGTTTAAATTTTAGTTTACACTCCATAATACAAATATTAGAGTGTAAATTAAAAATAAAGTGCGTCAATTCAGACTGATTTTGGATAATTATAGTTTTGTCATCTTACTCTGACACTTCCAATATTTCATCCAATTGTTCTCCACGCATTGTATTCACTACAGTTTATCTAAATATGCCATTCCATGCCTTGTGATTATCGCGCTTGACTGCTGATCTACGGGACCTGGGCTCAAGTAGGGGCGGGGGTGGCTCAGTAGGTAGCGCGCCAGGCTCGTAATCTGTAGTTCCCAGGTTCAAGTCCCAGCTGGGTCAGCGTTGAGATTTATCTCCGCAAAATTCCCCGCCCTGCCCACGGTCAGTAGGGGACACCGATGGGCTTGGAAAGGCCGCCGTCCGTCGGATGGGACGTTAAGCCGTGGTCCGTTTGCAGGAGAGAGCCATACCCTGTGCACGTTAAAGAACATGCTGGATGGCCTTGACGGGAGGCTACCATCTGTCTCCCAACAGCTGTTCCAGTGGGTCCCCTCCCCCAACCTTCTCTGAGCCTTCGGGGTCCTTGTGGCCTGGCCATTTAGCCTATGGAGTGCAAAAAAGTGCCGCTCAGAGGTAAAACAACCCAACCTTTGATCTTACATTTTACACTTGTTTTTTACCGTTCACGTGTGCCCTCTACACCCATTGTTGTTTTTAGAACTTTTCACTTATTACTTCTTTTCACACGGGCCTTTTCACGTCCTTTTTATTGTCTTTTGTAGTTGTTCTTTTTTGCGTTTTGTTTTTAACTATGAATGTGGATTTATGTGATATTTATTGTCATATGTCGCGAGGACCTAGTGCCATAAAAACAATCAAACTGAACCCAAGGTGCATTAAAAATTCAAATCCCTACTTTTAACAGAACACGATTTACTCCATTTTTAAGATTAAATAAATAAAATAAATAATAATAAATACCCCCTCAAGCAGCTGGTTGCCACAGAGGTCTGACAGGAGCCTGTCAGTTTAATACGCCACAGAAGAAGGTCTGTGAGAATGGCGGGACCTCAGCAGAAAAACAACACACACACACACACACACATCCATGCCTTACCCGGGGCTCGAACCCAGGTCCCGTAGATCAGAAACCAAGCGCGCTAACCACTCGGGCTAAAAAATTGAAATTTTGCATTTAACACTTTTTTGACCTCCCAGTAGCTACTTAAATATTTGACCCTCTGGTTCTCAAATTTCTCTTATGTGTTTCCCTCCTTTCCCTTAAACCCTATTCATTTAAAAACCAAGTTGGGTTGGGTTGTTTTACCTCTGAGCGGCACTTTTTTGCACACCATGGGCTAAATGGCCAGGTCACATGGACCCCGAAGGCTCAGAGAAGGTTGGGGAAGGGGACCCACTGGAACAGCTGTTGGGAGACAGATGGTAGCCTCCCGTCAAGGCCATCCAGCGTGTTCTTTAACGTGCACAGGGTATGGCTCTCCCGCACACGAGGCCACGGCTTAACGTCCCATCCGACGGACGGCGGCCTTTCCAAGCCCATCGGTGTCCCCTACTGACCGTGGGCACGGCGGGGAATTTTGCGGATATAAATCTCAACGCTGACCCAGCTGGGACTCGAACCTGGGAACTACAGATTACGAGCCTGGCGCGCTACCGACTGAGCCCCCCCCCCCCCCCCCAAAAAAAAAAAAAAAAAAAAAAAGAGTCACTAAACGTGAGAGAAGCAGAGCCATTCCAATTTCGATGAGCTTTTCCGTAGTATGAAATATTTCAGCGGCGGAGTTCTATTTTCAGTTTTCGAGTGCCAATTATTCATGCATTGATATTTCCCCCTCTAACCCTAGTGCCACACTTGCTGAGAAAAGGAGACATGAATAGGCTGAAAAAGTCATTTGTCGAATGGGGAGTAGTTAAAAATTGGCTCTTTGTGCAGGAGATCCATACGTTGTGTACGTTTGAAAATATGCTCGATAGCCTTGAGAGAAAAAACGGCATTCGAATTGAACAGCGTGGCTAGTCCTATTTCCAACTTTTTTTTCTAGATCAGGGCTTAATGCTTTTTGCAATGACTCAATGGACGCAGAGAAGAACAGTTGGAATACGACTAAAAGGTCGAAATGGCGCTACTTGCTTTTAATTCCAAGTGAATATTGTGCTTAAACAGTTTTTAAGCGTATAACGCTTAAAAAAAAAACGCTTTGTGCCGAACTGAAAATAATTATAAAAAAAGTTTTAGAGGAAGCAAATATGAGAATAGACGATCATATATGATAGAAGGTTAACCGGGATAAAAATGACCTTTTTTCCAACAAGATTATTTTCAATTTTCAATTTTACTTTAGCTAAATTGCTATTATGATTATTAAATTGCTATATTGATTAGCTAAGAGAAGGCCTGCAAAAAAGAGCTGCAAATTTTCAAGTTAGCTACAAGAGTCCGAATTCTCAACGCCTTCCGTAATTCTATCCACAGAAAAAGAAGCTGGCACAGATAGACGACTTCCATATATGGGCATTGTGCCACAAAAAAGTATCAGCGCTCCTACAGAGCAGTGAGTCAAATAATTTGTTCCAAATGATATACCTAAATTTTAAAATTATACTATTTTTTTTAAAAAAGCAGCTAATTTTAGATTATTACATAATATTCTTATAAAATCTTAACAAATTTTTCCTATATCCTATTTTTTTTGTAAAAAGTCCCATGGCCGAGTGGTTAGAACGCTTGGCTACTGATCTAAGGGAACTGGGTTCAAGCCCTGGGTAAGGCATGAATGTGTGTGCTGTTTTTCTGTTGAGGTCCTGCTATCCTCTCAGACCTTCTACTATGGCATATAAACTGACAAGCTCCTGTTAGACCTCTGTGGCAAGCAGCTGCTTGAGGGGGTATTTATTTTTTTATTAATAAAAAATCAAATAATAGTGAGATACAGAACTGCAAAGCAAGATGTCCACGCACTTTGAAAGGTCGTGGAAAAATGAGGATTGCACAGGCTGCTAAAGGTGGCTCTGCAAGCAGCAGTAGGATTAAGTCGTCCACCAATGCCATCTAGCTTGTGGATTCTATCATGTTCATCAAGATAATAGTCAATATGAGACATTAAAAGTTCTGGTTTTTAAGTGGAAGGCTTGTCTCTATTTCGTATAATTAAAACTTTTTTGTCAAACAAATCATTTACTGTTTGATATTTTGTAGGATAGATTTAAAATTCATTAGGATTGAAAATTTTTGTTCATTCGTAGGTGATCCTCAGGAAAGATGGCAATTTGAAGTTATATTGCAAAGGAGCAGACTCGGTGATATTTGAGCGCTTGCATTCCAATTGTGCCGAACTGAAAGCAAAGACTCTGGACCATTTGAATGTAAGATCAATACAATCATATATAGATCAGGGGTCTCAAACACGAGGCCCTCAAAACCAATTTGTGCTGCCCGCAAGCAATACGTTCTATGGTAACCGTGGTAGCGATCTGTGGCCTACTCGACTGAGATGATCTCAGGCGAGTGTGGAGAATTGTTCGAGTCATTACAAATGAAATTTAGGTTTATGATTTGATATTAAAAGTAGATATCATTTAAATAATAGAACTGTATAAATATGTTTCACTTACTATTACTTGAAGCATAATATTGCTCGACGTTTATTGGGAAGCAACTGATTTAACCCTCTAATTCAGTTGAGTTTTGAGACCTCTAGTATAGCTAATTAGATACATCTAAACTTAATTTTCATCAAAGATGGCGTTTATTTATTAAAAATCTTTTCTCCATTTCAGAAGTTTGCTAGCGAAGGACTTCGCACCTTGTGTCTCGCAGTGAAGGAATTAGAGGAGGAAACCTTTGAAGCATGGAAAGAGAAATTTCACGAAGCGGCGTAAGTGTTTCTTTAACTATTGATAAAGTGTTGAACCCAATTGTAATATTCCGTGTCATTCTCTTTACATAATGGGGCGGGGGTGGCTCAGTCGGTAGCGCGCCAGGCTCGTAATCTGTAGTTCCCAGGTTCGAGTCCCAGCTGGGTCAGCGTTGAGATTTATCTCCGCAAAAATTCCCCGCCCTGCCCACGGTCAGTAGGGGACACCGATGGGCTTGGAAAGGCCGCCGTCCGTCGGATGGGACTTTAAGCCGTGGCCCCGTGTGCGGGAGAGCCATATACTGTGCATGTTAAAGAACACGCTGGATGGCCTTGACGGGAGGCTACCATCTGTCTCCCAACAGCTGTTCCAGTGGGTCCCCTCTCCCAACCTTCTCTGAGCCTTCGGGGTCCATGTGACCTGGCAATTTAGCCCATGGTGTGCAAAAAAAGTGCCGCTCAGAGGTAAAAACATCTCTTTACATACAATTTAGAATTAAAATGGAGCTTCTCAATAGTCATTCTAAGCTCTCTTCGACCTTCTAGGCAACGCCGGTTTCGGAATAATATTTTTCTACGATCGGCGACATGAGCGTAGCCAATAATTTTCACTTTTCAGCTGATGTATATCTAAATTTTATCTTTATATGACCTTAAAGGGCACGTTTGATGTGAAATTTTGCTATTTTATGTGACGTGTTACACTTCAAATTACCATTAGATGCAAATTTTCAGAGCTCAACTATTTCTGCATCATTTTAGAATAAGACTATCTAATTTACTTATTTGTTTCTGGAAGACAGTTAAAGGAACCTTTGCAGTTGTTGTTTGGATACTCATTCCAACCTTTGCAAGCTTAGTTTTGGAGACTCTTAATCAGGTGACAAAGAATCTCTCAAACATATACTGAAGATGAAGAGTTGTCTATAACATGTGCTGATGATGAATTCCATCCAGAATATTCTGGATAAGAACTGGTTCTTGCTTACATATATACTGAATTTTAACAATTGTGCACAGGATATACTGGATATGAACGTAATCTAGAATATATGAGTAGTAGAAACTACTGAACAAGAGGGGAGAGGAAAGGTTCCTTCCGCCCCTCCCCTGTGCGTTCGCTGGATGTTTTCTGTTGCTAGGTTTCCTACTTTTTAGGAGGGGCATGTTCGAAACAACCTCATCGCTGCGTGTTCGCTGGAAGCATGAGAGGCAGTGACTACAATTTTTTTCTGAGAGTTCTACATCCTAGGATGGGGCTACGAATTTTATTGGTAGCCCCCCTTCTCCCCCTTCACTACCGCTGGAGAGAAGTTTTGCTAAGCTCTAAGTTTCTGCTGCTAGATTGCCGTCCAGTGATGTCCTAACTTGGATTCCACCGTCGTGAAGAGTTCGGCATTGTAGGATAGGACTACGAATTTTATTGGTTGGCTATTTAGGAGAGGCGTGTCCAAAATAACATCATCGATGTGTGTTCACTGGATGCTTTCTGTTGCTAGGTTTCCCTTCAGTGACGTCCTAGGATGGGGCTACGAAATTTATTGGTTGTCCCACTTTGCCTCATTTACTGGCGTTGGAGAGATGGGATTCCCACGAACGCTTCGCACAGGTGGTCTCCAAACGCGATAGCATCAGTGAAAATGTCAGTATTGAAAGGTAGGTTAACGGACCAGGTTATATCGCTCTTATTGTTTCTTGAGTGTGATTCCTATTCTGAGAGGTCCCCTCTTTCAAGAGCGAATTGCTTCGAGAGTGGTTCTGTAGGGAAAATAATTATCGTCGACGCGTTACCTGCTACTTAGACAGGTAAGCTAATAATAGGGAGGGCAACAATGTCCTTCGGGGTCCCTGTAGTAAGGATTGCATTATTCAACTCGTAAACGTGAAAATAAGCGCGAATGCAACAGCCCAAGGAGGTGTCTCTGAACAGTTCCCATACCTGACGCCTAGTATCTGATTGTTGTCGAAAAAGTCCCGAAACTCGTGTCACCAAAAGAGAGGGAGGATGTGTTCGTTGGAGGTCAGGTGCAGTAGGTAATACAAGTGAATGCACAATAACCCAGTACGCTGAATGACATAATGTGAGAGCTCTAAAGGAGGTGTGCCAGAAAGCCTGTTCTGTCAAGATATAATTATAGGGCACTTGGATAACAATGTCCTTTTGGTACGCTTCTTTGTCGGGGGTTATTCAAGGGGTGTAACTCCACTCCAAAGGGTCATTACTTGTTACCGAATTAATTTCCATTTAACATAAGGGTCGCTATTGACAATGAACGGGACTATTGGGTTGGCGATAAGAAAGTCCCAAGGGTAGCTCTTCCCATCCGAGCGTTGCTCCATTACAATAGAAGTGGGGGAGGTAACGAAAATCCCTTTACTCACATTGTGGGATAACACGTACCTTCACCCACCTTCACCCGCCGTACACTTGCAAACAAGCGGTTTGCAATCACGAAGACGACGTGGAAATACAGTAGTTATTGGGGAAACAGGATTGTAACGAAGCATTAGCAGTAGGTAAGGTCCCGAGACATCGAAAGGGAATTGCCTTCATTTAATGCGGACCAAGTCTGACAGACACATCAACAAACTTCAAAATAGCTTTAAAACATCAGACAAGGAGATTTTGTATAATTCAAGATGAAGAAAGATTTTATTAAATTTGAAACAAACATATAGAATAAAAGGGCAATATACTTGCGCGTTTTACGAAAAATTAATTTGTAAATAGGCTTTTAGAACGATTAACAGGTTTACATAATGCTTCAAAAGAGGTGCAAAATAGGGTGGGCCGAAAAAATTCAAAATTTTTTTTCCAGTCTTAATACCGCGGAAGAGTTGCGAATTGGGGAGACTAAAAAGGGGTTAAAAAAGAAATAAAATCGGTTTATATCTTCCGGTCGCGCATGTGCTCTCAATTTTGCCGAAATTTGGAAAAATTCACATTTTTACTAGAATTTTCAAAATTTTTAAATTAGCCTCTTCCCGAATGTAATAGCTCAAATTCTTATGTATTAGAACCACAGAAAATAATGTTTAAATATTATTTAAAATCCATCAACATCTTCCGGTCGCGCATTGCCTTCAAAATTAATGAAATTTTGAAAAAAATTTACAAATAAAGGTAGATCACAGTTCAAGGAAAAAAACACTAACAACTTACATGTTCTTCATATTTGTTCTTTATTGAACACAAGTTTAAATGTTTAAAAACAAATTATTTTTGACCATTAGTAATATTTATAAACAGTTTTTTTATTGAAAAAACTAAGTGTTTGTATGAAGAGTCGTAAGTCCAAGAAACTCATGTTCAAGAATTGAACATCTCCGTCTTCATTCATTCTTAGCTGAAGGTACTTTGAAATCTGATTTATGGGCGAAGTTAGGCATGGTTGACCTTGACAGCAGAGTCGTTCTGATAAAACCATCCCTAGACTCAGCTCCGCAAACTTTTCCTGAGGCTTCTGTCACGAGTTTCACACATCGTTCAACTGCCTGTGTGTGAACTGGGAATGTCTTGAATGTTATATCCCAATTAGGGACTGAGTCACTTTGAATATGTGATTTAATCTCATCGTCACTGATATCTTTTAATAATGGGGGAGAAGATAAATCACAGTCCATCCAGTTAATTATTTCCGAGTAGTCTTGAGCCTTGAAATTTAGTTTTGGCAGCATGAATGTTCTGATAGTTGTTCTCTTTTGATCTAACTGTCTCGCCTTTAGAATTCGTCGAAGTCCGAGCTCTCTTATGTGTTTTGTATTATCTTGTGTCATGGCTAACATTAAATGTTCTGGATGAGCGAAAAAGCCATTTCGTTAGATCACAGGGTCGACAATATTACGTAAATCTTCAGGCAGGTACCTTGAAGATTGTATTGATTGGTACACAAGTTTTGGTCCCTCTGTAAAGTATTTACTTGTTTTAATACTAAACCACATTGGCATGTATGACTTCAAAATAAATACAACTATTTCTTGAAGTTGAGGTGTGGGACTTTCTTCACTTAAGTACAATCTGAGAATTCGATTTGCTGTTGTCAACCACCTCGAGTGGGACAAGCGACCAGGATCTCGTACAGCCAAATCCTCTTTACAGTTTCCCGACTTTATTGCCATGGAAATATCGAGTAGATATTGCTGATCCTTACTTAGTATACTTCTGTCTATTTTGGGGATCTGACAGCCAATACTCTTGAAGCCAATCACTAGACGTTTTTCGCAGCCACTTAGCTTTTCACCTATTGGCCCTCTCAAAGATTTCGGACCCGTTGATTTACACCGTCTAGGTATTGAAACAGATGCCGGAATGGCAGTTCATTGAAATGAAGGCAAACTGTCCATTGTAACGGTTTCCCCAAAATGCATTTCGAATCGGCGAATCAGACCATTTTTCCAACCTGTATTAACAGCAGTGACTTCACATCCTATGACAACTAATTTTTCAAGAGAAACACCACGACCAGACAGATAAGAAATAATAGTAGTGACAATGTCTTCAGAACTTCCAGAAGTCTCGTGACAGAAGCCTCAGGAAAAGTTTGCGGAGCTGAGTCTAGGGATGGTTTTATCAGAACGACTCTGCTGTCAAGGTCAACCATGCCTACCTTCGCCTATAAATCAGATTTCAAAGTACCTTCAGCTAAGAATGAGTGAAAGCGGAGATGTTCAATTGTTCAACATGAGTTTCTTGGACTTACGACTCTTCATACAAAAACTTAGTTTTTTCAATAAAAAAATCTGTTTATAAATATTACTAATGGTCTAAAATAATTTGTTTTTAAACATTTAAACTTCTATTCAATAAAGAACAAATATAAAGAACATGTAAGTTGGCTACGGATCTAAGGGACCTGGGTTCGAGCCCCTGGTAAGGCATGCCTGATTGTGTCGTTTTTCTGCTGAGGTCCTGCCAACCTCACAGACCTTCTACTATGGCATATAAACTGACAGGCTCCTGTCAGACCTCTGTGGCAAGCAGCTGCTTGAGGGGGTATTTATTTTTTATTTTTATTTAAGTTGTTAATGTTTTTTTCCCTTGAACTGTGATCTACCTTTATTTGTAAATTTTTTTCAAAATTTCATTAATTTTGAAGGCAATGCGCGACCGGAATATGTTGATGGATTTTAAATAATATTTAAACATTATTTTCTGTGGTTTTAACACATAAGAATTTGAGCTATTACATTCGGGAAGAGGCTAATTTAAAAATGTCAAAAATTATCGTAAAAAATGTGAATTTTTTCCAAATTTCCGCAAAATTGAGAGCACATGCGCGACCGAAAGATATAAACCGATTTTATTTCTTTTTTAACCCCTTTTTAGTCTCCCCAATTCGCAACGTTTCCGCGGTATTACGACTTGGAAAAAAATTTTGAATTTTTTCGGCCCACCCTAGTGCAAAAGTCATAACTAAAATGGAAAAGATGGAAACGTTTAACCAATAAAGTAAAAAGGAATAAAGGAGTCTTTGGGAAAAAAGCACGACCGAAGGTAAGGTACGCGAAATTGAAAGTCTGCTCAAGATTAAAAATAGGTCAATCAAGTAAAATATGTTTAACACTTATGCACCCTAGTAATAAAACTAACTTTTCCGGTGAATTGCATTACTGAAAAGATTTTAATCCCCCACTGCAACTTCCGAAATAGTGTGGTCTACAGTTTGAAAAAGAGGCTGATTTTACCCTGCAGAATCATTCCTTACGAGCCCAAGTGCACCAGGGGTGTGCATACGGGCAAATTTCCAGTTTTGATTTAATTCATATTTCTCAGGGGAGACTAATAATTTTTCACCATAACACGTTTGATATAGAGGTGACATAAAACTTCGGTATCGGAGCAAAAGTCTAGTTAAAATGCAAATGATGGAAGCATTAAACCGAAAAGGTAAAGTATTGGATATATATATATATAATAAAAATGCAGGAAATCAAGCTGTAAAATATCCAGTAAAAAGGTATAAAGGAGTCTTTGGGAAAAAAGCACGCAAAATAAAAACTCCTTTCAAGATTAAAAGCAGAACGCTCAAGTAAACATATGTTTAATGGTGTCATACTTAGGAGCCCGACGTGATAAACGAATGACGGGAAACAACTTATAATAACAAAAGGAATAAAGGTTTTCCAAAGTAAATAGACAGTTTTTAAAATAGAAAACTCCTCAGGAGCAAAAGCGGATTTGTGGAGATGTTAAGAAAACAAAATATTTTAAAGCAACAGTGCCAACTTAACACTGACATATAATAAAGCCGTTAACAATATGACTCAAAAGGTATATTTAGACACTATAATTATGCAAGACATAACAAAATTTCTACATTTTGCTCGAGTATCCATTTCATAAAGAAATCTTTTTAAAAAATTAATTATGTCTTATTGTTATGTTTCTTTCATTCTTATGTTATGAGGTTTGACAATGATCTCAAAACGTATTAATTATGGTGTTAATAAAACTGATGTTTTCCCCACTGTCACGTACATTGGGTGATAGAGGGCTCTACCTTTTGAAAGACTAATTGATTTTTACCATCAGAATGACGAAACCAGCGCATAGGGGAAAATTTTGATTCATATTTCGCAGGGGAAACAAATAGGTATTTCCCTGCAACACACCACCCCAGGGTCTAAAAATTCTTTCTCAAATAGTATAACTTTGATGTAGGTTCCTGTATCGAAGACGGAGTGCTTTCTCTACAACGCACCACCCCATGGGCTAAAGAATCTTTCTCAAACCCATTCACAGCGCGTTTTGTCACGGATCGCTATATCGATAGATTTAAATGCACCAATAGAGTACACAAGCCTTTGTACGAAATCGTTTATAACATTACCTCTAAAGTTGGACTGAAAAAAGCGAAGGCTCTCTGGTTAAATATTTAGACGATAATACACTCTCTGATCATTAAAATCAAACGTTACCAAGGAAATTAATATACTGACAGATGTTTGGTTTCTACTAACACGGTGTAAAATACGTTTACCTACTAACAGCTCAATCAGGAATAGACATAACTTTTCGATTTAACGATTTTGGAAAACAATCGACCTCTATGTTACAGAAAGCTCTGGCCGAGGTTAATTGCTGCACTTTATACTGTAAATAAAACTGTTATCCATGTGCGTAAGTAAAATGTTCAAATCAGACATGTAAATTGCTAATATTGAGATAAAATAGTGACTTTCAAAACATTTATTTTAGCATTTACGGTAAATGATAGTTAAAGTTTAAAACATATTACCCAAAAAGGAGGACACGGGGTCCTTTTTACCTGGTTTCTCTCTCTGTAGGTAGATACTATTTTTGATGAGTGTCAAACCAGGTGGTTTCATTTAGAATGCCGAAATAATTGACAGACTTACTAATTAATGTTTAAAGATATTTTGTCACTGGCTTCATTAACCAATGTATTAAAATTCAACACTCGAAAAAAGTTCAGATTTTTCGCTTTCGCACCTTGTACCTCGCTCGATGGCTACTGCGAAACGTTTGCGCTACGAAGGGCCATTGGGGGACTTGGGAGTTTGCAGCCTGCCTTTTCAAACGCTTGATGGCAACGGGGGATGCGCCTAATGGGAGTTTGATGCAAGGACGCGAAACTCTCTCCCTTCTTACAGTATGGTTCTCACACAAGGAAAAATTTGGTAGAACATAAGATACTCATTGTCGCTAGTAATTTACTTCCGTGAAGAAAAATGCAAAATAATAGTGTTAACTTCCTGTTTATGAAAGCCGACTTGAAAAGGTTTCCACTTGAAAATCGCAATCAGCCTTCACGAATCGTGCGCACTATTTTTCGAAAACTCTTAGAATTGCATCTTAGCAAAAACTTTAGGCATTCAAGATGGGAAGTTTTCACCACAACAGGGGCTGGCGCCAAGGGTGGTGTGATCTCCGAGATGCAGTGCTTTCCTGCAATATACCACTCCAGGGGTTAAGGATATTTCTAAAAACCCATCCCTTGAAAATTTAACGGAGCGCATTCCTACAATACACCACCCCAGAGGTACCTCAAACCCATCCACTGCGTGTTTTTCAATGATGCTTCATGGGTCGATATGAGGGTAAACAACTGTTCACCCACGAAACCGACTTACATATTCTTAGGTGGTAGTGGAAACTGAAAAACGCAGTCAAAGTCCATATTGGGATATACAACCTCTCCTGATTTAAATGAAAGCGACATAAATATATACACCCCCTGGTGATTAAAATCAAATAGCATCCATATACAAACGCTATATTCACTCTCTGCTAATCAAAGGAATATTAATATACATTCTCTGATGAGTAATATGGCTCGTACGCCTATAGATGCCTATGAAATGTATGAACAGCCAAGGGTACACTATAAGATATTATGGATGAGGTCTTGGTCGCTGCCCATGCACTCAGGGGTTAACAGTAAAGTCAGTTTAAAACAACCGTATAATTGTCTGTGTGTTTTGACATCTGATTTTTACGAAACGTATTAAAGTAAAAAAATTGGAGGCGTCCTCGGTCACGTGTCTGGACGGCAGCCTTGAAAGTCGCTGCAATTGTGGGATCCCTTACAGAGGTGAATTTGAAAAAACCCAAGTCCTGAATTTTTTACACAGAATTATGGGGTATGCGGCTTTTCATTCTAGATAGCGCTGGATGGTTATTTCTAAGTAGTAATAACAAATATTCTGATAAAAATCCGGAAGCCTTGGTATAAACTAAGTATGGCGAAATTTCTTTTGACTTTCAAACAAACTCTACCGAACGATATCGCTTCTTTAAATTCAGAAACTATATTAGGATAATGAACGTTTGATCGTATAACTTGTCATTTCGTTTATATGTATTTTTGCAATTCCTGTGGAAAAGTACTGTTATATGTATTATGCAATTCCATAAAATTATATTACGCAATTCCCCTAACAAATAATAATTAGTAAATATATTTCTACTGTCCTCAAATATACTGGGATACCAAGCCACTTGAACGTTTAATATCCAGAATTACCTTACCCCTGCATGGAGTTATGATTATTTTTGACAACCTTTGTTTTGATCCACGGATAAAACCGTGTATAAATAATCCATGGTGAGATATACGTTCTAAATCTCAACAGGTTATTCTATCACAAATCATTTTAAGTAATACAGGATTACCGGCATCTAAAGTTTATGTCGGCGAATAAAAGTATTTACAGATTAGAAAATGCACCGCCATACTTCAAAAATATTTTGTTATCGCACTGGGATGCAAAATGATGATCATTTTCTCTGCAAAAGACTTCTTAACGAAAGTACGCACCCTGAAATCGGTCAAGATTTGAGGCAAGGTGGAAAATAGCGTCTTCTAGTCTCGAATTTTGGAACATTTCGAAAATGATGCGCAACATTTTAAATTTGCGAGGTCTCATTTTCAGAAAGAATGCTAATTAAGCGAAACTGTTTTCTAATTTAACCACTTGATTTCTCTGACTTATTATACTAAATCTTTACTATTGACCAGATGTAGTGTTTGAAAACCATATGGATTCCGCTATGGGTAAAATTGTGTTAAAAGATTTTACTGCGAACACTTGCATATCGTGAGTGAAATATTGTATTACAACCGTAAACGAGTCATACCCCAGGGGGGTATTATTATTTATAACACACTTGTAGGAAATATTTTGTGAATTGCATTTATTTTTTGTTCATGTTGGAAGAAAATTTAAGATCTTATTTCCTGTGAACCAATGAAATTTCATTTCTCTTGCAGGAAAGTACAGTCGCTCAAAAAAGTTTCCGAACGCTAAGGTTGACTAAAAAATTCAGAAAAAATATCTGGCAACGATTTTTTTGGAAATTATTGATCTGGCAACCTTCGTGTCACGTGACACGAAGGTTGCCAGATATTTTTTCTGAATTTTGTAGTCAACCATAGCGTTCGGAAACTTTTTTGAGTGACTGTACAAAGGTAGCAGTGTTTTGGAATCGAAGTTTACCCATAATTACTATTCTAAATGACATTTGTAGCTAATGTGTTCTAAAAAAGATCCAAGTGTACCCCCCCCCACCACCAAGACATGTCGGGGGAAAAAACTTTCGCAGTAGTGTAGCACATTTTTGTGTTCTTTTTAGAACTTCTCTGGCAAGCAGATTTCTGGGTAATTCCGTTGACGAAGAAATTAGGAGTCACTGGACTCACTTTCTTCTTGCGGTTATTTTTCAAAATGGAATGTATGATAGAGAATGTCAGTTGTATTCTACTTTGTTTCACTAGTTTGCAAATAGTTTAGGCTTTAGGTCGTTGTAAACCTTTCAACTTAATATTAACTATGTTAAGAAATCACAATGACTGAAAATCAAATATAGAACATTATTTTTTTAGTAACACTATTAGCATTTATTTAGTACATATTCAGAGGCGCGTACCAGTTCGCCGTACACTTCGTTTAGTAAACAAAGCAAAGTTCCATTCAGACATGTAGAAATAATTATCTTCAACTCCTGTCTCTTCCAGGAAAAGTTTGGCGATATCGCTTAAATGAATGTTTCTCACGGCTTCTGCGAAATGGGCATCAACTGATTCAACAGATAGGCAAGCACGAATGACACGATGTCTTTTCCTGATTGAGCTGTTAGTAGGTAAACGTATTTTACACCGTGTTAGTAGAGACCAAACATCTGTCAGTATATTAATTTCCTTGGTAACGTTTGATTTTAACGATCAGAGAGTGTATTATCGTCTAAATATTTAACCAGAGAGCCTTCGCGTTTTTCAGTCCAACTTTAGAGGTAATGTTATAAACGATTTCGTACAAAGGCGGGGCGGGGGTGGCTCAGTCGGTAGCGCGCCAGGCTCGTAATCTGTAGTTCCCAGGTTCGAGTCCCAGCTGGGTCAGCGTTGAGATTTATCTCCGCATAACTCCCCGCCCTGCCCACGGTCAGTAGGGGACACCGATGGGCTTGGAAAGGCCGCCGTCCGTCGGATGGGACGTTAAGCCGTGGTCCCGTGTGCGGGAGAGCTATATCCTGTGCACGTTAAAGAACACGCTGGATGGCCTTGACGAGAGGCTACCATCTGTCTCCCAACAGCTGTTCCAGTGGGTCCCCTCCCCCAACCTTCTCTGAGCCTTCGGGGTCCATGTGACCTGGCCATTTAGCCCATGGTGTGCAAAAAAGTGCCGCTCAGAGGTAAAACAACCCAACCCAACGTACAAAGGCTTGTGTACTCTATTGGTGCATTTAAATCTATCGATATAGCGATCCGTGACAAAACGCGCTGTGAATGGGTTTGAGAAAGATTCTTTAGCCCATGGGGTGGTGCGTTGTAGAGAAAGCACTCCGTCTTCGATACAAGAACCTACATCAAAGTTATACTATTTGAGAAAGAATTTTTAGACCCTGGGGTGGTGTGTTGCAGGGAAATACCTATTTGTTTCCCCTGCGAAATATGAATCAAAATTTTCCCCTATGCGCTGGTTTCGTCATTCTGATGGTAAAATCAATTAGTCTTTCAAAAGGTAGAGCCCTCTATCACACAATGTACGTGACAGTGGGGAAAAATCAGTTTTATTAACACCATAATTAATACGTTTTGAGATCATTGTCAAACCTCATAACATAAGAATGAAAGAAACATAACAATAAGACATAAAGAAATCTTTTTAAAAATTTAATTATGAAATGGATACTCGAGCAAAATGTAGAAATTTTGTTATGTCTTGCATAATTATAGTTTATAAATATACCTTTTGAGTCATATTGTTAACGGGTTTATTATATATATACGTTGGCACTGTGGCTTTAAAATACTTTGTTTTCTTAACATCTCCACAAATCCGCTTTTGCTCCTGAGGAGTTTTGTATTTTAAAAACTATTTACTTTGGAAAAACCTTTATTCCTTTTTTTATTATAAGTTGTTTCCCGTCATTCGTTTATTACGTCGGGCTCCTAAGTATGACACCATTAAACATATGTTTACTTGAGCGTTCTGCTTTTAATCTTGAAAGGAGTTTTTATTTTGCGTGCTTTTTTCCCCAAAGACTCCTTTATACCTTTTTACTGGATATTTTACAGTTTGATTTCCTGCATTTTTATTATATATATATCCAATACTTTACCTTTTCGGTTTAATGCTTCCATCATTTGCATTTTAACTAGACTTTTGCTCCGGTACCGAAGTTTTATGTCACCTCTATATCAAACGTGTTATGGTGAAAAATTATTTGTCTCCCCTGAGAAATATGAATTAAATCAAAACTGGAAATTTACCCGTATGCACATCCCCTGGTGCACTTGGGCTCCTAAGGAATGATTCTGCAGGGTAAAATCAGCCTCTTTTTCAAACTGTAGACCACACTATTTCGGAAGTTGCAGTGGGGGATTAAAATCTTTTCAGTAATGCAATTCACCGGAAAAGTTAGTTTTATTACTAGGGTGCATAAGTGTTAAACATATTTTACTTGATTGACCTGTTTTTAATCTTGAGCAGACTTTCAATTTCGCGTACCTTACCTTCGGTCGTGCTTTTTTTCCCAAAGACTCCTTTATTCCTTTTTACTTTTTTGGTTAAACGTTTCCATCTTACCATTTTAGTTATGACTTTTGCATTAGGGTGGGCCGAAAAAATTCAAAATTTTTTTTCAAGTCGTAATACCGCGGAAAAGTTGCGAATTGGGGAGACTAAAAAGGGGTTAAAAACGAAATAAAATCGGTTTATATCTTTCGGTAGCGCATGTGCTCTCAATTTTGCGAAAATTTGGAAAAAATTCACATTTTTACGATAATTTTTGACATTTTTAAATTAGCCTCTTCCCGAATGTAAATAGCTCAAATTCTTATGTATTAGAACCACAGAAAATAATGTTTAAATATTATTTAAAATCCATCAACATATTCCGGTCGCGCATTGCCTTCAAAATTAATGAAATTTTGAAAAAAATTTACAAATAAAGGTAGATTACAGTTCAAGGGAAAAAAACATTAACAACTTAAATAAAAAAAAAAAAATACCCCCTCAAGCAGCTGCTTGCCACAGAGGTCTGACAGGAGCCTGTCAGTTTATATGCCAGAGTAGAAGGTCTGTGAAGATGGCAGGACCTCAGTAGAAAAACGACACAAACAGGCATGCCTTACCCGGAGCTCGAACCCAGGTCCCTTAGATCCGTAGCCAACTTACATGTTCTTTATATTTGTTCTTTATTGAACAGAAGTTTAAATGTTTAAAAACAAATTATTTTAGACCATTAGTAATATTTATAAACAGATTTTATTATTGAAAAAACTCAGTTTTTGTATGAAGAGTCGTAAGTCCAAGAAACTCATGTTGAACAATTGAACATCTCCGTTTTCACTCATTCTTAGCTGAAGGTACTTTGAAATCTGATTTATGGGCGAAGTTAGGCATGGTTGACCTTGATAGCAGCGTCGTTCTGATAAAACCATCCCTAGACTCAGCTCCGCAAACTTTTCCTGAGGCTTCTGTCACGAGACTTCTGGAAGTTCTGAAGACATTGTCACTACTATTATTTCTTATCTGTCTGGTCGTGGTATTCTCTTGAAAAATTAGTTGTCATAGGATGTGAAGGCACTGCTGCTAATTCAGGTTGGAAAAACGGTCCGATTCGCCGATTCGAAATGCATTTGGGGAAACCGTTACAATGGACAGTTTGCCTTCTCCATTTCAATGAACTGCCATTCCGGCATCTGTTTCAACACCTAGACGGTGTAAATAAACGGGTCCGAAATCTTTGAGAGGGCCAATCGGTGAAAAGCTAGGTGGCTGCGAAAAACGTCTAGTGATTGGCTTCAAGAGTATTGGCTGTCAGATCCCCACAATAGACAGAAGTATACTAAGTAAGGATCAGCAATATCTACTCGATATTTCCATGGCAATAAAGTCGGGAAACTGTAAAGAGGATTAGACTGTACGAGATCCTGGTCCCTTGTCACACTCGAGGTGGTTGACAACAGCAAATCGAACTCTCAGATTGTACTTAAGTGAAGAAAGTCCCACACCTGAACTTCAAGAAATAGTTGTATTTATTTTGAAGTCATACATGCCAATGTGGTTTAGTATTAAAACAAGTAAATACTTTACAGAGGGACCAAAACTTGTGTACCAATCAATGCAATCTTCAAGGTACCTGCCTGAAGATTTACGTAAATTGTCGACCCTGTGATCGAACGAAATGGCATTTTCGCTCATCCAGAACATTTAATGTTAGCCATGACACAAGATAATACAAAACACATAAGAGAGCTCGGACTTCGACGAATTCTAAAGGCGAGACAGTTAGATCAAAAGAGAACAACTATCAGAACATTCATGCTGCCAAAACTAAATTTCAAGGCTCAAGACTACTCGGAAATAATTAACTGGATGGACTGTGATTTATCTTCTCCCCCATTATAAAAAAATATCAGTGACGATGAGATTAAATCACATATTCAAAGTGACTCATTCCCTAATTGGGATATAACATTCAAGACATTCCTAGTTCACACACAGGCAGTTGAACGATGTGTGAAACTCGTGACAGAAGCCTCAGGAAAAGTTTGCGGAGCTGAGTCTAGGGATGGTTTTATCAGAACGACTCTGCTGTCAAGGTCAACCATGCCTAACTTCGCCCATAAATCAGATTTCAAAGTACCTTCAGCTAAGAATGAATGAAGACGGAGATGTTCAATTCTTGAACATGAGTTTCTTGGACTTACGACTCTTCATACAAAAACTGAGTTTTTTCAATAAAAAAATCTGTTTATAAATATTACTAATGGTCAAAAATAATTTGTTTTTAAACATTTAAACTTGTGTTCAATAAAGAACAAATATAAAGAACATGTAAGTTGTTAGTGTTTTTTTTCCTTGAACTGTGATCTACCTTTTTTTGTAAATTTTTTTCAAAATTTCATTAATTTTGAAGGCAATGCGCGACCGGAAGATGTTGATGGATTTTAAATAATATTTAAACATTATTTTCTGTCTTTCTAATACATAAGAATTTGAGCTATTACATTCGGGAAGAGGCTAATTTAAAAATTTTAAAAATTCTAGTAAAAATGTGAATTTTTCCAAATTACGGCAAAATTGAGAGCACATGCGCGACCGGAAGATCTAAACCGATTTTATTTCTTTTTTTAACCCCTTTTTAGTCTCCCCAATTCGCAACTCTTCCGCGGTATTAAGACTGGAAAAAAAGTTTTGAATTTTTTCGTCCCACCCTATTTTGCACCTCTTTTGAAGCATTATGTAAACCTGTTAATCGTTCTAAAAGCCTATTTACAAATTAATTTTTCGTAAAACGCGCAAGTATATTGCCCTTTTATTCTATATGTTTGTTTCAAATTTAATAAAATCTTTCTTCATCTTGAATTATACAAAATCTTGTCTGATGTTTTAAAGCTATTTTGAAGTTTGTTGATGTGTCTGTCAGACTTGGTCCGCATTAAATGAAGGCAATTCCCTTTCGATGTCTCGGGACCTTACCTACTGCTAATGCTTCGTTACAATCCTGTTTCCCCAATAACTATTGTATTTCCACGTCGTCTTTGTGATTGCAAACCGCTTGTTTGCAAGTGTACGGCGGGTGAAGGTACGCATTATCCCCTATGTGAGTTCAGGGTTTTTCGTTACCTCCCCCGCTTCTGCTGTAATGGAGCAACGCTCGGATGGAAACAGCTACCTTGGGACTTTCTTATCGCCAACCCAAGACTCCCGTTCATTGTCAGTAGCGGCCCTTCTATTAAACGGAACGTGTCATTGGGTAAGATTTGGTAACAAGCAATAACCCTTTGGAGTGGACGTTACACCTCTTGAATGACCCCCGACAAAGAAGCGTACCAAAAGGACATTGTTATCCAAGTGCCCTATAATTATATCTCGACAGAACAGGCTTTCTGGCACACCTCCTTCAGGGCTCTCACATTATGTCATTCAGCGTACTGGGTTATTGTGCATCCACTTGTATTACCTACTGCACCTGACGTCCAACGAACACATCCTCCCTCTCTTTTGGTGACACGAGTTTCGGGACTTTTTCGACAGCAATCAGATACTAGGCGTCAGGTATGGGAACTGTTCCGAGACACACCTCCTTGGCTGTTGCCTTCGCGCTTATTTTCACGTTTACGAGTTGAATAATGCAATCCTTACTACAGGGACCCCGAAGGACTTTGTTGCCCTCCCTATTATTAGGCTTACCTGTCTAAGTAGCAGGTAACGCGTCGACTATAATTATTTTCCCTACAGAACCACCCTCGAAGCAATTCGCTCTTGAAAGAGGGGACCTCTCAGAATAGGAATGACACTCAAGAAACAATAAGAGCGATATAACCTGGTCCGTTAACCTACCTTTCAATACTGACATTTTCACTGATGCTATCGCGTTTGGAGACCACCTGTGTGAAGCGTTCGTGGGAATCCCATCTCTCCATCGCCAGTAAAAGAGGCAAAGTGGGACAACCAATACATTTCGTAGCCCCATCCTAGGACGTCACTGAAGGGAAACCTAGCAACAGAAAGCATCCAGTGAACACACATCGATGATGTTATTTTGGACACGCCTCTCCTAAATAGCCAACCAATAAAATTCTTAGTCCTATCCTACAATGCCAAACTCTTCACGACGGTGGAATCCAAGTTAGGACGTCACTGGACGGCAACCTAGCAACAGAAACTTAGAGGTTAGCAAAACTTTTCTCCAGCGGTAGTGAAGGGGGGCTACCAATAAAATCCGTAGCCCCATCCTAGGACGTTGAACTCTCAGAGAAAAAAATCTGTAGCCACTGCCTCTCAAGCTTCCAGCGAACACGCAGCGATGAGGTTGTTTCGAACATGCCCCTCCTAAAAAGCAGGAAACGTAGCAACAGAAAACATCCAGCGAACGCACAGGGGAGGGGCGGAAGGAACCTTTCCTCTCCCCTCCTGTTCAGTAGTTTCTACTACTTATATGCTGGTGATGAAGTGTTCGAATCGTATGCTGGAGAATAAAGTTTTCCTTATCATATATCGCAATATTGTCCCCATAATGCTGGGGATAAAAAAAAATTCTAGCAAAAAATCTGTGCATCCACAAAGTGCATGTTAAGTGTAAGATTTTATTTTTCCTCAGGCAGCGTTAAAAACCAAGCATTTAAAACGTCATCCTAATGAAATGCCCAAAGTAAAATTTAGCCACCTTAAAAGACCGTAAATTCAATTAAAAATTTTAAAGAACACAAATATGAAACATGGAATTCGAATAAAATATGAAATCCGACCTTCATAAAGCACATGCAATTAATAAAATAGAAACCAGTGTCGAAAAACCGTAGAAACAAGGGGCGGGAGTGACTCAGTCGGTAGCGCGTCAGGCTCGTAATCTGTAGTTCCCAGGTTCGAGTCCCAGCTGGGTCAGCGTTGAGATTTATCTCCGCAATAATTCCCCGCCCTGCCCACGGTCAGTAGGAGACACCGATGGGCTTGGAAAGGCCGCCGTCCGTCGGATGGGGACGTTAAGGCTTGGCCCCGTGTGCGGGAGAGTCATACCCTGTGCACGTTAAAGAACACGCTGGATGGCCTTGACGGGAGGCTACCATCTGTCTCCCAACAGCTATTCCAGTGGATCCCCTCCCCTAACCTTCTCTGAGCCTTCGGGGTCCATGTGACCTGACCATTTAGCCCATGGTGTACAAAAAAGTGCCGCTCAGAGGTAAAACAACCCAACCCGTAGAAACAGAAAATCTGACCTATAAAAGACCCGAGATTAACGGGGGAAAAATTCAGATAAAATCATACCAATAATAAAAATTTGAAAAATTTTATCTGATGAATCTTTCCAGGACATCAATGGAAGATAGAGAGGAAAAAGTGAATGCTGTCTACGAAGACATCGAGCAGAACCTGAGTCTGCTGGGAGCGACGGCGATTGAAGACAAGTTGCAGGATGGAGTACCAGACGCTATCGCCAATTTAGCCATGGCTGACATCAAGCTGTGGGTGTTGACAGGAGACAAACAAGGTAAGATGTATTGCCAGAATGTATCGGAAACCTGGCTATGGTAGGGGGCGGGGGTGGCTCAGTCGGTAGCACGCCAAGCTCGTAATCTGTAGTTCCCAGGTTCGAGTCCCAGCTTGGTCGGCGTTGAGATTTATCTCCGCAAAATTCCCCCGCCCTGCCCACCACGGTCAGTAGGGGACACCAATGGGCTTGGAAAGGCCTCCGTCCGTCGGATGGGACGTTAAGCCGTGGCTCCGTGTGCGGGAGAGCCATACCCTGTGCACACTGGATGGCCTTGACGGGAGGCTACCATCTGTCTCCCAACAGCTGTTCCAGTGAGTCCCCTCCCCCAACCTTCTCTGAGCCTTCGGGGTCCATGTTGCCTGGCCATTTAGCCCATGGTATGCAAAAAAGTGCCGCTCAGAGGTAAAGCAGCCCACCCCTGGCTATGATAACTAGTGTGTGCTGACTGGAGAATGGTAAGAGGCCTTTTTGTCTTGGCAGAAACTGAGATAATGATGGGATGTAAAAGAGTAAGAGGTTGTTGCCAAGTGACTGTCATCCTGTTTTTGGCAGAAATGATCTGCTCTATAGTATATAAGAAAGTAAGATGCTTCTGGACAATATTGCCACCTTAGTATTGGCTAAGAATTGACAAAGATGGAGGATAAAGAGATTGTTTCCAGACGATATTTGCGATCCTGGTCTTGGAAGAAATGGAGTGGTGAGAAGGAATAAGACAAGAGGTTGTTGATAGATGATTTCACCAATTTGGCCTTGGCTGACATTAAGGTATAGATCAGTGACTCTCAAACTTGTTTTGCTCGCGACACACTAAAAATTTCAGTTGGCAACTCTACGGCAGACCCGCGCAAGCGCAGTTTGCCTTTAATAGCAGCAACTATCATTTAAGTTTTGGATGCGTTCGCTCGCGGGAACTTTTTACGGGATCCTTTTAGGATAGCGTAAATATTTTCTCTTCAAGACAACTTTTTTTTATTCCAGCTTTCGTTTAGAAGCCAGCACACCAGTTTTATTATATTTTATTTCCGAAATGAATTAGTTTACTAAGTGAATACCAACCAGTTCATACCAGGTCTGGGTTGGGTTGTTTTACCTCTGAGGGGCACTTGTTTTGCACACCATGGACTAAATAGCCAGGTCACATGGACCCCGAAGATTCAGAGAAGGTTGGGGAGGAAACCCACTTGAACAGCTGTTGGGAGATAGATGGTAGCCTCCCGTCAAGGTCATCCAGAGTGTACTTCAATGTGCACAAGGTAGGACTCTTTCACGGGGCGGGGGTGGCACAGTCGGTAGCGCGCCAGGCTCGTAATCTGTAGTTCCCAGGTTCGAGTCCCAGCTGGGTCAGCGTTGAGATTTATCTCCGCAAAATTCCCCGCCCTGCCCACGGTCAGTAGGGGACACCGATGGGCTTGGAAAGGCCGCCGTCCGTCGGATGGGACGTTAAGCCGTATCCCCGTGTGCGGAAGAGCCATACTCTGTGCACGTTAAAGAACACGCTGGATGGCCTTGACGGGAGGCTACCATCTGTCTCCCAACAGCTGCTCCAGTGGGTCCTCTCCCCCAACCTTCTCTGAGCCTTCGGGGTCCATGTGACCTGGCCATTTAGCCCATGGTGTGCAAAAAAGTGCCGCTCAGAGGTAAAACAACCTTAACCCTAGGACTCTTTCACACACGGGACCATGGCTTAACATCCCAACCGACAGACGGTGGCCTTTCAAAGCCCACAGGTGTCCCCTACTGACTGTGGGGAGGCGGGGAGTTTTGCAGAGATAAGTCTCAACGCTGAACCAGCTGGGACTCGAACCTGGATGTAGATTACGAGCCTGCTGCGCTACCGACTGAGCTACCCCACCCTCACCAGGTCAGAACTGGGAAAAATATTCAGGTTGCAACACATGACTGAACTGACCGGAACATCGTTCAAGTATATAATTTTGTCTGATTTAACGATATTTTAAAGAAATTTTTGAAATTCTACAATTTTTTTTTACAATGTACTGTGTTTTATATCAACATGTTTGATATGTGCTTAAAAATGAGGTCTCAAAAATATAACCAATAGCAGTTTCTTCTGTGCGTATTGATACCAAGAAAGGCTTGCTTGCGTCTTACTGTTTGTTTATATTAGGTCTGAAGTGAAATAGTTCTCGATTTCCAACAAAGTACGTTCAGATTAGAGTTATTGAAATTGGAGCTTTGAACTTTTTTCCATGTTCTAAACACTGTTCAAAATTCGTGAAAACTGGGTGAACATTCTACAGATTTCTTAAATTTCATCTGTTATAATAAATATTTTATCTTAATGTTTATCATATATATAATATATTTATTATATAGATTGCCCTGCCAAAATATTAGAGAATTTCCATTGACACAACATAGAAATTGTGTAGTGTTTTGATAGGGTTGGGTTACCTCTGAGCGGCACTTTTTTGCACACCATGGGCTAAATGGCCAGGTCACATGGACCCCGAAGGCTCAGAGAAGGTTGGGGGAGGGGACCCACTGGAACAGCTGTTGGGAGACAGATGGTAGCCTCCCGACAAGGCCATCCAGCGTGTTCTTTAACGTGCACAGGGTATGTCTCTCCCGTACACGGGGCCACGGCTTAACGTCCCATCCGACGGACGGTGGCCTTTTCAAGCCCAACGGTGTCCCCTACTGACCGTGGGTAGGGCGGGGAAATTTTGCGGAGATAAATCTCAACGCTGACCCAGCTGGGACTCGAACCTGGGAACTACAGATTACGAGCGTGGCGCGCTACCGACTGAGCCACCACCGCCCCGTTTTGATAGGATAGTGTGTATATATATATACTATATAATGAATAATCAATCCAAATTATTCAGTGTTATATCCTCTATGAAATGAATGCATGCCTAATGTTTTATATATTCTTCTCGAAAAGTCATTACTGAAAACGAGTGAGATGTCTTTTGCGTTTTGCAGAGACCGCTATCAACATCGGTTACTCGTGTCAGCTGCTCTCCGACGAGATGGTCGACATCTTCATCGTGGATGCTACGGAATACGGGGAGGTAGAAGAGCAACTGCGACAATTTAGAGAAGCCATCCACAACGTCCTCGCTCACAGTCAAGGTGCCCCAGGATGCAGCATCGTACGCTTTAATACTGACCTGGATCCCATGAACGACACCCCGGACCCCAGTGGAGGATTTGCCCTAGTTGTCAATGGACACAGCCTGGTAAATTGTTTTCTGTTTAAATATGTGAAGGATGGAGTTTTTCATTCATTGCTATTCCCACTATGCTGCTGTTAAATACGATTATCAGTGTGCTGAAATATTATCATGATTATCAGTGTGGTGAATTGTTATTGCAACTATTAATGGTTAGCATGCTTGGCTACTGATCAAAGAGATCCGTGTTTGAGTCCCGGATAAAATACGGATATTTTCTCTCCTGTATTGCCTTTCTGATGGGGGTGGCTCAGTCGGTAGCACGCCAGGCTCGTAATCTGCAGTTCCCAGGTTCGAGTCCCTGTTGGGTCAGCGTTGAGATTTATCTCCACAAAACTCCCCGCCTGCCCACGGTCAGCAGGGGACACCTATGGGCTTGGAAAGACCGCCGTTCGGCGGATGGGACGTTAAACCGCAGTCCCGTGTGCGGGAGAGCCATACCATGTGCACGTTAAAGAACACACTGGATGGCCTTGACGGGAGGCTACCATCTGTCTCCCAACAGCTGTTTCAGTGGGTCCCCTCCTCTAATCTTCCCTGAGGCCTCAGGGTCCTTGTGACCTGGCCATTTAGCCCATTTTGTGCAAAAAAGTGCCGCTCAGAGGTAAAACAACCCAACCCAAAATCCTTCTGATGAGGTCTGTCAACCAATATCAAAAGGGTAATTTGGTCCTATGAGCATTATTCCCGTACAAAAATAGAGGGAATAAAAAAGATATTATGGAAAGAGAAAACTTAGAGGAAGAGGGAAGAGATCCTCATATCTTCTCAGTCATTTTTTAGGAAAATTCTTCAGAGAATATTTTATTTGGAGACTCAATTGCTGCATGATTTTCAGATGCTTCCGTCCCATGGCCGAGTGGTTAGCACGCTTGGCTACGGATCTAAGGGACCTGGGTTCGAGCCCCGGGTAAGGCATGGCTGTTTGTGTCGTTTTTCTGCTGAGGTCCTGCCATCCTCACAGACCTTCTACTATGGCATATAAACTGACAGGCTCTTGTCAGACCTCTGTGGCAAGCAGCTGCTTGAGGGGGTATTTATTTTTAAGTCCGTCCCATGGCCGAGTGGTTAGCACGCTTGGCTACTGATCTAAGGGACCTGGGTTCGAGCCCCGGGTAAGGCATGGATGTGTGTGTGTGTTGTTTTTCTGCTGAGGTCCTGCTATCCTCACAGACCTTCTACTCTGGCATATAAACTGACAGGTTCCTGTCAGACCTCTGTGGCAAGCAGCTGCTTGAGGGGGTATTTATTTATTTATTACAATTGCTGATTTTCTTGCGAGAACTATGCATTCTTGCTGGTGGGAAGCTTTTCTTGGCACAATATTTTGTTTTAATGCGGTTTGCTAATTATTGAAATTCGCCTGCCTTTATTGTTTTTATTTTCCCAATTTAAAAATATAAAAAAATAAATACCCCTTCAAGCAGCTGCTTGCCACAGAGGTCTGACAGGAGCCTGTCAGTTTATATGCCATAGTAGGAGATCTGAGAGGATGGCAGGACCCCAGCAGAAAAACGACACACACATCCATGCCTAATCCGGGGTTAGTTAGTTTTTTTTGCATTACTTATCTTCACTTGGATCTGTTGTATTTTTCTATATTTTTTGTTATTTCAATTATTGTTTTTTGGGAGATTTGTTGAGTAAGAGATGTAATAATTATTTTTCTAGTTGAAATTTTCTTTCATCTTTTATGCCAAATTTGAAGTAGAGGGTTCTAAAGTGCCTGAGTATCTTAACTTTTGTCAGTGTAGCCAGATGGGCTCCTCATTGTCTGAGACTGGCGATTATACTAACAGGCTTCTGTCAGATCTCTTGCAAGCAGTTGTTTGAAGGGTAATTCATTTTTTATATGCACTGGTGTTGATGAAAGAACTTATTTGCTGTTGATTAATATATAATAGACCATAGCCTATGCAAACCATCTGGTGAAAGCCACGTAAAATTTATAAACAGGCTGGGATCTGGAAAAATAAAGTATGTGTGTGTGTGTGTGTAAGGGATGGTTTTACGTCTTAGACGCAAGTGATCTGAGTGAAAGTTGGGGAACCTCCGTTTTAGTGGTCTTCAACAAATTTCTTATATGTGTTAAAATATTTTCACCTCTGTTCTGGCTACTAACATTCTCCAAGGGGAAGGGGGTGGCTCTTTGTCCTCCCCATCGATCCCGCCCTGTTTATAAATATCTTGGTGTTTCTAGTGTTGTTCTCAGACCATTAAGTTACTTACCTGGAGGAGACTTTCCCCATTGTTATTGCAACTATCAATGCCAAAAGAACTCACTTCGGCCCAAAGGTCACAGTCAGTACCAACTTTGGCACTGAGGTGTACCCATCAAAAGAGAAATATCTGCTTAACAGAATTCAGAATATACTGAAACTGATCGGATGGATTTACGTCTTAGAGGCACATTTCATCCCCCCCCCCATGAGCTAAATGGCCAGATCACAAGGACCCCGAGGGCTTAGAGAAGTAGGGGGAAGTGACCCACTGGATAGTTGTTTGGAGACAGATGGCAGCCTCCTCGTCAAGGCCATCCAGCAATGTTCTTTAAAGTGCACAGCGTATGGCTCTCACGTACATGGGGCTGTGGCATTTTGTCCCATCCAACGGAAGGTAGTTTTTCAAGCCCTTTGGTCCCCCTATTGACCAAGGGGACGGCGAGAAATTTTGAGGAGATAAATCTCAACGATGTCCTAGGTGGAACCTGGACATCGTTGAGGATTACGGGCCTGGCGCGATGTCGACTGAGCTCCCCCGCTCCTCTGAAGCTGCTCATAAAACCTATATTTCTCGTTATCATCGGAGTCCTTTATGGGGAACATAACAGATAGAAAGGTTTATACTAATCGTTAGGAGCACGACTGACGTATCAATCATTATTAAATATTAAAATATACAGAAATTATCTCACAAAGTGGAATTTGTAGCTTATAATCAACAGTCTTTCACTCCACCAAGTTGAATACCATAAAAATTCCCTGGTTCCTAAAATTAAAGGATAATGAACAAAAGTGTATATGACTCGAAATAGTTCTCAGCAAATACAATTAAATATCTTATGCATTTTGATATGACTGAATAATAGGGGACGAAATCGTGTAACATGCACGACTCATTTCGTTACACGATTTCGTCCCTTGTCTCGATTCGTCATAAATGGAGGTGCTGGAATTAGGAGGCAGAAGATGTTAATGAGATCATCCCCTGATGCTCATACGGTTCACGCAACACATTTTTATACTATTTACAAAGCTGCTGATGAGGAGGGTTTTTAGCAATAACGGCGATTCCTCCACAAGGAGTGGAAAAGACTTTTCTTGACTTTTTTTTTTTCTTCTTCCCCTTCCTCAATGTGTTAGGTCACGCTTTCGGGAAAGTCTCCATGTGAGGAATGTTTTCGAAACGGACTGTTTAGCATAAGTGGTAATGGCGGAAAAGACTGTTGCTTCGAGTTCGTTAATAAATTTCAAAACGCTTATAAAATCATGTCCGAAATCATTTGAATTTTGATTGAGGAGAAACTAAAAACCTTTAGCATGTAGCGAGTTAATTCGAACAATTAGAAACTGAAATATAGGTTGGGTTGTTTTACGTCTGAGCGACACTTTTTTGCACACCATGGGCTAAATGGCCAGGTCACATGGACCCGAAGGCTCAGAGAAGGTTGGGGGAGGGGACCCACTGGAACAGCTGTTGGGAGACAGATGGTAGCCTCCCGTCAAGGCCATCCAGCGTGTTCTTTAACGTGCACAGGGTATGGCTCTCCCGCACACGGGGCCACGGCTTAACGTCCCATCCGACGGACGGCGGCCTTTCCAAGCCCATCGGTGTCCCCTACTGACCATGGGCAGGGCGGGGAGTTTTGCGGAGATAAATCTCAACGCTGACCCAGCTGGGACTCGAACCTGGGAACTACAGATTACGAGCTTGGCGCGCTACCGACTGAGCCACCCCCGCCCCATAATGTGTGTCAGAAGTGGGATACTGAAATATAGGCTTCAGGAAAGTCATTAAGTAACTGTTCTTTCTAACGTATACGACTCAGCCTGATTTTTGAAAAGCATCTTTGTTCATCTTCAGCTAATGTCAATTATTATGTTTCAACACGCAGGCCCACGCCCTGGAGCCCACTTTGGAGCTTTTATTCCTCGAGGTAGCCAGCCAATGTAAAGCCGTCATCTGCTGCAGAGTGACTCCCCTTCAGAAAGCCCTCGTGGTCGATCTGGTCAAGAGACACAAGGGTGCCGTCACTTTGGCCATTGGGGATGGTGCCAATGACGTCAGCATGATCAAAAGTAAGTTCGACATTCTCCACCGCTTTAGCGTATTTTTTTCCTTCTAACAGCATTATTTTCTGTACACATTTATGTAGTGGAACAATGAACACTTAAAATTTTCTAAAGCACTGCTTCCTAAATCGTGAACAGCAAGCCGAACTTGGGTAACGAAATTTTCCTGCTGGGAAAGGTTCTTGACCCTAAAAACAACTGGCCATGGGTTGGGTTGGGTTGTTTTACCTCTGAGCGGCACTTTTTTGCACACCATGGGCTAAATGGCCAGGTCACATGGACCCCGAAGGCTCAGAGAATGTGGGGGAAGGGGACCCACTGGAACAGCTGTTGGGAGACAGATGGTAGCCTCCCGTCAAGGCCATCCAGCGTGTTCTTTAACGTGCACAGGGTATGGCTCTCCCGCACACGGGACCACGGCTTAACGTCCCATCCGACGGACGGCGGCCTTTCCAAGCCCATCGGTGTCCCCTACTGACCATGGGCAGGGCGGGGAATTTTGCGGAGATAAATCTCAACGCTGACCCAGCTGGGACTCGAACCTGGGAACTACAGATTACGAGCCTGGTGCGCTACCGACTGAGCCACCCCCCGCCCCCTGGCCATGGGAGTTTAGCTTAGAGTTACCCCTTTTTTAAGTCACGAGGTGAATAGGAATTTGAAATTTGGATTGCGATCAAAAAAGGTATGGGACCACTCTCCTAAAATATATCGTATTGCCTATCAAGAATATTTTGTCCAGTGTCGGAAGCAAACTGAAACAGGGCATTTTTTCAGTTCGGAAGGAATCAAATTAAAGAAGGCATAAATTTCAAGGCTACCTTGAAATAGGCCAAGGAATTTCAATTCTTGGCCTATTTCAAGGTAGTCTTGGCATTTGTACAGTTACGAAGCATGTTGAAACAGGGCATTTTGCATCGGGCAGGTAGAATTAAAATAAATTGTTTCAGGGGGAAGAAAATGTTGTTCAAGAACAATTTAGATGATTTCTTTTTCATCAGGAAGCAGCATAAAAAAAAGGTAATTACGGAGAATAAAATATTACTTCATTTATGGGGAAAGCAAAATGCAAAAGCATGTTAAACTAGAAGGAAAAATCGCCTGGGGCGAATATGCAATGTTCATTTTCAAAGAAAATGGGAACTGACCATCATTAACCGATTTCAGCTGCCACTAACGGTGAAAATTTGAACTAATGGATTATTTGGAAAATATTATTTCATGATTATCTATCAAACTGAAAAGGTATTTTACAATTGTCTCTTGAAACGAAAAAGATACGCTTTACCACCCATCCCATGGCGGGGGTGGCTCAGTCGGTAGCGCGCCAGGCTCGTAATCTGTAGTTCCCAGGTTCGAGTTCCAGCTGGGTCAGCGTTGAGATTTATCTCCGCAAAATTCCCCGTTCTGCCCACGGTCAGTAGGGGACACCGATGGGCTTGGAAAGGCCGCCGTCCGTCGGATGGGACGTTAAACCGCAGTCCCGTGTGCGGGAGAGACATACCCTGTGCACGTTAAAGAACACTCTGGATGGCCTTGACGGGAGGCTACCATCTGTCTCCCAACAGCTGTTCCAGTGGGTCCCCTCCCCCAACCTTCTCTGAGCCTTCGGAGTCCATGTGACCTGGCCATTTAGCCCATGGTGTGCAAAAAAGTGCCGCTCAGAGGTAAAACACCCAACCCAAACAACCACCCATCCCTCAGGTGGGGGGCCGAGTCAAATAGCTATTCTCAATGTAAAAACTCGTTGATTACCACATTATGCTAGTCAAATTAGGGGCGGGGGTGGCTCAGTAATCTGCAGTTTCCAGATTCGAGTCTTGGATGGGTCAGCGTTGAGATTTATCTCTGCCAAACTCCCCACCCTGCACATGGTCAGTAGGAGACACCGATGATCTTGGAAAGGTCTCCGTCCGTCGGATGGTATGTTAAGCCAGGGCCCCCTGTGCAGGAGAGCCATACCCTGTACACGTTAAAGAACACGCTGCATGGCCTTGACAGAAGGTTACCATCTGTCTCCCAACAGCTGTTCCAGTGGGTTCCCTCCCCCAACCTTCTCTGAGCATTCGGAGTCCCTGTGACCTGGCCATTTAGGGGGGGGGGGGGGGCTCAGTCGGTAGCGCGCCAGGCTCGTAATCTGTAGTTCCCAGGTTTGAGTCCCAGCTGGGTCAGCGTTGAGATTTATCTCCGAAAAATTCCTCGCCCTGCCCACGGTCAGTAGGGGACACAGATGGGCTTGGAAAGGACGCCGTTCGTCGGATGGGACGTTAAGCCGTGGCCCCGTTTGCGGGTGAACCATACCCTGTGCACGTTAAAGAACACGCTGGGTGGCCTTGACGGGAGGCTACCATCTGTCTCTCAACAGCTGTTCCAGTGGGTCCTCTCCCCCAACCTTCTCTGAGCCTTCGGGGTCCATGTGACCTGGCCATTTAGCCCATGGTGTGCAAAAAAGTGTCGCTCAGAGGTAAAACAACCCAACCCTGGCCATGTAGCCCATTGTTTGCAAAACAGTGCCACTCAGAGGTAAACCAACCAACCAAACAAGCTAGTCAAATTTCCAGCACAAATAGATCGCGTATAATAATCGCTAAACGTTTTGCCGTTTTCCACGTTTAATATTTTCTAACAGTAGAAATTAAAACTATTGGGAGATTCAAAAATACAAACCGTATATATCATTCAAATCTAAAAAGTTTTTACTTCTAGATTCAAAACAACTGAAATTTGAATGTATACAAACGGATGACAAATAGAAAACATTAGCTTGTATTTTGAAACGAGTTAAATAATTTCATCGGGCGTTGTTGTTTCCTTCCACTTATGACCCAGGGTTGTTTGTTTTCAACTTTGGCCCATGCTAGTCTCTTATTTTAATCTCTGGCTCGCAAGATAGTACAAATTAGAAAACAAGATCGATAAAATCTGGCATGCTTCGAAACGTAATTGAATTTCCCTGGTTAGTTGGTTGGTTGGGTTGTTTTACCTCTGAGCGGCACTTTTTTGCACACCATGGGCTAAATGGCCAGGTCACATGGACCCCGAAGGCTCAGAGAAGGTTGGGGGAGAGGACCCACTGGAACAGCTGTTGGGAGATAAATGGTAGCCTTGCGTCAAGGCCATCCAGCGTGTTCTTTAACGTGCACAGGGTATGGCTCTCCCGCACAAGGGGCCACGGCTTGACGTCCCATCCGACGGACGGCCGCATTTCCAAGCCCATCGGTGTCCCCTACTGACCGTGGGAAGGGCGGAGAATTTTGCGGAGATAAATCTCAACGCTGACCCAGCTGGGACTCGAACCTGGGAACTACAGATTACGAGCCTGGCGCGCTACCGACTGAGCCACCCCCGCCCCGTTTCCCTGGTTAATAAAATTGCATTGCAATTAGTAAGTTTTACTCAACGTGTGTTGAATAAAGAAGGTTGATGGATGTAAATATTTATCTTATTGAAATATTCTTTTCCACCCTGTTAATTGAATATGAATATTGTTTTTAGGAAGTAGATTTCTCATGGATTCTTTGCATTGTATGAAAATAGAATTAAACTGAGTTTATTGTTTCTCTTTTTGTATAGTTCACTAATTGGATCCATATACAAACACTTGAGAAAAAAAAGCCATTAAGTGTATTCGTAAAGAGGCAAAAAAAATTGATATTACATTCCAGAGTAAGTTGTGCTTTTCCAAAAAAGCGTAATTACCTTGAATTACAAGATGATTGAAAATTTTTCAGGAGATATTTGAACTTCATGAGTTTAATATCTTACATTAATTATCGTGAATATCTACTTGATCAACTCACTCTTTAACTCTCATCACATAAGAATCGTCACCACCAGCATACTTACTATCAGTAGTCTCACCATCAACTTCTTCACACTATCATACTTATCATCTGATTATCATGTCTCAACTATTACCAGTATCAATGTCGTCGTCATCACCCATGTAATCCCAATCATCAACCTCTTCTTCACACGTTACATCAGCATCAACCTTACAATCCCTATCACTATCTGAGCCATCATCACAGCTCTACGATGATCATCAGCCTTGCCATTACTATCACTAAGCTCCCACCATCATAGCCTTACCAAGATCATCAGTCTCGCCATCAACCTTACCATTTCTATCACCGGTTCCCGACATCATCACAGCCTTACCATGATCATCAACTTTCCACATTTATTACTAGCCTTCGCCATCATGAACTTTGCCATCTTTATCAACAGTTCCTACCAGATCATTAGTGTCTCTATCCCTATGGCGGGTCACTACTGCCTTACCACGATCATCAACCTTTCCATATTTATTACTAGCCCTTGCCATCATGAACTTTGCCATCTTTATCAACAGTCCCTACCAGATCATTAATGTCTCTATCCCTATGGTGAATCACCACTGCCTTACCACGATCATCAAACTTTCCATATTTATTACTAGTCCTCGCCATCATGAACTTTGCCATCTTTATCAACAGCCCCTACCACAATCATCAGTGTCTCTATCCCTATGGCGGGTCACTACTGCCTTATCATGGGAGCGGGGGTGGCTCAGTCGGTAGCGCGCCAGGCTCGTAATCTGTAGTTCCCAGGTTCGAGTCCCAGCTGGGTCAGCGTTGAGATTTATCTCCGCAAAATTTCCCCGCCCTGCCCACGGTCAGTAGGGGACACCGATGGGCTTGAAAAGGCCGCCGTCCGTCGGATGGGACGTTAAGTCGTGGCCCCGTGTGCGGGAGAGCCATACCCTGTGCACGTTAAAGAACACTCTGGATGGCCTTGACGGGAGGCTACCATTGTCTCCCAACAGCTGTTCCAGTGGGTCCCCTCCCCCAACCTTTTCTGAGCCTTCGGGGTCCTTGTGGCCTGGCCATTTAGCCCATGGTGTGCAAAAAAGTGCCGCTCAGTGGTAAAACAATCCAATACAAAGCCTTATCATGATCATCAACATTTCCATATTTATTACTAGCCCTCGCTATCATGAACTTTGCCATCTTTATCAACAGCCCCTACCAGATCATTAATGTCTCTATCCCTATGGCGAATCACCAGTGCCTTATCACGATCATCAAACTTTCCATATTTATTACTAGTCCTCGCCATCATGAACTTTGCCATCTTTATCAACAGTCCCTACCAGATCATTAATGTCTCTATTCCTATGGCGGGTCACTACTGCCTTACCACGATCATCAAACTTTCCATATTTATTACTAGCCCTCGCCATCATGAACTTTGCCATCTTTATCAACCTCCCCTACTACGATCATCAGTGTCTCTATCCCTATGGCGAAACACCACTGCCTTACCACGATCATCAAACTTTCCATATTTATTACTAGCCCTCGCTATCATGAACTTTGCCATCTTTATCAACAGTCCCTACCAGATCATTAATGTCTCTATTCCTATGGCGGGTCACTACTGCCTTACCACGATCATCAAACTTTCCATATTTATTACTAGCCTTCGCCATCATGAACTTTGCCATCTTTATCAACCTCCCCTACCATGATCATCAGTGTCTCTATCCCTATGGCGAAACACCACTGCCTTACCACGATCATCAAACTTTCCATATTTATTACTAGCCCTCGCCATCATGAACTTTGCCATCTTTATCAACCTCCCCTACTACGATCATCAGTGTCTCTATCCCTATGGCGAAACACCACTGCCTTACCACGATCATCAAACTTTCCATATTTATTACTAGCCCTCGCTATCATGAACTTTGCCATCTTTATCAACAGTCCCTACCAGATCATTAATGTCTCTATCCCTATGGAGAATCACCACTGCCTTACCACGATCATCAAACTTTCCATATTTATTACTAGCCTTCGCCATCATGAACTTTGCCATCTTTATCAACATCCCCTACCACGATCATCAGTGTCTCTATCCCTATGGCAGGTCAGCATTGCCTTACCATGATCATCAGTCTCACCATCGCCAGCTCCACTACCGTCTTATTTTCACCGTAATCATCAGCCCACTATCATTCAGGTTCACAATATTTTACAGATATGCTGAATCAGAAATGTCTGCTAATAAATACGGTAATATTTTTAGTTCAACTTTTGCTAAGATTGTTTCCTTTGAATTAATTTTTAAACATATGGAAACTACTCAAGAATATTCACAGGAATCTTCCCTGTTTTTAGTGGCCCACATCGGAGTAGGGATCAGCGGCCAGGAAGGGATGCAGGCTGTACTCGCCAGTGATTTTTCTCTCGCCCAGTTCCGATACCTCGAGCGTCTGCTGTTGGTGCATGGGAGGTGGTCATATCTGCGCATGAGCAAATTCCTCCGCTATTTCTTCTACAAGAATTTCGCCTTTACACTCTGCCACTTCTGGTTTGGTTTCTTCTGTGGCTTCTCCGCACAAGTAAGTCCACAAATAAAAAGTAAAATAATAGCATATCCCCTCTGGCGAATATGTGATGCTCGTTTTCAAAGAGAATGCAATTTTTTATCACAAAACTTTTGCATCCTCTAAGGGTAAAAATTCGTACTAATGTGGTAGGGTTACCATACTTCCTCCAAAAGGAGGACATGTCCTCCTTTTTAATCTCATGTCCTCTGAGAATTTTGAAGAAACATGAAATGCCCTTCTTTTTGTATAATGGGGCAGGGGTGGCTCAGTCGGTAGCGCGCCAGTCCCAGCTGGGTCAGCGTTGAGATTTATCTCCGCAAAATTCCCCGCCCTGCCCACGGTCAGTAGGGGACATCGATGGGTTGGAAAGGACGCCGTCCGTCGGATGGGACGTTAAGCCTTGCCCCGTGTGTGGGAGAGCCATACCCTGTGCAAGTTAAAGAACACACTGGATGGCCTTGACGGGTGGCTACCATCTGTCTCCCAACAGCTGTTCCAGTGGGTCCCCTCCCCGAACCTTCTGAGTCTTCGGGGTCCTTGTGACCTGGCCATTTAGCCCATAGTGTGCAAAACGTGCCACTCAGAGGTTGTTGGGTTGGGTTGGCACCTCTGAGCGGCACTTTTTTTGCACACCATGGGCTAAATGGCCAGGTCACATAGACCCCGAAGGCTCAGAAGGTTGGGGGAGGGGACCCACTGGAACAGCTGTTGGGAGACAGATGGTAGCCTCCCGTCAAGGCCATCCAGCGTGTACTTTAACGTGCACAGGGATGGCTCTCCCGCACACGGGGCCACGGCTTAACGTCCCATCCGACGGACGGCGGCCTTTCCAAGCCCATCGGTGTCCCCTACTGACCGTGGGCAGGCGGGGAATTTTGCGGAGATAAATCTCAACGCTGACCCAGCTGTGATTCGAACCTGGGAACTACAGATTACGAGCCTGGCGCGCTACCGACTAAGCCACCCCCGCCCCACCGCTCAGAGGTAAAACAACCCAACTCTTTTTGTATAAACTTATGCATGTTTCAAACTAAAATTAAAGCACTCCTTTTTGGAATTTCCTTTTCCAAATTTCTTGAACCCATGACTATAATATAATTTACTGCTAACTGTGAAATAATTTATTGTAAATGAAAATCGTGAATGGTAAATTGATTCTGTTAATGTTGTAAAAAGTTCCTATTTTCTGTAATTTCAAATATTAACAATTTACATGCCTGAGGATTCTGATGAGGATGAGAAGGATAGGTTTTACAGACAACTTCAGGATATTTTGAATTCTGTCAAGAAAGGAGATATTACCCTTGTTCTTGGTGACTTCAATGCCAAAGTTGGTACTGACTCTGACCTTTGGGGAGGAGTAATAGGCCCTTTTGGTATTGGTGGCTGCAATGGCAATGGGCAACGTCTCCTACAGGTAAGTAAACTAAATGGTTTCAGAATAACTAACACATATTACAAACACCGCGACATACATAAACACACATGGGTTTCACCTGATGGGCTGCATAAGAATATGATTGATTATATATTAATTAACAGCAAGTGGGCTAGTTCTGTTAGAAATACCAGGGCATATAGGGGAGCTGAAATTGGATCTGACCATTACCTTGTTAAAAGTGTCTTGCAACTTAAACTTAAAAAGTGTTGTGCTAGGGTTAAAAAATTAACCTTTAATACTGAAGCTCTGAAAGACCCAGTTATAGCTAAAGCTTACCATGATAGGTTACTTAGTCATTATGACATTCATGGTTTGCTTAATATTGAAGTTGAGGAAGAATGGGGCCATTTTAAACAGGCTTTTTTGGAAACTAACAGTACTCTTTTAGGGAAAATGGAGCAGAGGAGGCAGAATTATTTAAGTGATAAGGCACTTGAGCTTATTTCAGAAAGAAGGAACTGCAGGAATGTCCTTAATCAGTACCCTACTAGTCCTAATAGAAAGCATTACAAAGAACTTAATAAACGTGTGAAGGGTCAGTTAGCTACTGATAAGAATCTTTGGCTTGATGGCCTTGCTGACAAAGCTGAGGAAGCAGTTAGACAGCACAACAGCAGAGAGCTGTACCAGATAGTTAATGTTTTGTGTGGTAGAAAACGAACAGGTATACAGGGATTGAATAATAAACAAGGCAAGGTTATAGAAGGTGAGGATTCTGTCATGGCTAGGTGGGCTGAGCATTTCAGTGATGTTCTAAACAATGTGGTTAGTTCTACTCCCATTGTTTGCAATGATGATAGATGCATTGTTGGCTTTAATGTTGGCCCTATAACACAATCTGAAGTTAGTTTGGCTATTTCTAAACTTAAACTTCATAAATCCCCAGGGGTTGATGAAATTACTACGGAAATGCTTAGAGCTGGGAATGTTTCAGTTACCATTTGGATGACTGAAATTTTGAATAACTTTTATGATAAAGGCATGGTTCCTAAAGATTTTACCAGAGCTATTATTATCCCTATTTTCAAAAAAGGTGATCTCAGTTCTTGTGATAACTATAGGGGTATCAGCCTACTCTCCGTTCCAGGTAAAGTTCTTTCCATGATTGTGCTTCATAGAATTAAGAATCTGGTTGACAGGCAATTGCGTGATGAGCAATGTGGATTCAGAAGTGGTAGGGGATGTGTAGATCAGATATTTTCACTTAGGCAGATTCTTGAGAAATGTTTAGAGTTTCAGAAACCTTTGGTTGCTAGCTTTGTTGATTTCAAAAAGGCTTTTGACTCAGTTGATCGTCATAATTTGTGGTTGATTGTGAGATCATATGGTATACCAGAGAAGTTAGTTAACATAATGAAAGCTCTCTATAATAACACTGAGTCATGTGTGAGAGTTGGTAAGTCTTGTAGCAATTGGTTTAGCATTACTTCTGGTGTTCGACAAGGGTGCATTTTGTCTCCTTTTCTCTTTAGTTTGGTTGTTGATTATGTTATGCGAAATTCACTTCAAGGGAAAGATTTTGGCCTTAAATGGGCTGGAGATACGAAAATTTCTGATTTAGATTATGCTGATGATTTAGCCCTTTTGGCAAATGATGTTGATGAGATGAACTCTTTCATTCGAACTGTTGATGAGACTGGTAGTACAGTAGGTCTAGTTATAAACAGAGAGAAAACTAAAGTGATGAAAATTGGTCAGGCAGGTTGTGATTCAGTTAATCTGAATGGTTGCAGTCTTGAGCAGGTGTCACAGTTTAGTTACCTTGGGAGCTGCGTAACTGATACTGGTGATGTGCGGCATGAGATTAACAGACGAATAGGTATTGCTGCCGGGACTTTTAAGAATCTATGGAGATTGTGGAGAAATAGGCGTATACACCTAAAGACTAAAATTAGACTGTATAATAGTTTAGTTCTTTCTAGGGTTAGTTATGGTAGTGAAACTTGGACACTTTGTAAACAAGATAACAGGAAACTAGATGCTTTTGATTCTAGATGCGTAAGCAGTATCTTGGGCATTAGGTTGTTCAACTTTGTAACTAATGATGAGTTTAGGCAAAGGAGTCTGCAACCTCCTTTAAACAGCATATTGTGCAGAGAGAGACTCCGTTGGTTTGGCCATGTTGCCCGTATGAATAATTATAGATTGGCGAATAGGGTTATGAACAGTGTGCCTAAAGGCCTCAGAAAGAGGGGGAGACCTAGGATGCGGTGGGCAGACAATGTCAAACAGGACCTTGTTAGAATTGGTGTACAGTGGCCGGATGCAGCAGATGTAGCTCAGGACAGATATGCTTGGAGAATTAAACTGCGTGGTCTGGTTGGATCTCCGTAGCCCATGGCTGCTTGAGGATGATGATTGAAAAGAGTATGCACTTTAGAAATTTGCATAAAATTTTACTTCCTCCAGCTCATAGATGCTGCTATGAAAGTTGAGATCAGTTTTTATTTAAACATGAGGAAATTATTCCTAGTTTGTACCTGCCACAGATCTGTGGTATATGCCTTCTCATACAAGAGCATGGCCTACCAAGACCGAAGTCACTGCTGACCACTACCTCTGTCAGAGTTAATAGGAATATGCAAAGTTTGCCTTCTGAAATAGCATTTAGTTAGAAACAATTATTCCACTTAAGGCCAAATAACTTTTGATTGATTATCAAGTAGGAATAAAAATCAGCACATCGTATATTTTAGAGTCTATTTAAGAAGTATTATGCCTTTTTCTGACTCAATCGTTAATCGGTACTTGAAATATAACTTAGTAGGAAAAACTTATTTTATTTCACATATTAACAGTTTGTCCACCCGTGTCCTCGATTTCTAGCTTTAATGGCCTCTTTTGCCCTCGATTTCTCCCTGGTTCGTTCCCGGGTTCCGGCATCTATCTCTAGGGGCGGGGGTGGCTCAGTCGGTAGCGCGCCAGGCTCGTAATCTGTAGTTCCCAGGTTCGAGTCCCAGCTGGGTCAGCGTTGAGATTTGTCTCCGCAAAATTCCCTGCCCTGTCCACGGTCAGTAGGGGACACCGATGGGCTTGGAAAGGCCGCCGTCCGTCGGATGGGACCTTAAGCCGTGGTCCGTGTGCGGAAGAGCCATACCCTCTGCACGTTAAAGAACACGCTGGATGGCCTTGACAGGAGGCTATCATCTGTCTCTTAACAGCTGTTCCAGTGGGTCCCCTCTCCCAACCTTCTCTGAGCATACGGGGTCCATGTGACCTGGCCGTTTAGCCCATAAATAAAAAAATAAATACTCCCTCAAGCAGCTGCTTGCCACAGAGGTCTGACAGGAGCCTGTCAGTTTATATGGTGTGCAAAAAAGTGCCGTTCAGAGGTAAAACAACCCAACCCTCGAATTCTAGCTGTTATTGGCCAGGTTGGAGCACTAACTGTGATAGCATTGAGATTCTCTTTAATATCAACTTTCAATTTTTGAATGCTTCATTAATCCCCCCCCCCTCTTTTTATAACACTAGCTTCTGGTAACCCTAACTAATGGGTGATTGGAAAAATGAAAAAAGTGATATTATATTGGTGTCTATACAGCGCAAAATAATTTTAATCTCTAAAAGAAAGTTTAATGTCTACAGACATCAAAGTGAAAACATAAGCTCGTGTTTTTGCAAACCAGCTAAAACTATTTTAAGCTGTTATTGGCCAGGTTGGAGCACTCACTGTGATTGCATTGAGATTCTCTTTAATATCAACTTTCAATTTTTGAATGCTTCATTAATTTCGTTTCGTGCTCTTAGCCAGAGGTGGGATTGTCTCAGTCTATAGCGCACCAGATTCATAACCCTCAGTTCCCAAGTTCGAATCGCAATTCTGACAGCGTTAAGATTTATGTCCACTAATTCCCTCCTGCCCTTGTTGAAAAAGATATCGATAGGCTTGAAAAATCCTTAGATGGCCCTGTGTGCATGTTGCCCGTATGAATAATTATAGATTGGCGAATAGGGTTATGAACAGTGTGCCTAAAGGCCTCAGAAAGAAGGGGAGACCTAGGATGCGGTGGGCAGACAATATCAAACAAGAGCTTATTAGAATTGATGTGCAGTGGCTGGATGCAGCAGATGTAGCTCAGGACACACTTGCTTGGAGAACTAAATTGCACGGTCTGGTTGGACCTCCGTAGCCCATGGCTGCTTGAGGATGTTGATGATGATGATGATTAAAAAATAAAAATTGATAACTAAACAGACTGAAAAAAGTTTCAAGTGCTAATAAGTATGCAGTAAGAAAATATCTGAGGTTTTAGATGCTGACGATGTTAAACCAGAAATTCATCGAAATACTCAATAATCTTTGTACACTTTGAAGAGGGCGGGGGTGGCTCAGTCGGTAACGCACCAGGCTCGTATTCTGTAGTTTTCAGGTTCGAGTCCCAGCTGGGTCAGCGTTGAGGTTTATCTCCACAAAACTCACCACCCTGCCTTCAGTCAGTGGGGGACACCGATGGGCTTGGAAATACCGCCGTCCATCTGATGGGACTTTAAGCCGTGACTGTGCACGTGCGGGAGAGCCGTACCCTGTGCACGTTTAAGAACATGCTGGATGGCCTTGACGGGAGACTACCATCTATCTCCGAACAGCTGTTCCAGTGGGTCCCCTTCTCCAACCTTCTCTGAGCCTTCGGGGTCCATGTGACCTGCCCATTTAGCCCATGGTGTGCAAAAAAGTGCCGCTCAGAGGTAAAACAACCCCCCTCCAAAAAAAAAAAGGAACCAAAAGCATTTTGCTATTTGTAAACAACAAATGTGTATGGAATGGAAATGAATGAGATCTCCTGTTGAAAAATATCCTTATGGTTTCGTATTCCTTGTTTGATTGAGATATATATATATTGTGCTTTTTTTTCTTTCTGAAAATAAGGTTCCCTAAGTAACAGGTTAGCGAGTGAAGCCGTAACCATCGAGACTCAAGGCCTTTTCACTGGTGACGTCACACGTTCTGACGTCAGCATTCGTCGATCTAGCATCTTAACACCCCGTAGCTGCTTATGTTGTTATTGACGGGATTATTATCTTTAATTATTATCTGGTGTTCAACAAATGTATTTTTAAACAATTTTTGCAAGATAAAAAATGATTGTTAGAGAATTTAGGAAATAAGAAAAAATGTCTTAGTGCCAAAAAGAGAAAGTTGTCTACACTCAATAAATAGTATCCACAGATTTAATTGTTGGCTTTATATTAATAGTTTTGTGACAGTTTTTCTGGCATGTGGGATTTGAACCATATCTCTCCAGGTACATGGCACAGTGTTCTAAGACCACTAAACTAATAAGTTATATTAGTGAAAAAAGGCAGAGTCTGTTAGTTTAGTGGTCTTACACCACTGGCTTATATCTGGAAAGATGTATGCCTAAATGATTTAATCTTTCTTTATCAGGGTGCGTAGAATTATTTTTTTAACAATCGAAGACTGATTAGAGACTATTTTCTTTACATTTAGGAGGTTGAGCGATTTATTGTCAAATCTTTAGTCATAGATTTTAAGGTAGCTTTGTAAACCAAAATATATATGTGTGTGTGCTTGCAGTAAATTGTAGTTTCTAAAGTTTAGATGCACTTTTCCTGCTAGTTTTTGAATGTGTATTCCATCGGAAGGTTGTATCCATGTCCAAATATTATTCAAATTTAATGAGAGTTCAGAAAAAAATACAGCTCAATGTTCCTATTAATTCAGTCTAATCACTAAGAAAAAGTATTGAAATTAAATCATAACTAACTGAAATTGTTACAGCTAAAGCTATTACAGTATATCATTAATTTTTAGTTCACATTTGCCAATAAAATTGTTCTGAATAAATTTTGTGTTTTTTTTCTCTTTTTAATAAAACACACTAATTTTCCATAACAATTTATATGTCACGATTATAGTATTAATGGTACAAACAACTGGATCAGTTATTGACAGCATTTATCGCGAAAAATATGTGAAGTAAATGCTTTTATTTTTGTTAATATATAACCGAGTAATTATTTGCGTTTAACTTTATTTTTTAACATATTGTGTCATTGTAATTATACGTACAACCGATTATGACGCTCCTGGTAATTTATATGTCGTTCTACATGTTCAGAGAACGTTAAACGACGATTACATTTTGAGTCATCAATTTAGCACAATTACAAATCAAGATCTATTTTAGTTTCAACGTCTTCCCTATTTTAAGGTTTGACATAGAAATATTACTCTAATGTACATATATACCATATAATAATACCATGTCAATCAGTTTTTGAGCAGGGTGCTACACAAAAATGTCCTCCCGATCTTATAAAAAAAAGTAAATGCTCGATTTGCTACGATAGAACTACGTGCGCAGGATGCACTGTGGATCCACACGATGTGACGTCAGTTTAGGCTTCAAAGGTCTTGAGTCTCGAAGGTCACGCACCAGCCCCTAAGAAACGGGCGATATTCAGCGCCATCTGTTGAGCGAGAATCAGCCTAGAATCACCTTAAAGACATGTAAAACAGAGGAGGGTAATGTTATACGATATAGGAAATTTAGTCTCTTGGGCCCTCCCTACTCGATTTTGTTTTTTAACCACCTGCCCCCTCGATATTTCTTTAGATCGGATCCTGCTATCAGGTATAGAATTTACTTCATTTAGATTCAACCTAAAGAAAATATACTTTTAATTTTTTACGAATCATTTTTAATTTTTTTCAGACTGTTTACGATCCTGCCTTCATCTCTTTCTATAACGTCTTCTACACTTCTCTGCCAGTTCTAGCACTCGGGGTTTTTGATCAGGTAAGCCACCGAGCTAATATTTTTATTTTATTTATTTTCAGTGTGTATACTTAGACGTGGCCGAGTGGTTAGCACGCTTGGCTACTTGATCTAAGGGACCTGGGTTCGAGCCCCGGATTAGGCATGGATGTGTGTGTCGTTTTTCTGCTGAGGTCCTGCCATCCTCTCAGATCTCCTACTGTGACATATAAACTGACAGGCTCCTGTCAGACCTCTGTGGCAAGCAGCTGCTTGAGGGGGTATTTATTTATTTTTATTTATACTTAGAACTGTGATATGTACATTTTGCCATATGCACTAAATGCGAATGTGTACACTTAAATATAGGAATCTCTGTAGCGGCAAAGCGTCCATGGAAGCAAGGGGAGCAATGGTTCCCTTAAAATTCTCATTAAGAAATATAAATTTAATATATTGAAATGTTTTGACGTAAAAGTATTTTCATAACTTTAATAAGTTCATTCTAACGTAAAGTTTATATTTATATAATATTTTTGGAATTTTTCTTTTGTATTATATTGTATAATTAACAGAAGCACCTATTTGCCAGGCTGGTCGAGCTAGGCAAAAATGACGTTTGTAGATAGGGTCCTTAACAAAAAAATATAGAGCAGAATGTGCCTCGTTTTGCTTTCTTCAGTGTTCACACATTTAAGTGTTGAGTGAACATATTCCAGATAGCGATAGAAATTTAACAATATTTGTAAAACATATAAATGAAATTGGGGATCTGGATTATGCGACATTTTTTATTCAAACAAGGTTTGCTTATACCGATGTTTTGCAGTAACACATCCCTCGACATAAGTCACATCGTATGGTCTTTAAAACTCAACTCTTTACCTGTAATAGAATACAGGTTCGAACTCGAAATTAATTTAAACTATGATGCAAATTCTAAACACAAACGGAGAAAGCAGTACCTAAGTGCGAGTTTTGTGACACCGTTTTAACTGTGAAGCATATTTTAATTGACTGTGTTTGTTTTAACCTTGAAAGACGTATGTTTTTTAACTTTCACGATTTTACGTCCGAGTCCCTTACACTCGGACATCTTTTATCCGATGATTCACTTTTAACTACTGTTTTCGAATTTTTACGCTTTACCGGATATTATACTCGTTTATGAATTTTCTCTTTTTTAGTGGATTTTTACCTGTTTTTTTACATGGGTCCTATACACCCCTTGTAATTGTTGACTTTTTACGTTTTACTGGATATTTTATGCGTTTATGAACCTTTTTACTTTGTTACTTTGATTTTACCCTTGTTTCTGTTTTTTATTGGGTCCTATACACCCATTTTATTGTCGATTTTACACGTGTTGTTACTTTTTGTGATTTTTACTTATCTTTTTTGTTCTGGTTATGATTCTGTGTGTTTTTAACTTTGGTTGTGGGTTCCAATGACTTTTATCCATTTATATCTTTTTGTTTGGCGCAATATAGCCCTGTTGCTCTTGCGCCAAAAAAACCCCAAACAACCAACCAACCAAACGGAGAAAGAACAGAAATATTAAAATGGAGAAAAGTTTTTAAAAGTTCTGGCATGTTGCGAAATGATGGTTCAGAGTAGGGGTTCTCAACGTGACGTACATCGTGAGTACTCAAAAGGCGCTAGATCTAGTAACAAAGTCGCTAAGTTGGCATTATTATACTAGAACTATAGTTTTATCTATCTTACTAGAACTATAGTTTTATCTATCTTACTAGAACTATAGTTTTATCTATCTTACTAGAACTATAGTTTTATCTATCTTACTAGAACTATAGTTTTATCTATCTTACTAGAACTATAGTTTTATCTATCTTACTAGAACTATAGTTCTATCTATCTTACTAGAACTATAGTTCTATCTATCTTACTAGAACTACAGTTCTATCTATCTTACTAGAACTACAGTTCTATCTATCTTACTAGAACTACAGTTCTATCTATGTTACTAGAACTACAGTTCTATCTATGTTACTAGAACTATAGTTTTATCTATGTTACTAGAACTATAGTTTTATCTATCTATATAAGGGGTACGCCAGTTATATACACATTTCCAAGGGGGTAAGTGCAGCATAAAAGGTTGAGAATCATTGGTTTAGAGTAAGGTTATATAATTTTATTAATGATTGTCAGAATTTTCAACAGTCATTCAACTAATACGATTCAAATGAAATAATGAACAAAAAGTCTTAGTCGAAGATGGAGGTCCGGACTTTCCATTAGGCACGTTAGGTAGTAGCGTAGGGGGGCAACATAACTGGGACACCATCTTTTAAATGCTACAATTTGTTTATTTAAATAACAAAAAAAAACACTTTTCAATTTTAAATACTTGCAAGTATCCATGGGGAGCAAGTACTCTCTTTTCAAAGTACTCTTTCTCTCCTGATAATCGAGGGGCGGGGGGGTGGCTCAGTCGGTAGCGCGCCAGGCTTGTAATCTGTAGTTCCCAGGTTCGAGTCCCAGCTGGGTCAGCGTTGAGATTTATCTCCGCAAAATTTCCCCGCCCTGCCCACGGTCTACTGACCGTGGGCAGGGCGGAATGGCCGCCGCCCGTCGGATGGGACGTTAAGCCGTGGCCCCGTGTGTGGGAGAGCCATACCCTGTGCACGTGAAAGAACACGCTAGATGGCCTTGACGGGAGACTACCATCTGTCTCCCAACAGCTGTTTCAGTGGGTCCCCTCCCCCAACCTTCTCTGAGCCTTCGGGGTCCATGTGACCTGGCCATTTTAGCCCATGGTGTGCAAAAAAGTGCCGCTCAGAGGTAAAACAACCCAACCCTGATAATCGAAAGTTCTTAAAAGAATTCGGATTGTGAGGTCATGCACTCTGTTTCCAAACGTATTGTGATACTTTTATGTTACGTGAAAACAAAGCCATATTCAGAACTCCCTAACTTTGAAAATATGCTTTTTTTACAGAAAAATGTTGCAAAAAATATATTATAAATCTGAATCAGATTTATCAAAATTTAGGTTTAAAAAATAAAAATTCATTATTTAAAAGAGTTGTTGAAGCTAAAATATTTGACAGCCAATACTGCTGTTATATTCGGTGGGCCCTATCCCCAATCTTCTCTGAGCCTTCGAGGTCCTTGTGATCTGGCCATTTAACCTATGGTGTGCAAAAAAAGTGCCGCTCAGAGGTAAAACAACCCAACTCAAATCTGTTATATTCGTCCTAAACACTGTTTCAAAACTAATGCAAAGTGAAAAACTTTATCCAAACTTTTGAGGCTACATTTATTTCAGTAAACGATTTTTCATAATTTTAAGGTAAATTCTTAAGAGTAGATTTTCTTTTAGATTTTCTTCTAGATTTTACATTTCTTGTAACACCTTTCTACAGAATCTCTCTAACTCTGAATACAAAAGCTTAATTCAGAATTAAGGAGATTCGAATACAATTTTCGTTGTGTTGTTTTACCTCTGAGCGGCACTTTTTTTGCACACCATGGGTTAAATGGCCAAGTCACATGGACCCGAAGGCTCAGAGAAGATTGGGGGAGGGGACCCACTGGAACAGCTGTTGAGAGACAGACGGTAGCCTCCCGTCAAGGCCATCCAGCGTGTTCTTTAACGTGCACAGGGTATGGCTCTCCCGCACACGGGGCCACGGCTTAACGTCCCATCCGACGGACGGCGGCCTTTCCAAGCCCATCGGTGTCCCCTACTGACCGTGGGTAGGGCGGGGAATTTTGCGGAGATAAATCTCAACGCTGACCCAGCTGGGACTCGAACCTGGGAACTACAGATTACGAGCCTGGCGCGCTACCGACTAAGCCACCCCCGCCCCGTACAATTTTCGTACAATATGAAAATATATTAATCTTTTCGATAATTAAATGTAATTTAAAAATCCTCAGAGCGCTAAAACGATTAAATATTTTTGAAATTTAAATTGATAATTTGTATAATATTACTCCATATTGAATATAACAAGCTATGTGTTATCTATAATATTAAATTATTACATTAATTTCACTCTTTATTAACAAAATTCAATTATTACAATTTCTACATTTATTTCGATACATTACATTATTCGTGGTTGTGAAAGAAAAAAAAAAATTATACCAAACTGAAAGAAGTATTGTTGATAACGGCAGATTAATACTTCGTATGCCTAAAGAAGGGGCGGGGGTGGCTCAGTCGGTAGCGCGCCAGGCTCGTAATCTGTAGTTCCCAGGTTCGAGTCCCAGCTGCGTCAGCGTTGAGATTTATCTCTGCAAAATTCCCCGCCCTGCCCACGGTCAGTAGGGGACACCGATGGGCTTGGAAAGGCCGCCGTCCGTCGAATGGGACGTTAAAGCCGTGACCCCGTGTGCGGGAGAGCCATACCCTGTGCACGTTAAAGAACACGCTGGATGGCCTTGACGGGAGGCTACCATCTATCTCCCAACAGTTGTTTCAGTGGGTCCCCTCCCCCAACCTTCTCTGAGCCCTCGGGGTCCTTGTGACCTGGCCATTTAGCCCATGGTGTGCAAAAAAGTGCCGCTCAGAGGTAAAACAACCCAACAACCCTTTCAGTAACTTACCAGGGATGGCAACTGTGGAAATAATATGCAGACTCTTGCTTAAAGAGAAGATTGGCTCATTGACCAACGATATATAAAGACTACGACACGTAAACTCCTCATTTGTTCACAGTTGTTACGATCCTCTCGATTTATTGACCGCTTCTGAATATTCTTCTTTTTTCCTTTCAGGATGTGAATGACAGAAATTCTCTTTACTACCCAAAGCTCTACACGCCTGGTCACATGAATCTGCTCTTTAATAAAGTCGAGTTTTTGAAGTCCGTGGCTCACGGTATCTGCACGTCTTTTTTTCTCTTCTTCTTACCTTACGGATCTTTCAAGCAAAGCATCGATGCCAATGGGATCGACATGAACGATCACCAACTCTTTGGCACCGTCGTGTCTGCTCTGCTCGTATTCGTCGTCACGGCGCAGGTCAGTTTCTTCCTTTCTTAATTATTATCGATTCTCTTCATTAGTTTATTCCAGATAAGTATCCTTCATTTAAAGCGGGGTAGCTCTGAGCAACTGGTGCATACTTCAACGAGATAGGGAACGGGCTTCCACCAACAATTGCAACCTATAAGGATAATGTATCATCTTATATTTGCTTATCATTAATACAAGCCAGGTTCTAGGGCAGAAAAGGCGGGGGGAGGCAAGTAATGGATTGCCATTGTAAATTTTGATCTTTAAAACACGTGAGTAGTATCATCCAATTATAGTCTTCCCACGCACAATGCTTCCCCTATGACGTCACTGACCACGCCCCTTATGCATACCCACTATCCCCCTTATTAATATTCTTAACTGACCATGCTTCTTATTAATATAATAACTCACTAAATAATATTCATAACTCATTTATTAATTAAAAACCTTATCAAAAGTGCTGCCCCTCATTAATTATCCTCTCATTAAAATGCACCCCTTTATTAAAACTTATTAAAAAGTGCCACTCCCCTTATCAAAAAGTATCGACCTCTTATTAAAAAGCCCCTCTTTAAACACTTATCAGAAGTGCCACACCTTCTTATTAAAAAAGTACCCCTTAAAACACTTATTAAAAATTCCGCTCCCCTTTAAAAAAGTATCAAGCCCCTTTAATCACTTATCAAAAGTGTCGCCCCCCTCATTAAAAGCCCCCTACGTCCACTATTTTTAATTCTGACGTCACCTTCGTGCCACAAACTTTGCCGTTCGTCCGTCATCTTGTATTTTGATGTCATCACACATCCGAAGTAAAACCTCGAAATAATTCTAAGTCCCGAGTCCGCAATCTTGGTTTCTGACATCACACTCGCCACAAAGTCCCAAAATATTCGAAGTCTGCAAGTACAGGTTGGCTTGCAGGAATTTTTCAAAGACATGCATTTCATAATGTAAAGATAAAAGGTGAAGTTGCATCTGCAGATGAGCTGGTCAGATTGGCCGAAATCATTGAAGATGGTGGATACACTCCTGACCAAGTTTGGAATGCAGATGAAATTGGTCGTTTTTAGAAAAAAATGCCGAGCTGAACCTATGTAGCAAAATCATAAAAAAACTGTTGGTGGCTTTTAAAGCTAAGGATCGTGTGACCTTTCTATTTTGCAGCAACGCTTCAGGAGATCGTATGTTAAAACAACTGCTCATCAATCGATCCCTAAGCACACGGTCAATGAAAAATGTAGATTTGAATAAATTGCTAGTGTATTGGATGGCAAACAAAAAAACCTGGGCTACAAAGAAATTTTTAATGAATGGTTCCATAAATGTTTTGTTCCAGAAGTTAAACGCTCTTGGAAGGAAAAAAATCTCGAATTTTTAAAGTTCTATTGATTATAGACAATGTGCCTGGCCATCCTGTTTTGGAACACCCAAATCTGCAATTCTGTTTTCTGCTGCCAAATACAACAGCCTTAATACAACCACTAGACCAGGGTATAATTGCCAGATTTAAAACTTACTAGGTAAGACGAACATTCCAATGGGGCGGGGATGGCTCAGTCGGTAGCGCGCCAGGCTCGTAATCTGTAGTTCCCAGGTTCGAGTCCCAGCTGGGTCAGCGTTGAGATTTTCTCCGCAAAATTCCCCGCCCTGCCCACGGTCAGTAGGGGACACCGATGGGCTTGGAAAGGCCGCCGTCCGTCGGATGGGACGTTAAGCCGTGGCCCCGTGTGCGGAAGAGCCATACCCTGTGCACGTTAAAGAACACGCTGGATGGCCTTGACGGAAGGCTACCATCGGTCTCCAAACAGCTGTTCCAGTGGGTCCCCTCCCCCAACCTTCTCTGAGCCTTCGGGGTCCATGTGACCTGGCCATTTAGCCCATGGTGTGCAAAAAAGTGCCGCTCAGAGGTAAAACAACCCAACAACCCAACGAACATTCAAATACATTTTGGATAAACTAGATAAGGATAAAACACTAACAGTTATTGATGTGTGGAAGAAATTTTCTATTTTAGATTATATCAGACATGCTGGATTGACGTTATCAGAAATAAAAGTATCAACTTTAAACGCATGCTGGAAAGCTATTTGGCCAGAATGTGTAAAAAGCAAAGATACTGTACCCCGAAATACGACTGATCAGTTGATGGAGAAGGATTCGATGATTTATCATTTGCTGGTTGACAAAACTCTTAGCGATGATGAAATAATAAAAGTTGTCCTTGAGACTCCTGATGAAAAAGTGATGGTGATGAAGAGGTTCCACTCACTGCAGGTTTGATTAAAGAAGGGCTTCAAATGGCTAGTAAATTGGAAAGTCATTTTCTTACACATGATCCCATTGTGGAACCAGATGAACAGTTTAAATGTGAACTGAAGTCATGTATGGCCCTTTATCAAGAATTGTACAAAGATCTAGTCAAAGCAGGATCTCAACGATTAATTACAGAGTTCGTTGTCAAAACTAATCAAACTTCCGAATCACTGGAAACAAGTGATAATTTGGTTCCCAATGCCCCAGAGAGCATTTCACCATTGGAGTATGAACACGACGGCCAAAATGTTTCAAGCGATGAAAATGATTTAATTCCAGTCTTACGCAAACGAATGCGTCTATTGTCAGAAAGTGACAACGAATGAAATCTATTTAATAAGCATATGCAAGTCATATTTTTTTGCACTTTTGTATTCTTGAATTAGTGACTTATTATTTTCTTTATGAAGGATAATTTACTTTATATATGTACATATAATTATCTTTATAAGTTTATAAAATAAAAAATGTGTTTAAACGAATAAAAATCAAATAAAGATTTAATTAAAGATTTTGATATAATATTTTTGAAAACAACTTATTATTTGTACTGGGTTTTCACGTCTGGAACCATTCTTCTATTTTTTCTTATGCACTGTATTTTTTACACTGTTTTTCGGGAACCTATCTACTGTGTAAAAACAGAATTGGATGTATAGCATTTTATTTGTAAGTTAGAACCAATTTGGAAAATTTTCATGCAAGCGCTTGCACATGCGAGACCTACTTATGCTTTTCGGAGTATTCGAACCTGCATGTATGAAATTAGTTTTTTCTAGGAGTTTCGAAGAAGTAGAAGCATTTTTTTGTTCAAATGGTGGTTATTGCAAAATATTTCACCACAGATCAGAACTTGAATATTCATATTTCGGTCGGTGTAAGGATTTTTCTTCTGAGTTTTCTTCAACAAGTTTGAATCTTTTTGAGTACGACTGTCTTACGTTACGTCTTATGTTACGTTTTCTGTCGGATGTCTCGTAACGAACAAAACGTGTGTGTTTTTGTTCACACAGAAGATGACATGAGAGTGATTAGGTTTAAGAACAAAAAAAAAATACCAATGACGGAACTTTGTTCAGCGCACGAAATACGATAGAAACTAGCGACAGCCCGAGAATTTTCAAATTTAGAAAAATCCAAAATACTTTAGAGGGCACGAAATGCGCTAAAAACGGGGTGGAGAGGAGCTAAAAGGCGGGCCATGAACTGACACGAACGAAATCCAGATGTTTTGCACAAAAGGTGTAGGGATGATAAAACATGTAATAATCTGAAAAGGAAAATCCAATCGTGTCAGTCGTTTTCTACTCTTGGCATAATGGGAAAATGCGCTGATAAATGCAAGATCGAGTTGAGCTGTGGAAAATAGCTTTTTAAAAAAATATAGTACGTGTGTTAAACACTAGATGGTGCTGCAATTAGCCGGACTTGGAATGTCTCGGGACTTTGTGGCGAGTCGAGGCACGGTCGAGGCCGACGGTGGCGAGTGTGATGACGTTAGAAGCCAAGATGGCGGAAGAACTGCAAAGTTTGTGGCACGAAAGTGATGAGATCAGAATTCAAAATGGTGGACATAAGGGATTTTTAATGAGGGGGGGGGGGGGGTGACATTTTTGAGTTTAATAGAGGGTGACACTTTTGATAAGTGTTTAAAGGTGATCTTTTAAAAAGGGGGTCGATACTTTGTGATAAGGGGAGCGGCACTTTTGATAAGTTTTAATAAAGGGATGCATTTTAATGAGGGGCAGCACTTTTGATAAGTTTAATTAACAAATGAGTTATGAATATTAATTAGTGAGTTATGAATATTAATAAGAGGGGGTGGTCAGTTATAATAGGGATAATAGTGGGGGCGCATAAGGGGCGTGATGAGTTACGCCATAGGGGGAAAACACTGCGTGGGGGACTATAATGGGATGACACTACTTACGTGTAATTGTACGTTTAGTATTGTGTGTGTGTGTGTGTGGGGGGGGGGGTATGGTCTTCGTACCCACCGATGGATCAAACCTTTGCATTAATGGGCATAGGTTTCTATCCCTGGACACTATTACTTAAGGGATTTTAACGTTTATTTCCCTTTAACTGCTAAATATGCTTACAATTTTTATCAAAAGCCTGTTAAGTAATTTTAAGCGATTTTAATATTAGTTCTCTACTAATATTGTTTTGCAATTTAAAAAAATTATGATTTATTATATTAAATGACTTACTAAATTCTAAAAATAAAACAGCAGATTTTATTCAAAGCATTGTTAATAGTATCCTCAGAATTCTAAAAGAAGCAATGTTGTATTTTTCCATTTATTTCAAATTATAAGTTATATTTTCTGTAAGAAATTTAATAATTTGTAATTATTTTTTAATACTTTATTATTTATTAATAAAATAGCTATAGATCTTTAATTGGATAGGTTACACTAGATAAAAAATTGAAACTTTTTTATAACATTGGTCAAAGAGGATATTTTTAATTTTGGGGTGCTGAATTCAAATATGGCTGTGAAAAATCTGCAGCAGGTGCAGTTTTTTTTTTAAATTACTGCTTGATGTATTTCAAATTGCATTGAATACGCATATCTGGGAAATGAAAATAAATGTGACTATTTTATTAAATTGCAATTTAAAACTGGTTAATTAATTACATGATTATAGTGAAAAAAAATAGAACATCATAGTTATAGACCACTGAATATAAAGTACCAAATGAAATAATATTGAAACTCAAAATAAGGAAACATGGGTAAGGATCTTTTATACTTACAAGATGTTCATTTGTCGTTTATGTGCTGAGGTACCTTCCTTCTGCAAGAACCAGCAGCAGTCACCCATCATTGCTGGGTCCCACCCGCCTTGGTATCCTCCTCCATGGTTCGGATATCCTGGTGAAATCTTTCCCCTTGCTCATCACTGACAGCTCCTAAGTTCTTGGGAAAGAAGTCGAGATGCGAGTGCAAGAAATGGATCTTTAAAGACTTTCGGCAGCCAAGATTTTCATAGTTTTTGAGAAGATCTTGAATGAGCTGATGGTAGTTTTCCTCTTTGTGATTCCCCAGAAAACCCTGGACCACAGACGTGAAGGATTTCCATGTAGCGCGCTCCTTCTTATTCAATTTTTCTTCGAAGACTGTATCACTCAGTAATTTCCTGATCTGAGGACCAGCACAGATCTCTTCTTTGAGTTTGACATCATTTAGTTTTGGTAGTTTTTCCTTCAAGTGCAAAAATCCTTTACCAGTTTTGTCCATAGCTTTTACAAAGTTTTTCATAAGCCCCAGTTTGATCTGTAGTGGTGGGAGCAGAACATCAGATGGGTCAACTAGAGGCTTATACCTCGCATTATTCTTTCCAGGAGTAAAAACATCTCTTGTGGGCCAGTCTTTTGTAGTGTTCCTTTCTGGCCCTACTGTCCCTTAAACACAGATCACATCAACTACTGATCCTCAAACACAGTGATGAGCAAGGGGAAAGAAAAAGTAAAATTTTGTGAAGCTTCCTTGAAGCCCGAGCAAGAGAGAGATGGCTTTTAGGTCATCACATATTGTCCAGTTAAACTGGTCATATTTTATAGCAGTGAGTATTTTTTCTATGCTTTCATAACTTTCCTTCATTCCCACAGCGTGTGTCATTGGAATGGACGGTTTTTGGGTTTCCTTTATGCAAAAGAACAATTTTTAAGGTGAATTTTGGCGAATCTATGAATAGACGCAATTCTTTAGGATCGTGAGTTGTTCCAATTTCTTCCAACAGCCCACGAACAAGTCAACAGGTCTCCAAAAAGATCATTTAGTTCATTTTGCTGAATCGGATGAGTCTCGTCTAACTTTTTAGTGGTGTATGTGGGATCAGGATCTGTATGTGCCTCAAAGTCTTCCTCTGATGAATGTGAATCCATCTCCTCCCAGTTGGTTGGAAGTATTGGCATAGGAAGATCTTCTCCATGAGGAGGAGCCTTATGACTGAAGTTACATTTGGATATTGTATTTTGCTTTTGTTCTTTTTGAAAAGCCCGACACTTTAGTTAAATTAAAAAATAGCAATCATGCAAGTTACTAGAGGTTAACGCCAAACCATTGGAACTGCAAATGGCATGGATTTTATCTTACCTTTCAAACACTTGAGATTTATCTCCGCAAAATTCCCCACCCTGTCCACGGTCAGTAGGGTACACCGATGGGCTTGGAAAGACCGCTCTCCGTCAGATGGGGTGTTAAGCCGTGGCCCCGTGTGTGGGAGAGAGATACCCTGTGCACGTTAAAGAACACGCTGGATGGCCTTGATGGGAGGTTACCATCTGTCTCCCAACAGCTGTTCCAGTGGGTTCCCTCCCCCAACCTTCTCTGAACCTTCGGGGTCCATGTGACCTGGCCATTTAGCCCATGGTGTGCAAAAAAGTGCCGCTCAGAGGTAAAACAACCCAACAACCCAACCTTTAACCATTCACTCAGGCCAACGAAGCACGAAATGCAGCGCATATGTGGAGCCCATGTTTTGTCCTTATCTCCAACATGACATCCAAAATACAAGTTATACGCTTTCTTCACAATCTTTGTCAAAGAATGACCCTGGGATATTAAAATATAATTTCCCCACATATAACAGAATGTATCTGGCACGTTAACACATCCGCGACACTGCCTTTGTACCATTTAAACGCCAAAATTCACTCTTCAACGTACAGCACGTGTTCCTACTACAATGTAAACAACAAGAATGACGGTCTGAGGTTTGATTACCGTTACATGATTTCTCCCACTTGGCAATTAGTATTGCCAACCACAAAAAGTAAAATATCTAGTGTCCCCCAAATATCCTGGAGGTGTTGGTATAGGAAGATCTTAATAGGAGTCAAAATGATTAATAACATAAAAACGTGATGTTCTAGCCATTTTTTAAGGCCAGATCTGAAATCAGCCCCTGAAAAATAGTAAAAGGCAGCTACAATTGTTCATGTTATAAAAACTTGTAAACCAGTGTTATTCTTGAAACCCGTTTTATAGATGGATTTCTTTATGGCTGTTTAAATTTTAAAGGTAGAAGGAATTTTTACCAGAAGAAATGCTTAAGTTAATAGGAATTTCTCCTTCCAATATGCCTCCCACTTTACTAGCAATAGAATTTTATGTGAAAATGAGTCACTTTCAGCACACAGTAACTTCTTAAACTTTTTATATTCCAATAGATAAAAAAAATTCAATGAAATATATCAGCATCTTTTTTTTTTCTTCAAAAATTCATGTATTATTTAAAAAGTTATAGAAAGTAAAACTTTTAACTACTTTGTTCGCTCCGAAAAAAAAAATCCACAATCAGCGAAAATTGAAAAAAATATATATTAACTGTTAAATGTAGGCTTATATTGTAGGTTATAGTAAAAATTCACAGCTCCCGTGGCCGAGTGGTTAGTGCGCTTGGCTATTGATCTACGGGATCTGGGTTCGAGTCCCAGGTAAGGTATGGATGTATGTATCGTTTTTCTGCTGAGGTTCTTGCCATCCTCTCAGACCTTCTACTTTGACATATAAACTGACAGGCTCCTGTCAGACCTCTGTGGCAAGCAGCTGCTTGAGGGGGTATTTATTTTATTATTTTATTTACAATTGTTGCTTGAGTTTAATCAGTTTGGAGGAGAATTTCAGGTCAAGTCTTCATTTTTAATTGGTCACAATTTCTTGGACTGTTCAAATCTCAAAACCCTTCCCTTGATCAAGTGATAAAATTTTATTACAAAAAATATACTTCATTTTCAGTTTTTTTTTTTACCACTTAACCCTTTCAGGACCATAAGGTTTCTAAGAGTAAATATTAGTATGTAACTGTTTATTTTAGTTTGTTTAGACGTAAAATAAATAAAAATCATAAGAAAAATACATAACAATGTGTAGTTTTTTTGGAATTTTATGGGAAATATTTTCCCAATGGACTATAAAGGTAACACAAATTATAGTTAGGCTTATTATGCAATGTCTTTTATTTATTGGTTTATTAGAACAAAATGTTAACTAAAATAATACAAAATTATGAAATAAAATTACTATACAAAATGATGTGCTAATTATGATATTCTGCGAAGCAATTTCTTTTGGTAGTGAGGCAAAGATGGACATTGCACATAGTACATATATTATGCGTCCTGACAGTTCTGTTTTTGTTTTCTAAACGTTCCCGTTTACGTAATTGCGTTCGGCATACGTTCTATTTTGACATTCTGTATAAAAAATGCAGATAAGGTTATAATTAAATACGACAATTACCAATTTTAAAATGGGAAAAATGTTTCCCTTAGTCGGGAAAGGGTTAATCGAAGAAATATTTTGCCGCTAGTTGATCAATATTATAACTGCTTAATTTATCGTTTTATGACAGTCAACTGATTAAATATTTCGACTCGGGAATTGATCAGTTTTCATTGCCAAGTGATTAAATATTTTTGACAGACGAGCTGGTCAACTAATTCAAATCTTTTAATAACTAAATAGCAAAATTTTTTTTCACTGGTCAGAAGAACAACCCTAAAATTCAACAAATCCCCCTAAATTCTTAAACTTTGGGGATTTTTATGGGTCTTCTTGAGTACCTCATGAGAAAATCTCACACCAGAAAGTTTAATAATTTCCTCCTCCTTTTCAGATCGCTTTGGACACTGCCTACTGGACAGTCTTCAACCATATCGTCATCTGGGGCAGTGTGGCCTTTTTCTTCGCTATGACACTCTTCATCAACAGTGACGTCATTGGTAATAAATATATGGGTGCCTTTCGAATGACTCTCAGTTCACCCCAGTTTTGGTTCACCACCATTCTCACAATGGTTGCCTTGTTGGTGCCTTTGGTAGCCATCCGCTTCTACTATGTCCATGTGCATCCGACCTTGTCAGACCGGGTCAGGCTGAAGCAACGGTGGGCCCGCCTCAAATCTCGGCCGTCGGAGCCTCAACTTCCTATTCCTGCGGTTCGGCGACCTAGCAGAAGAAAATCCATGCGGTCGGGATACGCCTTCGCTCATCAGGAAGGTTTTGGCCGTCTTATCATGAGTGGCAAAATTATGAAGAAGAGTAAGTCTAGTAACCTTGGCAACAGCCTTCTGCCACCTCTACTGCCTGGACCTCTGGCTAACCTCAGACCAACAGTCAGAGTGTGACTTATCGTTACAAAGTACCTTATACAAAATTGTTTTCAGAGCGAAATGCCAACTCTTATTTTACTGGTGGAAAGTAAACTAGTGTGGTTGGCAACTGCTCTACAATAAATGTATTAGTCATCGAAAAAATAAGGGATAAATTCCTCGAAATCATGCAAATACAGGGATTCAAGATTTATATGAAAGTTCGTCGTTGCCCAGAGATAAGGATTACTGTATTGTCTTGTTTTGCCCAGCCCAACTCTGATGAAGTTTTCAAGTGACCTGTTATGTCACATTTACCACGCTCAGGGAAATAAGAGACTTGTAACATCCTCTAGGGCAGAATAGTGTGCTACATTTGTCCTCTTATTGTAATTAAAAAGATAACATTGAAAGACATCATCTAGGACGAATGAAAGAAGGTCGGTGTTTGTCAGGAAATTTAATAACTATTCAAAAATGTTCCCTATATCTCAAATGATTACGTAGTATAAATCACCTTAAATTATGTCAGTTCATTAAAAATATACTGAGCTTTATAAGGTACAAAGGTAAAGGAGATCATTTTAGTTCAAAACACGAGAGAGAAAATAGTTTTAAAATGTTACAAAATTCTGAAAGTGTGAAAAAAAATTGTGTTGTGTACGAAAGTGTTTTGAAATGGGAGAGTATATGAATTTGCCTATTTGGTTTATTCGTTATTATTTACGAATTATATGCCTATTTATAGTGTCGGAGACACTAAAAGAAATTCTATGAATTGAAATGGTTTTGAAGTTTTAAGATTTGTAAGTTCTGAAGCAATTTTTAAAAATGCACGTAAATGAATGTTGTAAACGTTTTATTGAATGAATTTAATCATAAAGGTCATGGTGGGAAACAAAAATCATTCTAATTCCAATAGAAAATATAGTTTTACATTTTCCATTCAAATTGGTAAAAAAAATTAGATGATTCTTGTAGGTGTTTCATTAATATTCCTACAGATGATTATTTATATGCAAAAGAAGTCCTTAAACATTTCAAATGGTTGTTTTAACTGTACTAAAGCAGTAAATATTAACTCGCAAATATGCGTACTGAAAGATCCAAAAGATTACTTAAACGATTGAGTATTGTTCGGTCAACGAAAAAAATTACTTGGACAAAAACAATTCATAAGGAAAATTTTGCGATACAAAATCGTTAATAGAGATAGAAATAAAAATATATTTTAATAATTAATCAATATTAAACATTGAATCGTTCTTGAAAAACCAGCTATTAGTTAGCTAATATGTAAATTTATCGATTAACAGTATCAATTATTATCCATTATCAATTAACCAATACAGTTGTTTAAGTATCACTGTAAAAATATTTAGAAACCTTCTGAAATAGCACGTTTGTTAATTGTTGATAACATCATTGAAGCCTGCATTTCTTTTAACTCTGTTATTAATTTGCTCTCTTAGCAGAAATCAGACATCACTGAAATTTTAGCAGCCGTTGATATTGCCAAAACTAGTTCACTAATTTGTATAAAATATCTGTTAGCTTAAGAAAATTTAACTTTTCAAGGTTTCGTTTCAATTTTGAAGCTGTTAAAACTTATTCCCTTTGAAATTATTAAGAACATAGCATTCTACTAGTAGTTGGGCTGTATTATAAACCCGAAAGTGATGTCATTAACTACACTTCTGGTGAAAACTGGATTGTGTATCTTCCAGTGAATAAAGCGTGTAATGACATTTCAGATATATTATTAAAAGCTCCACTACTTAAAAAAAAACAGTTCTATAAAAGAATGTGTTTTGTAAAATATTTTAAAAATAAGAATAATTATATTTGAGCACAACTGCTTAATTTAATATCTTTTTTGGTGCATTCAAACTTGCTTTTAGCGCTAATAATAAATATAAAGCTATTTTTATTTTGCTGCAGTTTCTTCCATAGAAGAAAAAGTGTTTCCATGAAATATGTGCCATGTGATTGTTACTCTAGGATACAAGCAATGGTCTCTTTTGAAGATACTTTGATATAAGCTGTGGCTATAATACCAGTTATAAACTGTGGCTGTAATACTAGTTATAAGCCGTGGAAGACCATTCGAGTGATGAAAATAATATCTTCAGTAGAGTGAAGATTTATAAGAGAAAATTAAGGACTCGTTACAGGTTTAAAATTATATTAAATATGAACATATCATAAATTCGATCGATGTTATATGCTAGCATTGCCTTTTTTTTAGTACAAATCAGTGTTAAGTAAATGCATTTTTTCCTGAGATAGTTTGTTTTTAAGAAAAGAAAAATAACTTATCAAAATGAGCTACGACTGATTCAATCAGTGTGATATGTATTTCTTGACATTCATTAATGTTATAATGCTTATGTTCAATATTGAATCAGTTAATTTATGAGCAATAGAAAAAAATGCTTAAAATCAATAAGAAATGACTTTTGCGGAAAATGTTTGTTTCTATTAAGTATTTCTTCTCAAAACACGCATTTCATAATCATAGTTGCCGAGAGATGGCGCCACAGAGAAGTAACTGAAAATTTCAACTTAATAAGTTAAATCACAGCTGCTATGTATATCAGTTTAATCACGATTTTAGCTGTATTTACACGTGTTTAAATATCACTGTAAATACGCATGTAAATACAGCTAAAATCGTGATTAAACTGATATAATTTAAACTTGGGAGCTCTGATGGAATTTAGGTTGTTTAGATATCACTATTAATGCATTTATCATGTTTAGAAAAACACTAGTCTACCAACTGGAATTTTAGCTTAGTAACATTTTCAGGGCATAGAAAAAAAAATCTAAGCTGTTTTTCTCCAGACCATTATTTTCGTTGAATACTAGACACTTCTGTCAATAAGAGTAATAACGAAAAAATTTAAAAGGTAGGTTTTTTTTCTTTTTCATACTATTCACCTATAAAAATATTCAGTTACATGGATAATATTTAGTAACGAACTGTAGTTCTGTTTAAAAAAAACTCCATATTGTATATATTTCATTTTAAGCCGTATTAATTCCGAATTTCTGTGCATAGTCATTTTTGATTCCATGCTCAAGATTTCAGTAAGCATAACGTACGTATAGCTATGTGCTAAAATCAAGTTTCAATATTGCGATCATCTTGTTATATAAATCACTGAGATTATCAAAGTTTGCATGTAATATCCAACGACCTAGAATTCAGATTGCTCATATCACTGCTTTCAGCGCCACCAATACCTGATTTTTTGGGAAACTCTTCATCTATGACACTTTAGAATAACTCCTTTGTAGTGGCATTTGAGCTCCGTAGGATATCGTGTGTTCTTTTCACTTCAATATCTTATTTTATTTTGGTTTATAAAACACGTTAAATTCTCAATGTCTAATTGTTGCTGTTCATTTTAATTTCCAATAGATATAAAAATTGAAGATGGTATTACGTTTAATGCGTAAGTATAAAGCAATGAAAATATGCTTGCAGAACGTATGAGAATCGATATTTGGCTATTTTAAACAATATTTTGGTTTGTCTAAAACGGATACAGGCAGTATCAAAAAAAAATTGGACCCCAATAGAAAACAAATATTTGTTCTGTTCATTTCAAATCAGAATGCTTTAGTGTCGTCAATAAATCCATTAAACGCACGACATTTTTAAAAGTTTGATCAGGAAATTAAAAATGCCAAATCGAAAATTCGAAATGTATTTTAATATTCAGTATAAATTGAAAATAAAATTTTTTTGTTGAGTTCAGTCAGTTTAATAACAAAGTGATCCCTAATTAACAGAAATTGATATTTAGGAATTTATCAGAGATGGTTTACAAATGAGAAAATAAATATAGGAGAAAGGGGAATGCTAAATGATTATTTTTTCACAATTGTCTTTGAAAGAAAAAAAAGTGGTTATATGCTTACCCTTGTCTCTTACTAGCATTGTAGTTGTAAAAATTCTCTGGTGGATTGTCTAAATCAAAAGCTTCGCGATTATTTTTCCAGATGATTTAATTATCTTTCGGAAATTATTATTTAAACAAACAAAGCAAAAATTTAAATTATAAAAAGGTTATTCTCTGTTTATAGCCTATTCTTCAAATGTAAAGTATTTGATTTTTTCTTTTTGCAATATTATGTAAGAAATTATAAACAAACGTGAAGATGTAAATATTTAATATTTAAAATAATTTCTGCAACGACTAGAACCACAGCTGCCTAGTTTACCGGCACTCACTGCCAATGTAAGGGCTTCTTTGTGCGTTATATAGCTTGTCCTATACCTAAATGCCCAAAATGAACATGGCTGCCGAGCCCTTCAAATTGTCTCGCAGTGGCCGCCATATGAGCAGTCTATGTATTCTAGGTAGTTGGTAATATCGATGAAAAATATACAGCTCAGTAGAAAGGAGAAGTAACTCTGCGTTATGTAAATACAAAACTAAACCATCAGTTACTCAAATTACACGTGCATTTATATATTAAACCAACTGACAGTGCAGGTTTCCAGTATATCTGTAGCATTCTAAACGATAAAGAAATAATTTTTACTAAAGACTTTTGTGACTTGTTATTATTTTAGTATGACATAATACGAACTTGAAAAGTTCTGTGACACTTCTTCCATCCAAATACTCTGTTTCCACATATAGACTAAATTAACTAAAATCGCTTTCATTCAATAAATATTTAATATAATGTCTTTTCTTTATTGTTTATATTCTTCACAGAGCTCTGTGATATTGTCAGTTGACCTCACTTAACTATGTTGCCAGTTTCGTGCATCTAAATACACCTGTTCACAAAGACAACTGCTGATGCTTCTAAATTTGACATTTTAAACTAGAAATCAACTAATTATCTGCAACTTGCTTTAAAATATAATTCTACAAAACTTTGAAGAAGTCTCTTTCTATTTCATCCGACTTGAGATTGATATGCACAGTTTGAAAAAGCACAGAATTAGTAGATTTTAGTGTAGTAATTTCTTATTTTCAAACACTGCAAACATATTTCTAGAAAGGAAATCGATTGTCTTTATAATAAAGTAGAAAAAGTCCTTAACGCTATGCTAATCAGAATATTCCAATTTTGACAAAGCTTCGAACTGTCCTATTTCTGACGTTTATAGTTCATACATTTTTTGAAACTGCTGAATAGTTTCAAAAGCAATACTCGAAACAATCCGTGTAGTTTTCAGTATTAATAACCTTTTTTGGATGTGCCGCCATCTTTGTAGGTCTTAGCGTCAATGTGTCGGTCACTGTGACGTCATTTTTAACGTTGTTAGGAATCGACGAAATAAGCCCAAATAAAAACGAATGGCGATAGAATGCTATTGACACGAAACGTTCGATGCATAACTGTTAGTCTGGTGGTGAAATCGAAGCAAAGTCAGGAACAAAACGGAATGCAGCGAATTAAATTTTAAATCGTTGGGAATCAACTCAATGGAAAGCGTGCGAAGCACCTAAGGGCCACATGAGTCTCTTTGTCAACAATGAACATTACTAATTCGAAAGTTAACAGTTGCTTTAGCATGAGAAAGTTCCAAAAATTATTTTACTTTTCGAATGTGCACCTAGAAAGATTGAAATGGATTTGAAAATAAGAGGCGTATTTGCCGAATCAGGTATTCTCAAGGCCGCATCTAGGAGTGGCCATTTCCTTTAAAGTAGAGAATGGTAATAAACTGTAATGCAGGTGAAAATAATACATTTTGAAAAAATTCCATAATGACCTTAAGAAAGGAAGAGGAAAACATATGTTGAGCTGTTTGGGAAGTAATGTTTCTGAAAAACATATACGTAGAAATGTGTTAAGGTCCGATTCAGTCACTTGTCCAAGCCTAACTTTTTTTCTTACAGTAATTTGAATTTGACCTATATTAATGATTTCGTATATAAGGCCTGGAGATCTTTGGAATAATCATTTGTAGGTTTTAAAACTTGACCTAGGAGAACGTGTTTAGTTAGGGTCATTCATCTATTTCTCTTGAGTTTAAAAATCATTTGAAAATCTCCTATTTACCGAGATTTAAAAAAAAACATTTGTAGGAAAATAAAAATAAAATTGTATTAAGCCTGAGTGGCATTTTGGTATCTTAAATTATTTTCTCCAATTCAATTTTATTCTAGTACTTTAGAAATTTTCTGAAATATAAGTAATATATGTTTACTTTTGCTCGCAAATAAACAGAGAACTTATTCAATTTATATTATTGATTAATTGAAGAACTATACTATCGAATTTAATGTGAAAATTTCTTCGAACCTTTAACAGAACGCAGAGTTCAAACAAAAATTTTGTATCCTGAATTATAACTATTTTCTAAGTTTGCCTGTAAGTTAGCTAGATAGCACCAGGAGAAAATGGACAAAAAGTTGTTACTTCAAATTATCTAATCTCCAACACATTTAACCTTAAATTCTATTTTTCTCACCGCCAGTGACAACTCACTGCATGGACTCCGAAATCTTTCGTTGGGTTTGTAAGAAGTCATAACTGCTTGATGATGCGTGGATTTGAGTATGATCGTGTAAGATGTTCTCTTGAGTGGAGAGGATGTTAGGATGATTCTCCTAACATCCTCTCCACTCCCCAACCTAGACTGGGCTTTAAAAATTGTCCATTGTGGTTTCTTTATAAACCATTTTACCCCACTGTGCTGTCGGTGGGAAAGGTGCTGATTGACTTTGAAAGTCCAATGTCTATTAGATGGAGTATTAACCTTTAGTACCATATGCAGGAGCGCTTTACCTTGGCACGTTAAAGAACACTTAGGAAGGCCTTGATGGGAAGCTTTCATGTATCCTCCAACAGCTGTGCAGTGGATTCCCTTAAACATCTAGAGTGGGAATTGGCTTAGTCAGTGATGTTCCAGGAGTAAAATCTTATGTTCCCAGGTTCGAGATTCCACTGTGCCTACATTGAGAAATTTCTCCTCAGACCCCATCGGCTTTAAATGAGAAAGGAGACACCGAAAGTCTTGGAAATGCTGCCGTCCCTTCGATAGTGTATTAAACTGGGTTACTGTAGAGAAGATCCCTATATTCTACATATTAATGTCCTTAATTTTTAAGGGGCGGGGGTGGCTATGTCGGTAGCGCGCCAGGCTCGTAATCTGCAGTTCCCAGGTTCGAGTCCCAGCTGGGTCAGCGTTGAGACTTACTTCCACAAAACTACCCGCCTTGCCCACGGTCAGTAGGGGACACCGATGGGCTTAAAAAGGCCGCCGTCCGTCGGATGGGACGTTAAGCCGCTTCCCCGTGTGTGGTAGTCGTACCCTGTACACGTTAAAGGACACGCTGGATGGCCTTGACGGGAGACTACCATTTGTCTCCCAACAGCTGTTTCAGTGGGTCCCCTCCCCCAACCTTCTCTCAGCCTTTGGGGTCCATGTGATCTAGCCATTTAGCCCATGGTGTGCAAAAATAGTGCCGCACAGAGGTAAAACAACCCAACAACCTTAATTTTTAATGTTACTATATGGCGCTGATCTGAGGCATCCATTCTTCTCCTAACAACTGTCCAGTGAGTACCCTACTTTGAGCCTTTTGGGTGAACCTGAGAAGTAAAACAATACAGATTTTTCTAAACCTTAGGGTTATGGTTTGCACGTTATAAAAGAAATACTTAAAATGTAAAATATCTTTCGATTATTAATACTTCTATGGTGAGAAAAGATTTGATGTTGAGGTAACGAAATAAATCCAATATTTGTAATTACTGATAGCCTTTTTTCTTATCAGAATTTACACCTTGAGGGAAAGTTTAATGCAGAATTTACTGGTTAAAACAGAAATTTGTGTCTTGAAAAAGAAGTTCTAGTGAATACCTTATCTGTGATAATGTGTTCGATGATTTACATCATCAAATCGGGGGACCAAGTTTAACGGAAGTTTTAAAGTGCTCGTCGTGCCTTACACAGCATTTATTTGAGTAAAAGAGTTCAAAGATCGGTAAGATATGAATAAAAGATTCCATCCATGAATCTGCTTTTCAAAACAAAATTTCCTGTAGTAAGGAGGCATAGGGGGTTGCAAAAGTAGTTCACCATAACTGGACCTTAAAAATTGGAAGTGATTGGACTGAAACAACGAACGAGAAGGGTATTTCTATGTGTTTGTGTTCTTAGGTCAATTAGGCTAGGATCTTTAAAATATTAGTCAAACGAAAAATTAATCCCATTAAGAAATTATTTTTTCTAAATACTGCAATATATTTTTTCGCCTCTATTCCAGTGTTCTCTTTAAAAAATACTTGCGAAATGCGTGTAATATAGAGGTGGCCAGAATAAGATGGAACGCAAACAAACTTATAAATTTACTATGTGAACAGCACCCGGCGCTGATCGGGTCTCGCATTTAATATGTGTATTCTTTTTTGCACTATATCTGCATATCGGACATAATCACAACCAGTCTGTCAAATTTTGAAGCTCCAAACAGGATTTCTCGATGAGGTAAAGACATATAGACAAGTTAATTCATTACAATAGCTGTTGGAAATGTGTTCATCTGCGACCAACCATTCCTGAGCCATCTTTTGCTTGGTTAGCAGATACTCTTCTCAAAACTATATGATAAATTCTTTTAATAATATTAGTAACGTTGATTTTTAAGTTTTGGTGATCCGAAGGCATTGTAGTCAGTTTACTTCAAGAATTCCCATCAATTAAGATAATAAAAAGTCAAGTGATATGGGCGGCCACATGGGCGGCCACAATCTTTTCGTGATCAATCTATCATCAAAATATTGAAACAATTTGTTTTTCAGAAACCCATTTTCAGCTTAAACTTAAAACAATAAAACCCCGTTAATAAGATAACCTAGTTTTAATAAGATCTCTGTTTTATGTTTGACAGTTATTAGGAAGTTTTCCGTTTTGAACAATGTTGTCAATGTTCAAAAGCAAACTGTCACGATTGCTTGCATTCAATTTTCTTACATAAATATGGGTTCCATCTTATCTGGTCACCAAGTATATGTTTATTACTTTCGTTCCGCTTGTTAAAATTCTATAGGAAATGACGGGTTGGGAGGGGTTGCCCTTGGTTACCATCTGGTTGTGATCCAACCTGTATCCTAGATGTTGGTAGATAAACGATTGTATGACTCTGCATATTGATCGGTACTGAAATTGCTTCCTAGAATTTCTATATTTTCCTACTTGATGGTGCAAGATGGAATTTTATTAAAATAAATTGATCGCATTGCACTAAGATATGAAACTGTGAAACATTTCCTAGATTACTGTTGATATCTGAAGGTTTTCTAACATTTACCTGCAATGTAGGAACAGACATTACTGTTCGTCTGTAGTTATCAAAGGAAACTTCTAACAAGTATTTAATTATAGGCGATTATTAAACTGGAAACTTTACCTACAAGCTACAAGTTGTGTGATTCTGAAAATTACGTGCTGGGATAAATCTCGAAGGTAAAAAAAAGGACCGCCCCCCCCCCCCCCCCCTCAAACCTTCACATTGAAACTTTAATAATCTGTATCTTGTAGAGTTCAACGACTAAAGTTATCTCAACGTTGATAAGGGAAAATGTTTTTCTTTTTGTAAGAAAATGTGCAACGTTTTTAAACAAACTTCTCTAGTTTGGATGATACAAATAATTTCTTCGTTCGATATCATTGTGTTCGATGTTTGCATCGTGCTAGTATGCTCTAAATTGGTTAATAGGACAGAAGTAATGAGAGGCCATACGCAATCTCTCTGCAGATATTAAACCCTGGTAAATATTATTAGATATTGAACACTGAAAAGGAACATCCAAAATAAGACAAGATCCATGCTGGTCCAAAATGAGATTAGTATGAAAGACATGTTGAAACTAGTGGGCATTGTGCACCACACAGTAAACAGACATTTTCCTTAAGGCTTTGTCCTTTGCCAACTACTCCAACTTTGGGAAATTTCTGGAACAACTGCTTTTTTTTTTGATAAAAATTGATCTCATCCCACTAATTAAGAAATTAAACTAGGAACATTTCCCCATTTGACTTTACACGTCTATTGATATCTGCACGCTTTCTAACGTTTACCCGCAATGCATCTTCTGTACTTCTCAGTAACATGTAAGAACAGACATTACTGTTCGTTTGCAGTTACCACTGGAAACTTCTGACAGGAATCTGACAAATTATAGGCGGTCATTAAAACGGAATTTTAACCCATTTCTGTAAATCTGGATGTATCATTGGCTTCGGTTGTGCTTAACAGTTAAAACATTTCATCTACGTTAAAATAGAAAACTGGTGCTTTTAGCCCAGACTTTACTGCAGTGTTTAACAAATTCAAAAGTAGAAGAATTTTTATGTGAAAATTAGGGGAGGAAAGTGACTTAATGAAATCGAAATGGGTTAGCACACCTCCTTTATATTACTTTTACAAAATCGTCTACCCAGAATCCAATACGTGAATTTTTTACCTCCCATTCTAGTTGTCTTATTGAGGAAAATATTTTTTCATATATCGTGATTATTACCTCTGTTCTTGTTTTTAAAATTATCTGAAGAGGGAATTCTTTGCCTCCACCACCCAGAACCAGCCTTGATATGAATTTGAATTATTCTGAGTTCTCAGAGTAGAACTGTGTTCAGAAGCAAAATTTTGTTAATTTCCGCGTAACGTACAGTTTGAATGGTTAAAGGCAAGATTGTGAAATAAAAAAACTGATAGCATGAATATACCAAATATTTTTCAATATACAGAAGATCACTAATGTTCAGAATAGCTTCTTTTGGTGAACGAATTCGCATCCCACTCATACGGATTTGCTTAAATTCCGCTTTACACTCGATGAGAAAGTGGGCATTTCATGAGCTTAGAAAGGTCATTTACTCTCGAATCTCAAATTAAGTGGAGCGGGGGTAGCTCAGTCGGTAGCGCGCCAGGCTCGTAATCTGTAGTTCCCAGGTTCGAGTCCCAGCTGGGTCAGCGTTGAGATTTATCTCCGCAAAATTCCCCGCCCTGCCCACGGTCAGTAGGGGACACCGATGGGCTTGGAAAGGCCGCCGTCCGTCGGATGGGACGTTAAGCCGTGGCCCCGTGTGCGGGAGAGACATACCCTGTGCACGTTAAAGAATACGCTGGATGGCCTTAACGGGAGGCTACCATCTGTCTCCCAACAGCTGTTCCAGTGGGTCCCCTCCCCCAACCTTCTCTGAGCCTTCGGGGTCCATGTGACCTGGCCATTTAGCCCATGTGTGCAAAAAAGTGCCGCTCAGAGGTAAAACAACCCAACCCATCTTTCACTCTTTTTCAACGAAGAAAGGTTGACTGTGTGAATTCCTATTTCTCTTTCGTTGGATTTCTTGAGAGCTATTTCTTCTCAGATGTAAATCCAAGGCTTAGCTATTAGGGTCCTCTACAGCTGGTCCAGGCGTTGGGAACATATGGTCCAGCTATTCTCTCAATCTGAGGGAAAACGAGGTGTAAAAAACCGTGACTGTCATCTCTGATCAAAATTTAATTATATTAATGCTACTTGTTGCTACTGCATGAAAGTTGCGACCTAATTTTTACTTAGTCGCTCAAAAATATATCCGTACATTATGGTTGATTACAGAATTCAGGAAAAATATCTGGCAACGATATTTTTAGAAATTGGTGATCTGGCAACCTTCGTGTATGTACACGAAGGTTGCCAGATCATTAATTTCTAAAAAAAATCGCTGCCAGATATTTTTTCTAAATTCTGCAATCAACCATAGTGTTCGGATATTTTTTTAAGCGACTGTACCCTATGTTATAAAACCTTTATGATAGTCAGATTGAAAAAAAAAATATATCATTTAACATTTTAACAATAGTGTGTTTAATTTTAAACTGTATTCTTTCAAATATTTACGTAAATAATTGTAAAAAGTTCAGCAAATCTGTTTTCTTTTGATGATTATAATAATTAAAAAAAATTAAGCTCCGAAGTGAATAATCGACATACTGTAAATTTAATGTTTTACAGTTCCCATATTACAGCTAAAAGTGTACTAAAATATTTCCTAGGATATATGTTGGTCTGAGGTTGTTGGCCTGGCTTAAGACTTCTTCCGTCACCATGGACCAACAGTGAAGCATTGATAGGTGTGTTCACGCCAAACATTCGATTGTCCATGTTTTACAGTCGATTGTCCATGTTTTACAGTATTAGATGAAAAAATGTTCAGTAATTGAAATTCTAAAGCAATGAAAATAAATAATATTTTTGTTTGTAAATAAAGTATGTATTATACAGTAAAAGATCTGTCTTCGGTGTATTTATTTCTAAAAGTTTAATAGTACATATCAGTGGCGCACTCAGGATTTAATCTTGGGGGGTGCCGAGGGGCGCTCTGGCCTGTCTCGGGTTTGGATTGGATTGTTTTACCGCTGAGCGGCACTTTTTTTGCACACCATGGGCTAAATGGCCAGGCCACAAGAACCCCGAAGGCTCAGAGAAGGTTGGGGGAGGGGACCCACTGGAACAGCTGTTGGGAGACAGTTGGTAGCCTCCCGTCAAGGCCATCCAGCGTGTTCTTTAACGTGCACAGGGTATGGCTCTCCCGCACACGGGGCCACGGCTTAACGTCCCATCCGACGGACGGCGGCCTTTCCAAGCCCATCGGTGTCCCCTACTGACCGTGGGCAGGGCGGGGAAATTTTGCGGAGATAAATCGCAACAAATACTTTTATTAATGGTTAATATACAGGGTGAATCTGAAAAAGTGGGCAAAACTTTACGGGGTGGTAGAACGCAGCTATACGAGCAATATTCGTCATAGAAAGTATGGGCGGAACGCAAACGGCGAGCCGGTAGGTGGCGTTGGAAATGGTATAAAAGGGTCGGTCCTCGCACCCAACGGCATTTCTACCGTGGATTGCCGAGAGGATGGCTGGTTATACTAACCACGAAATGGCGGATATGCACTTTGTGTACGGTGCAGCGGACGGGAATGCAAGTGAGGCACAGAGTCTCTCCTCTCCTTGTGTTCATTCTTAAAAGGTAGTTTTCCACTGTCACATTTAAACTTCTCACCGCTTGCGTTCCGACCATACATTCTATGACGAATATTGCTCGTATAGCTGCGTTCTACCACCCCGTAAAGTTTTGCCCACTTTTTCAGATTCACCCTGTATATTACATGTTCTCATATGGGAAACAATATTCCCTGTCTCGAGCAAACGAAGTAGCGCTCGGTCTGTCCGAGCGCTACTTCGTTTGCTTGTGTTCACAGCGACCGTGATTCACGAGAGCTATAGGGTATTCCCACCTTATGTGACCGCTAATTCATAAGTAGTATAGAAATAGAAGACACGACACAACATAAATATAAAAAATGAATTTTAATTTAGAAAATTTTCCAAAAATCTTTTCCTGTGTTTTTCTTTCCCTTTTTCTTTGGGGGGTTTGACAATTGCTTGCTTTAAAGAGTTTTCGAATATAGGTAGAATATAGGTGATCGGAACGCTGGTACGCATGCTCGAAAAAACGACCAAAAGAAGCTATTCTGAACCATCCCCTCCCCCCTCTTCTGGGTGCGCCACTGGTACAGTCGCTCAAAAAAGTATCCGAACACTACGGTTGATTACAGAATTCAGAAAAAATATCTGGAGCGTGTACAGCAACTGTACACGCTCAATATTTCCGTGAGTGAGCCCACACGATCCATGTCTTTGCGAGCTCACACGATCCAAATGTGCTGTGAACGTTAACCACAACTGCTCCAGTTTGCTGTGAACGGTAACTGCACACGCTCCATATTCATACGCATTATATATATTAAAAAATATCCGAACACTATGGTTGATTACAGAATTCAGAAAAAATATCTGGCAACGATTTTTTTAGAAATTAGTGATCTGGCAACCTTCGTGTCACGTGACATAACTTTTGTGTCTGAGTGAGAAAGGACGGGTAGGGGATTCTAAAATCTGATTATGATGCAGATGTAGAAGAACACTGAAAATTTGCACTTAGGGTAATTCAAATCGAAGATGTGAGGAAAAGTCCGAAATCTGAGAACCAAAGGGATCTTCAAGGTCATAGGTCGAACTTCTGTCAAATCCTTACGTAAGTGGGCTACAAACGTCGAAAGTAGTACCAAGGAATATTTCGGATTGAAGATCGCGGAATTTTCACGGCATTTGTAGTCAGGTTTGTCCTTCGTGGTCAAATAAAGGCCAAATTTCGTTCAAATCGCGATCTACAGTGCTGGAAATGGGAAAATTGGTATCTCGGGTTATTTCGGGTTGGATTTTTTTAAAACGTTATTGAATTTCGAATTCGGTGGGTCCCTCATGGTCAGAGGTCAAATCCTGATGTACTTGTGCTAGAAGGTGAAAAAATGTTTTTTTACGGGAAACATGGGTCGCACATATATTTTACTAGGCTATTGAGAATTTTCAGATCTGGCATGGCTTTCGAGGTCAAATTGGGATCAGAGTGATGGTTGACAAATTAAGTTGGGTTGGGTTGTTTTACCTCTGAGCGGCACTTTTTTGCACACCATGGGCTAAATGGCCAGGTCACATGGACCCCGAAGGCTCAGAGAAGGTTGGGGGAGGGGACCCACTGGAACAGCTGTTGGGAGACAGATGGTAGACTCCCGTCAAGGCCATCCAGCATGTTCTTTAACGTGCACAGGGTATGGCTCTTCCGCACACGGGGCCACGGCTTAACGTCTCATCCTACGGACGGCGGCCTTTCCAAGCCCATCGGTGTCGCATACTGACCGTGGGCAGGACAAATTAAGAGACACTGATTTTTCGTTTTTTACGTACTGAACGATGGGCGCCTAAACATGGGGAAGGATCTGCTAGGACGATTATCTTCACTTTGTCCTGAACTTTCAGAAAGGAAGATTTTGGTGGTGGTGTAGGCCCCAATGGGCTAAACCAAATCCAATGTTTTATGCGGGCGACAGGCAATTAATAATGACCGCAAATTCTTTAAAACAGCAATTGTTCCTTAATGGGGTGACTTTGGTCAGAAACCCAAAATTGTTAAATTCAAACACTTCATCTTTAAATCTCGCATTTTCTCCTCCCAAGAATTGATTTTTTTTTTAAACCTTGAAAATTTGCAGAATTTTCCGCTCAAGGTTTTGAATATTATTGTCCCTCATCAGAGTGTTAATTTAACTCTTTATTCCTTAATCGGCAGGTTTGAGATCCAGATCGGATATCTTCCTTTATAAATAATGAAAGCTGTGGATGGAAACAGAAATTTCCGACTTTCGTCAGTTTTCATTTGTCATCAAAGTGTCAATTTCGGGGTAGAAATCATCAAAATACGATGAAAAATTTTAGCTTTAATCAGCCACCCAAGTATCAATACAAGAAAGAAATTATTAAAGTCATATCAGAACTAAAAATGCGGCAGTCTATGGTCAGTTTGCAATAAGTATTGTGCTTCTAACTCTCATTCTTTGTGACAGTTACAAGAGGTTGTCCGAAATGGCAGTGATTTGTATCGTAAGCATCATCCTCGTACATTCGCCTGCATCACACATCTACAGTACTGTGCAAATTAGTTGGGACAATAGGAAAATGCAGTAACAAAGACACAACTAAAATATTTATTTGTTTAATAGTGTAGTTAATAGTGAATGTGACCCCCCTTAGCTTTAATTACTTCTTTCACCCTCTCAACCATTGATGCCACTAGCTTTCCACACATCTCCTTCACTTCAGGGTCGTGGTACCACACTTTCACGACACTTTCTATCATTTTGGCTTTCGTCGTGCACTCCATCATAGATATGCGCGCTTTAATAATGGCCCACAAATTTTTAATGGAGTTTATATCGGGTGAATTTCCTGGCCACTCCAATACCTTCAAATGTTACTGGGTAAAGAAGCTCTTAGCAAGCTTAGAATTGTGGCATGGAGCCAGATCCTGTTGAAATACCCCATCGCCGTTAGGAAACAGCTTCTGCAGTGTTGGGACCATTTTCGCCTCCAGAACGCCTATGTACTTTTTGCTGTCCATCATTTCTTCAATGGGGTGAACCGTCTGTGGCCCGGAAACTGTGAAACATCCCCAAAACATGACCTTGGGTGGGTGTTTGGGGGATTGCTGGATGTGGCCGGATCGAAGAGGTTCTCCAGGCGAGCGGCGGACGAAATTTGACCTGTTGCCATGCACCTCAAAGTGGGTTTCGTCGGAAAATATCACTTTTTCCCAATTCTCCACAGTCCAGTCTCGATGTTTCTTTGCCCAGGATAGCCTGTTTTGCTTCATAGTGGGTGTCAAAAGATGCTTTTTGGAGGGGCGTCGAGCCCGGCGGTCACACTCGAGAAGGCGACGACATAGGTGGAAGCATCTATATTAACCCCATGAAACGGAATTTCCCTTTTGATGTCTCCACTGGTCTTCTTCGGGTCTATGATACTAATTCTTCGAATTAGACTATCATCTGTAGGGGTGGTTTTTCTTTTTCTTCCACAATGTCCTTTACGGGACGTGTCCACGGACCGTGTCCCCTTATGCAGCTTCATGATACCGTGAAACGCTGGATTTTCCGACGCCAACTGCTTTTGCTATCTGCCTAGCAGTAAGTAAAGTGTTTTCGCCTAAAGCGATTATTTTAGCTCGTTTACGAGGCGTGATGTCCATGATGCATTTAATAAAAAACGTTTCCAATGAAAATTGTGAACTACTTACATAATCACGTCCTCCGCCTATGAAATATCAATTCCGACTAATGTGGAAGTGTAAATAATTGCAGAGTAACACAACAGACTATTCTAGATTGCAAATATCGCTCTACTGCAAGTCTAAACTTCTGCGTGTCCATTGCAGGGACACGCGCAAGTTTAGACTTGCAGAAGAAGGTTACGAACAAGTTTAGAGTTGCAGCAGTTTAGACTCTGCAGCAGAAGAGACTTAGCGTTCCTTCGTTTGTCCCAACTCATTCGCACAGTACTGTATGTTGCATCATTTCTCTACCGAACAGTCAATATCGAGCGTTTACCAAAGCGGGGAGATATATAGCCCAAATGCTGAAAGAATCGCAAGAGAGTTGAGAGATTCAGAAGAAGTCATAGCTGATTTGATATAAAAATCAATTTTTTATTTAAATACAACGGAAAAACTTCGACTCTTAGAAAACAAGTTTCTCTAATCTAATCTTCGATTAAAAATCTGAGAAAATTGCGTATTCCTGATTTTCATTTTTCTTTTCCTACTGTTTCGTTTTCAGATGATATTATTGCTTTATAGATTTAAAAGTGGAGTTAGAGTCCATACATGAAGAAATATACCAGATTGGAGAGGAATCATTCCTGACGGTTGCTCCCCACAAAGAGCGGTTTTTGTGTTCAAATTTACAGAGATCATTGGGAGTTTTCAGTTTAGTCAAATACAGTAAATCTGGAGTCAGAAATAACATAATTGGAGTTTTATGTAAGATGGAAATATTTTTCTTTATCGACATCAGCAGAACTTTGAAATGAAGATGTAAATGTCTATGGGAAAAATGAAATATAACGGAACTCTCATTTGTAGTCTGTTTGAAGTGACATGAATACTTTTGAAAAGTGTTGCAGTACCAGTCTTGAGATATGCTAATGAATTTTTAGAACCAACCATGATCTTTGGAATTCCTTTGAATTCGATCAAAACCATATTGGTTAATTTGCTATTAATTGCAGTTTCTTAGTATCAACTCTGCTGCTCAACAAGATATTGTCTGTAGAACATTTGAACGCCACGAAGTAGAGTGTAGATTGTTGTACGATGGGTGGTTGAGTAACTTAAAAGGAGAAATTCTGATGAAGAACGTCTTCGAAATTCAAAAGTGTCTGAAATTAGGAACGCCAAGTGGTTAATTAGAACTAGAGTAAAAAAGTGGTACCTAACGTTTCAAATTACTTTTGACTTTCGGTTGGGATATTGCGGGGAACCAAGCCAATTCAACATTTATATTAATACCCAAAATTGTTTGTACCATTGTTTTACTGTAACCCTCTGAATGAAATAAATTATTATTATAATCGGGAAAAGTTAGCTCCTAGGATAATCAAGCCATGCAGTAGAAAGGAAAAATCAAAGCATTAAAAACAACTATCCGTTCAAGCAAATTTCTTTGATATCTGAGATATTTCTGTGTATGTGTTTTGGTGGGACTGTGAAACATGTTCTTTTTGAGTGTGATACGTAGAGATTAAATTTGCAGTGGCCGGATGAAGCCTCGTCATGCAGTTTTGAAGTAAAAGTTGTTGCTTCTTAAACTGTGGATTTTTTGTTTTACGTTGAAGAATTTTGGAAGTTCCATAGGGCATTCAAAATAAAATAAATATATTTGAAAATTTTATCTTTGTACAAAAAAGAAAGTCTACAACTTTCACTAATCGACGTACACGTTGTTCTAATATTAAATAAATATATAATAAATACCCCCTCAAGCAGCTGTGGTGCCACAGAGGTCTGACAGGAGCCTGTCAGTTTATATGCCATAGTAGATGGTCTGAGAGGATGGCAGGACCTCAGCAGAAAAACGACATAAACAGCCATGCCTTACCCGGGGCTCGAACCCAGGTCCCTTAGATCAGTAACCAAGCGCGCTAACCACTCGGCCATGGGATGGGATTATTTCTCTGACCGTAACCGGAAAACTTTAAGACCTCAGTTTTGATTAAAGCATTGAAAGGAGCACGTGTGTGAAATTGTTGGTCATTTTTTTGTTTCAAATTAGGGTAGAGGTCTGTTTTATAGATTCCTTTTATCTATGTCTCGTGATAATACGGAGCCCATGATTGTCTCCGAGAAAGAGAGAAATGAGAAAGTTGGTGATACGAATGACCAGCAACCAGAAAAAATGTTTACTTTTAAAAAATGGAAGGCTGTCGCCATGTGGAGTTGGGATGTGGAATCTGATACATGTGCAATATGTCGAGTAGAATTAATGGGTAAGGATATATGTTTTTTTCAATATTTTAAGATGTGCTGTTGACTATCGCTCTGTCTACATTTGTGTCAATTGTTAATTTCGCTATTTCTGTGTGGTAACTGTGAACAGTGGAGAAATTTCATGAAAATGAGTTTGAAAAATTTTGATTTCTGTTTGTAAATAGGTTGTCCGTTGAATATTCACTTATTTTCAACTTGTTGCAAAGCAGTTAAAGGTGGTTAAACTGTTAGAATTATAAACTACAGAAAATTCACCCAGACCGCGTAACTAATGTAGTTATTAGGATAGAACTTCCTATTTAAACAGATTAAACTGAGAAGTAAATTCTCTCTGGAGGTACCGTAGATCAAACATTTAAATTTTCCCAACATTTTCGACGTTTCTCGAGCCAGTAGTGAGATCATGAAACAACACTTTTACAGTTAATTTACGCTTTTAGCAGCTAGTAATAGAACCTGCACAGTTAACTAGTTTTTTGAGCAATATGTGTCTAGTATTCTATTAAGATTAAATTTCAAGTAACAAATGTTTTATGTTTACTGGCGTTTTATGTTAGTGAGCAATGTTTCAATTCTTTGATATCGTTTTTGGTCTGGTTTTGCCCATAGAGGCACTGTTAGCTGCTAGTTCTGATACGAAATTTTTGTGGTTGAATTTATTGTCTCGGTTGTGTGCTCTCCTGCGTTTGCTTGATGCCGCTGAAGAAGGGCGGGGGTGGCTTAGTCGATAGCGCGCCAGGCTCGTAATCTGTAGTTTCCAGGTTCGAGTCCCAGCTGGGTCAGCGTTGAGATTTATCTCCGTAAAATTCCCCGCCCTGCCCACGGTCAGTAGGGGACACCGATGGGCTTGGAAAGGCCGCCGTCCGTCGGGGATGGGACGTTAAGCCGTGGCCGCCGTGTGCGGGAGAGCCATACCCTGTGCACGTTAAAGAACACGCTGGATAGCCTTGACGGGAGGTTACCATCTGTCTCCCAACAGCTGTTCCAGTGGGTCCCCTCCCCCAACCTTCTCTGAGCCTTCGGGATCCATGTGACCTGGCCATTTAGCCCATGGTGTGCAAAAAAGTGCCGCTCAGAGGAAACAACCCAACCCAGCCGCTGAAGAAGGGTCTAATATCATTTTAAGGTGTGTGTGTGTATATACATATCAACAGTAAATACAGAGATTATCGATTCAAAATAGAATTCAAAAAATACTATTCCGGATTAGTGAAACTCATTTTTTCCGCAAAAGCATTTCTTGAACCATTGAGTTTATGTCCACAGGAAATCTTTCTATTTATTATTGAATGATTCTTGCACAAATAACGCTTTAGTTTTAGTGAATTCCTCACATACATCTATGCTAAGCAATATTTGAGAGTGGCTTTATTTTGATCATCAAAAGTGGCATGAATTACAAGGTCGGAGAAATTTGAAAGTTATTAAAAAAAAGTCATATATATCGCAATTACTGGATAAATAACATAAATGATAAGAGTTTAGTGGTTAGAACACATGACATGTAAGTAGGAGGTATCGGTGAAAATGATTTCTCTCACAAGAGGGGGGCGGGGGTGGCTCAGTCGGTAGCGCGCCAGGCTCGTAATCTGTAGTTCCCAGGTTCGAGTCCCAGCTGGGTTAGCGTTGAGATTTATCTCCGCAAAAATTCCCCGCCCTGCCCACGGTCAGTAGGGGACACCGATGGGCTTGGAAAGGCCGCCGTCCGTCAGATGGGACGTTAAGCCGTGACCCCGTGTGCGGGAGAGCCATACCCTGTGCACGTTAAAGAACACGCTGGATGGCCTTGACGGGAGGCTACCATCTGTCTCCCAACAGCTGTTCCAGTGGGTCCCCCTCCCCCAACCTTCTCTGAGCCTTCGGGGTCCATGTGACCTGGCCATTTAGCCCATGGTGTGCAAAAAAGTGCCGCTCAGAGGTGAAACAACCCAACTCTCACAAGAGTGTTTTTGAAGTAAATACATTTCTTTTTGCGTGTTTCTAAAGGAACGGAAACAACGGTTTTATCAATGATGCCAAGAAGTTCAAAAGAACCTGCCATGAAAAAAAAATATTGCGACATGTCTGGTTTTGAGCAAGAACCATATGAATTTAAAGTCAAAAGTCGTTGCATGGCGTCGAGCATCTGTTGCGATTTTTTTTTTAAATATGGTATTAGTATTTGATTCTACACCAAAGGTTAACTATATTGTTATATTTTCATATTAGTCTCAGCTGGGTCAGCGTTGAGATTTATCTCGGCTAAAATTCCCCGCCCTGCCCACGGTCAGTACGGGACACCGATGGGCTTGGAAAGGCCGCCGTCCGTTGGATGGGACGTTAAGCCGTGACCCCGTGTGCGGGAGAGCCATACCCTATGCACGTTAAAGAACACGCTGGATGGCCTTGACGGGAGGCTACCATCTGTCTCCCAACAGCTGTTCCAGTGGGTCCCCTCCCCCAACCTTCTCTGAGCCTTCGGGGTCCATGTGACCTGGCCATTTAGCCCATTGTGGGTCGAATAAACTAGCCATTTGATGACGTTTTGTCAATGTGTAGAATATGAGAGCTTGGTAGAAATGGTAACACCCAAATCTAATTATGATGATTGGGGAGCCATTGGCAACATAATTCTGTCTCTTATTGCTATGACTCAAATGCATTATAGTTGTTTTGTCTGCACAATATGATAACTTGTAGGACATACGCCAGTATTTGATGTTGTCGCTTGCGAACTGAATGGAACGACAATTTCCTAAAGAATCAGGATTGCTATAAAATTTAATGTCACCGGTAAATACGAAGCAGGCATCCGTCGTAGAAGAGAACGAAGGCTGTAGTGCATTGTTTCTTATTTCCGTAAAGAACGCCAGTGAGTTATGTCTGCATTTGAATCAGTTACTCTAACGATGTGTCGCACAGACAGTATTTGGATGTCATTAAAAGTGGTCAGGCTTTTGGGATGTTTAAATCAGGTCGAAGACAATGTGATGCTGGCAGGGCAATAGGTGTGCACCAATCCTTCAATCAAAGCTTCGGAGAAGGTATTAAGGAAAAGGAACGTTATTAGTCGAAATATCTGCACACGGGACCAAGGCTTAACATCCCATTCTACGCCAGGATTTTCCAGCCCTTCATTATCCCCCTACTGACAATGAGAAGGGGAGGGATAAATCTCAAAGTTGCCCATATAGGACTCGAATCTGGGAACTGCAGATACCCCCGTTCCATGGATTAGGTGAATATGAAGCATGTTGCCAAACTTATTGGGATAAATTCACATTTTTGTGAAAATAAAGTGACATTCAAAGCTGTGTAAATTTGGCAATAAGGATTTAGCAGAAATATTTATCGTCAGGTAAATTACAGATCTAATTTGAAGTTATACAAATCTGAATTTTCAACGTATATTTCTTTAAGAAATATTGAAACTGAATTATTTGACAACATGGGCTGCTCTATCTGCATACTCTCAAATTTCTGGAAACTACAAATCAATTAATCGAAACTAAAAATAAAATTCAGACAAACTTTATAAATCCAATGAAAACGGAAAATATCGACTTTATTTATAATAATACTACGGGTATAAGGGAGCAAAATACATTCCCGTTCAATTTGAGTTTTAAAATTTTATATATACTTTCTAATAACACATTTTCCGTTCTTCAGGAATGTAAAAAAAAAAATTTTATCGTTAAAGATTCTTTAGACAGAGCATGCGAAATAGTGAATATTGTCAATTTGAATCCCTGGAAGTTAGTCATTTTGCAGTAATGCACTTTTCATGAATCTGAGTAGATTTCTATCTCCATTCGTAGGTGGAGAGAAGTGTTTGCCTACGTAAGTGGGATCTTTACGATTTCGAAACCGAGCCACTCAGTATCTAAATAACAACTCAGTCGCAGGACTATCACAAAATGTTCCCGACCACAAGGACAATTAAACAAAGAAATTTGTAAGACTACTGATTGTCACACGGTCATATTGTTTTCCTTTACGATCAGTGATTACTTTGGGGCAAACCCATATTTAGAAAAAAATCAGAGCAGGGGTGAGGGAGGTTAGGCGCTGAAAAAATGCAATCGAGCCGAAAATAACGAAAAACGGAATTAGCAAGAGGCTGGATTATCAATGCATTATAACATCCTGTCCTCCATTTGAGAGGTTTTTAAAGCATTTCTTGTAAAATGAATTAAATATAAATCAGCATCATTATCTTTTAATATTATTAGCCTTCTGAAGGGTGGGAGGGGGCATGGCCCCCTTGACCCACCCAAGATACGGCTTTGTTTTGGGGGTGATGGAACAAATTCCCTTAGGAATTTCATAGCCGAGGTCATAGGATGGAAGAGTACATGAGACAAAATGAATCTAAAATCGTGTCGTGTACCTTTTATGTTTCGTGAATTCTGGTTTTCGCCAAGTGTATGGTCTCACGGTGAGCTATTGCATAGTTTGCACGAAGAGTCCGAAAAGCGAAAAATTCTTAGCACAGATAGCTAAAAACATAAAATTTTCAGAAAAAGGAAAAAAAAAATCTGTTATTTCGAAAGTGTAAGAAATTCCACCATTATCATTTCTCTATAATCTAAAAAATTAAATAAAGAATAAATGTTGGAGGTGCTTGAGAAATCAATAGGTTTTCAGGAAAAAGACTACATGAGCTCTATACGCATATAGTAATGACGTTCTCTCCTTATTGGTTTATTGGAACCTGGGCTTAAAATTACCAAATCATCCAGTGCTTCAAGGGGAAAAACAAACAGACTAGCATACATTAATTGCACGGCTTGCTAAAAGTATCTAATTTCTCTTTATCATTCGGGTTTAAGTACTCTTATTATATTTACAATTCAATGTTTATTATTTAGACATAAATCAAGGCATATTTGGTTTTTTACGTAACTTTCCAATAAAAAAATTTTACAAAAAATTTATGGATAAAACCAAATTTTTCAGCTGCCCCTTCAAATTCTTTTGAAACCGATTCGACTGTACAATTATTTTAGCAAAAGATTTATTATGTCTGTTTTTAACGAGGAGCAGCCATTTTCTTAAATGTTTCATTCCCCAGTACATTTTAAATAGTAAATATTGTCCAAAATCACGATTTAGTGAAAAATTTATTCTAAACTTTTGCTAAATAATAGGCTATCAACATATCGTTCCATTCACATCATATGGAATCGCCAGAATACAATAGATTATTATCTATAATTTGTTCATTCTCAAAACATAAAAAGTAGGAAAATATTCGTATAAATATGTTCGAAAATGTTCGTATAAATAAGTTCGAAAATGTTCGCCTAATGTTCCTTAAACGTTGCGGCATTTCTAACGAAACATTTAAAAGTATCTGGAATTACCTTTTCATTCATGCAAACGTAAAATTAATTTATCTTTTGCTAGAAAATTATGAGTGTACCACATAATCAATAGCGTTCTTTATGTCTAACCGGCCAGGTCTAGCACCTAATGTCCGACCCCGCCTACTAGTGGTGCAGGCCGTTAATACCTTTCAAAAGAGATATTCTCTTTTGGAAGGGAACGGAAGGGGAGGGCTGCCAGTTCAGTATGGCCTACTGATCTGGTCATCTATGGCCACTTTTTTCTTTTTTTTCAACCCTGCTGAGGAGTGGTCAACTTCACAGGGTCCTGGTGCTGACCATTTATACCTACTAGACTGGACTTGTTTATGGATTTGAGCTTGATTATGGATCCTGGACTTGCTGCACTGGTGGGCCTCTGTTGAGGGAGAGTCTGCCGCTGTGTTTTCTGTTTGCTTCTGGATTGCCAGCTCTAAGTGAACAGAGGCATGGGATACCTTATATCAGCTGGTGGATAATCCTAATCAGAGGCCATCGCAGGTACCTGAACCTTAGCTAGTTGGGCATCGTCAAGCCTAAACTGGAATAATGTGTCTCAGGCAGGCCATGTCGCTCTTGAAAAAGTCCACTTGAAAAGGTGGTGCCTGATGTTCCTACCAGCATTGATGACTTCAGCCTTTAGCAGAGGAGGAACAGGTCTTTGCCCCATGCCTGCGATCAGGGGGCTGTTTGATATTGTTGGCCCTACCAATCTCAATAAATCTAATTTCTTTAAAAATCCTACTAATCATTTTCTCTCTGCAGGAACGTGGAACGTGAGGACATTACATAGAGATTATTCTCTTGATGTCCTCATGCAGGAATTCCAGCGCTATAACCTAGATATTCTAGGCTTGCAAGAGACCAGATGGACAGGTAAAGGTGAGATACTTAAAAATAACTTTAAATTTCTCTTTACAGGGAGGGAGGATGGAAAGCATCACCAAGGCGTGGGTCTGCTGCTCAGCAGACATGCTAGTGATGCTCTTCTAGGATATGATTGCATTAATGAAAGGTTTCTTACAGCAAAATTTCAGACAAGCATTAAAGACTTGAATGTTATCTGCTGTTATGTCCCCACTGAGGATGCTGATGAGGATGAGAAGGATATACGGACAACTTCAGAACATTTTGAATTCTGTCAAGAAAGGAGATATTACCCTTGTTCTAGGTGACTTCAATGCCAAAGTTGGTACTGACTCTGATCTTTGGGGAGGGGTGATAGGCCCTTTTGGTATTGGTAGCTGCAATGGCAATGGGCAACGTCTCCTACAGGTAAGTAAACTCAATGGTTTCAGAATAACTAACACATATTACAAACACCGCGACATACATAAATACACATGGGTTTCACCTGATGGGCTGCATAGGAATACGATTGATTATATATTAATTAACAGCAAATGGGCTAGTTCTGTTAGAAATACCAGGGCATATAGGGGAGCTGAAATTGGATCTGACCATTACCTTGTTAAAAGTGTCTTGCAATTTAAACTTAAAAAGTGTTGTGTTAGGGTTAAAAAATTAACCTTTAATACTGAAGCTCTGAAAGACCCAGTTATAGCTAAAGCTTACCATGATAGGTTACTTAGTCACTATGACAGTCATGGTTTGCTTAATACTGAAGTTGAGGAAGAATGGGGCCATTTTAAACAGGCTTTTTTCGAAACTAACAGTACTCTTTTAGGAAAAAAGGAACAGTGGAGGCAGCATTATTTAAGTGATAAGGCACTTGAGCTTATTTCAGAAAGAAGGAACTGCAGGAATATCCTTAATCAGTACCCTACTAGTCCTAATAGAAAGGATTACACAGAGCTTAATAAACGTGTAAAGGATCAGTTAGCTACTGATAAGAATCTTTGGCTTGATGGTTTGGCTGACAAAGCTGAGGAAGCAGTTAGGCAGCACAAAAGCAGAGAGCTGTACCAGATAGTTAATGTTTTATGTGGTAGAAAACGGACAGGCATACAAGGATTGAAGGATAAACAAGGTAAGGTTATAGAAGGTGAGGATTCTGTCATGGCTAGGTGGGCTGAGCATTTCAGTGATGTTCTAAACAATGTGGTTAGTTCTACTCCCATTGTTTGTAATGATGATAGATGCATTGGCAGCTTTAATGTTGGCCCTATAACACAATCTGAAGTTATTTTGGCTATCTCTAAACTTCATAAATCCCCAGGGGTAGATGAAATTACTACAGAAATGCTCAGAGCTGGGAATGTTTCGGTTACCACTTGGATGACTGAAATTTTGAATAACTTTTATGATAAAGGCATGGTTCCTAAAGATTTTACCAGAGCTATTATTATCCCTATTTTCAAAAAAGGTGATCGCAGTTCTTGTGATAACTATAGGGCTATCAGCCTACTCTCTGTTCCAGGTAAAGTTCTTTCCATGATTGTGCTTAATAGAATTAAGAATCTGGTTGACAGGCAATTGCGTGATGAGCAATGTGGATTCAGAAGTGGTAGGGGATGTGTGGATCAGATATTTTCACTTAGGCAGATTCTTGAGAAATGTTTAGAGTTTCAGAAACCTTTGGTTGCTAGCTTTGTTGATTTCAAAAAGGTTTTCGACTCTGTTGATCGTCAAAATTTGTGGTTGATTGTGATATCATATGGTATACCAGACAAGTTAGTTAACATAATGAAAGCTCTCTATAATAACACTGAGTCATGTGTGAGAGTTGGTAAGTCTTGTAGCAATTGGTTTAGCATTACTTCTGGTGTTCGACAAGGGTGCATTTTATTTCCTTTTCTCTTTAGTTTGGTTGTTGATTATGTTATGCGAAATTCACTTCAAGGGAAAGATTTTGGCTTTAAATGGGCTGGAGATATGAAAATTTCTGATTTAGATTATGCTGATGATTTAGCCCTTTTGGCAAATGATGTCGATGAGATGAACTCTTTCATTCGAGCTGTTGATGAGACTGGTAGTAGAGTAGGTTTGGTTATAAACAGAGAGAAAAGTAAAGTGATGAAAATTGGTCAGGCAGGTTATGATTCAGTTAATCTGAATGGTTGCAGTCTTGAGCAGGTGTCTCAGTTTAATTACCTTGGGAGCTATGTAACTGATACTGGTGATGTGCGGCATGAGATTAACAGACGAATAGGTATTGCTGCCGGGACTTTTAAGAATCTATGGAAATTGTGGAGAAATAGGCGTATACACCTAAAGACTAAAATTAGACTGTATAATAGTTTGGTTCTTTCTAGGGTTAGTTATGGTAGTGAAACTTGGACGCTGTGTAAACAAGATAACAGGAAACTAGATGCTTTTGATTCTAGATGCTTACGCAGTATCTTGGGTATTAGGTGGTTTAACTTTGTAACTAATGATGAGGTTAGGCAAAGGAGTCTGCAACCTCCTTTAAGCAGCATATTGTGCAGAGAGAGAATCCGCTGGTTTGGCCATGTTGCCCGTATGGATAATTATAGATTGGCGAATAGGGTTATGAACAGTGTGCCTAGAGGCCTCAGAAGGAGGGGGAGACCTAGGATGCGGTGGGCAGACAATGTCAAACAGGACCTTGTTAGAATTGGTGTGCAGTGGCCGGATGCAGCAGATGTAGCTCAGGACAGATATGCTTGGAGAATTAAACTGCGTGATCTGGTTGGACCTCCGTAGCCCATGGCTACTTGAGGAGGATGATGATGATGATGATGATGATAAAAGACATCATTGTAATTTTCTACGAAAATAGCTATTTCTTTTTAATTAAAAAATTTCATGAGGTTTAGAAGCAGGGGGTGGGGGACTCTGAAATTTCGTTTTGCTCGATATCACATGTTGCTGTCTTGCCAGCCTTGCATCGGGGTGCTTTAGTGGATCACTTCAAACCCAGTTAGGGTCGTCAAACAGCTTCCTGAAATCTTGCGCGTGCGAATTTCAACTGGAGGGCATTGCTTCATTTTTTGCTATATTCTATGTCAGTTCTTTCGCGCATTTGTTTCTTCCTTCCACATTTCATCTCTGCTATATAGCGCATGTCATTCTCTGATCATGTATTTTACATTTTATCCATTTTGTCACCCATACTTACGTTTTGGATACCAGTGTACATTTACTTTTATAAAAATTTTTGGATTGTGTTACTCCATTAAAAGAAAACTCGTCCCTTTCAGATACTTGTTTAAGATGTCAAGCTGAAGAAAAACAAGATGATTGTATTGGTAAGTTAAACTTTAAAATTTTTCTATCGTTAAACGCAATAATTAAGGTTTTAGGAATATTCTAAAAGTGTAAGTCATAATAGTTATCAACACCAATTCAACCAAAAATGAATTTTCAATTTATTTCTAAATTGAAATTTTTCCATCCGTCCTCTTTGGGTAAACAAAAAAATCGTTGTCATTCAAACATCTAAAAAGAAGGTAAAAAATACCCCCTCAGACATCTGCTTCCTGCGCATATCTGACGGGAGCTTTCTTGCTTACTTAATATGCTATAGAACAGATTTGTGAAGAAGACTACACTTCAAGAGAAAGTCAATACAAATAAAGAAATGTTCATGTATTGCCCAAACTTGGCTCTAGCTTCCGGGAATCCGTGAATATTGCTATCCATTCGGACTCTGCAAGATTTGAGATTTATTTGCTTTAAACCACACTGGTGACAAAGGGGACACCTATAGAGTAGGAAATAGCGCCATCCCTCGGATGAGATGTTAAATCTTGACTTTTTGTACACTGAACTACAAGCTAAATAAACTTAAATGGCATTAATAAAATTTTTAACAAAAATTTAAAAGCCCTATACTTCTAAATATTTTCGTAAATAGGAGTTATGCCACTGATTTTATATGCGAGAGTTACATTTAATTACTCAATTTTGTTCTTGTAGTTTTAAATCTAATTGTTATTGCCTATGATTTGATATAAAGCATTATCGTTATAAAAAGTGCAATACAAGTTCTCCTCCCCACATTGAATTCTATAAAGTGATGTAAAGTGCGAATTCTAATTGTCACGTGTGTGCTCTACAACCGTATACCGGCCTTTCCCAAATTCAAGCCATAACCATCGTCCCATATCAGTCCACTCCGATACAAGAGTTTGTTGCTAATCAAAGCCCACTCTGTATCTATATATGTTGTGTACGATAATAGTGTTTCATGGGAACTTAACAATATTTAACATATTTTTAATCTATATCACATGAATAATGAATAAAATTTCTTTTTACATTACTGAAATATAAGGGAACTCATAACTTTTGCCACTATTTGAGATATTTATTTAATTACGAATGCCTGGATGGTTGACTTTCGGATACTGTGAAACTAAATGATATAAATCAACAAAATATCAGAGCTTATTCAGCTAAATTATTCAAAATTTATAAACTCACCTTGTAACTAAAAAATCTAATTATGAAATTCATTTATGAAATATTGCGGCGAATATTAAGCTACAATTTATTTCCTTTTCTCTTTTAATAAAGCAAAAGTCTGTGTTTGCTTATTCAGTTTAAAAGCAGTGATAAAATGGATTTGGAAATCATAAAAGCATAAAAATATCTAACATGGAAAACAAAATTTATATTTCTATGGATATTTCTCTTCTCTTATTAGTACAGCATGCTGTTGGCGAAGGGACCACAGTAGTGATTTTGTTAAAGTCTTGATCCAAAGCCTTGCATCATCAGAGCCTTGAAATATACAATTAATATGTAAGCTTTATTTCCCTCTAATAAGAGTTCACCAGAAAAATAATTGGTATTGTAAGAAATTGAGATTTTCATACAAATATATTATGAAGTATGAAAACACTTGAAATTTCGGAAACGTTGCCGGGATGAGGTTTGTATGTTATCTTTATTTCTGTTCCCAATGAAAAACGTGGCCGTTGACGACAGATGAAACAAGGGAATTAAACTGCATGGTCAAATCATTTTGAGCGCTGCATTGTGGGCAAAATGCCATGAAACATGTCAAAATGGCCACTATTCTGACTAACGTTTGCATTTTACGTCAGTGCCAGTAGGGTTGAATTGTTCTACCTCAGGGGCATTTTTTTCACACAATGGCCTGAAATTTCGTCTCAAGGATCCGAGTACTCAAAGAAGGATGTCGTATCCTCCAGACACGGCAAACCACTGTGTTCTTTAACGTGAACAGATTATCAAGATTTCAATATTCCGTGATCCTACGGCTTTATGCCTTAACCGACGGACGGCGGCTTTTTCAAGCTCATCGGTCTCCCCTGTTAACCGAGAGCAGTGCGGGGAGTTTTGTCTCTTTGTCGCTGTGAAATTCTGTAAAAGCCGTAGGGCAATGGTGGAAAGTAAAGTGTCAGATGGGTAAAAATGCGAAACAGACTGATTTCAAAAATCATTCAAGCTGATATGATGCTGTGATAAGTGGGAGCAACTGTAACAAAGGATATGAAACTGAACGGAATATCCTAATGCAAACCTCGAAATATGCGACTGGCAACAGTACGAAAAAAGCATTCACAAATGTTTGCTTGCCTGAACTATAAGGCAAAAAAGCACGGCTACAATTCATCAGATGAGCGAGATCACCACTATAAACCCATTTTACCCAGAAATGTGTGTAGACAACTGAAATTTTACATTTTGTTTTAACTGCCCTTAGGGCCTCAGCAAAGTATTCGGTGTTTATAAGCTTTGGCTAAGCAGTCCATCTACGATTATAATAATTTATGTAAAAAAAAATTCAAATTTTATGCTTCCTTTCGGGGCACCAGCATTACATTGTATTATAAGTATATAATGGACAGGGTGTTTCGAAAGTAGCTTTACACTTCCAAATGGCTATACAATTCTTTTGAAGAAAAGAAGGTAAAGAATTCATGCATATCTGAATATCCGATCTGTATAACTTTTAAATTAGCGTTTTATTGTAAATATTAAGAAAGATAAAGATCGCAACCTGTTTTACCTAAATATTGATTTGGAGCAATATCCTTTCAGTATTTAAAGAGTTCTAGAAATATGAAAATTGAAAAACAGCAGTTTAAGGTAAAACAATTTATATTTAAAGTTAATTGAAAAAGTAATAAGTATTATTACCAACTCTTCCACAGACTACTATATCTTTTGAAACGTGAATATAAAAATTCCATCAATGTTCAATGATTTGATAATGTACTAGAAACACACCGCATGTAGGAAAAAATTAAATTGCCATAGTCTCTAAATACGGAAAAGAATATTTTTGAAAAATCGAAATATTGAAAAATTTTATTAAGATCTTTAAATTATCGTACACCAAATTTTCTTAAAAAAGCATTGGTTTAGATCTTTTGAGCCTTGATTGTTATCGCTTTGATGCAAAAATTGTCGGGAATGAAATATTTCATTCATATAGATTCGTGAATGAAATTCGTGGAATTGAGTTGATATAGTTGAATGATTACACAAAGCAGAATATAATGCATGCCATACTTCATAGTTGTACAGAATCAGAAAAAAATTATTCCATATTCTAATATAGAGTTTTATTAAATATTTTATTAAACAATAAAATTTGTTCTATTTTTGCAGTTGTCTGGGGAGAGTGCAACCATTCATTCCATAACTGTTGTATGTCACTGTGGTTGCAAAAGTGCAACAAATGTCCGCTATGTCAGCAAGACTGGAGTATAGAGAGAATAGGAAAATAAAGTGTTTCATGCAAATACCTCAGGACGTGAAGATGAGAAGAAGAATGTGGAAAAGGAAAAAAAAAATTTTTGCATCAAAAGTGCATAAGACATCGTCATTTATCAAGAATCAATGAAATTATATTAAGTGTTCTGTTTCAACTCTTCATTTGCAAATGTACGTTATACCGTATTTTATATAATATATATTGTGTAGAAAGGTTTTGCATGTGATATTTAAGTATTGTACACTTGCAGTATGATATCTTCATGTTTCTGCACATGATCATTCTGCAGCCACTGATTTTATGTAGTTAAGAGAGTAAATTTTATATTGTGCAGTTACATAGCCCATAGCAAAAACAATAAGTAATATATTCTCTGTCCAAACAATTATATGAGATACTGTCAGGCTGTGTTCAGTAAATTTCATTTTAGATAATAAAAACTCACCAAAAAAAATCATTTCATTCTTATTATTTCATTAATGTTTTTGAATGTATGGTAAAATACGTCGTCATTGACGTTTAGTCCTACGATAATCACATGGAGTTTCTCTTGCACTCAAATGTTAGAGTGGGCTTGCCCAGATGTGCAAACATTTAGAGGGTGGGGGCAAATGACAAAATAACCTAGCGAAAATGATTCAAGATCCCAAATTTTGATCGAAATATGGCATTTTCATTTTGTTTTAGAGGTCTAAAATTTCTAGACAAATTCAAGAAATATTCTGTAAATGAATATATGTTGTTATATACAATATTAAAAATGTAATAATATATTAATCCGATACGTAAACAAGAAAATGTTTGTCTGTAAGCTTATGCAATCAAATTCCCAGAAACTTTTAATGCGACAAAATTTGCAGGAACTTTGTCTTCATCCAGGAAAAGATTATATGCTATTTTCGAACGAGCTGGGGTGGGGAAATTTAAATATCTCGAAAACCACAGTCTTATGATTAGCGCTTAAAATCCGGTCATTCTCCCTTGTCTTCAGTTATTCATAATTACATCGGTGATGCATCTATTACAAAGCGAAAATTTCCTCTTCAATTGAGACGAAAAATGATATCGAGATGGGGCAAATTAAAACTTGCGGAGTGGGGACTGCAATATACTATCTATTTTAGAAAATTTCTACTTCGGTATTAGAGGGGTGTTAGTGATTAGAGGGGTTTTGCAATGGGTTTTATGTCAAATGAAAGTTTTTAATTTCCGGAGTGTCACCTACTACACTATTGAGAGGGTTTGAGATCTCTCCAAAAGTTGAAATTTCAATAAGAATCATTGAGAAGTTCTTAAGATTTTATTTCAATATTTGATTTTCAAAACTACAAAGTGTCAGTTGGTATTTAAATTTGCGAAACCTGCAATATTCAGTAGCAGTGTCAATCCTCAGAAATATTTGACAAAAAAGGTACGAAAACCTTTTTAATGTAAAATAATTCTAGCAAGAGTTTTATATATAAATATTACATTTGATTAGATTATCTAAATAATGATCATCACTGGCAAATTTTGATGTGAAATATACAAGTTTCCATAACAATCTAAATATTGAATGAGAAAGATATAATTCAAGAATTTGATTAGATTTATTTGAAGGAAATTAAAACGTACCCCCTTAAGCAGTTGCTTGTCACAGAGGTCTGGTAGGAGTATCTCAGTTTTGCCAGTTTGGGAACATTATAACTGATATAAATATTAAATATAGATGGTTTTATGAAAAACAATATGACAAAGTTGGTCCCTCTCCAGACTTTTGGGGCGGGAGTGGCTCAGTCGGTACCGCGCCAGCTCGTAATCTGTAGTTCCCAGGTTCGAGTCCCAGTTGGGTCAGTGTTGAGATTTTTCTCCGCAAAATTCCCCGCCCTGCCCACGGTCAGTAGGGGACACCGATGGGCTTGGAAATGCCGCCGTCCGTCGGATGGGACGTTAAGCCGTGGCTCCATATGCGGGAGAGAGCCATACCCTGTGCACGTTAAAGAACACGCTGAATGGCCTTGACGGGAGGCTACCATCTGTCTCCAAACAGCTGTTCCAGTGGGTCCCCTCCCCCAACCTTCTCTCAGCCTTCGGGGTCCATGTGACCTGGCCATTTAGCCCATGGTGTGCAAAAAAGTGCCGCTCAGAGGTAAAACAACCCAACTCCAGACTTTTTTTTTATATTTGGCTTCACTCTTACAGCATTAAAAAAAATATCGATTTTTTTAAGAATGATAATTTTAAAACACGTTTGATAATTTTGCTTTCACAAAACTTTTTAATAAAAATATAAAAACTTTAATAAGGAACATTTCATTGTGTTCTAAATTCTCTCTCTGTATTCAGTTTTTAAATCTAAAAAGTTTCATTGATTATTTGAAATTATGACAGCTGCAATATCAGAATATGCAATGCCCCTTGCTAGTATATTGGGTAAAAGTGGTAAATTTCTAACCCCGAGGCTTAATCACACACCAGCTAGGAGCACTTCCAGCCAAACGTTTTCTTCTAAAATTAAAGAAACTGAAATATGTGAAAATATTCTTTACCAACTACTCTCAATCAAAAATAAGCGTAAAAGTTTTTCTTCAACGAAGTAAAACAGATTCCTTTAGACATGATAAATGATTTAGGGTGTGATAGGTGTGATCTCTAGTAGTATACAGGTGTTCCCAAAGTACTCTCCAATCTATACTCCTCTTTATTATATAATGCAGAGAAATTATCCTTTTTCTTGTAGTCATTATTAAAAAGTACGTATTAATATTCAGTAAACGGTGAAATCTGCTCTAAAACGCTTGATAATAAATTCCTTTATTGCCAAATGGCTGATGCAATAATTTCGATTTTTTTCTCTGTATAAATCTACGAAGTGAAATTCAGGGATATTCCGTCTCTGCAGAGTAAAAATTTCTTTAGTATTTCATCCCGAGCTGATAAATTTCTCATAATCCGGCGCATTTATTGAAGTCCTACCACTTTTGAGAAGTGATTGCTTAAAACAAAAAACTCCGATTTCAAGGAGCCTCGATCCAGTAACCTATGAGCAAGCAAGCAACCGATTCGAATTGCGATAACTTCATAAGGAAATCATATGTTTTCATCACTTCTTAATAGTAATGTTTACTACACCATGAAAAGTAAGAGAATTTTATTTTAAGTGTAATCCCATAAATGCTTGTATTTATGAGACTTCTCTCCGAACGAACTGGTTTCCCAAACGAGTTGCAGCTTGTGGTATGACACATACACACATGCACCTCCGGGAGCGTCACAGGGCGTAACCATCGAGACTCAAGGACTTTTCACTGGTGACGTCACACTTTCTGACGTCAGCATTCGTCGATCTAGCATCTTGACACCCCGTAGCTGCTTGTGTTATTGTTGACGGGATTATTATCTTTAATTATTATCTGATGTTCAACAAATGTATTTTTAAACAATTTTTGCAAGATAAAAAATGATTGTTTCTTAGAGAATTTAGGAAATAAGAAAAAATGTCTTAGTGCCAAAAAGAGAAAGTTGTCTACACTCAATAAATAGTATCCACAGATTTAATTGTTGGCTTTATATTAATAGTTTTGTGACAAACAGTTTTTCTGGCATGTGGGATTTGAACCATATCTCTCCAGGTACATGCCACAGTGTTCTAAGACCACTAAACTAATAAGTTATATTAGTGGAAAAAAGGCAGAGTCTGTTAGTTTAGTGGTCTTACACCACTGGCTTATATCTGGAAAAATGTATGCCTAAATGATTTAATCTTTCTTTACCAGGGTGCGTAGAATTATTTTTTTAACAATCGAAGATTGATTAGAGACTATTTTCTTTATATTTGGGAGGTTAGTTGAGCGATTTATTGTCAAATCTTAAGTCATAGATTTAAAGGTAGTTTGTAAACCAAAATATATATGTGTGTGTGTGCTTGCAGTAAATTATAGTTCCTAAAGTTTAGATGCACTTTTCCTACTAGTTTTTGAATATATATTCCATCGGAAGGTTGTGTCCGTGTCCAAATATTATTCAAATTTAATAAGAGTTCAGGAAAAAATACAGCTCAATATTCCTAAGAAACACTAAGAATTCACTAAAAAAAGTATTGAAATTAAATCATAACTAACTGACATTGTTACAGCTAAAGCTATTACTTAATTTTTAGTTCACATTTGCCAATAAAATAGTTCTGAAGAATTTTTGTGTTTTTTTTCTCTTTTTAATAAAACACACTAATTTTCCATAACAATTTATATGTCGCGATTATATTATTAATGGTACAAACAACTGGATCAGTTATTGACAGCATTTATCGCGAAAAATATGTGAAGGAAATGATTTTATTTTTGTTAATATATAACCGAGTAATTATTTGCATTTAACTTTATTTTTAAACATATTGTGTCATTGTAATTATACGTACAACCGATTATGACGCTCCTGGTAATTTATATATCGTTCTACATGTTCAGAGAACGTTAAACGACGATTACATTTTGAGTCATCAATTTAGCACAATTACAAATCAAGATCTATTTTAGTTTCGTCTTCCCTATTTTAAGGTTTACCATAGAAATTTTACTCAATGTACATATATACCATATAATAATACCATGTCAATCAGTTTTTGAGCACAGTACCAAACAAAAATGCCCTCCTGATCTTATGAAAAAAAGTAAATGTTCGATTTGCTACGATACAACTACATGATACAACTACGTGCTACGTGCGCAGGATGCACTGCGGATCCACAGGTTGTGACGTCAGTTTAGACTGCAGTGGCCTTGTTCTCGAAGGTTGCGCACAGGGTGAGCCCGTGGTCACGTGAGAAGTCGCGATAACTTCTACGCTGTTTGCCTTCCTACTTGCTAAAGATAAAAGACTCGATTCAAAAATTCAGACAACACACATATCTCATTTTAAAATTTTTATTGATGTCAAAGTATTGGGAGATACAACGAATAAACAATGATAATGAGTAGGTTTCACATAATATTTTACACAAATAATGACTTCCATTGGTTTGCAATTTTATTTATACATTTCACAAAAATACTTTTTTTACATTGGTTAAAGTTATATTTTACAGCCTGCTAAACGAAATTGCAGGTTAACAGAGAAAATGGTTTTCCATAAAGCAGTCTACATATGGTAATTACATGCGATATTTTTACATATACAGGGGTTACATAAAAATTATACATACATTCAGATAAAATTATCATTATTTGAGGCACACTAACGTATAGCTCAAATATAATAAAAAACACAGTGTACATGTTTAACAAAATATTCGTTTTTTGTTACATTTATTTTTTCTTCTTTTTGCAGTGTTCGTACGAAAGGTGTCATAACCATTTTTTTTAAATATATCTTTTGTCATCGAATGGTGACATACCAAGTTTTACACCTTCACTTTATGAAGATGATGATTGGTACTTTGAATCATTGTCAAATCTTCCCGAGAAGGTAATTTGTTTATCAAGCAGTTTCTAATCCTTGTGACAAAAGGTTCTTTTTACAATGTATTTGGAGACTCCTTTCCCTGTTTTCTTCTCCTCTTGTAAACTCAGAATAGAATACATTTTACTTTTCAACCCAACAAACTGGTTTGCAGGCACTCCTGAAAGTTCATCTTTCATTTTTCCTAGTGCCTTTTTATTGCTTTTACTTCTGGTATTCAACAAGGGTGCATTTTGTCTCCTTTTATCTTTAGTTTGGTTATTGATTATGGTATGCGAAATTCACTTCAAGGGAAAGATTTTAGCCTTAAATGCGCTGGAGATACGAAAATTTCTGATTTAGATTATGCTGATGATCTAGCCATTTTGGCAAATGATGCTGATGAGATGAACTCTTTCATTTGGGCTGTTGATGAAACTGGTAGTAGAGTAGGTTGGCTATAAACAGAGAGAAAACTAAAGTGATGAAAATTGGTCAGGCAGGCTGTGATTCAGTTAATCTGAATGGTTGCAGTCTTGAGCAGGTGTCACTGTTTAATTATCTTGGGAGCTATGTAAGAGATAAACGTGATGTGTGGCGTGAGATTAACAGACGAATAGGGATTGCTGACGGGACTTTTAAGAATCTATGGAGAGTGTGGAGAAATAGGCCTATACATCTAAAGACTAAAATTAAACTGTATAATAGCTTGGTTCTTTCTAGGGTTAGTTATGGCAGTGAAACTTGGACACTTTGTAAACAAGATAACAGGAAACTAGATGCTTTTGATTCTAGATGCTTACGCAGTATCTTGGGCATTAGGTGGTTCAACTTTGTGACTAATGATGAGGTTAGGCAAAGGAGTCTGCAACCTCCTTTAAGCAGCATATTGTGCAGAGAGAGACTCTGCTGGGTTTGGCCATGTTGCCCGTATGGATAATTATAGATTGGCGAGTAGGGTTATGAACAATGTGCCTAAAGGCCTCAGAAAGAAGGGGAGACCTAGGATGCAGTGGGCAGACAATGTCAAACAGGACTTTGTTAGAATTGGTGTGCAGTGGCCAGATGCAGTAGATGTAGCTGAGGACAGATATGCTTGGAGAAGTAAATTGTGTGGTCTGGTTGGACCTCTGTAGCCCATGACTGCCTGATGATGATGATGGTGCTGTGCTGGTGGTGGTGGTGATTTCGCTGCTTATGCTATGTAGGAAGTGTCTGTAGGGTAATCAGATGTGTCAAAATGGTTTACATCATCTTTCATATCGGTATAACATTCTTCGTTGTGTTCAACGAACGTTGTGTTCTTCGTTCATTCACGAAAAGTGTGAAAAGCAGGCGATGCTACAAGTTTGCAAACTCTCTTTGGGCTCTGAGTCAATTCAATTTTCACCCGATTTCTCAAGTTTTCCATCGTTTTTCCAAACTCAGTGTTATTCATCAGTTTGAAGACGTCCTTCTCAAAATCGTTTCTAGCTTTCTTCCACTGACCTTTATTAAATTCTATATATGGTTTTAACCAGCAACATCGTTTGAATTATAAAATGCGATATATTTTCTTCAGCTGCATACCAAAGGCTAAATATTGTTTCATATTACAGTAATGTAGGACATATTTTTCCTTCGAATATAGATTGGGGACTAATTTCACGACTGATTGGTTGGTACTTATTCCAAGGTTATGAGCAAGCTCTTGGCAATATGGTGATAGCATGCTGTTGGTAATCTGAAGTTTCTCAGGGGCTAGTGGATAATCATCATGCGTGTCATAGAGAGAAACTGGGTAATACAGATCGACTTCCAATATATACCCTTTATTCGAATCATCAACAACTGCAGTAATATCTATATCTTCTATTTCTTCTCTATCAAGCCATCGAAAATCTCTTTGAGGGAGACATTTTGATATTACCCATTCGTAAAGATTGTTGGCATCATAGTACATAATGTATTTAGAGGGTAGCTGAGGCTTAGAGGTATCTAGGTATCTCTAGGTACTTGTTGTTTGCAGTGCTAAAACGATTGCATATCATTGTAATTCCTCCTCGTAAGCCTTTTTCCAGGAACAGGTACATTGTAGTATCAGTTTTAAACTCTAAATTAACATTTGTCATTTTCAGGCATGCTTGCCATGCTAATCCAGGAGCTGTGTAAACATGGCAGGGATCAATTTCGTAGTATCTGACACATAGTTTTCTGAAATTCTGAAACACATCAGCTAAAAGGAGCACGTCGGTCTTCAGGTACAAGTCGTGATACTGGCCTAGGTTTTTTAGGTTGAATGTGTTCCATACTTTCATTGTGTGGATAAAGTGTGCTTCCTCTAGCTCTTCTTCTATAAGTTGATTGTAAAATGACTCAAGTGGAGGTAACAACGTTTCTTCAAACCTTTTGCAGCTGTCAATGTAATCGTAGGGGTAAACTCCTTTTCTCAAAACCAGATGTTGCCGTTAAGCTTCAACATGCTCCTTTGAAATATGGAATTCTTCTGCTGATAAATTTTTGACCAACTTCTCAAGAGATGTACTTAAAAATTGATAGGAGTCTATTAAATTTAAAGTCCCAAGGGAGAATGCTATGTATTTTCCATATTATTGGGAATGCAATTATTTTTTTTATTTTTGATCATGCCGATTCCTTGCATAATAAGATGGCTGTCATATCGCTTAAAGTCATGAAATGTAACTGGAATCTTATTTGTTAACTTATAATTGAGATTACATACATTACAGGGTATGATTGAAGTATGAATTCCTCTTCTTCATTGAAGGTATGATACCTCTTCTTGATTCGAAAGTTGCATTGGTTTGATCTCTGAGAGTGAATTTTTGATATCGTTTTCTTCTTTAAGCAAACATACCAAAATATCTTTTAACACATTAGGACCTCTATAAACTACAGGAGGTTTATAGCTCCTCGGAATTTGTCAGTTAAATGGTCACGATTCCTCACTCTAACTAGTCCCAGAACCTCTTTGCAAATATGACAGTTAGTAGCATTACAAAATGATTCCTCTTCTTGATTCGAAAGTTGCATTGGTTTGATCTCCGAGAGTAAATTTTTGATATCATTTTCTTCTTTAAGCAAACATACCAAAAATCCTTTTAACACATTAGGACCTCTAAAAACTACTGGAGGTTAATAGCTGCAGCCATTACGTCCAAGAACAAGATATGCAAATACACAGGGTTCATGATTTGCTGTGATAGTGGTGTGAGATTTCGAAGAGCCAGGCATACAAGTGTCCACTTTCACTAGGAACGATTCAAAGTCGACGTAGATCATGTAAGGAATGGGGTGTTGGAATTTGAAATTTGTGAATTTCAGACATTTCTCCTCTTTAATTGGAAACTCCTCCGTGTGGTCTATGTTCTTGACAGTAGAGAATGTGATCCAAGAGTGATTCATTCGTGAAACAGTGAAGGCAGTAATCACTGACAAAGGCCAAATTATAATAGCCAGACAAGTGGGTTAGAGCATTTCCCAGATGGCAAGGTTTGTGGGGTGCTCACAGTCAGCCATGGTTAGTACCTTCAAAAAGTGTTCTGAGGAGGGAAAAACCATGAACTGAACACAGCCTGAACACAGCTCATCGATGCTGAACCTGAACACAGCTCATCGATGCTAGAGGTGAGTGAAGGCTATCCCGTATGGTATGAGCCAACAGAAGTGATACTGTTGTGCAACTCGCCGTAATTTGAATGCTGGTGATGAGAGTAAAGTGTCACAACACACAGTACATCGAGCCCTGCTAAAAATGTGGCTGCATAGCCACAGGCTGCTCCGAGTACCCATGCTAACCTTAGTTCACATCGAAAGTGCCTACAATAGGCATGCAAACATGAAAACTGGACCTTGAATGATTGGAAGAAGGTCGTCTGGTCCAAACTATGAAATAATATCTAGTTTCCTGTTGCACCATATGGTCAGCCAGGTATGTGTGTGTTGTTTACCTTGGAAAGTATTAGCACCAGGATGCAACGTGGGACAAAAAAAGACAGTGTAGAAAGTGTAATGCTTTGGACAATGTATTCATGCATGGGTCCAGTCATTCATGTGCAGGAAATTATTATGTCTACCACCTACATAAACATCATTGCAGACCAGGTACATCCTTTCATTGTAAAGGTGTATCCCTCTAGTAGTGCTTTCTTTCAGCAAGATAATGCCCCATACCATACTGCCTGGATCGTTCGAGAATGGTTCGGGAAACATGAGGAAGACTTCCAGGTATTGCCCTGGCCTCCAAATTACCCAGATATTGTATTGGAACGGCATATTAAACTCACACAACCATAATATCCAAGGAATATCCATAAGATATCTAAGATGACTATAAAATACCCATTAGCTATCTCTGAGATCTTTTGTCTCCATTCAGGATATTGTGGTTGTGTGGGAATCTGCAGAGGCTCAACCACGTAACTTACAAGAATTAAAGGATCTGCTGGTAACATGTTGGTACAGTCGCTCAAAAAAGTATCTGACAAAAAAGTATCTGATATATATGGCAACGATTTTTTTAGAAATTCTTTGTGTACTGTACACGAAGGTAGCCAGATCACTAATTTCTAAAAAAATCGTTGCCAGATATTTTTTCTGAATTCTGTAATCAATTACAGTCTTCAGATACTTTTTTGACCAATTGTACCAGATACCACAAGACACCTTTAGAAATCTTGTGGCGTCCATGCCTGGCCGGTTAAGAGCTATTTTGAGGCACATTGAGGCCCAACATCATATTTGGCAGGTGGTCATAATGTTTTGGCTGTTTGGTATATAATGGCTAGATTTTTTAGTGGCCTTTGGCCAAACGTTTTCAAGCACTGCATGATAGTCATTAGCAATACACGGTTGGGTTGTTGTTGGGTTATTTTACCTCTGAGCCAGAGGCGGATCAAGCGGGTGTTGGACCTGGCAGCCGCCAGGGGCCCCTAGCTGGAAGGGAACCCCCACAATCGTTCAGGGCTGCAAGCATTTCTCTAATTAAAGAAAGATGATCAATCAAATTGTTTATTAAAGTAACGCAAAAAAAATAATGTTATCTGTCAATCTATTTTGCTTAGAAAAAACAAATCGAGAACGAAAATGATTACACTATTAAATTTTGTTACATTCTTTAAAAGAATATAATAAAATTTAATTCCTTTCTCATTTCCTTTTTCATTTCTTTAGAATTTAATATGTTTTGTGTTTGATGGCTGGCCAAACACAAAACTTTGTTTGTCTTTAGTCAACAAGCACAAAAGCCGTCAATGACGGATAGTGTTACAGTTAGAATTCTGATATACTGCGTCACTGCATCTTGTGCTTGTGTTGCGTGTGACTTGAATCAATTTTTGTCTTTTGTGAAAAAATTAAAGTTCATTGTTCGTTATTCCTATTCTATATTTGGGAATTTTTTTTTTGGTAATATAAGGATTCGTAATAATATTTAAATATCATTTGCGAATGAGATAAAGTTTCAATTTAATTGCATTTTACAAAAATTATCAAATATAGGGAGCTATTTTTTTCCGGAAAATAATTTCTGACTCTCATAGTTAACCCTTTCGCTACCGTTCCGGCCGTCCCGGCCGAATCCCTTTCGCTACCATACCGGCCCGTCGGCCGGGAGAAGGTAGGTTGAACGGGTGAACTCTCCCTCCCCTCTCTGTGCATCTCCCTCTCAGAGGGTTCAAACGACCATCAATTAACATCTAAATGACAAACTGCTTGCATCCCTCCAGGCAACAGGGGGGACTCTAAGTGTCGACTGCAGAATGTGGTGTGTTTATTTCCTTCTTGTAACTTGCATTTCAGCAAAAAGCAAAGGGAAGATGGAATAATCTTTCGGATTTGAAGGGGAGATCAAAAAGTGTTAGGACTGAATAATAACTTCATGCATTGATAGGTTCTCAACAGAAAGTAGAAACAGTTGAAATAGTTAAATGTTTGATCAAGAGGGAATCAAATTCACAATTTTACAATTTCTTAAAAGCGCTTTTTATAGAAAAATGTGATTATTGGCAATCACATTTGAAGATCTGACTGCGGTCTGCCTAAATACCTACTTTTGATATTTTTAATATTTAATGAGTTATAGAATCTGGAATATTTAACATTAACTTACCTTGTTAACCAAAAAATCATTCAAAATTCATATACTGTTCAATCATTACAGCATGATGATTATGCAGTTAAAATATACATTTTATTAAAGTTTACAGAATGTTTCTTTTTCATTTTAATATGTTGCAATAATTTTTCAGGTTTTAATTGAGTACATTTTCCAGCTTACAAAATTATTTGGATATTGAACGATTATTTGTGAATAATTCTACATTTAAAGAGATTTGATAGAGGCCTCAAGTATAACTATAGTCATATTTTGTCCATATTAATATTACTTAAGAAGTTACTGATATCTGAATATGACTCCATATTCAAATAACATGAAACGTTTTTTCTGTTCAGTACCTACGTATAGATATAATGCTTAGACAACGATATAAAAGAATTTCCACATTTTATAAACAGAATGCTAACTTTTGAAGCTTTCTAACTTGAAATATAAGACTTTATGGTAAAATGCTGCAACAAAACAAAAAAAATGAAGATCTACATTTAGTGGAGCTAATTCTTAAATTTCAATAATATTCTCTTATTATTTAAGGAGTTTCGTATGCTGGAATATTTAACAGAAGCAATGCGTAACGAACTTACATAATCTTTACTAATAGAGCAATAATTATTTATAGAAACTTCCAAAATAAACAATTTTTTGATGAAATTGGTTACATATTTGTTTCATATTATTTTTCATTCATTTTCATTTATTACTGGGGTCAAGGGGAGGGCATGTCCCTCTTTCCCTCATCTTCAGAATGTTAGTAACCGGATTGGAGATGAAAATAATATGAAACAAATACGCAACACGATTTTTCAAAAGAATTTTAAGACCACTGCAACGGAGTGGTCTTAAACACCAATTCAGTTATTACTGAAACACCAATTCAGTTATTTTCCATCTTTTATTTCTTTTCCGGTTCGATGCAGTTAATTGTTCTTCCCATATTTTTTTTTCTAGATCCGACCTATATAAAATTATTATATAATTTTAAAGTACTTCTGGAATAGATTTCTGATACAATGAGATTGTTAAATATTTAAATTTCTATAACCCTTTAAATATTGAGTGAATTATGTTGAAAATATGGAATTAAAGAGTCACGTGTTATGATGACTAATTTATCTTCAATAAAACACTTTACACTAAAATTTTATATTACCTACGAATATGCTTTCTTTTCATGTCATGAAATGCTCTTTCTAAATCGGCAATGGATATATTACTGCAAATGGCGACATTCCGAAAAGTTCCAAACCACTTTTCCTTCACCAATCCACTTTTTATTCGATACTAACCAAGGCCTATGGAAATATGCTATATATAACATAAGTTTTGTGTGAACATGCCGAAAACGTGCTCCAAGAAAATTCTCTCATAAAGCTTAGGTAGTTAGTATTATTTATAGCACTCTAAAAATAAATAAAATATTAAATTTTTAGAGCAGCCTGTCACAGAGATGTGAGAGAAGCCTGTTAGTATGCATAATACACTATGGAAAAGAACTGGGATGAAGGCGAAACATCAGTAGAAAGACAACACAGGAAAAGAAAGATCCATGCCTCATCAGGGATTCGAACCCACGTCCCGTTGGTTATTAGCTGCGCGCACTTCAGTAATAATGAAAATTCAAGGATGAAAGATTATTATACCCTAATAAATGATTGTACGATGTGCAAATTCGTGTACCTCTGATTAGGAACCAAGTAAATAGTAAAGAGACAAAGTTATTTTCCTCAGCACTTGGGGTGGTTAAGTCTTAGGTTTAACCTCTAAGCTGCACCCTTTTGCACACAACAGGCTAAATGGCCAAGTCAAAAGGGCTTACAGAAAGTTGGTGTAGGAGATCCACTGGGCAGCTATTAGTAGGAGACAGATGGTAATCTCCCGTCAAGAGAATTCAGTGCATTCTTTTACTTATATAGGGTATGGCGTTTTACCCACAGGTTAATGTCCCATCTGACGGACGGCAACTTCAGAAGCCCAACGGGGGTTAACGGGGGTTAACGGAAGAAAATCTGAATGCAATCGCATTTGGGAGTAGAAATTGGGAAAATAAAATATTGGGTCTGGAGCTCTGTCAAATGGATCAACCTGCTCCCTCCACACACACACACACACACACACACCATGCTGTGAGGGGGGGGGGGGCAGAGCCGTAACTAGCTATATTTGTGCCAGAGGCAATAATAGAAATTGCACCGCTATATAGTTTCATAGCAGTCTTTTTCTGAGCCTCCTCATCTTGTTTTTTTCTGAACACCTCATTTTGTATTTTTATGCGCCCCTCATCTTGTGCGCCCGAGGCTAATGCTTTACTTGCCTCACTGTTGTTACGGCCTAGGTATTTCTGGGGAGAGCTGAAAAGGTACCATATTGATTTTCATGTACCGTACACATACTTTGGAATAATACTTTTTGAAAGATCTCTTCCAAGGTGAGAAAAATCATACGCTGCCCTTTTCGGTAAGAATAATTTCTGTCAAAACACAAAGAACATATATCACCTCTGGAGAATATAGGATGTTCCTTTTCAAAGTGAACGAAATTTATCGTTTTCCAAATTTGTACTCTTTAACAGTGATAATTCGAACCAACAGATGATTTGGAAAATTTAAATAATAATATTTTATTAGTACTTACAAAGAAAAAAAAAATTAAAACGTTGGTTTTTCCCAGTGAATATGATAGTTTTTCGTGGGGGAGGAGTATATAAGTTCCGTACTGTAGCTTGGGATTACGGTTCGAAAAAATAGCAAAATTTGTTGAAAATTTTAGCAGAAGTGTTATTTTAAAATCCATTTTATAAAATCACTCTACAGCAGATACCTTTATTTAGTAGAGTTATTTATTCTCAGTCGCACTCTTGTGAACACAATTAGCTAAATGCCAGGTAATAAGGATCTCAAAGGCTTATACATGAGTTGAATAAACAAGACTCTTTGGGCAGTTGTTAAGAGACAGATGGAAACCTCCCTTCAAGGCCATCAATAAACGTGCACAGAGTGTGGTTTACCTCCACACGGACCACGGAGTTTCGTCGCAACCGCAGGAAGGCATCGTTCCAAGTCCATCGGTTCTACTTTCTCACCAAATGAAGGGTTTGGATTTAATGGAAATAAAATCTCAACGCTGCTATATTTGGGACTCGAACCTGGAAACTATGGAGTAGAGGCTTCCAACACTACCAACTAAGCCAAACAGTCACCTTGCTACTTTTAGGCACTAATTTCCATGTTACTCCAGTTTTTACAACAAGCATTGTATTCTTTAAGGTTTTGAAGGAATACACTCATCATTAATGAGAAATGTGTCTGGAAGTTTAAGACAGGAAATTATAAATTCACTACCAACATAGCATGCCACACTTGACAATCTAGAAATAGCCCCCCCCCCCCCCTCTCACAGCTTCCAGTAAGTTTGCCATGAAAGCCGTAGAAGGACATTAGTCAGCTCGAAATATACTTCGATATAAATTTCAACTAAATAACTTAGCTGATTGTTAGTAACATTTACAGAGAGGCAACATTGCCCCCTCCCTTCCCAAATAAGAAGAAAAATACATTTCGACATTCTGATAATAAAAAATCTTTAGATCGATAATTTTCGTAATTTTTCCATATAACTTACGAGAGAAGGAAATGGAAAACAATTAGCAACTAGAAGAATACATATCGCCTCTGGTGAAAAAGGGATACTCGTTTTCAAAAAGAATGAAGTTCTGATTTTCAATCTTCACATTCCTTTCATATTAGAAATTTGATGTAATGGATGATTGGAAAAATGCAGGCATTAATATTTTATTAGTACCTTTACCACACAAATGGAGTTTCTCATTAAACAAAAAATTTCATTTTCCCAGCTATATTTTGGAAGCACGAAGCAAATCATTGCTGCCAATGTAAACTATGTAACCACCATAATCTATCATGCAAATTTCAAGTTTCTATCATAAACATATCGTTGGCAATGTTTGTTAAATATTGTGGCATTTTCACACTTTTTCCACCATTTTGGGACGTTATTGAAATATTCGGGGAAAGTGCGATTGTAATATTTCATCAATACCTATCTAATCAAAAATAAAAAATAATTTTTATCTAATCTTTTTCAAAAGCATAGAAATGGCAAAAAAGTATGTAACATGTACATTTTGGGGGCAGGGAAGAATTCCCCAAACCTCCTCATTAAACACCGCCACTGGGCAGGCAGTGACCAACTCTTAAAAACCGAACTCTTTATAACTGCGCAATAGTTCTCTTTGATTTCTCACAGCCTTTGTCAGGGGTGGCCGCTCTTCTGCTTGAGACCGCCACTGATATTGGATAATATTCCTAGATAAGTAATTGTCGTTAATACCTCGTGTAAAAAATATTAATATCTATTGGGTTGTTCTACATCTTAGTGGCACTTATGTGACTTACACTTTGTGAACATAATGGGCTAAATGACTTGGTCACAAGGACCCCAAGGGTGAGAAGGTTTGGGAAGGTGAACTGTTAGGAAAAGAATAGAAAGCCATCCAGCGTGTTCTTTAATGGGCACATGGTATGGCAGCTGACAAACATGAAGTTGATATAGAAAGAGTTGAGCGGCTTTACCTCTGAGCGGTACTTTCTTTTGCACACAATGGGCTAAATGGCCAGGTGACAAGGATCCCGAAGACTCGGAGAAGGTTGGGGGAGGGAACCCAACCTTATCTCAGAGAGCTGTTGCGAGACAGATGAAATCCTGTCAAAGCCATTTGGCAGGTTCTTTAACGTGCACAGAGTATGGCCCTCCAGCACACGGTCCCACGGCTTAACGTCCCACCAGACGGACGGCGACCTTTCCCAGCTCATTGGTGTCCCTTACTGACCGAGGTCAGGGTGGGGAATTTTGAAGACATAAATCTCAACATTGGATCAGCTGGTACTCGAACTGCAGATTACGAGCCTGATGCACTCTGACTGAGCCCCTGTGCCATATGAGAAAAAAATCTACTAAACAAATTTAAAGCGTCATGATTCATTTTGCGTTGCGTTGGTTGCTTTCCTGGTCCTATTTAAGGGTACTCTTTTAAAGAAGATGGGTCGGCGTCAAAACTAATTCGATGTGCAGCATGCTAGGATATGTAGTAAGCATTTTTGAGGAGCCTATTACGATCTTAGCCTATGAACCAAACTCTTAGGACTGCCTGTTAAACGTAAACTTAAAGGGATAAATATAGTCCATATGTAAATGTGACGCACAAAAATTCAGTCTTGGTTACGACGACAGCTTCTACTCGTACCAAACGATTATTGACTCGAACAAAAACGCAAATGAGTGTTGGAAAAATAAATCAATGATCCTGAAAACTGGGACAATGTGCCCAATAAAAAAGTAGCATTTTCATTGGCAATTGGTAATTTAAATACTTCAGCTTATAGTACACTGATCAAGAGAATAAAAACTTATTGTCAGTGCGTCAAAATCAGAAAATAAAAAAATTTACCCCTAGTTATATATAGGGGGGACAAGGGGGCCAGGTTCCCTTGTCCTCGCCTATATCCGGTCCCGTGGGCGAGTGGTTAGCGTGCTTCCCTACTGATCAAATGGACTTTGGTTGTAGCCCCGAATAAGGCATGAATGTTTGTGTTGTTTTTCTGCTGAAGTCCTGCCATCCTCACAGATCTGCTGTGTCGTATTAAACTGACGGGCTCCTGTCGGACCTCTGTGGCAAGCAGCTGCTCCAGGGAATATTTATTTTTATGTAGTTACCGAAATAAGTGCCAAACAGTAATAGCACAACAATAGTTTTCATCACTTGTGTGCAGAGTAATTGAGAACTAGCTCTACTGCTTTAAATATTTATCTCTTTTATTGGGACGGAATTGGCTCAGTCAGAAGAGCTCTAAGCTTCTAATCTGATGATTCCAGGTTCAAGTCTTAAGTGTGCTTGCTTTGAGCCATCGTCCTTCGGTTGAGGCATTAAATCCTGGTCCCATGTGCAAGAGAGAGCCATACCCTGTACATGTTAAAACACACCGGATGGCCTTGACAGAAAACTTTCATCTGCCTTCTTCCAATTAGACAGCTGTGAAGCTGTCCAATTGGTCGCCTTCCCCAAACATCTCTTGAGCCCTTGGGATCCTTGTGACTTGGCCATTTATCCATTGTATGCACAAAAGCACTGCTCAGAGATATAAACTGTCCAAACCACTTTATTTCCCAAATAGAAAGAAAATAAAATACATGGCAAATGAAGAAAATGTACGAAGAGTTTAGGGATGTTCAATATGAGAGCCGTAGATAATGCGGCAAATATCCAAAGGTTTTCAACTACCTCCCGCACTCTATGGGGCATATTAAAAGTTACTTGGGTGATGACTAATAGTAATCTGTCATCCAGTTCATTAATGGACTATGATAAAGATGGGTGATGAGCTGCATCTTGAAGGAAATCCCCACAGAAAAAATCGAGTGAGGGTTTGATGGATTTCGTCAACCTAAAATACAAACTGTGTTTTATGTGCATCTGCACAATCCCTCATTTCATTTGTCCTCAATCGCACAGAAGCTCCTCCAGAAAAAATAGCAAACACTGCAAACCAATGAAATCAAATTTGATGTATTTGTATATCCTTTCACTGTTATATTCGTTTTCTTTTCGTGTGACAGATAAAGTAGTTATATTTATATTTGTTTGAAGATGTACAGCTACTTTGTCATTATCCAGGGGCGGTGGTGGCTCAGTCGGTAGCGCGTTAGGCTCGTAATCTGCAGTCCCCAGGTTAGAGCCCTAGCTGGGTCAGTGCTGAGATTTATCTCAGCAAAACTCCCCACCATTCTCATGGTCAGTAGGGACGTAGCTTGCACTTAACCTATGAACCGAACTCTTAGGCTGACACCGATGGGCTTGGAAATGCCGCCGTCCATTGGATGGGACATTAAGCCGCGGCCCCTTTTGTGTGAGAGCCATACTCTGTGCACGTTAAAGAACATGCTGGATGCCCTCGATGGGAGGCTACTACTGTCCCCCAACAGCTGTTTGGTGGGTCCCCTTTCTAAGCCTTCGGGGGTCCTTGTGATCTGTCCATTTTGCCCATTGTGTACAAAAAAGCGCCGCTTAGAGGTAAAACATCCCAACTCATCAGTCTCCCCATTGTCACATCAAAAGTCTTAGCCATTGAACGTCAAGAAATGCTTCCTCGTGCAGTGGCACCTTCATTCACCCTGGGAAATCCTGTCTCTTGGTTCCCCACCCCCTTTGCTCTTTTTCGGTGCGATTGCGTCACTTTGCCATCCTCTCCAACTTTAATTTTTTTCTAGATCCGGGCTTGGTACAGGATAAGACTGCTGCACATGGGACCGCGGCTTCGTCCCTCATTAGGGGATGGCGGCCTTTCGAATCCCATCAGTGTCCCCTTACTCATCGGGGACAGAATGGAATTGCACGCTGGATGGCCTTGATGGGAGACTATCATCTGTCTCCATAGAGCTGTTCCAGTGGGTCCCTCAATCTTCGGGGTCCTTGTGACCTGGCCATTTAACCCATTGTCTTCAAATAAATTGCTGCTCAGTGGTAAAAAAAAATGTCATTATCATGTATAATAGTGTATATGATCATAATTTAATATAAATTTCATATGTGAGGGACTCTTGCTTTTCTTTATTCTGCAAGAGGCTATTCACTGACTCTGTTCGTGATAGCATTCTTGATCTACCTGAATGACAAACCAAAAAAACTTTATAACTCTGTGACAAACAGCTGTTTCAGCAGAGTGGGTTGTTTTACCCCTGAGCGGCAGTTTCTTTGCACACGGTGAGTTAAACGGCCAGATTAGACATACAAGACAAGTTAGTTAACCTAATAAAAGCTCTATTATCTAATAGCACTGCGTAGTGTGGGAGAGTTGGTAAGTCTTGTAGCAATTGGTTTAGTCTCTTTTTGTCTCCTTTTCTCTTTAGCTTGGTTATTGATATGTTATGCAAAATTCACTGCAAGGGAAAGATTTTGGTCTTAAATGGTGTAGAGATTTCAAAATTTCTGATTTAGATTATGCTGATGATTTAGCTCTTTTGGCAAATGATGTTGATGAGATGAACTCTTTCATTCGAGCTGTTGATGAGACTGTAATAGAGTAGGTTTGGTTATAAACAGAGAGAAAACTAAAGTGATTAAACTTGGTCAGACAGGCGGTGATTGAGTTAATCTGAATGGTTGCACTCTTGAGCAAGTGTCTGAGTTTAATTATCTTGGGAGCTATATAACAGATACTGGTGATGGGTGGCATGAGATTAACAGACATATATAGGGATTGCTGCCGGGACTTCTAAAAGTCTATGGAGAATGTAGAGAAATATGCATATACACCTAAAGACTAAAATTAGACTTATAATTGTTTGGTTTTTCTAGGGATAGTTATGGTAGTGAGACTTGGATGCTTTGTAAACAAGATAACAGGAAACTAGATGCTTTTGATTATAGATGCTTACACAGTATCTTGGGTATGAGGTGTTCAACCTTGTAAATAATGATAAGGTTAGGCAAAGGAGTCAGCAGCCTACTTTAAGCAGTATATTGTGCAGAGAGAGAGATACTTCGTTGTTTGGCCATATGAATATTATATATTATATACAGATTAGTGAATAGGGTTACGAACAGTGTTCCCAAAGGCTTCAGAAAGAGGGGGAGAGCTAGGATGAGGTGAGCAGACAATGTCAAACAGACCTTGTTAGAATTGATGCGTAGTGGGCAGATGTAGTTCAGGACAGATGTGATTGTAGCATTGTCTGGTTGGACCTCCGTAGCTCATGGCAGCTTGAGGAGGAGGATGACTTAGATTATGCTCATTTGTTTATTTTCGAAAATGATGTTGATTAGATGAATTCTTTTATTAGTGCTGTTGATAAGACTGGTAATAGAGGAGGTTTGATCAGAAGCAGAGAAGAACCTAAAGTGATGAAAATTGGCCAGCTTGGTTGTACTTCAGTTATTTTGAATGGTTGCCACGAGCAATTCTCTCAGTTTAATTATCTCCGGTGATGTGCGACATGAGATAAACAGAAGAACTGAGATTTTTACGGTGCCTTTAATAGTCTATGCAGAGTGTGGAAAAATTGGAGTATAAAGAGCAAAATTAATTTGTATAATATAGTAGTACAATAGTTTGGTTCTTTGTAGAGTTAGTTATGGCATTGAATATTATTTTTAATCAAGATAACAGGAAACTTTATATCTTTGGTTCTGGATGCTTACGCAGTATCTTCGGAATTAAAGGGTTTCACTCTATAAGCAATGGTAATGTTAGACTACGCAGTCTGCAACCACATTTGAGGAGCATATTTTGCAGAGAGAGAATGCGCTGGTTTGACCACGTTGCCCGTACGCATAGCGACAGATTAGAGAATAAGATTATGGACGATGTGCCTAAAGGCCAGAGAAAAAGGGGGAGACATAGGTTGCGGTGGGCAGACAATGTCAAATAAAACCTTGTTAGAATTGGCTTTCAGTTACCAAATACAGCAGCTCTGCACAGGACAGACGTTTGGAGAACTAAATTGCGCAGTCTGTTTGGACCTTTTTACTCCAAGGCTGCTTCATGACTATATATTTAATAACGTTTAAGGTGGATCTTTCTGATAACTTTTGCAATTTATGATTTATTTCCTAGTAAATTACTTTTCTTAATGTTGTTATTTTTCTTTTCATGCAAAGTGTGAAGTACTCTGAAAAATGTATCGTATTGAAATTTTAGAGTGTAAAACGTGTTTTGCAGAAATGACGACAGAGTTAATAGAAGCTAACTTATTAGCAGTATAATGGTAATAACTAGGAGATATCACTGAGAAGACAGAGATTCAGATTAAATTTTTAAGTAGTTACATGCATGTTTGTCATTGCCTGATGATTCTACAAATGTCAATGTTTTATAATTATCTGAATCAGGATTTAAAGGATACTTAGCTACAATTCCTCTCCTCCGTGTTATCCTAAAGAAATTGCGTCACTGTGCCGTGCAAATCAACTGATAGAGATAAGGCTAAGATAAATTTAGTTGTAGTGCTGAAATAGAATCAGAGAAGGACAGAACAACACTTAAGAGTACGAGATTGGCATTCCTTTATCAAATTTAGGGGCCCTGAAAAGGGCCGTTTTCTTTTGATGTGGGACGACTAGAACATTCAAACAACTACCATATCATCTTTCTTCCGTTTGCAGCATGCGGAACACAGCAATCGATGTAAGGTAATGCATAATCGACGAAATCTCCCTTGTTTCCTTTGACGTACCTTCTCTCTTATGGCATAAATCCGTCCTGTTTTATAAAAGGCATCAGGATCAAAAGGTACAGTCTCTGTCTGCCTAAGGATTTCGGGAAAGGTGAAATTGCGGTCGGTCGTGTCGAGTGGCCCCATCCTATGTACCACTGATTTCTTTCCTTGATCAAAGATTATTTCATCAATTTCTCCTACTTGTTTTTCGAAGATGGCGAAACAAGTAGAGATTTATTCCGTTGTTTCTGCTACCTTCCTGGATGGCAGAAAGGCAAAGACTCTCCTCCACTACGTCATAATATCCCTCGGAGGTTTGATGACTTTTAGCATCGATTTCCTCTCCCTCCTGGGAGGATCCTTTCTTCATTTCATCTGTATCTAGTGGTAGTTCCATTGTTCTAGTTCTAATATTCTCTCTATCCATTTAATTAACTGAAGTCTTCCTTCTAATAAAGTTCCTTTACTAACTGACTTCTCCAGATTATCGTTTCACTAAAAAGCAGATAAATTATATTCCTCTTACATAAAGATCAGCACAATATCGCTATAACACGCATTCCACTCATAAGCATTCCTTTAGAATCATTCTTTCATTAAAGCTATGCTTTCATTTCAACAATGATAGTCTTCATTTGTTACGTTTCACTGAGATTTCGTGACGTCAGATGTAACGAAAGGCACCATTTTCGTTCTTTCCTTCCGCCATGACTAATGTTGTTTTTACGACTGAATTTTGAACCAAATAAATAATCCAGTGAATTCCTCAAAGACATACTGAGACGTATTTTCTTTTCACGACATAAAAAATAATTTGGGCGGGGGTGGCACAGTCGGTAGCGCGCCAGGCTCCTAATCTGCAGTTTCCAGGTTCGAGTCCCAGCTAGGTCAGCGTTGAGATTTATTTCCGCAAAACTCCCCGCCCTGCCCACAGTCAGTAGGAGACACCGATGGACAAGTCCATCGGTGTCCCCTACTGAGGGTCGCCGTCCGTCGGATGGGACGTTAAGCCATGGCCCCGTGTGCTGGAGGGCCATACCCTGTGCACGTTAAAGAACATGGTGGATGGTCTCGACGGGAGGCTACCATCTGTCTCCCAACAGTCGTTCCAGTGGGTCCCCTCCCCCAACCTTCTCTGAGCTTTCGGGGTCCTTGCGACCTGGCCATTTAGCCCATGGTGTGCAAAAAAAGTGCCACTCAGAGGTAAAACAACCCAACTGCTCAAAATAATCTGTATATTAAAATTGGTCATTGGGTAGTTTTATCACCGAACTTCACTTTCTCCTTCTTTTGCAGACAATTGGATCAACGGCAGATCTCAAGGACCCCCAAGCGCTCATCGAAGGTTGGGGAAGACGAGCCACTGGACAACTGCTATGATTCAGATAGAAGCCACCCATCAAGATGCACAGGATTATAGCTGTCTGTTACACACGGTGCCACAGCTTAACGTTCCATTCGATGGGCGGCTGACTTTTCAAGCCCATCTGTGTCCCCTTTCTAACCCAGAGCAGAAATAGGGTTTAAAGGAGGTATTGGCAGGGTTTTCCGATGATGGCACAGTATGGATATGGTAATGTGGACGTTGGCCTATTTGGAACCCTGTCCCTACTCTTCTCAGGGGAGGGAGGGAAGGTGAGAAAAGCAACTTTTTCATTTTAAGGGATGAGGCAAAATACTTTTCATGTTGTAAAAGTGCTAATAAAATACTACTCTTTCCATTTCACAGTCATCCATTGTTTCCTTTACAATTTTTAAAGCGTGAAAAAGTAGGTAAACGAAAAACGTTTTCCATTTGAAAACGAGGTTCACCAGAGCAAATATGGATTCTTCTATTTAAAATATATAATTTCGCTTATTCATAATGTCGTGCCCGCATGCTTGCAATGCGAGCCCGATGTTCTCGTACAGCTTCTGCCTGGCACATCTCTCGGAATGGACTGTCCTATCTGTCCCCCATCCGTCTGTGAAGAAGCCTGTAGGGGCAAACCCAGTCACAGAGATAATCGACTCGAAATTTCTTCTCTTCCTCCCGTTTTTACTCCTTCATCCCAACCACATTGATATCCTCCAAGCACTTTCTTATTATGCACACTGATGACCACCAATGGCCTTTTACCACGAATTCAACTAGACCCCCCCTCCCCAAGAGGGCATTGGCCATCTTGCCAACCATCGACACCGGACTTGGTGGCGGGCTTTGTTTGTTCTTGTAGTCTTCGAGCCAGTCCAGTAAACGTCATAGTGAGAGTGTGGAGGCCCCTAACAAAAGGACCATGGCCTAGCAAGGGATAAACTGATTTTGATGTCGTGGAGGTCGCATGCCAAGACTTTTGTGCTGGCCTCGTCCTTTTGAGTAATCAGCATCAAATTGTCAGTGAACAGAAATATTGAAAAGAAAGACAACTGAAGGAACTGAACAGAGCGGTTGCCAGAGCTACCGAAAAAATCACCGCCACCCTGGTCAACGGGTGGTTTCGAAAGACGAGTCAGAAACCATTTCACCTACTCCTTATTTTCCTAGTTTGCCTCCCAGTGCCCTAAACCTGTAACTTTAAGCTTTGTTCTGTATCTAGCAGTGAGACCAGTGGGGCTCATTATAGCCTATGTTGTATTGGCCAGTGACTGTACCCGGTGGGCAGTCACTGTATATATATATAGTTTAAAGTGTAAATAAATGTAAATAGATGAAATAACTAGGTTTGTGTATTCGGCCACCTGAGCAAATCCTGACGAGGTAGGGACAGGTACCCTTCTGCAAACGCTCTCACATATATAGGAAACAACCCAGACATGACAGACAGAGAAGGAGCCTGTCTACAGGTGTAATTTCGCTGGACAAAAGGTTTAAAAAAGAATAAGAATGGATAACTTTTTTACCATTTGGATTTATTTATACAAGTATAAACGAGGCACTGCAATGTGACAAAGTACCGAACTTCTGCTATTTCTGCTATTCACCGAACTTCTGCTAGTTACCTAGTTGCAGGGGTCGAGTGCTTTCAACTGCACTCAGCAGTCATCTTCAAGACATCGTACAGTTCCCTGGGAAGCGGATCGTTGGTGATAGATTAAGATAAGCAAAAGTAATACCTTTTTCTTGATGATATTTTCACTGACGAGAGTTCTGCATTGGGAGGAAATTCCAGCATGCTTGCAGTGGAGCAAACTCACTGAATAGCAGAATTTCGGTGCTTTGCCAGTAGCACTTGGATGTACACCAGACGACAGTGGCATGCACTTCGTGACACTTGCGTCGTTAAAGCGGCCGAAATGGTATTTGCATTCTTGGGCAGTTCAAGGAATTTCGGATTTGCTCACCTCTGATCGGACTCTGGTACAGTCACTCAAAAAAGTATCCGAACACTATGGTTGATTACAGAATTCAGAAAAAATATCTGAAGCGTGTACAGCAACTGTACACGCTCCAGTTACCGTTCACAGTAAACTGGAGCGTGTGCAGTTACTGCACACGCTCCAGTTTGCTGTGAACGGTAACTGCACACGCTCCAGTTTGCTGTGAACGGTAACTGCACACGCTCCAGTTTGCTGTGAACGGTAACTGCACACGCTCAATATTTCCGTGAGTCAGCCCACACGATCTAGTATCAAAATAATATGACCACCTACAGTCGCTCAAAAAAGTATCCGAACACTATGGTTGATTACAAAATTCAGAAAAAATATCTGCCAACCTTCGTGTCACGTGACTTCGTGTCCCATGTGCCGGTCACTAACTTCAGAGGAGCAATGATGGGCAGTTGAAGTGTCGGATTACTCTTCTGCAGTTGGGAGGTGGGGTCGGCCAGTTGCCCAAGAGTGCTGAAGAAAAATATGTTTTCATGATGAACATTTAAAAGTGACGTCACTGTTAAATGTTTCAGCTTCACTAAATTATTGAAGAAATATTTTTGTAAATTGAAATTCCCATGAAAAGTTCAGTTATGCAAAAAATGACACTGGAGTGACATAATTTGTTGTAAAAACGTCATTTACTAAAATAAATTTGAAGTAATTACATTCATTCAATTATTCAATTAATTTTGAAAATGTTAGAATTAGTAGAACAGCGGATTTTCACAACATTAAAAGAATGTTATGAAAATTGAGAATTAGAAAGATTTGCGCGAGATCTTCAATTTATTTCTAGTGACATGTTTTCCGTAAAAACTTGTTTTCGCAGTTAAGGAGATTGAGGATGTTTCATTAAATGCACTAAACCATAAAGAAAATTCTTTGGTGAAAGTTAGTGCCGAAATTTATAACGTAATCGTATATAATTACATAACAACATACAACATAATACATAACATAATGTTCATGTGTGAAAAATGTTTTCATAAACTTCAACAGACGTACAAACTTGAAAAATTTCCAACATCGAAAAGCATTTTTTCACAGATTTTAAAAGAAATTGCCTAACAAGTTCAGCTTCCAAACTATCATAATATTAAGCAAAATCTAATACATCGTTTTATCGTGTTTCGTATTAGAATTTGGACAGTAGAGAGGAAGCGGCATTTAAAAAGGCAGAAACAAAATGAAAAGGCAACCGAATGTATTGCAATGAGATGGATTATTGCAAAAGTAAATTAATTACCAAAACTGGAAAGGTGGAATCTTTCTCAAGTTCCCATGGCCGAGTGGTTAGCGCGCTTGGCTACTGATCTAAGGGACCTGGGTTCGAGCCCCGGATAAGGAATGGATGTATGTATAGTTTTTCTGCTGAGGTCCTGCCATCCTCTCAGACTTTCTACTCTGGCATATAAACTGACAGGCTCCTGTTAGACCTCTGTGGCAAGCAGCTGCTTGAGGGGGTATTTATTTTTTTTTTATTTTACTATATATATTTTACATAGCATAGTGTAATAAGGGAAAAATTGATTTATAAAATGTTCTAGTTTTTTATATGTAGCATAATTTTGATAGATTTTAGAATATGGGAAAATGTTTATGAAGCTTGCTTATGCCAAAGATTATGCTACAAGTGTCCAACTATTATTTTTGGAACAGAATTTTAGTATTAATTTTGTAAAGGCATAAATCATGCTGAAATAAAAATTCTTATCATATCTTTTCAGGAATGTTTGCTTTTTAATTAAAACTAATATCTGGGACTGAACGTATGAAGGAACAGTTTTTGCTTAAATTTCAAAATTAATGAATTGACGGAATTGTAATATAATCAATCAATAAATATTATTGTAAAATACTGAGAAGAGAAAACATTTCCATTATTTTTAAGTAACAAAATCGTATTATAAAATTGTTCCGTCCCCATGTATGAGTTGACGAGCTAGAAATCAGTCTGCTACACTAACTGATGCACTCGCAGAGCCCAAACATGGCGCTCATTCACTCTGTTTGCCAACCTCTCCATATATAGGACCACTAACTTTGGTTACCATGGACCCTCTGAGAGTTGCATATCTGGTTCTCTTTTATCTATGGCATAGCGTAACTGGTGATGATACTCCATATTGAACCAATGGGCTATCAGTTGACCTTCATCTTCCTACCATGTGTCTATATTCCTTTGCAATTTTTGGAATTACAAGTTTCATTCTATTTTTCAACTGTTACTCATAGGCACAGTGCTTATATATATCTTCTCATTCACATGAGACAGAGCCAATGAGTTTCCAGGTTGTTCCTTACTTTATGGAAAACAGTATATTTCCTCGTTTAGCTAAAGGCTTTATCTAAACTAGAGCATGAAATTATTAATATGGAATACTGAAAAGCAGAAATTACCATTAAAATTTTATCGACCATTTTTTTTTTAAAACTTAGTTGTTTTTTCGTATATTTAAAAGAAATAAATACCCCCTCAAGCAGCTGCTTGCCACAGAGGTCTGACAGGAGCCTGTCAGTTTAATATGTCATAGATGAAGGTCTGTGAGGATGGCGGGACCTGAGCAGAAAAACAGCACACACATCCATGCCTTACCCCTGGGTTCGAACCCAGGTCCCGTAGGTCAGTAGCCAAGCGTGCTAACCACTCGTCTACGGGACGGCATATATTTTTTAAACTAGCAATTAATATATCGAAATTATTTTAAAATAAAAAATAAATACCCCCTCAAGCAGCTGCTTGCCACAGAGGTCTGACAGGAGCCTGTCAGTTTATATGTCACAGTAGAAGATCTGAGAGGATGGCAGGACCTCAGCAGAAAAACGACACATACATCCATGCCTTACCCGGGGCTCGAACCCAGGTCCCGTAGATCAATAGCCAAGCGCGCTAACCACTCGGAAGAGATGTTGAAATCTTTTTAAAATTTCCTATATTACTTTTACAGTAGCTGCCACTCCTCTAGCTATGCATCATTAGGTTTCAGAGATTTATGCACTGGAATTATTCTTTGTAAACTACTTTGGCATGGCAGCTGAATTTGCTGTGACTCACCAATGAACTGGTGCCAGCAAATCATTTTCTGTATGGGAGAGACATCATGTGAGCCTGATTCAATGTGACTCAGTTGTCTACATTTCTTTTAGCCATTTGAAAGCCAGTCCGTATCTTTGCCGGCCGTCATGCAAAACGACAGTCCGGCCGACTGCTGCCTCGACTCTCTCCTGCTTGTTTCCTTCCCCCCCCCCCCCGATCATAAGCAGCCGCTAATTGAACAAACCGTAACGCCACTCCTTGTGTTCGATCTTCAGGCAGAAATCTTTCCGTCTACCCTTCCCATCCTTTTCGACATACAGAGAGCACCGAGAATAGCAATGTCACCTCTATGTCTTCCAAACTGTTCTGATCTGTTCAATAGCTTTCTGTTTTAAAACCTTTGCTTGCTATGGTAGATCTCAGTGCTTATTTCAAAATTATCTTCATATTTAAATTATTATTTGGCGAAATCAAATAAGTGATTATCGCTTTGTTATGACTTTTAAAACGAAAAACAGGTTTATTAGAAGTTCAGATTCATAAATTATTTTTAGTCATTCTCATATGTCAGATTCTGAAACTATACTAGATAAATCTCAAAAATATATCCAAAGATTTTGGTAATTTAGTCAGTTACTGGTATATTCATGAACTACAATTTCAACGAGATAAATAAAATAATAAATACCCCCTCAAGCAGCTGCTTGCCACAGAGGTCTGACAGGAGCCTGTCAGTTTATATGCCACAGTAGAAGGTCTGAGAGGATGGCAGGACCTCAGCAGAAAAACAACACATACATCCATGCCTTATCCGGGGCTCGAACCCAGGTCCCGTAGATCAGTAGCCAAGCGTGCTAACCACTAGTACGATTAAAATTATTTACCTTATTTATAATTTATTTGAAAATGTTATAATCATAAGTACACCATTTTTTTAAATCAGTCATTTGTGACTAAATTTGAAAAATTATTTAAATATCTTATTCACAAAGAGTAAAAATATAATGCATTCGTTTCGAATTCTATAATAAAAAATGCCTTGAAAAAAAAGAATCGTAATTATCATTATTTTTCATATTACCCTAAGCAACTCGAAATGTACCAGGAAATTGTTTATGAAGGACTCAGAGATTAATATCGAGATGGGGATGGGAAAAAAATATAATATAAACCTACCTAAAATAAATAAATAATATTAATGCTATGTATAATGACTTGCAATGGAATAATAATAATAATAAACTTCTTAAAACTAATTAATAGCCATGAGGTAGGGGGCAAGTGTGTAATCCTCCCCTTTCAGAAGGGTAACAGAGGCAAAATTAAGGGTATAAGAGATAAAAAAAAATAATGATAATTTTTTTTTACTTTATGCATTTTTAAAGATCTCTAAAACGGAGGGAAAAATTTCATACTGCAATGGAAATCGTAGATCGTAGATCGTATAATCATTCATATTCGATGTACCGGGCAATAATTTTACCCCTAACCATCTTCATCATAAAGATTTGGCATGAGTAAGAAAAAAATATATAAGTAAACAACCCTTAGGTGGGCCCCTAAGGGCAAACATAAGAAAAGCTAAAAATAGCAGTAAAATTGTATAAGAAACCTAAACCGGGTAGGTCTCCTCAGAGAGCGCTACCGTTTTAGGCCTCTTGTACTTGTTCAAAACAGTATGATCGTAAAGAATCAGAGAAGAAATAATCTCAGTGGGATTATTGCTTACAGCCTCAAAAAAACTTTTTGAGGTGCGTTTTATATGTGTATATATATGTGGTCGATGCCCAGGTCTTTATGGAGTTGTCTGTTAGTGACAAACCAGGGGACATCGACCGCGTTCTCAAAATCTTGTTCTGTACGAATATTGGTGGGTGTAGTATTCGCCCATATGGGTGAAGCATAGAGAATTACTGGTCTGATGATCATATCACAGAGTAAAAGCTTATGATCAATCATTAAAATGGAATTTCTCCTAAGGAGTGGGCCTATCTGGTCCCTCAATGAATTGCCTTTGGAGATTATATTATTTATGTGATAGTCCCTCTTTAACCTCTTATGTATAACAACCCCAAGATATTTGACTGAATCACTCCAGTCAATGGGAATATCTTGTAAATGGAGGCAAGTAGGATTCATAATACGCTTTCCAGTAAAAAAGATGACAGAACTCTTGTCAGAGTTAATCTTTATCTTCCATTTTTCGTACCACGTGCCCAGCTCGGTCAAGCTATGCTGCAGCCTCTTCACATCGTTTTCGAATTGTAAATTAATTTTTAAACTAAGTTTTCATTTTCTCAATAACAAAGAGGGTGATTATTGTAATTATCAATTCGTCTATCATGTTAAGTTTTTCGCAATATTTAAAAATGCAGCAGGAAACCGTGAAATAATTTTAAAACGAGTGAAAAGTTTTATAAAAATATGTGCACTGAAATTGAAATAGTTATTAGGCTAGAGATCAATAAATCTGTTGTCGTTTTGTCTCTTTTTATTCATGTATATATATAATGCTGATTGATATAAATAAAAATGTACATAATTTATTTTTGGGAAGCAGAAATATTTTTATGGCAGGGCTGAATTTTTTTTTCTAAACTTGAAAGCCATAGAATAATGTTTTTTGATATATTGATTAAAGAAATGAAGTGTCGGTGTTAAACTTTCCGAAATATATCACAACTTTTAGACAGTTTCATAAAAACCAGCACCGTAGTACCGCATTTCTCGGAAAAGCTTTTGAGTAGAATATAATGAAACACTGTTCATTTGTTGTGGTACAGTCGCTCAAAAAAAGTATCCGAACACTATGGTTGATTACAGAATTCAGAAAAATATCTGGCAACGATTTTTTTAGAAATTAGTGATCTGGTAACCTTCGTGTCACGTTACACGAAGGTTGCCGGATCACTAATTTCTAAAAAAATCGTTACCAGATATTTTTTTCTGAATTCTGTAATCAACCATAGTGTTCGGATACTTTTTTTGAGCGACTGTACTATAAATCAAGTGTCAAACATTATTTAGTTTGCGAATGTATAAATTGTACAAAAGAGAATGGGAATAACTTAATGTTAAGTAAAGTGACCTTAATCTTCCACGTATAAATATTTTCCAAAAGAAGTCACCATACTCTTGTTTAAGAGAAAATCTGCTTTTTTTAAATGAAAAACTGGAAAATGTTCTTAGTGGCTGAAATGCGAAGGCAAATATTTTCCCTGCAATTCTGTAAAGATTCACACGCATCAGAATAAAATGCTCTGATGTATCGTTAAACGATATCTAAATTCGCAGACTCATCTGCTAGTTTGAAAATGCAAATGTAATCTTACTCTCAGTAAAAATCTACCTTACAATAACATGATAATGGGTGTCTGTTTTCTTTTTTCGTTACTAGAAGATTGTCCATAAAATAAAAATATTTTTAACTCTCAAAAGTTTTTACTACGTTGAGGAGATTAAAATTATTGTCGTACTCTAATAACGAAAAAAAATCACAGAAATCTTAAAAAGCACTAAGTTAATAAGTGTACTTAGGATGTATAAAAAAAGTTTAACAGAGCAACTGAAAAATTACTCTGATTCAGGTGGGAGCAAACTACAATAATGTGTTCGACATTTGGCCATGTCTTCCCCCTTTGAGAATGAGTATGTGTAATGGATGCAAAAAAAATATTAAACTTATTTACATTTCAATGCATTTTTCAAGAAATTTTTAAAGACTTGTAAAACAAGGGGAAAATTTTGTACTGTATTAGAAAACCACCCTCCTGCACACTCTTTACGTTTGTCTGACTCGATTGCATTTCCTGCTCCCCCCCCCACTTTTTTTTCTAGATCAGAGCCCGTATGTGCATATTTCACATATTTTTCAAGAAATTTTAAAGACCTCTAAAGCGGAGGGAGAAATGTTATACTTCAATGTAAAGCCAGTCTCTTGCCTTCCCTCTTTTTTTTACCTTTTTCGGCTCCGTTGAGTGACTTGACTCGCCCCCCCCCCCCCATTTTTTCCCATCCTCTTTATATTTTTTCAGATCCTGGCCTGAATGATACTGATATGATATCTCGTGATTATGTGTGTACACTGCACAATTAAATTAAGAAAACGATAAAACAAAGGTGTTTCTATTTCATTAAAAAATGCTTTCCTATTTTTTTTTCCAAAATGTGTTTTTAAGGAGGAGGAAGAGGCTCAAAAAATAAGTATCGCGAGAAGGCCCAGTCACCTTGCTGCGTCACTGTTAGGAACCCTGTCACTGAGTTAGGATACATTATAACGGAATAAGAAATACTATCAAGGATTTAGAAACCATTGCGCGGAATATGCATTAAAAAGATTTTGTCAGAATGTATCATTTGTTTAGTCCAAAACATTTTATTATTATTGTTTTGGACTAAACAAATGATACATTCTTACGATATTTAGTTCATCGTGCATACGATATTTAGTTCATGGTGCAGTCTTTCATCTCGAACAGATGTATTTAATTTTAACAATAAACAACGTAGGTAAAGCAAAATAAAAATAACACGGAATTTGTTAACCTTGCCTCCAGTTCCATTAGACTGCCAAGCATTATTTTAGTTGTGACTGAGGCAGTGGTCAAACAAACTCTCAAGTTTGATGAGCATAGTCAGTATGCTTTGTATACACTTGAAAGTATGCTTTGTATATTTTGAACAGTATATTGTTAATGATAGGGCATGTCCTTGTACGGGAAGTCCTGGAAAATCCAGGAGTAGGATTCTTTGCCCGAAGTGTTGCGAATTATTAGAAAACCAAAGTCGGCAATCCAATGAAGATTTTTGGAAAATTTAATTACCAGAATTAACATCCAAGAGCAAAAAGAAAGTTCTATAATACGTTGTTTTTAAAAACGCTCCTGACATGTATTGCAGACTACAGTTCGAATGGAATTAGGGAAAAAAAAAAAAGATTAGAAATAGTTCGCTTTAACCAATAACATGAAAAGATGACACTATGTAGCACACAAAAAATATAATATAGATCAATGGTTCTCAATCTTTTATGCTTCACGTACCCCCTGAAAATATGTATGCAACTGGCGTACCCCCTATATAGATAGATAAATCTATAGTTATAGTATAACAATTGGAACAAAACTTGGTTACTAGATCTAGCGACTTTTGAGCTCTCACGACGTACCCCAAAATTTTTTACCCCTACCCCACGTTGAGAACCCCTTCTCCAGTGCAGCGGTTCTCAACCTTTTATGCTTCACTTATGTGTATGTAACTTGCGTACCCCTTGTATAGATAGATAAAACTATAGTTATAGTATAACAATGGGAATAAAATAAAACACATATATCAGTGGTTCTCAACCTTTTATGCTTCACGTACCCCCTGGAAATGTGTATGTAACTGGCGTACCCCTTGTATAGATAGATAAAACTATAGTTATAGTATAAAAATGGGAATAAAATAAAACGTATATATCAGTGGTACTCAACCTTTTATGCTTCACGTAACCCCTGGAAATGTGTATGTAACTGGCGTACCCCTTGTATAGATAGATAAAACTATAGTTATAGTATAACAATGGGAATAAAATAAAACATATATATCAGTGGTTCTCAACATTTTATGCTTCACGTATCCCCTGGAATTGTGTATGTAACTGGCGTACCCCTTGTAGAGATAGATAAAACTATAGTTATAGTATAACAATGGGAATAAAGTAAAACATATATATCAGTGGTTCTCAACCTTTTATGCTTCACGTATCCCCTGGAAATGTGTATGTAACTGGCGTACCCCTTGTATAGCTAGATAAAACTATAGTTATAGTATAACAATGGGAATAAAATAAAACATATATATATCAGTAGTTCTCAACCTTTTATGCTTCACGTACCCCCTGGAAATGTGTATGTAACTGGCGTACCCCTTGTATAGATAGATAAAACTATAATTATAGTATAACAATGGGAATAAAATAAAACCTATATATCAGTGGTTCTCAACCTTTTATATTTCACGTACCCCCTGGAAATGTGTATGTAACTGGCGAACCCCTTGTATAGATAGATAAAACTATAGTTATAGTATAACAATGGGAATAAAATAAAACATATATATCAGTGGTTCTCAACCTTTTATGCTTCACGTATCCCCTGGAAATGTGTATGTAAGTGGCGTACCCCTTGTATAGATAGATAAAACTACAGTTATAGTATAACAATGGGAATAAAATAAAACATATATATTAGTGGTTCTCAACCTTTTATGCTTCACGTATCCCCTGGAAATGTGTATGTAACTGGCGTACCCCTTGTATAGACAGATAAAACTATAGTTATAGTATAACAATGGGAATAAAATAAAACATATATATCAGTGGTTCTCAACCTTTTATGCTTCACGTACCCCCTGGAAATGTGTATGTAACTGGAGTACCCCTTGTAGAGATAGATAAAACTATAGTTATAGTATAACAATGGGAATAAAATAAAACATATATATATATCAGTAGTTCTCAACCTTTTATGCTTCACGTATCCCTGGAAATGTGTATGTAACTAGCGTACCCCTTGTATAGATAGATAAAACTATAGTTATAGTATAACAATGGGAATAAAATAAAACATATATATCAGTGGTTCTCAACCTTTTATACTTTACGTATCCCCTGGAATTGTGTATGTAACTGGCGTACCCCTTTTATAGTACATAGTATAACAATGTGAATAAAATAAAACATATATATCAGTGGTTCTCAACATTTTATGCTTCACGTACCCCCTGAAAATATGTATGCAACTGGCGTACCCCCTATATAGATAGATAAATCTATAGTTATAGTATAACAATTGGAACAAAACTTGGTTACTAGATCTAGCGACTTTTGAGCTCTCACGACGTACCCCAAAATTTTTTACCCCTACCCCACGTTGAGAACCCCTTCTCCAGTGCAGCGGTTCTCAACCTTTTATGCTTCACTTATGTGTATGTAACTTGCGTACCCCTTGTATAGATAGATAAAACTATAGTTATAGTATAACAATAGGAATAAAATAAAACACATATATCAGTGGTTCTCAACCTTTTATGCTTCACGTACCCCCTGGAAATGTGTATGTAACTGGCGTACCCCTTGTATAGATAGATAAAACTATAGTTATAGTATAAAAATGGGAATAAAATAAAACGTATATATCAGTGGTACTCAACCTTTTATGCTTCACGTACCCCCTGGAAATGTGTATGTAACTGGCGTACCCCTTGTATAGATAGATAAAACTATAGTTATAGTATAACAATGGGAATAAAATAAAACATATATATCAGTGGTTCTCAACATTTTATGCTTCACGTATCCCCTGGAATTGTGTATGTAACTGGCGTACCCCTTGTAGAGATAGATAAAACTATAGTTATAGTATAACAATGGGAATAAAGTAAAACATATATATCAGTGGTTCTCAACCTTTTATGCTTCACGTATCCCCTGGAAATGTGTATGTAACTGGCGTACCCCTTGTATAGCTAGATAAAACTATAGTTATAGTATAACAATGGGAATAAAATAAAACATATATATATCAGTAGTTCTCAACCTTTTATGCTTCACGTACCCCCTGGAAATGTGTATGTAACTGGCGTACCCCTTGTATAGATAGATAAAACTATAATTATAGTATAACAATGGGAATAAAATAAAACCTATATATCAGTGGTTCTCAACCTTTTATATTTCACGTACCCCCTGGAAATGTGTATGTAACTGGCGAACCCCTTGTATAGATAGATAAAACTATAGTTATAGTATAACAATGGGAATAAAATAAAACATATATATCAGTGGTTCTCAACCTTTTATGCTTCACGTATCCCCTGGAAATGTGTATGTAAGTGGCGTACCCCTTGTATAGATAGATAAAACTACAGTTATAGTATAACAATGGGAATAAAATAAAACATATATATTAGTGGTTCTCAACCTTTTATGCTTCACGTATCCCCTGGAAATGTGTATGTAACTGGCGTACCCCTTGTATAGACAGATAAAACTATAGTTATAGTATAACAATGGGAATAAAATAAAACATATATATATCAGTAGTTCTCAACCTTTTATGCTTCACGTACCCCCTGGAAATGTGTATGTAACTGGAGTACCCCTTGTAGAGATAGATAAAACTATAGTTATAGTATAACAATGGGAATAAAATAAAACATATATATATCAGTAGTTCTCAACCTTTTATGCTTCACGTATCCCTGGAAATGTGTATGTAACTAGCGTACCCCTTGTATAGATAGATAAAACTATAGTTATAGTATAACAATGGGAATAAAATAAAACATATATATCAGTGGTTCTCAACCTTTTATACTTTACGTATCCCCTGGAATTGTGTATGTAACTGGCGTACCCCTTTTATAGTACATAGTATAACAATGTGAATAAAATAAAACATATATATCAGTGGTTCTCAACATTTTATGCTTCACGTATCCCCTGGAAATGTGTATGTAACTGGCGTACCCCTTGTATAGATAGATAAAACTATAATTATAGTATAACAATGGGAATAAAATAAAACCTATATATCAGTGGTTCTCAACCTTTTATATTTCACGTACCCCCTGGAAATGTGTATGTAACTGGCGAACCCCTTGTATAGATAGATAAAACTATAGTTATAGTATAACAATGGGAATAAAATAAAACATATATATCAGTGGTTCTCAACCTTTTATGCTTCACGTATCCCCTGGAAATGTGTATGTAAGTGGCGTACCCCTTGTATAGATAGATAAAACTACAGTTATAGTATAACAATGGGAATAAAATAAAACATATATATTAGTGGTTCTCAACCTTTTATGCTTCACGTATCCCCTGGAAATGTGTATGTAACTGGCGTACCCCTTGTATAGACAGATAAAACTATAGTTATAGTATAACAATGGGAATAAAATAAAACATATATATATCAGTAGTTCTCAACCTTTTATGCTTCACGTACCCCCTGGAAATGTGTATGTAACTGGAGTACCCCTTGTAGAGATAGATAAAACTATAGTTATAGTATAACAATGGGAATAAAATAAAACATATATATATCAGTAGTTCTCAACCTTTTATGCTTCACGTATCCCTGGAAATGTGTATGTAACTAGCGTACCCCTTGTATAGATAGATAAAACTATAGTTATAGTATAACAATGGGAATAAAATAAAACATATATATCAGTGGTTCTCAACCTTTTATACTTTACATATCCCCTGGAATTGTGTATGTAACTGGCGTACCCCTTTTATAGTACATAGTATAACAATGTGAATAAAATAAAACATATATATCAGTGGTTCTCAACATTTTATGCTTCACGTATCCCCTGGAAATGTGTATGTAACTGGCGTACCCCTTGTATAGATAGATAAAACTATAATTATAGTATAACAATGGGAATAAAATAAAACCTATATATCAGTGGTTCTCAACCTTTTATATTTCACGTACCCCCTGGAAATGTGTATGTAACTGGCGAACCCCTTGTATAGATAGATAAAACTATAGTTATAGTATAACAATGGGAATAAAATAAAACATATATATCAGTGGTTCTCAACCTTTTATACTTTACGTATCCCCTGGAATTGTGTATGTAACTGGCGTACCCCTTTTATAGTACATAGTATAACAATGTGAATAAAATAAAACATATATATATCAGTGGTTCTCAACATTTTATGCTTCACGTATCCCCTGGAAATGTGTATGTAACTGGCGTACCCCTTGTATAGATAGATAAAACTATAATTATAGTATAACAATGGGAATAAAATAAAACCTATATATCAGTGGTTCTCAACCTTTTATATTTCACGTACCCCCTGGAAATGTGTATGTAACTGGCGAACCCCTTGTATAGATAGATAAAACTATAGTTATAGTATAACAATGGGAATAAAATAAAACATATATATCAGTGGTTCTCAACCTTTTATGCTTCACGTATCCCCTGGAAATGTGTATGTAAGTGGCGTACCCCTTGTATAGATAGATAAAACTACAGTTATAGTATAACAATGGGGATAAAATAAAACATATATATTAGTGGTTCTCAATCTTTTATGCTTCACGTATCCCCTGGAAATGTGTATGTAACTGGCGTACCCCTTGTATAGACAGATAAAACTATAGTTATAGTATAACAATTGGAATAAAATAAAACATATATATCAGTGGTTCTCAACCTTTTATGCTTCACGTATCCCCTGGAAATGTGTATGTAACTGGCGTACCCCTTGTATAGACAGATAAAACTATAGTTATAGTATAACAATTGGAATAAAATAAAACATATATATTAGTGGTTCTCAACCTTTTATGCTTCACGTATCCCCTGGAAATGTGTATGTAACTGGCGTACCCCTTGTATAGACAGATAAAACTATAGTTATAGTATAACAATGGGGATAAAATAAAACATATATATTAGTGGTTCTCAACCTTTTATGCTTCACGTACCCCCTGGAAATGTGTATGTAACTGGCGTACCCCTTGTAGAGATAGATAAAACTATAGTTATAGTATAACAATGGGAATAAAATAAAACATATATATCAGTGGTTCTCAACCTTTTATGCTTCACGTATCCCTGGAAATGTGTATGTAACTAGCGTACCCCTTGTATAGATAGATAAAACTATAGTTATAGTATAACAATGGGAATAAAATAAAACATATATATCAGTGGTTCTCAACATTTTATGCTTCACGTATCCCCTGGAAATGTGTATGTAACTGGCGAACCCCTTATATAGATAGATAAAACTATAGTTATAGTATAACAATGGGAATAAAATAAAACATATATATCAGTGGTTCTCAACCTTTTATACTTCACGTATCCCCTGGAATTGTGTATGTAACTGGCGTACCCCTTTTATAGTACATAGTATAACAATGTGAATAAAATAAAACATATATATCAGTGGTTCTCAACATTTTATGCTTCACGTATCCCCTGGAAATGTGTATGTAACTGGCATACCCCTTGTATAGATAGATAAAACTATAGTTATAGTATAACAGTGGGAATAAAATGAAACATATATATCAGTGGTTCTCAAACTTTTATGCTTCACGTATCCCCTGGAAATGTGTATGTAACTGGCGTACTCCTTGTATAGCTAGATAAAACTATAGTTATAGTATAACAATGGGAATAAAATAAAACATATATATATCAGTAGTTCTCAACCTTTTATGCTTCACGTATCCCCTGGAAATGTGTATGTAACTGGCGTACCCCTTGTATAGATAGATAAAACTATAATTATAGTATAACAATGGGAATAAAATAAAACCTATATATCAGTGGTTCTCAACCTTTTATATTTCACGTACCCCCTGGAAATGTGTATGTAACTGGCGAACCCCTTGTATAGATAGATAAAACTATAGTTATAGTATAACAATGGGAATAAAATAAAACATATATATCAGTGGTTCTCAACCTTTTATGCTTCACGTATCCCCTGGAAATGTGTATGTAAGTGGCGTACCCCTTGTATAGATAGATAAAACTACAGTTATAGTATAACAATGGGGATAAAATAAAACATATATATTAGTGGTTCTCAACCTTTTATGCTTCACGTATCCCCTGGAAATGTGTATGTAACTGGCGTACCCCTTGTATAGACAGATAAAACTATAATTATAGTATAACAATGGGAATAAAATAAAACTTATATATCAGTGGTTCTCAACCTTTTATGCTTCACGTATCCCCTGGAAATGTGTATGTAACTGGCGTACCCCTTGTATAGATAGATAAAACTATAGTTATATTGTAAGAATGCGAATAAAATATATATATATATCAGTGGTTCTCAATCTTTTATGCTTTACCTACCCCCTGGAAATGTGTTTGTAACTGGCGTACCCCTTGTATATATAGATAAAACTATAGTTATAGTATAACAATGGGAAAAAAATAAAACATATATATTAGTGGTTCTCAACCTTTTATGCTTCACGAAATAAATATATGCATTGGGAATAAAACAATATGCACATAACAGTGGTTCTCAAGCTTTTATGTTTCACGTACCCCCTGGATATGTGTTTGTAACTGGCGTACCCCTTGTATAGATAGATAAAACTATAGTTATAGTATAACAAGGGGAATAAAATAAAACATATGTTTATATAACATATATCTAGCGACTTTTGAGCTCTGACGGCGTACCCCAAAAAATTTTACCGCGTACCCTACATTGAGAACCCCTACTTTAAAGTGAACTAATGGCATCTGTCGGACGAATAGAAAATGTGAAATTCATTTTAATATTTTTTTGCAAACTTTGCGGCCTTATTGGAATTCCTTATTGGAATCCAATAAGGAATCCAATAATCCATAAGGAATCTTATTGGATTACTCACCTCGATTTTTACCATATTCTGTTAAAAATCGAGTCCAACCCAAACTTAGTGAAGAGCCACTAAAAAAAAAACTATATTCTGAAAGAGCCGCAGGAAAAATTATCCCTCTAAAAATGAAAAAATACAATTCTAATGAGTAATGAATTGCAAAAAACACTCTACTTTTTTGCAATTATTAAAATATTTTGATTAAGAACCAAAAATATACATTTTTGATGAGTACTATGAACTGATTATTATGCACCTAAAAGTATTTGGTCAAAAAAGTTTCTAGAAATGGATCAGAATCGTCATTTTCATTGTTTGTATTATATGCCTAGGTTTGGTATGAAAACTATTGGGATATGCGAAAAATACGAATCGTAATATTTTATCAATATTTATCCAACTCAAAAAGAATTATCTGTAAAAACAAAAAAGTGAATATCTACACACGACAAAGTGAAAACATTGGTGGCTTTTTTTTTTAATGAACTAAAAATTCTGTGAGCTGTAATGAATTATGTTTCTATTCTTCCGCCAAAATCGTATTCCACTGTTGTCTGTCTTGAGACCCTTTAATAAACTAACAATGGTTATGGATCTGGAAGAAGAATTCAAAAATTCTTTGCTCATAAAAATTCACACAAAGCGTGAACAACTCATCCCATTTCGCTTGAGACGTTCTTACGTTCATCACATCAAATCTCGCATTGGTGTAGTTGCAATGAAGCTTAGCAGAAATGAGATCAGGACGGGATCAATTTTACGAGCCCGTGTTGAAAGCTGTTGAATCCGAGACCGTCCGAGCCTGAACCATTTCGTCAATTATTGAGCCCGAGTCCATCCGAGCCTGAACCATTTCGTCAATTATTGAGCCCGAGTCCGTCTGAGTCCGGAGTCCATTTCGTCAATTATTTGAGCCCGAGACCGATTTGGAGAAAACATTCTCTGACGCATCATAAAACCTATATAGAGAAATGCATGTCGCTAATCATTTATTTTATTCTTATTAATAATAATCATTTTATAATAAAATTAAAATGCTAATGCTATTTGGAACGAAAAAATGGAAATACTAGTAGAAAATGAAAATTCGTAGGCCTCCTGCTAAACGCAAAGAGCTATTTATGTAATAACGCTGGAGAATATGTAAATAAAAATCGAAACCCACATGGTGCTTATTTCAAATTTTTATGTATTTGAAACTTAAATCATTCTGAGCACAAGCTCGCTCGAGCTCGAACTCATCTCAGAGAGCCTAAGTTCAATACATATAGAGTTAGGAATCTGAAAAAAAAAAAAAATAATTATATATTTGAGCACTTGAATTTCATTTGCTGATTTATAAAAACAAATTTCACGTAAAAATTTAAAATTCAACAAAGGAAGGGTATTTAGAAAAATGTTGATAATCAGTATTGCATTTCTTACGATATTCAAAAACATTCAGAGATTATTTTGTACAGTTCTTGTCGCATACGTTAGATGTCAAATTTGTGTGAAACCATTTCGAATTAGGTCAAGGCACCGCACTAAATATTTCAGCTAGAAACTTCGAATGGGCATTAGGAAAGACTTTTTCAGAGGGGAAGGAGTGGATCTTTCAAGGGCTGCAAAAGGCTTCCAGGAGGGGGGGGGGGGGTAAACAAATCAATGTTTCAAGAGTGAAATATTTATTTAATTCTTACTCTAACGCAACTACGGATAGCCGAAAACAGAAAAAGAGGATCGTCATTGGTTTTATCTCTGAGTTACACTTTTTTTGTCCAAAATGGGCCATTTAGGCCAGGTCACAAGAACCCCGAGAGCTCAAAGACGGTTGAGGGAAGAGAATTCACTGGACAGATTGTAGCTCCCGTCAAGGCCATCCAGCATATTTTTAAGGTGCACAGGGTCTCCCACAGACGGGGCCACGATTTTACATTCCCATCCGACGGACGGCGACTTTTCCAAGTCCATCGGTGTCCCCTACTGACTGAGAGTTTTGCGGATATAAATCTCAACGTTGGCCCAGGCGGGACTCGACCTAGGATCTACAGATTACGAGCCTGGCGCGCTACCGATTGAGTCATATAAGCAGCTAGCATGGGAGGAAAAAGAGGGATAAAAGATACTACAAAGTCGCATTAAAGTATCAATCAGCATTTTCTGTTACATAGAAGTATGTCTGCCAGATGGTTTAGTGAAAAGCTCTGACGCCACGTCAAGGCACCATCCATGTCAGAGTGTTTTGCTCTAACCAGGAGAAAACCCCTCCACACAGAGGCAGCTAGTGTGGAAGAAAAAAGAGGGAACAAGAACCACAAAGTTGCATTAAATTGTCAAACAGCATTCCCTGTTGAGCGCATTTAATGGAATATTTTGCAGCATCTTGTGCAAGATCTAATTAAAAAAAAGAAAAAAATTAGACCTTGCCCCCATCCCTTCCAGTGGCAGAATCCTTCTATGATGCACCTTCCCTGATCTGCAGGCGACTGTCCACTAGGGCTTTCACCACTAGTGGCCGGTGATCAGAAAGTACTGCTAAGTCACCGGAATGAATGGTTCCGTGCGACCATTTAGCCACTTTGGAATTTTGGTTTAGCCATGAAGAAAAAATAAATAAAATATACTTACCTATACTTACCCAGAAGAGCTTGCTGATGAAGAGTGTCTTTACTTACCTATTCCCTCCCCATGCTGAGAAAAGAGCGACTGATAGTCTTAAAAAAATCCACCTATCGTTGGTTGAATACTTAAAGTTGTGGCCCTGTATACAGGAAAGCCACATATTCTGCACACGTTTTAAAGTATTTTGAATGGCATTAATGGGCGGCAAATATCTTTCCCTAACAACTCTGCAAAAAAGTTATTAGAGGAATATATTTGCTTCCTATTATTCCACTCCCAAACCTTTTCTGAGACTTATGAGGATCCTTATGACCTAAATATTTAGCTCGTTACGGAGCAAAGAAATGATGCTCAGATTAAAAAAAAAACCCAACCCAACAGCTTCAAAGGCTAAAGCAATCTGATCAACAAAGACCGAAAAATATTAATCCATTCTAACAATCCTGCTATTATTTAAAACTAAAAGTGACTTCAAATAATTGACAAAAATCTCCAAGTGTTGCGTTGGTAATTGTTTAATTACTTGTACTCTGTTTCGTTTGGTCTAGTTAATTTTTTAACCCCAACGCCCCTTTCTCCAGGTGATATTTTACTAACCCCACTTCTTGGAAATCAAATTAATTTTTCCTGTATAAAACTAATTGAAAATGTATTAACCTTGCGTAAAAATTTACGAATATTTTTAAAGTGTATCCATCAATTTCAAAGTTTTTCTGTCGAAATAAAGCATTCCTAAGTATTTATCATAAATACAAAGAATCATTAGTAAATAATGAAATACACTGCCCTATCAAAATATTACAAAATTTCCCTGTTATGTCAATGGGAATCTAACTTCGAAGCACTATAACTTTCAAACTATGCATTTTGTGGAAAAACGTGGCTGAAGATGAAGATCGTAATGAAATTAATGAATCATGATTTTCAACAGTATTTGTTCAGTATTCAGAATAATGGATGTTGAAATATTTAACAATAAATTAATTCATATTTGTCTAACATTGAAATAATCGTTGCGAAAACTTCTAAAATGCATATTTAATATATTACATGATTTGAAACTATACTTATTAAATAAGTCTTAATTAATTCCTTAATTATTCCTGTAAATCTAGCCTTCCATAACTATTTAACTAATGAACGAATAGCGTTGAAAATCAAGATTTAAACAGATTTGTTTTGTTCATTAATTTATTTTAAATCAAAAATTTCCATTAAATGCATATTTTAGAAGTTATAGAAAATTTCGAACAGTGGTGTACTGATTAGCACCCGCGCACTGCCACAGAGCTCCCACAGGAAACTAGAATAGCGAATAATAAATTATTTACCCAAACATAATGTTAAATCCCCAACCCCCATATACATATATACACACTAACCGCGGGGGAAGGCTATGGAAATACTTTTACGACATTTATGGGGAAACTTAATATGTAATTATTTAAAGCAGTGGTTCTCAAACTTTAATGCTTCACGTACCCCCTGGAAAGGTGTATGTAACTGGCGTACCCCTTGTATAGATAGATGGATAAACTTATACTTATAGTATAAAAATAGGAATTAAATAAAACATATTTCAATCAATTATTTTCTTTTCGCAAAGAGCTGAATATATTTTTGTCATCTTCACCTAAAGGTACATTAAAAGGGTTAGTTCGAATTATCATACCTATAGTCAGATCCTAGGGAAAAGGAAACGGTACACATGGCATCTGATTTTGGCCATCATTTGACTACACTAACCTATTTAAACCCTCCACTCGTTTGTTTTGTATTAGACAATGAGTGCCTTATCCTACCTAGGCAAAGTTATTGCAATAGCAGTTACCCATAGACCCTCGCTAATACAGGTCCGAAACGAAAACTTGTTAAACCAGATGCTATGCTACCTAACGATTCATTATCGTTCATTCCTAAAGGGATATATTGATATACACGGAGAACGATCCTCAATCAATTATTTTGTTTTCGCAAACAGCTGAATATATTTTTGTCACCTTCACCTAAAGGTACATTAAAAGGGTTAGTTCGAATTATCATACGTATTTTCAGATCCTAGGGAAAAGGAAACGGTACTCATGGCATCTGATTTTGGCCATCATTTGACTACACTAACCTATTTAAACCCTCCACTCATTTGTTTTGAAATTAGACAATGAGTGCCTTATCCTACCTAAGCAATGTTAATTGCAATAGCAGTTACCCATAGACCCTCGCTAATACTGGTCCGAAACGACACTTGTTAAACAAGATGCTATGCTACCTAACGATTCATTATCTTTCATTCCTAAAGAGATATATTGATATACACGGAGAACGATTCTCAATCAATTATTTTGTTTTCGCAAACAGCTGAATATATTTTTGTCATCTTCACCTAAATGTACATTAAAAGGGTTAGTTCGAATTATCATACCAATAGTCATATCCTAGGGAAAAGGCAACGGTACTCATTGCATCTGATTTTGGCCATCATTTGACTACACTAACCTATTTAATTCCTCCACTCATTTGTTTTGCATTAGACAATGAGTGCCTTATCCTACCTAAGCAATGTTAATTGCAATAGCAGTTACCCCTAGACCCTCGCTAATACAGGTCCGAAACGAAACTTGTTAAACCAGATGCTATGCTACCTAACGATTCATTATCTTTCATTCCTAAAGGGATATATTGATATACACGTAGAACGATTCTCAATCAATTATTTTTTTTTCGCAAACAGCTGAATATATTTTTGTCACCTTCACCTAAATGTACATTAAAAGGGTTAGTTCGATTTATCATACCAATAGTCAGATCCTAGCGAAAAGGAAACGGTACACATGGCATCTGATTTTGGCCATCATTTGACTACACTAACCAATTTAAACCCTCCACTCGTTTGTTTTGTATTAGACAATGAGTGCCTTATCCTACGTAGGCAAAGTTAATTGTAATAGCAGTTACACATAGACCCTCGCTAATACAGGTCCGAAACGAAAAACTTGTTAAACCAGATGCTATGCTACCTAACGATTCATTATCGTTCATTCCTAAAGGGATATATTGATATACACGGAGAACGATCCTCAATCAATTATTTTGTTTTCGCAAACAGCTGAATATATTTTTGTCACCTTCACCTAAAGGTACATTAAAAGGGTTAGTTCGAATTATCATACGTATTGTCAGATCCTAGGGAAAAGGAAACGGTACTCATGGCATCTGATTTTGGCCATCATTTGACTACACTAACCTATTTAAACCCTCCACTCATTTGTTTTGTATTAGACAATGAGTGCTTTATCCTACCTAAGCAACGTTAATTGCAATAGCAGTTACCCCTAGACCCTCGCTAATACAGGTCCGAAACGAAACTTGTTAAACCAGATGCTATGCTACCTAACGATTCATTGTCTTTCATTCCTAAAGGGATATATTGATATACACGGAGAACGATTCTCAAGCAATTATTTTGTTTTCGCAAACAGCTGAATATATTTTTGTCACCTTCACCTAAAGGTACATTAAAAGGGTTAGTTCGAATTATCATACCAATAGTCATATCCTAGGGAAAAGGAAACGGTACTCATGGCATCTGATTTTGGCCATCATTTGACTACACTAACCTATTTTAACCCTCCACTCATTTGTTTTGTATTAGACAATGAGTGCCTTATCCTACCTAAGCTATGTTAATTGCAATAGCAGTTACCCATAGACCCTCGCTAATACTGGTCCGAAACGAAACTTGTTAAACCAGATGCTATGCTACCTAACGATTCATTATCTTTTATTCCTAAAGGGATATATTGATATACACGGAGAACGATTCTCAAGGAATTATTTTGTTATCGCAAACAGCTCAATATATTTTTGTGACCTTCACCTAAAGGTACATTAAAAGGATTAGTTCGAATTATCATACCTATAGTCATATCCTAGGGAAAAGGAAACGGTACTCATGGCATCTGATTTTGGCCATCATTTGACTACACTAACCTATTTTAACCCTCCACTCATTTGTTTTGTATTAGACAATGAGTGCCTTATCCTACCTAAGCAATGTTAATTGCAATAGCAGTTACCCATAGACCCTCGCTAATATAGGTCCGAAACGAAAAACTTGTTAAACCAGACGCTATGCTACCTAACGATTCATTATCGTTCATTCCTAAAGGGATATATTGATATACACGGAGAACGATCCTCAATCAATTATTTTGTTTTCGCAAACAGCTGAATATATTTTTGTCACCTTCACCTAAAGGTACATTAAAAGGGTTAGTTCGAATTATCATACGTATTGTCAGATCCTAGGGAAAAGGAAACGGTACTCATGGCATCTGATTTTGGCCATCATTTGACTACACTAACCTATTTAAACCCTCCACTCATTTGTTTTGAAATTAGACAATGAGTGCCTTATCCTACCTAAGCAACGTTAATTGCAATAGCAGTTACCCCTAGACCCTCGCTAATACTGGTCCGAAACGAAACTTGTTAAACCAGATGCTATGCTACCTAACGATTCATTATCTTTCATTCCTAAAGGGATATATTGATATACACGGAGAACGATTCTCAATCAATTATTTTGTTTTCGCAAACAGCTGAATATATTTTTGTCACCTTCACCTAAAGGTACATTAAAAGGGTTAGTTCGAATTATCATACCAATAGTCATATCCTAGGGAAAAGGAAACGGTACTCATGGCATCTGATTTTGGCCATCATTTGACTACATTAACTATTGAAACCCTCCACTCATTTGTTTTGTATTAGACAATGAGTGCCTTATCCTACCTAAGGAATGTTAATTGCAAGAGCAGTTACTCAGAGACCCTCGCTAATACTGGTCCGAAACGAAACTTGTTAAACCACATGCTATGCTACCTAACGATTCATTATCGTTCATTCCTAAAGGGATATATTGATATACACGGAGAACGATCCTCAATCAATTATTTTGTTTTCGCAAACAGCTGAATATATTTTTGTCACCTTCACCTAAAGGTACATTAAAAGGGTTAGTTCGAATTATCATACGTATTGTCAGATCCTATGAAAAGGAAACGGTACTCATGGCATCTGATTTTGGCCATCATTTGACTACACTAACCTATTTAAACCCTCCACTCATTTGTTTTGTATTAGACAATGAGTGCTTTATCCTACCTAAGCAACGTTAATTGCAATAGCAGTTACCCCTAGACCCTCGCTAATACAGGTCCGAAACGAAACTTGTTAAACCAGATGCTATGCTACCTAACGATTCATTGTCTTTCATTCCTAAAGGGATATATTGATATACACGGAGAACGATTCTCAAGCAATTATTTTGTTTTCGCAAACAGCTGAATATATTTTTGTCACCTTCACCTAAATATACATTAAAAGGGTTAGTTCGAATTATCATACCAATAGTCATATCCTAGGGAAAAGGAAACGGTACTCATGGCATCTGATTTTGGCCATCATTTGACTACACTAACCTATTTTAACCCTCCACTCATTTGTTTTGTATTAGACAATGAGTGCCTTATCCTACCTAAGCTATGTTAATTGCAATAGCAGTTACCCATAGACCCTCGCTAATACTGGTCCGAAACGAAACTTGTTAAACCAGATGCTATGCTACCTAACGATTCATTATCTTTTATTCCTAAAGGGATATATTGATATACACGGAGAACGATTCTCAAGGAATTATTTTGTTATCGCAAACAGCTCAATATATTTTTGTGACCTTCACCTAAAGGTACATTAAAAGGATTAGTTCGAATTATCATACCTATAGTCATATCCTAGGGAAAAGGAAACGGTACTCATGGCATCTGATTTTGGCCATCATTTGACTACACTAACCTATTTTAACCCTCCACTCATTTGTTTTGTATTAGACAATGAGTGCCTTATCCTACCTAAGCAATGTTAATTGCAATAGCAGTTACCCATAGACCCTCGCTAATATAGGTCCGAAACGAAAAACTTGTTAAACCAGACGCTATGCTACCTAACGATTCATTATCGTTCATTCCTAAAGGGATATATTGATATACACGGAGAACGATTCTCAATCAATCATTTTGTTTTCGGAAACAGCTGAATATATTTTTGTCACCTTCACCTAAATGTACATTAAAAGGGTTAGTTCGAATTATCATACGTATTGTCAGATCCTAGGGAAAAGGAAACGGTACTCATGGCATCTGATTTTGGCCATCATTTGACTACACTAACCTATTTTAACCCTCCACTCATTTGTTTTGTATTAGACAATGAGTGCCTTATCCTACCTAAGCAATGTTAATTGCAATAGCAGTTACTCGTAGACCCTCGCTAACACAGGTCCGAAATGAAACTTGTTAAACCAGATGCTATGCTACCTAACGATTCATTATCTTTTATTCCTAAAGGGATATATTGATATACACGGAGAACGATCCTCAATCAATTATTTTCTTTTCGCAAACAGCTGAATATATTTTTGTCACCTTCACCTAAAGGTACATTAAAAGGGTTAGTTCGAATTATCATACCAATAGTCATATCCTAGGGAAAAGGAAACGGTACTCATGGCATCTGATTTTGGCCATCATTTGACTACATTAACTATTGAAACCCTCCACTCATTTGTTTTGTATTAGACAATGAGTGCCTTATCCTACCTAAGGAATGTTAATTGCAAGAGCAGTTACTCAGAGACCCTCGCTAATACTGGTCCGAAACGAAACTTGTTAAACCACATGCTATGCTACCTAACGATTCATTATCGTTCATTCCTAAAGGGATATATTGATATACACGGAGAACGATCCTCAATCAATTATTTTGTTTTCGCAAACAGCTGAATATATTTTTGTCACCTTCACCTAAAGGTACATTAAAAGGGTTAGTTCGAATTATCATACGTATTGTCAGATCCTATGAAAAGGAAACGGTACTCATGGCATCTGATTTTGGCCATCATTTGACTACACTAACCTATTTAAACCCTCCACTCATTTGTTTTGTATTAGACAATGAGTGCTTTATCCTACCTAAGCAACGTTAATTGCCATAGCAGTTACCCCTAGACCCTCGCTAATACAGGTCCGAAACGAACCTTGTTAAACCAGATGCTATGCTACCTAACGATTCATTGTCTTTCATTCCTAAAGGGATATATTGATATACACGGAGAACGATTCTCAAGCAATTATTTTGTTTTCGCAAACAGCTGAATATATTTTTGTCACCTTCACCTAAATATACATTAAAAGGGTTAGTTCGAATTATCATACCAATAGTCATATCCTAGGGAAAAGGAAACGGTACTCATGGCATCTGATTTTGGCCATCATTTGACTACACTAACCTATTTTAACCCTCCACTCATTTGTTTTGTATTAGACAATGAGTGCCTTATCCTACCTAAGCTATGTTAATTGCAATAGCAGTTACCCATAGACCCTCGCTAATACTGGTCCGAAACGAAACTTGTTAAACCAGATGCTATGCTACCTAACGATTCATTATCTTTTATTCCTAAAGGGATATATTGATATACACGGAGAACGATTCTCAAGGAATTATTTTGTTATCGCAAACAGCTCAATATATTTTTGTGACCTTCACCTAAAGGTACATTAAAAGGATTAGTTCAAATTATCATACCTATAGTCATATCCTAGGGAAAAGGAAACGGTACTCATGGCATCTGATTTTGGCCATCATTTGACTACACTAACCTATTTTAACCCTCCACTCATTTGTTTTGTATTAGACAATATGTGCCTTATCCTACCTAAGCAATGTTAATTGCAATAGCAGTTACCCATAGACCCTCGCTAATATAGGTCCGAAACGAAAAACTTGTTAAACCAGACGCTATGCTACCTAACGATTCATTATCGTTCATTCCTAAAGGGATATATTGATATACACGGAGAACGATTCTCAATCAATCATTTTGTTTTCGGAAACAGCTGAATATATTTTTGTCACCTTCACCTAAATGTACATTAAAAGGGTTAGTTCGAATTATCATACGTATTGTCAGATCCTAGGGAAAAGGAAACGGTACTCATGGCATCTGATTTTGGCCATCATTTGACTACACTAACATATTTAAACCCTCCACTCGTTTGTTTTGTATTAGACAATGAGTGCCTTATCCTACCTAAGCAATGTTAATTGCAATAGCAGTTACCTATAGACCCTCGCTAATGCAGGTCCGAAACGAAACTTGTTAAACCAGATGCTATGCTACCTAACGATTCATTATCTTTCATTCCTAAAGGGATATATTGATATACACGGAGATCGATTCTCAAGCAATTATTTTGTTATCGCAAACAGCTGAATATATTTTTGTCACCTTCACCTAAAGGTACATTAAAAGGGTTAGTTCGAATTATCATACCTATAGTCATATCCTAGGGAAAAGGAAACGGTTCTCATGGCATCTGATTTTGGCCATCATTTGACTACACTAACCTATTTAAACCCTCCACTCATTTGTTTTTTATTAGACAATGAGTGCCTTATCTTACCGAAGCAATGTTAATTGCAATAGCAGTTACCCATAGACCCTCGCTAATACAGGTCCGAAACGAAACTTGTTAAACCAGATGCTATGCTACCTAACGATTCGTTATCTTTTTTTCCTAAAGGGATATATTAATATGCACGGAGAACGATTCTCAAGCAATTATTTTGTTATCGCAAACAGCTGAATATATTTTTGTCACCTTCACCTAAAGGTACATTGAAAGGGTTAGTTCGAATTATCATACCTATAGTCAGATCCTAGGAAAAAGGGAACGGTTCTCATGGCATCTGATTTTGGCCATCATTTCACTACACTAACCTATTTAAACCCTCCACTCATTTGTTTTGTATTAGACAATGAGTGTCTTATCCTACCTAAGCAATGTTAATTGTAATAGCAGTTACTCATAGACCCTCGCTAACACAGGTCCGAAACGAAACTTGTTAAACCAGATGCTATGCTACCTAACGATTCATTATCTTTCATTCCTAAAGGGATATATTGATATACACGGAGAACGATTCTCAAGCAATTATTTTGTTATCGCCAAGAGCTGAATTTTTTTTTGTCACCTTCACCTAAAGGTACATTAAAAGTGTTAGTTCGAATTATCATACCTATAGTCACATCCTAGGGAAAAGGAAACGGTACTCATAGCATCTGATTTTGGCCATCATTTGACTACACTAAACCTGTTTAAACCCTCCACTCATTGATCTTATATTAGCAATGAGTGCATTATCCTATCTAAGCAATGGTTAATTGCAATATCAGTTACCCATAGACCCTCGCTAATACAGGTCCGAAACGAAACTTGTTAAACCAGATGCTCTGCTACCTGATAAGCATCTTGGCCGATTGTATATATATAACGCTTCGCAGGCAAAACTAAACAAACGGTAGATAATAAATAAATTCCTGATATATGTGTATAGTTACTCAATTAATTATTTTGCACTTTTTCTGCCTTTAGATCTACCATTGAAATGTTAGATAAATATTAATATAATTTTACTATCCCTATCATTTATTTTTTTTCTGATTGCCATTGCCAAATGAATCAAAACAGAAAGTATGGAACTTGTAATTTTGTAATAATATCCTTAGTCCTTTCACCTGTATAGTTTATAGTGATAAATAATGAACTTGTGAGAGAGATGTTGAAGAGAATTCCACTATTCATGCCTTATACAAAATTTGATTCAGGTCACTTTTAAATGGAATATGTCTTCAACCATCACTGACATTTCACTCTGACGCGGGCATGTTTAGCTTTCTCCTTGACCAAAAACTTTTTTTAGAGTCAGTATTTCAACTGTATGATTTAAAATATGTTTGAACGTCTTTTTCAAAATGAATCTTAATCTTGTATTTCTAAAGTGATATACTGACTTAATGGTAGAACGGTTCTCAATCAATTATTTTGTTATCACAAGCAACTAAATATATTTTTTATTCAGCTTTACTTAAAAGCATAAAAACATTGAAATTTTTAGTTGAAATTATCATACCTATAGCCACACCTTAGGAGAAAGAAAACGGTACTCATAGCATCTGATTTTGGCCATCATTTGACTGCACTAAACCTGTTTAAACCCTCCACTCATTGATCTTATATTAGCAATGAGTGCATTATCCTATCTAAGCAATAGTTAATTGCAATAGCAGTTACCCATAGAACCTCGCTAATACAGGTCCGAAACGAAACTTTTTAAACCAGATGCTCTGCTACCTGATAAGCATCATTGGCCGATTGTATATATGTATCGCTTAGCACCTAAGGAAATCATCCTGAAGAGTTCAGGTTCTCTCCTACCCAGACAGGCAGAGATGGAGCCTATCTACATTGGCGTCATCAGCGGGATCTGTATTGTGAGAGTTCGGTACGAGGTGCCGTTACATTAAGGGACAATTTTAGCAAATGTTGAGTGCTGGCAGGAAAGTAAATCATCGCTGCGAGAACTTCACATCAGGTGCGGTAAGATCTAGTATGTAGAACCAGTTTTTTGTCTTGTTATTATTCTGTGCTATGCCATAAAATACGCGAGGGAAGGCGAGAAACGGTTGTAAATCGCACTACGTGGACACTACTCGACACAGATCAACGCAAAACATGGAGGCTATTGCGTCTGATTTGTCAGTAGATGCTGTCAGCGACTGACAAATCCGACTCAAGAAATAGCAGAGCAATCCGATGACGCTAGAAAGCTCGAATTGGAATTGAGGAAACTCGAATTAATGCAACTCGAATTATTGCAACTCGAACTAGTTGATAGACAAGCGCAAAGCGAGGCCGAGGCCGAAGAATGACCCTTGCGACTGGAATCGAAGAAAGACAAGCGCAGCGCGAAGAAATGCAAGCACAACGCGAGCATGAACTGCAAATGAGGCATCTTGAGCTTGAGACAGCAAAGGCAAGTGGCGTCAGATCTCACTGTGCGTCGTGTGATGGTTATGATTCGCCTTGGTCCGATTCCCATAGCACCGCGAAAAGGAAGGAGCATGAGGTACTGAAATATTGGATTTTGGTTCTACACACTACGTTGGGATCGCCCCCAGAAACTCTCCTCTACATTCATTTGTATTTCAAGAGGATCAAGAGCGTTTTCGCTAATCAGGGCGTGCCTGAAAAGGTTAGGAGCCAGGTAGTCCTCTCCATTTTTCGGGAGAAGCTGAACGATCTTTTGGCTTTATTGTCTGACGAGGATGCTAACGATTACAGTAAGCTCAAAGCTTACATTTTGACGAGGTGTAAAGGTTGTGTTGTTTGGGTTGTTTTACCTCTGAGCGGCACTTTTTTGCACACCATGGGCTAAATGGCCAGGTCACATGGACCCCGAAGGCTCAGAGAAGGTTGTGGGAGGGGACCCACTGGAACAGCTGTTGGGAGACAGATGGTAGCCTCCCGTCAAGGCCATCCAGCGTGTTCTTTAACGTGCCACAGGGTATGGCTCTCCCGCACACGGGGCCACGGCTTAACGTCCCATCCGACGAACGGCGGCCTTTCCAAGCCCATCGGTGTCCCCTACTGACTGTGGGCAGGGCGGGGAATTTTGCGGAGATAAATCTCAACGCTGACCAAGCTTGGACTCGAACCTGGGAAATACAGATTACGAGCCTGGCGCGCTACCGACTGAGCCACCCCCGCCCGAGGTGTAAAGTCTCTGCAGTTTAATACAAGAGGCAGTTGGATAGGGCATAGAAGCTTGCACACAAAACGTGGAACACGTTTTCGGAAAAATTAGGGAAATATGGAGAAGGTATATTGAAAGCAGAATATTGTCCACATTTGAGGAATTGGTCGACCTGCTGTTGGCCGATCGAATTAAATCAGAGGTACCGAGTAGCACTGATGAATACATTGCACTGCAGGAGCGCTGGGACTGGTTTAATCCAAGAGATCTCATAGATTATATATTAAATCATTTAGTGAGCAGTCGAATTAATGCGCGTCCACGGGACTCTGATCGACAGATGGCCAGGTACATTCCTCCTCCCAGGCGCGAGCAATTAGAACAAAAAGCGCCCATGCAATTTGCGAAGCGATCAGTTGCTACCACTATCAGCGCGCGTGGCTGTTTTTGGTGCGGCTCGAAGCAGCATCTTCGCAGAGATTGTCCTCAATGGCGGGCAAAGAGAAAATCTCCCAGTGCTGGATTTAACACAGTGTATACTGTATGAAACGAGCAGGAAGAGGCATGATGTACCCGCGTTTCAACGCACATGTTTGAAGCTCAGGACGAAGGGCAATTAACAACGGTTAGACTGACCCAACTTCAGACGGCGAATGTGCGATGTGGCCAGAATGCTTTCACAGCTGTGATTGATTCTGGCGCTGAAATCTCCGTGATTAGAAGAGATGTTGTCCCAGAGCAGTTTTTCACGCCGAAGACGACGATCAAGCTGAGGACAGCATTTGGAGATTTCGAGAAAGCTGCAATGATCCACGTCCCTGTGCAGTTAGTGGGGGGATGCAATTCCCCCCATGACTCGATGATTAGGCCAGAAATTAATTTAGTGATTGATGTTTCATCACGTCTGGCACTTCCTGCACTTCTGACGAAGGACGATTTTAAAGCGCTTTCTGCCGTTAATTTAAGCGCGATTTGGCGGAGAATGGGCATAAAAGGAATTTTGGCGGAATATGGGGCATAGAAGCTTGGATAGGGCATAGAAGCTTGGATAGGGCATAGAAGCTTGCACACGAAACGTGGACCACGTTTTCGGATAAATTAGGGAAATATGGAGAACGTATATTGAAAGCAGAAAATTGTCCATATTTGAGGAATTGGTCGACCTGCTGGTGGCCGATCGAATTAAATCTGAGGTACCGAATAGCACTGATGAATACATTGCATTGCAGGAGCGATGGGACTGGTTTAATCCAAGAGACCACATAGATTATATATTAAATCATTTAGTGAGCAGTCGAAGTAATGCGCGTCCACGGGACTCTGATCGACAGATGGCCAGGTACATTCCTCCTCCCAGGCGCGAGCAATTAGAACAAAAAGCGCTCATGTAATTTGCGAAGCGATCAGTTGCTACCACTATCAGAGCGCGTGGCTGTTTTGGGTGCGGCAACATGCACTACGTCTCGGAAGCAACATGCACTACGTCTCGGAAGCAAAATGCACTACGTGATATCACTTTCCGAGACAAGCGAGGGGCTGTCTGCTTCGACTGTGGAGGTTACTATGGCAACATTTTAATTCAACCAATTCGTCAAACATTTTAGGTCAGTATTACATTATAAAATAGATTTTTATACATTCAATACTAAAAGTTAATATAATGTCTCCAGAGTTAAAAAGTCGCTGAAATTTTAACTCTTATTTTACACTCGTAATTTCATAAATAACGGAAACGTTCAGTTTATTTAGAATATAGTGATTTAATATAATCGACGCCGTTACTTTATCTATTTTTTACATATTAAATAGAAAGTGGAAGGAATGGAATGACGTAACGCAAAGGGTCAATGCTATGGTTAACCCAACCAACATATCTTATCAACCAACATTATCTTTATAACCCAACCAACATATCTTTTGTTCTGTTTCTAAGCATCATATGGAGAAATAATGCCCGCCCATTCCATTTGCCTGTAGTTATTCTTACTGACTCTGATGGCGATGAGATCGGCCAAGAAATGGCCCAAACTCATTGTAACAACTCAAGTATCATATCTAAATGAAGACACTCTATAGTCTTATTTTGCTAACAATTTACGTATTCGGTGCTTTTACATCACGATATGTTAGAAAAACATTTTTGTGAACGAAAATTAAGTGATTTCCTTCCCTTCCACTCAAACTTTAAACTTGAATTTAGAAATATTTATAATGTTATGCACAATTAGGTAATGAGTTATCGGTTGCATTAAAGTCAGCAGCTTTTTATTTGGATCCAACTTGAAAAATAAGACACGTTCAATACGCATGACAAAACTTCCTTTGTGCAAGTGTGGAGAGCATTTATACCTGTTTCGAGACAAAATGATCTATAGGTTACATTTGTGAAATCTGCTCTATTCGTAAACCATTAAGACTGTTCTTTTCTACAAGAAAAACTAAAAATGAAAGATTTTGATACTAACGATCACTTTAATTTTAATTTCACAATTTATATTTTTTAAGCTTAAAGAAGTCAATCATAATGAAATGTTTGTATCGCCTTGGGAAGCAAAAGAAATGATTTTAAGATTAAAACATTTCTTCATTTTTATAACTCTAAAATCCGAATGTTTTCAATTTTACAAGTTTCAACGCAGCCCAAGTTGGCAAAGCGTTCTGCTCCGTAGAAGTAAATTATATGATAAACATTCGGATTTTAGAGTTATAAAAATGAAGAAATGTTTCAATCTTAAAATCAATTCTTTTGCTCCCCAAGGCGATACAAACATTTCATTATGATTGACTGCTTTAAGCTATATGATATATATGATGAGATGCTCAGTTTCTAATAATCATATTCCACTTACCTCATGACTTACCCTCTCACCTGCTCGATGTCGATTCCCGTCGGATGTCTCCAAGGATCTGGGATGACTTGCTTCTACTTCCTGGAAGTGACGACTCTAATCAGAGCACAGCGAAAAACAAACATTTCAGTTAAAACTTGTATTCTGTTTCATCAAACGGAATTTAATTGTTATTCATCGATGTGGTATCATCTATAGAGTAACAATCGCGATATGACGTCAATAGCAAATGCCTCGTAATAATCGTATAAGAAAACATTCGTTTGCTCTGCATCTGGCATCTTAAAAAGTACTAAAGCTTTGAATTAAACCATGAGAAAAGACATTAAAATAACTTATGATTCATAATATAGAAAACAAATATATTTTAGGTTGTTTTAAAACTAAGTATCTATCTATCGTGTACGTGGGAAAGATTGGGTTGCTAATTCCTCTGACATACTGACATACTGAGCTGCACTTTTATTTCCACCTAATAGGCTAAAAATCCAGGTTACAAAGGCCTCAAGGACTCACAGAAGGTTTGCGAAGGGGAGCCACTGTACAGCTCTCAGGAGACATGGAAACCTCCTGTCAAACCACACAGTCTGTTTTTTAAGGGACACAGGGTATGACCCATCCAACAGACGGCAGCCTTCTCAAGACCTCTGGTGTCACCTTTCTCACCTAAGTAGTTTGGTACATTTGTTAGAAAAAACTACTTAGTTACTCTCTTTACCCTTTAACTTACTACTTAATTTACCCTTCTACATTTCATAGTAACCATTAAGTTACTATGAAATGCTTCAATGAAATGCGAAACATAGTTATTAACATCGGTTATCTTTTAATCATCTCTAAGTCTCTTATATTTATTCAACTTTTCTTTTCTCTTGGACATATAAAATCCAAAAGACATTGACTTCCAGACTGTCTTTATGTCTTGTATTATACTAACTGTCAGACCTCTTTTCAAGGAATTGTTTAAAGGGTAAAGCTGGATCGATAATTTGGGGGCCCTGGAGCCCAGTAGTAAATAGAGCCCTCTCTATCATGATAAAGTCAAGGATAATGGATTTTGCACAACTTTATGCAACGTTATCTATTAGACGATTGAAAAATAATATAATGAGTACCTTAAACAAGTAATTAGAAAATCGAGGCGTTACTCTAGAGTAGGGGTTCTCAACGTGGGGGGTACGCGGTAAAAGTTTGGGGTATGCCGTGAGAACTCAAAAGTTGCTAGATATATGTTATAAATAAATATATATTATTTTATTCCATTGTTATACTATAACTATAGTTTTTTATATCTACACAAGGGGTGCACCAGTTACATACACATTTCCAGTGGGTACGTGAAGCATAAAAGGTTGAGAACCACTGCTCTAGAGCAATGTCTTCACCTTTAGTGCTATCCAATTGAAGGGTAATTTCTTCTAATCTCTCATAACTCTTTCTTCTAATAATTAAATTGCATTTATGTAGAAAAACTTGCAAAAAGCGCGGATTCTTACACCGAATAATTACAAATGCAAGAGGGTAATGGTTAATACGTTTAGTACAATGGGGGTATTAATTATTAATTGATTGAAAGTTGGATTTTTATATGACCCTGAACCTGGGAAAAGAAGTCTCTAGAATGGATCTCTTGTCGCAGGCTGCAAGAAAATTATGTTTCATTTGAATGAATTGCTAATAAAAATCTGAAGATTTCGTACAGCTATTACTATAATAATTATCGTTCGCAAAATCTTGAATTGAGTCACCAGAATATTTTCAGGGTGTTCTGAAATCAAATACCATTTGTCGTAATGTGATCAGAATTTGTAACTAGAAGAACAATATATCACTCTCGTGAATATCAGATTTTCGTTTTCAAAGGAATGAAATTTTATTCCCAATTTAGGATCATCTAATATTGGAAATTCAAACTAACGGTTCATTGCGTAAATGCAAATTTTAATATTTCTTCTGTACCTATAAAACATAAAATAATTCCTCAATTATCTATTAAAACAAAAAAAAAAGCTTCCTCCCTCCATCTCAGTGGAAATGAGGCAAATGATTGTTGCAAATGTAAAACCGATTGCACATCACACTCTACCACAAAGATTTCAAACTTCTATAACCAGTAGGTCGTTTGCAAAATTTAATTGAAACTTCAACATTTTCCAATGTATTCCATCATTACAGGTCACAATTGGAATTTTCATCATTTTCCGCATTTATTGGGTCAAACTGTGGAAATTGGAAGCAGTAGATTAGGGGTTCTCAATGTGGAGTACGCGGTAAAACTTTTGGGGGTACGCCGTGAGAGCTCAAAACTAGCTAGATCTAGTAACAAAGTAAAAATAACCATTGTTATATTATAACTATAATTTTATCTATCTATACAAGGGGTACGTCAGTTACATACACATTTTCAGGGGGTACGTGAAGCATAAAAGGTTGAGGACCACTGCAATAGATGAGTGGGAAAATGCAAATAATAATAGTTTATTAGTATCTGTTTGGCACAAAATTAATTTTTTGTGCATGGATGCGTGTGTCGTTTTTCTGCTGAGGTCCTGCCATCCTCTCAGACCTTCTACTGTGGCATATAAACTGACAGGCTCCTGTCAGACCTCTGTGGCAAGCAGCTGCTTGAGGGGGTATTTATTTTTTTTTTTATTTTTATCTCTTAAAATAAAAGTGTTATTTTTCCACTACTCCCTGGAGGTAAGAGGAATGATTAGTGCCAATATAAAGCTCTTGATATTGGCACTAATCTTTCCTCTTACCTCCACAACCAAAATTATTCTCCACAACCAAAATTTAAAATTCCTATTACAAATACATCGTTCGTAAATTACAATATACGCTCAGCATGCAAATATTGTGAACGAAGATTCATCACCGGGATGAAGAGGGAGCAAAGTTTCAACATTTTCGCGTAGAACAATATCTCAGTTTTCACCTCCTACTGGAAGTGAAAAATATAAAATCTACTCTGTTGTGAGACTGTCGCATTTTGTGATCTGTTTTGAATCTAATACTATAGTAGCAGGTTATTTAGGTGGTATGGAGCACGATATTAGTTACTAAAATTTAAATGAAATTAAAAATACTTTATGTTACTTTGTGTATTTTTGGTCAATTTCTATTTCAAATTTTAATTTTTGTTAACTGTTATTTAATAGATAGTGTATAATTATATGATATATTTCACATTATGTTCTTCAATTTAGATAATTTTTAGTTGCAACTACATTGAAATATTTTGAGAAACATTACAATGACATTATTGAAATCGTTGCTTATAAAAACATTATAAATATATTCTATTATCCACTTCTATATTCTTTAGTTATATTTTAATCGAGAAATCAAAATTGCATATAAGAATAATGTTTCGCACCTCTTGATTTCACGACCATCACCCTTATCGCTATTTGGCCGTGAACATGACACAGGATCTGAAATTTCTTAACGTTTCTGAGATCTATGACCTGAAGAACCACTGAGCACCAAATCTCACCTCTCTAGCACAAGAAAGAATTTGACCTTTGACTTCAAGGAATCTAATGGATCAGAAATTTCGTAACTTTTCTAAGATATAGAAAAGAAATACCAACAGGCATCAATTGTCATATTTAGCATATATAGATTTAAATTTGACAACTGACCTCGATAGACTGATCAAATTCGTAATATCGTTTAGAAGATGGAAACCAAATTGTTTCCAGCGCTTACAGATCCAGCCTTGGCCTCTATTTGATCTGGAAGAATACTTCGAAGGCCAATTTTTTTGCGAAATCTACTGTTAGGATTACCCTTACGTGGAAATTGTAAGAGCTCTTCGATTTCTGCATCTTAGTTAGAATAAGACATACCCCCTATCAGTTATTCAGTCACTACCTCACTTACAATCGGCTGCATACACTCAGTCACTACCTCACTTACTCACAATCAGATGCAAGTATCATAGTCCTATTTGGGGCGGGGTGGCTCAGTCGGTAGCGCGTCAGGCTCGTAATCTGTAGTTCACAGGTTCGAGTCCCAGCTGGGTCAGCGTTGAGATTTATGTCCGCAAAATTCCCCGCCCTGTCCACGGTCAGTAGCGGACACCGATGGGCTTGGAAAGGCCACCGTCCGTCAGATGGGACGTTAAGCCATGGCCCCGTGTGCGGGAGAGCCATACCCTGTGCACGTTAAAGAACACGTTGGATGGCCTTGACGGGAGGCTATCATCTGTCTCCCAACAGCTATTCCAGTGGGTCCCCTCCCCCAACCTTCTCTGAGCCTTCGGGGTCCATGTGACCTGTCCGTTTAGCCCATTGTGTGCAAAAAAGTGGCGCTCAGAGGTAAAACAACCCAACCCATAGTCCTATTCCAGTGCTTTCCTCCTATGATGTCGTGGACCACGCCCCTTTATACTATTCATAATTGACAACTCCCCCTTATGCATCCCACTACTTTCTCCCTTATTAATAACTTATTATTATTCATAATTAATATTCATAACTCATTAATTAACTCCTTAGGGCCATCCTCCTTTATTAAAAAAACCCTATGTCCGCCATTTTGACCACAAACTCCCGAAGTAACTCAAAGTCCCGAGTCCGCCATTTTGAAGTCTAACGTCCGCCATATTGGTTTCCGCTATCATCCAAAATTCCGAAATATTCCACCTAATTGTGGTGACATCTAGTGTTTAACACACATATATATTTAAAATAAATTTCCTATAGTGGGACACGACCCTGCGACCCTCACCTTACTAGCACATTACACAGCATGTTAATCCATTACACCAAGGGTAGTATATTCTTAGAGTGTTGAAATGTGGATGAAGTTGAAATAACTTATCTTTATAAAATATCTAGGTAATGTTATATTTCCGGCATTTATTTTTTATTACAATTTAACGTGCGAATTTCATATTTCCTGCATTTATTTTTCTTGTAAATTAACCTATGCAATTTTAATTTCTTATAACTGATCGTGCGAATGTTTTTTTATGATGATTTTTTATTTTTTGTAAATAACCTACGTATTTTAGTCCCTGTAAATTAAGAATTTGTATTTCTTATAATTTAACGTGCGAATTTTATATTTTCGGAATTTATTTTTTATTATAATTTAACGTGGGGATTTTTTTTTATTTTTTGTATTTATTTTTTATTAACTTTTTTTTTTATTTTTTATAACTCGCGAATCTCTTTATTAGTTGTAAATAAACCTACGAATGTTTTATTCCTTATAAATTAACCTACAAATTTTTTATTTCTTTATAAGTTAGCTCTCGATTTTTTTTTATTTTTTATAATTTAACTTGCGAATATAAATGAATTTTTTAAATCCTTATTAATTAAACACTTATCAAAAGTGACGGCCCCTTTATTAATATGAACTCCCTTAATTAAAACGCTTATCAAAAGTTCGACCTCCTCATTAAAAAACCCTTAATAATATGCATCCACCTTTATTAAACACCTATCAAAGGTTCTGCCCCTCACGCCGGGCAATCAATTCAATTTATTTTTTTATTAAAAAATAAATTTTGCGGCAATTTATTTTTTAAAAATAATATTCATCCTCTTATCGAAACTTATTATCCCATCTCCCCTTTATGATAGATCAGCTATTTTGTAAATAAGCAAAGTACCCCATCGGAAGAAGACAATCCATCTTCAAATTTCCCTTGGCACGCCTAAACCTTCAAGTGTTGTGACTCTCTTTTTAAAATTAGTCTCCATATGGTTGAAGGATTATATCTTCAGATATTTGTGTTCAGACGTATTCTGCACCACACTTTCCACGTCCCTTACCACGTCAGGACTTGTTTTGAAACGATTAAGTAATTTTATGTTAAATTCCTATTTTTGCCATGTCTCAATTCATTACTCTCCATATTTTCATATTAATACTAAAGCATTTCAAAAACCTCACCACACTAATCAGAGGTAAAAAAATTCCTTCTTTCTTACAAATTTCAATCTCCTCCCAATTAATTAATTTATTTTCCCTTTTTAATAATAAGCCATTTCAAAGACATCGTGATCGCAACAAAACCAAAAAATCACATATAAAAAAATAAACTCGCCTTCCTATTTTTTATTTCAATAGTTTATTACTAAACCGGCTCAAAGGAATTGCGATTGCAAAAGAATAACCAATAAAACTACTAATGTTTTAATTCCCGTATATCCGTTACACGACTTGGTCTGAAATTTAAAACTTTTTATTCCTAATACTTATATTTGCTGTATCCCCAATTCAGCATAAGATTCACTTATTCAAAATATTACTCTTTCCTAGGAAGTAACTCTGCTCAGTAACAATCGAAAACAAAATATTTTTCCTTCCTCAAAAGAAAAATCTGCTAATAAAAAATTATTTGGAAGTGAGATATCATATAAAAAAATCTGGAATTATAAACACTCTTACAGTTTTAAAAATCGTCTTTTCCTCCGTTTACTGGAGAACGTGTGATCACAAGACCAACGACTCATCATGTTGATGAAATTTAATTTTGCGCTACGAGTTACGTTTGTTTGCAAGGTCGGGTATTCGGTTGTTTTTCATCGGATAAAAAATAAATCTGTAAAGAGCTTTCGTACACGGTTTAGTTTTATAGAAAGTAAGCAATGCTAAAAGTAGAAAACGATTCATACGTTGCAACTACCCTTGCGTTTTCGCTTGCGTTGCGTAAAACATCTATCTTTAATTCTACATCCAAGCACAACATTAACTTCAGTGTATGTTAATGGAGATCTGATGAATTTTTTTCCTATTATCGCGAACGGTTGGATCAGCGATGGATTGCCGCATCCACAGGCATGGATGTGCAGCGGGCCAAATACATCACAGGTCAGTAAATTTTGTGCTTAATTTTCATAGTCGCCCCAATAATGCCTTTTCACAACCTGAGTGAGACTCGATGGCTCGCACTGGTGAGGGACGGAGTCGTTTGCTTTGACATATATGTTGCTATCGGACCTCAGTAAAAGAATTCTGCACTTATAGATATGTCAAAAAAAATCGATGTTCTCTGGTACAACGTACATTGGATATATATTTTTACAAACTAAGAGTCACTCGAAGTAAAACATTCCAAGTCCAGAATTTTATCCGTGAATTTTATCTTCCTCAAGGATCTTTTCAACCCTAATGTCGAAGTGAAATAATTAATCGCTTTCAATCATGACGAAATGTAGAGCCCAATCGCTTTGCTGGGCTGGTCGACGGTAGGTCCCGTATGCTGGCATCTTATCTTCGAGGAGATCTTTTCGACTTAACGACACATTTCAACAGTTAACTGCTTGCAAGAGTTCCAAGAGGTCAGCTAATTTTAAAATGTCCTCTTACACTCTCACTTCACAATTATCACAATTTAAAGGTATTTAGCAGTTACCGGGAGAATATGGTTTTATCCCACCAGAAAAGGAAATAAAGTACATTAGAAAGGAAAATCAATGTTAGAAGGAACCCCGACTGAAAATTGTTAATATCATAAGAAATGTGTGAATGTTTAGAAAACGGCGCCGATGTAACAAAAAATTTCAGTGTAAAAATGGAAAAACAAGCAAAAAAAGTATCGATTAATACGAGTTTCATAGAATAATAGAATGTGTGAAAGTTTCGATCCCGGTGTGATATGAAGTAGAAGTAATACGAAAAGAAATCTGCAGCAGCATAAATGCTAATCCCCACGTCATTTGTTAGGTGGTGATAGCGTTAACATGCACCAACATCAACGGATTTTCAAATGACATTCAGGGTGTATCATTCCCATCACTTAAGTTTCATCTCCTTTTATTTTTACAATTAATAACATTCCAACCCCCAATAGCACACAGTTTCTGTGGGACAGTGCCTTTCCGGGAGCGACTTCTATGCCAAAATGGCACAGGGGACGCTTTTTCTCTCAGTAGCGATACGACCATGCACTTTGCTAAAAAGCAAACCTGCTCTGAACGATGCATTTCTTATAGACAGGATACAATTAAGATCTGAGCTAAAAAGTCATGGATGAAATTAAGAGTGTGTGGAATATTTTCATGCATGAGCATGTAAAGTATAAGCCTATGTTGAAAAGGTAGATTTGCACTAAGGATGTGTATATTTTCGGACCCATTCTCATCCCGTTTTCAGGGTTCCGTGTGCATTTCTACAATTATTTTCCCTGCTATGTTTGAACAAGAGTATTAAATGAAAAAAAGTTAAAAAAAAGTACCTGTATTTCTATATGCGTCGTAGAAAGTAGAAAATAAACTTAAAATATATCGATGGAGAAAACAATCACCAAGTTCGTATTCACCACGCCGATTACCTACTCAACAAGATTGACGGCGCTCTATCTTCCTTGAAGGAAAATAGGGAATTTCCAATTGCAGTTGAAACTACTGATTTCATTGATCACTGATTTCTGATAGGTTACTATTGATTTTCAGATATTTAACAAATTATTTGAATTATTGATTATTTGAACTATCAAGAAAAATAATAGCGCTGGGGTCTGGTAGACCCGCATACCAGTTACGGGTTAAGAATGCGAACACAGAAATATTAAGAATGCGAACACTGGGAAATATTAAGAATGCGAACTACTGAGAAATATTAAGAATGCGAACTACTGAGAAATATTAATATACCATATGCTTGTTCCGCCGCATTTAAATCTAGTAAACGCATTCTTAATATTTCTCAGCAGTTTCAACTGCAATTGGAAATTCCCCGTGAAAAATACAATTGACTCATAATTGGTTTTTTTTACGACAACACCCATCTTGTACCAAATATTAATTCATGGAACAAAATTACTTCGAGCTCTAAATCGTCACATTTGATTTGCACAATGTAAACTCTTTCATGAACAGCAATTATACTACAAGATGGATTCCTAAAACACTAGATTTAAACTTAAGACATTTAATGAAATTCAAACTTAAATGAGATTGTGCTTAACTAAAGCACCTCCTAGTACTCAATTTATGAATAGAACAAGTTGTTTCTAATATTTAATTATCACATTACTTTGGCATAATTACAGGAACAGCGACTATGCATTTAGTATGCAGTAATATTAATGTGCTTCGAAAGGCTCTCACAGATGGGATGTTAAGCCATCTTATGGAGGAGAGGGTGAATGGGTTGATGGATAATGGATAATGGAAAAAGGTAGAAACTAAATCCAGTCCTTCGAATGGGACATTAAGCCGTGATACAATGTGCACAATATCCATACCTTAGATACAGGTTAAAGAAGAACCTAGATGCCTTGACGAGAAACAACTATCTGTCTCCTAACAGCTGTTTTCGGTGGGTCCCCTTTTCAACTTTCTCTAAACCCTAAGATTCCTTTTGACCTGGCCATTTAGATCACTATGTGACTATAATTCTAATGAAGACATGATCAACGAAAGACCAAAGCAGACTTGTCATTCATTTAGATAAACATGTCCATCTAAGTAACAACTATTACACTTTGGCACTGCAACCGTCCTTTCTACGAAGGTCCTTCTTCACACTTTCCACCCAACTCTAGGATTATCCCTGCTCCTCCAGTTATCTGAAAATAACTTATTCCTTAATCTAAGTTTATGGACAAATATAAGCCATCCAGGGGATGCTCTCCTATCAATGTGATTAAAATGGATCCAATAGTTGAAAATCATTTATAGACGTACCTTAATTGTCAGCCATATTCATATTCTTCCCTTCACGGGGCACTTCTGAGTCCCGATGACTCCTACCGGAACTTGCGGAGAATATTGTCATCTGAACGGAAAGAACAAGCACAAAACATTAAAGGAATACCTGATTTACTTGACATGTTTCAGAACATTAACAAAACTAGTATTTCCATTTTTTTAACTAAAAACCTTAAAAATATACACGCTTTATGTAAATGATTTTAATGTTGGAAAATTAAGAAAACGAGAAGTTCTTATTAATAAGAAGAGCAAAGCGATTTAAGTATTAGAAAACTATGGTTAACTATTATTTATTGTTTTTAATCGGCACTAGATATCAACCAAATGAATGGAGAAAGAACAGCCAACGAAGAGTTACCCAAAAAGATTTTACACTCTCAGGAGAGATGGAAAAATATATTTAATTTAAAAAGGTAACGGTAATTATGAAACGTGAATGGAAACTATATTTTAAAGTATCAACAGTTGTTAAATCTGTTCAAAGTTAGATATATTCCCCAAAATTTAAAGGGAACGTTTCTTTACGTTCGAGTAAATTTTGCAACATTGAGCTAAATGGCAGTTGGGTTGTGATAGGTCGCAGACCTATTGATTTTATTGATTTTATTGATTTTAATTTTTTATATACTGTATTTCATTTCTATCCTGATGCAACCACTTTGTGTCTGAAGGAGATGTCTTCGGGGGTTAATGGGTGCAACATCTCCGTTGCGAATTACATTCAGGGTTCCGTTTCATCTGTTTACATTGGTTGCCGAGAGGAAACTTGACTAATGTACGGAGACGAGAGGTGTCTTGTGAAACAATTTCAGCTCGCCCAAAAAGCAGACATTGACCTGCGAGAGGAATTAAAGTGCTGGCTGGCAGCAGAGCTCCATCTCACTTGTGAAATATGTCGTGGAGTCGGGTTTTGCCCAGGGCTCTATTCTGATTGGCCCTTTTTGGTCGAGAGTTCCCAGGGTTGCCAGAAAGATATTGTCACGCTCGACCCGGGAGAGGGAGTTCGGTGTGGGTTGATCAGACTAACAGGCCAGGGTTTGGTCTTTTTCTATCTTTCTTTTGCTCTCTTTGCTAAGTCCAACTTTAGTGAAATTCACTGGACTGACTTTTAGGCCATGATTTAGGGAGGGAAAGTGTTAAATTAGACATCTCTTAAATTAGTGAGATGATAAACTTTTACCTAAATACGTTAGGCGAAATTTAAAGAAATTTGCTTTGCTTGGGAAAAACCACGATCAGAGAAATCTGGAGTGGGTGCTTCATGAAAATTTACGCCGTGTGCACATCACAATAACTTAGCAGAATACAGTTCTCGTTCCGGAGAAACTTCAAAATGGTAGAGTTATTTCAATTTAACTTACTCTGCTTGTTGTCACTTTCACTTTTAAGTTTTATTTTCATTATTTGGTGTGATTGTTGTTCGAAATTAAGCTTACCTGAATGGAGTGAGTACTTAGTCAATTAATTGTAATGTAAAATCATCCACCTTTATAAGCCAGTGGTGGAACTTTGTTAAGTGTTGAATTTAAATAAATTCAAAATTTTTGTTATTGTTGAAACAAAAATTGGGTCTTGGTCAATCATGTGAAATCTCTTACTCGTCGCAACTACAGTTAGAGCATACGGAACTGCGTATTGCTAGCTTGTAGATTGTTCCTGGTTCGAATCTAAAATCTTCTTTCGGCCACTCTTTCAAAAATATTTGTTTGAAGGCATTAAATTTCGAAGTCAGATCATCAAGCTATTGACATGCAGTTCTAGATAAGATAATTATTTTAGTAAATGCGGAACATTTTAAGTTCATACCGTATGCCTCGAAGAGGAAAAAGTTGCGGGTGACAAACTGGCGTCCTTGCGACAAGACCAGGTTGAGTGGAGATAAACGATTATTAAAAAAGAACCAGGTTGAGTAGAGAGGTAAATAGATTATTAAATTGATAAATAATCTCAAACTTTTGTTGTGACGAAAAATTGTAATATTTATGAGAAATCAAGTGTATCAAGAGTATATTAAAGTAAGATAATTCTTTTAGAAAGTGACAACAATCAATTTGCATTAAGGGTATTGAATTTGTTTCCAATTCTGATTAAGTTGATTAGAGTTAAGATATAATTATTCCCAGCTCATGTTAATGCTGAGAAAAAGATTTTAAGAAAAGTTTAGCATATTAAGTGCTAAATTTTAGTTGTAAAGTAGAAAATAAATTTTAGTGTGTAAAATTTTGGGAAAAAAAAAATGGCACAAGCTTCATCACCCACCACGACCGAAACATCAGACCCTCCCACGATTAATATAGAAACCCAGGAAGTCCCTAGTGCGAACAATGGAAACAACAGTGCCCAAAACTCTTTTGCGAACATTGCCGGATTCATTAATTTGGTTCCTGTCTATAATGCCACAGATCCTGGCGGGACGGCTGAACAATTTTTCGAAACTGTGTCAGAAGTGTCGAAAATCGCAGGATGGTCGAATCAGGTCGCATTAACCGTTATAAAATCTAAATTCAGGGGAAAGGCGATGGAATTTTTAACTGAGTCTTCTGAGCTTAGGAAAGAAACACAATTGGGAAATTTTCAGAAGTGTGTAATCGATAGATTCGATGCAAAGGAACCTCTTTCGGTGAGACTTCATAAGTTCACCACAGCAAAACAAACTATTCAGGAAGATGTGATAACGTACTCCACTAGATTGAGAGCTTTGGTGCATAAATATATGCCACAAAAATCGGAGGAATCACAGGAAGTGAAAACGCTTCGAGATCAAACACTTTTATGTCAATTTGTCGCGGGACTTTCGGATAAAGTCAAACGACCTGTATTGAGCAGGAATCCCCTTAATTTTGATCAAGCTCTAGATTTTGCTGTGCAGGAACAACAAAATAATTTGTTAATGTCCAAAACGAGAGAAGTAAATGCAATACAGGGAAATAAAAATGTAAACGATTCCGAGTCAATATACGTAATTATGGAGGAACTGAGGTACAAGTGTGATAAAACGGATAAAACACTTCAACTTTTGACCGAACAGATTCAGAACATGGGAATTAATGCAGTAGATTCGAAAACTACCCCTGGGGAATATAGAAATCATAATACATACATTCCCCAGACACAAGTAAAAGAAACTTTCTGTAGTATGCAGTCAGAAAGAGGTGAACCTCAAGTTTTTCGCAGGAGAGTTAATTTTGGGAGAAACTCTCCCCGACAAACTCCAAGATGGACAAACTCGCAGACAGTTTGTTTTTCTTGTCGTGGAAAGGGGCATATTGCGAGGAATTGTACAAAAAGAATTAACCCAAAATTTCCTGAAGTCAGAAATCGTAATGTGCCTCCGCGAATTTCGGTATTTGGACAAAGTAGAGAAAATCCCAGATTTTGTGTGCCAAATACGAGAGGAGATAGGAAATTTCCCATTGCAAGGAATGATCCAGACCAACAAATGAACTATCAAATCGATAGGTGCACAAATGCTAATTCTAATCCTTTAAACGCAGAGGGAGTCGAACAAAGCAGGGCGTATCGGCTCCAGAGAAAGGAATAATAAATTTCCCTGCAGTTAGGTTCATCGCAACAAAACATGATTCACATCTTCCCATTGTGAAAGGATCATCTGGGAATGTTCCCCTTCGCATACTCGTTGACACGGGAGCGTCGGTTTCTCTCATGAATATGAGAACATTTAAAAGAATTTGTGCTAAAATGCCAGTGAGACGGATACAAACAGATGTTAAAATATTCGGAATAACAGGTGAATCTTTGCCGATTGAAGGATGCTATGAAATCCAGTTTGAACTCTCTGGAAAATCTTTCAAGTATCCGATTTTTGTGACACGACAGGAAATGAGTAAACAGTACAATACTCTGTTTGGGATAGATTTGTTAAGACATCACCGATTTAATTTTGATTTGGGAAGAGGAATTTTAACAGTAACTGGGAACACAGTCAAAAGGAAAATGAATGATGGAGGTGCTCATGTAAATTTTATTTCTACTGTACCTAAAAAGGAAAAATTTGCTAGGATTATAAGAAAGGAAAGAATTTTTCCTAGAACCGAAAGGATAATTTCTGTCCAGCTTGAAGACATATATCCTTTTCAAAGTAAAGACATTGTTCTAGTTCAACCCAATGAACAGAATCGATTCAAAGATTTCTGTGTCGCTAGATCAGTGAATACTCTTAACGCTGATGGTACATTGAGTGTTAGAGTAGCAAACCTTTCTTCCGAAACAGTGTGGTTAAATAAGGGATCTAAACTGGTAACTGTTGAACCAGTCAAAGTTAGACACACTGATGTTCCCAAATGTAGAAACAAGAGAGTTAAGCCTCTGTCTGCAGATGATTTTAAATTACAACACACATCCCCACAACAAAAAAGACTGCTTGAAAGATTGATTCTCCAGTACTCAGATGTGTTTGCCAGATTTCCTTGTGAATTGGAAGGCACTGATCTAATCCAACATGAAATCCATCTGACTGACGATCGACCCATAAGACAAAGACCATATAGAGTACCTCATGCACTAAGATCCGAGTTAGAAGAGCAGGTTGCAGAACTTTTAGAGGCCGGAATTGTCAGACCTTCAAATAGCAGTTACGGTTTTCCAGTAGTTTTAGTTAAAAAACCTGACCAAACTTACAGATTCTGTATAGACTTCCGCAAACTAAATGCTGTTACAAGAAAGGATTGCTATCCTCTTCCCCTTATTCACCAAACCTTAGATTTATTGGCAGAATCCAAATATTTTTCTACTCTTGATCTCACATCGGGATTTTATCAAATTCCTATCCGAGAGGAAGACAAACATAAAACTGCTTTCATCTGTCATAAAGGACTTTTTGAATTCAATAAACTTCCGTTTGGACTTTGTAATTCGCCTGCTACCTTTGAAAGGATGATGGACAATCTATTTTCTGATTTAAGAGATGATTGTGTACTAGTCTATATTGATGATATCTTGATTGCGTCCTCAGATTTTGATTCCCATCTGAGAAAATTAGAGACAGTTTTCAAACGACTCAGAGAACACCATTTAAAATTAAAACCGTCTAAGTGCAATTTCCTAAGAAAAGAAGTGAAATATCTTGGTCATATCCTTGATAAGAGTGGAGTGAGACCAGATGAGAAAAATGTTGAAGCTGTCAGAAAATTCCCTATCCCAAAAACTGTAAAACAAATTAGAGCTTTCCTTGGACTCGCTGGTTATTATAGGAGGCACATCAAAAACTTTGCACAAATTGTCCTTCCCCTCAACAGACTCACACGAAAGGATGTAAAATTTAAATGGGATGAGTCATGTGAGAAAGCATTTAGAAAACTGAAGGAAATCTTAGTCCAGAAACCCTTGTTAATTTTTCCGGATTTTAAAAAAGAATTCTTTTTGACTAACTGACGCTAGTAACTTCGCGATTGCTGGAATTTTAGAACAGGAAAATGAAGATGGTGAGAGACAACCAGTAGCTTACTTCAGTAGGAAGTTAAACTCTGCGGAAACAAATTACTCCACAATTGAGAAAGAGGCTCTCGCAATCGTTGCTTCGATCGCTCACTTTCGAGTGTATCTTGTTGGGCGAAAATTTACAGTTATTACTGACCATGCTCCCTTGAGATGGCTTATAAATCTGAAGACCCCAAGTTCGAGACTTGTAAGATGGAACCTGTCCCTGGCAGAATATGATTTTTCTGTAATATACAGGGCTGGTGCAAAAAATGTTAATGCAGATGTATTATCCAGATACATGGCTACTATAGAAGAAACTGGAAGTGAAATTTCCCCAGACCTAGATATCAATCAGATAAAATTGGCCCAAAGAAATGATCGAAACATTCGCGAAATAATTGATGAAATTGAACAGGAAAAGTACACAGCCCAGTCAAAAGTTTCGGACAAATTCTTCTTGAGAGATGGACTGTTGTACCATTTTTCTTTGCCACAAGAAAGATCGACGAGAACACAAGTTCTTGAACAGCTTGTTGTTCCACACAGTCTCAGGAGAGAAGTCTTAAAATCCTGTCATGACAGTTTGAGCTCAGGACATTTAGGATTTGAAAAATCACTGGAAAGAGTTAGAAGAAATTATTTTTGGACAAATATGTATTCTGACATTAGAAAGTACATCGATACATGTCCTTCATGTCTGGAAAGAAGAGGCTTTAGATCTTCGCAGAAGGCAAACCTCATCCAGCCCACCATACCAAACGCCCCATGGACTAAATGTGCTATGGATGTATTAGGACCATTGCCAATGACAGAGTCAGGGAATAAATATATCCTGGTAGTTTGTGACTATTTCACCAAATATCCAGAACTGTTTGCAATGAAAGATCAAACTAGCACAACCGTAGCGAAGATATTCGTTGAACAAATCATTTGTCGTCATGGTACACCAAAGAAACTGTTAACTGACCTTGGTACCAATTTCGTTTCAAAGTTGATGAGTGACATTTGTCAGAAATTGGGAGTCACGAAGCTTAGGACTACACCAATGCACCCCCAGGCGAATGGAATGGTTGAACGTCACAATGCGACAATTCTCCAGATTCTATCCCATCTGGTGTCTGAAAATCAGAGAGATTGGGATGAACATCTTGCTTTTGTCATGATGGCGTATCGTGCCGCAGTTCATTCCAGTACAAGAGAAACCCCAAATTTCTTGATGTACGGGAGAGACCTCACTCTACCCCATGATCTTTTCACAACCCCACCACAATTTTCGTATGCAGATGTTCAAAACTATTCGGAACAATTTGTGGGAAGGATGCAACGTGCATATGAAGTTGTGAAAGAAAATCTTGAACAAGCGTCTGAAAAACAACATTTGCAAAGAAGTAAGATAGCGAAAGATAAGCAGATAAAATTAGGTTCCTCAGTTTATCTATATACCCCAGTAGTAAAACCAGGACGAAGTAAGAAGTTAGCGAGACTGTCCAGTGGACCATACAGGGTCACAAAACAGCTCTCACCTGTCACGTTTGAGATTTCTTTGATTCGCGACCCGAAAAAAGTGAAGATTGTACACGTGGATCGTTTGTTTAAAGCAAATATACACAGACCATTTGAGGAATTTGTAGGTGAAGAGGAATCCAAAACTTTGCCCAGATTGCCAGAAAGAGAACTAATAATTAAGAATCGCATCGATCAAATTTGGGAAGAAGTAGACAGAGCAGAGGATGAAGGATTTCACATTACAACGTATGGAGGACGACAGAGAAAACAACCTGTAATGACGGAGGAACAATCAATCGAATCCTTACCTGTTAAGATACCACTAACACTATTGCAAAGGGATGAATATTCTGGAAACGACCAGAGTTCACAGACTATACCCAAAGTTGTAGAAACAGAGACACGACAAACGTCTAGATATAATCTACGACCTAGGGATGCCTTCGGAAGAGTTCAATCTCTACAATGCTTCGAAGATTGGTTAGAAAGTGAGAACTCACAAGTTCACGAAGAAGCCGACTTTGAAGAATCTTCTAGTGCACAACCCATGATACTGCTTGCTTCAGAAGAGAAATTACCCGAAGAAATTGAATTGGCATCTTCAGGAGAAAATATACAATGTGATCGGAACCTGGAAGAATGCACATATGTCGTTCCGCTATGGCGTGAATGAGATCGATTGAATGAGCATTAGAGAACTTCAGAGAAAACCAGAAAAAGGACTATATCTTTTCACTATGAACTTTCTCTCTAATTGTTTTGGTTCCACTTCTAAAAAAAAGAAGCTCTTTCCAACTTGTGAAATCTTCCGTTCTGACTCTTAGTTCACTTGAGCCAGGCGCCGGTGCATCTGGACTAACTAGTCAGAATTTCCCTTCTTCTATTTCTTCAACTGCGAGAAAAACTGTGGCTAATCTTTTCTTGTGGATGTGCAAGGAGCCGAGCAAACAAGAATTATCTACGGAGACAGAAAGGGTCTCTGGAGAAAAATGGGTGAAGTGCCAGAACTGTTAAAGAATATATTAACTTGTAACTAAGTGTAGAATTTTATTTAAGTAGAAATTGATTAAACATTTTGGAAATTATGTAAACATTTGTTTTGAGTTAGTGGAGGAATGTCAGAGATGTGGTGTGTCTTCAAAGTTAAATAACTTATTTAACTAAAGAAATTGTTTAAAGTGTATGACAGTGATTTATATTGGAGAGTTGAATTTATGTTATTAGTCTATGAAGAGAACGTAGATACAACTTCGAGATAAGAGCACAGGTCAGTCAGTAAACTTGCGGTATATCGTATTACTCTGCAGCAGCCCCGTGGCTGAGGAGAGAGTAACGAACGAAACTACAGAGATGACGTAACGGGTGCGGAAAGAATTGAACTTTGCCTGCATCTCGATTAGCTGTGAAGTTTAGGAGCAAATTTTGGCTCAGTGCCAATAGAAATAAGGTTTCGACTTTGATGATGCCTTATAGTAGCTTGGAAGAGGACTCTTTTTTCGCTCTCTTTTTCTAAGGAAATTAATTTTTGTTTATCTTCTTTCTTGGAGGATTCAACACACGGGAATAACACGACTTGGGTGAGTATAAATTTGCCGGATGATTGTGGAAGTCCGACCACATCGATGGCCCATATCAAATGGTCTCTGTGACGGTGAAAGGGGTGATGACAATTAACTCTGGTAGAAGAGTGTGAGGATGATAAAGGTGAGTAAGGATTTGAATCCACTCACTAGTTGCGCTTTCAGATGTTCAAGCTCATTTTTGATTGGAGACGTCTCCCTATACATGTAGCAAGCCCAAACTGCATGGGTTCAGACGGATGTTTAGCAAACTGTGTTTACCCTTTGACATGGGATGCTAGTCTGGACAGGGGAGGAAGACGGAAGGACCCGCTATCATTCTATGGTAGTCCTGGAAGTGGAATCTTTCCGTCCCCACTTTTCTTTTCTGGCTATAAAGTTAAAAGATTTTTTTTGGGAAACAGGGTAAACATAACACATAAATTTTAGAATTTTTGACAGAACATTGGTATCCTCATAAGAAAGATGTGCACTGATTTGTTTTCTTTTAACTATGTATTAGTTTGAAATTTTATGATAATTTTGAGAATATGGAAACTAGGAAAGATGGTTGATGTAGGTTTATTCTAAGTTGAAGAGAGATGATTTTTCTGCTTGTAAGATCAGACAAATCTAAGTTGTCCTATATGTTATATTACGAATATTTACGATGTGTAAATTAAAAGTATATTACATCATTTATAATCAATATTTACCTTGCCATCTATCATAAATATGCTATTGTTCTGCTTATAAGTTGACATTGATATATAGAGTTAGTTACCATGTTTTAAACATTTGCATTGAATATTTTGTCATAAACAAATAGATATTAAGAGTAATTTTATGTGTTTATATATATGAATGGAATTATTCTACTCACGCTTTTCATTTTTCTTTTGTTTCCGGTGTTTAAATGTTGGAGAAATATTGTGTGATACGTGAAGAAACTGGGAATTCTTCTCTAATCGAAAGCACCAGTTGAACAAAATTTTGTGTTGTTTTTTTTTGAAAGAAAACCAGAAAATTGTTGTGATGGAGAGAATTATTCGAAATTTCAAAACCTGGTACCACTCCAAAATTTTCATTTCGGAATGTAATAAGTGACGACACACAGGGTGTTGGCTTGTTTTTAAGAAGGGAGGAATGATAGGTCGCAGACCTATTGATTTTATTGATTTTAATTTTTTATATACTGTATTTCATTTCTATCCTGATGCAACCACTTTGTGTCTGAAGGAGATGTCTTCGGGGGTTAATGGGTGCAACATCTCCGTTGCGAATTACATTCAGGGTTCCGTTTCATCTGTTTACATTGGTTGCCGAGAGGAAACTTGACTAATGTACGGAGACGAGAGGTGTCTTGTGAAACAATTTCAGCTCGCCCAAAAAGCAGACATTGACCTGCGAGAGGAATTAAAGTGCTGGCTGGCAGCAGAGCTCCATCTCACTTGTGAAATATGTCGTGGAGTCGGGTTTTGCCCAGGGCTCTATTCTGATTGGCCCTTTTTGGTCGAGAGTTCCCAGGGTTGCCAGAAAGATATTGTCACGCTCGACCCGGGAGAGGGAGTTCGGTGTGGGTTGATCAGACTAACAGGCCAGGGTTTGGTCTTTTTCTATCTTTCTTTTGCTCTCTTTGCTAAGTCAAACTTTAGTGAAATTCACTGGACTGACTTTTAGGCCATGATTTAGGGAGGGAAAGTGTTAAATTAGACATCTCTTAAATTAGTGAGATGATAAACTTTTACCTAAATACGTTAGGCGAAATTTAAAGAAATTTGCTTTGCTTGGGAAAAACCACGATCAGAGAAATCTGGAGTGGGTGCTTCATGAAAATTTACGCCGTGTGCACATCACAATAACTTAGCAGAATACAGTTCTCGTTCCGGAGAAACTTCAAAATGGTAGAGTTATTTCAATTTAACTTACTCTGCTTGTTGTCACTTTCACTTTTAAGTTTTATTTTCATTATTTGGTGTGATTGTTGTTCGAAATTAAGCTTACCTGAATGGAGTGAGTACTTAGTCAATTAATTGTAATGTAAAATCATCCACCTTTATAAGCCAGTGGTGGAACTTTGTTAAGTGTTGAATTTAAATAAATTCAAAATTTTTGTTATTGTTGAAACAAAAATTGGGTCTTGGTCAATCATGTGAAATCTCTTACTCGTCGCAACTACAGTTAGAGCATACGGAACTGCGTATTGCTAGCTTGTAGATTGTTCCTGGTTCGAATCTAAAATCTTCTTTCGGCCACTCTTTCAAAAATATTTGTTTGAAGGCATTAAATTTCGAAGTCAGATCATCAAGCTATTGACATGCAGTTCTAGATAAGATAATTATTTTAGTAAATGCGGAACATTTTAAGTTCATACCGTATGCCTCGAAGAGGAAAAAGTTGCGGGTGACAGTTGTTTTACCTTCAAGCGTCATTTTATGCACACAATTAGCTAAATTGCCAGGTCATAAGGACCCCGAATACTCAGAGAAGGTTAATATATTAGTTGAACATCTGTTAGAAGACAGTTGATAACCTCCCATCAAGGTCATCCAGTGTGTTCTTTAAAGTAAAGAGTGTATGGCTCTGCTGCACACTGAGCCACGGCTTTATGTTTCATCCGACGGACGGTGGCATTTCCAAGACCATTGGTGTCCCCCTACTGAACGACGGCAGGGCGAGAGTTTTGCTGAGGTAAACCTCAACCCTGGCCCAGCTGGGACCTTAATCTGGGAACTGCAGATTACGAGCCTGGCGCGGTTTCACCTGAACCACCCCTGCTCAGTAAATAGCAGTAGCTAGGGACGGATTAACATAATGCTCGTATAATTGCTCGTATAATAGCATATTCAATTCATACAATCACTTAACCGCAGCAACATAATAACCACTTGCTCAAGGAGGACCTCACTTTTAAGTGAAAAAATACCTAAAAATTATTTGAAATGTTCGAATGGAAGAGAGAAAAAGGCAGAAAGATGAAAGAATAATATAACGACATATTAATAAAAGAACAATGTTTTGGGAATCCGGCAACAAAACCGAGGCATTATTCCGCGAACAGTGGTATACGAATGCAATATTCCGCGAAAAGTGGTATGACATTGTAGCATTTTTAGCAAAGGAGATTGCTAGCAGTGAAAAGAGCAATGAAATTTACATTCAAAGCCATTTTAACCAACGGTGAGTTACATTTTGATAAGCAATTAGAAACCTTTAACCGCTTAAATATTTAGAATCGAGACTATTTACATATTTGAAATTTAAATATCGCTATCATACGCTACAAAATATAAAACAATTATATGTATTTCTCTCGCGACATATATCTTATATAAATTATTTTACCTATAGAATATAGGTAATATAGGAATATAGGTAATATATGGATTACCTTTAGAATATAGTTTTGTATTACCGTATTATTACCGTATGAGAATAGTTTTGACGACAATTGTTTTTTTGATTTCATTAACAGTTCTATTCTGTGGCAAACAGCTGCTTGAGGCGGTATTTGTTGATTATTCTGATATACAGTAAAGTGTGAATCTGTAGGTGTTGAATTCGGCACTTCAAATATAATGCCAAACTCAAGGTCTGTGTTATCGGGGAGTTTTCCAAGGACTAATAGACAATCCACAACTTCCCCTACCATCTAAGTCAAAAGGAAATATGATTGATTAGATATAAAATTGAGTAAATTCAAGTCAGAGAAAGAATTGATTTCGTACCTTGTTGCCGAAGAACAGATTATGTTGCTGTTGAGGTAAAGTCCAGCACGATCCTTCCTAAATGATATGGCTGAGGTGAAAGATGACCTTTCGATGGAAAGATGTTAGAAGAGGAAGTCGCCTTGCACTCAAAGGAAATTAGCACCGGAAATTCTAAACAATTCATTTCATTATCCCAATATACCAAATTGACAATGGATTCTGTTTGGTGTTTATGGAATTCTTTCGAAACAATCGAACGCTAGATATGAATTTTTGAGAATATTTGTGACGTATTACACGAGTATTTCTAATATTCTTCGTTACCTCTTAAAGTCATTCCTAATCTTGCTACAAAAAATAAAAATTAATTTGAGATGATTAATTTCAAAGTTATGCTTATTTATTTATGATTTCTAGTGTTGATTGGTATAACCCAATGTTACTAAAATTAGAAATAGATTCTTCTTGATCAAACAACACTGCAATTTGAGTCTTTAAAAATATATTAAAGATATTTTACTTTGAAATATTTATTTAAAAAAGGAAAAAGAGCACGGCAATTTTTTTTTTTCGATAGGCGACTTAAAAATATTCGAAGGCGGATCCAGGAATAATGGCACTCAAATCCAAAAAACTGCCCAAACTTGAACCAGAAGTAGAAATTCTCTTTTTGTGTTGTAACGCATGCTTGGAGAAACTGTCAAGATTTGTCTGAACAGACTCTGTAACTGCTTTTGTTACTTATCTCCCTATTGCTCTTCGACCGTCATTTGTCGGTTTGTGTGCTTTTCACACAAAACGTTGCCCCATCATATCTTTCGGACGCCACGTTCAAACTTAATGATTTATGTATCAAATCAAAGCTTACAACGCGAGGAATGTCATAGGCTATAAATATATATATTCCCTCCCCGCCCATGTTCCCTTCTCCCCTAAAAAAGATGAAATATGAAAACCATTGTTCCGCTATATCTTCCGAACGTGAGGACCTAAATTAGGAGTTATGTGTCAAATGAAAGTTGATATGAGAATGGTCGTAGACTATTTCGAAATTTCCCACCTCCCACCATTTTCCTCCCTCAAAAAGGGGGCTGATTTTCGCGGGAGATTATATTATTTAATATAATTTTCTTTATTATAATAGAGAGCCCTTAACGAGTTACGTCTCAAATTAAATGTAGTGATGTCTCCAATCTCATGGTCTATTTTGAACACTACTCAAAAAATTGGGGGAGGAAAAATGTGATCAATGTTTATGAATATCATATCAAAGTTTCTCAAGTTGGTGCTTTTAGTAATAAAAATATAAATAAATTAAAAATTTTAATTACCTATCATCCAGTATGGGCCCTAAAAAGTAGATAATAAGCCTAAAGCCTATCGAGGTGCAATCAGTCATGAAATTCGCATTCACTTCAAAGGAAGATAGGGCACAGGCAATCTTGTTGAGTAGGTAAATAGGACTCACAAGAACTTTTATTTAACCCCTAAGTAATTGTAGGTCCTTGCGTTCGGAAGATATCATCATCATTTTCAAGCTGTCATGGGCTACGGAGCTCCAACCACATTGTGCAACTTAGTTCTCCAAACACATCTGTCCTGAGCTAAATCTGCTGCATCTGGCGACTGTAGACTAATTTTAACACGATTCTGTTTGACATTTCTGCCCCCCCCCCTGCATCCTAGATCTTCCCCTTTTTCTGAGGCCTTCAGGCACACTGTCATGATCCTATTCGCTAATCTACAGTTATCCATACTGGTAATATGGCCAAACCAACGGTGTCTCTCTCTGCACAAAATGCTGCTCAAAGGAGGTTGCCGATTTCTTTGCCTAACCACATCATTATTTACACACAAACTTATGTGGTTCACACAACAAACCGTTGTGAACCACCTAATGCGCAAGATACTGCGTAAGCACCCAGAATCAAAAGCACCAAGCTTCCTGTTATTTTGTTTATAATGCGTCAAAGTTTCACTACCATAACTAACCCTAGAAAGAGCCAAACTAGTATATCCGCCTATTTCTCCACACTCTTCATAGATTCTTAAAAGTTCTGGCAGCAATCCCTATTCGTCTGTTAATCTCATGCCGTACGTCACTAGTATCTGCTACATAGCTCCCAAGGTAATTAAACTGAGACCACTCAGATTAACTGAACCACAGTCTGCCTGACCAATTTTCATCACTTTAGTTTTCTCTCTGTTCATCACCAAACCTACTTTGCTATCAGTCTCATCAACAGCTCAAAATGAAAGTATTTCCCAAAGAGCTAAATCATCAGCAAAATCCGAATCAGGAATTTTCTTATCTCTAGACCACTTAAGGCCAAAATGCTTCCCTTGCAGTGAATTTCGCATAACATAATCAGTAACCAAACTAAAGAAAAAAGGAGACAAAATGCACCCTTTTCGAACACCAGAAGCAATGTTAAACCAATTGCCACAAGCCTTACCAACTCTTAACACGACTCAGTGTTACTATATAGAGCTTTCATTATGTTAACTAACTTGTCTGGTATTTCATACGATCTCACAATCAAACACAAATTATGACAATCAACAGAGTCAAAAGCGTTTTTGAAATCAACAAAGCTAGCAACCAAAAGTTTCTGAAACTCTAAACATTTCTCAAGAATCTGCCTGAGTGACAAAATCTGATGTACCCATTTCTACCACTTCTGAATCCACACTACTCATCACGCAATTCTCCATCAACCAGATTCTTAATTCTTTTAAGCACAGTCATGCAAAGAACTTTATCTGGAACAGAAAGTAGGATGATACCCTTACAGTTATCACAAGAACTGCGATCACCTTTATTAAATAAAAAAAAAAAATTAAAGAAAAAAGCATTAAGAAAGGTAGCTGCAAATGTCATGAAACGGGTACGAACCTGCATCTAGGTTGCAGGAAATCACTTTCAACATCTGTTGTTATGGTACATATATGTCTAATTTGCATGTTTTGAAATTTATGTCTTTTCTCAAGCTTAAATAGAAAAAATACAATATAGGGTAATTTTTTGTAGATATCATGTTCAAATTTTAACATATTTGGTAAATATCTCTATGAAATAAGGTTTCTTTTTTGATGCTTTGAAATATGCTTTAATTTTTCAAATATATAAAAATGGGAATATAAATTTAGCAAATAATTACAGACCAATTTCCATCTTACCAGTCGTTTCCAAAATTATTGAAAAAGTATATATATACAGGGTGAATCTGAAAAAGTGGGCAAAACTTTAAGGTGTGGTAGAACGCAGCTAAACGAGCAATATTCGTCATAGAATGTATGGTCGGAACGCAAACGGCGAGCCGCTAGGTGGCGTTGGAAATGGTATAAAAGGGTCGTTCCTCGCACCCAACGGTCGAGGTGGTCCCATAGCTTGGCCACCAAGATCGCCGGATCTCTCGTGTTTGGACTTTTTCCTGTGGGGCCATATGAAATGCCTAATCTACGAGTGCCCCATTGAAACCGATATGGATCTAGTCGCCAGGATCGTCGTTGTTGCCGGCGATATTCGGGAAATGCCTGGTGTCTTCGCAAATGTGCGTCGGTCCCTATCCCGCAGGTGTGAAGCCCGCATTACAGCTGGCGGCAGCTCTTTTGAGCAATTTCGTTGAGCATGTACCTCAATTACATTCCTGCTAATAAAATGTTTTCTGAAGTATCTCCTCTCCTTCTTGTGTTCAATCTTTAAATGTGACAGTGGAAAACTACCTTTTAACCTCTCACCGCTGGCGTGCCGACCATACATTCTATGACGAATATTGCTCGTATAGCTGCGTTCTACCACCCCGTAAAGTTTTGCCCACTTTTTCAGATTCACCCTGTATATACACACAGAGTATAACGCTTAGTAATATATATTTCTTTTTAAGTTATCTGGGTATTTGTTCTTGATCGATACTTACTACCAGAATTTCTAGCTTAAATATTTCGTTTATAACACTACTTCAGGTTTTACATTTAGCGCTCTCTAACGATGCAAGTTAAAGCCTTTTGAAAACTATGAATCTTCATATTTCGTTAGTATTTAATCAACTCAAAAAGAGCTTTTCATTTTTCTCTTAAAGCAAAAAGTTCCGTCCCCGCCAGGAATGATGAGACAATTTGTTGCCACCACTCTAAACACCTTGATCATCACACTCCACCAATAGTCACATTTCTAGCACAAATAGTTCGTTTGCAATATGCGTTAATTTTTTAAAATTTTTAAATTTTCCCACCGTCAGAAATCACAATTAAAACTTTAGAAAAATAGGAAATTATGAATCGTAATAGTTTATTAATACTTATCCAACGTAAAAATAACTTTTAATTTATCTCGAAAACTAGAATTATCTGTAAAAACGGAAAATATGGATGAAATCGTTGATGGTGAAATGTCACCATCAACATTTCTAATTTCGAAACATAATTACATTGCTCATAATATTCCTTTAAATGTTTGCCATTTTCAACTCTTTCACCGTTAGAGAGATTGGTTTGGTTTGTTTCACCTCCCAGCGACACTTTTTTTGCACATAGTGCGGTAAATGGCCTGGTCACAAGACCCTGAAAGCTCAGAGACGGTTGGGGGAGGGACCCACTGGAACAGCTGTTGGGAGATAGATGGTAGCCTCCCGTCAAGGCCATCCAGCGTGTTCTTTAACGTGCACAGGGTATAGCTCTCCCGCACACGGGGCCACGGCTTAACTTCCCATTCGACAGACGGCGACCTTTCCAAGCCCATCGGTGTTCCCTACTGACCGTGAACAGGGCGGGGATTTTTGCGGAGATAAATCTCAACGTTGACCCAGCTGGGACTCGAACCTGGGAACTACAGATTACGAGTCTGGCGCGCTAACGACTGAGCCACCCCCGCCCCTGAAAGCTCAGAGGAGGTTGGGGGAGGTGACCCACTGCAACAGATGTTGGTAGATAGATTCAGTCAAGATCCTCCAATGTGTTGTTTAACGTGCATAGGATATGGCTGTCGAACACAAGAGACCACGGTTTAAGATATCATGCGACGGACGGCGGCCTTCCCAAGCCCATCGGTGTCCCCTACCCCTTAGAGAACGCAATTGACGCTATAGGGAAATTTCGGAAGTACGGATCGTAATGTTTCATCAATACCTAAAGAACCTAAAAATATTTTGGGATTTGTTTCCGAAACGAAAAATGTCTACAGACAGACATTAGCTCTTTTGTTTATGAAAAAGAGCAACATTGTGCCGCTCAAAAGTAAATTGTCCTTTGGACGCTGCTTCAACGTATTGGATTCAGAGACAACTGACTCTTACTTGACACCCAAAATTAGAATATCTTTTGGTCCTCTAACTTATATATATAGCCTTTTGTTTGTTAACAGCTTCATATTTTAGTGAATTATGATAAACAAGAAAATTTATCTTGTGTTGCTCGGATTTCAAATTCTAAAGCAATGGTTCTCAAACTTTTTTGCTCACGGTACATTATTTATCGCCGTGTTGTTGTTGGGTTGTTTTACCTCTGAGCGGCACTTTTTTGCACACCATGGGCTAAATGGCCAGGTCACATGGACCCCGAAGGCTCAGAGAAGGTTGGGGGAGGGGACCCACTGGAACAGCTGTTGGGAGACAGATGGTAGCCTCCCGTCAAGGCCATCTAGCGTGTTCTTTAACGTGCACAGGGTATGGCTCTCCCGCACACGGGGCCACGGCTTAACGTCCCATCCGACGGACGGCGGCCTTTCCAAGCCCATCGGTGTCCCCTACTGACCGTGGGCAGGGCGGGGAATTTTTGCGGGGATAAATCTCAACGCTGACCCAGCTGGGACTGGAACCTGGGAACTACAGATTACGAGCCTGGCGCGCTACCGACTGAGCCACCCCCGCCCCTTATCGCCGTGAATATGGTGACACTGCGGAAGACTCGGGCATGCGCAGTTTGTTTTCAACTGTCAACGTTACACTCCCCACAATATATCAATTGAACTACACGAAAAGTATTCACATTGATGTGCAAAAAGAATAATTAAAAATAACCTAAAGTTCTCTGTTGTTGAGCAACAAAATTTTAAAGTTTATCCTTCAAACTATTTGATACCCGGATAATAATTGCCCTGACAAATACCCAGATAACTTCAAAAATAGACATTTCTGTGGAAATATTTGTAAACGAAGAGCTGTTAAGTTCAAGTTTTGATTTGTATTGAGACAGTGCATAGTCGTACGTGTTATGGGAATTTTTTGCGTTAATTTTGGTTTTAACATTTAGTACCGGTAAGTTTTTGATTAAACGGAAAATGTTAAATGAAGAATCAATGTCAGAAAGTAGCAACAAAATGATTTATAAATTTCCTTTTTTTACAATAACATCCGAATATCGCTGCACAACTGAGAGAAACACTGCTCTAAAATATATGATATTTCAGTTTCCATGTCGCAAGCTGTAATTTGGAATAAACTGCATTATGATTGATAAATTATATTGACACATAAAATAATAATAAAAAAACTGTTTTACGGTAAGAGAGAAGTGGACATATTTTGAGGTACAGAATGGTAATCTCCACGTCAGGTGTTCCTAAACCCGAAAAAACAATATCACCTCATTCAAAACACGAATTTTTCAAACCATTTCGTAGTCAGCAGAGTTACTTCCGTTCAAGTTGCGGAACCTTGGATACAATTTTTCAGTCATAGGAAACTTTATAACGAAATAAAATTAAATAGGAGCAAATCTGTATGATACGTGTAAGTTTAAAAAACATTGTAGTACTAATAATGTGCAAAGAAAGGAAAAAGCATTATTTATAGTTTAATGCATTATCTCATATGTAAGAAGAAAGTTTGTTTGTGTGTTATATGTCTGCCTGTCCGCTTCTGTACCATTCTGTATTCATCAATCGAAAATGTTAATTTCAATTTCTAAAACGATACTAAGTAGCTCGCATAGTATTAAATTTTAATTTAATTCAGCAGTGTTAAATCGATTATACAAATATAGTGACTACTTTGCATCCTGTTAGCTGCCTAAACGAAGGTCGGATAACCAAGAGTGACCTTCAACGTCAAGACCTTCAACGTCAAGACCTTCAACGTCTCCGTCTACTCGACTAACACAGAGATATTTTAATTATACTCGTGAAAAATAACTCCTGAGCTAAAGTATTTTCAACTAATAACAGACATTGTATTCCAACTGAAATCCCAATACATTAAATATTCCCCAATATAATACCATTTCTTAAAAACGCGATTTTACAAACGTCCACACTTAATGAGGTGCAACCAATCTTCCGGGCGTCGAATGCCCGACAAACAACAAGGATATACACTAAAAAAAGAACAAGTATGCGCTACATATATTCACTACGGCATACACACATAAACTCCCTTACTAAATAAATAAGATATTGAAAATCAGCCTACCTTGTTTAGATGAGGATATGAATAGGACGACTCCGCAGACAAGGAAGCTGCGATTCTAAACAATTCTAACTTCACAGAGGCATGGACCCTTTTTCAACGTTAACTCATTTTTCATTGTTTCGTAATGATTTGTTCTATTGTGTACAACAAGATTCTACGACTTGGTTTCTTACGAATAACAACAGTGAAGTCAACGCAACAAATATTTTCGTTATTTACAATGTATTATCCCCGTTTCCAATGGTATGCGCAGAAACTTAGAGTGGTAATTCTGATATTTTTGGTAAATAATATAATAAATAAATAATAATATATAATAATATATAATAATAAATAAATAAATAAATAATAGAAAGTTGCCTTCACTTATTATAGAAGGCGCGAGGTCAGACACATTCAGCGAAATATATAAATGTCCCATTCTGGAAGCAAATCATCGTCCTATGGTTGGTTTAACTTGTAGAGCGCTCTGGCATGTCACTGAAGAATCGCGGGTTCCAATACCGTACTGATAGCAATAATCATTTTCCAAAATAATTATTTATTAAATTACACTACAGAAAAAAATAATGCAACACCTTGACGGATTAATGCCGTTTTATTGAAACTCAGGCAGCCGTTAGCTTACACTAATATGTACGATTGATTACATTATCAAAAAATATGAAAAATTACCACTGTACCTACCCGGTAAAGTGGTATAATTAGTATGATTTTGAACCGCTCCGCACAGCAAAGCATTCATAAACATGGCGGGGAAGGCTATCGTACAGCTCTATAATGTCCGCCTGAGGGATAGAACGACAAATAGCGCGAACTTTGACTGGCTTACTCAAAGCTACACCTTTACCACTTATTTATGCTGAGACGGGAGCATTTCCGCACTCTTCGCTGGTTCTTCTTATATCTGATAGGACCACAATAAAGGAAATGATATCACTGTTACCATAGGATCTACGAACAATCTTTCGTCAGCCACATTTTTACAGGTTCATCGCTGGAACCGGTAGGGAAATCCCTTCCCACTATTAATATAGACTCGATTGGAATCATTAAATATTTAGTCACTCTCTTTCAATCAGACAACCGACTGAAATTCCGTCATGGATCTGTCCCCCATACAAAATTATTACTAACTCTCTCAGTTTTCAGCAGCTATTTTCACAGTCTACTGCCATTATCATATCCCATTTTGACTCTGAATTAAAACAGAAATGGCCAGAGGCTGACTGGATCGGAACTGACGCTTCAGTATCTAAATAACAAACTGGAATCGGTAGCGCCTCTCCTTCACGCACAATCTTCATATGTGAAAACTTACCAACAGAAACATCCATATTCTCAACTGGAGCTACAGCACTGATCAGGTTGAGTTGTTTTACCTCTGAGCTGCACATTTTTGCACACAATGGGCTAAATAGCCAGGTCACAAGGTCCCCGAAGGCTCAGAAAAGGTTGGGGGAGCGGACCCACTGGAATAGGAAACAAATGGTAGCCGCCCGTCAATGCCATCCAGTGTGTTCTTTAAAGTGCACATGCTATGGCTCTCCCGCACACGGGGCCACGGCTTAACGCCCCATCCTACGGACGCGGTCTTTCCAAGCCCATCGGTGTCTCCTACTGACCGTGGGCAGGGCGGGGAGTTTTGCGGAGATAAATCTCAACGCTGACCCAGCTTGGACTCGAACCTAGGTACTGAAGATTACGAGCCTGGCGCACTACCGACTGAGCCATCCCCGCCCCGCACTGATCAGGACCGTCACCTGTATTATTAAAAAAAATGTAATGTTTTTTCGTAATTTGTAATTTGTAATTGTAAATTCGCAATTTGAAATGAGATAACGAATTTTCCGATTCCAAATCGGTACTCTTAGCACTTCATATCGACAAATCACATAAGGCTATTTTTGATCTCCATCATTCTCTTCAACAAGCAACGCTTTGGGCTTCATCGATCACTTTACTTTGGAGTCATGAACCTTGAGATCAATGAGTCAGCCGACTCCCTGGCAAAAGAGATAGAACCCTTTCACATTTGCACCCTGAATCAACGTTGCATGCAGAGGAAATCATCATTCTATGTCGTAAAAAATTATATAACGACCTGAGGATGAAATGGGAAATCTCTTCTCTTCCAAATATGTTCCCACATCTAAATCGATTCCCTGTTAAAACAACCAATGTATACATTTCAAAAAGTATGGAAACCTTAATAACTCGCCTACGTCTCGATGTGGCACCCTTCCAGATGCCATCTAGATGCCATTCCTCCACAGATGCCATCTAGCCAATAACACTGATTGTCCCGAGTGTGGACAAAATGAAACTACCGATCACTTCATTCTACATTGCCCAAGCATGGATAACATAAAAACTTCAATGATCACATCCTTCAAACTCAATGGACTAAAAATATATGCCCCTTATACCTGCCGGGACATTTTCTCCCTACCTGGAAATATCTACATTCCCAAGCTAGAAAACTTCATCAGACTTTCAGTTTGGTTTTGCTAAAAACTCTCAATTGCAGCATGAAATCCATTCATCTTCTGTCTTTATGATACTTATAATAATCCTTAGCCATTTCTGCCAGCCTCTTAGGTACTCTACAGATTGGGATATAAAGCCGCAGAGCTAAACATCTCATGAATAAAACCAAGACAAAATAATCGAAGCCTCACGGCTCTACCATTACAAGAGTCAGGTATACAATTAAAAACATTACAATAGTATAAAATTAGTAAATATTTAATAGTATTTTTATTCTACACTGATTTTTTTTGATAATTATTATTTGAAAATTTTGATTCCTAAACTCTCTGAGTTATGTTTCATTATATTATTAACACATAAATCCGTGAGCACAGAGATAATGTATTCGGCAAACTCAATTTCAAAACTTATATAATTTGATACACGATATACAAGGTTCTACTCGGTCCGAGAAAATTTTCAATAAAATTGCACATATTTTAATATAATATTCATTTGATTATTCCTTATATACATTTTAAAAACCCTCCATATATATGTTTTTTTATTTACTAAGATAGCAATTATTTATATTACTTTTTTTTATATTTCTATTACTCATCAGGAATATTCGTTCAAAAATTACAAAATCCAGTCAATAAAAACTGTCTTATTAATTCGCGCAGAAATATAATTTAAAATATTATACTACTATGATATCAGTAAATTAGGCTACGGATTCATTTGGTTACAATAATAGTTTTAAAATTATTCTTTTTATGAAGCAGAAAACAAAAATCTCTGTACAGTGTATAGTAAATATCATGCCCCACTACCACATCGACCCACCAAAGATTCCCTCGATCCCATGATAGGTCAATCCTCCTCTGAAACTAAGCAAATGAAATGTTAAAAGAAATGAATTTTGTTGTGGAAACTTAATAAAACACAATGGAAAAGTACTGTCAATGAAAATGCGTTTATCTCTTATCTATCTTGCATATTCGACAAAGGAAATGCGAGTACAGCTGGTTCGTCACCATAATGAGGAGTATAATTTTCGACAAAAACATCACTCTTAGTTTAAGATGTCATGATGATGTTAAGTATATTGCAAAGATACGTTGAATAGATCAAAGAAATTTCTCGGCGCACATGTTTATCTGTCAAAGGAAACATCACTCTTAGAGTAAGTAGATATCAAATGTTAGAGAAAAAATCGACTGAGCCGGGTGGGATACGAGCACATGTCCTCCTGATAACAAGTCAGATATCCTGACTGATGAGCCACCGGCCGCCGTTCAAGATCTCCTCAAACTGATGTTAAAAACTGTCTACATATATACCACCATGTCCGGACATAAGCATCCAGAAATTTCTTTGAGCTGTTCAATGTATCCTCGTAACGTACTTACCATAGTCATGACGAATTTGCCATCTGTTTCTATACGATGTGAGCTGCTGGTCCAATGCCTGCATGAGACACACTGTAGATAGACAATGCTTAACATCAATTATTGGCGATCTTTATTGGCGTCCGGTAGATTAGCTATCATAGCACGTGACATGTTATCAGGAGAATGTGGGTTGGTATCCCATCAGACTCAGACAATTTTTTCCTATAACATATAATATCGACTTTAATACGAGTGGCGCCCTTTGATAGTTGAACATAAGCGCAGATAAATTTCTTTGAGTGTAATTTTACTTGACAGACAGGCTGCACTTAAACACACAGTCCCTGATCCCTCTATGAAACTTAGAGATCAATTGTCTTCATATATTCAAGCTCCCTCTTTTTGGAGAGTAATTCATAATTCACGTGAGATTTTAACAAGTGGCTGAAGTATTTCTACCTAGAGAGTATCACACATGCTCAATAGCACCAAGGTATGGATATCTCGGAAGTGAACCTATTTGGCCATTTCGAAGAAATTCTTCTATCAAATGGACTTTATGTGCATGAGCAATGTCTTCCATCAGAAAGAACTGAGAGCTCAGTGCACAAAAATCTGATATATGATAAAAGAAATATCTTCCCTGTATCTTAGATCAGGTAAAATTCATTTCAAAAAGGTTCGGTTATTGATTGAACATTATGCCTGCTTATTCCATTTGATCTTTTCCCCTATATATAAGTTAATTAATAAGTGTAGTTAATTAATGTTATTAATAAATCTCAGTAATAACATTTCTGTTGTGTTTGACATGCTATTGAGTCCAACACTATTTCTACAGATGAGACATCTATACTAATTATGTAACGTTATATATTACATTGAGGGGCCAAAAGTATTGGGAATATTAATTAAAGAGTGGTTCTTTACAGAATTTGTTCCAAAAGTAATAAACCATTTGACAAGTCTAAAATGCCTGTAAAGACCTTACTCATTCTTGACAATGCCCAAAAAAACCCAAGTGGACTCATTTCTGACAACATAAAAGACATATTTTTGCCAACAAATGTAACATCTTTAGTGCAATCAATGGATCAAAACGTGCTTGTAAATTTAAAAAGACGATACAGGAGAAAGCTTCTTTCAGAAATTCTACAGCAAACAGAAAATGACGGAATAGGACTTTTAAATGCTTTGCAAACAATAAATATCAAGGATGTGAACTACATGTTGGCAAGAGCTGTTGAAAGTTGGGTTGGGTTGGGTTGTTTTACCTCTGAGCAGCACTTTTTTGCACACCATGGGCTAAATGGCCAGGTCACATGGACCCTGAAGGCTCAGAGAAGGTTGGGGGAAGGGACCCACTGGAACAGCTGTTGGGAGACAGATGGTAGCCTCCCGTCAAGGCCATCCAGCGTGTTCTTTAACGTGCACAGGGTATGGCTCTCCCGCACACGGTGCCACGGCTTAACGTCCCATCCGACGGACGGCGGCCTTTCCAAGCCCATCGGTGTCCCCTACTGACCGTGGGCAGGGCGAGGAAATTTTGCGGAGATAAATCTCAACGCTGACCCAGCTGGGATTCGAACCTGGGAGCTGTTGAAAAGATTCCTCGAACAATGTTTGTGAAGTCATGGTGAAAACTTTGACCCGAAGTTGAAAACTGTGTAGAAGGTACCAAAGACGACAAGACGAAAGTATCGAATGAGCCTGCGCCTGCCGAAGATATGACGGATCATCCACAATATTTCGCTGCTTAATGACTTTAAACTGCTGCCTGGATATGACACACTTGAAGAAGATGACATTGAAAAATGGTTAAAAGGTGATGAACAGTTGGAAAATGAAACATTGAATGATGACGAAATTATCAATGCAGTCTGCCAAGAACGGAACGGACAAGAAGCGGAGAATGAAGAAGAGCAAGAGGGGAAAGTTAGTCATATTGAAGGAAAAAAAGCTTTTGATGTTGCAGTAAGATACATTGAACAACAACAGGTCTCATCTGCGATTGATGTGATGTTTATTAAAAAATGGCAAGACTTTACAGGTAAAAAAGTATTAAGTTCAAAGAAAATAAAGAAAACAAGGACTTTCTCAAGTGAGTGTGAGTAAATTGTTAATATTTTACAACAAATTATTAATTAAAATACAGTACAGTTAGTATTTTTGTCATTTGCCATTTTTATTTATTTTCTGACACAATTTCCGGATTAACCGGCCTTTCGTTCATCCGGCCAGGTATTCGGTCCTGTGAGGGCTGGATAATAGGGAGTGTACTATATTGCAACAATGTAGTGAGGAATCTAAAATTAGGATTATTTGCAAAAAACAAAGAAAATTAAAACAATGGATTACCAATGGTCTCATTTTTTCCCTGAATAAGAGGAGGTGTTTGGGTAAAAAATATAAATCGAATAAAATGACAGAAGTAAAAATAAATGAATAAAATCTTATAAAGATAAATTTGCATCCCTTAGTCGAAGAGCAAAGAATGTTTGTTATAAGAATAGAATTCTGAACAACAGTGATTATTCAAAAAAAAAACTGGAAAACAATTAATGAATTATGTGTTACAGGAAACACGAATAAATCGTTATCTACTAAAATTACTGATAACAATCAAACATTATCCATAGATTTACACGCTAATCGATTGGTGAATAGGATAAATAAATATTACACAGATATCATTATCTCATTGAGCAAGAAAGCATTCAGAGCACAGTGACTCTCAGTTCATTTGTACCTATTTAGAAAACATTTTTCTCTGATCACATTTTTGGAAGACAAAGTTTTGATGTGAAAAGTTTGCAAAATCGTAAATTTGCAGAAAATGACGGCATTAGAGTTCAAATTAAAAAACAAATTTATGAGCAAATTAAACGTGTATATTATGCTATTTAATGATTCTTCGTTAGAAAAACAAATCTTTCCTCTTTTTGGAAATTTTAAAAACAGTTATAGTGATACCGATTTACAAGGGAGGGAAAAAAAGAATAGAAAATTACAGGCCTATGTCCTTAATCTCACTTCTTTCTAAAGATTTATGGGGGAAAAAATTAAACAAAAAGACAGTAATTTTTTGACAAAAATAATTTCTTTTCTGTAAATCATTTTGGGTCACTAAAACTGCAGTCCTTGAACTCATACCATTTATTTACAAATCTTTAATGATAGGATTAAAACTGCAAAAAATAATTTTATTAAAAAGTAAAAAATTACAAAAGTAAAAAATAATAAAAAAATAAAAAGTATAATATACATACACAAACATACATTATATATATATATAAATTAAATAATAAATTATTAAAATAATTCTTAGAAAGGCATTTAATTTGGTTTCGCATGAAATTCTGATATACAAAATTGAAAATGAGGGATTCAGAGGAAAAATTCTTTTCTGGTTTTCTAGTTATTTAATCGGGAGAAAACAGAAAGTAAAAATTGATAAGTGGATAAATCAAGAAACTGACATAAGGTATGGAGTACCATAGGGATCAGTGTTAGGTCCGATAATGTGTTTGATACATATTAATAGTTTCTGCAATTTACCAATCAACGGAAAAATTGTAACAGTTGAAGATGATGCAGCTATAATATATTCAGGAACAGAAAATAATTATTTAATGCAATAAATTCCAACTTAATTGCAATTAGAAATTGATTGAATATATGAATGTTATGGAATATTATATGGAAGTAATGATTATGATTTTTGTCAGGAAAATATTATCTATAAGAGTAATAGCTATTCAAGTGTGAATTGTACATGTAAGCCAATTGAAGGGGTCGAAAGTTATTGTTATTTAGGAATTAATCTGGATAGAAATATTACTTGGAATTTACACATTAACCATTCTCATTATTAAGAAAATAAATGCTATCATTCTAGGAATTTATTATATTTGTGGATTTGCCTCTGTTAAAACTAATCTATGTATAATGCATGGATTAAAATCCTATTGAAAGTGTGATATTTTTTCTTGGTTGAAACTTATGATAAGTGCTTAAAACCATTACACATATCGAAAAGCAGGTTACTAGATGTATAGTTAATAAGAAAGGAGGGATAGCGTAAAACAGAATTATTAAATATTATGCTTCATACAAATACAGAAATTATGTACTTTTGCAGTCATAAAATATTAACACAAAATTCAATATGCAGAATATTAGAAGCTTTACAATAAATGCAATGTTATCCAAAGATCTTTTATTAACTGAAATATTAGCTAAAATAATATATGTACGAAAACTTTTATTTATTCTTTTAGTTAATTATACAATATGGTCCCTAGTTATATAAAAGATTTGGATAATAACATTCAATTTTTGAACGGTGTGAGGGATTGAATTTTTGATGGTTTTGAAATTAATTCGGAAATTAATTAACTCAATCAAACACTTATTAAATTAATAATATAATTCAAAAAATTTAAATGTTAAAATATTTTTCAAATTTTTTTAATTATATTATTAATTTAATAAGTGTTTTATTGAGTTTTAAAACATTTGTATTCATCTCAGATACGAGTATTTTCTCGAGTGGAAATAATTGTAGCCTTAGATTTTAGAATTTGTATTTCTCTTTTAATTTTTAAAGATTTTTGTAATGTTTAAATAAAATGTAATAGTAGATGTAACAGAGATCATATGCATATGTTGTTGAATACACTAAACAAAAACTAAATACCATCAATGGTTAAGATATGGAGTGACAAATTCCACCAATAATAAAAGGTGTCGAGTAATTCCATCAGTGGTATGAAAGTTGGCGCAAATTTCTGTTAACGGTAAACTGGAAAAAGTTTGAGAACACCAGAGTTAAATAGTACCTCATTAGTTACGGGGTACCTCTTTATCAAGGAAATATCTTTATTAGTTAAGGAATGACTATTCAGTTTAAAACTACCTCTTTAGTTAAGAAGTATATCTTAATTACGGATATGAGTGGTTAGCGCACTTGACTACTGTTTTAATGGACTTAGGTTCGAGACCCGGGTAAAGCATGGATGTTCGTGTTGTATTTCTGCTGAGGTACTGCCATCCTCACAGACCTTCTACTATGGCATATAAACTGACAGACTCCTGTCAGACCTCTGTGGCAAGCAGTTGCTTGAGGGAGTATTTATTATTTTTATTATATATATATGAATGCAGGGTGATTCAGTTAAGCGTGTACAAATTTCTGGGAGGGGTAGGTTGCACAAAGACGAATCGGAATCATATAGCAATGCAGGGTCGGTAACGGCATCAACATGTGCTAGTGTACAGAGAGGACGTGAATGAAAGAGCAGCATGTAAATGAACAAAATTATTTTTATTAATCACAATAGGTACATTTGCGAAATGCACAGAGGTCACAGAAGGTGGCGTGTCTCGGATCTCCGAGGCAGCTACGGAGACGCGTGCGACAAGGTCCTCAGCAATTTCAACGGGGGTGTCGAACACCAGTCCTTTGATGTAACCACAGAAGAAATAATCAATGCATCATAGGTCCGGTGATCTTGCATGCCAATGAACGGGACCATCATGCCCAATCCACTGTTGTCCAAATGTCGCTTTTAAGTGTTAACGAACTTCATGCCTGAAATGGGCGGGGGCCCCATCATGCTGGAACCACTTTGCATGGCGCAGCGACTGAGGGACCTGTTGTTCATCCAAAAGTTCTGGCAAGACGTCCTCCAGAAATATCCGGTAACTCCTTCCGTCCAGACGAACAGGCATGAGGTATGGGCCTATTAAGTGGTCCCTGACAATGCCAGACCAAACATTTATGGCAAAACGGTTTTGTGTTGCACGTGTTCGTGTAGAATGGGGGTTCTCCACCACCCATGCATGCGCATTATGTGCCTTGAAGCTACCTTCCCATGCAAAGCATACCTCATCTGTGAACAGCACAGAAACAGGAAATTGGGGTTCTGCCGCACTCTTCTGCAGGTACCATTGCGAAAATGCAATGCGCTGTGAGTAATCCTAATGCTTCAGTGTCTGGACGCACTGCACATGATATGGATGCAATTGGCTATCGTGCAAAATCCTCCATACGGTGGATTGGGAAAGACAGACCCGGTGGGCGATTGCTCGAGTACTGGCACTTGGGGTGTCTTCTGTATGACGTAGCACATTCTCCTCCATGTCAGTGGTCCGTGCCCATTGTTCCCGACTCCTGGCAGGTCTGTGGAAGGAACCACTGTCATATAACTTCTGATGCAGATGTGCAAACATGTGGTGGTTGAGAGTACGCCTCATCGGGTACCGTTCCTGGTACATGTGCACAGCGACTCGCCTGTTGCAGTCAGCAGCCCGTATGTGAGATGCATATCTGCCAACTCCGCGATTTTGTAATCGGCCATCCTACTACCTCTGCGGGCGAATGACGGTTACTTGCAAGGACGTTGTGCAGTCCCGCGGCCGCACAATGCCATTACCGCGTCGAACAGCGCCATCTACCGTGTGAAGATGCCGTTACCGACCCTGCATTGCTATATGATTCCGATTCGTCTTTGTGCAACTTACCTCTTCCAGAAGTTTGTACATGCTTAACTGAATCACCCTGTATATCAACTAACTAAATAATTATATAAGTAGTTTAAAAGTCACCTAGAATTATTGATAAAAAAAAGCGATTCGAGGTTCAAAAACGTGCTTTGTTATAGGTTGAACTTCAATTTATAGCAAAATACGGGTTTGAGTTGAGTTGTTTTACCACTGTGCGGCACTTTTTTTACACACAATGGCCAAAATTGCCAGGTCACAAGGACCCCGAAGGTTCAGAGAAGGCTGGGAGAGGGGACCCACTGGATAACTGTTAGGAACAGGTGGTAGCCTCCCGTCAAGACCATCCAGCGTGTTCTTTAAACGTTCCTGCAATTTGGTTTACTTAATTTTTGCTTGAGGACAGAAAAATATATTTTTCCTTATAGATTTATCCGTTCACGAAAGATATTTTACATTCTATCAATTTTTCATATTGAAAATTTTTTTAAATAAATTGAAAAAATATTAAAAAAATTTGTTCTCAACTAGATGGCCATAGGCCAGAATGTCAACACTTCGTTTTACAGAGGAAAAAAGAAAAATTCTACCTCTTGATCCTCCTCGGGAATTGTACCATTAAGTTTTTTTTATTTTTTTTTACAACTATTGATAACAGAGGCAGGCCTAAGTTTTTTGTCCCCTGTCTGACTGAATACAAGGATATAAGGTCCCAAGGGAAGTGAACGGTTGAATCCAGATTGTTGCTGGCTACCTTCACTTTTACGCAATGTAAGACAATTCCCAAGTAATGAACAGGTAGAATTTTCCTTTTTACCTCTGTAAAGTGCAAAGATGGTAAAGGAAGCGTTGGCATGCCGCAAAACGATTCAACTTCATCATCTTCCGGTCCTAAGCCTGGTGACCATCCAAGTTAAGCACAGAAGTAACCTTACTATTATTTTTTTCCATTTTTTTTTTGTAATTCTTTTTTATTTATTTTTTAATTATTAATATAAAAATAATATTTGATAAAGTTTGAGCATGATTATTTATTTGTTTTATTTTTTAACTTATTCATTTATTTTTACTATTATTATGGGTTTTTTTTAAATATTGATCATTTTATATTTTTAACGATTTCATTCATGCCTGAATAAGAGTAAAATTCGTATAATTAAAATTAAAAAACATAAAAAAATCACAATTTCTTTTAGTGCGAAAAAATGAAACGATATCAATCCGGAGCAGAAAAAAAGAAAAAAATTAAAACGAATCCAAGAAATTATTGAGGACCAAAAAAATGCTATGCATACATTTCTCGTTGTCAATAGAGATGAGTCATCCCCATCTTCATCATGCAACCCTATCGTCAATAGAGATGAGTCATCCCCATCTTCATCATGCAACCCTACCGTCAATAGAGATGAGTCATCCCCATCTTCATCATGCAACCCTATCGTCAATAGAGATGAGTCATCCCCATCTTCATCATGCAACCCTACCGTCAATAGAGTTGAGTCATCCCCATCTTCATCATGCAACCCTATCGTCAATAGAGATGAGTCATCCCCATCTTCATCATGCAACCCTATCGTCAATAGAGGTGAGCCATCCCCATCTTCATCATGCAACCCTATCGTCAATAGAGATGAGCCATCCCCATCTTCATCATGCAACCCTATCGTCAATAGAGATTAACCATCCCCATCTTCATCATGCAACCCTATCGTCGAAAAGCTATCTACAGAAGCAGACAAAGATAAATGTGAAACTGAAACGGTGTCCAAAAATAAAGAAGAAAATGTCAAAAATGAAAATGCTGAAAATTACACATAAGAATATGATTTTGAAAAATCCGAAGACAGTTGTAGAGAATTTATCAAATTAGATCCTTCCATAAATGATGACATAGTTCTTTGGCCTACAGTGCTATCTGATGTAATGATTCACCATATAGTATTTGTAAACAAACCAAAAAATATTGGAAAGATGAAAACTTTAACAGAGGTCTTTAGTACGATCGTTTTTACCGTATAAAAACAAATGGAATAAAAGAAAAGAGAAATTAGACTGGATTTTCAGAAACGACCAAGTGTGTTTATTGCTATTCTTACAAAATTTCTCCCACATCAAAATCCAAATTAATTAGTGGTTTCCAAAACTGGAAAACTCTTAGTACAACTTTGTCCGACCATGAACTTTCAAAAGAACATAAGTCATCGAGGTGTATTTTATATAAAAGATCTACAACTTTAAACAGAATCGATACTAATTTATTGCAGCAGAGAGAACATGAAGAGAGTTATTGGAAAGAAGTTTTGAGAAGAATAATATCAACTATAAAATTAAAGTCGATTAGGACTAGCATTTAGAGGTCACGACGAAAGGTCAAAATTCAAATAGAAAAGGAAACTACTTGACATGCTTAGAATATCTAAGTGAATATGACAATTTTTCGAAATTACATTTACAAAAATACGGTAATCGAGGACAAGGAAATATTAATTATTTGTCACATAATATTTGCGATGAATTCATAGGCATCATTAGCAAACATGTAACAACACTTATAGTAGAAGAAATTATACCTGAAATTATTACAGTCTTATACTCGACTCTACACCTGATGTTTCACATATGGATTAACTGACACTTGTTATAAGATATGTATTGCCAAATGGTGATATAAAAGAAAGATTTCTGGAATTCATACCCATTGAAGAACATGCATCATCATATTTGGAAGAACAAGTATTGCTCATTTTAATAAAATTAGGTATAGATACTAAACTTTATCGAGGACAAACGTATGACAACGCTGGGAACATGTCGGGAAAGTACTCAGGATTACAGGCACGGATTAAAGACTACAGTCCGAGTGCGGTCTACATCCCTTGCGCTAGTCACTCTTTAAATTTAGTCGGCAATTTTGCTGCAGAAAGTTATAGCGCTTCACTTCAATGTTTTATATTTGTGCAAAAATTATTTGCTTTTTTTTCTGCATCCACTCATCGCTAGCAAATTTTGTGTACAGTACTGTGCGAATTAGTTGGGACAAGCCAAGGAACACTAAGTCTCTTTTTTTGGGGTGGGGGTGGCTCAGTCGGTAGCGCGCCAGGCTCGTAATCTGTAGTTCCCAGGTTCGAGTCCCATCTGGGTCAGCGTTGAGATTTATCTCCGCAAAATTCCCCACCCTGCCCACGGTCAGTAGGGGACACCGATGGGCTTGGAAAGGCCGCCGTCCGTCGGATGGGACGTTAAGCCATGGCCCCGTGTGCAGGAGAGCCATACCCTGTGCACGTTAAAGAACACGCTGGATGGCCTTGACGGGAGGCTACCATCTGTCTCCCAACAGCTATTCCAGTGGGTCCCCTCCCCCAACCTTCTCTGAGCCTTCGGGGTCCATGTGACCTGTTAAAAAAGTGGCCATTTAGCCCATGGTGTGCAAAAAAGTGCCGCTCAGAGGTAAAACAACCCAACCCAACTAAGTCTCTTCTGCTGCAGAGTCTAAACTGCTGCAACTCTAAACTTGTTCTTAATCTTCTGCTGCAAGTCTAAACTTGTGCGTGTCCCTGAATGGACACGCGCAAGATTAGACTTGCAGCAGAGCGATATCTGCAGTCTAGAATAGTCTGTTCTGTTACTCTGCTATTATTTACACTTACACTTTAGTCGGAATTGATATTTCATAGGTGGAGGATGTGATTATGTAAGTAGTTCACAATTTTCATTGGAAACTTTTTTTATTAAATACATCATGGACATCACGCCTCGTAAACGAGCCAAAATAATCACTTTAGGCGTAAACACTTTACTTACTGCTAGACAGATAGCAAAAGCAGTTGGCGTCGGAAAATCCAGCGTTTCACGGTATCATGAAGCTGCATAAGGAGACAGGGTCCATGGACAAGTCCCATAAAGGACATTGTGGAAGAAAAAGAAAAACCATCCCTAGAGATGATAGTCTAATTCGAAGAATTAGTATCATAGAACCAAAGAAGACCAGTGGAGACATCAAAAGGGAGATTGTGTCTCATGGGGTTAATGTAGATGCTTCCACCGTACGTCGTCGGCTTCTGGAATGTGGCCGCCGGGCTCAACGCCCCTCCAAAAAGCAGCTTTTGACACCCGCTATGAAGCAAAAAAGGCTATCCTGCGCAAAGAAACATCGAGACTGGACTGTGGAGAATTGGGAAAAAGTGATATTTTCCGAAAAGACCCACTTTGAGGTGCATGGCTACAGGTCAAATTTCATCCACCGCTTTCCTGGAGAACCTCTTCGATCCGGCCACATCCAACAATCCCACAAACACCCACCCAAGGTCATGTTTTGGGGATGTTTCACAGTTTCCGGGCCACAGATGCTTCACCCCATTAAAGTAATGATGGAGAGCAAAAAGTACATAGGCGTTCTGGAGGCGAAAATGGCCCCAACAATGCAGAAGCTGTTTCCTAACATCGATGGGGTATTTCAACAGGATCTGCCTCCATGTCACAATTCTAAGCTTTCTAAGAGCTTCTTTACCCAGAAACATTTGAAGGTATTGGAGTGGCCAGGAATCTATTCAGTCAGGCAGGGGACACTGATTGGAGTGGATCGATTGGAGTGGCCAGAACGATCTAAACCCCATTGAAAATTTGTGGGCGATTATTAAAGCGCGCATATCTAAGATGGATTGCACGACGAAAACCAAAATGATAGAAAGTGTCACGAAAACCAAAATGATAGAAAGTGTCACGAAAACCAAAATGATAGAAAGTGTTACGAAAACCAAAATGATAGAAAGTGTCATGAAAGTGTGATATCACGACCCTGAAATGAAGGAGATGTGCGGAAAGCTAGTGGTATCAATGGCTGAGTGGGTGAAAGAAGTAATAAAAGCTAAGGGGGGTTATATTCACTATTAACTATGTACACTATTAAACAAATAAATATTTTAGTTATGTCTTTGTTACTGCATTTTCCTATTGTCCCAGCTAATTTGCACAGTACTGTAGAAAGCTGGAGAAATGTGAAAATGCTTTAACAGTAAAAAAATTATCTGACACTAGATAGTCGGCGAGAGCAGATGCCGTACTGGCATTAAAAATTGGTTATAATCACATAAAAGAGGCCCCTTCATCTGCACTTCAAATTCAGAAAAAAATAATAACTGTAGTGGAAGCTACATCTTTGTTCAAGAAATGAACAAATATGAAACGGCACTGATAACTAATTTGGAACACTATTTTACAGAGAGGGAATGCTACCAGCAAATCACTGCAATCAATTGAATGTACACTATTTAAAGGATCTGGTTTATTAAAATCGTTAGAAAATTTCATTAAACGATTCCGTGATGAATTTTTTAATGTAGAAAAAGAAGCAACTGATATGACATCTTTAACTTTTGACGAACAGGATCAAATACGTAGGCCACAAAAAAAGAAATTTTTTTGATGAGAGTAATAAAGAAAATCATTCGTTTTCATCGCGAGAAAATTTCATTTGTAATTCTTTTAATGTTATTTGTGACAGTATGATAAGAGAACTTGCTCGTAGAAATAAAACATATACGGAAAATGTAGAAAATTTTAAAATATTCTTTTATTTAAGCTTCCCTAATCCAGAAAAAAAGAACTATGTGGAAAAATTCAAAGAGAACTACAAGAATGATATAGATATTACTCATTTTGATGATGAATTGAAACAGTTTCTACTCTTTTTAAAAGAAGATGAAGACAAATTCATTATTACCACACAAGTATACCAGGGCTGCAAGAGAAATGTTGTCAACTTTTCCAAATGTAGAAATTATTTTAAAATTTTTTTGAATATTCCTATTTTCAGTTCATCGGAAGAAAGATCTTTCTCTATCTTAAAAAGGGTAAACTTTTTTTTCTTACCTAAGAAGTACGATGTCAGAAGAAAGATTAAACAGTATGACCTGTTGTACATGGAACAAGAACTATTAAATAACATCGATACTTCGAAAATAATTGATAAATTTGCTAGAGAAAAATTGAGGAAAAAAATTATTTAACTTTTTACTCCAACTTAAATATATTTTTCTTTTTTCTTAAAATATTTTATTATTTTGTGGTAATTTTCATTTTTGTATTTTTTTATATATTTTATGCCTGTTATTACAAAGAAAAATTTATTGCAATGTTTTGAAATAAAAATATTAAATCACATATTATATGTGTTTAATTTTTTGTTATAGTGAAGCCCTAGTTCTTTTCATAGCATATACATATGTATATAAACATGTTTTTTTTACAGGCCCCTAAATATTATCGCCAGGGACCACCAGCCAGCTTTATCCGTCCCTGCTCTGAGCGGCACTTTTTTGCACACCATGGGCTAAATGGCCAGGTCACATGGACCCTGAAGGCTCAGAGAAGGTTGAGGGAGGGGACCCACTGGAATAGCTGTTGGGAGACAGATGGTAGCCTCCTGTCAAGGCCATCCAGCGTGTTTTTAACGGTGCACTGTGTATGACTCTCCCGCACATGGGGCCACGGCTTAACTGACTGACGGCGGCCTTTCCAAGCCCATCGGTGTCCCCTACTGACTGTGGGCAAGGGGGGAATAGCAATAACGGTGTGAATACTATTATTGTGTAAGTAAACCTTGGCATAGAGGGAAATTGTTTTGAGCAGAATGGGATCTCAACCAGTCATGGGTCAGATGCCACCCAACTCAAGGCAATTTTCTACTAATGTTCAAAACGTTGTTACTATGAGTGGCTGTAATTAAAAATGTTACTTAAAGTAACAGATAATATATACTATATAGTCGTTAGTTTTGTTTTTGGCTTGCAACATACACCATAACTTCCTTAATGAAAAAAAAACAGAAACTCGTTACTTTTTGCTATGTAAAAAACACACTTTTTGTGATAACCAGTTTTTCATTTGGGTTATACATTAATAGGATAAAACGTTCTGTATAAATGAAACCATAAATACAAATGGGAGATTTGTAGCATGCATGTGATGTACCCATAGATATAGTAAAGGACAATTAGATAATGCTTTCGCAACAAAACCGTGACCCACAGTCTACTTTGCAAGAGATTTTGGTGGTAGGAAACTCATTCTGGTAAGCAATGCTATTTATTGAACTAATTTAAATATTATTAAATTTCATTTTAAATGAAATATATATCTTACGACGGATAAATCTGCATAATACTGGAACAAAAGAAGTGTTTTTTTAAACTTTATATTAAGATTTTTAATTATTTTTACTTGAATTTTGACCTAATGATGGAATTTGTCACAGCGATTGATTCACAGTATTTCTTCAAAAAAAAAAGCAAATTTCTTCCTCTTATGAGACATGCAGAGTTATCTGCTTATAGGTTTAAATGTAAAGGAATCAAAAGGTTTTCTTAGTTTTAGCATATATTTATTTTACTTTCGAAATGCTCCCAAAACGAAAGCAAAATACAAAGTAATTTTTATAAGTTACATAACGAATACAACCGTCCCAGGTTGAATTTACTGTTTCTTCTCAAGAGTAGACTGTTTTAACATATTAATATACAACAAAAAAAATTTCTATCGGTAAAATAATAAAAAAAAAATCACAGCAAAATATAACAAGTACTTCTAACTGGTTATGTTGCTTCCTTTTCGGAGCTTTATTTATAGAAACATATTTGTAGAAAGAAATATTTCACCACAGCTGTAATATCTTTGTGGCATTTGACACGAAACATGAAACGTACTTTAGTAATGATATTAAAATGAAATTTGTAACATATAATCTGAATGCAATGCTACTACTAGCTAAAGAACCGTCATTTTAGTGTAAACCGGGCTCATGGTAATTAAAGTTTGATCTCAATTTGCCAGCAGGAAAATCTTGGTTGTGCACTATCTAATTCTCTTTTACTCTGTATGGACATTCCTAAGTCACTTCATACTGCACTTTCGTTCTGATAATATTTTGAAAGTAAAACTGTCAAAAAAAGTAAGCAATACTGTACAACTAACCGAACTTTTATTTGCTTTCTTTTCAGTTAGCACTGTATGCAGCTAACTTTGTATATCTCATAAGACAAATATTTATATTTTGTTTAAAGAAATGTAAATCAATTGTTTTGGCAAAACCTCTTATTTCGTGAAAATTCAAATAAAAAGCAATGGAAAATCCTAAAAAAAATGAAAATGAAAAACAGTTCTTTGGTTACATTATTTTTCAGATTTCTCTGCAGTGAGTCATATTTCATTTAAATGCTGATTTAATAATATTTATACTTTTTCAATAAATAGGAATCGCTTCCTAGAGTGATGGGGCACATAATGAAATCCTTGTTAAACTGGGGGACATTATTATATAAAATTTAAAAATTACTATATTAAAGGAGGCAAAACAACTTGTTTTCGAAATTTTTGCATATCTGTCATTTTGTGTTTCATCTAGGCAGTATATTATTAATTTTTTTATTCGTAGCTATTATCGTTTAGCAACTGATTATGGTTGTGTTTCTGTTTTGGAATTTATTTAAAATAGTTTCAGTGATCAAGAATAAGAAAGTTTAAACTTTGTTAGTCTATTTCAGAGACAGTTTAAAATTAGATTTATCTTTCTTAATTTTGAACTTGATAGAGAAATAAAAAATTAATAATATGCTCTGGTATAATTGAGGTAGGAATACTAGAGACAGGACTCCGATTCCCGTAGCCTTGACCGCCATGATCACAGACGGCTGTCTGCAGACTGCTTAGTGAGGAAAAATACCCATGATGCCTTGCGAATTGGCTGCGAACAAGGATGAAGGCTATTTAAAAATGCTTAACAAATGATTTAAATGAGGCAGAACTTTGCTGTTTTTTGTTTTTTTATTTCAGTGAGATTATTCCTGCATACTCTTTAGAAGAAACATTAAATGTAAACTATAGTTCTGTGAATGACAAATGTAAACTATAATTCTGTGAATGAAAGAGTAGACTGTTTCCTCTAAAGAGGAAACATAGAACTCTAATCTAGAAACATTAAATGTAGTGTAGTAATTAAAGCAAAATAAATTTAATTAATACACACTTACTGATATATATCGGATGAAAAACGAAGACGCTGGGAACCGCTTCTTTCAAATCGAGGATTTGTATGAAAATTAAAAAAAAATTTGATATGTTCTTAATATGTGATAAAAGCTGAACTAAATTGACTATAAACTTAACAGACTTTAATTTGAGCCCGTTTAAAACAAGAACGATCGTAAACATATTTTGAAATCTAATACATGATCAAATCATTCAGCTTAAGAAAACCCTCAGTTTATAGACCTTAATAGTGCAAATCCGCGCCTCATTTAAAAAAACATAAAGTCACATTTATTTTCGTCTTTCATTAAAAAATATTAATTTTTATTAAAAATTGAAAGAAATAATTAGAGTGTAAACTTTTTTTAATTCAGCTGAGGCAGGAAATCAAATCTCCTCCCAATAAATGACAGAATTTAATTTCATGCTATAAAAAAAACCAAATATTATAAGCTTTCACAATATATAATATATTAACTAAATAATAATACACTTTGGCAAAATAAAAAATGCAAAGCAGACGTCTCATAAATTTAATGCCATATGCTTAATATTTCTTATTGTAATAAAATGTACGAAAACATTCTTTTAATTTCATGTTAATTCCGACTTTAAATCACCTACTTTACATATGCAAATATTATTAGTTTCATATATTAAAAAATTCGTGAACTACATTCGACTTAGACAGAAAGGTATAATGAAAAGTTGACAATCCTTTATTTTTAAATCCCTCAGTTTAACAATTTCAATTTTTAATTTATCACAAAGAACACATCTCGTAATTTTCGTAAAGTACTAACCTATGAAATGTCAAATTACTTCATTTACAGAATTTATTTTTGCATCCGTAAGCGGAGAATGAAGTAGACATTTCACTGTTAACTTATTAAAAACACCCAACTTTCTCCTCACTATCGACTAGGCTTAACATCTGTACGTGTTCATGTCGTGCATTGCCAGTCCTTTCTGTAGTAATATTACCTCAATGTCTGGTACACATCTTTTACAGGAAGTCAAAACCTACTACTACTACGCGGTGACTATTAGAGACTTGGTATCATATGGCATTTTACATTTAATTTATTTTCTATTACTTATGCTTTAGTGAGTGTTCCACCAAATTTGGCCAAAATGAGCGAACATCCATTATCAGTGATTGAGAAAAGAATATCTTTCCTAGAACGTAAAGTATATGGAGAAGATGGGTCTGTTGCAGGGACCAAGGGTGGTACGGTAAGCTACTGTCAGAATTGTTGATATTTTGTTTTACCAAAGCTTATTACTTTCGGCACAGTTATCACTATATTTTTCCTTTTGTTTTTCACCGCAGAAAATATTGGGAGGAATTATACACACGGAAGTTTTTTCATTGTTAAAGTGTAGCAATCTGAATGCAGTTCCTCGAAAAATAATCATTGGTATTTTACGTGTAATGTGCACAAGAATTGGGAAATTTTATTCTATTTTCAACTGACTTCTTCACTTATTGAGAACACGATACTTAAAGATAATGCAGCAAGTCTATAAAAATAATATTCTCTCTGTTCCATACATTATTTTCGTTTAGCAGTCAACATCGAAAGTTATTTTCAGTCTGGTTAATTTTTAGATTATTAAAACTACATCAATGTTTCAATTTAATGCTAGTTCAAAACAAATTATATACTGCAGTTGCACAAATACAATAAAGAAAAAATTGCCTCTAAGCAGCTTTTCACAGAAGTTTGAGAAGAGCCTTGTCAGTATAATATGTGACTGAGAACTGTGAGGAAGGCAAGGTCTCAGTGGAAAGAGCATTTGAAAAGAAACTTCAGTGCCTTATCCAACAATCAAATCCAGGTCACTTTGCACTGTTAATTAAACACACCAACCACTTGGCCATGGGGACTTCAAACTCATAGAACATGTTGGCATGGAGTAAAAAAAAGTAGGTCCCAGTTTTGCAATTGACACTTTTGTTATGGAGGCATGATTCATCAGTATTATAACAGAATAATGATGATGAAGTCATAAACTCAATCCACCATGGGTCCTCAATATTTGTTGAAATGGTATCGAATCTGGATGTCTGGAAATTGACCAGCTGGGTAGTTGTAAATCACACAAACTGTAAAAACTATACAACAATAGTATTTATGTATTGCAATTTACAATAAATTTAAAAACTTTGGTTCTCCATTGGGCCTTGCACTTAAAAAGGGCAAAGTTTGACCAAACACTGGCCCTAGCTAGAAATTATTTCTTAATCTGACTTCTCTTCCTGGTCAGAGCCTGATTCACTGATCTGCATCAAGTTTGAGAACAGAAGATGGATTGGCCAAGAAGAACCAATTTCTTAGCCATTGATTCTTATATTGGCTTCAGATTTAATTCCATTGAATATTTTCTTGTGGGGACTACCTGAAAAATATTGTGTATGGTACTTCAGTGAAGTATCTTCAAGTACTTTGCTCAGAATCATCATTACCACTGGTGTGATCATGCCTATCCTAAAACAAACATGGTTGAACTCAGTTATCATTTAGAGTTGGATTGTGTTACCTATGAGCAGGGGGGCAGGGTTGGCTCAGTCGGTAGTGTGCCAGGCTCGTAATCTGCAGTTCCCAGGTTCAAGTCCCAGCTGGGTCAGTGTTGAGATTTATCTCTCCAAAACTCCCCGCCCTGCCCATGGTCAGTAGGGGACACCGATGGGCTTTGAAAGGCCTCTGTCGTCGGATGGGACGTTAAGCCATGGATCCATGTGCAGGAGAGACATACCTGTGCAGATTAAAGAACATGCTGGATAGTCTTGACGGGAGGTTATCATCTGTCTCCCAACAGCTGTTCCAGTGGGTTCCCTCTCCCAACCTTCTCTGAGCCTTTGGGATCATTGAAACCTGGCCATTTAGCCAACTGTGTGCAAAAAAGTGCCACTCAGAGATAAAACAATTAACCAACCTCTGAGCAGCACATTTTTGCACATATTGAACTAAATGGCAGGTCACAAGAACCCAAGGGCTTAAGAAGGTTGAGGAAAGGGTATTCACTGGACGGTTCTTAGGAGACAGATGGAAGCTTTCCGTGAAGTCCACCCAGCGTGTTCTTTATTGTGCAAATAATATGACTCTTCTGCACTAGAAAGCACCCTTTTCAAGCCCATTGATGTTCCCTTTTTGATCAAGGGCAAGGTGAGAGTTAAGTAGAGATAAATCTCGATGCTGACCTAGGTGGGACTTGAACAGTTACAATCCTGGTGTACTGCTACTCACCTAGCCAACCCTTGTTCCTATATCATTTAGGTATCATTCACAGAACTATAGTTGCTCATGTAGAAATTTTTTATGTTGTAAAAAAAACTTGTGCTTTGTGTCTGTAGCAAAATACCAAATAAAGGTATGTACATTACTAGTGATTAAATTTTAGGGCAGAAGTACACTTTGCATGCCTTGGAAACCTTTTTTATGCAACGTAACAAATGGTACTTTTGATCATTCCCACAAACCCTCGGATCTTAATTCAAACATTGGTGTCTACAAAAAAAAAAAATTAATGTCATTTTTGTGATAATTTGGGTTTACATCAAATGCAACATATGTTACCATGGTAAGGGTAATTTACATTTGAAACAAATGCTTCATAATCTGCAAATCCCCCACCTCTCTCTTTTCCTAATATTTAAAACTATAAATTCATTCCTAAAAACTAAATTCCATGAACAAGTCGCACTTACAAAAATTTTAACCTAAAAACACAGCAGAATTAATCTAATTGGAGACAAATATTAAAAGTAAGAACACCAGGAACAATAACTGCCAATCTGAAATTAAAAAAGTCTCCAGAACTAAATAATCTCATCAGAGACAACACATCTCAAAAGACAAGATAATCAGAAATAATGCACTGCTGATCTGCATTATAAAAAGCCCCCAAACCTAAATAATTTCATCCAACACATTTCAAAAAAATGAGAAAATTGGAAACAATGCACCTCTGATCCACATTATAAAAAGCACCCAGAATACCATAAAAAAAAAATCAATAAATACCATCAAAGGCAATAAAAAAAACATATAACTCATCATCATTCCAACTTGTGATTTTTATTTATTTTGCGACATGTAGGATAGAGAAGAATTTTATAAGCTACTCCTAGCTTTTACAGTCTTTTTCATGCAAGGATATGCCCTACTAAGACCATAGTCACTGCTTCAGTTGGAACTAACACAGCACACAAAGTTTGCCTTGCTGGGACAGTCATTAGCTCCCTAACCACTGCCAGTTAAGGCTTCAATACAATTTCAATTTATCACAACACTCATTAGATTTCTACACTCAACATTATCAGTAATTAATTATTTGTATTAAACTTCTTAATCACAAATAGTAATAAACAATAAAATTAAATATTCAAGTCCATAACTAAATATATTAACTATCACTATTAATATTCATGGCAATAATGCATATCATGGTCCTTGGCCACCATTTTTTTTTAAATGTAACAAAACGGCCCTTTTCAATGATTCCCACAACCCCCAGGCCCTAACAGGGTTTCTAGAAAAAACATTCCTTTTCATTCACATGGTAATGATAGCTCAAGTTTACATCAAATGCAAGGAGTGTTACCATGGTTAACAATACTTTCCATTGTAAACAAATGTAACATAACAAAAAAAACACAATTCCCACCTCCTAAAAAACATCCATCACAATCACGAATTACTAGAAAAAAAAACATAAACACCGAAACCAAGACAACACATCACTTGCTTTCCACATAATATAAATTCCTGCAATCTCCACTCTTTTTCCAATAGTTAAAACACTCCATAAATATATTTTCACAAACTAAACTAATAAATCACTCGCACATACAAAAATTTACCTAAATAAATCGCCAGAATTAATCAAATTGAACACAAATCTCAAAATCAGGAAAAATCGTGAACAAATGGAATGCTGATCGGCAGGGCCAGATTAAGGCATGTGCTTTAGGGAATACAGCTCAGGGGCCTCTGCCAACTAGAGGGCCTCCAGAGATTTAGTGAAAAGTTATTTCATTTGTGAATGCTGAATCAAAGTATATGTACTCTTAATTATCCATTTAAATAAGGGTTCGATTAATATACGGTATATATATATATGTTGTATGATGGTTTGTGACATTATACATACTTTATAATATATGAATAACAGTTTTATTGGTTGAAACCCTGCAAAAAACGTTCTCTCTAATGGCATTTTTTTATTGTTTTGAAATCTGACAATACTGACTATGGTGTTTACAGTTACTGCATTATAGTATGTTATTATATCACGTATATGATAAACTGTTGTGATTAATTTTTGTTAGAGATTTAAGAATGGATGCCAATAAGGCAATTGTTATTGGGTTTGCTAAGGCCTTATAGTATAATGTCAACTTGTCAAGCCTAGTGGCAAAGGCCTACCTTCCTTTTTATATGAATTTCATTTTACCATATTTTAATGATGGCTAAATTAAGTTTAATATTAATGATGTGCATTTTACCAGTGTATTGTTAAGTATTAACATTCCTTAATCAGTATTATTATGCTCAATAATTCAGCCAGTTAAGGCCTACATTGATTTGATGCTAGAACCTACATAGAACTGCATCTGGTAGATCCTCCTCTCACCGCCAAAAGAGCTTTCACCCGATGAGGCATAGATTCAACGAGATGTTGGTAAGTGTCGCTTGATGTTTGGTACCATGACTGTGACAGAAGATCCCGCAGTTCTCGTAAGTTATGTAGTTGGGGTGATTCTGTGCTGACCTCTGGCATCAATGAGGCATGGCTGACCCACGCCTTGTCAACGGCTTGAAGTATCACCTGTTTTGGACCATCTTTGATAGACACTAACTACTGCATAGCATGAGCAGTCTACCAGTGTCACTGTTTCAGAGATGCTCTTACCAAGGCATCTTGCCATAATGATTTGGTCTTTGTCAAAATCAGATAAATCCTCTGCTTTTTCCATGTTGAGACAAAACAAAATACTGCATGTGAAAGCTCCGACCCTGGTATTATATATATATATCATTCGTGACCTTGGCATGTGTCACTGATTGGCTGCATGCGTGCTTCTTTGCATAATGCAGAGGTGGTTTTAATGTATTGGCTGATCGGTGTATATTGCTTTGCTTGTGTTCTCTTTTGATGGTATACATGGATCAAAAACCCAGTTTTCTGATGGTGAATTTTCAGGCTGGAAATGTGCCTCTACATGGATTGCAGAACAAGAGAACAGTTCTGAACATTAGACCTCTATGATGACATGGATTTCTAGATGAAAAACATTTGGACGAATTGATTCAATATTGGAAATCCAATTCACAAAGGAAAAAGAATACTGGGCAAAAGTACTTCAAAGAGTAGTTTCAACTATAAAGTTTCTCTCATCTTGTGGATTAGCATTTTGTGGTGATACAGAAGTACTTAATTCTCAACAGAATGGCAACTACCTTGGGATACTTGAATTACTTGCTGAGTATGATCCTTTTCTTAGTTCTCATATAACAAAATATAGTAATCAAGGATGATGAAAAGCTTCATATCTATCTTCAACAATATGTGTGGTAGTCATAGAGATTATAGGAAATAAAGTATAATAAAGCTCTTGCCAACATTATCTTTAATTCTTTGAACAAATTGGAATTGATGTAGCTAATCTAAGAGGACAGTCTTATGACAATGCATCAAACATGTTAGAATGTTACAAAGGGCTTCAAGCACATATTATGAATATCAATCATCTTGCACATTACATTCCGTGTACTGCACACTCCCTTAATTTGGTAGGTGTATGTGCTATGAAAAGCTACATTGGAGCAGTTTCATTCTTTGGTCTTACACAAAAACTTTACAATTTCTTTTCTTGTTAAACTCAACGTTGGTCAGTAATGCTTCAGTGCCTTAAAGCTGAAAATGGAAGTGAATCTACATTGATAGTTAAAAGAGCATCAGATACTAGATGGTCTGCAAGGGCTGATGCCACAAAAGCCTTATCTAAAGGCTACTGCTGTTTTCAAGAAGCTTTGAAGTTAATCTCAGAAGATGAAAATCAGAAGGCTGACACACATTATGAAGGAAACATTATACTCAAGCAGCTATCAAAGTTGGAAACAGTGGCAGACTTCTGGGCTGTCATACTAGAGGTTCAATTAAGTCATCAAATCACTTCAAGTTGAAACACTGGAGCTTCAATCAGCTATTAAACTTTTTAAATCTCTGCTAGATTTTTTTCATGTTGCAGCTGGATCACTTTGAAGTGTTTGAAAATAAACCAAAAGGCAAAGTAGAAAATACTGAATACTGTGACGAACAAAAATGAGAGCATTGAAAAAGAAAATTAATCAATGATGGTAATCCTGAAGGTGTTGCTTTGCGAGGAAGACAGAAGTTCAGTGCCTTAAAGGAAAAAGAATACTGGGCAAAAGCATGAATATTATTATTCAGATCTTAATTCAAACATTGGTGTCTACAAAAAAATTTAATGCCATATATGCCTATTTAAGGTGGAAACTTATCTACCCATCATAGACAAGTTATGCTCAGCTCTTTCTCATCACATTGAAGCATATAAAAATGTTCATTCGTTATATGGTTTCCTGGTCGAATTTCCAACAATGAATGATGAAGACATTTCGACAGCAGCAGCAGCCAAGTTTCAGAAGATTTACTCAGATGACATTGAGCCAGGATTTGTGCAAAAATTCTTCACTTCAGGAACTTGGTTGGGCAATTTGATGAATTCAGGCAAAAGCATGAAACACTACATGCTTCTGATATCTACACCCTTGTAGTAAACAGTGGATTAACTTTTTCATTCCCCAATGTTGAAATAACACTACAGATTTACTTGTATTTAATGATAACTAATGCGACTGGAGAGAGGAGTTTCTCCAAGATGAAACATCTAAAGAATGTACACATATTGACAATGGCACAAGAACGACTAAACAGACTTGCTCACATAGCAATTGAAAACAATGTTCTCAAGAACTTACAATTTACTGATGTTTTGGAGAAATTTGTTTCCAAGAAATTACGCAAGGCAAATGTTTGAATTTTAATTGTTATTAGCCTTGTAAAAATTAATTTTTCTTAAACTTTTTTTTTCTTTTTGAAAATATTACTGGGGGCCTCACAGTACCTGTAGCCCGGGGACCTACATAATCTTAATCCAGTGCTGCTGATCGGCATTATAAAAGAGCCCCTGAAACTAAATATCATCATCAGAAGACAACACATATCAAAAAACATGAAAATCGGAAATAGTGAACCCCCTGTCCGAATTATAAAAAATCCCCAGAAACTAAATAATATCATCTGAGACAACACATACCAAAACACACGAAAATCAGAAACAGTGCACTGCCAATCTGAATTATAAAAAAGCCCCCAAAACTAAATAGTGTCATTGGAGACAACACATACCAAAAAACATAAAAATCACAAACAGTGCACGGCCAATCCAAATTATAAAAATGCCCCTGAAGCTAAATAATATCATCAGAGAAAACACATAACAAAAGACATGAAAATCAGAAATAGTGCATCGCTGATCAAATTTATGAAAAGCCCCCAAAACCAAATAGTCTCATCAGAGACAACACATCTCAAAGAATGAGAAAATGGAAACAGTGCCCTGCTGATACAAATTATAAAAACACCATGAAACCAAATAATACTGTTACAGACAACAAACCATATAACTCAAAGAATTCTCCTCTAAATTACTCATTAATCTTCCTGACTCCATCAAAAACTGCCATTTTTCCACACTGACAATTCTAAAATATCCAAAATTTCTATATAAAAAAGCCACCAAATGCTTCCAGATATTAACAATAAATCATATTAGTAACTTTAAGACTCCTAAATATCTAACAAAATTAATATATCACTATAATACACTAATAATTAATATACATAACTACTAATAATCACTCAATCCATCTCATACTACTATAGCGAAATACACTTGTTATTACTACTGCCTTCCCACATGCAAAAGCTTCCAACATTCTTTCCCCCAAACATACTCCACTCCCCTCCAACTACATTAGAATCCTTGCTGTACATGTTTCACCAAAAACTATTCTCCTAAAACTCTAACACCCCATAAAAACTTCCTCATTTTTACCACTTAATTTCCCCACATTCTAAACTTTTGCCATTTTCATCCTCTCACAACAAAACACATACTGCATCATATTAAACACAAAAAAGATTTAAAATAATTCTCACTGGTTCTAATCACTCCTCCCTTCTCCTTCAAAAGCTCCTCACCTCAAAGAACTCACAAAAAAAATCTTCCCATGCTCATAGCCATGAAATGCTATTGAACTCCCACTTCCAAGGACAAACATTACAAAGGACCATAACATTACAAAACAGTTGGCTAACACTTTCAACAACAACCCTCCTAATATTAAATAATTTCAATTCCTAAACATTCTAAGTAACTCATTTATTATCATTTTAATCAAATTTCAAAAAAACAGCAGGAAGATAATTACTCCTATTCTGCCTATCATTAAAATACCCTCATTAAATATATATTATACATATCCACTTACCTGTGACTGCATAGGCATGTTATCCAAAGGAGTTATCCAGCAAGAATGACAAAAAAAAAATGTAATGTAACATTCACGTCAGATCACACGACTTCACATTACCTACCCAAAAGAAATCATAGAACCATAGGCGACCAACAACCCACAGTTACATTTCTGCATCATACTTTATGCTTCGACGTCATATGTTTCTTGACCAGTGCCATCTGTTGGTGAGGACTATGAACAATGCACTGACCATATTCATAAATAATTTTGTGGAAAAAACTTTTGACATGTAGGATTCGAACCATGTCTCTCCAGATTCCACTAAACTATATAATACACGAGTCACAATGGAAGAAAAAAGACAGAGCCAGCATTAGTTTATGATTCCTAGAACACTCTGGCATGAATCTAGAGACATGGGTTCATCTCACCAGATTATAAAAAAATATTATATAAAAAAATTTATTTTTTATATAATGTTTTTATATAATTTTTCCATGAAACTATTGATTTCAAAGTCAACAGGTAACTCTGGATACTATTTATTGATTAAATCGTTAATAATGTTATTAGTGTGAGTGACTTACTTGTTTGTTTACATTATAGTGCATCATTAAAAATAAATAGTTGTTGTTCCAGATCATAGATGGCACCAAGTCCAGGTGCAACAATCACAGGAAATTGAGAAGTCACAATGTCACTGAGTTGGAGTTTAGTGGAACCCTGTATTTTTTGATTCACACTTTGAGATGAAATTGAATATCAGAGAATTAAGTTTTGTTTTTTATGTACACTTATTAAACTTTATACTACAATACCATGATAGGTAGTTAGTTGTGCTAATTGCAAAATGGTGTTTATCCTTTTTTGCAATAATGAAATAATTAACAGAATAATGTATATTTTGCTCATCTTGAAATTCAAATTTTAGGATCTTTTTATGGAAGTTAGATATTTGCTTGAATGGCTTGCTGATTGTAATTTGTAATAGAAAATTTTTAATGAAAATTGTAATATTGTAGTGTTTTTGGAAATGCAAAGGAAATGAAATTTGCCTAATTTGAAGTTGTACACAATTCTCACATCTGATTTTTTTGCAAGAGATTTACCTTTCGAAGGAATAAAATAATTACAGTAATTCAGCTTAAATAGCATAAGCAAATTCTTAATGTCATTAATAAGGTATGAACTTTTTATATATTTTATAATAATTTACTGAAACCAAATTTTCCTTATAGATTCTTTCAGATAAAATAGCAAATGGGCTTCTATAGGAGCACTTTTTATTTATAAAATAAGCTGGTTTCTTATTTATTATGTTTGATAGTTATTATTCATGTGTGCTCTTCAGTAAATTTAGTGATGTAATAAAATATTTACACTAAAATCAACAGAAACATTTCAATTCATATAATTCATTATTTGATTTACAGTGTATAGAAACTTTGACTAATGTTCATAACAGATTACAGTCTGCTGTCACTGGTAGGGAAAAAATATCCACAATTTTCTCAAAATGTAAGTAATTAACTTTCACAATAATTGCTAGGTTATCTTATGTTAAACATTAATTTGCAGCTTTCTTCAATAGTGCAAATATACCTATTTTAAGCAGTTATTTTTAGTATGCTGTGCAGAATGGTTACCATGAAAGTCAGGAGACCAATGCAAAATTTCATGTTATGAGATTTTCACATTATCAGTATATTCATGAATGAATTATTAATTTTAAATGCTATGTTATGTTAAATGCTATGCTATGCTAATAAATAATTCATTCATGAATATACTGATAATATATATATGCTAATTATATTCATTGCATATGCTGTATTTTGAGATGAAGATCTGCAAAGATTAAATACAGTGAGTGTGTTCACTTACCATAATTAATTGGGACAAAAAACGTGTCTCGATAAGCAAATTTCAAGATCAGCAAGTGATGTGGTCCAGTTATTTTTTTTTCAATGAAATTCAAGGAAATGAAAAATTTGATGAAAGCTTTAAATAAAAAAAATAAATACCCCCTCAAGCAGCTAACTTGCAACCAAAGTCTGACAGGAGCCTGTCAGTTCATACGACATAGGGCAAGGTCTGTGAGGATGGCGGGACTCCAGCAGAAAAACAACATGAACAGCCATACCTTACCCGGGGCTCGAACCCATGTTCCCTAGATCAACAGCCTAGCGTGCTAACCACTCGGCCATGGGATGGCTCAAAATAAATACCCCCTCAACTAGCTATATGCCACAGAGGTCTGACAGGAACCTGTCACTTTATACACCATGGTAGTAGGTCTGTGAGGATAGTGGAATCTCAGCAGAAAAACCTGCTCAAAAAATAATAATTCACTTCCCAAGACACATAATTAACACTTATGAATCTAACCAACAAAAAATCTGGCTATCCATTGCAGTTTAATGAAAACAAAACTTAAATTATAATAAAAATTTTAAATGAAAATGTTTTCTTTGGCAACTTGTTCTGAAAAACATACATCTATAGAATCACAATTCATTAACTCCATAAACAATAAAAAACATTGATGCCAGATGTGGAACCGACTCTTGATATTCTTCTGAAGAGGGGGGTGAATCAAGTTTTTAAAGAAGGAATCAATTTTTGCCTGTTTCATCATCCATTCAAGATAAAGGCATATGGATCAATAGGAGAGTCATTTCCTAAGCAGTCTTAAACATTCTGTTATGGTGAAGCTAATCATTCCTCTTTGGAATTTTAACATCATCAATTTTTTTAAAAATTGTTTACATATGCAATGAATGCAATTAGAATAAGTTGTTACTGATAGGCAGTATCAGATATCACTCAATTGAGCTGCAAAAAAAATTGCACATCCCTCGAAAATGAATTTGACGGATTTTTTTTTAATGCATTCCAAAAGGAAAAATTGTAATGCAAACTTCTTAGTAAGTGGATACCCACTGTATTACCTTTCTTTATTAATTAGCCCTTAAAGTGTCAGATTTCTGAAATTGGTCTCACTCTGATGGCCAAGTTAATTTTGAAGTTTTTTCAGAAAATAAAATGCACAACTTTAGAACCTCATCCTGAAGTAAATAATGAAGGGAAATACTCATGTTTTAACCAAAAGAAAGAGCATTTAATTTTGATTAATAAAATGGCTAAAATTCTAAGAAAAATAGAATAGTAGTTAAAGTTTTTAAAAAAATATTTTTTAATAATGCAAAATTTTACTATATTTTTTTCTATTTTTTTTGGTAAAATTTTTTTCAAAATGCATTTTTTTCAAATTATTTTATTATAATATAAAAAAGTTAGTATTTCCATTAATGTTTAAATCTTTCATTTATTTAGTGTTTTCTAAGTTTTTTAGTGATTTTATGCAAATAATGCTTAATGCGTATGTTTAGATTTTTCACACATAAGAATGGATAGCACTTTTTTGCTGGTTAGATTTATTTACACAAGTGTTGCAATGTGCTATTTACATGGGGCCGAGTGCTTTCGACTGTACTCAGCAGTCATCATCAGGGTGGCATACAGTTCCTTGTATAGGCGATGACACCCTGATGATGACTGCTGAGTACAGTCAAAAGCACTCGGCTCATGTAAATAGCACATTGCAACACTTGTGTAAATAAATTTAACTGGCAAAAAAGTGTTATCCATTCTTATGTGTGAATAATGATGCCGTGAAATCGTTTATCGATTTACCACTATATTCTCTACCACTGTTAGTAAGCTTAGATTCTTTACGATCGCAAACTCTAAGCCTAGGTAGATTGGTGTCATAAAAAGTCATTTCAATTTAAAAACAAGATAATTTAAATAAGAACTGAGAAATATCTAAAAAAAAGTTAACGAACTGTGAAAAAAATTTAATAAAATTATTTCAAAGAATTAAAGTTTCACTCAAGTACTGAAATTGGGAATGAATTGTTTTAATATAAAGCTGCATAACTACTATGGAAAAGTTTATTTTTAAAATTTGAGCAAAATTTTTAGTTAAAAATCACAATATCCTAATGTTAATTAGTATATTTGGTTAAAATGTCATCAAAATTATCGTTAAAATAAGTTGTACCTTTTAAAAATTATGCTTTTAGGCTAATTGCATATTCCTATGATTATTCTGATATCAGCCATTAGAGATCACTAGCGGCTTCATTTTCAATTGTTTCAAATTATTCATTATAATCACAGTAAACATTTAAAAAGCAGTAAAAATTAATTCCAGAAATATCAGAGTAAAAAAGGAGTGTCTTTAGAATCGAAAGTCTGGGTGTAATTAGTGCAGGAAATAGTGCGAGTCCTAGTGAAGGTAGCTCAAATTCTCTTTATAGTTAGATGAGCATTATGAAAAATGCATTGCCAAATCCAACAAAGCATGATGAGGAACTCCCTCAGTTCTTTCAAAAGGCTGAGAAAATGTTTGCTCTAAATAAGGTAGCAGCAGAAAATCAAGCTCAGATAATAATGGTGTTAGTAGGAAAGTTTGTGAAAATGCAATAGTTTCTCTCAGCATAGAAGAGCTAAAACCTATGAAGTGATCAAAGAAAAGATTTTATCTGAATGTTGTTTAACTCCCATTGTGTATAGAAAAATATTTGATGAAGCTACAAAAAACGACGATGAGAGTTGGATTAGTTTCGCCAGTAGATTGGAGAATCCTTTGAATTATTCTATTAAGAGTAGAAATGTGCAAAACCAATCACATCTTGCCAGATTAACCCTTTGCACTCAAAGTTTTTTTGCTATAGGGAAGTAGCAACTCGAAGTTTTTTGCTAAAAAGTTGATGAAATTTTTATACAACTAACATAAAAACAAATCATACATGAACAAAGTAAAATCAAACTCATCTTCACTGTTACTAATTTCGTTATTTGACTCCATTTTTATAACCACTAAAAACAGACTAAGTTTAAAATAATAATTTTAATTAAACACAATGCTGTACTATGAAGTTCACATAGACAATAGATTTATACATCTAAAATGTAAAGAGGAAAGATATCTGTTTTTAAAACAGTTATTGTCGCCTCTCAGTCACTATCGAGTTGCTGCATCAAACCAAGTGGCAACTGAGGGTTGCCTCTTGAGTGCAAAGGGTTAATTGTGGCAGACAAAATTAAAGCAGAAACACTGAGCTGTGTGATCTGTCAGGAGGGTGATTCATGGTTGGAACCACAGAAGCTGGCAGAAACTGCTGAATTACATTTGCACAGCATATCAGTTCCTAGAAGACCTAAGCTTTTGGAGCAAACAAAATACAAAATGCCTCAAGTCCATAGGAATTTTCATTCCCAAGATTTAAAGTTGCAAATTACAGGCAAAACAAGCTTTTTACCTGTGCACTCATATACAAAATGCTATGTTTGTGGAGCTGCAGGACAATTTAGAAAGGATTGCCCTAGAAGGCAGCAGCACAAGCAAACATTCACATAGCAAGTTCAAGTGAATGATGCTGATAAAAGTAATAAAGAGACTGCTATTAGTGCCAGAGTTTCAAAATAGCTGAGATGTTGATTAACTAAATTTCCATTAATAGTTTTTTCACTTCTTTGCACTTTTCCATAAATCTTCAGTTAGCCATGCAAAATGGGAATTCACTTTCAGTAGATTCCCTACCTCATTTAACCTTTCTGTTCAAAATATATTCATGATAGCACAAAGGGAAGAATTCAATAAACCTTCTTTGAGACCTCGTGGTTCTTGTGACCTGGCCATTTAACAAATTGTGTGCAAAAAAGTGTCACTCAAACAACCCAACCTTCAAATCTTGCCTGTGGTATTTTCCCTCCTTTAGAAAGAACCCATCTGTTTTTTAGTGATATCATGTCATTTAGGAAGTTCTGACACTGAAACTACATATATCCTCTTTTGAAACCCTGTGCAAATTAAAATGCTCCCCTTTACAAATCACCTTAACTGTTTTGAAATATTCTGTAGGTTTTGCACAGTTACGACAGTCATTCAATTTTGTCTGACTTTTTCATGCTAGGAGAAATTGGAGATCCAATGCTTGATGAGTCCAAGTATCACATGGAATTGATCCCAGGACTACCAGCTGAGAAATCCCATATTCTAACCCACTAAATGTACTAGGACACTTGGTCGAGCTAAATTGGGTTGTTTTACCTCTGAGCAGCTCTTTTTTATTGCACACAATAGGCTAAATGGCTATGTCACAAGGACTCAGAGAAAATTTGGGGGTGGACCCACTGGACAGCTGTTAGGAGACATGGTATCCTCCCTTCAAGGCCATCCAGCATGTTCTTTAATGTGCACAGAGTATGACTCTCCAAAAAGCATCTCATCTGTAAAAGCCCATTGGTGTTGCCTACTGACCATGGAAAGAGAGTTTTGTGGAGATAAATATCAACACTAGCCCAGCTTGGACTCAAACCTGGGAATTGCAGATATGAGCCTGGTGCACTAATGACTGAGCCATCCTCCATCCCTGTTGAGTTAAGGATAGGATGTTAATTCTTGTTTATGACAATGGGATCATCCAGTTCCTCTCTTCTTAGAAGTCATTAAATCCAACAAGATGAAAGGAGGTCATACCAAAGCTTGGGGAGGTTAAGCTTCACCACTGTGTAGATGGACTGACAGTTACACCACTTCTTGTATCTCAAGTCCTGGGGTGGGGGTGGGTGGTCTCTGTTCAGGTTGTGTTTTGTGAGATTCCAACAAAATTGGAAATACATTCCCAAATTTCAAATCCATATTTGGAGGAGGGGATAGTCTTCTACACAACCCAACCCTGCCATAAGAATTTTCCTCATTCCAGGATTCAGTTCAAATTGGGCTCATCCACATGAGAATCTCCATCTGAAACTTGTCCATCTATTACTTTAATGGAATATAGCATTTTAGCAAGTACCATCATTTATGATCTGGAACAAGAAACTACAATATCTAAACTCTGTAAATTCAAATCCTCTGTTCTACTGCTAATGGGGATTGGGGGTGGCTCAGTCGGTAGTGCACCAGGCTTGTAATCTGCAGTTCCCAGGTTCGAGTCCTAGCTGGGTCAGTGTTGAGACTTATCTCCGCAAAATTCCCTGCCCCACCCACAGTCAGAAGGGGACACCAATGGGCTTGGAAAGGCTGCCGTCCGTTGGATGGTATGTTAAGCCGTTGGCCTGTGTGCAGGAGAGCCATACACTGTGCACGTTAAAGAACACGCTGGATGGCCTTGACATGAGGCTACCATCTGTCTCCCAACATGGGAGATTTGTACATCACATGCATGCTACAAATCTCCCATTTGTATTTATGGTTTCATTTATACAGAACGTTTTATCCTATTAATGTATAACCCAAATAAAAAACTGGCTATCACAAAAAGTGTGTTTTTTACATAGCAAAAAGTAACGAGTTTCTGTTTTTTTTATTAAGGAAGTTATGTTGTATGTTGCAAGCCAAAAACAAAACTAACGACTATATAGTATATATTATCTGTTACTTTAAGTAACATTTTTAATTACAGCCACTCATAGTAACAACGTTTTGAACATTAGTAGAAAATTGCCTTGAGTTGGGTGGCATCTGACCCATGAGTGGTTGAGATCCCATTCTGCTCAAAACAATTTCCCTCTATGCCAAGGTTTACCTACATAATAATAGTATTCACACCATTATTGCTATTCCCCCCTTGCCCACAGTCAGTAGGGGACACCGATGGGCTTGGAAAGGCCGCCGTCCGTCAGATGGGACGTTAAGCCGTGGCCCCATGTGCGGGAGAGTCATACCCTGTGCACGTTAAAAACACGCTGGATGGCCTTGACAGGAGGCTACCATCTGTCTCCCAACAGCTATTCCAGTGGGTCCCCTCCCGCAACCTCCTCTGAGCCTTTGGGGCCATTATGACCTGGCCATTTAGCCCATGGTGTGCAAAAAAGTACCTCTCAGAGGTAAAACAACCCAACCTACTGCTAATGCACCATAAACCCTAAACAACCAAATTTCTTTTCTGCAGATCGCCCTAACAATGAAATATACCATGGGTTTCATACAGCTTCACATTTTCATGCCAGGAGGTTCAATGCTTGATGATTCCATGCATTTCTGGAATTGTTCTTTAGACCATTGGCTTAGAAAGCCAACATTCTAACCATTAGACTAAATGCACCAGTACACCCAGTCCAACTAAAAATAGGATGTTAACAGTGAATATCATTTGTAATGATGAGATCATCACACGAGTTTGTCAGTTAGAATATTTTGACCTATTTGTCTTTGTTTAGGGCCAATAGTTTTAGTTTTAATACTCTCAAATGCAGTTTGTTTTGATACCACATTTTGTGAATTGCCGTCCTACATTGAATGAAGTATTTCGCCTATTAACTAGTTGATATAAGAAATCAAATTATTATCAGAGTTATATAATATTATAAAAGATAAATCTTGTTTTTAATGCAAATGTTACTTTTGTAGTGGATGATCTAGAAAAATTCCTGGATCCAGAATTTAGTGAAGGGATTGTTTTACCTGACACTGCCAAAATGAATCTGATTCTCTTAGGTATGACCAGTTTAACTTTTGTTTGCTCCAAAGCATTGCTTTGTTAACATTCATCTTCTTACATATTAAGAAAACAAACTTATTCAATACTTTTTAATCAGAAGATACCTGTTTTGTTAGTTGGTTGTTAAAACATACCTATTTGTGAACACCATAAGAAATGTGCTAATAACTGTTGTAATTTAGATGCTTTGTATTCAGTCTTGTTCATACTCTTATGTCCCATTCTAATATTGCAAGTTTTTTTTTTGACATGTGAAACAAAAAAATTAGTGTTAAATAACTAATGCTATAGTTTAACCCTTTCAGTATTCACGTCATCTGTATGTGTTCACAGAATCCGAAATGAGAGGCCAAGGGCCTGTGTATATGTTTTTAGTACAACAAAAAAGTCTATTTTAAAAAACTAAAAATTGCCAAAATTTACATATATATACATCATAAAAATATATAATTCAAGCTTATAAAATAATATTTTGTTCTTTAATTTGATGCATATTTTATTAAACTACATATGTAATTTTATGAAGCCATCTGATTGCCATTTCTTAGAAGCACTAAATGATATTGCCGATTTGTTTGTTAATGTTCCTGTTTGCTGAAGCAATCTTCTGATTAAAGCTCACAAGTTTGGTTTGAACTATTATCAATAAATTTTTCCTTAATTTTTTGAAAATCTCTTAAAAATTAACAAAAAAATGCTATTTTTAGAAATGGTAGATTTTGGAAGTAATTACACAGTACGCACTGATATATTTTTTTTTCCTTTTCATGCACTTTGCTGTCATAAACTTATTTCAGTATTCCCAAAATTATTTTTATCATTTTTCCCAGCGTTCTATCCATTTTTTCCATTCTTAAAAACAAAACTGGGAATAAAAACATCCTACTTAGAAATTCTGGATGCAGCTGCATTTAATTACATTATGGCTCACTGAGGCAAACAAGGAGTAGATGTTTGATATATGCTATCTCTCGTCTGTGAGCTGTAAGTGACTTCCATATTGTTTTGTTTTGGTGGATACCCTTTGTAAAGTTAGTATTTACTTTTTTATGTTTAAATCTTAGTTTTCATTTCAGTAGATTTATTTTCGTAAATTAGTGATTGTTTGGCCAATCGATAAGTATTGATTTTTCATAGTTATGCTACATCGGATGGCTGACCTACAACTTGTTGCTATTGATATTTTAGCATCACATTAGGCTATATGCTAATTTTTATTTTATTATATATTACTTTTCCAATAAAACTTTGATCTGGTATCATTTTCTGAAAATAAATGGTCTTGGATATGGAAGCAAATTCATTTCTGTAGATTTATTTCCGTAAGTTGGTAATCATTCGGTCGGCTTATTTATCAATCTTTCTGAGTTATGCTACATCCGAGGCCACCTTAAAAGTTGTGGATATTTTATTTAACATCCCATTAGGTTATATGTAATTTTTCTTTTATTATTTCTTGTTATTTAGGAAAAAAAACTTTGAGCTTGTATCGTTTTCTAAAAATGAATGTCTTGGATATGGAAGCAAAATAGATCTTGCTACAGAAATCAGCCATCATGTGGGAGGGCAATTTCGGGAAGATGTCTTATGAGTTTTAATGTTTATATTGAATGATTTTAAAGGAACCCCCCCCCCCTCGGTACCTTGGCTGTGCCACACAGACAATATAACACTGTTTGTTTGGGGTTTTTTTTTTGGTACACAAACCTCTCTGCACTTAGTCAAGATTACTAAGCTTCATCATCCAAAATAAAATTCATAATGTTTAGTAAAAAAGCAGCCAAGAAACTATTTTTTTTTCTATTTCATAACCAGTTCAGAAAATCTCATGAATATGAGAAGTCCAAGTCACTTTGTATAACACTAACTGTGTTTAAAATATACGATACTGAAAAGAATCATTAAAAGAAATAAAAATCATATTTCATGTTGAATATTATATTTTTTGGGGGAAATTTGCTTTCAATTAATATATAATTTTACTATTTTTATTCATCAGGTTTTCCAAAATAAAGCCTTAATTATATAGTGCAATCTTTTTTTTCACCATATCACATTGAAAAAGGCTTATTAAAATCTATATAGTTGTAAATTTGTTTATATTATTTATTTTCATAATATTCGTTATTAAATTTTGTTTAATTTGGTATATAACATAACCTATTTCCATTGATTGGTTATTTTTTTTAATTCTAAAGTTGACTTGTTTGGTTAAAGTTTACAAAAACAATTGGCTAAAAGCCTGGAATTTTCTCAAAGTATGGTACAAAGAAAAAAATTACAAAATGAGAGAAATATTTACTAGAAAACAAAAAAAAAAGTTTTTTTTTTCAGTATTCGGAAATAAATAGCATTTCTATTAATGTGCATTATAATCTTACCTTTTATTAATTATTTTTAACAAATTTTTATTTGTGTTGCCAAATTTTTTTTTTCACTACATGATTCTATAAAATGGTATTTTTTTTTGTTAAATATTTTATTTTCAGAAAATCCAGAATTAAATGCTGATTAATTTGGCATATAACATGCCACAATTCCTTTCATTAGTTATTTGGCAAAAAAAGTTCTAAAGTTAAGTTTTTTGACTGAGCATAGGGAGAAAATAGCTTGGCCTCTGGATGGAAACCAGTTTTTCTGGCTGGACACTGGAAGGGTTAATTATAATGTGTTTTGTATTCACATACTTTTAGAGCATAAGTTAAACTATTAATGCTGATATGTTAACAATAATAACGAAAAAAGAGTTCAATAGAGTCTCAAAGTATGCAGGATTTGGTTTCTGCTACCCCATGTAAGTGCAAATTTGCATAAGTTGGCATTCTCCTATAGGAAACTATTGTACGTATGCTAAGGTAAAGTTATGTGAATGTCTATAAACCATGTATACATTTATATAAACTTTATTTGTATAAAATGAATATGAAATTTTATAAAATATTTTAACTGAACACTATGTTTTATTACTTATCCTCTTCCTTTGACCCCTCAATAGATAGAGGGTCATTGGGATCAACTTTGGTTTGAGTTTTAACAGGCATTTTAGTCTGATTTTTTTTGCCCTTTTTTGTTCAGACAACAAAGCAATAATGTACTATGATTCTCTTTGTATTGGAGATTGCATGATAGAGGCTGGCAGTGACATTCTGTTTGGCACTTTCTTGGAGAATGTGGTGATATGGACTTGCTTCTTCTTGTGCTGCAGTACCTTAAATATCTCTCTTAAAGGGAAGAAACATCTGTTCACTTCCTAAGTGATCCTTACACCCCTTTCCATCAAAGGATCATACTCTTGCATATTGTCAGTTATCTCTTTAAGGAAAGATTTCTGTGAACTTATGGAGGTTGCACAATGCCTTCGAAATATCTTCTTCCATTCTCAACAGGGGTGTGGGTGAATTGGTAGCACACTAGGCTTGTAATCTACAATTCCCAGATTCAAATCCCATCTGGGCCAGCATTGAGATTTATCTCCACTAAACCCCCCACCCTGCCCTTGTTCAGCAGGGGACACCAGAGGGTTTGAAAAGGCTGCCATCCATGAGATGGTATGTTAAACTGTGGCCCTGTGTGCAGGAGAACCATACCCTATGCATGTTAAAAAATACAATGGATAGCCTTGATGGGAGGCTACAATCTGTCTCCCAACAGCTGTCCAGTGGGTCCCTCCCCCAAACTTCTCTGAGCCCCCAGCATCCTTGTGATTTTGCCATTTAGCCCATTGTGTACAGAAATGTGCTCAGAGATAAAAACAACCCAATCTTGGCAAGACGAGCATTTTTGTTCAGAGTAATTAAATGCTTATATACCAACACTGATAGGATGTCTAGTTCTTCAAACTGTTTTAATTCCAACTGAATATATTGAAGCAGTAGTGTAACCATTTGAAAGAGGGGGATGGTCAAAAATTTCTTGATGATTTGCTAATATAAATTGGTAAAATAGTGATTTATTGAGGTAAAGATTTTCCAATGAGAGGTGGCTTAAACCTCAAGTTCTTCCCCCCTTTTAAGAAAAAAGAAACTAGAGAGTATACATAAAAGTGAAGTGCTGAAGTCCTTCCTTGTTTGTGGTTACTTGACATGACCAATTAGTGTCCTTGTTTAACTGTTTATGGTTAGATGAGAACTAGAACAAGCTCTGCTTGCCAAAATGTCTGGCAGGAGTCTGTCAGTTTATGTCGCAGTAGAAGGTCAGTGTGGATGGTGAGACCTCAGCAGAAAAATGCACAAACATCTGTGTGCTTACTCTTTTTTTTTAAATACAGACTTTGATTTTAAGAAATGTAGAAGTAATCATATTATTAGCAGATGTTCCATAGCAAGCAAGGTTCTGTGACATTATTACCATTTGCCTGTGAAATTGTTTCACTGAGAAAAATTTAAATTTGTAAATATAGAATATTACTCTAATATGTAATGAAGGAATTGTAATAATTCCATATAAAATCTGCCTATATTTGTTTTTTTTAAGAGCTAGAGTGGTGTTTGTTGGGATTTGTTGGAATAAAAGCTAATAAGTGAAATTATAATAGAAACAAAAATAAAATATGTCATTTGACCCTTGATATAAATATCAGTTGGTCTCATATTTATCAACCAAATCAAAGGCCAAATACAGTATCAAAACAAAATACAGTTTGTGTCTGTGTGCTTGAACTTTAAAATCCTGTTTCCAATTTAATTTCTGAACAGTAAAATAAGTAAAACTTGTTTAAAATGATTTACTGAGTATTTAATAATTATCAAACTGTTTAAGTAACAAAATGAAGATGAGTGTAAAGAAAAAATTGTCTTGAGCCAGTTGGGATCTGAACCCACTACTACCTCCTGATGATCCTGTCTACCCATCTTCATCCTGTTACTTAAACAGTTTGATGATTAAATACTCAGTGATGAGCTGTGAATTCATTTGTCTAATATGTGATGAGCTTAGAATTCATTTGTCTAAATACAAGGTACTAGTGATCATGGAAGTGATGCAGATTCAGATTTGCTGACAAAAAAATATCAATCAGGAGGCTCTTGGAGCATGACTGGTTGTGTGCACATACCTGGGATGACTGAAGAATAGTCCCCAGATGCACTCAAAAGACATTGAGTGATCTGATGGTGTATAACATAACATCAGCAGTGAAGGAGAGGTTGATCAGCAGCCAATAGCTCAGTGGTCGGATCACCTGACATGTCATCAGGAGGTCGTGGGTTTAGATCCCACCCGACTCAAAACAATTTTTCCTTTACACCCATCTTTATCCTGTTACTTAAACAGCTTGATAGTGATTAAAAATTCAATAAATCAAAGATGTGCTATGGATTCATTTGTCTAAATTGTTTAAAGTGTTTTTTCAAGTTTTCATGATTTCTTCATTATGTAATTTTCACTCCAGATAATAAATATATCAGTAATTTTTAAGTTGCATTTTTATTAATATTTTGATTTATGTAAGTATGCAGGGAAGTGTGTAATGAGTATTGTAATTTATTTAAAACTTGCAATATATATATCTCTCTCATTAAAAATGTTCCAGAGGAAGACACAATTAGGAAGGTTGTGGATTCTCTACAGACAGTGAAAGATCTACAGCAATACATGGATAGTGAACACATCAGAGGTAATTATCAGCATGTTTTTTTAAAATGTCACTTTTATTTATTCTTAATGTTTATTTCATTATATAAAGAATGAAAGAAGATGAAATGTTTATTTCATTATATAAAAAATGAAAGAAGATGAAATGTTTATTTCATTATATAAAGCATAAAAGATGTAATCTGATTTTTAAGGGCTATTCCTAGAGTACAGATGAATAAGGAATAAATGCAATATTGTGTAGATATAAACTTTTACATTACAATGCAGATTTCAGGTAGCTATTTTTCACATAGAGCTTTATATGAAAACGTTTTTAGTGTAAATTTCTTTTGTTGTATTTTGCTGCTGTATATCAGAATACAGGTTGGCATGATTTGAAATATAGAATTAAATATTTTAGGAAATTTACTTGTCTATTGAAGAAAAATTTATACATCATTTTAATATATATAAATAGTTAAAATTTTATTATTGGTATCTTTTTAAAAAGATATTTGCCCTGAAATTTAATGGTATATTTCTTCAAAAAAATATATGAAATGCATCTTAAAGCATTTCACAGGTTCATTATGCAGTACTTAAAGAAGTAAAATCCTCTGGAAAACCATTAAAAGAACAACAACCATTTGAAGAGTATTCAATCTTGAAGCAAGTCAATTTTTTTTAGAATTTTTTTTAAATTTCTTCAGATTTACTTCCCTATGATGTGGTGGGCAGACAGTGTGAAACAGGACCTTGTTAGAATTGGTATGCAGTGACCAGATGCAGCAGATATAGCTCAGGACAGATACGCTTGGCGAACTAAATTGTGCAGTCTGGTTGGACCTCCATAACCCATAGCTGCTTGAGGATGATGATTTCATTTGGCTAATTTTAACCTATTAAGTTAAATATTTGCATTTACAAGAAGAAATCTCATACTTTCTGATAATTAAATTTACATATTTAGCAAATTCAGTTTCATGCAGGTTCATCTTGTTACCTTAAGCATCTCTAAACATCTAATCTACAGGAATTTTTCAGCCCAGTTATGCATTTAGGCTCCAATTCCACTAAAATGCAATTATTTTTCAGCAAAACTCTTCATTTGTTCTAAAATAACAGGACAGTTACTGATGAATTAATAATATTAGATTTATCACTGATAATGCTAGGTTTGTGTATTGGATTATGGAATTAACATATTTCTGTAGACATTAAGGGCCTTGAACTTAAAAAGTATATATTTTTGTTTTGAGAGATAGTTTTATATGAAGGAAAAAACCCAAGCAATATTGTAATAGAAATTAAATGGGCACAAATATGTGCAGCAAAAGAGTGATAATGTCACTGATATTCAACAGACTTACGTTCACTGTCGTGCATGAATGCTTAGTTTAGATTGTTTCTTTATTTTGTCTTGCGTTTATTCTACATGGTAATCAGGATAAGTACTACAGACAATCCTCTGAAGCCATATCAGTATGACTCACTGGATGTAGGCAGAAGCCGAATGTGATATTAAAGAACGGCCCAAAGTGACTAGTTGCAGGCAATAGATGATTGACTGGTGCCATAACTCTTCAGTATGTTTTTAGTGTTTGTGAATGAATATATTTATTGGCAAGAGAGTCCATTTTCTTATACCAACTAGTCTGTATTCTTCATAAAAGTTTTTAGATGTAGATATTCAGCATCTGTCATTGAGCATTTTCTGTCATATGATGAATGGCTCTTAAATTTTTTCAAGTAGCCTTATTTTGTAATTAAAGCACAATAACTTGGACAGACTTGTGATGTTCAGTTTCAGTGTGACTAGATACATTTAGAGGTTCAGTTCAAGCACAGAAAATGTTGCACTGTTTAAATAACAATGTGCTATCATTAATGTAAGATTAGCTTTTAAATACTAGGCAGTATTATGCATTTAAAGTTTGTTATCCAAAATGTTTATCCAATATGCAGCAAAATTAATTTAAAATTTTTTTAAATATGTTCCATGTCCCAGGTTTTGAGTTTTATCACTTTGGGCATAAATTTTTCAAAGGGTAACTTTTTTTAGTATTAGTTTAAAGTAGATCATGTGATGAGTGATGATCAAAATAAAACAGGGTGCATTGTTTTCATGATAGGAATTTTGTGATCTCCAAGTTTAAGTTCTTGTCTTTTAGTCAGAATTTGTATTTCTCTCACTTCTTCTTTAATGACTATACTCTTCACCCATACAGCTTGACCTACATGAATACATATTAATTCAAAAGTGACATTAAGTTCTTTCATGTGGGGTTTACTAATGTATTATCAGTGGAAATCTGCTGGGAAAATATTTTGAGTTATTCATTTGTGGTAATATTTACAAAACTTTGCCAGAACTCTGGGTTCATTAGATTTAAAGAATACACTCTTAAACTTGGGTAATATTTATTTGTGCAGGCACAAATTTAGGCAAGCTGTGAAGTTTATAGATTTCTTTACATTTCTGTTGAGTAGCTATAATTGCTTAAACTTATTTTCAATAAGAGGGAGATTAACTTAAACTTGGGTAATATTTATTTGTGCAGGCACAAATTTAGGCAAGCTGTGAAGTTTATAGATTTCTTTACATTTCTGTTGAGTAGCTATAATTGCTTAAACTTATTTTCAATAAGAGGGAGATAAGTAATTGAAATGATCATAAGGCTATTCCAGTTAGTTTGAAATTGTACTTGCCAAATAGTGCAATATAGAAAAGGTAGTTGGATAGTTTATACAGGGTGATTCAAAACTTATCGTTCAAATTTCGTGGGGAGGTAGGGAATACGTCAGGAAACCGATTTCACATAGGAAAGTAGCAAACATTGCTGACATTGCGGACATAAGAAAGTCCGCAAACGTCATCTACATGAACAAAATGGACAAGTAAAGTGAACACAAGGAAACAGTACAGTTAAGTGGTAATGAATGTGACTTTTATTCCAACAAGGTAAAGTACAGGTTCACAGTAGGTGCTCAAAATTGCGACCATTTACACGGACACAGGATTCACAGTGCCCTTGCATTGACTGCCGAACATTTTCAAAAACGCCTGGCATATCATGGACAATGCCTGCGGTGGCCACTATTCGTGCAACAAGGTTCATTTCACTGTCGACGGGGGTCTCGTACACATGGTATTTCATGCCCCCCCCCCACAAAAAGAAATCCATGGGCGATAAATCAGGTGACCTGGGTGGCCAAGCGATCGGTCCACCTCTACCGATCCATCGAGCTCCAAATGTTCGGTTCAGGAGGTAATCACGCACAACAATTGTACTATGGGCTGGAGCCCTGTCATGTTGATACCACATATCTCGGCGGATATGCGCAGGAACAGCGCCCAGAAAAGTCGGTAACACTGTCTCGAGAAATATTAGGTATTTCCGGCCGTCCAATCAGGGCGGTAGCAAGTAAGGTCCCAACAAACAGTCACCAATGATTCCAGCCCACACATTTATGGCAAAACGATGTTGCGCAGCGTGACATCTCGTACCGTGCAGATTGTCGTAAGCCCACACATGTGAATTGTGTATTGAACACACCTTCACGACTGAATGAAGCTTCATCTGTTAAAAGGACAGAAGCTGGAAAACTGGGATCCACGGCACCTTTCTGCATGAACCATTGTGCAAATTCCACACGCTTCGGATAATCGTCTGGATGCAGTAACTGCACCCTTTGCAGATGGTAAGGATGCACACGTTCCTCATGCAGTATCCGCCATACTGCTGACTGAGAGATCCCAAGCTGCTGAGCAATAGCTCGTGTTCTGGTATTCGGATTATCTTCGATGGACTGTAGGACTTGTTCTGTGACGTTGACAGTCCGCGTCAGTCGTCTTCTCCCCGTATCCTGCATGTTGCTGCGCAGTGAACCACGTTCGCGCAGATTGCGATGCACACGTGCAAACATTTGATGCTGCGGTATTCTTCTGTTGGGGTATCGGTCTTCGTAAACTTGCCTAGCTCGGTGGCCGCTTTCGCCAGCTGCCCCATATGCGAGGTGCATATCCGTTAGCTCTTGATGCGTAAAGCGATTCATCTTATCACTAGTAAGTCAGCTCGTACATTGATGACAGTGGGAGTGGTCGGGCGAGCTGTACACTGGTTGGGTACACACAGCGCCCTCTACATACGCATGCGTACATTTGCGGACATACTTTCCTATGTGAAATCGGTTTCCTGACATATTCCCTACCTCCCCACGAAATTTGAATAAGTTTTGAATCACCCTGTATGCTATTCATATGCTTTTTTTATGGGTAATAAATCAATGTGCAACTCAAACTATATTTTGGCATTGTCTTCATGAAGATTGAGACACTTATACCATGAGGTGAGTTTCCCTATTAACAGAATGCCTTCCCTGTTCTTTCAACTATCATTTCACTGCCCTTTCCATGCATTCATCAGTCTGAAATCTTTACCTATTCAGATCATGCTTAAGTACTGAAAACATGTTATTGCTTAGTGTTGCATTAGGGCTGTAAGTATGGTGTTCCAGGATCTCCCACATGAACCATAGTAAAAATTATTTGGTTACAATGGTAGGGTGCAGTCACACTTTTTGTCACACTCTGCTGGCTCTTTACATCCTATATTTCTACTAACTTGATATGAATTTCTGCTACCAACACATTTCTCGCAGTCAAAAAGTGAATAAATGTGCAAACTTTGGACAACTTTTTCCAGTTTGGTTGCCATGTCGCAATGTCTTATACAACTAATGCTTACTGTTAGTAAATGTACAAAACAAGGTTGCAATATATCCAACCACAATTGCAGAATTCCTCTTATACATACAGCATCATTGTAGTTTGAGTGGTTTATAAATTACAAAAGTCATTTCAATGAAAACTGCAAAATAATCATAAAAATGCATGAAGTGCAAATAATTGTCTTGTATCACATTGTTGATTAAAGTCTGTTGCCAATGCTGAATATGCTATTCATAAATAATCAGTCAACCCTTAACATGCCTTAACATTTGTATGGCAGATTTCACTCTGTTGGCCAGGTTAATTTTGAGGTGTTTTCTGGAGAGAAAAAGAAACCTTTGAAACCTTATCCTGAAATAACTAATAGACATAATTGCTCATGTCCTATTCAAAATAAAGAGCATATAAAGACGAATTTTTAGAAATTAAAATATTTGAGAAAATGCATATTAATTTTAATTATGCTTTTTTAAAACAATGCAGTAAAAAAAGAGTAATTTCTTTGAATTTGAACCTTATTCTGAAATAATTAATGAATAGAATATGACAAGTAATATCTTAAACTAAGGAACATTTTATTCTACATAATATATATATTTTTTCTTGAAACATTTCAACAAACAGCAAAATAATTTACAAACCAGAAGTATAGTAAAAATTGCAGCACTTGTATATATACATTCTTATGAAATGATGGATATATCTTCTGTTTAAAAACACCCATTTTATCAGTTTTCTTTTGAGACAATACCAAAAGATTAAAAAAGAGTTGAGTCGCCATAGTTCAAAGAATGTTTTGCATAAAACTTTAGTTTGATAACATTACCAGAAAGAAGAAAACAACTGAAACACTCTGGTGCTAAAAATGAGGTCACAAAAATGGCTGCCATAGCAGTGTAATATTTCCCCTTTTTTTACAACTTTACAGAATATTTAAATAATCAGGCATCTTTTTTATTATCAAATTTAATTTGTAAATTTTCAGGATTAATTTTTTTTAAAACTTAAAAACATTATTTCTATGGGGGGAAAATTTGAAACTTGGAGCATATTATCTTGGGAACTTTAATTCCCACCAGATATGAGACTGAATTTAGCTCTGGGAACTATAGTGTCTTCCAGCACATTAAGGGTTAAAGATGACAGTTCAACTTTGGAATGCTGAAGGAATAATACCAGCTGAAATTTATCACAGAATATTGGTTCAATATGGTGGATGATGCATGAGTTCTTCCATTCACTAGACTTAACAACTCTACAAGTGAGTGGATAAATTCAGGAAAGGTGTTGAATGTATTAAAGATTCTACTCATTGTGGTGTGATCACAAAACATAGTGGCAGTGGAAGAGCTCATATGAAAAAAAAATTGTTGCATTATCATTGAAAAAATACCACAATGTTTAATATTGTGTTGGTATACATAACATAGTTAGTGAGCAGTTTCAGTTTCAAAAACTGTGTGCTCATTTAATTCCTTAGCATTTAACACATGAACTGAAGGTTCAATGAGTTGATGTGCATTCTGTGCTTCATGGACAGGAAGAAGATGCCTTATTGTTAAGTGATGAATACTGTGTGTACTATTTTTTTTATCAGAAAGCAAACCCAAGTTCAGAGTATTACCATACAACCTCACCTTGACCAAAGGGAGCCCACACCCAAGCATCAACTAGAAAATTGTTACTGTATTAAAAAGATCATAAAGAGGTAATTTTGGAATGTTACCTGGAGAGATGAGAAACTGTGACTAGAACAAATACTGTTATATGTTCTGAATCATCTAAAGCTAGCAGTTTGCAAGAAATGTCATGGTTTGAAGTTGTTTTCGGGTATGTACCTGTAGCATAATAATACCTGCTCTCACACAGAATGTTGTACAGTGCAACAGATACAGAAGATGTTACCTCACCCTCTATATTCATCAAATTTAGCACCAAGTGATCACCAACTTTTTTGGCCACTGAAAACTAAGTGGATATCACTTCTCATCAGATGAAGAGGTCAAAATGGTGATGCATGAATTGCTCCATCACCAACACACAACTTCTGTTGAGTAATTCAGTCATTAGTTCATTGTTGGAGAAAGTGTATCGAATGTAATGGAGACTACATAAAGACGCATGCCTTTTTTTTTAGTAAAACAGCTCTGTATGTTTTATTTGAATGACCTTTATATATATATATACTATATAAGCCGTCCAATGTCCGAGTGGTTAGCGCGCTTGGCTACTGATCCAAGGGACCTGGGTTCGAGCTCCGGGTAAGTCATGGCTGTTTGTGTCGTTTTTCTGCTGAGGTCCTGCCATCCTCTCAGATCTCCTACTATGGCATATAAACTGACAGGCTCCTGTCAGACCTCTGTGGCAAGCAGCTGCTTGAGGGGGTATTTATTATTTTATTTTATACCGCATAAATTTTCTCACACACCCTTATGTTCTTTCCCTACCATTCTAATGGTCATTTTATGAATATATTTGCACAAAATCTATGCAATATGTGTTTATAATTATTTTCCATTTCCAGCTAAAACATTCTTTCCTGATACCTTATCAACCTGTATATGCTGTCAGGCATATGTTGCAGTGAAAGTTTAATATTTCAGTGCAGTATTTTAATATGGTTGTAGTCTATTGTGAATTTTAATAATAAATTTAAAAGTATGATATATGAACATTTACCTTGTATAGCTTAATAATCTTATAAGGTACAGTAGGGTCTCAAAGTACTTGAGGGTTAGATGCCTGGTACCCCTGTGTAAGTGCAAATTCATGTAAGTTGGGGTTTCCCTGTAAAAAAATATTGTACAAATACTAAGGTAAAATTTTACAAACTCCTATAAACCATGTTCATGTTATATAAACTTTATTTGTGTAAATTAAATGTACATAAATTTTGTAAAATACAGTTCATGAACATTGTAATTTTTTATTTTTGATCCTCTTTCTCTGACCCCTCAATTGGTAGAAGGTCATCAGGATCAACTTTGGCTTGAATTTTGACAGGTGTTTTTGTCAGTGATTTCACAACTGTTTTTGTGCAGACAGTGAATGTATGAGAAGGCTCTTTCTGGCAATGCAGAGGTTGCAGATGACATTTTTTGCTGCACTTTCTTGAAGAACATGGTGATAAAATTTGATGAACATGATGCTGCTGCTTATGCTGGAGTTCCTTGAACATCTCTCTTACTAAGAAAAAATATCAGTTCACTTCATGAATACATTTAGTTCTTACACATAATCATTGTAGTTCTACTTAAACCTAAAACTGCAAATCCTTCAAATCACTCTCAACCTAAATCTCATAATCACGAGATAGGTGACAGTTAATTATATCATAGTTGAATACACTTTACATTATTCTTAAAGTGGTAAGAGAGGAAAGATGTTTTTTACCACTTTGTCCAAGTTGATGACAAAGTCCTTTTAGAGATGATTTTTACTGCTTTATCCAAGTTGATGTTAAAATCCTTGGCATTCACAGGCTGACGCACTCTTTTAGAGACAGACTGTTGGTGATTTTCATGGTCTACCTTTTGTTGAGATGCCAGTCCTGTGTGCACACTTTTGAGTGGCTTGGCACTGTTGTTGCATGTGCACTCAAGTTTTCTGTGGCATTTATCACTCTTATCTATCAACCATGGGGCTATCTCTTATAACTTTCTGACACACCCAAATTAAATAAGTTAAATATGAAGAACTTTCCTCTTATTAATAGCATGACATTTCAATATTCAACATAAAACACCAAAAAAGAGACATAGAAAAGCAAAAAAGGGAAAAAAACACCGCAACATGCATTTCACATGAGCTTCATCACGTAGTGTGCTCCTTCAGCTATATTACAGATCTTTATAAGGCAGTCCCTCTAGTGGATACCCAGTGCGTATCCTGTTAAATGGTTTAAAATCAATTTCCAAGCTGATGGTAAAGGTTTAATATCGTTGTTACATAATTCATTCTGATTTAAGTTAATAATTAAATTTTCCATATAGTTTAATTGGGATTTTATTCTAGGGGATGAAAATAATAATTTTAGGTTTTAATGTATAAATTAGCCAATTTTCCTGTAGAATGGTTTGTGCTAATGCTGTTTTGCTTAATTGATTGGTTAAATCATATTTGTGTTCTGCTACTCATGCTGCCATCTGTTGATATGTTTTTCCGATATATTTTATGTTATCAATTAATTTCTATTAGATAAACTCCCCCCATAGGTACACTTTTATCCTTATCATTCACTACTAATGTTTTTACATTACTAACTATTTTCAAAGGTAATCATATATTTATGTAATATTTTGACTAGTACATCCAAGAAACCTGGAATGTAAGGGAAAGCTATTTTATATTTGACTGAGATACTTGAGTTGGTTCTATTTGTGTATTAGCAAAATGTTTATATTTTGTTTTTTTTTTCCTCAATTTTTTTCAAATATTATTTTTGGTAGCCCACCTGTATTCCTATTTTATATATATATAATTTAATTCAATATTTAAAGCTCTTTTCGTAGAGCAATATTGATATGCTCTAGTGTGAATTAAACACAGATTTTTTGTAATGTCCAGGGTGGGTTAAGTTTTTCGGAATTATATTTGGTATATAAGTCAGTTTCCTGTAATGTTGTTTCACATTTTATATTATTATATGTTATTAAAATATCTAAATATGGTAATTGTTTTTCAATCTTTTTCATGGGTGAATTTAATACAGGGAAGAATACTATTGAAAGTGTCCAGTAAGGTTTGTAATTTATCAGAATCATAGTCCCAAAATCACTTTGTGAATGATTCTTAAACTCCTTTCCATTGAAGAATCGTACTCCTACACCTTGTTGGCTGTTTAAGGAGTTGAAAGACTTTGCTGAACTTACAGAGGCCCCACAATGATATCTTTTCTTTTTCTAATTCATCCTCTTCTACATTCTCAACAACTCTTTTTAACTTGTCCCCATCATCACTCAGTAGTTCTCCTGTATTGTCCTCTGCTGTGTTGTTGAATCCTTTGGTGCCTGTCTGGCAAGCAACTTTAGCAATCCTCTTGAAGGTTAGTCACATATGAGCAGGGTTGTGTACTTTAAGACCCTGCTGTGTTAAAAATGATATGCTTCAATTGTTACATGCTATTGGGACAATATCAAAGAATAAATTATGTTATGATTCTCTTTGCAAAAATTACTACGTAAAATTTAGAACAATAAGATTTTAGTTCCTTAAGTGTTTACTACTTAGTTTTTATGTACATTAGTATAATAGTATCATATATGTATGTTGCTAATTTAACACTTTTTTATAATAATGTGTGATTCTTATTGAAATGTGCAATTTACAGCTGCTCCATCCTTGTACCCAAAATTATGTGGATTAAGTCAGATTCAAATACAGCAGGAGGTAGTATTTTTTTTTTATTCTCTGTTGATATTGTCTTATCTTATTTTTATATTTTTATTAATATATAGCTCTTTTATCTAAGCAGATCTAAATAAAACTTAGAAACCCTACTCTGCATTCAGTGAGAATATCAATTGACTTGGAAAGGCTGCTGTTCATTAGATTATATGTTAAGTACCATTCAGAAGTAAAACAACCCAACATTCCTGCTTAATGGTAGACCCAGTTATATACTAAACTAATGGCCTGATGTTGACAAGCTCTATCCTGGATCTTGCCATTATTGAGGTTTTCTATACTGCATTTTGTAGGAGAAATGGAGCACTTTGGTATTTCAGTAATTATCATCCCTTGATTGGAATTCTAGGGAATGACCTTGTTTATGTTAAGAGGTTAACCACATCCTAGGTCTTAGGATGCTTGACTACATCCAGAATTTCTAACACAGAGTTCTAGAGTTGCTGTATTATGTAAAGTCTAAAGGGACTCTAAATTTAGTGAGTTATAAAAGTTTTCCCAGGGTTATCAGAAGCTGATCTGTTTTGATAATGATCTTTCATATGAAAATGATAAATTCTGTATTTCTGAAACACTTTTCTATACTGTGTATTGACACAGTAGAAATAGAAGTTTGAAAATACTAGTTAAGAATCCTTTCATAGTGTTTATGTAATACAACAACTTAATACAAGATGAGTCACTTTAAAGAAATTGAAGTAAAATTTAAAGTATTATTTGTAGAAAATACCATTCTTGTAGTTAAATGGTTAGTGTGTGCTTGACTGCAGGTCAAAGGAAACTTGGGTAAGGCCCAAATTCAAGCCCAGGATAAAGTTGTTTCTTGTGATAAAGGATGTTTCTTGTGTTGTCTTTCAGCTGAGGTCTCACCTTCCTTTCATATTATCCGTATGATGTATCATACTGACAATTTGTTATCAGACCATTGTAGTAAACAGCTGCTGGAGGTTTTTTTAGGAAATGTAAGGAACAATGCAGCTGATTTAACAATGCAGCCTACTCCTCCCCCAAAAAATAAATAAACAAAATTAATAATAATAATAAATTTGTTGTGTATTAAAAAAAATTAAAAGAATAACCATTAAATTCAATCCACAAACTTTTAAAAGTTAATAAGTCTTTTGCTAAGTGTTTTAACTTTAAGCAATTCTTTTATGATCTAGTAACACTACATTCTGAGCATTGCCCACTAATACAGTGTTTGTGATTTAGAGATTTATCTACTGTGTAATCTGTTCACCTAGTAATTGGGTGAAGATGCCAAAAATTGGAAAAAAATCCATAACTCATTTAAATTTGTGTCATAGGGGCATTTTAATACATGTACTCTAATAAGGTGTGACTCATTATTTAGCAATTCACAATGTTGCAAAAAAAAAAACATAAAATATACTTAAGGTATAATATAGGTAAATATACTTATATTCATAAAGTGTGTTTTTTAGTTTTCCATGGATAATGCACATGCAGTAACTTGTGTAAAATTTATATACTGCTATGAAAGAGGTCTTCCTTATATCTATTATAAACAAAGCAAAATTTTCTGCTTGGTCTTTTCTATTATTTTTAGATTTTCAAAGACTTGGATTTCTAATATTCTTCTTTGTGATTCTTATATAATATAATCAGTTTTTGCAAGTAAATACTGAAATTAAATTAATTCAAAAATAAGAAATATATATTTTGTAAAATTAGTATCATAATCCTTTCATATTTCACAGCTGTCATAACTGTGAATCAAGTAGGCAGTTTTTTATCATTAAAGCAAATCCCAGGTATTAAACTTTCTTAAAAATGTTCAGATATGTTTTTCAGAAGAAAAAAAAACAAACAAACTTATATATATATATAGGAACTATTATTTTCCCCCATAAAATGCCTCAATATAAGGCTTATTAAGTCTCTGGTATAAATTTACAATTGTTGTATTTCTCTCTTATTTGGTTGATTTAATGTTCTGTTACTTTTTGCCTTTGAAAGGGATTTTTTTTATTTCCTTTTCTTTTTAGTTTGGTAGTTGGTTTAGTTGATTATGCTCTGAGGAATTCATTGCAAAGGAAGACTGTGAACCTAGATCAGATTTTCTTAACCTTTTTCGGTCTCATACCCATTGCAGCAACATATGGAAGCCTTGCACCCCAATCGGTTCTCTTTGTAACCCCCATTTACAGGTCTCCTTGCTTGGTTTATTTTGAATGTAAAATGAAAAGTATGATATCCAAATGTTCTTCGCAGACTTTACACTCTCATGGAGTGTGAGTACCCCAAGTTAATAACCCCTGTATTTGATGGTCTAGAGCAGTGGTTCCTAACAGAGGCAGTTTAAAAATTTGTGAGGGTATTTGATTGGTTTGTCAAACCGATAATGGGGGGGGGGGCTACTTTCACCCAATGTTGTATAGGAAAAATAATTTCAATTTTTTAGGCTCAAAATGGTTGAGAACCACTTGTCAAGTTCGGCACCTCCTTACCCCCTTTTACTCATGTATATATGTATTAACACAAAGTAAATGTAAGGGACCTCCCCACAATTCTTTGACTAGACACACAGATGGTGATCTTGGAGATGCAGATAATCAGCTTCCTGTTATCTGCAAAGATCAATGCTGTTAATTGTCAAGGTGGGGAAGGGCCAGCCATGATGAGTGGGGCTATCTGTGGCAATCAGAGACCAATTAAACCATAGGCTGTTGAAAAGTTAAGCTAATGGGTTTGTGCCCAGGGGGCCTATGAGAGGCTGCAAGTGAAGAGAAGAAAGGAGACAAGGGAGAATGGTGAAAGCTCCAAAGCAGTGAGGTCATGAGTGAAGTCATCCGTATTCAAGTGCAGTGGCGAGGTTTTTGAGTTCTGGTATAAAAGGACTCCATTGGAAACTAAAGGGGAGATCCATGCATAATCATATGGTTTATGCATCCTCTGCAGCTAATAGAATATAAGTAAATAGTCACCCAGATTGCCAGACAGTCTGGCATTATTATTCAATAAATTGTTAAGTTTCATTCCACCTCTGCTTGATTATTGATATCCACAAGATCGTACAACTACCCGGCTACAAAGAACTTCACAACTATTGCAGTCTGACAGGATATATTCAGCTTCACCTGTCCATAAAGTACTTTACACCATTGATCTAGAGGTACAAAAATATCTGACTTCGATTATGCTGATTATTTTTGGCAAATGATGTTGATGAGATGAACTCTTTCATTAAGTCAATTTATGAGACTGGTAATAGAATAGATTTGATAATAAACAAAAAAACTAAAATGATGGAAATTGGACAAATGAATGGTGCTCCAGTTGTTTTTTTTACTGGCAAATTTTTCTTCAAGTTTTGCAGTTTAATTGTTTCAGGGTGTTGTGACAGATACTGTGTGACATGAAATAAAAAGGATAGGAATTGCTGTTGGTACCTTTAAGAATTTGTGGAAATTGTGAAAAAATAGTTATAAATATGAATACTAAAATTAAGCTTTATAATAATTTAGTCCTCTCTAAAGTTTGCTGTGGTATAGAAACTTGGAACATTTCTAAGCTGGATAATAGGAAACTTGTGCTTTTGATTCTAGATATGTATTCAGTTTCTTGGCCATTTTGGTGATTTGATTACATAAGTAATGACGAGGTTAGACAGTCATCAGCCACCTTGAGTAGCATCTTGTGTAGGGAGAGAGAGCATTAGTTTGGCCATGTTTTCTTCTTGCAGTACTACAGATTAGCTAATAAAATGATGAACAGTGGGCCTAAAGACTTCAGAAAAAGTGGGAGAACTAGAATATGATGGGCAGACAGTGTCAAACAGGACCTTGTTAGAATGGCCTGCAGTAGCCAAGTGCAATCAATAGCAGTAGCTCAGGATAGACATGTATGGAAAACTAGATCACACATTCTGGTTGGACTTCCATAGCTGCCTGATGATTAAATATTTATGTATGTGTATATGTATATGTATCCATCCATGTTCAGAGAAAATAATTTTACCATTTGTGACCAGATTACCTAAATTGTTTATGTAAAACTAAAATACAATTGACCCAAAAACTGAACACCAAGAAATAAAAGCTTTCTGCTCTAATAAAATTGCCAATTTTAACTTTCTGTTTTCTTTTTGTGAAATAGTCTCTATACCAACCTTTTGTAATTATTTTATATCCCATTCTTTCCAATTTCTGCAAAAGTATAAAATGTCAGACATTATCAAATATTTTTTTAATGTACATTAAAGAATTTACTGTTTTCAGGTTGCTATTTATATTATAGTATATCTGTTAAGTTAATTTAAAAAATGATCTATATCTATTTCTATTTTTGTAGAATGCAAATATTTTTTTTTAAGTTTTTGTTCCTTAATTTTCTCATTTTTTTTTAATATTGATAAATAATTCTCTAAATGCATGTTAATACTCCCTTTATAAAATGAAACAACCAAGGCATTTTTAAAACAGTAGGGAAAATCCCTTGCAAATATACACTGGTTTCAATAAATTAAGGAAAAAGGAGAAAAATCACAATAATTCGCCAAAAAATTGTGAAATTCTCACCAAACTTGTTCATGTAACCAGTAAAGTGGTGCTGAGTCACCATATCATATGCAAATTAATCTAGATTGTGTCAATTTGCATAATCTGATAGTGGTATAAAAATGGGTGTTTTGGAGTGGATCATTATTTTTTGTTGTAAATGTGAATAAAGAAATTTGAATAGGCATTTTGTAGGAATGACCTCGAGACATCATTTGCCAAATGAACTGCGGTGAAGAGCTATTGGCCAGCTCGAAGCAGGCCAAAGTCAGTCAGATGTGGCACGATGTCTTAGTATGAGTTTGCTTCAATTTCTTAGCACAGATTCTGCATCTCAGAGGTTTAGCCGAGGAAGGGCTAGAGTTATGACAGCTATACAAGACCAATATCTGCGATTAACAGCATGAAGGAGCAGGATGTCTACTCCCTCTTGGCTACAATCCTCTCTTGCAGCAGTCACTAGGAGGATTGTATCAGCTTCTACTGTGCATAGAAGGCTTTATGAGGGAGGTCTGTATGCTAAATGGCCAGTAATTTCTATATCCCTACATCACAGGAGAGAGCGGTTGAATTGGGCACTCATGAAGGTTAACAGAAGAGTAATGGAGGTCTGTACTCTTCACAGATGAGTCCAGATATTGCTTGCAGAGTTATTCCGGACATTATTTGATATGGAGAAAACGGGTACCTGCTATCATCCAGTAACTTCCATCAAGGAGAAAGTTACAGCGGAGGTAGCATGTGTGCTTGGAATGGCATTTCCTTAGGTAGGTGCACAGACCTCTAATGTGTTGATGAGTGGAAACCTCAATGCTCAAAGATATAGAGATGACATCCTGTACCCTTATTACACTTGTGCAATAGGTGAAACATTCATCTCACAAGACAATAATGCTCATTCACATAGAGCTCGACTAGTGGAATTATGTGCATGTAGTGACCAGCTCAGTCTCCCATCCTAAATCCGATTGAGCATGTGTGGGATGCTCTAGGGGGATTGTGTTGCTGCCCTCAACCCACAACCTGTAACAAAGGGGGAGCTTATTACTGCTTTATATGTAAACCGAAAACATAATAATAAACATACGTAAATTAAATATGAAGGAACAATGGTCATTACTCCCTACACTGAGCTGATTGACAACATCATAAACAGCATGGAACATTGCTGTAAGGGGTGACCACATTCCTTATTAAAGAACTTTGCCCATTGCATTCTGACACCTCATTTTTGGACAAGTTCCTGTAAATGTTATTTTTTGACAACAAATGTTTCTAGTGTAAAATATTTTATGCCATTCTAAAACTATAGCATTGTAATTCATGTTTTCATCAGATTTCATTAAAATCATTCATATAGTTTTTTGTTTATCATAATTTTTCTGAGTTTTCCTTAATTTATGGAAACCAGTGTATATTGTGTATAAGGAAGCACAGAATCTTTAAATAAATACATTTTACAATTTTTACTGTAATTCCATCTGAACATGCTACTTTATTTTTCAGAATTCTCATAATATCTCCTACCTATTTTTCAGTTTATCTCCTTGTTTTCAGTTTTATTATTTTTTGAATAAACTGTATTTGTAGGATATATTATTGTTTAACCCTTCCAGGGTCCCACCTGAAAAACTGATTTACGTCAGAGGCCCAGCAATTTTTACATTATGATAAGCCAAAAAAACTTCACTTCAGAATTTCTTTGCCAAACAACTAATGAAAGGAATTATGGCATGGTATAATGTCAATCAGCATTCAATTCTGAATTTTCTGAAAATAAAACATTTAGCATGATTAGTTTTATTTTAATAGGGTTTTTATAGAAGCATGTAGTAAAAAAAAATGCATCTAGCAATGCAAATAAAAATTTATTTAAAAACAACTAATAGACAGAAATCAAGAATAGAAAGGCTATTTGTTTCTGAATAAGAAAAAAAAAACATTTACTTGAAGCAAGAAAATTATTTCTATTTTGTAATTTTTTCTTGGTACCATACTTCAAGAAAAGTCCAGTCTTTCTGCCAAACATGCTGAGTCATATCAACCAAATTAAACAAAATTTTATGAAAATAAAAAGTTTAAACAAATTTACAAACATATTAATATAAATAAGACATTTTCACATTGATATAGTAAAAAAAATAGATCAGACTAAAATCAGTTAAATTATGTTATTAATCAAAAGTAAATTTCCTCACAAATGATATAATATTTACTTCAAACATAATATATATTTCTTTTAATGGTTCTTTTTGGTGTGGTATATTTAAAATTTTTTCCTATGGCCAAGTGGATAGCGTGTTTGACCACTGATCTAAGGGGCCTGGGTTTGAGCTCTGGGTGAGGCATGGATGTTTCTATTGTTTTTCTGCTGAGGTTCTGCCATCCTCACAGATCTTCTACTATGGCATATAAACTGACAGGCTCCTGTGAAACTTGTCAGGCCTCAGTGGCAAGCAGCGCTTAAGGGGGTATTTATTTTATTTATATTTAAAATGTGGGTCAGTGTTATACAAGGTGACTTGGATTGCTCACATTAATGGGATGTTTTGTCCTGTTTATGAAATGGAAAAAACACTTTGTTCGCTGCCTTTTTTACTAACATTACGAATTTTTTTGGGGTGTTGAAGTTTGGTGATTTTGGCTGAGTGCAGAAAGGTTTGTACACCTAGGGTGAAAAACAAATGTCTCTATCATCAATATAGCACAGCCAATGTATTGAGAGTGGGGGGAGGTAAAATCTTTTAAAAACATTGAATATAAACGTAAAAAACTTATAATTTAAAAAAGAAATTCTTCCAGATAGGGGGTGTAAAATCCCTTGCCAAAACTGCCTCCCACAGGAGGACTGCTCTCTGTGCCAAAGAAATCCTTTTCATTTCCATATCCAAGAACTCGTTCATTTTCAAAAAATGATACAAGATCAAAAATTTTTTACTGGAAAATGAAGAAATAAAAGAAAAATTAACATATAACCTAATGTGATCTTATATACAATATCCACAGCAACAAGTTGTAAGCTTGCCATCCAATATAGCATAACTGCAAGGAAAAATCAATAATTCAAATTAATTAATTATTAACAAATTAATTAATTAATTAATTAATCAAATAATTCGATCAACTGAAAGATCAGTAATTTATGGAAATGTATAGAAATGAAAGTGAAAGTTTAGATATAAAAGTATAAATGCTAACGAGATGTATGGTGAATTTAACCAAAGTATGAGAACAGTACTTGCTGTAATCAATCAATTTTATAGCCACTTGACTGCCACACTTGCAAGCAATTGACTAAGTCATGGCACCTGGCTCTACCACCTGCTAGCAATTTCAAAATAACTAAGGCTCTAACAATAACAACTGCAGGTAATGTGTTTCTTTTACTCTTTAGCTTTGTTTATATTTTCAATTTGAAGAGCAGGAAACACCCATAGAATGTGGGGATAGATGATGATATAAATGATAAAAAATAATACCAGGAATATTAAAATAGGTTTAACCCTTTCTCTTACCATGGCCTCTACCTGCAGTTTGGGCCAAAAATGGCCCAAACTGCAGGTAGGAGATAGTGAAGAGGAAGGAATAGCATTGATTGGATGAATCCATTTATAGCCTTCGCCATTTTGGGCCAGCATGGTAATGAAAGAGTTAAAGCAGAAAACAGTGTGTGTGGGGGGGGGGAGGGGGGGCAGAGGTATGTACTTCAGAATTACTTCCAAAATCTTGCTTTGTTAATTTTTAGGAGATCTTCGAAACTTGAAGGAAAGATTTGTTGATAATAGTTCAAATCAAGCTTGTGAGCTTAAATCAGGTGACTGCTTCAATATAGAGTAGCGTTAGCAAACAAATCGACAATACTGATAGCGCCTTTAAAATATGGCAATCAGATGGCTTTATCAAATTATTTATGTTCTAGTTCAATAAAATATACATCAAATGAAAAAAGAAAATGTTATTCTTCGAGCTTGAATTACATATTTTTAAAAGATATAGGTAAGAAAATTTTTAAACAGTGATTTCTGTTTTTTTTTTAAATCAAATTTTTTGTACAAAAGATGTCTATGTTTGACAGAATTCGAAATGAGAAGACAATGTTTATGTTCATTGGAGAAGGGTTAATAAATCAGACTAATTCTTCTGCTGCATTTTTTTAATTTTAATTTGTTTGCATTTTTAGCATTTGTTTTGTTATGTATAACAATTATGGTCTATTTTGTAAAACATTCTTAAAGATATATTTAACAATTTTTGTTAATTTTTAGCCTATATTTTCATGATATAAATTGCTATCATTTCAGGAAAAGGCTTCTTCTTTAACACAGGAAACCAAGGACCTTGCATCTCTTTACAACAATATAGTATCCTTTATATTAAATTGCTGAATAGTTACTGAAATAGTGATTTTCAATTAATTCTAGAAGTTTAAACCTAGACTGGAGCAGATAAATTTGCATTTGTCATATACCAGAGTCTTGCAGACAATTTAAGATTTTTTGAATGAGAGATTTCAAATCAGAATATTGACTGATTATTAAAATTCTTATCAGTTTGCAATTAGTTTGTTACCGTGTATTGTGGTGTACAAATTGATTTGTCATGTTAAATTGACTAGAATTTAGCAACAAAAGTTATAGTTTAGTTTGAGTTATGTATAAGCCAACCTTGATCAGTAAAGAATCACAGGATAAGTCCTGTAGACATGGAACTCATGAAATAACGAGCTGAAAAAAATTTGGTTTTGCCATGGGTAAAGCCAAATTTTTTTCAGCTCATTATTTCATTATTCAAATGTGTTATAAGGTCTTGGAAGTGTTGAACTTTGAGACTTAAGATTCTGCAACTCTTAGACTTCTATTAATATTGGTTGCATATTGACTGAATTCGCACTAAACAAGAATTGATACCAGTAAGAATATCTGAGTTTAAACTTTTTAATTTCTCAAAATTTGTCTTTTTATTTCATGTCTGTGAAAGTCTAAGAAACTATATTCAGTAAATTGATATATAATAGCAGTTATTGCTCTCTACTACAAATACCAGATGGGGGAAAGTACCATGAATAAACTTCAAAACAAATATAAAGTTGCTTTCAAAATGAAATTCGCAATATTTGCCATTGATTCAAATATTGTGCTGCTGTCAGAAAATTTGGTATAATGAAGTTAGTGTAAAAATTTATATTTCAAACAGAAATAGCCCATTTTATTTCCAACTCAGGTAATTTTGATCCTATTGTAACAGATATAAGCACATGAGGATCCAATCTACAAAATAAAACAATCTTTCCTAAAATATATTCAAATGAATATAAGGTGTAGAGATTAATCCACAATTTTCTGATTATTTTTTAGCTTCAAAGGTTGACTTATATAGTACAGTACATAGGAAAGAATAGAAGAAATTCCCTGGAATGACACTAATGTTCACTCAGAGAAAAGATTGGGGGGGGGGGGGGGCTATTGCTTTGGATTGGGCCAATTTAAACTTTTTGATTACTTATCAGTTACTGGATGTTTAACTGTGCAGCCAGGTTCTTTACACTCATTGTTCAATCCATGAGATTTTGCAAAATTTGTTCACAGCACCATTTTATATTCTCGTAATATTCCCATTTAGCCTTAAAAAATTCATATCGTTTTTTTTTTTTGTTGTTGTTGGGTTGTTTTACCTCTGAGCACCACATTTTTGCACATAGTGGGCTAAATGGCCAATCACAAGTACCCTGAAAGCTCAGAGAAGGTTGGGGGAGAGAACCCACTGGAACGGGTGTTGGGAGACAGATGGTAGCCTCCCATCATGATCATCCAATGTGTTCTTTAATGTGCACAGGGTATTGCTCTCCAGACATGGGGCATGACTTAACATTCCCTCCAATGGATGGTGGCCTTTCCCAGCTGGGACTTGAACCTGGGAACTAAAGATTATGATCCTGGCACCATACTGACTGAGCCACCTTGCCCCCTTTTTTTATGAACTATTTGCATATTAACTATAAGATGGTCCAGAATAATCGAAATGGGCAATTTTGAGGGTTTGTAGCATTAGTCATATAAAAGAAAACAAAATTATTAAGAAACTTAAAATACTCCCGTTTGTGATTACAGAAAATTGAGAAAATTGTTTCAGATATTATAGGTCAGAATGCATCTTGGATAACAATTTTTCCCATTTCTATCTTTTAATTTCTTGAGACAATCCCAAATCAACAGTTTTTATTTACAAACTATGATTCCACCAAAAGATACTGATATTTAATTTTGGGCAAAATATCCAAAAAAAAAACAAACGTTTTTCCACTCCTATTTCAGAAAAAGGGGGTTAAATTTAAAAATTGCAAAATTTCATAACATTTTATCCAACTGTTCAGAACAGAAATCACTAAAATGCAGGCTCAAGTATATTTTGTAACCATCAAGAAAAAGAGTGGCAGGTAATTGGACCTTCTCCTTTGCTAGAGACCCTATATAGGTAGAGGTTGGCGATCTCGAAATTGGATGCTATGTTTTGTCATCACTCATATTGTTTGGCGTGCAAAGCTTAATGGTATTGCATGGATAATTATGGATTTCAGAAAAGAGTAGGGTAATATTTGATACAGATTTTAGTTCTCATGATTGGAAGCACTTTAGAAAATGGCTAAAAAGGAAAAGTAAATTTTAGAATTTTTTTTAAATAAAAGATAATAATTTTTGTTCATCTGTAGGCAGCAGATGTTTTTGTTTATACAAAATAAATAAATTCTTTTTCTGTGGTATAGGTATTAATGATATATTATGATTTGCATTTTTAGAATCTCAAAAGTTATAACTGTGCCCTCTAATGGTGGAAAAAGTTGAAATTTTCAAAATTGAATACAAATATTTAAAATGATGTAGTTATGCTAGAAATTTGACATTTCGGTTGAGGAATGTGACAATTTTGATGATTCATTGACAACAAGGAATTGACCCCTATGCCCATGGTAGGTAGAGAAACGGTTTTGTTTTAAGAGAAAATTGAAAATCTTTTTTTTTTGTTGGTATTGATGAAATATAATTTGCATTTCCAAAGGTAGTTTTAATATATATCATTAGGGATCAGATCACTAAATATCCAAATGGCAAAACTTTTGACAGGTGTTTCAAGTGATCTGTTTGTGGTAGAAATTTCAGCGGTAGAGTTCTGTTATGGTAGATATTCCACTGACAGCAATGATTTGCCCACTATTTTCAGAGGGGTGGGAGAAAAGCAACTTTTAAAATTTAAGAACTTAAAGACAAATACTTTTTATGTTGATAGTTACTAATAAAATACTACTATGTGCATTTTACCCCCTCATACATTATAAAAAAATTCCCTCGAGCACTGATTGCCACAGAGTCTGACAGGAGCCTCTCAGTTTATATACCATAGTAGAAGGTCTGCGAGGATGGTGGGACTTCAGCATAAAAACAACACAAACATCCATAATTAAAACTTTTAAGGAGTAAAAAAGTAGGCAAAGGAAGAACTTCATTCTCTTTGAAAACGAGATTCCCATATGTGCCAGAGACAATATGCATTCTTCTAGTTATTTTACACATTCAGTATCCTCTGACAGTGGAAATTTGAACTACTGCATAATTGGGAAAATAAATTAATATATTATAATTTTGTGTCTACAACACAAAAAAGTTTTTTATTTATCTCTTAAAGCACAAAAGTTGCATTTTACCAACACCCCTTGGTATAAGGGGGACAAATCATTACTATTAGTGTATATCACTTGACCATTACATTCTTTCTCCAAAATTTTAAGTTTCTAGCATAAATAGATCATATGCAATATTCATTTTAAGATTTTATATTTTTCAGCATTTTCTGCCTCTAGAGGCTGCCTTTCAAAGTTTTATTTACTATCTTTGGCGCTTTCTAACAATGGAAATTTCAATTGATTGGGATTCGAAAAATGTAAATATCAATATTTTGTTAGTACCTGTAAAACAAAAAAAAAAAGAATTTTTCCTTTATTTCTTAAAGTAAGAAAGTTTCATTTTCCCACACCCTTGGGGGTAAGAGGGCAAAGCCTTGTTGCCATTGTAAACCTTCTGACCACACTATACTACCAGAATTTCAGATTTTCAGTGTAAATTGCTTTTTTGCAATATTCATTTGAAATTTCAGCATTTTCCATCTTTTTCCATCACTAGAGGGCACTACTAAAGCTATTGGAAGATTTCAAAATTGTGAATCGCAATATTTCTTCGACACCTATTCAATCCAAAAAAATTCCTTTATCTCTCTCTGAAAGTAAAAAATGTTGATTGTCTATAGATGGACTGACAGGTGGAAAACAGACAACAATAACAGACAGATGGATGAACAAACAATTGGCATAGGCAGACAATAAAGTGAAAACATTAGCTCATTTTTTCAAACAAACCTTAAAAGAAATTTTTTGTTAGTTTTCAGTTATCTCGTTTCACTTTTGCAGCCAATTGCTGTCTTCTGATGGAGTTTCTTAGAAAAAAATATTCATTAATTTATTTCTGTGAATCAAATTTTTATGCCCAAATGCAGTGCAATGAAGCATTGATAACATATGAAAAATTTAATAAACAAAAATGGTAGAAATGTTTCAACTATAAAAACTGAGAGGCTTTAACTAGGTGCACACACTAACTCATAGGCTTTCGTCTCATGGTGCCACAAAACATGGCCCCCATAAACCAAATGATTCAATCAACCAATGGCAGTCAATCACCAAGATAGCCAGACTCTAACTATACGGGATCTCTATCCTTTACCAGCAGTGAATAAGAAATTGTAACATATTCAAGAAGGTTTTCTCCAGTCATCAAACCTGTGCCACTTTTTCCGAACTCCCCATGACTCAGGAACACTTTGAAACACACTTAAAAACACTTTATATGTCAGAAAAGTATTTATAGGGATACATTATGAAATATGGTTATAGCACTAAATTTGTCCTTGCACTTAGCTACACTATAAGTCTTTTTATCAGTTAGTTAACATAATGAAACTCTCTGTAATAACACTGAGTCATTTGTCAGAATTGGTAAAGCTTGTAGCAATTGGTTTAGTATTGTTTCTGATGTTTAACAAGGGTGCATTTCGTCTCCTTTCCTCTTTGGTTATATGAAATTCACTGCAAGGGAATGATTTTGAGCTTAAATTGTCTAGAGATCTTAAAATCTCTGATTTAGATTATATTGATGATTTGACCCTTTTGACAAATGATGTTAACATGAATTCTTTCATTATAGCTATTGATGAGATTAGAACTATTTCAGAGAGCAGGTTTGGTGATAAACAGAGAGAAACCTAATTGTTGAGATGATTCTGAAAATGGTCAGGCAGGCTGTGGTTCAGTTAATCTGAATGGTTGCACTGTTGAGCTGGTGTCTCGGTTTAATTATCTTGGGAGCTATGTATCACTGTGGATGTGCAGCATGAGATAAACAGACAAATATAGATTGCTGCTGGGACTTATAAGTATCTATGGAGTGTGTGGAGAAACAGGCATATACACCTAAAGATTAAAATTAGATTGTATAATAGTTTGGTTCTTTCTAGGGTTAGTTATGGTTTCTAAACTCATCTGCTTCCAAGATATCAACAAACAAACAAAAATTACTACAAAATAATAAATTGGCATAATTTTAATAATGATCTAGAAATTGCATTATCAAATTTGCCAGTACTCTACATATCAATATTTTTTAAAAAACACAAAAAACTGTCTAACTAGCAACTCCACAACACACTTAAACAGAGTGTAAATTGTCCAAATACTATTTAAAACAACATACTCATTACTCTCAGAAGAAAATTCCAAAGAAAGGCATGTGGATCTAGAAATGTCTTCCATATCATGCATTCAATTAAAATTACTGCAAAAGTTCAAACACAGTTGAAAAAGAATTATCGAAATAAATGAAGAAATTTTACATACTTCCTAAATGCATACACCCCAACCTCAAAAATTTGGAAAATCTTTAAAAGCATCATTATCATCAAGCAACTATGGGCTACAGAGGTCCAACCAGACTGCAATTTAGCTCTCCAAGCATATCTGTCCTGAGCTACATCTGCTGCATCCGGCCACTGCACCTCAATTCTAACAAGGTCCTGTTTCACATTGTGTGCTCACTGCATCCTAGGTCTTCCCCTCTTTCTGAGGCTTTTAGGCACACTGTTCATAACCCTATTTGCTAATCTACAAATATCCATACAGGCAACATTGCCAAACCAATATAGTCTCTCTCTGCATAAAATGCTGCTTAAAGGAGGTTGTTGACTCCTTTGCCTAACCTCTTTATTTACTTACAAAGTTGAACCACCTAATGCCCAAGATACTGCATAAGCATCTAGAATCAAAAGCATCAAGTTTCCTCTTGTTTGCAGAGTCCAAGTTTCACTACCATAGCTAACTCTAGAAAAAACCAAACTATTATACAGTCTAATTTTAGTCGTTAGGTGTTATACACTTATTTCTCCACACTCACTATAGATTCTTAAATGTCTCAGCAGCAATCCCTATTCATCTGTTAATCTCATGTCGCATGTCACCAGTGTCTGTTACATATCTCCCGAGATAATTAAACTGTGACACCTGCTCAAGACTACAATTCAGATCACAGACAGTACACGATAAATTTGTATCACAGTACTGCTTGTATGTCGTTTTCAAATATTTCAATGATTATTTACATAACTTTCAAGTTTTAAAATTTCTTTCACATGCTTCTACTATTACACTTTCAAAACTAACCAATTTTGAAGTTGCTGCCTGACCAATTTTCATCGCTCTAATTTTCTCTCTGTTTATCACCAAACCAATTCTACTATCAGTCTCATCAACAGCTCGAATGAAAGAGTTCATTTTATCAACATCATTTGCCAAAAGGGTTAAATCATCAGCATAATCTAAATCAGAAAGTTTCATCTCTCTAGACTGTAACTTGGAGTGAATTTCGCATACATAGTCAATAACCAAACTAAAGAGAATAGGAGACAAAATGCACCCTTGTCAAACACCAGAAGCAATCTAAACCAATTGCTACAAGCCTTACCAACTCTCACATGACTCAGTGTTATTATAGAGAGCTTTCATTATGTTAACTAACTTGTCTGGTATTCCAAACAATCTCACAATCAGCAACAAATTATGACTATTAACAGAGTCAAAACCTTTTTGAAATCAACAAAGCTAGCAATAAAAGGTTTCTGAAACTCTAAACATTTCTCAAGAATCTGCCTAAGTGAAAATATCTGATCTACACATCCCCTACCACTTCTGAATCCACATTGCTCATCACGCAATTGCCTGTCAACCAGATTCTTAATTCTATTAAGCACAATCATGGAAAGAACTTTACCAGGAACAGAGAGTAGGCTGATACCCCTATAGTTATCACAAGAACTGCGATCACCTTTTTTGAAAATAGGGATAATAATAGCTCTGGTAAAATCTTTAGGAACCATGCCTTTATCATAAAGGTTATTCAAAATTTCAGTCATCCAAGTGGTAACCAAAATATTCCCAGCTCTAAGCATTTCTGTAGTAATTTCATCTACACCTGGGGATTTATGAAGTTTAAGTTTAGAAATAGCCAAAATAACTTCAGACTGTGTTATAGGGCCAATATTAAAGCCAGTAATGCATCTATCATTATTACAAATAATGGGAGTAGAACTCGCCACATTTTTTAGAACATCACTGAAATGCTCAGCCCACCTAGCCATGACAGAATCCTCACCTTCTATAAACTTGTTTATCCTTCAATCCATGTATGCCTGTCCGTTTTCTATCACACAAAACATTAACCATCTGGTACAGCTCTCTGCTGTTGCGCTGTCTAACTGCTACCTCTGCCTTGTCAGCCAAGCCATCAAGCCAAAGATTGTTATCAGCAGCTAACTGATCCTTTACGCGTTTATTAACCCTTCCAGTGTCCTGCCTGAAAAACAGTTTTCAGGCTGTACACTGGATTCTATAGGGGTATCAGCCTACAGGTTTCCATCCAGGGGCCAAGCAATTTTCTCACTATGCTCAGCCAAAAAAAACTTTAACTTTAGAACTTTTTGCCAAATAACTAATGAAAGGAATTATGGCATGTTGTATGCCAAATTAATCAACATTTAATTCTGGGTTTTCTGAAATTATAATATTTAACAAAAAAGACAACATGTTTCATTTTAATAGGACATTTTTAGAGTCATGTAGTAAAAAAATGCATCTGGCAACACAAAAATAAAAAAAACTAGTAGAGAGAAATGATTACAATGCACATGAATAAAATGAATATATATTTCTGAATAACAAAAAAAGTACTTTTTTGGTTTTAAATAAATATTTTTTTTCTTTTGTAATTTTTTTCTCTGTACCATACTTTGAGAAAATACCAGGCTTTTAGCCAACTGTGCTGAGTCAGATAAAAAGTCAACTTTAGAATTTAAAAAAAAATAACCATTTAATGGAAATAGGTCATGCTATATACCAAATTAAACAGATTTTAATTGCGAATTTTATGAAAATCAATAATATAAACAAATTTGAAAGCATATTGATTTTAATAAACCTTTTTCAGTGTGATATGGTGAAAAAAAAGATCCACTATACAATTAAGGCTTCATTTTGGAAAACTTGCTGAATAAAAATAGTTGAATTATATATTTATCGAAAGGAAATTTTCTCCCGAATAATTTAATGTTCAACCTGAAATATGATTTTTATTTCTTTTAATGATTCTTTTAAGTATTGTATATTTTAAACACAGCCAGTGTTATACAACATGACTTGGCCTTCTCACATTCACGGGATTTTCTGAACTGGTTATGAAATAGAAAAAAAACTTCCTTGGCTGCTTTTTTTTACTAAACATTATGAATTTTTTCTTTGTGTGTTGAAGTTTGTCGATTTTGGCTAAATGCAGAAAGGTTTGTAGACCAAGGAACAGAAACTTCCTGAAATTGCCCTCCAAATGACCAACTTCCGTAGCAAGGAAGTCTATTTTGCTTCCATATCCAAGACATTCAATTTCAGAAAACGATACAAGCTCAGTTTTTTATTAAAAAAAAACAAGAAATAAAGGAAAAATTACATATTACCTAATGGGATGTTAAATAAAATATTCACAACAACTTTTAAGCCGGTCTTTGATCTAGCATAACTCAGAAAGATCGATAAATCAGCTGATTGAAGATCGCTAAGTAACGGAAGTAAATATACAGAAATGAATTTGCTTTCGTATCCAAGACCTCATTTATTTTCAGAAAATGATACTGTATGAAAGTTTTACTAGAAAAGTAATAAATAATAAAATAAAAATTGACATACAGCTTAATGCAATGTTAAAATATTCACAGCAACAAGTTGTAGGCCGGCCATACGATATAACATGACTATGAAAAAATCAATACTTATCGATCTACCAAAAGATCGCCAATTTTCGAAAATAAATCTACTGAAATGAAAACTAAGGTTTAAATATCAAAAAAATACTAACTTTACAAAGAGTTAACAACACTTATAGCACACGGAACGGAGATAGCATGTGTCAGCCATCTGGTCTTGTTTGACTCAGTGAAGCATAAATAATTAAATCCAGGTGCAACCAGATTTCTAAGAAGGATGTGTTTACTTTCAATTTCGATTTGAATGATGCTGGGAAAAATGATAAAAATAACTTTGGAATACTGAAATAGATTTATGACAGAAAAGAGTGTGAAAAGGAAAAAAAAATTGCAGTACGTATTTTGTAATTACTTCCAAATCTATTGCTTTTAAAAATAACAGATTTTTTGTTAATTTTTAGGAGATTTTCGAAAATTTAAGGAAAAATTTGTTGATAATAGCTAAAATCAAACTTGTGAGCTTAAATCACAAGGTTGAAACAGCAAATAGGAACGTTAACAAGCAAATTGGCAATACCATTTGGTGCTTCTGAGAAATGGCAATCAGATGGCTTTATAAAATTATTTATATTGTAGTTTAATAAAATATGCACCAAATTAAAAAACAATATATTTTTGAAGTCTGAATTATATATTTTTTAAGATATATATATATAAAATTACAACAGCAATTTTTATTTTTTTAAAATCTATATATTTTTATTGTATTAAATGTGTATACATACGTCATTGGCCCCTCAATTCAGATTCTCCATACATATACAGACGACTTGGACACTGGAAGGGTTAAGTTCCTTGTAATACTTTCTATTAGAACTAGTAGGGCATTGATTAAGAACATTCCTGTAGTTCTCCTTTCTGAAATAAGCTCAAATGCCTTATCACTCACATAATTCTGCTCCTTTTTTCCTAAAAGAGTACTGTTAGTTTCAAGAAAAGCCTGTTTAAAATGGTCACATTCTTCCTCAATTTTAGTAGTATGCAAACCATGACTGTCATAATAACTAAGTAACCTATCATGATTACTTAGTTATTATGATTACTTCAGAATTAAGAGTAAATCTTATAACCTTAGCACAACACTTCTTAAGTTTAAGTTGCAAGACACTTTTAACAAGGAAATGGTCAGATCCAATTTCAGCTCCCCTATATGGCCTGGTATTCATAACAGAACTTGCCCATTTGCTGTTAGTTAATATATAATCTGTCATATTATGCAGCCCATCTGGTGAAACCTATGTGTACTTACGTATGCTGCAGTGTTTGTAATAGGTGTTAGTTATTCTGAAACCATTAAGTTTACTTACCTGTAGGAGACGTTGCCCATTGCAGCTACAATATACCAAAAGAGCCTATTGCCCTCCCCAAAGGTCAGAGTCAGTACCAACTTTGGCATTGAAGTCACCAAGAACAAGGATAATATCCCTTTCTTGACAGAATTCAAAATATCCTGAAGTTGTCCATAAAATCTATCCTTCTCATCCTCATCGGCATCCTCAGTGGGGACATAACAGCAGATAACATTCAAGTTTAATGCTTGTCTGAAATTTTGCTGTAAGGAACTTTTCATTAATGCACTCATATCCTAGAAGAGCATCACTGGCATGTCTGCTGAGAAGCAGACCTATGCCTTGGAAATACTTATTATCTTCCCTCCCTGAAAAGAGAAATTTAAGACTGTTTTTAGAATCTGATCTTTATCTGTCCATCTGATCTCTTGCAAGCCGAGAATATCTAAATTATTGTATGAGGACATCAAGAGAATAAGGTGCAGAGTCCACGCATTCCAACTACCTATGGAGAGAAAATGGTTGGTGGGATGTTTAAAGAAACTATGTTTATTGAGAGAGGGAATGTCGACAACATCAAACAGCCCCCTAACCGCAGACATGGAGCAAAGACCCCTTCCCCCACCACTAAAGGCTGAAGCCATCTACACTGGAAGACTTCCTCCAATGTATAATTTGATGATGCCAATAGAAGCAAAGAGTTCAGGTGCCTGCGATGACCTTTGCTCAGGATTATCCACCAGCTGATAAACATATCCTGTGAATCTATTCACTTGGGGCTGTCAACCCACAAGCACATAGAAAACACAGCGGAAGATTTTCCCTCCACAGACCCCCACCAGTGCAACTAATTCCAGATCCATAATCAAGCTCAGAGCCTTATTTCAGTCCAGTAGGTTTATATGGTCAGCACCAGGACCCTGTGTAGTTGACCACTCCTCAGCACGGTAGAAAAAAAAATAGCCATAGTTGTCCAGATCAGTAGGCCATACTAATCTGGCAGTCCTCCCTCTTCCGTTCACTTCCACAAGAGAGTATCCTTTTTGAAAGATACTAATGGAGTGCACCATGAGAAGGTGGAGTCAGACATTAGGTACTAAGTCTGGCCAGTTCTCTGCATCATCACAGGGAATTGGTGCATCGCTCTCCTTCCAGTGACTACCTAGCTACCATTTTACAGGCCTTTAAAAGCAAGCAAAAATAAAATAATTCAATTCATGAATGGCAACAAATTTCCCTTCAACTTCAAGAAAAACTTGATAAGTTAGCAAATAAATTTCTACTTCACATCTTTATCTGAAAAATGATATAGATATATACTGAAGCTGACAAAATAATCAGTATCAAGGTCAATGAAAACTTCAACAAAATTATACTAAATCCACCTATAACTAATGACTCATTCTCTTTATTCGAATTTAATAATGTCATCAGAACTTTAAAGAGCAAAACCTCACCAGGACCTGTTCAAATAAATAAAAAATTACTCAAAAATCTAAAAGAAAATGGAAGACATGCCTTACTTATCATCAACAAATCATTACTTATCATCAACAAAATATGGACAAGTCATCATTACCCTGAAGACTGGAAACATGTTCATACAATTGTAATTAAGAAGCCTGAAAAAAATCCTAATACCCTTAAGTTGTATATGCCTATTTCCTTATCTCTTGTATCCTTAAATTAATGGAGAAAATGGTTAAGGATAGACTTAACTGGTTTCATGAGATACTGGATGAAAGGTCTGGTTGTAGAGTAAATAGAATAACTGATGACAATATTACTGATCTTAGATGTTGAACGCTGCCTTCCCTCCAAGAGACCCCTTGCAGCTATCTTCCTAGATCTGCAGTGGGCTTTTGATGAGGTCTGGCATGATGGGCTTCTGATTTGAACTATTTAACATGGGACGCAAAGGTCACATTATGTCCTTTATATTTTTCCTAGTCAGAGACAGAATCATAAAAATCAAACTAGGCAAACACCTATCTGATCCAACATGGCTTATGAAAGGAATCTTACAAGGAGGAATTTTAAATCCTCTGTTATTTAATCTATTTTTAGTAGACCTACCTAAAAATATTGATGAGCTGAACCTTCCTGACTGTAGCCTTTCTATTTTTGCTGATGACATCTCAATCAGATCAAGTGATCCTTGTCACTGGCACAATGAAAAAAAGCTTCAACAAATCATGAGACATATTGAACTACATTGCAAAAATTGGAAATTAAAAATATGATCTGAAAAAACTGTTATAATGCCATTCTATAAATCTCTCAGTAAGGTTCCTACTTACAAAATCAAAATTAACAACTATTTTATCAAACAAGTAATGGGATATAAATTCCTAGGCCTTACTGTTGACTGCCATCTCTCTTGGAATCCACATATTAAAAACTCACTGATAAATTAAAAAAAAAAATTATTGCTCTTAAATGTCTGGGAAATATTGAATGGGGAAACCATCCGGCACCTCCTAAAAATTTATAATTTAGTACTAACGCCAAAAATGCACTATGGTAACATTGTTCTTTCTAATCTTCTCAAAATAAAATTAAACAACTGAACATAGTCAAAATTCCTGCTTAGAGTTTGTACAGGTCTACTTAAATCCACCTATTCTCTTCATGCAGAGACCAATGCAAAAATCTTCAACCTACGAAGAAAGGAAAAACTGATGCTTTATTATGCAAGAATCATAAATCAACATACATCATATTAAATAAAACTGATCACTCTATTCAGGAAATCTAACAATTCTCTCTAAATGAAATAAATTTCATCTGTCCTGATCATATACAGATCTACACTGATGGATCATTAAACCCCCTAACAAATATAATTAGTGGAGCCATGTACATCCTAGAGGAAAATTTCAAGAGAAACTTTGTCATACAAGACCAGACAACCATAATCATTGCTGAACTCATAGCCATTAAATAAACTATATCTACTGGACTAAATTTGTTAAAAAGAAAAAATTCCTCATACTTACAGATTGCAGATCAGCATTACATTCTCTCTTAAACCATGCTGAAAAATCTATTCACTCTGTTCCCATAAATGAAATAGACTTCAATTTACATCAGCTCATTACTAACAATTATAATGCATACACTCTGCAATGAATGCCAAGCCACTCCCAGATATCTCCCAGATTATAATGATGGCAATGAAATTGCTGATCAATTAGCAAATGATACAGACAACTGCAATAATAAAATTGGCATTGAACCTCACTATGATTTTATTAGAAATAAAATAAGTTATTTCAACATTAAAAACCAAGAATGATATACAATGATTACTAACCATAAACCAAACTTTAGAAGATCAATAGAAGAAAATATTACCAAAATAACTCCAAATTCTCTAAACAGAAAATAACAGATTATGATAAACAGACTAACGACTGGTCATTGCTTACTCAACAATACACTATATTTATTCAAAATTATTCCTTCACCCTTATGTATCACTGCAATGAGATTGAAAATGTATCACATATACTACAAAAATGATAATATTAGGAAATCGATTTCATGAGAAGTTAAAAAAAATTATCAAGGATAATTCTGAAATAAATCTTCAAACAATTCTAACTCCTAAAGGCAAACATAATACTATGCCATTGATAAGCTTCTACTCAAATATCTAATCGAAACAGATCTTCATCAAAGAATTTGAAAAACAGAAAATCGTTCTCCAAATTGTACTGTTTTACAGTATCTTCAAAAATCAAAGCTGAGCATCAATAACTTCAAAATCCTAAATAACAGATAAACTTATACTACAAAGAAATTATGAATTGCCAACTGCTCTTTGAGGAACAGGCCTAGTTTATTTTTCTTTTGTATTTTTTCATATGTGGACTCAGACTTTTTGTTCATTCATCTGCACTGCATAATTTCTTACTAAAATTATTTTATTTCTGTGGATATTTTTTTTTATTTTTTATCCTTTCTCTTTTGCTTCCTTATACCTAATCACCTTTAATCCTACTTCCCTTCATAAAACTCTTGGTGGAATCCTAAATAATTTTTATGGGTTTGTTAGCCTATGTCATGAAGCTTAGTTAAATCCGAGGTGGAGATGAATTAGAAGAAGAAACTTGGATGTTTTGTAAGCAAGATAACAGGAAACGTGATGCTTACACATTATTTTGGGCATTAGGTAGGTCAACTTTGTAAGTAATGATAAGATTAGGCAAAGGAGCAGCAACCTCTTTTGAGCAGCATATTGTGCAGAGAGAGGCTACATTGGTTTGGTCATGTTGCCCATATGCATAACTTTAGGACATAGGGTTTAAAAAAAATGTTTTTTTTAACAGTGTGCCTAAAGGCCTCGGAAAGAGGGAGACCTAAAATACAGTGGGCAGACAATGTCAAATAGGACCTTGTTAGAATTGGCCTACAGTGTCGAAATGCAGATGTAGCTCAGGACAGATGTGTTTGGAGAAGTAAATTGCACAATCTGGTTGGACCTCCATAGCTCTTGAGGATGATGAATATGATGATGACTAATTTTATTATATTATAATTTGGTATATATGATGGACACCAACAAAAAACCCTGCATTTTTTAATTGTTTCTCAAAATACTATAGTACCTAAAACAATTCTTGTACTAATTAGAAGTCCATGAATGAAACAAATACACTTATCCCTTGATTTACACAGTTTCAGTTTTGCACTCAACTAAATGGTTTTACTTGATATCGTTTGTTTCAAGAATAAATAGATAACAGTAAATTCCTATATTAATAAAATTCTATCTGTAACAATTTATATATTCTTTTGCTAAAATTATATTGTTACCATTGTAATGTAGTCTGCCTTGTGACATCGTAAAGAAATGAAGTCTTTTGAATCAGCAGTAAGATCTGATTATTGTAGTCTGAAATTTTTGGACTAGTAAAAACCGTTTATCTCATATTTTGCAACAAGTTTAACTTTGTTGCCTATTATATAGTCTAATACAGCTGATTCGTAAGTATGATGTTTGGTGAAATATATAAATACTAATTTTACAAAAATAAAGTACTGGTACAAGTCCATAATTTCTAATTTATATTCAGTTCATAAATATCCTTTCAAATTTTGCCTACAAATTGGATAGTGTATATCTATATTGATTGCAAATATTTTTTGTGCCCAAAAAGTAATGTACGAAAATTTAATCTAAGCTTATATGAAATAGTGCAAAATAATGTTACATTAATGCTTGTATTTGTGGAACTTAAATTTGAAATAAGTAACGTATAAATAAAACTTCCAATGTACATTTTATTCATAACAATGATTTTTCTAGAACCTATCCCCTTGTTCCCGTTTTGGTTTTGATTTCCCTGGAACCTATCTGCTGTGTAAATCGAGGGGATGGGTGTATAATATATAATATCAGAATGAAGATGATTTAAAGAACCTTATCTGAAAGGAATCAGATAAGCCACCTCGTCTTTTAACTGTTTGCAAAAATATTGGCATTTATACTCGCTTTGTTAGCTGTAAGAACAACAGGAATTGTTAGAAAACACAGTTAATTTTTTTAATTCATGTCCATAAATTTGTTTAACACTAGGTTGCAGTTCAAATTGGTCTCTTTGCTCTTATTCTGAAAGTTTTTGTTATGAGATATCCATCTTTGGTGAGGCGGGGGTGGCTCAGTCGGTAGCGCGCCAGGCTCGTAATCTGTAGTTCCCAGGTTCGAGTCCCAGCTGGGTCAGCGTTGATATTTATCTCCGCAAAATTCCCCGCCCTGCCCACGGTCAGTAGGGGACACCGATGGGCTTGGAAAGACCGCCGTCCTTCGGATGGGACATTAAGCCGTGGCCCCATGTGCGGGAGAGCCATACCCTGTGCATGTTAAAGAACACGCTGGATGGCCTTGACGGGAGGCTACCATCTGTCTCCCAACAGCTGTTCCAGTGGGTCCCCTCCCCCAACCTTCTCTGAGCCTTCGGGGTCCATGTGACCTGGCCATTTAGCCCATGGTGTGCAAAATAGTGCCGCTCAGAGGTAAAACAACTCAACCCATCTTTGGTACATTGTTCATTACGGATGTAGTTAATCTGTTTTTGCAGTAAAATGATATTCTAAAAAAAAAGCATGCAGCCAGTGGGTTGTGAACCAATAATGTAAATTTGAAAGGAAATACTGAAATATTTTCATCTACTTGATCTCCATATAATCTCAGATGAACATTTTATCTATATTATCAGAAGTATTGATCCCCTGATTAGAATTCTACATCTTTGTGACTCTAAGTCAAATTCTCTTCTGCAGCACATTTGCATTGAAGCTGATAATATATATATACAGTGCACATGATTGACTTTCTACCAGTGATCATGTCTGACAATTTTGTGAGAACCTGATTTTTTTGTTTATTATTATTTGATTATAATACAAGTAAATTTTATCGTTACAGGTGAACCTCAAAGCTTATCTGCAGGATATAAAATAATTACATTTATAATTTGTTACAACAGTATGTTTAGCCTTCTTTCATTTGATGTGACATTAATATTGATAAATGATGAATGTAATATTGACATTGAAATGTGACATAATGTATAACAAAGAAATTAATGGCATTGACATAGAACATCGATATTAAAATAAAATTTCTAATTCAAAAGCGACTTTCGTGGTATATGTATAGGGTATTATTTACAGTGTTTCTCGTTTAACAATAATCTATTTTGCATTATAGAAAACCTTTTCCATGTAAAATGCAATAGATCTCTTTTTTACTTCGATTATGTTTCTTTGAGTTGAGCAGTTTCGTTATAGTGAACGTTTTTGTTTCTTTGAATCTATTTTTTAGGAAATTTTTTAATTTGGGTTCTTAATGAAACCAACTTAAACCCAATATGCAGTACAAGAAGGAACAGTTTTATTGTTTAAACTTTCATAAGTACTCAAGAGTTTATAATATTTCACTAATTCTGAGTGATCGAAAAATGGGAGCTCATTTGTCCAACCGTTTGACAGACTTGCTAATTCTAATTATGTCTGGAGATCAATAAAATAATAAGAATTCCAATGTATTATAGTTGCCACATTTTTTTAATCAAAGCAGTTGTTGGGTGGATTGCTAACACATTAAGGTGATTAAATTATTCATTTTCAGGTTTATTTCAAACGTGATATTCATGGTAGAGAGCGTATCCAAATATGCTGAGAAAACTTTTGATGCACATGGGTGTCATGTTCCTAGTTGCTGGAAGAAAGTTATAATTATTTGACATGAGCAATGCAGTATTCATAAAGGATGATGTGCAATAAATGTAATGGGAGGATTGGACTCTCCATCTTACAGTTCAGGCATACCACCTTAATATGACTTTGAAAAATCGGTTCCTCTCAAGCAAGCACTGAATGATAGTTATTTCGGTATGAGCAGCGAGTTGAAAGTAACAATTCGCTAAGGGTTCCAGCAACAACCACAAGAATTCTCTAAGGTCAGAATTCATGGTTTAATTAGCAGATTAAATAAATGTCTTTAGGCATAAAAAATGGTAATGATAAAGGTAATTTGGTGTTTAATGCAAAATAATGTTATTTATGAGCTTGCATTAAAAAAAAAGTGCAATTGTTACATATTTGGTGTACAGATAAAATTCAATCTCATCAGTTACCATAAAAAAATTATATCTTTACAGTTTTATTAATCCCAACCACATATTGCTGCATAAAATCATTAGCTCTATTATTTGTAAGTTTTTTTGCGTGTGCTTGCTAAATGCTTTTCATGTATATTAATGTATTTTTGCCTCCATTCCTTTTTCCTCAACTAATTTTTTAGATAACAACATTAACTAAGCAGTTCATTTTATGGGATTCAATACTGACTAATGTGGAGGGAGATTCAGAACTAGCTGCAACTGCAAAGCACAACTTGTAAACGTTAATTGTCGTATATATATGATCAAATTTGTAGCAGTTAATGTATAAGTCAATTTCGCAATGTAGTGGAATGTAAAAAGAAATATTTCTAACGCTCAGCACTGTTAAGGGTATTCTGCTGTTAAATTATGAAGCACCTTTTTATAAAGAATTTTTGGAGAAATATTTTGTATTGAGTAGCCTTTCATTTGAATTGAAGTAATGTGACATACAATAATACACCATTGAAAAGGGATTAATTTACACTTCTTGCTAAAAATGTATTTTGTAAGACATAAATGAGAAAATTAAGTTTTCCTTTGAAAAGTTAGCCTCAAAATTCTTCAGCGTTTAATTCTTGGAATAGAAATGTAACAGTAGTTGCCCGCAAATTTAAATATTTTCTGCTCACTTACTAAATGATTGATTTGACAAAGTAATTGAAAAACACAAGTTTACATAAGAACATAAATTAACCCTTTCAGGACCATAAGGTTTCTAAGAGTAAATATTAGTATGTAACTGTTTATTTTAGTTTGTTTAGACGTAAAATAAATAAAAATCATAAGAAAAATACATAACAATGTGTAGTTTTTTTGGAATTTTATGGGAAATATTTTTCCCAATGAACTATAAAGGTAACACAAATTATAGTTAGGCTTATTATGCAATGTCTTTTATTTATTGGTTTATTAGAACAAAATGTTAACTAAAATAATACAAAATTATGAAATAAAATTACTATACAAAATGTGCTAATTATAATATTCTGCGAAGCAATTTCTTTTGGTAGTGAGGCAAAGATGGACATTGCACATAGTACATATATTATGCGTCCTGACAGTTCTGTTTTTGTTTTCTAAACGTTCCCGTTTACGTCATTGCGTTCGGCATACGTTCTATTTTGACATTCTGTATAAAAAATGCAGATAAGGTTATAATTAAATACGACAATCACCAATTTTAAAATGGGAAAAATGTTTCCCTTAGTCGTGAAAGGGTTAAGGAATTATTACTAAAGCTCCCATTTGTGCTCTTTCAATTTGTTCAATAAAGAGAAATATATTTATTGATATCTCCTGCTATAGAGAGATGCTTTGAGAAATAAACATGTAAACGGTCAATTCTGTATACATTCTTTAACGTTGCCGAGTGGTTAGTGCGCATGGCTACTGATCTAAGGGGCCTGGGTTCGAGCCCCGGGTAAGGCATGGATGTATGTGTCGTTTTTCTGCTGAGGTCCTGCCATCCTCTCAGATCTTCTACTATGGCATATAAACTGACAGGCTCCTGTCAGACCCTGTGGCAAGCAGCTGCTTCAGGGGGTATTTTTTTTTAATATTTTGTTATATTGTTTTTGAATTTAGTCTAGTTTATTCCTTATTGCAGTGTGTAAGTGTTGCGGTAGCTAAATTTCGTGCATCACTCATAAGATTAACACTGGTAGGAGTGTATATTTAGACAGAGATTTGGCTTTGCGATAGCACCCAGGCTCATAATCTGATGTTCCCAGGTTCAAATCCAACCTCGATTAGAGATTTATCTCTGCTGACACTCTGCCCCCCAGTCAGAAAGGAGACATCAATGGGCTTGGAAAGACCATGGTTTGTTGGTGGGATGTTAAACCTTTGCTCTGAGCTTTATGGTCCTTGTGATCTGGCCACAGGGGCGTAGTGAAGGGACTATGGTTGAGGGTGGATGGGGAAGAGATCAGAAATTTTATGACTCTGAGATCAAATTTTGCCAACTGGGTACCTAAGTGCGAGTTTTGTGACACCTTTTTAACTGTTAAACATATTTTAATTCAGTGTCCAGCTTTTAACCTTGAACGTAAATTGTATTTTACTTTCCACAATTTTATGGCTGAGCCTCTTACACTCGGCCATCTTATATCTGATGAATCGTTTTTACCTCCTGTTTTTGACTTTTTACGTTTTACTGGTTATTTTACACGTCTCTGATTTTTACTATATTTTCTAGTTTTTACCCTTGTTTGCGATTTTAAATAGGTAATATACACCCATTTTTATTGTTAACTTCTACTCTTGTTGTTTCTTTTTACTCCTTTTTACTTATCGTTTTTGTGGCGTTTCGTTTGTGTTCTTTTTAACTTTGGTTGTGGGTTCTGAGACTTTTATCCCTTTTTATCGTTTGTTTGGCGCAATATAGCCTTAGTTGCTGTTGCGCCAATAAACCCCAAACAACCAAACAACCAATTGCCAACTGGGAAAATAAGTACATAAATTTAATTCTGTCTGTCAAGAACGTTCCCAGGATTTCGCTCAGTGGGGGGAAAACAAAAATTAAAAAATTTTGCAATTCGTCACATAATTGCCAAATCGTAAAAATTTTGCAAAAAATTCTCCATTTTTACATCTTGTCTAAATTTTTCCAAATCTCTTCGAATTTGGCCATCTCACCAAGATTTTTCCGAGTTGTTTCGGTTTTGCTAACTCCACAAGATTTTCCCAAGTTGCCTTCGATTTGCCAACTCTCTTTAATTTTAGAAAACCAATCTCAATTTTCACACGAATTATCTCTTTTAGGAACAAAAACTTAACTGTCAATGGAAAATAAGCACTTGTTTGGAATAACAGAATGATTGTGTTTCAAACTTAAAGGTTTTTGAAATTTTTTCAGGAAAAAAGTCATTTAAACGTAATTCAAATCAAAAAATTTTCCCTGCAGTTATTCCCATTTATCAATTTCGCCAAAAGATAGCACAATCTATTGCAGTCCACCTCTATATTGTATTTCGCTAGGTTACGACGTCGCATATTGTCTCCTTTTCTCTTTGGTTATTAATTATGTTATGCGCAATTCTTTGCAAAGGAAAGATTTCGGCTTTATATAGTCCAGAGATTTCAAAATATCTGATTTGGATATGCAGATGATTTGGCCTTGTTGGCTAATGATATTGATGAGATGAATTCGTTTATTAGGGCTGTTGGTGAGACAGTAATAGAGTAGTGGTGATAGAGAAAAAACAAGTATTGAAAATTGGGCAGGCAGATGGTGCTTCAGGTGCTTTGAATGGCTGCACTTTTGAACAAGTGTCTTAGTTTAATTATCTTGGGAGCTATGTAACAGATAGCGGTGATGTGCTGCCTGAAATAAATAGAACATGAATTGCTACTGGGAGTTTTAACCCTTTGCACTCCAGATGTTTTTTTAGTATGATTGTTAAATAGTATTAGTATGTCGCCATAGCGGCGCCTATGGAGTGCAAAGGGTTAAAAATCAATGGAGAGAGTGGAAAAATAGGCGTATACACCTAAAGGCTAAAATTAGGACATAGTTTATTTCTAAGGTTATGGTAGCAAAACTTGGACTCTGTAAGCAGGATTAACAAGAAACGATGCCTTTGATTCTAGATGCTTGCGCAGTATCTTGGGCATTAGGTGGTTCAACTTTGTAAGTAATGATGAGGTTAGAAGAAGGAGTCGTCAACCTCCTTTGAGCAGCATTTTGTGCAGAGAGAGAGACTGCACTGTTTCTGCCATATTGCCTGTATGCACAGCTGTAGATTGGCAAACAGGATTATGAACAGTGTGCCTTTAAAGGCTTCGGGAAAAAGGGGAGACCTAGATGCGATGGGCAGACAATGTCCAACAGGACCTTGCTAGAATCACAGAATTGGCCTGACTCCACGAAAGACTGCTTTGGTTGGAGTCGCCTTTGTCTGTCTAGTTCTGCTGTCTATACCCGATTTCCTTGTTGATCGTTCAAAGAGAGAAAGCACTACTTCCAATTTCTAGCACTCTGACGGCAGAAATGGAATCTCAAGTATCCGGTTTCTAAACAGCTTGGTATCTAAAGGGTTAAACTGTAGTAATGTAATTAAAAACCAACGAATTTTTCTTAAAAGGAATGGTTCGTTTTAAAAAAATTAAATTCTCGGTTGAAAAAGCATTAAGGTGAAAAAGAAACCGTTAACGGAGCCACTATTGAAAAATGTCTTACCGGTACGTCGTACCGGCAAATAATTTCTTGCCGGTACGGCGTACCGGCCTACTTTCCCCACTGGTTAAATCTCAAAGTTTGAACCTACGAACTGCAGATTGCGAGCCACCCCGGCCTCTACTATTAATAAATAAAAATAATCGTTTATAAGAACTTGTTTGATTTTCCAACAGAGGGCCTTTGAAACTGTCGAAATTTAAATTTGTTGAAAAGTCGAAAAATCCCAAGATCACCATTTTGTTAGAACTGATCTAACGAAAAAAAAAATGATTTTTCACTGATATCTTGAAATAAAAACGGAATGATAATTCAATTGCAAATTTAAGTTCCACGTGCTGAATAAATTCCAGCGTGTCCTTTAAACACGTGAAATGAGATTTTAAATTTGAATCTCTAATACGACGAAACGAAACAATGGGATACGAACTATGGATCGATTGAAGAGATGAAAACAGACACAACAATGAGTTCAGCAAAGAATCGTGTTTGATGCAACAGAGTAATTCTTTGAAAGGAAAGAATTGTTAACCGGAAACTGAAATTTTTGTTTTAGTTTGCCGTCACATCTTCCCATAGTACCAGCAATCTCTTCTGTTCGACAAAACAACTCGTATTGCTTTAGCCGAAGACTGCTGCCTAGGATAACGCGAGGATTTCTAGAAGCAGCAGATAAGGATATAAAGGATCATCGCACCCCAGTCACCTTGTCTCCACTCCAGCGGAAAAAGGAAGGTAACATCAATTTATCTCTTTTACATTAGGAATCTTTGCACTTATTTGCTTACATAGTGAATTTAATACCTTATTTGTGAATGCCATTTCCTTAGAATCTAGTAGAGCTGGAAATGTATTTCGTCACACTCTTATAGGTTCTGAATTGAATCGTGGTGTTCGCGGAAAGAAAAATATTTAGGGAATGCAAATAGACTTCCAGTGGTGATAATGTGAGGATGTTGGAATTGTCCCAGAATGAGACAATTTCTTGTTGCAAACAAACAAACCACAAAGACTTTTGTCTTTTAAAATATTATTGTTTTAACAGATTAAATGCACAAAGAGTGTCATTGGAAAGTCCTATGGCGTGAAGTGCCACGTGAAGCATAAGCTAGTGCGGTTGGCGGTTATGTGAGAAGACGGTTTAAAGGAACTAAGCGTGAATAGAAAATTAGAGTTAACTGATTAACTAACTGGAAAACGATGATCTTACCATACTAGCAAATAAATACATGCAATTGATGAAAGAAATGTTAATGATGAAATCAGAAATATCAAACGTATAAAGATTTAGAAGGTGATTTAATAGAAGTTAATATTGTCACGTATGGTAGCTAGGCGTAAACTGGAAGGAGAGCTGTGTACCAATCCCCAGTGATGATGCACAGAACCGGCCAGGTCTAGCACCTAATGTCCGACCCCGCCTTCTCGTGGTGCAGGCCGTTAGTACCTTTCAAAAGAGATATTCTCTTTTGGAAGGGAACGGAAGGGGAGGGCTGCCAGTTCAGTATGGCCTACTGATCTGGTCATCTATGGCCACTTTTTTCTTTTTTTTTCAACCTGCTGAGGAGTGGTCAACTTCACAGGGTCCTGGTGCTGACCATTTATACCTACTAGACTGGACTTGTTTATGGATTTGAGCTTGATTATGGATCCTGGACTTGCTGCACTGGTGGGCCTCTGTTGAGGGAGAGTCTTGCGCTGTGTTTTCTGTTTTCTTCTGGGTTGCCAGCTCTAAGTGAACAGAGGCATGGGATACCTTATATCAGCTGGTGGATAATCCTAATCAGAGGCCATCGCAGGTACCTGAACCTTACTTAGCTAGTTGGGCATCGTCAAGCCTAAACTGGAGTAATGTGTCTCAGGCAGACCATATGGTTCTTGAAAAAGTCCACTTGAAAAGGTGGTGCCTGAAGTTCCTACCAGCATCGGTGACTTCAGCCTTTAGCGGAGGAAGAACAGGTCTTTGCCCCATGCCTGCGATCAGGGGGCTGTTTGATATTGTTGGCCCTACCAATCTCAATAAACCTAATTTCTTTAAAAATCCTACTAATCATTTTCTCTCTGCAGGAACGTGGAACGTGAGGACATTACATAGAGATTATTCTCTTGATGTCCTCATGCAGGAATTCCAGCGCTATAACCTAGATATTCTAGGCTTGAAAGAGACCAGATGGACAGGTAAAGGTGAGATACTTAAAAATAACTTTAAATTTCTCTTTACAGGTAGGGAAGATGGAAAGCATCACCAAGGCGTGGGTCTGCTGCTCAGCAGACATGCTAGTGATGCTCTTCTAGGATATGAGTGCATTAATGAAAGGTTTCTTACAGCAAAATTTCAGATAAGCATTAAAGACTTGAATGTTATCTGCTGTTATGCCCCCACTGAGGATTCTGATAGGATGAGAAGGATAGGTTTTACAGACAACTTCAGGATATTTTGAATTCTGTCAAGAAAGGAGATATTACCCTTGTTCTTGGTGACTTCAATGCCAAAGTTGGTACCGACTCTGACCTTTGGGGAGGAGTAATAGGCCCTTTTGGTATTGGTAGCTGCAATGGCAATGGGCAACGTCTCCTACAGGTAAGTAAACTAAATGGTTTCAGAATAACTAACACATATTACAAACACCGCGACATACATAAACACACATGGGTTTCACCTGATGGGCTGCATAAGAATATGATTGATTATATATTAATTAACAGCAAATGGGCTAGTTCTGTTAGAAATACCAGGGCATATAGGGGAGCTGAAATTGGATCTGACCATTACCTTGTTAAAAGTGTCTTGCAACTTAAACTTAAAAAGTGTTGTGCTAGTGTTAAAAAATTTACCTTTAATACTGAAGCTCTGAAAGACCCAGTTATAGCTAAAGCTTACCATGATAGGTTACTTAGTCATTATGACAGTCATGGTTTGCTTAATACTGAAGTTGAGGAAGAATGGGGCCATTTTAAACAGGCTTTTTTGGAAACTAACGGTACTCTTTCAGGGAAAAAGGAGCAGAGGAGGCAGAATTATTTAAGTGATAAGGCACTTGAGCTTATTTCAGAAAGAAGGAACTGCAGGAATGTCCTTAATCAGTACCCTACTAGTCCTAATAGAAAGCATTACAAAGAACTTAATAAACGTGTGAAGGGTCAGTTAGTTACTGATAAGAATCTTTGGCTTGATGGCCTTGCTGACAAAGCTGAGGAAGCAGTTAGACAGCACAACAGCAGAGAGCTGTACCAGATAGTTAATGTTTTGTGTGGTAGAAAACGAACAGGTATACAGGGATTGAAGGATAACAAGGTAAGGTTATAGAAGGTGAGGATTCTGTCATGGCTAGGTGGGCTGAGCATTTCAGTGATGTTCTAAAGAATGTGGTTAGTTCTACTCCCATTGTTTGCAATGATGATAGATGCATTGTTGGCTTTAATGTTGGCTCTATAACACAATCTGAAGTTAGTTTGGCTATTTCTAAACTTAAACTTCATAAATCCCCAGGAGTAGATGAAATGACTACAGAAATGCTCAGAGCTGGGAATGTTTTGGTTATCACTTGGATGACTGAAATTTTGAATAACTTTTATGATAAACGCATGGTTCCTAAAGATTTTACCAGAGCTATTATTATCCCTATTTTCAAAAAAGGTGATCGCAGTTCTTGTGATAACTATAGGGGTATCAGCCTACTCTCCGTTCCAGGTAAAGTTCTTTCCATGATTGTGCTTAATAGAATTAAGAATCTGGTTGACAGGCAATTGCCTGATGAGCAATGTGGATTCAGAAGTGGTAGGGGATGTGTAGATCAGATATTTTCACTTAGGCAGATTCTTGAGAAATGTTTAGAGTTTCAGAAACCTTTGGTTGCTAGCTTTGTTGATTTCAAAAAGGCTTTCGACTCTGTTGATCGTCATAATTTGTGGTTGATTGTGAGATCATATGGTATACCAGACAAGTTAGTTAACATAATGAAAGCTCTCTATAATAACACTGAGTCATGTGTGAGAGTTGGTAAGTCTTGTAGCAATTGGTTTAGCATTACTTCTGGTGTTCGACAAGGGTGCATTTTGTCTCCTTTTCTCTTTAGTTTGGTTGTTGATTATGTTATGCGAAATTCACTTCGAGGGAAAGATTTTGGCCTTAAATGGGCTGGAGATACGAAAATTTCTGATTTAGATTATGCTGATGATTTAGCCCTTTTGGCATATGATGTTGATGAGATGAACTCTTTTATTCGAGCTGTTGATGAGACTGGTAGTAGAGTAGGTTTGGTTATAAACAGAGAGAAAACTAAAGTGATGAAAATTGGTCAGGCAGGTTGTGATTCAGTTAATCTGAATGGTTGCAGTCTTGAGCAGGTGTCACAGTTTAATTACCTTGGGAGCTGCGTAACTGATACTGGTGATGTGCAGCATGAGATTAACAGACGAATAGGTATTGCTGCCGGGACATTTAAGAATCTATGGAGATTGTGGAGAAATAGACGTATACACCTAAAGACTAAAATTAGACTGTATAATAGTTTGGTTCTTTCTAGGGTTAGTTATGGTAGTGAAACTTGGACGATGTGTAAGCAAGATAACAGGAAACTCGATGCTTTTGATTCCAGATGCTTACGCAGTATCTTGGGTATTAGGTGGTTTAACTTTGTAACTAATGATGAGGTTAGGCAAAGGAGTCTGCAACCTCCTTTAAGCAGCATATTGTGCAGAGAGAGACTCCGCTGGTTTGGCCATGTTGCCCGTATGGATAGTTATAGATTGGCGAATAAGGTTATGAACAGTGTGCCTAGAGGCCTCAGAAGGAGGGGGAGACCTAGGATGCGGTGGGCAGACAATGTCAAACAGGACCTTGTTAGAATTGGTGTACAGTGGCCGGATGCAGCAGATGTAGCTCAGGACAGATATGCTTGGAGAATTAAACTGCGCGGTCTGGTTGGACCTCCGTAGCCCTTGGCTGCTTGAGGATGATGATGATGGTTATTTCTTATTGAAGTGCAAAGATTTCATGAACTTTAAATTTATAAACAGGGCTTAATGTATGCCACATGGTATAAGAAGGGTTTAATAAGCTGGGCTTATACCTTGTGGGAACGGATGGGGATGGTATTCCCAAAATTTATGAAAAATCTCTCTGACATTTAAAAAAAAGTGAATCAAAAAAAAGTGAATCAATAAGTAAAGTTAAGGAGAATTATGTATTATCGTAGGAAGCTAATTTAATGAAGAGAAAGAAATTAATGAATAGCATTGTAAAGAACATTTTTAATCATAGGACTTTATTCCATGCAACAATGATACATGGGAAGGATGGTTTCTAGGGCAACGCTTTTTTCTCCCTTTCAATATGAATGACTACGTAAGGTTAGGATTATTGGGGGTAAACAGGGCTTAATGTATGCCACATGGTATAAGAAGGGTTTAATAAGCTGGGCTTATACCTTGTGGGAACGGATGGGGATGGTATTCCCAAAATTTATGAAAAATCTCTCTGACATTTAAAAAAAAGTGAATCAATAAGTAAAGTTAAGGAGAATTATGTATTATCGTAGGAAGCTAATTTAATGAAGAGAAAGAAATTAATGAATAGCATTGTAAAGAACATTTTTAATCATAGGACTTTATTCCATGCAACAATGATACATGGGAAGGATGGTTTCTAGGGCAACGCTTTTTTCTCCCTTTCAATATGAATGACTACGTAAGGTTAGGATTATTGGGGGTGAAGTCCCTTATATTTTTGTTCCATATGAAATTGAAACGGTTACAGAAGTTAATCTCTGCTTATAAGATGGAAAAATGAATGTTAATAGTTTTGTTTCAAGCGAAATTATTATTTATTGCATATTCTTTGTAAAGCTCAATCTCTCTTTAAAGTTTTCGTTTTTAAAGTCTTTATTTAACCCTTTATGTAACAAATTTTCAAAGCATTTACATTTCTTTATTGTAATATTTTCAGCATTAAAGTCTTTCCCATTCAGAGTATCATATCCTAACCATGACTTTAATGCTGAAAATATTACAACAAAGAAATGCAAATGTTTTGAAAATTTGTTAAAACTTTAAATAAAGAGTTTAAAATCGGAAACTTTAAAACGAGATTGAGCTTTACAAAGAATATGAGATAAATAATAATTTCGTTCAGTACATAGGAATCGGTTTTACGAATTGTTAGGAATGGATCGTATGAATTGTTTTCAATTTATTAGCGCTCTATATGGGCTTGCAAATGTTATCCAAATACTATGTTTATCCAAAAGCAATATGCCATTCTAAACGGATGGTAGATCTTACTTTACATAAAGTAATTATAGACTGTTCTGTAAGTTATGAGCACACTCCAGAACACTCCAATATTACCTTTAACTAATTTAAGATGCTTAACGTGTTCTTCTTTTTAATAAAAATTGTATATAAATCCCACGTTATTCTTAACAACTTGTAGTTTAGTTAACATTTGTATAAATAATTAAAATGCTGGGGCGTAGCTATGGAGGGGAGTTTCCCCCCCCCCCCAAAGCAAATCTGAGTTGGGGAAATTAGAAAAGATTTGGCAAAATACAGGTGAGTTGTGAAAATTCGGATTACTTTTTGTTTTAATTAAAAGGAGTTGGCGAAATCGAGGCAACTTGGCAAAATCTAGGGGAGCTGACAAAATTCTAAGTGAGGATTCATGAGAGACGTAAAAATTGCGATTTTTTTTTTGTTAAATTATGGCGAGTTTACAACTTTGCAAAATCGAAGCAAAGTGGCAAAATTCGAAGCCACTTGGTAAATTACAGGCGAGTTGTAAAAATAACGAGAGTTGGCAAAAATCTAGGGAAATTTAGGGGAGTTGGCAAAATTGGAAGAGTGACTTGGTAAAATTCAGGTGGAATGAAAAAATTCGGATTTTTTAAATAAAATTATGTCCAGTTGGCAAAATTTTAAATAGCTCAAGCATCCACCCCCTCCCCTCAAAGAATTAAATTTTAAGTGAGACATAATTAGATTTATGCAGAATACTTATCTTCTCGGTTGGCAAAATGTGATTTCTAAGTTGGAAAATTTTATTTGTTTTTAGCAGGGGTGTTCGAAGGAACTATGGTTGGGGGGAGGAAAACGCCGCTTGCCACAGAGGTCTGACAGGAGCCTATCAGTTTATATGCCATAATAGAAGTCTTGTGAGGATGGCAAGACCTCAGCAGAAAAACAACACACACATCCATGCCTTACCCGGGGCTCGAACCCAGGTCCCTTATATCAGTAGCCAAGCGTGATAACCACTCAACCACGGGATGGCTAAAAACATATACATATATCTAATATTAAAAGAAGAAAGTTTTTTTGTGGGTTTGTTCGCTTATGCACTGAGTCCCCAGAAGAGCTACAGGCCTCAAACTTTGCTTGAATGTTCTCTTTACCAAGGGGTCCGGATGGCTCAGTCGGTAGCGCGCCAGGCTCGTAATCTGCACTTCCCAAGTTCCGAGTCCCAGCTGCGTTAGCGTTGACTCGCCGAGGATATCTTCGCAAAAACAACCCTCCTTGCCCACGGTCAGAAGGGGACAATGATAAGCTAGGAAAGGCCGACATCCATCAGATGGGACGTTAAGCCATTGTTCCGTGTGTGTGAACACGCTGGATGGCCTTGACGGAAGGCCATCTAGCGTGTTGGGGGAGGGGACCCACTGGATCACCTGTCTTCCAACAGGTGTTCCAGTGGGTCCCCTCCCCCAAACTTCTCTGAGCCTTCGCAGTCCTTTTGACCTGGCCATTTAGCCCATGGTGTGCAAGAAAAATGCCGCTCAGAGGTAAACTAACCCTTCACACAGGGGAAGAATATAGGCTATTTGCAAACCCGCTGGGGTCAACCAAAATTAAGGTGGTCGGGTTTGAATTTCTCAACATCCCCATAAACTTAAGTGAGAATTCAGGAGAGATGCATAAAATTGCGATTTTTTTTTTTGTTAAATTATGGCGAGTTGACAACTTGGCCTTTCCAAGCCCATCGGTGTCCCCTACTGACCGTGGGCAGGGCGGAGAGTTTTGCGGAGATAAATCTCAACGCTAACCCAGCTGGGACTCTAACCTGGGAACTACAGAACGCTGCACTAAGACTAGGCCGCCCCCGGAGAAGGAGAAAATCGGTTGCAATGATATTTATCCCAAATGAAAGCTTGCGACAGGGAAGTGCCTCTACTCTACATTTTAGAAAGTTTCAGACACGAGTAACGCCGGGTAAATCTGCTAGTATATTGATAAATAAAAGATTATTTTACAACATTTTGCTTCACATCTGCGAGCATGATGTTGCACGTTTTAACTTGTTATGGATGGCGTTGAATTTAGATTGACCAAGGGTGGAATTATAAAGCCCACGGCAGTACCAAGCTAAAATCATCGGTTCTCGTCGGATCACCGAAGTTAGGGATCTTTGGGCGTGGTCAGTACTTGGAAGGGTGGCCACCTGGGAACGAACACCGCGTGCATTTGGCAAAAAATCTGGTGAGGACCCGTCATCTTCATAGATCCCTCTGCTATGGCATATAAACTGACAGGCTCCTGTCAGACCTCTGTGGCAAGCAGCTGCTTGAGGGGGTATTTATCTTTTATTTTTAAGGGTGGAATTCATGGATAATTACCAGTTTGGAAATCATAAAAATATTCCTATCTCACTTAAAAACCGATTATTATTTCGTTGGTCCTAATGGAAAATTGCTAGTTCAGAAAAAAATATATATATATCCCTTACTTAGCTAGTTGGGCATCGTCAAGCCTAAACTGGAGTAATGTGTCTCAGGCAGGCTATATGGCTCTTGAAAAACTCCACTTGAAAAGGTGGTGCCTGAAGTTCCTACCAGCATCGGTGACTTCAGCCTTTAGCGGAGGAGGAACAGGTCTTTGCCCCATGCCTACGATCAGGGGGCTGTTTGATATTTTTGGCCCTACCAGTCTCAATAAACCTAATTTCTTTAAAAATCCTACTAATCATTTTCTCTCTGCAGGAACGTGGAACGTGAGGACATTACATAAAGATTATTCTCTTGATGTCCTCATGCAGGAATTCCAGCTTTATAACCTAGATATTCTAGGCTTGCAAGAGACCAGATGGACAGGTAAAGGTGAGATACTTAAAAATAACTTTAAATTTCTCTTTACAGGGAGGGAGGATGGAAAGCATCACCAAGGAGTGGGTCTGCTGCTCAGCAGACATGCTAGTGATGCTCTTCTAGGATGCGAGTGCATTAATGAAAGGTTTCTTACAGCAAAATTTCAGACAAGCGTTAAAGACTTTAATGTTATCTGTTGTTATGCCCCCACTGAGGATGCTGATGAGGATGAGAAGGATAGGTTTTACAGACAACTTCAGGATATTTTGAATTCTGTCAAGAAAGGAGATATTACCCTTGTTCTTGGTGACTTCAATGCCAAAGTTGGTACTGACTGTGACCTTTGGGGAGGAGTAATAGGCCCTTTTGGTATTGGTAGCTGCAATGGCAATGGGCAACGTCTCCTACAGGTAAGTAAACTCAATGGATTCAGAATAACTAACAATTATTACAAACACCGCGGCATACATAAATACACACGGGTTTCACCTGATGGGCTGCATAGGAATATGATTGATTATATATTAATTAACAGCAAATGGGCTAGTTCTGTTAGAAATACCAGGGCATGTAGGGGAGCTGAAATTGGATCTGACCATTACCTTGTTAAAAGTGTCTTGCAATTTAAAATTAAAAAGTTTTGTGCTAGGGTTAAAAAATTTGCCTTTAATACTGAAGCTCTGAAAGACCCAGTTATAGCTAAAGCTTCCCATGATAGGTTACTTAGTCATTATGACAGTCATGGTTTGCTCTGAAGTTGAGGAAGAATGGGGCCATTTTAAACAGGCTTTTTTGGAAACTAACAGTACTCTTTTAGGGATAAAGGAGCAGAGGAGGCAGAATTATTTAAGTGATAAGGCACTTGAGCTTATTTCAGAAAGAAGGAACTGCAGGAATGTCCTTAATCAGTACCCTACTAGTCCTAATAGAAAGCATTACAAAGAACTTAATAAACGTGTGAAGGGTCAGTTAGCTACTGATAAGAATCTTTGGCTTGATGGCCTTGCTGACAAAGCTGAGGAAGCAGTTAGACAGCACAACAGCAGAGAGCTGTACCAGATAGTTAATGTTTTGTGTGGTAGAAAACGAACAGCTATACAGGGATTGAAGGATAAACAAGGCAAGGTTATAGAAGGTGAGGATTCTGTCATGGCTAGGTGGGCTGAGCATTTCAGTGATGTTCTAAACAATGTGGTTAGTTCTACTCCCATTGTTTGTAATGATGATAGATGCATTGGCAGCTTTAATGTTGGCCCTATAACACAATCTGAAGTTATTTTGGCTATTTCTAAACTTAAACTTCATAAATCACCAGGGGTAGATGAAATTACTACAGAAATGCTCAGAGCTGGGAATGTTTCGGTTACCACTTGGATGACTGAAATTTTGAATAACTTTTATGATAAAGGCATGGTTCCTAAAGATTTTACCAGAGCTATTATTATCCCTATTTTCAAAAAAGTTGATCGCAGTTCTTGTGATAACTATAGGGGTATCAGCCTACTCTCTGTTCCAGGTAAAGTTCTTTCCATGATTGTGCTTAATAGAATTAAGAATCTGGTTGACAGGCAATTGCGTGATGAGCAATGTGGATTCAGAAGTGGTAGGGGATGTGTGGATCAGATATTTTCACTTAGGCAGATTCTTGATAAATGTTTAGAGTTTCAGAAACCTTTGGGTGCTAGCTTCGTTGATTTCAAAAAGGCTTTCGACTCTGTTGATCGTCATAATTTGTGGTTGATTGTGAAATCATATGGTATACCAGACAAGTTAATTAACATAATGAAAGCTCTATAATAACACTGAGTCGTGTGTGAGAGTTGGTAAGGCTTGTAGCAATTGGTTAAGCATTACGTCTGGTGTTCGACAAGGGTGCATTTTGTCTCCTTTTCTCTTCAGTTTGGTTGTTGATTATGTTATGCGAAATTCACTTCAAGGGAAAGATTTTGGCCTTAAGTGGGCTGGAGATACGAAAATTTCTGATTTAGATTATGCTGATGATTTAGCCCTTTTGGCAAATGATGTTGATGAGATGAACTCTTTCATTCGAGCTGTTGATGAGACTGGTAGTAGAGTAGGTTTGGTTATAAACAGAGAGAAAACTAAAGTGATGAAAATTGGTCAGGCAGGTTGTGATTCAGTTAATCTGAATGGTTGCAGTCTTGAGCAGGTGTCACAGTTTAATTACCTTGGGAGCTATGTAACAGATACTGGTGATGTGCGGCATGAGATTAACAGAAGAATAGGTATTGCTGCTGGGACTTTTAAGAATCTATGGCGATTGTGGAGAAATAGACGTATACACCTAAAGACTAAAATTAGACTGTATAATAGTTTGGTTCTTTCCAGGGTTAGTTATGGTAGTGAAACTTGGACGCTGTGTAAACAAGATAACAGGAAACTAGATGCTTTTGATTCTAGATGCTTACGCAGTATCTTGGGTATTAGGTGGTTTAACTTTGTAACTAATGATGAGGTTAGGCAAAGGAGTCTGCAACCTCCTTTAAGCAGCATATTGTGCAGAGAGAGACTCCGCTGGTTTGGCCATGTTGCCCGTATGGATAATTATAGATTGGCGAATAGGGTTATGAACAGTGTGCCTAGAGGCCTCAGAAGGAGGGGGAGACCTAGGATGCGGTGGGCAGACAATGTCAAACAGGACCTTGTTAGAATTGGTGTACAGTGGCCGGATGCAGCAGATGTAGCTCAGGACAGATGTGGATTCAGAAAACTGCGCGGTCTGGTTGGACCTCCGTAGCCCATGGCTGTTTGAGGATGATGATGATGATGATACATTTTAGCTCTTTTTCGGAAATATGAGCTAATTTTTTACTTCGTGGTGTACTTATCCATCTGTAGAAATTTATTTTTTTTGTTTTTCAGGAAAAATTAAAAATTGTTTTTGGGTAGGATAAGTATTGATGAAATATTACGATTCGCACTTTCGGGATCTCCCTAAAGCTTTCATAGAGCCCTCTAACGGTGGAACACTTTTAAAAAATGCAAAAACTTATGACTTGTTCTATTTAAATTTAAAATTTATTGTATTTAAAGTTTGCATTTTCCAACACCTACAACTAACCCAACACATAACATACACTCTGTGATATTGAAATTGCAGCAACCAGAAATATGCGGATTTCCTGAAAATCAGAATATGATCGCTTTGGGTTGTGTTGTATGGCCACTTCTGAGTGGCACTTTTTTTGCACCAATGGGCTAATGGCAGGTCACAAAGACTCCAAAGGCTCAGAGAAACTTGGTGGCAGGGGACCCACTGAAATAGCTGTTGGGAGACAGATGGTAGCCTCCCTTCAAGGCCATTCAGCGTGTTCTGTAACGTTCACAGGGTTGGCTCTCCCTTTAGGAGGCCACGGATTAACGTCCCTTCTGACGGACGGCGGCCTTTCAAAGTCCATCGGTGTCCCCTACTGACCATGGACAGGGCAATGAGTTTTGCGGAGATAACTCTCTACGCTGACATAACTGGGACTCGAACCTGGGAACTGCACATTAGGAGCCTGGCGCATACCGACTGAGCCACCCCCGTCCCTGGATGTGATTGCAGGCAGTGATATATGCAAACGACTATTTACACCAGATAATTAAAATTTTCATTGTAGATTGTGACTCTGGGGGGAAGGGGAAACAACTTTTTGTTTAAAAAAGATAAATGGAAAATTGCTTTTGTATTGTTGTGTTGGGTTGCTTTACCTCTGAGTGGCACTTGTTGCACACAATGGGCTAAATGACCAGTCGCAAGAACTACTAGGACTGAAAGAAGGTTGGGGGAGGGACCCACTGGTCAGTTGTTGAGAGGCAGATGGTAGCCTCCCGTGAAGGACATCCAACCTGTGCTTTACGTGCACTGGGTATGTCTCTTTTGCATACGGACCACGACTTAACGGGGGCGGGGGTGGCTCAGTCGGTAGCGCGCCAGGCTCGTAATCTGTAGTTCCCAGGTTCGAGTCCCAGTTGGGTCAGCGTTGAGATTTATCTCCGCAAAATTCCCCGCCCTGCCCACGGTCAGTAGGGGACACCGATGGGCTTGGAAAGGCCGCCGTCCGTCGGATGGGACGTTAAGCCGTGGCCCCGTGTGTGGGAGAGCCATACCCTGTGCACGTTAAAGAACACGCTGGATGGCCTTGACGGGAGGCTACCATCTGTCTCCCAACAGCTATTCCAGTGGGTCCCCTCCCCCAACCTTCTCTGAGCCTTCGGGGTTCATGTGACCTGGCCATTTAGCCCATGGTGTGCAAAAAAGTGCCGCTCAGAGGTAAAACAACCCAACACAACCCAACCCACGACTTAACGTCCCATCCGACTGACGGCATCCTTTCCAAGTCTATCGGTGTCGCGGAACTGGGGATTAAGAGCACACCTGTGTTTCATAGATAGTCATAAAATATAACAATCTGCATTTTCCCCATCAACTGGAATTTTTCTTGTTATGGGGTGCTTAAAACGGAAAATGGAAATTTCATTCTTTTCGAAAACATGCATACCATATTCGCCAGGAGCGATACGTTATTCTTCCAGTTCTGTATTGGATAGGTCGCTAACACCTACATATACTCTGTGGCATTGGCAGAAGAAGGTAACAAGAAACTTGATGCCTTTAATTCTAGATGTTTGCTCAGTATCTTTGGCATTAAATGGTTCGACCTTGTAAGTAATGAGGAAGTCAGAAGGAGTCATCAACCTGCGTTGGTTTGGCCATGTTGCCCGTATATATAGCTACAAATTTGCAAAGAGGATTATGAACAGTCTGCCTAAAGGCTTTAGGAAAGGGTAAGGCCTAGAATGCGATGGGCAGACAGTGTCAAACAGGACCTTTCTAGAATGGCTTATAGTAGCTAAATGCAGCAGCTGTAGCTTATAGAACATATGCAGAAGAAAATTGCACAGTCTGCTAGAATCTCCATAGCCCTTGCTGCGTGACGATTTTGTACGTACACAAAATGGAAGGATTTGGAAAGGAAGGAATGGAGGAAGGGGTGGAAGGATTTTCCTGAAAATGAGGAGATTACGTTTCCATGACATTCTTCTTCTTCTAATCTTCATCATATTGAAATTCAGCAAGGTTGGCCTGTTGAGCCATCTGCCTAAGAATCAACTTTCCATGTTGAACGTATTATTTTCTTTCCAAAACGGGCGAGTTTTTTATTGTCAGTTTATTTGATAGGGAGTAGAATCTGCGATGAAACAATGCTGGAAATTTGAGGTTAGAACTCCAATCCTCTAATAAATATTTTTCAGTCAGATGCGTTGCAGATAGCTGGCTGAAGCTGCCAAGTTCCAGTAGGGGCGAAGTAGAGGAGGCCCAGAAACAGTAGAGGAAAGAGCGCAAAGAAGTGAAAGTGTTCGCGTTGTGATGTAGTTTGTGGGTATTTAGTCCTTAAAAGGACTTTTCGTGTGGTGTAGACAAAAAGGTTGGCTTGTAGGTAGTAGCAGGTGTTTATGATTAGTCGTTAAAAGGACTTTTTGACGCTGCAGTCCTTAGATGGACTTTTTATTTATTTTTCTTTGTTTTGCTTTTATTTGGGGGGTTGGGGGGATGGGAGGACATCCAATGGGAATAGGAGTTGTAGGGTTGTCACGAAAACTGTAGAGACAAGATAATTTTTCTTTTGTGTGGAGGGTTATAAATGTAGGTTTTTTTTAAAGAGGCCTAGAATTGTTTATAGGTTGCATTAAATAGAAGGAGTCCACTAGAGATGTATAGTTGCATGATACTTGAGGTTTGAAATCTGACTTTCTAAGTCGAAGTGCAAGAAGCATGTATAATGGCATCGGGAGAAGTTACTAGGTATATTATTATATATATTATATATATTTTATATATTAGCAAAGTGGATGAGATTTCATTTTCTTTTTTGTCTTTTGTCTCATGGTTTGAGCTAAAAATATGTTTTCATTTTTGCTAGTAGATATTTCGTAAATATATAAATCTTTTTTTTTGACGTGTTCTGTTAAAAAGCTTCGTCTAAGGTCATTTGGATAAGGTGAGTGTCAGGAGGTTATTTTGTTTAGATTGAAATGAGTTACAGTACAGTCGCTCAAAAAAGTATCCGAACACTACGGTTGATTACAGAATTCAGAAAAAAATTCAGAAATTAGTGATCTGGCAACCTTCGTGTCACGTGACACGAAGGTTTGCAGATCACTAATTTCAAAATAAAAATCGTTGCCAGATATTTTTTCTGAATTCTGTAATCAACCGTAGTGTTTGGATACTTTTTTGAGCGACTGTACAATTCCTGCTGTTGATTTGACCAAAGGATTTAAACATATATATTTTGCTACTTGTCGTTCTGTAGTGAGTTATTTAGGTTCTGAAATTTTTAAACAGAATTGATATTTCCGTTTAGGTTTATTTGAGGTGATCTGTTTTGTTTTCCTTTTCTACAATAATTTATTCAGATAAGGTGGAAGGGGAAGAGAGCCCAAGCAGCTGGATCAGGGAAAAGGTGTGATAATTAGTCTGGGCTGTCATTAGGTTAATCCTATTACATGAGTGACAGCGGCAATAGTGGAGTGGGGAGTGTGTTAAAGCGAAGCAAACAAAATCTAATCCTTTTGCATTGCAACAAAATGATGTGGGAAGACGAGCCAGATTATATTTGGGTACCGGTGCAGAAATGTTAAAGTTAGGGGATATAATAAGCTAACAAAGTGAGATAAAGCAATGTAAAGACCTGGGTTCGAGTCCTGGGTAAGGCATGGATGATTGCGTTGTTTTTCTGCTGAGGTCCTGCCATCCTCACAGACCTTCTACTATGGCTTATAAACTGACAGGCTCCTGTCAGACCTCTGTGGCAAGCAGCTGCTTGAGGGGGTATTTATTTTATTTATTTTTTTTTTAAAGGTCATGTGGGTTACATGACGGGATGAAACGGTTTAGAAAATGTGATAATTAGTTTCAAGTGACAGAAGTGAACCAAGGATTTTCCCTAATAAACGCATATTTAGCAAATTAGCAGGAAGTGGGTGTGTTAGATTGGAAGAGTAGAAAAGTATTACTTCTTTCAAAAAAGAGTTAACTTTCAAATAATTCTCAACCAAAAGGAAAACTCAAATGCGACGGAAGACACCAGCCTCTTTCAAAAAATGAAAGAGGTGTGTCCAAATGCGTTCTCTAGCAGAACTTGAAGAGGGGTGTAGAATGTATGATAGAGTGCGTGAGGAAAGTTGAAGTTTGTTAGGGTGGTGCAGAATAGTAAATACCCTAATCACGGAGTAATGTGCGCATTGAAGGAGGGCATGTATTCCTGATTCAATCCGTGTGAAGTGAGGGCAGAAGGTGTGAGATATTTGCGTATAGTACGAAGGAATTTAATTTAAGGTGACAATTCTTAATCTTGTGAGTTGAATTGAAGTGGGATTGGCCAGTTAGGTAGAAGGAAAATTCTTGATGTGGGGTGTAAATTTAAGGCTATTCTGAAGTTATCAGAGTTACATATTTTCCTGCATTTTTTTGTAGGTGTGTAAGTAAGTGTCAGTGAGTTTTCTTAATTTGTTAGTGAGTGATTGCTGTGGGGAATGTAGAAGATGGAGCTGAGATTTGCAGCACTTTGGCTATTGTGTCTGCTATCACATTTTCTATTAAGCCACTATGATTAGGAATCCATTTGAGATGAATATGGATGTTCTGTTTTTGGGTATAATTATGAATCTCGGAAGTATATTATAGATCAGTCATGACAAACCTATGGTATCTGTGAGAGATCACATAACAATAGCTGAGTTGCTAAACCAAATAGTTCAGTTACAAAACTATCTAAGACAACCTAAACTTTTCTACTAACATAAATCAAACCTATAGCATTTCCCATACATCGGAACGTGAGAACCCCTGGGCGTTTCTCACATTCTGAGGTATTTATAATTTACGTAGTTGTAGCATTAGGTTTTTCCTAATACACATGATCGTGAAAATCCAACAAATGTTTCTATCAAGAAGTATTTCTAATCAGTCTGATCTAAGGAACCTGGGTTCGAGCCTCGGGTAAGGCATGGATGTATGTGTCGTTTTTCTGATGAGGTCCTGTCATTTTCTCAGATCTTCTACTTTGGCATATAAACTGACACGCTCCTATCAGACCTCTGTAGCAAGCAACTGCTTGAGGGGTATTTATTTATTATTATCTTTTTTCTATCCCATACATCGGAACGTGAGAACCCCTGGGGTGTTTCTGACATTCTGATGTATTTATAATTTACGTAGTTGTAGATGTAGGTTTTTTTCGAATACAGGTGATCGTGAAAATCCAAGAAATGTTTCTATCAAGAAGAATTTCTAATCAGTCTGATCTAAAGGACCTGGGTTCGAGCCCCGGATAAAGCATGGATGTATGTGTCATTTTTCTGCTGAGGTCCTGCCATCCTCTCAGACCTTCTACTACGGCATATAAACTGACAGGCTCCTGTCAGACCTCTGTGGCAAGCAACTGTTTGAGCGGGTATTTCTTTATTATTATTTTTTTTCTAAACCATACATCAGAACGTGAGAACCCCTGGGGTGTTTCTCACACTCTGATGTATTTATAATTTACGTATTTTTACTGGTAGGTTTTTTCTAATACACGTGATCGTGTAAATCCAAGAAATGTTTCTATCAAGAAGTATTTATAATAAGTCTGATCTAACGGACCTGGGTTCGAGCCCCGGGAAAGGCATGGATGTATGTGTTGTTTTTCTGCTGAGGTCCTGCCATCCTCTCAGATCTTCTACTATGGCATATAAACTGACAGGCTCCTCTCAGACCTCTGCGGCAAGCAACTGCTTGAGCGGGTATTTATTTATTATTTTTTTTTCTATCCCATACATTGGAACGTGAGAACACTGGCGGCGTTTCTCACATTCTGATGTATTTATAATTTACGTAGTTTTAGTGGTAGGTTTTTTTCTAATACACGTGATCGTGATATCCAAGAAATGTTTCTTCTATCAAGAAGTATTGCTAGTCAGTCTGATCTACGGGACCTGGGTTCGAGCCTGGGTAAGGCATGGATGTATGTTTCATTTTTGTGCTGAGGTCCTGCCATCCTCTCAGATCTTCTACTATGGCATATAAACTGACAGGCTCTTTCTCAGACCTCTGCGGCAAGCAACTACTTGAGAGGGTATTTATTTATTATTGTTTTTTTTGTATCCCACACATCGGAACGTTAGAACCCATGGGGTGTTTCTCACATTCTGATGTATTTATAATTTACATACTTGTAGTGGTAGGTTTTTTCTAATACACGTGATCGTGAAATTCCAAGAAATATTTCTATGAAAAAGTATTTCTAATCAGTCTCATCTAAGGGACCTGGGTTCGAGCCCCGGGTAAGGCATGGATGTCTTTTTTCTGCTGAGGTCCTGCCATCCTCTCAGATCTTCTACTATGGCATATAAATTATCAGACTCCTGTCAGACCTATGTGGCAAGCAACTGCTTGAGCGGGTATTTATTTATTATTTTTTTTTCTATCCCATACATCGAAACGTTAGAACCCCTGGGGTGTTACCCACATTCTGATGTATTTATAATTTACGTAGTTCTAGTGGTAGGTTTTTTCTAATACACGTCATCGTGAAAATCCAAGAAATGTTTCTTTCAAAAAGTATTTCTAATCAGTCCGATCTAAGAGACCTTGGTTCGAGCCCCGGGTAAGACATGGATGTATGTGTCGTTTTTCTGTTGAGGTCCTGCCATCCTCTCAGATCTTCTACTATGGCATATAAACTGAAAAGCTACTGTCATACCTCTGTGGCAAGCAACAGATTGAGGGGATATTTATAAATTATTTTTTTCTATCCCATAAATCGGAACGTGAGAACCCCTGGGTTGTATCTCACATTCTGATGTATTTATAATATACGTAGTTGTAGTGGTAGCTTTTCTCTAATGCACGTGATCGTATAAATCCAAGAAAGGTTTCTTTCAATAAATATTTCTAATCAGTCTGATCTAAGGGACCTAGGTTCTAGCCCCGGGTAAAGCATGGATGTATGTGTCGTTTTTCTCCTGAGGTCCTGCCATGCTCTCATATCTTCTACTATGGCATCTAAACTGACAGGCTACTGTCAGACCTCTGTGACAAGCAACTGCTTCAGGCGGTATTTATTTATTGTTTTTTTTTTCTATCCCATACATCGGAACGTGAGAACCCCTGGGGTGTTTCTCACATTCTCATGTATTTATAATTTACGTAGTTGTAGTGGTAGGTTTTTCGAATACACGTGATCCTGTATATTCAAGATATTTTTTTTCTGTCAACAAGTATTTCTAATCAGTCTAATCTAAGGGACATGGGTTCGAGCCCCGGGTACGACATGGATCTATGTGTCGTTTTTCTGCTGAGGTCCTGCCATCCTCTCAGATCTTATACTTTGGCATATAAACTGACAGGCTCCTCTCAGATCTCTGCGGCAAGCAACTGCTTGAGCGGGTATTTATTTATTATTTTGTTTTCTATCCCATGCATCAGACGTGAGAACCCCTGGGGTGTTTCTCACATTCTGATGTATTTATAATTTACGTAGTTTTGTGGTAGGTTTATTCTAACACACGTGATCCTGTATATCCAAGAAATGTTTCTATCAAGAAGAATTTATTATCAATGTGATCTAACGGACCTGGGTTCCAGCCCCAGGAATGGCATGGGTGTATGTGTCGTTTTTCTGCTGGGGTCCTGCCATCCGCTCAGATCTTCTACTGTGGCATATAAACTGACATGCTCCTGTCAGACCTCTGAGGCAAGCAACTGCTTGAAATGGTATTTATTTATCTATTATTTTTTTTTCTATCCCATACAATCGGAACGTGAGAACCCCTGGGGTGTTTCTCACATTCTGATGTATTTATAATTTACCTAGTTCTAGTGGTAGGTTTTTTCTAATACACGTCATCGTGAAAATCCAAGAAATGTTTCTTTCAAGACGTATTTCTAATCAGTCTGATCTAAGAGACCTTGGTTCGAGCCCCGCTTAAGGCATGGATGTATGTGTCGTTTTTCTGGTGAGGTCCTGCCATCCTCTCAGATTTTCTACTATGGCATATAAACACCTCTCAGATCTCTGCGGCAAGCAACTGCTTGAGCGGCTATTTTATTATTTTTTTTTCTATCCCATGCATCAGAACGTGGGAACCCCTCGGATGTTTCTCACATTCTGATGTATTTATAATTTACGTAGTTTTAGTGGAAGGTTTTTTTCTAACACACGTGATCGTATAAATCCAAGAAATGTTTCTATCAAGAAGAATTTATAATCAGTGTGATCTAATGGACCTGGGTTCCATCCCCGGGAAAGGCATGGATGTATGTGTCGTTTTTCTGCTGGGGTCCTGCCATCCACTCAGATCTTCTACTGTGGCATATAAACCGACAGGCTGCTGTCAGACTTCTGTGACAAGCAACTGCTTGAGGGGGTATTTATTTATTTATTATTTTTTTTCTATCCCATACATCGGAACGTTAGAATCCCTGGGGTGTTTCTCACATTTTGATGTATTTATAATTTACGTAGTTCTAGTGGTAGGTTTTTTCTAATACACGTCATCGTGAAAATCCAAGAAATGTTTCTTTTAAGAAGTATTTCTAATCAGTCTGATCTAAGAGACCTTGGTTCGAACCCCGGGTAAGACATGGATGAATGTGTCGTTTTTCTGTTGAGGTCCTGCCATCCTCTCAGATCTTCTACTATGGCATATAAACTGACAAGCTGCTGTCATACCTCTGTGGCAAACAACAGTTTGAGGGGATAATTATAAATTATTATTTTTTTCTATCCAATAAATCGGAACGTTAGAACCCCTGGGATGTTTCTCGTATTCTGATGTATTTATAATATACGTAGTTTTAGTGGTAGCTTTTCTCTAATACACGTGATCGTGTAAATCCAGCAAAGGTTTCTATCAAGAAATATATCTAATCTGTCTCATCTAAGGGACATAGGTTCGAGCCCCGGGTAAAGCATGGATGTATGTGTCGTTTTTCTCCTGAGTTCCTGCCATGCTCTCATATCTTCTACTATGGTATTTAAACTGACATGCTCCTGTCACACCTCTGTGAAAAGCAACTGCTTGAGGGGGTATTTATTTATTATTATTATTATTCTATCGCATACATCGGAACGTGAGAACCCCTGGGTGTTTCTCACATTCTCATGTATTTATAATTTACGTAGTTGTAGTGGTAGGTTATTTCTAATACACGTGATGGTGTATATCCAAGAAATGTTTCTATCAAGAAGAATTTATAATCAGTCTGATCTAAGGGACCTGGGTTCGAGCCCCGGGAAAGGCATGGATGTATGTGTCGTTTTACTGCTGAGTTCCTGCCATCCTCTCAGATTTTCTACTATGGCATATAAACACCTCTCAGATCTCTGCGGCAAGCAACTGCTTAAGCGGCTATTTATTTCTTATTTTTTTTTCTATCCCATACATTGGGACGTGAGAACCTTGGGGCGTTTCTCACATTCTGATGCATTTATAATTTACGTAGTTGTAGTGGTAGGTTTTTTTCGAATACACGAGATCCTGTATATCCAAGATATTTTTTTTTGTCAAGAAGTATTTCTAATCAGTCTGATCTAAGGGACCTGGGTTCGAGCCCCGGGTAAGACATGGATGTATGTGTCGTTTTCCTGCTGAGGTCCTGCCATCCTCTCAGATCTCATACTTTGGCATATAAACTGACAGGCTCCTCTCAGATCTCTGCGGCAAGCAACTGCTTGAGCGGGTATTTATTTATTATTTTTTTTTCTATCCCATACATCAGAACGTTAGAACCCCTGGGGTGTTTCTCACATTCTGATGTATTTATAATTTACGTATTTTTACTGGTAGGTTTTTTCTAACACACATGATCGTGCATATCCAAGAAATGTTTCTATCAAGAAGAATATATAATCAGTGTGATCTAACGGACCTAGGTTCTGGCCCCGGGAAAGGCATGGATGTATGTGTCGTTTTTATGGTGAGGTCCTGCCATTCTATCAGATTTTCTACTATGGTTTACAAACTGACAGGCTCCTCTCAGATCTCTGCGGCAAGGAACTGCTTGAGCGGGTATTTATTTATTATTTTTTTTTCTATCCCATACATCAGAAAGTGAGAACCCCTGGGGTGTTTCTCACATTCTGATGTATTTATAATTTACGTTGTTTTAGTGGTAGGTTTTTTCTAATACACGTAAACGTGAAAGTCCAAGAAATATTTCTATCAAGAAGTATTTCTAATCAGTCTGATCTAAGCGACCTGGATTCGTGCCCCGGGTGAGGCATGAACTTATGTACCGTTTTTCTGCTCAGATGCTACCATCCATTCAGATCTTCTGCTATGGCGTATATACTGACACCCTCCTGTCAGAACTGTGTGGCAAGCAACTGATAGAGGGGATATTTATTTATTATTATTATTTTTCTATCCCATACATCAGAACGTGAGAACCCCTGGGGTGTTTCTCACATTCTGATGTATTTATAATTTACCTATTTTTATTGGTAGGATTTTTTCTAATACACGTGAATATGAAAATCCAAGAGATGTTTCTATCAAGAAGTATTTATAATCAGTCTGATCTAAGGGACCTGGGTTCGAGCCCCGGGTAAGGTATGGATGTATGTGTCGTTTTATTGATGAGGTCCTGCCATCCTGTGTGATCTTCTGCTATGGCATATAAATTGACACCCTCCTGTCAGAACTGTGTGGCAAGCAACTACTTGAGAAGGTATTTATTTATTATTGTTTTTTTCTATCCTACACATTGGAACGTTAGAACCCATATGGTGTTTCTCACATTCTGATGTATATATAATTTACATACTTGTAGTGGTAGGTTTTTTTCTAATACACGTGATCGTGGATATCCAAGAAATATTTCTATGAAAAAGTATCCGTAATCAGTCTCATCTAAGGGACCTGGGTTCGAGCCCCGGGTAAGGCATGGATGTATGTGTCGTTTTTCTCCTTAGGTCTTGCCATGCTCTCATATCTTCTACTATGGTATTTAAACTGACATGCTCCTGTCACACCTCTGTGACAAGCAACTGCTTGAGGGGGTATTTATTTATTATTATTTTTTTTTTCTATCGCATACATCGGAACGTGAGAACCACTGGGTGTTTCTCACATTCTCATGTATTTATAATTTACGTAGTTGTAGTGGTAGGTTTTTTCGAATACACGTGATCCTGTATATCCAAGTCATTTTTTTTTTCTCAAGAAGTATTTCTAATCAGTCTGATCTAAGGGATCTGGGTTCGAGCCCCGCTTAAGGCATGGATGTATGTGTCGTTTTTCTGGTGAGGTCCTGCCATCCTCTCAGATTTTCTACTATGGCATATAAACACCTCTCAGATCTCTGCGGCAAGCAACTGCTTGAGCGGCTATTTATTTATTTATTTTTTTTTTTCTATCCCATACATTGGGACGTGAGAACTTTGGGGCGTTTCTCACATTCTGATGCATTTATAATTTACGTAGTTTTATTGGTAGGTTTTTTTCCAATACACGTAAACGTGAAAATCCAAGAAATATTTCTATCAAGAAGTATTTCTAATCAGTCTGATCTAAGCGACCTGGGTTCGTGCCCCGGGTAAGGCATGAATGTATGTGTCGTTTTTCTTCTGCTCAGGTCCTGCCATCTACTCAGATCTTCTACTGTGGCATATAAACTGAGAGGCTCCTGTCAGACCTCTGTGGCAAGCAACTGCTTGAGGGGTATTTATTTGTTTATTATATTTTTTTCTATCCCATACATCGGAACGTCAGAACCCCTGGGGTGTTTCTCACAATCTGATGTATTTATAATTTACGTAGTTCTAGTGGTAGGTTTTTTCTAATACACGTCATCGTGAAAATCCAAGAAATGTTTCTTTCAAGAAGTATTTCTAATCAGTCCGATCTAAGAGACCTTGGTTCGAGCCCCGGGTAAGACATGGATGTATGTGTCGTTTTTCTGTTGAGGTCCTGCCATCCTCTCAGATCTTCTGCTATGGCATATAAACTGACACCCTCCTGTCAGAACTGTGTGGCAAGCAACTGATTGAGGGGGTATTTATTTATTATTATTATCTTTCTATTCCATACATCAGAACGTTAGAATCCCTGGGGTGTTTCTCACATCTGATGTATTTATAAGTAGTTGTAGTGGTAGGTTTTTTCTAATACACGTGATCGCGAAAATCCAAGAAAGGTTTCTATCAAGAAATATTTCTAATCAGGCTGATCAAAGGGACCTAGTTTCGAACCCCGGGTAAAGCATGGATGTATGTGTCGTTTTTCTCCTGAGGTCCTGCCATACTCTCATATCTTCTACTATGGCATCTGAACTGATATGCTCCTGTCAGACCTCTCTGACAAGCAACTGCTTGAGGGGGTATTTATTTATTATTATTATTTTTCTATCCCATACATCGGAACGTGAGAACCCTTGGGGTGTTTCTCACAATCTTATATATTTATAATTTACGTAGCTGTAGTGGTAGGTTTTTTCGAATACACGTGAGCCTGTATATTCAACATATTTTTATTTGTCAAGAAGTATTTCTAATCAATCTGATCTAAGGGACCTGGGTTCGAGCCCCGTTTAAGGCATGGATGTATGTGTCGTTTTACTGCTGAGGTCCTGCCATCCTCTCAGATCTTCTACTATGGATTTCTAAACTGACAGGCTCCTGTCAGCCCTCTGTGGCAAGCAACTGCTTGAGGGGGTATTTATTTATTTATTATTTTTTTTCTATCCCATACATCGGAACGTGAGAACCCTTGGGTGTTTCTCACATTCTGATGTATTTATAATTTACCTATTTTTACTGGTAGGTTATTTCTAATACACGTGAACCTGAAAATCCAAGAAATGTTTCTATCAAGAAGTATTTATAATCAGTCTGATGAAAGCGACCTGGGTTCGAGCCCTGGGTAAGGCATGGATGTATGTGTCATTTTCTGCTGAGGTCCTGCCATCCTCTCAGATCTCCTGCTATGGCATATAAACTGACACCCTCCTGTCAGAACTGTGTGGCAAGCAACTGCTTGAGAGGGTATTTATTTATTATTTTTTTTGTATCCCATACATCAGAACGTGAGAACCCCTGGGATGTTTCTAACATTCTGATGTATTTATAATTTACCTATTTTTACTGGTAGGTTTTTTCTAACACACGTGATCGTGAAAATCCAAGAAATGTTTCTATCAAGAAGAATTTATAATCAGTGTGATCTAACTGACCTGGGTTCGTGCCCCGTGTAAGGCATGAATGTATGTGTCGTTTTTCTGCTCAGGTCCTGCCATCCACTCAGATCTTCTACTGTGGCATATAAACTGACAGGCTCCTGTCAGACATCTGTGGCAAGCAACTGCTTGAAAGGGTATTTATTTATTTATTATTTTTTTTTCTATCCCACACATCGGAACGTGAGAACCCCTGGGGTGTTTCTCACATTCTGATGTATTTATAATTTACTTAGTTCTAGTGGTAGGTTTTTTCTAATACACGTCATCATGAAAATCCAAGAAATGTTTCTTTCAAGACGTATTTCTAATCAGTCTGATCTGAGAGACCTTGGTTCGAGCCCCGGGTAAGACATGGATGTATGTGTCGTTTTTCTGTTGAGGTCCTGCCATCCTCTCAGATCTTCTACTATGGCATATAAACCGACAAGCTGCTGTCATACCTCTGTGGCAAGCAACAGTTTCAGGGGATATTTATAAATTATTATTTTTTTCTATCCCATAAATCGGAACGTTAGAACCCCTGGGATGTTTCTCACATTCTGATGTATTTATAATATACGTAGTTTTAGTGGTAGGTTTTTTCTAATACACGTGATCGTGGATATCCAACAAAAGTTTCTATCAAGAAATATATCTAATCAGTCTGATCTAAGGGATCTAGGTTCGAGATTCGGGTAAAGCATGGATGTGTGTGTCGTTTTTCTCCTTATGTCCTGCCATGCTCTCACATCTTCTACTATGGTATTTAAACTGACATGCTCCTGTCACACCTCTGTGACAAGCAACTGCTTGAGGGGGTATTTATTTATTATTATTATTATTCTATCGCATACATCGGAACGTGAGAACCCCGGGGTGTTTCTCATATTCTCATGTATTTATAATTTACGTAGTTGTAGTGGTAGGTTTTTTTCGAATACACGTGATCCTGTATATCCAAGTCATTTTTTTTGTCAAGAAGTATTTCTAATCAGTGTGATCTAAGGGACATCGTTTCGAGCCCCGCTTAAGGCATGGATGTATGTGTCGTTTTTCTGGTGAGGTCCTGCCATCCTCTCAGATTTTCTACTATGGCATATAAACACCTCTCAGATCTCTGCGGCAAGCAACTGCTTGAGCGGCTATTTATTTATTATTATTTTTTCTATCCCATACATTGAAACGTGAGAACTTCGGGGCCTTTCACGCATTGTGATGCATTTATAGTTTACGTAGTTTTAGTGGTAGTTTTTTTCTAATACACGTAAACGTGAAAATCCAAGAAATATTTCTATCAAGAAGTATTTCTAATCAGTCTGATCTAAGCGACCTGGGTTCGTGCCCCGGGTAAGGCATGAATGTATGTGTCGTTTTTCTGCTCCGGTCCTGCCATCTACTCAGATCTTCTACTGTGGCATATAAACTGACAGGTTCCTGTCAGACCTCTGTGGCAAGCAACTGCTTGAGGGGGTATTTATTTATTTATTTATTTATTTATTTATTTATTTATTTATTTTTCTAACCCATACATCAGAACGTTAGAACCCCTGGGGTGTTTCTCACATTCTGATGTATTTATAATTTACTTATTTTTACTGGTAGGTTTTTTCCTAATACACGTGAACCTGAAAATCCAAGAAATATTTCTATCAAGAATTATTTAAAATCAGTCTGATCTAAGGGACCTGGGTTCCAACCCCGGGAAAGGCATGGATGTATGAGTCGTTTTTCTGGTGAGGTCCTGCCATCCTCTCAGATCTTCTACTATTGCATATAAACTGACAGGCTCCTGTCAGACCTATGCAGCAAGCAACTGCTTGAGTGGGTATTTATATATTATTATTTTTTTTTATCCTATACATCGGAACGTTAGAACCCCTGGGGTGTTACCCACATTCTAATGTATTTATAATTTACGTAGTTCTAATGGTAGGTTTTTTCTAATACACGTCATCGTGAAAATCAAAGAAATGTTTCTTTCAAGAAGTATTTTTAATCAGTCTGATCTAAGAGTCCTTGGTTCGAGCCCGCGGTAAGACATGGATGTATGTGTCCTTTTTCTGTTGAGGTCCTGCCATCCTCTCAGATCTTTTACTATGGCATATAAACTGACAAGCACCTGTCCTACCTCTGTGACAAGCAACAGCTTGAGGGGATATTTATAAATTATTATTTTTTTCTATCCCATAAATTGGAACGTTAGTACCCCTGTGGTGTTTCTCACATTCTGATGTATTTATAATATACGTAGTTGTAGTGGTAGGTTTTTTCTAATACACGTGATCGTGAAATTCCCAGAAAGGTTTCTATCAAGAAATATCCCTAATCAGTCCGATCTAAGGGACCTAGGTTCGAGCCCCGGGTAAAGCATGGATGTATGTGTCGTTTTTCTCCTAAGGTTCTGCCATGCTCTCATATCTTCTACTATGGCACCTAAACTGACAGGCTCCTGTCAGACCTCTGTGACAAGCAACTGCTTGAGGGGTATTTATTTATTATTACTTTTTTTCTATACCATACATCGGAACGTCGGAACCCATTTGGTATTTCTCACATTCTCATGTATTTATAATTTACGTAGTTGTAGTGGTAGGTTTTTTTCGAATACACGTGATCCTGAAAATCCAAGATATTTTTTTTGTCAAGAATAATTTCTAATCAGTCTGATCTAAGCGACCTAGGTTCGTGCCCCGGGTAAGGCATGAATGTATGTGTCGTTTTTCTGCTCCGGTCCTGCCATCCACTCAGATCTTCTACTGTGTCATATAAACTGACAGGCTCCTGTCAGACCTCTGTGGCAAGCAACTGCTTGAGGGGGTATTTATTTATTTATTTATTTATTTATTTATTTTTCTACCCCATACATCAGAACGTTAGACCCCTGGGGTGTTTCTCACATTCTGATGTATTTATAATTTACCTATTTTTACTGGTAGGTTTTTTTCTAATACACGTGAACCTGAAAATCCAAGAAATATTTCTATCAAGAAGTATTTATAATCAGTCTGATCTAAGGGACCTGGGTTCGAGCCCCGGGTAAGGCATTGATGTATGTGTCGTTTTACTGCTGAGGTCCTGCCATTCTCTCAGATCTTCTGCTATGGCATATAAACTGACACCCTCCTGTCAGAACTGTGTGGCAAGCAAGTGTTTGAGGGGGTATTTATTTATTATTATTATTTTTCTATCCAATACATCAGAACGTTAGAACCCCTGGGGTGTTTCTCACATTCTGATGAATTTATAATTTACGTATTTTTACTGGTAGGTTTTTTCTAATACACGTGATCGTGGAATCCAAGAAATGTTTCTATCAAGAAGAATTTATAATCAGTCTGATTTAAGGGACCTGGGTTCGAGCCCCGGGAAAGGCATGGATGTATGAGTCGTTTTTCTGGTGAGGTCCTGTCATCGTCTCACATCTTCTACTATGGCATATAAACTGACAGGCTCCTGTCAGACCTATGCAGCAAACAACTGCTTGAGTGGGTATTTATATATTATTATTTTTTTATCCTATACATCGGAAAGTTAGAATCCCTGGGGTGTTACCCACATTCTAATACATTTATAATTTACGTAGTTTTAGTGGTAGGTTTTTTCTAATACACGTCATCGTGAAAATCCAAGAAATGTTTCTTTCAAGAAGTATTTCTAATCAGTCTGATCTAAGAGTCCTTGGTTCGAGCTCCCGGTAAGACATGGATGTATGTGTCGTTTTTCTGTTGAGGTCCTGCCATCCTCTCAGATCTTCTACAATGGCATATAAACTGACAAGCACCCGTCATACCTCTGTGGCGAGCAATAGTTTGAGGGGATATTTATAAATTATTATTTTTTTCTATCCCATAAATCGGAACGTTAGAACCCCTGTGGTGTTTCTCACATTCTGATGTATTTATAATATACGTAGTTGTAGTGGTAGGTTTTTTCTAATACACGTGATCGTGGAAATCCAACAAAGGTTTCTATCAATAAATATTTCTGATCAGTCTGATCTAAGGGACCTGGGTTCGAGCCCCGGGTAAAGCATGGACGTATGTGTCGTTTTTCTCCTGAGGTCCTGCATGCTCTCATATCTTCTACTATGGCATCTAAACTGACATGCTCCTGTCAGACCTCTGTAACAAGCAACTGCTTGAGGGGGTATTTATTTATTATTATTATTTTCTGTCCCATACATCGGAACGTGAGAACTCCTGGGGTGTTTCTCACATTCTCATGTATTTATAATTTACGTAGTTGTAGTGGTAGGTTTTTTTTCGAATACACGTGATCCTGTATATCCAAGAAATTTTTTTTTTGTCAAGAAGTATTTCTAATCAGTCTGATATAGGGGAACTGAATTCGAGCCCCGGGTAAGACATGGATGTATGTGTCGTTTGTCTGCTGAGGTTCTGCCATCCTCTCAGATCTTTTACATTGACATATAAACTGACAGTCTGCTTGAGCAACTGCTTGAGCGGATATTTATTTATTTTTTTTTCAATCCCATACATCAGAACGTTAGAACCCCCTGGGGTGTTTCTCACATTCTGATGTATTTATAATTTACGTAGTTCTAGTGGTAGGTTTTTTCTAATGCACGTCATCGTGAAAATCCAAGAAATTTTCTTTCAAGAAGTATTTCTAATCAGTCTGATCTAAGAGACCTTGGTTCGAGCCCCGGGTAAGACATAGCTCAGGATAGACTTGCTTGGAGAACTAAATTGCACGGTCTGGTTGGACGTCCGTAGCCCATGGCTGCTTGATGATGATGATGATGATGAATATACCTTGGTTCGAGCCCCGGGTAAGACATGGCTGTATGTGTCGTTTTTCTGTTGAGGTCCTGCCATCCTCTCAGATCTTCTACTATGGCATATAAACTGACACCCTCCTGTCAGACCTATGCAGCAAGCAACTGCTTGAGTGGGTATTTATTTATTATTATTATTTTTTCTATCCCATAAATCGGAACATTTGAACCACTGGGGTGTTTCTCACATTCTGATGTATTTATAGTTTACGTAGTTCTAGTGGTAGGTTTTTTCTAATACACGTGATCGTGCAAATCCAAGAAAGGTTTCTCTCAAAAAATAATTCTAATCATTCTGATCTAAGGGACCTAGGTTCGAGCCCCGGGTAATACACGGATGTATGTGTCGTTTTTCTCCTGAGGTCCTGCCATGCTCTCATATCTTCTACTATGGCATCTAAACTGATAGGCTTCTGTCAGACCTCTGTGACAAGCAACTGCTTGAGGGGGTATTTATTTATCATTATTTTTTTTCCTATCCCATACATCGGAACGTGAGAACCACTGGGGTGTTTCTCACATTCTCATGTATTTATAATTTACGTAATTGTAGTGGTAGGTTTTTTTCGATTACACGTGATTCTATATATCGAAGATATTTGTTTTTGTCAAGAAGTATTTGTAATCAGTCTGATCTAAGGGACCTGGGTTCGAGCCCCGGGTAAGACATGGATGTATGTGTCGTTTTTCTCGTGAGGTCCTGCCATCCTATCAGATTTTCTACTATGGTTTATAAACTGACAGGCTCCTCTCAGATCTCTGCGGCAAGCAACTGCTTGAGCGGGTATTTATTTATTATTTTTTTTCTATCCCATAAATCGGAACGTCAGAACCCCTGGGGTGTTTCTCACATTCTGATGTATTTAGAATTTACTTATTTTTAATGGTAGGTTTTTCCATAATACACGTGAACGTGAAAATCCAAGAAATGTTTCTATCAAGAAATATTTATAATCAGTCTGATCTAAGGGACCTTGGTTCGAGCCTCGGGTTAGGCATAGATGTATGTTTCGTTTTTCTGCTGAGGTTCTGCCACCCTCTCAGATCTTCTACTATGGTATATAAACTGACAGGCTTCTGTCAGACCTCTATGTTTAGCAAATGTTTGAGGGAGTATTTATTAATTAGTATTTTTTTCTAACCCGTACATCGGAACATGAGAACCCCTGGGGTGTTTCTCACATTCTGATGTATTTATAATTTACGTAGTTCTAGTGGTAGGTTTTTCCTAATACACGTCATCGTGAAAATCCAAGAAATGTTTCTTTCGAGAAGTATTTCTAATCAGTCTGTTCCAAGAGACCTTGGTTCGAGCCCCGGGTAAGACATGGATGAATGTGTCGTTTTTCTGTTGAGATCCTGCCATCCTCTCAAATCTTCTACTATGGCATATACACTGTCAAGCTCCTGTCATACCTCTGTGGCAAGCAACAGTTTGAGGGGATATTTATTAATTATTATTTTTTTCTATCCCATAAATTGGAACGTCAGAACCCCTGGGGTGTTTCTCATATTCTGATGTATTTATAATATACGTAGTTGTAGTGGTAGTTTTTTCCTAATACACGTTATCGTGGAAATCCAAGAAAGGTTTCTTTCAATAAATATTTCTAATCAGTCTGATCTAAGGGACCTGGGTTCGAGCCCCGGGTAAAGCATGGACGTATGTGCCGTTTTTCTCTTGCGGTCCTGGCATGCTCTCATATCTTCTACTATGGCATCTAAACTGACATGCTCCTGTCAGACCTCTGTGACAAGCAACTGCTTGAGGGGGTATTTATTTATTATAATTTTTTTCTGTCCATACATCGGAAAGTGAGAACTCCTGGGGTGTTTCTCACATTCTCATGTATTTATAATTTACGTAGTTGTAGTGGTAGGTTTTTTTTTCGAATACACGTGATCCTGTATATCCAAGAAATTTTTTTTTTGTCAAGAAGTATTTCTAATCAGTCTGATATAGGGGAACTGAATTCGAGCCCCGGGTAAGACATGGATGTATGTGTCGTTTGTCTGCTGAGGTTCTGCCATCGTCTCAGATCCTTTACATTGACATATAAACTGACAGTCTGCTTGAGCAACTGCTTGAGCGGGTATTTATTCATTTTTTTTTCAATCCCATACATCAGAACGTTAGAACCCCCTGGCGTGTTTCTCACATTCTGATGTATTTATAATTTACGTAGTTCTAATGGTAGGTTTTTTCTAATGCACGTCATCGTGAAAATCCAAGAAATTTTCTTTCAAGAAGTATTTCTAATCAGTCTGATCTAAGAGACCTTGGTTCGAGCCTCGGGTAAGACATAGCTCAGGATAGACTTGCTTGGAGAACTAAATTGCACGGTCTGGTTGGACGTCCGTAGCCCATGGCTGCTTGATGATGATGATGATGATGATGAATATACCTTGGTTCGAGCCCCGGGTAAGACATGGCTGTATGTGTCGTTTTTCTGTTGAGGTCCTGCCATCCTCTCAGATCTTCTACTATGGCATATAAACTGACACCCTCCTGTCAGACCTATGCAGCAAGCAACTGCTTGAGTGGGTATTTATTTATTATTATTTTTTTTTCTATCCCATAAATCGGAACATTTGAACCACTGGGGTGTTTCTCACATTCTGATGTATTTATAGTTTACGTAGTTCTAGTGGTAGGTTTTTTCTAATACACGTGATCGTGCAAATCCAAGAAAGGTTTCTCTCAAAAAATAATTCTAATCATTCTGATCTAAGGGACCTAGGTTCGAGCCCCGGGTAATACACGGTTGTATGTGTCGTTTTTCTCCTGAGGTCCTGCCATGCTCTCATATCTTCTACTATGGCATCTAAACTGATAGGCTTCTGTCAGACCTCTGTGACAAGCAACTGCTTGAGGGGGTATTTATTTATCATTATTTTTTTTCCTATCCCATACATCGGAACGTGAGAACCACTGGGGTGTTTCTCACATTCTCATGTATTTATAATTTACGTAGTTGTAGTGGTAGGTTTTTTTCGATTACACTTGATTCTATATATCGAAGATATTTGTTTTTGTCAAGAAGTATTTGTAATCAGTCTGATCTAAGGGACCTGGGTTCGAGCCCCGGGTAAGACATGGATGTATGTGTCGTTTTTCTCGTGAGGTCCTGCCATCCTATCAGATTTTCTACTTTGGTTTATAAACTGACAGGCTCCTCTCAGATCTCTGCGGCAAGCAACTGCTTGAGCGGGTATTTATTAATTATTTTTTTTCTATCCCATAAATCGGAACGTCAGAACCCCTGGGGTGTTTCTCACATTCTGATGTATTTAGAATTTACTTATTTTTAATGGTAGGTTTTTCCATAATACACGTGAACGTGAAAATCCAAGAAATGTTTCTATCAAGAAATATTTATAATCAGTCTGATCTAAGGGACCTTGGTTCGAGCCTCGGGTTAGGCATAGATGTATGTTTCGTTTTTCTGCTGAGGTTCTGCCACCCTCTCAGATCTTCTACTATGGTATATAAACTGACAGGCTTCTGTCAGACCTCTATGTTTAGCAAATGTTTGAGGGAGTATTTATTAATTAGTATTTTTTTCTAACCCGTACATCGGAACATGAGAACCCCTGGGGTGTTTCTCACATTCTGATGTATTTATAATTTACGTAGTTCTAGTGGTAGGTTTTTCCTAATACACGTCATCGTGAAAATCCAAGAAATGTTTCTTTCGAGAAGTATTTCTAATCAGTCTGTTCCAAGAGACCTTGGTTCGAGCCCCGGGTAAGACATGGATGAATGTGTCGTTTTTCTGTTGAGATCCTGCCATCCTCTCAAATCTTCTACTATGGCATATACACTGTCAAGCTCCTGTCATACCTCTGTGGCAAGCAACAGTTTGAGGGGATATTTATTAATTATTATTTTTTTCTATCCCATAAATTGGAACGTCAGAACCCCTGGGGTGTTTCTCATATTCTGATGTATTTATAATATACGTAGTTGTAGTGGTAGTTTTTTCCTAATACACGTTATCGTGGAAATCCAAGAAAGGTTTCTTTCAATAAATATTTCTAATCAGTCTGATCTAAGGGACCTGGGTTCGAGCCCCGGGTAAAGCATGGACGTATGTGCCGTTTCTCTCTTGAGGTCCTGGCATGCTCTCATATCTTCTACTATGGCATCTAAACTGACATGCTCCTGTCAGACCTCTGTGACAAGCAACTGCTTGAGGGGGTATTTATTTATTATTATTTTTTTCTGTCCATACATCGGAACGTGAGAACTCCTGGGGTGTTTCTCACATTCTCATGTATTTATAATTTACGTAGTTGTAGTGGTAGGTTTTTTTTCGAATACACGTGATCCTGTATATCCAAGAAATTTTTTTTTTGTCAAGAAGTATTTCTAATCAGTCTGATATAGGGGAACTGAATTCGAGCCCCGGGTAAGACATGGATGTATGTGTCGTTTGTCTGCTGAGGTTCTGCCATCCTCTCAGATCTTTTACATTGACATATAAACTGACAGTCTGCTTGAGCAACTGCTTGAGCGGGTATTTATTTATTTTTTTTTCAATCCCATACATCAGAACGTTAGAACCCCCTGGCGTGTTTCTCACATTCAGATGTATTTATAATTTACGTATTTTTACTGGTTGGTTTTTTCTAACACACGCGATCGTGTAAATCCAAGAAATGTTCCTATCGAGAAGAATTTATAATCAGTGTGATCTAATGGACCTGGTTTCGAGCCCCGGGAAAGGCATGGATGTATGTGTCGTTTTTCTGGTGAGGTCCTGCCATCCTCTCAGATTTTCTACTGTGGCATATAAACTGACAGGCTCCTCTCAGATCTCTGCAGCAAGCAACTGCTTGAACGGGTATTTATTTATTATTATTTTTTATATCCCTTGCATTGGAACGTGAGAACCCTTGGGGCGTTTCTCACATTCTGATGTTTTTATAATTTACGTAGTTTTTTTGGTAGGTTTTTTTCTAATACACGTAAAACTGAAAATCAAAGAAATGTTTCTATCAAGAAGTATTTCTAATCAGTCTGATCTAAGCGACCTTGGTTCGTGCCCCGGGTAAGGCATGGATGTATGTGTCGTTTTTCTGGTGAGGTCCTTCATATCCACTCAGAGATTCTACTGTGGCATATAAACTCAGGCTCTTGTCAGATCTCTGTGTCAAGCAACTGTTTGAGGGGGTATTTATTTATTATTATTTTTTTCTATCCCATACATCGGAACGTGAGAACCCCTGGGGCGTTTCTCACATTCTGATGTATTTGCAATTTACCTATTTTTACTTGTAGGTTTTTCATAATACACGTGAACGTGATAATACAAGTAATGTTTCTATCAAGAAGTATTTACAATCAGTCTAATCTAAGGGACCTGGGTTCGATCCCCGTCTAAGGCATGGATGTATGTGTCATTTTACTGCTGAGGTCCTGCCATCCTCTCAGATCTTCTACTATGGCATATAAACTGACACCCTCCTGTCAGAACTGTGTGGCACGCAACTGTTCGAGCCCCGGGTAAGGCATGGATGTAGGTGTTGTTTTTATGCTGAGGTCCTGCCATGCTCTCAGATCTTCTTCTATGGCATATAAACTGACAGGATCCTGTCAGACCTCTGTGGCAAGCAACTGCTTGAAGGGGTATTTATTTATTTTTATTTTTATTCTATCACATGAAAATTTTATTCTACCACATTTTATTTTTATTCTATCACGTGAGAACCCCTGGGACGTTTCTCACATTCTGTTGTATTTATAATTTACGTAGTTGTAGTGGTAGGTTTCTTTCTAATACACGTGATCGTGATATCCAAGATATTTTTTTGTCAAGAAGTATTTCTAATCAGTCTGATCTAAGGGACCTAGGTTCGAGCCCCCGTGTAAGGCATGGATGTATGTGTCTTTTTTCTGCTGAGGTCCTGCCATCCTCTCAGATCCTCTACTATGGCATATAAATTGTCAGACTCCTGTCAGACCTATGTGGCAAGCAACTGCTTGAGGGGGTATGTATTTATTATTATTATTTTCTCTTTTCACACATCGGAACGTTAGAACCAATTAGGTGTTTCTCACATTCTGATGTATTTATAATTTACGTTCTTGTAATGGTAGGTTTTTTTCTAATACACGTAATCGTGCAAATCCAAGAAATGTTTCTATCAACAAGTATTTGTAATCAGTCTGACCTAAGGGACCTGGGTTCGAGCCCCGGGTAAAGCATGGATGTATGTGTCGTTTTCTACTGAGTTCCTGCCATCCCCTTAGATCTTCTACTATAGCATATAAACTGCCAGGCTCTTGTCAGACCTCTGCAGCAAGCAACTGCTTCAGGGGGTATTTGCTTATTATTATTTTTTTCTATCCGTTACATCGGAACGTTAGAACCCCTGGGGTGTTTCTCACATTGTGATGTATTTATAATTTACGTAGTTCTAGTGGTAGGTTTTTTCTAATACACGTCATCGTGAAAATCCAAGAAATGTTTCTTTCAAAAAGTATTTCTAATCAGTCTGATCTGAGAGACCTTGGTTCGAGCCCCGGGTAAGACATGGATGTATGTGTCGTTTTTCTGTTGAGGTCCTGCCATCCTCTCAGATCTTCTACTATGGCATATAAACCGACAAGCTGCTGTCATACCTCTGTGGCAAGCAACAGTTTCAGAGGATATTTATAAATTATTATTTTTTTCTATCCCATAAATCGGAACGTTAGAACCCCTGGGATGTTTCTCACATTCTGATGTATTTATAATATACGTAGTTTTAGTGGTAGGTTTTTTCTAATACACGTGATCGTGGATATCCAACAAAAGTTTCTATCAAGAAATATATCTAATCAGTCTGATCTAAGGGATCTAGGTTCGAGATTCGGGTAAAGCATGGATGTGTGTGTCGTTTTTCTCCTTATGTCCTGCCATGCTCTCACATCTTCTACTATGGTATTTAAACTGACATGCTCCTGTCACACCTCTGTGACAAGCAACTGCTTGAGGGGGTATTTATTTATTATTATTATTATTCTATCGCATACATCGGAACGTGAGAACCCCGGGGTGTTTCTCATATTCTCATGTATTTATAATTTACGTAGTTGTAGTGGTAGGTTTTTTTCGAATACACGTGATCCTGTATATCCAAGTCATTTTTTTTGTCAAGAAGTATTTCTAATCAGTGTGATCTAAGGGACATCGTTTCGAGCCCCGCTTAAGGCATGGATGTATGTGTCGTTTTTCTGGTGAGGTCCTGCCATCCTCTCAGATTTTCTACTATGGCATATAAACACCTCTCAGATCTCTGCGGCAAGCAACTGCTTGAGCGGCTATTTATTTATTATTATTTTTTCTATCCCATACATTGAAACGTGAGAACTTCGGGGCCTTTCACGCATTGTGATGCATTTATAGTTTACGTAGTTTTAGTGGTAGTTTTTTTCTAATACACGTAAACGTGAAAATCCAAGAAATATTTCTATCAAGAAGTATTTCTAATCAGTCTGATCTAAGCGACCTGGGTTCGTGCCCCGGGTAAGGCATGAATGTATGTGTCGTTTTTCTGCTCCGGTCCTGCCATCTACTCAGATCTTCTACTGTGGCATATAAACTGACAGGTTCCTGTCAGACCTCTGTGGCAAGCAACTGCTTGAGGGGGTATTTATTTATTTATTTATTTATTTATTTATTTATTTATTTTTCTAACCCATACATCAGAACGTTAGAACCCCTGGGGTGTTTCTCACATTCTGATGTATTTATAATTTACTTATTTTTACTGGTAGGTTTTTTCCTAATACACGTGAACCTGAAAATCCAAGAAATATTTCTATCAAGAATTATTTAAAATCAGTCTGATCTAAGGGACCTGGGTTCCAACCCCGGGAAAGGCATGGATGTATGAGTCGTTTTTCTGGTGAGGTCCTGCCATCCTCTCAGATCTTCTACTATTGCATATAAACTGACAGGCTCCTGTCAGACCTATGCAGCAAGCAACTGCTTGAGTGGGTATTTATATATTATTATTTTTTTTTATCCTATACATCGGAACGTTAGAACCCCTGGGGTGTTACCCACATTCTAATGTATTTATAATTTACGTAGTTCTAATGGTAGGTTTTTTCTAATACACGTCATCGTGAAAATCAAAGAAATGTTTCTTTCAAGAAGTATTTTTAATCAGTCTGATCTAAGAGTCCTTGGTTCGAGCCCGCGGTAAGACATGGATGTATGTGTCCTTTTTCTGTTGAGGTCCTGCCATCCTCTCAGATCTTTTACTATGGCATATAAACTGACAAGCACCTGTCCTACCTCTGTGACAAGCAACAGCTTGAGGGGATATTTATAAATTATTATTTTTTTCTATCCCATAAATTGGAACGTTAGTACCCCTGTGGTGTTTCTCACATTCTGATGTATTTATAATATACGTAGTTGTAGTGGTAGGTTTTTTCTAATACACGTGATCGTGAAATTCCCAGAAAGGTTTCTATCAAGAAATATCCCTAATCAGTCCGATCTAAGGGACCTAGGTTCGAGCCCCGGGTAAAGCATGGATGTATGTGTCGTTTTTCTCCTAAGGTTCTGCCATGCTCTCATATCTTCTACTATGGCACCTAAACTGACAGGCTCCTGTCAGACCTCTGTGACAAGCAACTGCTTGAGGGGTATTTATTTATTATTACTTTTTTTCTATACCATACATCGGAACGTCGGAACCCATTTGGTATTTCTCACATTCTCATGTATTTATAATTTACGTAGTTGTAGTGGTAGGTTTTTTTCGAATACACGTGATCCTGAAAATCCAAGATATTTTTTTTGTCAAGAATAATTTCTAATCAGTCTGATCTAAGCGACCTAGGTTCGTGCCCCGGGTAAGGCATGAATGTATGTGTCGTTTTTCTGCTCCGGTCCTGCCATCCACTCAGATCTTCTACTGTGTCATATAAACTGACAGGCTCCTGTCAGACCTCTGTGGCAAGCAACTGCTTGAGGGGGTATTTATTTATTTATTTATTTATTTATTTATTTATTTTTCTACCCCATACATCAGAACGTTAGACCCCTGGGGTGTTTCTCACATTCTGATGTATTTATAATTTACCTATTTTTACTGGTAGGTTTTTTTCTAATACACGTGAACCTGAAAATCCAAGAAATATTTCTATCAAGAAGTATTTATAATCAGTCTGATCTAAGGGACCTGGGTTCGAGCCCCGGGTAAGGCATTGATGTATGTGTCGTTTTACTGCTGAGGTCCTGCCATTCTCTCAGATCTTCTGCTATGGCATATAAACTGACACCCTCCTGTCAGAACTGTGTGGCAAGCAAGTGTTTGAGGGGGTATTTATTTATTATTATTATTTTTCTATCCAATACATCAGAACGTTAGAACCCCTGGGGTGTTTCTCACATTCTGATGAATTTATAATTTACGTATTTTTACTGGTAGGTTTTTTCTAATACACGTGATCGTGGAATCCAAGAAATGTTTCTATCAAGAAGAATTTATAATCAGTCTGATTTAAGGGACCTGGGTTCGAGCCCCGGGAAAGGCATGGATGTATGAGTCGTTTTTCTGGTGAGGTCCTGTCATCGTCTCACATCTTCTACTATGGCATATAAACTGACAGGCTCCTGTCAGACCTATGCAGCAAACAACTGCTTGAGTGGGTATTTATATATTATTATTTTTTTATCCTATACATCGGAAAGTTAGAATCCCTGGGGTGTTACCCACATTCTAATACATTTATAATTTACGTAGTTTTAGTGGTAGGTTTTTTCTAATACACGTCATCGTGAAAATCCAAGAAATGTTTCTTTCAAGAAGTATTTCTAATCAGTCTGATCTAAGAGTCCTTGGTTCGAGCTCCCGGTAAGACATGGATGTATGTGTCGTTTTTCTGTTGAGGTCCTGCCATCCTCTCAGATCTTCTACAATGGCATATAAACTGACAAGCACCCGTCATACCTCTGTGGCGAGCAATAGTTTGAGGGGATATTTATAAATTATTATTTTTTTCTATCCCATAAATCGGAACGTTAGAACCCCTGTGGTGTTTCTCACATTCTGATGTATTTATAATATACGTAGTTGTAGTGGTAGGTTTTTTCTAATACACGTGATCGTGGAAATCCAACAAAGGTTTCTATCAATAAATATTTCTGATCAGTCTGATCTAAGGGACCTGGGTTCGAGCCCCGGGTAAAGCATGGACGTATGTGTCGTTTTTCTCCTGAGGTCCTGCATGCTCTCATATCTTCTACTATGGCATCTAAACTGACATGCTCCTGTCAGACCTCTGTAACAAGCAACTGCTTGAGGGGGTATTTATTTATTATTATTATTTTCTGTCCCATACATCGGAACGTGAGAACTCCTGGGGTGTTTCTCACATTCTCATGTATTTATAATTTACGTAGTTGTAGTGGTAGGTTTTTTTTCGAATACACGTGATCCTGTATATCCAAGAAATTTTTTTTTTGTCAAGAAGTATTTCTAATCAGTCTGATATAGGGGAACTGAATTCGAGCCCCGGGTAAGACATGGATGTATGTGTCGTTTGTCTGCTGAGGTTCTGCCATCCTCTCAGATCTTTTACATTGACATATAAACTGACAGTCTGCTTGAGCAACTGCTTGAGCGGATATTTATTTATTTTTTTTTCAATCCCATACATCAGAACGTTAGAACCCCCTGGGGTGTTTCTCACATTCTGATGTATTTATAATTTACGTAGTTCTAGTGGTAGGTTTTTTCTAATGCACGTCATCGTGAAAATCCAAGAAATTTTCTTTCAAGAAGTATTTCTAATCAGTCTGATCTAAGAGACCTTGGTTCGAGCCCCGGGTAAGACATAGCTCAGGATAGACTTGCTTGGAGAACTAAATTGCACGGTCTGGTTGGACGTCCGTAGCCCATGGCTGCTTGATGATGATGATGATGATGAATATACCTTGGTTCGAGCCCCGGGTAAGACATGGCTGTATGTGTCGTTTTTCTGTTGAGGTCCTGCCATCCTCTCAGATCTTCTACTATGGCATATAAACTGACACCCTCCTGTCAGACCTATGCAGCAAGCAACTGCTTGAGTGGGTATTTATTTATTATTATTATTTTTTCTATCCCATAAATCGGAACATTTGAACCACTGGGGTGTTTCTCACATTCTGATGTATTTATAGTTTACGTAGTTCTAGTGGTAGGTTTTTTCTAATACACGTGATCGTGCAAATCCAAGAAAGGTTTCTCTCAAAAAATAATTCTAATCATTCTGATCTAAGGGACCTAGGTTCGAGCCCCGGGTAATACACGGATGTATGTGTCGTTTTTCTCCTGAGGTCCTGCCATGCTCTCATATCTTCTACTATGGCATCTAAACTGATAGGCTTCTGTCAGACCTCTGTGACAAGCAACTGCTTGAGGGGGTATTTATTTATCATTATTTTTTTTCCTATCCCATACATCGGAACGTGAGAACCACTGGGGTGTTTCTCACATTCTCATGTATTTATAATTTACGTAATTGTAGTGGTAGGTTTTTTTCGATTACACGTGATTCTATATATCGAAGATATTTGTTTTTGTCAAGAAGTATTTGTAATCAGTCTGATCTAAGGGACCTGGGTTCGAGCCCCGGGTAAGACATGGATGTATGTGTCGTTTTTCTCGTGAGGTCCTGCCATCCTATCAGATTTTCTACTATGGTTTATAAACTGACAGGCTCCTCTCAGATCTCTGCGGCAAGCAACTGCTTGAGCGGGTATTTATTTATTATTTTTTTTCTATCCCATAAATCGGAACGTCAGAACCCCTGGGGTGTTTCTCACATTCTGATGTATTTAGAATTTACTTATTTTTAATGGTAGGTTTTTCCATAATACACGTGAACGTGAAAATCCAAGAAATGTTTCTATCAAGAAATATTTATAATCAGTCTGATCTAAGGGACCTTGGTTCGAGCCTCGGGTTAGGCATAGATGTATGTTTCGTTTTTCTGCTGAGGTTCTGCCACCCTCTCAGATCTTCTACTATGGTATATAAACTGACAGGCTTCTGTCAGACCTCTATGTTTAGCAAATGTTTGAGGGAGTATTTATTAATTAGTATTTTTTTCTAACCCGTACATCGGAACATGAGAACCCCTGGGGTGTTTCTCACATTCTGATGTATTTATAATTTACGTAGTTCTAGTGGTAGGTTTTTCCTAATACACGTCATCGTGAAAATCCAAGAAATGTTTCTTTCGAGAAGTATTTCTAATCAGTCTGTTCCAAGAGACCTTGGTTCGAGCCCCGGGTAAGACATGGATGAATGTGTCGTTTTTCTGTTGAGATCCTGCCATCCTCTCAAATCTTCTACTATGGCATATACACTGTCAAGCTCCTGTCATACCTCTGTGGCAAGCAACAGTTTGAGGGGATATTTATTAATTATTATTTTTTTCTATCCCATAAATTGGAACGTCAGAACCCCTGGGGTGTTTCTCATATTCTGATGTATTTATAATATACGTAGTTGTAGTGGTAGTTTTTTCCTAATACACGTTATCGTGGAAATCCAAGAAAGGTTTCTTTCAATAAATATTTCTAATCAGTCTGATCTAAGGGACCTGGGTTCGAGCCCCGGGTAAAGCATGGACGTATGTGCCGTTTTTCTCTTGCGGTCCTGGCATGCTCTCATATCTTCTACTATGGCATCTAAACTGACATGCTCCTGTCAGACCTCTGCGACAAGCAACTGCTTGAGGGGGTATTTATTTATTATAATTTTTTTCTGTCCATACATCGGAAAGTGAGAACTCCTGGGGTGTTTCTCACATTCTCATGTATTTATAATTTACGTAGTTGTAGTGGTAGGTTTTTTTTTCGAATACACGTGATCCTGTATATCCAAGAAATTTTTTTTTTGTCAAGAAGTATTTCTAATCAGTCTGATATAGGGGAACTGAATTCGAGCCCCGGGTAAGACATGGATGTATGTGTCGTTTGTCTGCTGAGGTTCTGCCATCATCTCAGATCCTTTACATTGACATATAAACTGACAGTCTGCTTGAGCAACTGCTTGAGCGGGTATTTATTCATTTTTTTTTCAATCCCATACATCAGAACGTTAGAACCCCCTGGCGTGTTTCTCACATTCTGATGTATTTATAATTTACGTAGTTCTAATGGTAGGTTTTTTCTAATGCACGTCATCGTGAAAATCCAAGAAATTTTCTTTCAAGAAGTATTTCTAATCAGTCTGATCTAAGAGACCTTGGTTCGAGCCTCGGGTAAGACATAGCTCAGGATAGACTTGCTTGGAGAACTAAATTGCACGGTCTGGTTGGACGTCCGTAGCCCATGGCTGCTTGATGATGATGATGATGATGAATATACCTTGGTTCGAGCCCCGGGTAAGACATGGCTGTATGTGTCGTTTTTCTGTTGAGGTCCTGCCATCCTCTCAGATCTTCTACTATGGCATATAAACTGACACCCTCCTGTCAGACCTATGCAGCAAGCAACTGCTTGAGTGGGTATTTATTTATTATTATTTTTTTTTCTATCCCATAAATCGGAACATTTGAACCACTGGGGTGTTTCTCACATTCTGATGTATTTATAGTTTACGTAGTTCTAGTGGTAGGTTTTTTCTAATACACGTGATCGTGCAAATCCAAGAAAGGTTTCTCTCAAAAAATAATTCTAATCATTCTGATCTAAGGGACCTAGGTTCGAGCCCCGGGTAATACACGGTTGTATGTGTCGTTTTTCTCCTGAGGTCCTGCCATGCTCTCATATCTTCTACTATGGCATCTAAACTGATAGGCTTCTGTCAGACCTCTGTGACAAGCAACTGCTTGAGGGGGTATTTATTTATCATTATTTTTTTTCCTATCCCATACATCGGAACGTGAGAACCACTGGGGTGTTTCTCACATTCTCATGTATTTATAATTTACGTAGTTGTAGTGGTAGGTTTTTTTCGATTACACTTGATTTTATATATCGAAGATATTTGTTTTTGTCAAGAAGTATTTGTAATCAGTCTGATCTAAGGGACCTGGGTTCGAGCCCCGGGTAAGACATGGATGTATGTGTCGTTTTTCTCGTGAGGTCCTGCCATCCTATCAGATTTTCTACTATGGTTTATAAACTGACAGGCTCCTCTCATATCTCTGCGGCAAGCAACTGCTTGAGCGGGTATTTATTTATTATTTTTTTTCTATCCCATAAATCGGAACGTCAGAACCCCTGGGGTGTTTCTCACATTCTGATGTATTTAGAATTTACTTATTTTTAATGGTAGGTTTTTCCATAATACACGTGAACGTGAAAATCCAAGAAATGTTTCTATCAAGAAATATTTATAATCAGTCTGATCTAAGGGACCTTGGTTCGAGCCTCGGGTTAGGCATAGATGTATGTTTCGTTTTTCTGCTGAGGTTCTGCCACCCTCTCAGATCTTCTACTATGGTATATAAACTGACAGGCTTCTGTCAGACCTCTATGTTTAGCAAATGTTTGAGGGAGTATTTATTAATTAGTATTTTTTTCTAACCCGTACATCGGAACATGAGAACCCCTGGAGTGTTTCTCACATTCTGATGTATTTATAATTTACGTAGTTCTAGTGGTAGGTTTTTCCTAATACACGTCATCGTGAAAATCCAAGAAATGTTTCTTTCGAGAAGTATTTCTAATCAGTCTGTTCCAAGAGACCTTGGTTCGAGCCCCGGGTAAGACATGGATGAATGTGTCGTTTTTCTGTTGAGATCCTGCCATCCTCTCAAATCTTCTACTATGGCATATACACTGTCAAGCTCCTGTCATACCTCTGTGGCAAGCAACAGTTTGAGGGGATATTTATTAATTATTATTTTTTTCTATCCCATAAATTGGAACGTCAGAACCCCTGGGGTGTTTCTCATATTCTGATGTATTTATAATATACGTAGTTGTAGTGGTAGTTTTTTCCTAATACACGTTATCGTGGAAATCCAAGAAAGGTTTCTTTCAATAAATATTTCTAATCAGTCTGATCTAAGGGACCTGGGTTCGAGCCCCGGGTAAAGCATGGACGTATGTGCCGTTTCTCTCTTGAGGTCCTGGCATGCTCTCATATCTTCTACTATGGCATCTAAACTGACATGCTCCTGTCAGACCTCTGTGACAAGCAACTGCTTGAGGGGGTATTTATTTATTATTATTTTTTTCTGTCCATACATCGGAACGTGAGAACTCCTGGGGTGTTTCTCACATTCTCATGTATTTATAATTTACGTAGTTGTAGTGGTAGGTTTTTTTTCGAATACACGTGATCCTGTATATCCAAGAAATTTTTTTTTTGTCAAGAAGTATTTCTAATCAGTCTGATATAGGGGAACTGAATTCGAGCCCCGGGTAAGACATGGATGTATGTGTCGTTTGTCTGCTGAGGTTCTGCCATCCTCTCAGATCTTTTACATTGACATATAAACTGACAGTCTGCTTGAGCAACTGCTTGAGCGGGTATTTATTTATTTTTTTTTCAATCCCATACATCAGAACGTTAGAACCCCCTGGCGTGTTTCTCACATTCAGATGTATTTATAATTTACGTATTTTTACTGGTTGGTTTTTTCTAACACACGCGATCGTGTAAATCCAAGAAATGTTCCTATCGAGAAGAATTTATAATCAGTGTGATCTAATGGACCTGGTTTCGAGCCCCGGGAAAGGCATGGATGTATGTGTCGTTTTTCTGGTGAGGTCCTGCCATCCTCTCAGATTTTCTACTGTGGCATATAAACTGACAGGCTCCTCTCAGATCTCTGCAGCAAGCAACTGCTTGAACGGGTATTTATTTATTATTATTTTTTATATCCCTTGCATTGGAACGTGAGAACCCTTGGGGCGTTTCTCACATTCTGATGTTTTTATAATTTACGTAGTTTTTTTGGTAGGTTTTTTTCTAATACACGTAAAACTGAAAATCAAAGAAATGTTTCTATCAAGAAGTATTTCTAATCAGTCTGATCTAAGCGACCTTGGTTCGTGCCCCGGGTAAGGCATGGATGTATGTGTCGTTTTTCTGGTGAGGTCCTTCATATCCACTCAGAGATTCTACTGTGGCATATAAACTCAGGCTCTTGTCAGATCTCTGTGTCAAGCAACTGTTTGAGGGGGTATTTATTTATTATTATTTTTTTCTATCCCATACATCGGAACGTGAGAACCCCTGGGGCGTTTCTCACATTCTGATGTATTTGCAATTTACCTATTTTTACTTGTAGGTTTTTCATAATACACGTGAACGTGATAATACAAGTAATGTTTCTATCAAGAAGTATTTACAATCAGTCTAATCTAAGGGACCTGGGTTCGATCCCCGTCTAAGGCATGGATGTATGTGTCATTTTACTGCTGAGGTCCTGCCATCCTCTCAGATCTTCTACTATGGCATATAAACTGACACCCTCCTGTCAGAACTGTGTGGCACGCAACTGTTCGAGCCCCGGGTAAGGCATGGATGTAGGTGTTGTTTTTATGCTGAGGTCCTGCCATGCTCTCAGATCTTCTTCTATGGCATATAAACTGACAGGATCCTGTCAGACCTCTGTGGCAAGCAACTGCTTGAAGGGGTATTTATTTATTTTTATTTTTATTCTATCACATGAAAATTTTATTCTACCACATTTTATTTTTATTCTATCACGTGAGAACCCCTGGGACGTTTCTCACATTCTGTTGTATTTATAATTTACGTAGTTGTAGTGGTAGGTTTCTTTCTAATACACGTGATCGTGATATCCAAGATATTTTTTTGTCAAGAAGTATTTCTAATCAGTCTGATCTAAGGGACCTAGGTTCGAGCCCCCGTGTAAGGCATGGATGTATGTGTCTTTTTTCTGCTGAGGTCCTGCCATCCTCTCAGATCCTCTACTATGGCATATAAATTGTCAGACTCCTGTCAGACCTATGTGGCAAGCAACTGCTTGAGGGGGTATGTATTTATTATTATTATTTTCTCTTTTCACACATCGGAACGTTAGAACCCATTAGGTGTTTCTCACATTCTGATGTATTTATAATTTACGTTCTTGTAATGGTAGGTTTTTTTCTAATACACGTAATCGTGCAAATCCAAGAAATGTTTCTATCAACAAGTATTTCTAATCAGTCTGACCTAAGGGACCTGGGTTCGAGCCCCGGGTAAAGCATGGATGTATGTATCGTTTTCTACTGAGTTCCTGCCATCCCCTTAGATCTTCTACTATAGCATATAAACTGCCAGGCTCTTGTCAGACCTCTGCAGCAAGCAACTGCTTCAGGGGGTATTTGCTTATTATTATTTTTTTCTATCCGTTACATCGGAACGTTAGAACCCCTGGGGTGTTTCTCACATTGTGATGTATTTATAATTTACGTAGTTTTAATGTTTTTTTTTTTCTAATACACGTGATCTTGAAAATCCAAGAAATATTTCTATCAAGAAGTATATCTAATCGGTCTGATCTAAGGGACCTGTGTTCGAGCACCGGGTAAGGCATGGATGTATGTGTCATTTTTCAGCTGAGGTCCTGCCATCCTCTCAGATCTTCTACTGTGGCATATAAACTGACAGGCTCGTGTCAGACCTCTGTTGCAAGCAACTGCTTGAGGGGGTATTAATTTATTTTTATTTTTTTTCTATCCCATACATCGGAACGTTAGAACCCCTGGGGTGTTTCTAACATTCTGATGTATTTTCAATTTACGTAGTTGTCATGGTAGGTTTTCTTCTAATACGCGTGATTGTGAAAATCCAAGAAATGTTTCTATCAAGAAGTATTTGTAATCAGTCTGATCTATGGGACCTGGGTTCGAGCCCTGGGTAAGGCATGGATGTATGTGTCGTTTTACTGCTGAGGTCCTGCCATCCTCTCAGATCTTCTATAATGGCATATGAACTGACAGGCTCCTCTCAGACCTCTGTGGCAAGCAACTGCTTGAGAGGTTATTTATTTATTAATATTTTTTTTCTATCCCATACATCGGAACGTTAGAACCTCTTACAATTAAAGATGGCCTAAAATGGTCTGCAGATCTGAAAATTTCTGATTTAGAATATGCTGATGTTTTAGCTCTTTTGGCAAGTGATGTTCATGAGATGAACTCTTTCATTCGAACTGTTGATGAGACTGGTAGTATATTAGGTTTGGTTATAAACAGAGAGAAAACTAAAGTGATGAAAATTGGTCAGGCAGATGGTTTGCCATCACTAGTAGTCATTTTTGAAAAGAGGTACATTGGGAGTTGTAGTCTACTGTTACATTGTATAATTATGTATATATATATATTTTTGAAAACATCAATACAATTGCACTAGGGAAATAAGGTGGTGCAGTAACGTGTCCAAAATGCTTCTTTTTTGTCCCTGTAATGGATCTTTTTTGGCATCTGGATCTTTTGGTGTCCAATTGATCTTTTTGGCATCTGGATCTTTTGGTGTCCAATGGATCTTTTGAGTAGGACGTGTCTGCAGGAAGGAGAGTCATATTCCACATATTGAGATGGAGAGTCTGCAGGAAGTTGGAAGGTTAAAGGATTTTGCCAGTACTTTGTATGAAATGGGTCAGGACCCTGAAATGTGATTTTGCCTTTGTATGGGTGGGGTTTAGGGTGGTCTGTAAGGTGAATGTGGCGACTCCAAGTGTAGCAAGTTTGTGATAGAGGGTGTGTCTTTGTGTGTTGTAGATTTGACAGTGTAGTAGGTAGTGGGGGATATCCTCTATCACTTGGCATGTTGGGCAGAGTGCAGAATGTATTTTTCTAATCATAAATAAGTCTTTGTTGATGTTCGCTCTGCCAGTTCGGAGTCTGTGATTGCTGTTTGGGCCCTTCTGGATAGGTAGTTAAGATGTAGTGTGTTTGGAGAGGGTGCTATTGTGGCTCTGAATGTGTTTTTATCTGTAGTATGTTGTACCCAATTCTGGGTCCATGTGTGATAAAAACATTTTGTGTATTCTGTTATGTGATGTTTGCATCTAGTGACAGTGTGGTAATTTGGGGTTGTGAGTGTGAGGCCTTGTTTAGCAAGTGAATCAGCAGACTCATTATGGGTGATGTTGCAATGGGAGGGAATCCAGTAAAATGTTAGGGTGTTTCCCTTGTCTATAATGTTGTGTGCTATGTTTTGTATGTAGAAAAGGGAATGGTTCTGTGATGGATCTTCTGTTAGTATGTTAATGAGTTGTAACGCAGACCTTGAGTCTGCACCGATGGGCTTGGAAAGGCCGCCGTCCGTCGGATGGGACGTTAAGCCGTGGCCCCGTGTGTGGGAGAGCCATACCCTGTGCACGTTAAAGAACACGCTGGATGGCCTTGACGGGAGGCTACCATCTGTCTCCCAACAGCTGTTCCAGTGGGTCCCCTCCCCCAACCTTCTCTGAGCCTTCGGGGTCCATGTGACCTGGCCATTTAGCCCATGGTGTGCAAAAAAGTGCCGCTCAGAGGTAAAACAACCCAACCCAAAGCCTTGAGTCTGTGATTATGTTAATGTGTTGTTGTTGAGGTGGGTGGCCCAGCCTAATGCCATTTGTATTGCTGCTAGCTCTGAAGAGGTGCTATTTTCAGCATGATTTAATTTTATAACACAAGAGAATTTGGTGGAAGGGGTGTAAAAAGCGGCAGAGCCAGAGGTGGTGTGTGGAATATGAGATCCATCAGTGTAAATTGTATGGTCAGTGTCTGATAGTTGTGATTAAGTTGTCTGCAGCAATTTTTAGTTCAATGGGAAGGTGAGCTTTTTTTTTTTGGTGATAGAGTGAGGTGAATGTTTGGTTTTTTAAGTAACCAATAGGGAAGTGTTTGTGTGGGTTTATAGGGTTTAATTTGTTGCCAAGTGGGGTAAAGTGTGTTTTTTTTTTTTTATTTGTGCTGTGGTAGTAGAATTAGTGGTGGATTCAATTCTAAGTATGGCTGGGTGAATGGGATTGTAGTGTTGTAGTTTGATGTAGTGTTTGCATGTGAGGAGGTGTCTTTTGATTGTTAGAGGTGACATGTTAGCTTCTGCCCAAGTGGCAAGGTTTGGGCGGCCAGCTTTAAGACCCAAGGAAAGTCTGATGGTGCGTGTTTGCATATTTCAATTTTATTGATTTGTGTGTTTGAAGCAGTGTTGAGTGCTGGGAGGCCATACTCTAGTCTGGAGTTGATAAATGCTTTGATGAAAGTAAGCATTACTTTATCGCTGGCCCCCCCATCACACTCTTGTGGTGGAATTTAATATGTTGTATGCTCCAATGCATGTGGATTTTATGTTATTAATATGTTGTTTCCAGGTAAGCTTACGGTCTACAGTTAGCCCTAAATATTTGTAATGGGTGACAGTGGGAATGGTACAATGTCAATTGTAATATTTGGTGAATTGGTAGGTAAGTGTTTACGTGTAATGGGTAAGACCTCAGATTTAGGTGCTGAGATGGCAAGTCCCCATTTTGTAGTAAAGTCAAGAACCTGGTTGACTGCATTTTGTAATGTGGTTTGTATGCTGTTGATGTTAGTTCCATAGGTCCAGAGCACTATATCATCTGCAAAGATGGAGCATGTGATTTTATTGTTGAAAATAGTTGGGAGGTCATGTAGTAAGATGTTGAATAATGTGAGGGAAACCACACTGCCCTGTGGTAATCCTCTGTTGAGTTTATGTGGGTTAGATAGGGTAGTTCCCAACTTGACTTTCATTTTTCTGTGTGTGAGGAAATTTTTAAAAAATTCAGAAATGTTTCCTGTGATGCCTAGTTGATGTAATTTGTAGAGTATGCTGGTGTGTGAGTGTATAGTTAGAGGCTGGCCATCTCGGTAATTGACTGTCATTGGTTGATTGAGCCACATGGTTTATGGGCGCCATGTTTTGTCGTACAGTGAGACGAAAGCCTATGAGTTAGTGTGTGTACCGAGTTAAAACTTCTCAGTTTTTACAGTTTTATACATTTCTACCGCTTTTTTTGCCTACAAAAGCTTCCATATTTAATCAATGTCTTACTGAGCTGCAATTTTATGTAAAAATTCCACTCATAAAAATAAATTAATGAATGTATTTTCCAAGAAACTGTTCCAGAAGACAGAAATCGGCTGCAAAAGTGAAAGGAGCTAACTGAAAATCAAAAAATAATTTCTTTTAAGGTTCGTTTGAAAAACGAGCTAATGTTTCCACTTTGTTTTCTGCTTATGCCAATATTTCTTCGTCTGTCTGTCCGTCTCTCTGTTAACTGTAAAGTTAACTTTTAGAGATAACTGAAAAATTCTTTTTGGGTTAGACAGATTTGATAGAAATATTGCGATTTGCAATTTTAAAATCTTCCAATGGCTTTATAGCGCCCTCTATCGGTGGAAAATGGGGGGAAATGCTAAAATTTTAAACGAATGTTGTAAGCAAACTATTTACACTAGAAATCCAAAATTTTGGTAGTACAGTGTTATGGTCAGAAGGTTTACAACGGCAACAGGGCCTCTTAGCCAAAATGAGGTGCGAAAATGAAACTTTTTTATTTTAAGAGATAAACGAAACAAACTTTTTTTGGGGGGAAGGAGGTTTAGAGGCACAAACCAAATATTAATATTTACATTTTTCGAATCCTCATCAGTTGGAATTTCCACTGTTAGAAAATACTAAAGGTGGTAAATAAAAATTCGAAAGGCGGCCTCTAGCAGTTGAAAAAAGCTGGAAATACCAGATCTTTAAACGAATATTGCAAATGATCTATTTATGATAGAAAGTTATATTTTTGATCATAGAGTGTAATGGTCAAGTGGTTTACATTAACAGTAATAATTTGTCGCGTTATCGCAAGGGGGTGTTGGTAAAATGTAGCTTTTCTGCCTTAACAGGTAAATGAAAAACATTTTTTTGTGTTTATAAGTACTGATAAAATATTAATAGTTTATTTTACCAATTATGCAGCAGTTCGAATTTCCACTGCCAGACGGTACTGAATGTGTAAAATAACTAGAAGAATGCATATCGCCTCTGGCGCATATGGGAATCTCGTTTTCAAAGAGAATGAAGTTTTCCCTTTGCCTACTTTTTCACTCCTTAAAAGTTTTAATTATAGTTGTTCGTGTTATTTTTCTGCTGACGTCCTGCCATCCTCATAGACCTTCTACTACGGTTTTTAAACTGAAAGGCTGCTGTCAGACCTCTGAGGCAGATAGCTGCTTGCTGCTTCAGGGATTATTTATTATTTTTTTTAATGTATGATGGGGGAAAATGCATATAGTAATATTTTATTAATAATTATACAATATAAAAAGGATTTGTTTTTTAGTTCTCAAATTAGAAAAGTTGCTTTTCTCCCACTCCTCTGAAAACAACGGGCAGATCATTGCTGTCAGTGGAATTTCTATCGAAACAGAAAGCTACCGCCGAAATTTCTACCCATAAAGAGATCGCTTGGAACTTTCGCTAAAAGTTTTGCCATTTGGATATTTAGTGATCTCTAACGATATAAATTAAAACTACCTTTGAAAATGCGAATTATATTTCTTTAGTACCAACTAAAAAAGAGATTTTCAATCATCTCTTAAAACAAAACCGTTCTGTTTCTTACCTATCTTGGGCGTAGGGGTCAGCTCATTGTTTTCAATGGAATCTTCAAGACTGTCATATTCCACGACCAAAATTTCAAATTTCTAGCATAATTACATCGTTTGCAATATTCATTTTAAATTTTGGAATATCTTGATTTTTCTTTTCACCGTTAAAGATTGCAATTATAGCTTTTTGGAGATTCAGAAAACGCAAATTATAATATTTCATCAACGCCTGTCTTTCCCAAAAAAAGTTTTTTATTTATCTCTAAAAACACATAATTTTCAATTAAAAAAATTTTGCATCCCCCCCCCCCCATGGGTCTAAAGGGTCACGTGATTGTAAGCCAATGGTAACTTCGTAGACTTCACATTTCAACACCAAAATTTCAAACATTTACCATAATTACATCGTTTGGAATATTCTTTTGTATTTTGGAATTTTTCAACTTTTTCCGCCATTAGAAGGCGTAGTTATAACTTTTGGGAGATTGAAAAAATGCAAATAGTAATATTTGATTAAAATCTATCCAGCACGAAAATAATTTTTTCATTTTTCTGCATAAACAAAAAAGTTCGATGTCTACAGACCAATAGATAGACAGAAAACAAAGCAAAATTATCTCTTTTTTAAGAAACAAAAAGCCTTAAAATTTTCTTTTCCCTTTTAGCCGTTTTCTAAAGTGCTTCCAATAGTGAGCACTGAAATCTGTATCAAATATTAGCCTACCTTTTTTCGGAATCCATAAGTATTAGTGCAATACCATTCAGCTTTGCATGCCAAGCAATCCGAACGACGACAAAACATGGCGTCCAATTTTGAGATGGCCAACCTCTATCTATATAGGGCCTCTACGTGCTAGTAGAGGTCCTGTATAGTTAGAGTCTAACGAGGCTGGCTATCTCGGTGATTCACTGCCATTGGTTGATTGAGTCACGTGGTTTATGGACGCCATGTTTTGTCATACCTCAGTTGTTATAGTTTTATATATTTCTACCACTTTTTTTTTCTATAAAAGCTGTCATATTTTATGAATGCCTCACTGCGCTGCATTTGGGTATAAAAATTTTACTCAAAGAAATAATGAGTATTTTTTCCCGAGAAACTATCAGAAGACGGCAAACTGCTACAAAAGTGAAACCAGCTAACTGAAAACCGGCAAATAATTTCTTTTAACGTTCGTTTGAAAAACAAGCTGATGTTTCCACTTTGTCGTCTGCCTATGCCAGTATTTGTTCGTTTGTCTGTCCGTCTCTCTGTTAATTATTGTCTGTCCATCTGTCTTTCCACCTGTCTGTCCGTCTATAGACAATCAATATTTTTTTACTTCTAGAGCTAAATGGAAAATTCTTTTTGGGTTGGATAGGTGTCGAACAAATATTGTGATTAGCAATTAAGAAAATTTTCAATAGCTTTAATAGCGCCCTCTAGAGGTGGGAAAAGATGGAAAATGCTAAGATTTCAAACGAATATTACAAGCAAACTATGTATTTACACTGGAAATCTGAAATTTTGGTACTAGAGTGTTATGGTCAGAAGGTTTATAACGGCAACAAGGTTTAGCCATCTTATCCAAAGGGGGGGGGGGGGGGGGGGGGGTACGAAAATGAAACTTTTTTTAAGAGATAAACGAAATATGTTTTTTTTTTTGTTGTTGTTTTATATACACTAACAGAATATTAATGATTTAAACAATATTTGATAATTTCAGCATTATCTGTAGACGTTTAAACGCCTATAAATCAATAAATGTTTTTTTATGAAAAGAGGTTAGACTCTGGCATGTTTCTGGAGAGTTGCGTGTTCGAATCCCGTATGTTGTATGTTGGCGAATTTTTTTTCCACAAAAATATTAATGTTTATGTTTTTCGAATCCCCATCAGCTGCAATTTTCAGTGTTAGAGAGTGCTAAAGGCGGTAAATAAAAACTCGGAAAGCGACCTCTAGCGGCGGAAGAAGCTGGAAAATACCAAATCTTGAAATAAATATTGCAAACGATCTATTTTTCTAGAAACTTAAGTTTTTGGTCATAGAGTGTAATTATCAAGTGGTTTACCCTAATAGTAATGATTTGTCCCATTGGCAAAAAGGAACATTTCTGCTTTAAGAGATAAGTAAAAAACTTTTTTGTACATTACAGGTACTAATAAAATATTAATAGTTATTTTCTCAATTATACAATAGTCCGAATTTCCATTGTCAGAGGGTACTGAAAGTATGAAACAATTAAAAGAATGCATAACGCCTCTGGCGCAAATGAGAATCTCATTTTCAAAGATAATGAAGTTCTTCCTTTGCCTACATTTTCACTGCTTAAAAGTTTTAATTATGGATATTCGTGTTGTTTTTCTGCTGAGGTCCCGCCATCCTCATGGACCATTTACTATGGCATATAAAACTGACAAGTTCCTGTCAGACCTCTGTACAAGCAGCTGCTTCAGGGGTTATTTATTTATTTTTTAATATGCGATGGGGGAAATGCGCATATTAGAATTTTATTAATAATTATAAAACATTAAAAGTATTATTCTTTCAGTTCTTAAATTTAGAAAGTTGCTTTTCTCTCGCTCCTCTGAAAATAGTGGGCAGATCATTGCTGTCAGTGGAATTTCTACCATAGCAGAACTCTACTGCCGAAATTTCTATCATAAAGAGATCACTTGAAACATTCGTTAAAAGTTTTGCAGTTTCGGTATTTACTGATCTCTAATGATATAAATTAAAACTACCTTTGAAAATGCGAATTGCATTGCATTTCGTTCGTAACCACTTAAAAAGATATTTCCATTATCTGTTAAAACAAAACTGTTCTGTTTCTCACCTACCTAGGGCTTATGGTCAACCCATTGTTGTCAATGGAATTTTCAAGACTGTCTGTCACATTCCACGACGAAAATTTCAAATTTGAAGCATAACTACATCGTTTGAAATATTCGTTTTAAATTTTTGGTATTTATGATCTTTTCCACCATTAGTGGGCGCAATTATAGCCTTTGAGAAATTCGTAAAATGGAAATTGTAATATTTCATCAATACCTGACCAACCCAAAAAGAATTTTTAATTTATCTCTAAAAACATATACTTTTCTGTTAAAACAAAAAAAAAGTTGCATTCACCTCCTCCCTGGGTCTAAAGGGTCAAGTGATTGTTGCCAATGGTAACTTCGTAACCTTCACATTTCAACACCAAAATTTTAAACTTCTAACATAACTACATTGTTGGGAATATTCGTTTGATATTTTGGAATTTTAAATATTTTCCACTGTTAGAGGGCACAGTTATAACTTTTTAGAGATTCGAAAAAGCAAATCGCAATATATCATTAATTCCTATCTAGCACAAAAAGAATTTTTTTTTATTTATCTGTATAAACAAAAAAGTTGATGTCTACAGGGACAAGACAACAAAACGAAATTATATCTTTTTTTTAAAGAAAGAAAAAGTCGTAAAATTTACTTTCCTCTTTTTAGCGTTTTCTAAAGTGCTTTGAATCATGAACACTGAAATCTGTACCAAATATTAACCTACCTTTCCATGAATCCATAAGTATTTGTGCAATGCCATTCAGCTATAAGCCGTCCCGTGGCCGAGTGGTTAGTGCACTTGGCTACTAATATATGGGACCTGGGTTCGAGCTCTGGGTAAGGCATGGATGTTTGTGTCGTTTTTCTGCTGAGGTCCTGCCATCCTCTCAGATCTTCTGCTGTGGCATATAAACTAACAGGCTCCTGTCAGACCTCTGTGGCAAGCAGCTGCTGGAGGGGGTATTTATTTACTTATTTTATTTTTATTCAGCCATGCAAGCTAAACAATCCGAGCGACGACAAAACATGGCGTCAAATTTTGAGATGGCCAACTTGTACCTGTATAGGGCCTGTACATGCTAGAACACTGAACAGATGGATGGACGATTCGTGGGAAACACGAGAAGGGCTTAGAAGCTTGATATGAAACTTGCACAAACAGTAGATATGGATGCTGGAAACGTTTTAGTATGCATGTATTCTGATAAGCGGATGGGAGCCCTCCAGGCCCTCGTTTTTCTTTTATTCAAAAATTTGCATTTTTTTCAGCTTTTTTACACTAATTTTTCAAATTCTAAATGAATATATTTCAATTATTCTGTTTTTTTTTCTTGGCAGTCCCATGGCCGAGTGGTTAGCGCACTTGGCTACTGATCTAAGGGACCTAGGTTCGAGCCCTGGGTAAGGCATGGCTGTTTGTGTCGTTTTTCTGCTGAGGGCCTGCCATTCTCTCAGACCTTCTACTATGGCATATAAACTGACAGGCTCCTGTCAGACCTCTGTGGCAAGCAGCTGCTTGAAGGGGTATTTATTCATTTATTTTATAATCAAAAAATAGTTTTAGAATTTTTAGTCTTGTTTTTGCAAAGATTTCGAAAGTTAACTGCAAATATTCTTATTTGTTTCATATATATACACTATCTGATCAAAAGTATCCAGACACCACTTTTGAGTAGTGGATTCGCCCATATATGCCACATCCATAGCCCAAACAGGTATAAAAGGTAGTACGTGGTGTGGCAAACCTCATAAACAGGCATGAACAGGAGAATGGGCAGTACGGCAGAGCTCACTGCCTTTCAGCATGGCACAGTCTCATAGATATCCATGTTGTATCACCTTTCCTTTAAATATATTACTTTACCACCTTAACAACAAATCAATTTGGGATATTTCGGCCCTGCTGCAGCTGCCCCGAACAACTGTAAGTGATAATATTGTAAAGTGAAAACGCCTAGGAGCAGAAACAATGCAATGATGACCGAGTAGGCCATGTAAAATTACAGAGCTGGACCGCTGAGTGCTGAAATTGGTGGCGAGACAAAATCGCCTGTCCTAGGTTGCTACACTCAACATCGAGTTACAAAATATCTCTGGAAGCAACGCCAGCACCATAGCAGTTCATTGCAACCTGTAGGAGATGGATTTCCATGGCTGAGCCGCCACACACAAGCCTAACATCAACAAGATCAAGCCAAGTGACGATTAAGGTGGTTTGAAGCACGGCACCAGTGGACTATTGAGCAGTGTAACTGCATTCTCTGGAGTAACGAATCATCCTTCAACATCTGGCAGTCTCACAGATGAGTCTGGGTGTGGAGGATGCCAGGTGAACGCTACTTGACTGACAGTGCTGTGCCAACTGTGAAATTTGGTAGAGGAGACATCATGCTCAGGGACTGTTTTCATGGTGTGGGCTGGGCTCCCTAGTTCAAATGAACAGGACTCTGAACACCACAGCCTATAATGACATTCTCTGCTCCCAACATTATGGCAACAGTTCAGTGAAGACCCTTTCTTATACCAACATGATACTGCCCCTGTCCACAAAGCGAGGACCATGCAGGAATGATTTAATGAGTTGGGTGTGGAAGACCTTGACTGGTCTGCATAGAACCCTGATCTCAATGCCATTGAATGACGAAATGGAACGAAATGGCCAAAGCGCCTGACGATTGTCCTCGCTAATGCTCTTGTGACCGAATGCCAGGCAATTTCTGCAGTAACATAACAAAATGTAGTGGAAATCCTTCCCCCACAGAGTGGAGGCTGTGATAGCAGCAAAGGGTGGACCAACGCGATGTTAATTCCTTTCCTAATAAAAATTTAGCCTTCTGCTATATTTTTACAGTGAAGTTTAGTATCAAATGTGTTTAGTAGTATATTTTGTATTTACTTCAAACAAAAACTTTTAATAAATTTTGACAATGTAAGACAAACTGGAACAGTTTTTCTTTGGAGGAGAAACCTTCAATTGGTAACCGAGGTGAGCGCAGCTATCCCGCATCATTACAAAGAATCGCACGGCTACCATGGAACACATAACGTCGAAACTGAACGAGGATTTGTCCACAAGCTTAAGCACAAAGACTATCCGTCATAACATGGAAAAGTTAGGCTATGGCAGTCGACATCCATATCATGTCCCCTTGTTGACTGCAAGACACCGAAAGATTAGGCTGCAGTTTACAAAGGCCTATCACCACTGGAGTGCGGAGGACGGGAAAACTCGTCATCTGGTCTGAAGAATCACAGTTACAACTCTATCATGCCGATGGGAGGGTGCGTGTGTGGTGTAAACCAAAAGAAGCAATAGACCCAGCTTGTCAAGTTGGGGTCATACAGGGAGATGGAGGCGGTGTAACAGTTTGGAGTGCATTTACGTTGGCTTCATTGCGGCCACTCGTACCCGTTGAGACCTCCGTCACTGGCACAAGGTACGTGAACATCCTCACCGACCATTTACACCCGTTCATAACGATTCTTTTTCCACACTACGACGCCATCTTTCAACAGGACAATGACACACCACATACTTCCCGAGTGGCATCAATTGGCTCCAGGAGCATTTAAGTGAGTTCACTACACTCGAATAACCCCCTTGATCGCCAAACCTCAACCCCATTTAGAATTGGTGGAAAAAATTGGAAAGATCTGTTCGAGTCCAGCAACCCCCAATAGTAACTGTGGGTGCATTACGACAGGCAATCCTCGCTTCATGGGCGGCAACACTATCTCTAAGTTTTCAACACCTCATTGTGACCGTACCAAAACGTCTGGTTACAGTTGTGAGAGCAAAAGGTGGAGCAACAGGTTATTTGATATGTATATATAATAATTTGTCCATTCAGTGTAATAGGGAGCGAAGAGACTGGATTTCCAATACAGTAAAGCATTTCCCCTTCCGTTTTACAAGTGTTAAAAAATTCTTGAAAAATGCATGAATAATAAATAAGTGAATAATATTTTGCCTCTATTACCCTTACTAGCATTTAAAAAGGGGGACCATAGCTCCCTGCCACATTAGACCCGGCCCTGAGTAGAACAATCCTTCACATATTTTTGTCATTTGGGGGAGGGGGGTGACTTTGAATTTTATAACCTGTGAGAATCCTCGCGTCACAAGCTTTCATTTGACGCACAATACGTTACTTTCGGCCCTCGCTTTCTGAAGGTATAGCGGATCGATCGTTTTCATGTTTCCCCTTTTTTTCCCCCGGAGGAAAAAGCACAGTAATTTGTTTATAGCTGTGACACTCCCCACAACATTAAATTATCCTCACCCTAGTCCGTATTATGTGAATGGGAGAAAAAGTGGTTCAAAAAATATTTATGAAAAAATGTGACCCAGAAAAATTTACAGATCAATCAAATGTATTTAAATCTTGCTTTTCAACATATGCGGTATTTATAAAGTTACAGAAATTGAAATGTTTATTAGCAACATTAGTTCAATTGCTTTGAAAAGTTAATGGAAACAGATAGAAAAACAGGAATAACCTCTATTCAAAATTTATTGTTCATTTTTTTTCTTCAAAACGAGTTAACTTGCTTAATTTTTCAGCTTCCCTAACTCTTTAAATACGGAAAGCATATTGTTGAAAATCGAGATTACAAGAGATTTCACTGAAATCTTTAAATTATCTTCAGTCATATTTTTTTCATAAAAAGCGTATTCATTAAAGCGCAATTCAAAAATTTCTTTCCCATTTATATAACATAAAATGGACAGTTCAGAATTCAATGACTACTTAGTGTAAATGCTACTAAGAGGTATTTTTTGACATTATATTTTGAATAATGATCAGGGCTGAGATTACAGCCTTCATCATCATCATCGTCATCATCCTCAAGCAGCCATGTGCTACGGAGGTCCAACCAGACCGTGCAATTTAGTTCTCCTCGAGCTGGAGCTACATCTAAAGCAAGTCTGTCCTGAGCTACATCTCCTGCATCAGGCCACTGCACACCAATTCTAACAAGGTCCTGTTTGACACTGTCTGCCCCCCGCATCCTATGTCTCCCCTTCCTTCTGAGGCCTCTAGGCACACTGTTCATACCCTATTCGACAATCTATAATTATCCATACGGGCAACATGGCCAAACCAGCGGAGTCTCTCTCTGCACAATATGCTGCTTAAAGGAGGTTGCAGACTCCTTTGCCTAACCTCATCATTAGTTACAAAGTTGAACCACCATGTCCAAGGTACTGCGTAAGCATCTAGAATCAAAAGCATCTAGTTTTCCTGTTATCTTGTTTACAAAGTGTCCAAGTTTCACTACCATAACTAACCCTAGAAAGAACCAAACTATTATACAGTCTAATTTTAGTCTATAGGTGTATACGCCTATTTCTCCACAATCTCTATAGATTCTTAAAAGTTCTGGCAGCAATCCCTATTCGTCTGTTAATCTCATGCCGCACATCACCAGTATCTGTTACTTAGCTCCCAAGGTAATTAAACTGTGACACCTGTTCAAGACTGCAACCATTCAGATGAACTGAATCACAACATGCCGGACCAATTTTCATGACTTTAGTTTACAAGGAATAATATGGGCGTTTCCCCTTCCTACCTCCATGAAATTTAATTCTATCTCATTTGGCCCCTTGATCAAAAAAAGCGAATTGATTGAGGTAATGAAAAGCGCCTTCGATGATTTTTTTGTTTGAAAATTTCAAAGGGCAAGGTCTACTTTTGAAATCCTCAACACCGCAGTGAAGTGAGGCCTCCCTGCACCCCCCTCCTCCCGCAGCTCCCACAATGGGGAAGGCAGGCGGATATGGGTGTGAAATAGGCAACCCCCCACTCTACAGTATTGCTGTATGCCGGTGTCTACTCATATGGCCAAATATGACCACTGGGGGCAGACACCTTGCAACTTGTATACACAAAATGGCAAAAGCAAACCAAAAAAGGAAATTGCGGGGGGCCATGGGGAAGCAGATTGCAAAAGAACCCCATGGCCTATTCCCACAAGTAAACACTTTTTGAAATCTTAAAAATCTTTAGTATCTTATGGTGAAGTTGAAAGCGATAAAAAAATTGGTTACGATAAGGGGGGGGGGGCGCTAAAGTTCTGAAAATGTGAAATTTACTTGGCGGCATGGATCCTACCTCCATGCTTGGCGGATGTTGCCAGACGCTCTGTAAAAATATTTTCTCATTGCATAAAATAAATATATAACGATTTCATGTTTAATAAATAATTTATTTAATAGTCTTAAAATAATTTAAATGAATTTGTATTATCGTTAGAACTTATGGGCTTAATCCGGTGTTCTAATGAATTGTTTTAGTACTGTACAATATTACAAATTCGAATCTGCTGTGCTTGTCAACAAACAAAAATAACCTTCGACGAGCACGTGACCCTAGCATCGTACTGCGTAATAAGTGTTGAAGTTATTCTAGTAGTGGTTCTTAAATGATGGATGGTGGCTAGGAATTAAACAGAAATATGAAACTACTTCTGAAGTCGGCGGCATATTTTCGACGTCATCAAGCTTCAGATCCTGCAAGAATTTCGGTTAAAGGGATCATTGAACATATTGTCAATCGAAGTCGACAGATCTTGCGTGTTTTTGTGAGGAGAAAGCAAGATGATATTAGTGGTCGACAGTATCGTTACCAATATAGGCTACCTGAGGTAGTTGAAGATTTCTCTTGCAGTAAGCAATTGTCTATACAAATACCTCCTCCTCGTCTCTTTCGTCAACGTTCAGCATTTTTTCAAAAGGTAACTACAAGATGGGCTTCAAATTCGATAGCAGCAACACTGAGAAGAGATACTGCAAAGCAGTTGATGTTCGGAGGAACCAGTGGTCCTCTTCTGGCTTTCATAGGATTTACTTTAGCGAAAAAACCTACACTTTTGACAGAACAAGAAGAAATGGAAGGTGTTTGTCATGAAATAAGGGTTTGTTATATTGCTTTTTACTCAAAATGTGTTCGATGAATAATAGGTCTCCGAGATTGTGTGTATTAAACTGTAACTCAATTAGATATTAAAATTTTTATATTATGCAGTAAGCTTCACTGATGCATAGGTTAGTGCATAAGCATGAAAAGTAAATTTAATTATAAAAGCAAATTTTTAAACTTGCTGATATGCATATGGGTAAAGTTAGAAATCACACTATAAAAATACTTAAAAAAGAAGAAACCAGACTTTCTTCATTCATTGCATTTTCAAACATACAGGTATTGTTTTTTTCTATTAAATTGCTATGTAAAGTTCTAAACTTTCCCATAGATTTCTATGGCTTGTTACACTGACAGATTGTTGTCGCACCTGTGTGGCAAGCAGCTGCTTGAGGTGTCATTATTTTTTTCTTAAATCTACTCTGGTAATTGTTGCATATTGGATTCTTCATTAGGGAAAGTGCTATGATATGTAGATGCAGGCTTGTGTGCAGTTCCTATAATCCAAGAAAATATTGAAGGCCAAACTCCATCACAAGAAAAAACAACTATAATTGAAAAGTCTGCTTAAACATTTTGCACATTTTTTTTTTTGCTATCTAAAAAAAATGATAGATCAAATAGATAATTCTTCCAAACTACTACTCTTGTCACTTAATTTACTAGTAATCAGAGCTTTTCTTCATAGTAGGTAGCACAACAGGTGTACTGGTGAATATCTTACATTTCACATATAAGTGGTATGCTAATTTTGCCTCTGTTTGGGAAGTATATCCACAACTTACTTTTTTAAAGAAAAAGCCATAGTAGTAGTTTCTAACTCTTTCAGTGTCCACATCGTCTCTATACGTTCGGATAATCTGAATTGCAGGCCAAGGATGTATGTATCCATTTTTAGTACAACAAAAAAAATGTTTTTTAAAAAAAAATAAAAATTATTATTGTAATTTTATATATATATCTTGTATAAAAAAGTAATCTAGAAAAATACATATTTTTTTAAATTACAAGTTTTTATGTTTATATTGAATGATTTTAAAGCCCCTCCCCCTCAGTACCTTGGCTATGTGATGCAGGTGATATAATGCTGCGTTTTTTTCGCTTTGGTGCACAAACGTTTCTGCACTTAGACAAGATCACCAAACTTCAACACCCACAGAAAAAATTCATAATGTTTAACAGAAAACAAAAACAACCAAGCAAGTTTTTTCTATTTCATAACCAGTTTAGAAAATCCTGTGAATGTGAGAAGTCCAAGTCACTTTATATAACACTGTTCTGGCCGTGTTTAAAATGTATGATACTGAAAAGAATCATTAAAAGAAATAAAAAACATATTTCAGGTTGAATATTATATTATTCGGGAGGAAATTTCCTTTTGATTAACCCTTCCAGTGTCCAGCCTGAAAGACAGGTTTCCATCCAGAGGCCAAGCTATTTTCTCCCTATGCTCAGCCAAAAAAACTTTAACATTAGAACTTTTTTGCCAAATAACTAATGAAAGGAATTATGGTATGTTGTATGCCAAATAATCAGCATTTAATATTGGATTTTCTGAAAATAAAGCATTTAACAAAAATGATATGTTTTATTTTAATAGGACTTTTTTTAGAGTCATTTAGTAAAAAAATGCATCTGGCAATGCAAATAAATATTTTTTATATTTATTATGCACATGACTGGAATGGCTATATATTTCTGAATAACAAAAAAATTCTTTTTTGGTTTTAAGTAAATATTTTTCTTGTTTTGTAATTTTTTTCTCTGCCATACTTTGAGAAAATTCCAGGCTTTTAGCCAATTGTGCTGAATCACATAAACAAGTCAACTGTAGAATTTTTTAAAAAAATAACCAATCAATGGAAATATAAATAAAAAAATAAATACCCCCTCAAGCAGCTGCTTGCCACAGAGGTCTGACAGGAGCCTGTCAGTTTATATGCCAGAGTAGAAGGTCTGAGAGGATGGCAGGACCTCAGCAGAAAAACAGCACGAACATCCATGCCTTACCCGGGGCTCGAACCCAGGTCCCGTAGATCAGTAGCCAAGCGCGCTAACCACTCAGCCACGGGACGGCAGGAATGGAAATAGGTCATGCTATATATCAAATTAAACAGAATTTAATTACGAATTTTATGAAAATAAGTAGTATAAACAAATTTTCAAGCATATTGATTTTAATAAGCCTTTTTAAATGGGATATGGTGAAAAAAAAAAGATTGCACTATACAATTAAGGCTTCATTTTGAAAAACCTGTTGAATAAAAATAGTTAAATTTTATATTTATCAAAAGTAAATTTCCTCCCGAGTAATGTAATATTCAACCTGAAATATGATTTTTATTTCCTTTAATGATTCTTTTCAGTATTGTATATTTTAATCAAGGCCAGTGTTATGCAACATGACTTGGACTTCTCACATTTATAGAATTTTCTGAACTGGTTATGAAATAGAAAAAAACTTCCTTGGCTGCTTTTTTTTTTTGCTAAACATTATGAATTTTTTCTTTGGGTGTTGAAATTTAGTTGGGTTGGGTTGTTTTACCTCTGAGCGGCACTTTTTTGCACACCATGGGCTAAATGGCCAGTTCACATGGACCCCGAAGGCTCAGAGAAGGTTGGGAGAGGGGACCCACTGGAACAGCTGTTGGGAGACAGATGGTAGCCTCCCTTCAAGGCCATCCAGCGTGTTCTTTAACGTGCACAGGATATGTCTCTCCCGCACACAGGGCCATGGCTTAACATCCCATCCGACAGATGGTGGCCTTTCCAAGCCCATCGATGTCCCCTACTGACCGTGGGCAGGGGGGGAATTTTGCGGAGATAAATCTCAACGCTGACCCAGCTGAGACTCGAACCTGGGAACTACAGATTACGAGCCTGGCGCGCTACCGACTGAGCCACCCCTGCCCCTTGAAATTTGGTGATTTTGGCTAAGTGCAGAAAGGTTTGTGCACCAAAGCAAAAAGAAAACAGCGTCATATTGTCTGTGTGGCACAGCCAAGGTACAGGGTTGCCTTTAAAATCATTCAATATAAATATAAAAACTCGTAATTTAAAAAAATATATATTTTGCAAGGGAGGTGAAACTTTCTACATGAGTTTAGTGGAGGGGATTCCTTCCCGAATTTACCCTCCCACATGACAGCTGATTTTCATAGTAAGGAAGTCTATTTTGCTTCCGTATCCAAGACATTCATTTTCAGAAAATGGTACAAGCTCAAAGTTTTTTAATTAAAAAGACAAGAAATAATAGAAAAATTACATATAACCTAATTGGATGTTAAATAAAATATCGGCCTCCAATCTAGCATAACTTGGAAAGATCGATAAATCAGCTAATCGAAAGATCACGAACTAACAGAAGTAAATATACAGAAATGAATTTGCTTCCATATCCAAGATCTCGCTTATTTTCAGAACATGATACTAGATCAGAGTTTTACTGGAAAAGTAATAAAGAATAAAATAAAAATTAACACATAGCCAATACGATGTAGCATAACTATGAAAAAATCAATACTTATCGACGGCCAATTTCTGAAAATAAACTACTGAAATGAAAACTGAGGTTTAAATATAAAAAAAAGTAAATACTAACTTTACAAAGGGTATTCACTATGCTGGACCAAAATTTTAAACAACACTTATAGCACACGCAATGGAGATTGCATGTGCCAGCCATCTGCGTCTTGTTTGCCTCAGTGAATCATAACTAATTAAATGCAGCTGCAACCAGAATTTCTAAGAAGGATGTGTTTACTTCCGGTTTTGATATGAAGTGTGGCAAAGATGCATAGAATGCTGGGAAAAGTGATAAAAATAATCTAGGAATACTGAAATAGATTTTTGACAGGAAAGAGTGTAAAACAGAAAAAAAATGACGATATGTATTTTGTAATTCCAAAATCTATCGTTTTTAAAAATAGTTTTTATTTTGTTATTTTTTAGGAGATTTTCAAAAATTTAAGGAAAAACTTGTTGATAATAGTTCAAATCAAATGTGTGAGCTTAAATCAGAAGGTTGCTTCAGCAAATAGGAACGTTGTTAAGAAGCAAATCGGCAATACCGTTTAGTTCTTCTAAGAAATGGCATGTAGTTAAATAAAATATGCATCAAATTAAAAAAACAAAATATTATTTTTAAAGCCTGAGTTATATAGTTTTTAAAATTATATATATATAAAAATTACAACAGCAAATTTTATGTTTAAAAAAAATCGATAATTTTTTGTTGCACTAAAAACAGATACATTCATCCTCAGCCTCTCAGTTCAGATGTTCCAAACATATACAGATGATATGGACACTGGAAGGGTTAATATATAATTTAACTATTTTTATGCATCAGGTTTTCCAAAATAAAGCCTTAATTGTATAGTGTGATCTTTTTTTTTGTCATATCACATTGAAAAAGGCTTATTAAAATCAATATGCTTGCAAATTTGTTTATATTATTTGTTTTCATAAAAATTCTAAAGTTGATTTGTTTATTTGACTCTGCACAATTGGCTAAAAGTGAGAAAAAAAAATTGCAAAATAACAGAAATATTTACTTAAAACCAAAAAAAAATTTTTTGGTTATTCAGAAATATATAGCCATTTTATTCATGTGCATTGTAATCATTTCTATCTATTGGTTGTTTTTTTTTAATAAATTTTTATTTGCATTGCCAGATGCATTTTTTTACTACATGACTAAAAAAAAGTCCTATAAAACATAATTTTTTTTTTTTGTTAAATGCTTTATTTTCAGAAAATCCAGAATTAAATGCTGATTAATTTGGCATACAACATGCCATGATTCGTTTCATTAGTTATTTGGCAAAAAAGTTATAATATTAAAGTTTTTTTTATTTCTGAGCATAGGGAGAAAATAATTTGGCTTCTGGATGGAAACCTGTTTTTCAGGCTGGACGCTGGAAGGGTTAAAAGTGCTGGAGAATTAAAGATCTTCTACTGTCATGTTATAAAAATATCAGTAGGAAGAAATAGACCAAATATCTGTCTGCCTACTGTATTATTAAAAACACAGAAAGAACTAATAATTTTTTTTACAATGTAATAGGCAATTTCTTAGAAAATCTGAAAAAGTATTGTCCCACTAAATGTGCACAACAAAAACAGCTATACTTTATATTAATTCAATCATTTATTAAAACTGCAAAAGTGTATATTAAAAACTACTAACATTATCTAATTAATGATTTCCTATATAAATATTCCTTAATCTTTAATACCTTTGCACCTGTCATAGCATTAAAAAACTGCTGTTTATCAAAAGCTAAACATTGGAAAGACATTAACATAAAAGCAAATTTTATGTTTTAAATGACCCAGGTGAAATACTGGGATTGGGATATTTAATTTTGACAGTTTTTTCTTACACTGATATGTTATTTGCAGATGCTGATTCCTGTCTTTTGCTATATGTTCTCATACTAAATATGGGATGGATATAAAAAGAAATAGCCATGCACAAATATCTATATCAAAATGCCAGTAGTAGCTTTCTTGAAAATTAACCCATTGTTTAATTTTGTTCAATAAATAATTGCTTCAATTTATTTGAAAATGTTTATTTTAACTACATGAAAAATTACAGTGACAAAAATCCGTAAAGTTGTGTTCTCTAAGACAGATTGTTGTCACACCTGTGACAACAATCTGTATTTAGAGAATACAACTTTAACAAAATACTCTAAACAAAATAATCTGTTTTTTTTTTTGCACAAGTGATATAATCTGTAGAGCATTCTACTTAAAGGTACTGAAAAAGCCAACCTGCTAATAAGCAATTGGGACAAAACAATGGCTTGTATAGTATGAAAAATACCTCACCAGGTGAAGATTAAATGTGTTTTACAAGTGTAATACAAGATATTTTTTTCTCTTTTATATCTTTGAAAGTAATGCATACATGTATAGCTATAATTTGAGTAGGAAAACATGCTGTATTTGTTCTGATGCACTCATTATTATTCATTTAATAAGAAAACACATTTTGGTCACTGTTGCTGAATAGCACACAAGAATAATAAATTTAGAATAAAGCATTGAAAGCAAAGTATATAACCTACAGTTAATCTTTAAAAAAAATCTGTGTGACCATATACAACATGATTCTCAAAGTAGTGCATGGGTCGTATTAATCCCTCTTTCTTTAGAGGGATTAATATGACCCAAGAAAATTGTGAGGAAACAAACTTGGTTTTGCAAAATAAATATAATCAAGGCATCAATGAAAAATGTGAAACATGCTATTTAAATATATTTCTGTTTTTAATTCATCTTTGTTCTGAGAAAATATATCGGGAAAATTAATCACAATTTTAATCTATGTGCATTGCTGTGGAATAGATGGAATTTTTTTCATAATTTGCTTCTCTCAATTTCTTCAGTGTTGGGAAGATGCATTTTGGTACATAAATTCAGTGTACTGATGAATTGGTTAAAGTTAATAATTTGCTGAAATACTTTTTAGTAAGCATTTTATTTATTTGTGAAAGGGTCTTTGATAACACCCTGTCATGCAGGTGGGGCCCCATTCAAAAAATAATCACTGTTTTCACCCTATTAATCTTTTATTTTTCTTAACTATCCAAAAAGTTGCATTTTTTGCATTGACCCCATCTTTACCATATGGGAAAAAAATTCATGAATTTACAAAGAAAAAATATTCATAAAAAATAATTGAGATCTGTATGGACCCAACCTGCATTATTGCATATATATTTGTTCTAGGTTCCATGTGGACTTCAAGTGGTCAAATCAATTTTTATGGATGTAACTTATGAGTTCATAGATAAAAAGTGATATACTAACAATTAAAACAGTATTATTTTATAAAATTAGCTTGGCATTACCAGCCATTTAAGTTTTGGTTTCACTAGTTGTGACCTACTTTGATGATGCATTGTTTTTCTTTCAGGTGGGCTACATATTTAAAAAAAAATCCTTAATATAATAAACTTTAGTTTATGATGGTCTTTACTTGGTTGGATGTTGACTAAACAATCTCAGCTGTTGCATCAGTGCTTTGAAGGATTAGAATAATTTAATTCACTAATTAAATTGGGGTTCATATGGATCCCACCCTGTAAAGTTGCTTGGTGAAAATTGCTGCATTACGAAGTGTTATTTTAAATACAACGTATTATGAATGAAAGGGATTTTGTAGAATTTTCATTGATTTAAATTTTAATTTGCTACATCAGAATTTTTTATTAATACAAAATTAATTATTGTATTTACTAACAATTCTATTAGTGTGTTTTCTCAGGGCTAGAACTGGGTGTGGGCATGCAGAATTTTAATAACTTTAATGGAATCAAAACTAAATAATAACCATATCTATTTCACAATATATTTTTAAAGTCCAATAGAGGGGACAAAACATATTACACTATATGGTGAGAATAATTTCTAGGATGGAAAAAAATCCTGGAATAGTATTCTGGCCCCATTCCAATTCAGTCAAGTCATTTTGAACCCCACCAATGATGTCTCCTCACTTTTAAATTTTTTCTAGCTTTGGACTTCTATCTCTATGTTCAATAGTTATTCCCTGATTTGTGAAGGAATTTGGAAGGAATGGATGTCATTTCAAAGATACATTATTGAGAAGGAGGACATTGAAGTAGTTTCTTGCCTGTTATTTTTTATAACTTTTAAATCATTTTGACTGAAAAGAGATCACTACCATAGTAATGATGTTAATAAATTACTTTGGGCATTGCTGAACATAGTTTAAAGTATTTTTGGTAAAGGAAGTGTATTGTGTAAATGTTTTAAATAATAATAATAAATTTTATTCAATCACTCAGTACATTTGATACACATCCATAAATTACTGTTCCAAATTTCATAAACAATACATGCATATTATAGTATATACATACTGTATATATATATAACATACAATGCATACATACTGTCAATAGATAAAGAAAAAGGAACAAAAGAAAACAGTTAATAATAATAAATAAGTAAAAATTAAGATGATAATATTTTGCATATTGACAGGTACAACGAGTAATTTGCTCTTACTGTCTTGTATAGTAACTAGTTATATAAATAAAGGAAAAATACCATAAAAGTGGTAGTCTATTTTTACATAGTCAGACCTATAAATATACTTAATTATATACAATTATATAAAGTTATTATTACAAATATGTAAATTTTATACAATTATATAAAGCTATTATTACAAATATGTAAATTTTATACAATTATATAAAGCTATTATTACAAATATATAAATTATATACAATTATATAAAGCTATAATTACCATTATATACAATTATATAAAGCTATTGTGTAATTACACAATAGCTTTTTGAATTCCACTTCTCTGATAAAGTTATACATATTTTCCAATTATTGATTAGTTTTCTTCCACTTTGTAAATTTTGAACTGATTCCTGAAAAGTCAGTTCAAACTGATTAACCCCATTATTTTTTTTACAAATATCCTACTATGTTAACAGCTGATTCATAATTAAACTGTGGTGTTAACAGGTTATAGTATTTGTACCAAAATATGGTTTGAGGATATCTGTAGGCCAAAATATGGTTGAGGATATCTGTAGGTCCATTCCAGTGGGCTTTATGCTAGTATATTGTATAGCATAATTTTAAAACTATAGTAAAGTATCCAGTTATTTGATATCAGAAAACTAAATTATTTTCATGAATATGAAGCATGTGTTCATGTGCTTTTTTTTTTTCTTTTAAATAAACAGATAGATATATAATTGGCAAAGTACATGGATTCTACTAAATAAATGCTGTGATTACTTATTTTGTACTCTTATTTTTAGTGAAACATTTGACTTTTGACAGGTTGTTTGGATTTTCAAATAATATCACACATTTATCCCCAATCAGTTAGATAATTGATGTTGTCTTGAATTAAAATATGTTTTTACTGTATTTCACCTGTAAACTGTTTTATAGGAAGTATTTTCACATCTTCCTTGGCACCCAGTTTACAAAGATGAAAATGACAGCCAACATTCTGAAGCAAGTATTTCATCACCAGTAACTTGTGAAGATCTGACAATTGGGAACCTGTTAGCCAAGGGATGCAATGCTGCAGTTTATACTGCTCACTGGAAACACCCATTGGATTATACTAATTACTGTACTGTACCAGTAAGAGGTATTGTTATCAAATATTTTATTTCATTTTCATATTTAGTGAAAGCATTGGTTTACAAAATTAAGTGATACACCAATGTTATGTCAATGGAGAGCCAAATTTAAAATTCCATAATTTCAGAAATAAGCTTTTAATACAAACATAAGACAAGATAAATTAACTGCTTCTCTTAATTTTTCAGTATATCTCAGGTTTATAATATTTGATAAAATAGATATTCTGAGTTGACATAAGCATTCCTCTTTGAGTTGACATTCCCCCCCCCCACCCCTCTCCTCTTCCAACCTAACCTGTGATTACCAAACCATTTTGTCTTAATCTGTGATTTTAAATTAGGTATATCAGTTGACATAGTGTCATACCTAGAAACTTTCAGTTGGGGTACCATTTGACATGTTTGAGTCTAATGGGAGGGGAATGCAGGTGGGGTAGGGGTTGAAGTGCTCGACTCTCTGATTTGTAGGAACTTCCTTAGAAAACATGTAGTTTAAGCTCTCAAGGAGGGGGTTATAACTTCCCTTGTATATGCCACTGAGTTAACAAATCTTAGTATATGATGTACTGCGGTGCTTTTTGCAAACCATATATTTGTGTCTTATGCAAGAATGCAAAATAGTAGAAATTATTTGTACTTCTACATCATGTGTATATCACGTGCTTAAGTTCTATGCACCATGTGGTTTCATTATCTTCCTGTAAATTTGTTGGAAGATAATATTACAGGCTATTTTTTCTAACAGTGGAATACAAAAGTGGCTCTATAGTAACAGAAGTGAAGTATAAAGCTTGGATTTTTTGGAGTCTTGCAGTGATGCATCTGGTAAGATTATGACAATTCTATTTCAGAATTTGAGGGTTTAGTGTATTTATTGCAAGCTCAAGAAATGAATTAAGGTGGACATTGTGATGCCCCATCATTCACTTTTGCTTTACCTTAACCAGTTTTGTTTAATTTATGTTATATTTATCATTTTGGGGATTTTTATTTCCTTTTTGGCATCACAGCGCTCGTTTCCAAGAGTTAGGAGTTGCGCATGTGCAACTCCAATCTTCCGACTGTCGCCCGCTAAAGCGTGTGCACAAGGACACGCCCCCTCTTGCGTCATAGCTTGCGTCGCTCGTCATTTTATGTAAATGTCTTTCCCATCGTGCAACATGACACGTTCGGCTCTTGTTAAAAGTCTGATGACATGTTGTCACAGCAGCACATAGAGAGAAGTGAAAGCATGAAGGAGTTAGAGCTCAGTTGAGAGCACAGTTAGTGCAGTGTATATCTTCATTGAAGTTTTGGTGAGTGATTTTTGGAAATAAATTTGTTTGTTATTTAAACCTTTTGAGTCTTTATTAATTTTTTTCTCTTGAGCAACGTGAATTAAGTTTTGATCATATTTAGATATTTAACTTGACAATCATTTTTGGATTCTTACTCATTAATGCTCGCTGGTATTTTGAACCCTAATTTAACTTATTCTATTTTTTTGGCAATTTGTTAATTATTGCCTGGCGCCTGTCTCAGCTATCCGGAGCATAAAACTAATTGGATCAGAAAAAGGGTCCAAACTTAAAAGTAACTGTACCATTTAAATTCTCATTCAGAGATATGCCACCTATACCTTTTGAAGTAGATTATGATGATGAACATTGCATCTTTTTAGTTTATTTTTAGATCAATTAGTTAATATCATAGTCAGTGAGGCTAACAGAGCTATGCTGATCAGACCCAGAAAAAACAAACAGTTACATCTAAATAATGGTGTCCATCCATAAATGAAGAAATGATTTTTTTTTCTGACACTTATAGCAAGCCAGCAATTGTACTGATCATGAAATACAAAGGCTTCCATTCTGAAATTAAAAAAAGTGCTTCTTTTGGTTGCTTTTACAGCAAAACGTTTGAGAAATTTTTAAAGGTCAGTGGAGTCTATTGAAATCTTGATTTTTGTTAAACTTACATAACTCATTAAGTACTGAATGAATATTGTTGAAAATCGTCTTTTTATGATTAAATTGATTTATATGATTGAGATCTTTATCTGCAATCACATTTTTCAAAACAAAAAAACTTATTTTTGAAATTATAGAGTTTTGACATTAGCTTCCAATTGACTTAACATAGGGATTTCCCTTAATTTATGGAAAACAGTGTATTTACTGCATAACATATTTTTAAGTGTTTGAGTAATGATTCACTTTTTTAAGCTTTGAAGAAAACTGTTCTATATGAATTTATAGGGAGTATCTAATACTGAAAAACTATTGTTTAAAATGTACATTTGGATAAATTTGACTAAGATTTAACTTCTTTTTTCTTAGTGTAATTTTTCCATAAAAAGCTTATTTTAAAAGTTTAGGAGCAAAAATTCAACTTCCCATTGGCAAAACATGGGTTATATTTTATTTTGAAAACTATTATATTTTCAATTTAATGTTTGATTTCTTTTAAGATGTATAATGCAGTTGTAGTTTTAAGATAGTTGAGAAATAAAAATTACAAAACAGCTATATTTCTAAAAATTGAGTGTACTTCATCAGGTAATCCAAAAGTCTGTGGTACTAATGTGAATTCACACTTTGCTTCTAATTCACTTATACAGCTGAAGATTGTTTATTGAATATCTTCACTTTATAATTTTTTCAAATACATCAGCACTATATTTGTTATGTGCCATAATGTTTGATTTTTTCTTGGAGCAGGGATGGCTCAGTCAGTAGCGTACCAGGCTTGTAATCTGTAGTTCCCAGTTTTGAGTCCCAGCTGGGTCAGCATTGAAATTTATGTCTGCAAAACTCACTGCCCTGCCCATGGTCAGTAGGGGACACCGATGGGCTTGGAAAGCCGCCATCCATTTGATAGGATGTTTAGCTGTGGCCTTATGTGCGGGAGAGCCATAACCTGTGCATGTTACAGAATACCCTGGATGGCCTTGATGGGAGTCTACTATCTGTCTCCCAACAGCTGTTCCAGTGGGTCCCCTCCCTCCAACCATCTCTGAGCCTTTCGGGGTCCATGTGACCTGGCCATTTAACCCACAGTGTGCAAAAAAGGCCGTTCAGAGATAAAACAACCCACTTGATTTCTTTAGAAATCTCCATGTCTTCTAGATTCCCCATCCTTCTTGAAATGTCCATGATTGCAACTTTTCTTTACTTGCCTATAGTATTCTTACATAGTTTATTACTGATTTACAAGGCAAAGTGCCACCTTGATAATGCTGTTGTGTTGCATTAGCTTATGGTGTCACAGCATGTCAAGGTTCTAGTCTAAGTCCCAGATTTATGACGGTTATTTATTCTGGTACTGTGATCAATTTCTAGCTTTGCAAGTTTTAACATTACTGAAAGGTAAAACAATTTATCACAAAATAAATGATTTGAAAATATAGCAATTTTCAACATTTGTGCTTTTACTAATGGCCAAAGTATTTTAGTGTCCTCAGCAAAAATGCAAAGTAGTGCCTCTTTTCCTTTAGAAAACATGTCATAGCCATAGCTGATTTTGCAGTATTTTTTTTTAATTAAGCAGTTAACTGTTGCCATAAATAATTTTTAGTGTAATTATATTTTTTTTAAAGTAAAGTTCATGTGAATATCACTGTTCATTCATTGTGATGTAACCAGAGCCGCATTTACCATAAGGCACATTAGGCGCAAGCTGGGGCCTCACTCTCTATGGGGCCACATTTTAAAACCTTACTCCTCACAAACAACAATATAAAAAACAGCCTAGTTATAGTTGCAAAATAAAATGCTTATTTTTAAATATTAAATTCATAGTATAAAAACTAGAGGCAGCTGAAAAATTTGTGATGCATCCCGACTCCATTTGAAATACATTGTTCTTAGAATATAAAAGTAACAGAAACAACTGCATTGCATAAAATTCATGTACATGAATGTACCACCAACGAGGCAAAAAACTATTGGGATAATAGGTATTATGTTCCCTATATCTTCATATTTCACACAACCATAGAAGAGAGAATAGAATGAAGACTCTGCACAGAGAATATTCTCGGTGCAGAATCTTCATATTTCAACTACCTATGGAGAGAAAATGGTTAGTGGGATGTTTAAAGAAATATGTTTATTGAGAGAGGGAATGCCGATAATATCAAACAGCCCCCTAATCGCAGGCATGGGGAAAAAGACCTGTTCCCCACCACTAAAGGCTGTAGCCATCTACACTGGAACAATGTAGAATTTGATAATGCCAGTAGAAGCAAGAGTTCAGGTGCTGCGATGACCTCTGCTCAGGATTTCTTAAATCGTTAACAGAATTTATTCTAAGGGTAAGAAATGATTTTGAATTTGAAATTGAAGTGGAAGCCACATCTTTAACACAGAATGTAATTTGCATGGCAAAGATTTATTTGTTAATACAATTAACATTATTTGCAACACACTGAATGCAGAACTAAATCGACACGTAGCAGTATATGAAAATGTATTAAATATTTTTAATGTCTTTTTCAATAAAACTCTGAATGACACCGGCGTTCAAATTATGTATTAATAAAAATCTACAAAAATGATATTGACGGTAATCAATTTAAATATGAAATGACTCAATTTTTAAGTTTTATTAAAGAAAAGAATATATGGACATGTATAAAACCATTAATGAGGGTTTGTGATTGACATTCCCAAATGTGGAAACAATTATTAGAATATTTCTTACTATGTCTGTAGCCAATGGCAAGAGGTGAAAGATCATTTTCAATGAGATCTAAAGCAGAAAAAAAAAATAATTATGAAATTCACTAACGCAAACTAAAATGTCGAATTTGTCTTTAACATTCTTGAATGCGAAATGATAAATTCTTTAAATTGTAATGATTTAATTGATGATTTTGTCAAAGAGAAAGCTCGCAATTCCTTTGATGATTTTTAATTGAAAAGTTTTTAGTTAAATGCTTTTCAAGAAATATTCAATATTGTATTGATAGTAAACTGCAATTCATGCCAAAATATTTTAATGTTTATTAGTAATGTCTATATTTTTTATTTATTGGAATTGAATTATATTCCTGTAATTATTTTTCTGCAGTTCTTTAAATAATTTTTTTTAAATATTTGGAAATATTGGAAAAAACCTAAGTAAGGGGCTAAAATTTAATGTGTGCCTAGGGCCTCAAAAAATTTAAGGGGCCTCGAATCTAATGTGCGCCTAGGGCCTCATAGAGTTTAAATTCGGCTCTTGATGTACCACTATTATACATCTTAAATCATATCCTCTTAATCATAAATTCACTTAATCTGAAAAACCAAACAAAATTGACAGTTGGAGCTTGTTTCCAGAGACATGCTGAGCTAAAGGGAACATGACAACTGTTTCTTCTCACACACTAAATAGTTTCA